>JASDDO010000031.1:242894749-244144749 GCA_030015575.1 Agapanthus africanus
ATTAAAAATGCTTAAAAAATTCAGCAGGGAATTTTAAGAATTACGACGTAAAAATTTACTGATGAACAGTACAAACCGCGGCGGAACCGCGGCAGAAGCCTTGCTTCTGCGGCGGTTCCGCGGCGGTCTGATGACGTCAGCCTCCTATGTTTGCACAGTAACTCTTAATAAATTATGCTGGATTTTCTGGGTATTTTTAAATTTTATTCAAGAGTTGAATTTTCTGGGGTTGTTTTGGGGATTCGGTGTTTCGATCGGGGTTTCAAATTTTGTCTATTTGGCTTTCCGGATAAATTTTAGAATATGTTAAAAAGTTCGACCAGATATAAATACCCAATTTTTCCCCTATTGGGAAATTTCCAAGTGTTGGATTTTTCCGTAGTTTAAAGACGTTCTAAGTAGTGCAGGTAACTCGATGGACCCTCTAGAAGACAACAAACCTTAACTCGATTATGTGACCGTCTTGAACTGCCCTTTGAACCTTCGGGTTTGGGGCAGTACGGCGTGCCACATGTGAGGCGTTGGCTTGACCCTTCTACGGCTGGACCGTTGGTACTGAGGCACGAACTGAATGTTGTTAGACTTATTTCATGTGTTGAGCTGTATCGGGAAAACTTGGGTGTTCGAATGTTCGATCGGAAAGTTTAACATTTTCTGTTTATTCGGAATGTGATACAATAATTGGAATTCACAATAGTTATGTGATAACTGAATGAATGTTATAAACATAGCACTTTAGTCTCACTTGATCGGTTGCCACGGAATTTTGATGTGATCAAAAGTCCGTCGCAATCACGTAGCGTACGCGGATACTCGCCGGATAAACTTAATAGACAGCCTCACCCCATAGCCCCGACCAAGTGACTGTAGGAGAACCCCGTCGCCGAAAGCATCCGGGTGCTCGCGGTAGCGGTGTTCCGCCTTGGTGCACTTCGTCGACGGTATCGGGGGTGCGGCCGTCTACTGAAGTTTGCGACGAGCATTCGATCAAAATGTCGGGAATCTTGTTGAATTGCCCGACTTGATATTGAAAAGAGTTTTCGATAATGAGACTAAAATGCGGGGTTTATAATTGTTAGGCATGCGATGTCTAAGTAATTCATTTGGTCAGGCATGCGATGTCTGAGGTGGTTGCGGATTCCAACCGTTGTAGTTTTACACTTTCTTTTCTGTGACCGTAAGTGTAATATGTGATATCGCCGGTTTCGTTGCTATATGTCAACGACAATTGGGATGCGCATATTTACTTACGTTGATGACATGTGATGTTATGTGTTGCTGGATATGTTATATTGGATCGTCGTGTTTGAATAGCCGGGGGTTTTTATGTGAGATGAGTGTTTTTCATTTTCATTCATGTAAAAACTTGTATGTAATATTCTTTTATTGGGGCACTTCCAGGTAGCGGAAGATGTCACCGTTTGTATATTATTTACTTTTCCGCACTAGGATAGACCCAAGGAGGAGGGCACAAGTAACCGGGTTCTGGAGTCCAGTGGGAGACCAACTCGAGGTGTCGAGTCCGGGTCTCCTAACTCCAGAATTGGTAGGGTTGCTTGCCGCTCTCGTAGGGGTCTAGGGGTGTGGGTTTGGCTATTCATCACGACCATGGAATCCGTGTTTTATACTGGCTCGTATTGAAAACACGGACGTCCTAGTATATCCAATATTTCATATGATTCTTCTGCTGCGATATCTGTGATGTGATCATGTGATGTTCTGTGATAGATACAGTATATAGTATATATGATATATTATATAGGCGTTACTTATGTTTTACACCCGCGCTAGCCCTGCCCCGCTCTGCCGTTAGTTACCTAACCTAACGGTGCACGAGGGGACATCGAGGCGAATGCGGATGGCATAAGTGTACGTCGTATTTATCTGTGATGTTTAGGTACTTAAATGATGGGACTTCATTAATGTGATTAATGAAATAAAAGAAACCTAAGATGTTGTAGAATCGAATTTCAAAATAAAACAGGTAGCTACAGTTCTTGCTTTGCACAGCGGTATATGTGATATATCCTGCACCTTATTCGATAAGGAAAGGACCGAGATCCCTTCACCGGGAGTGACTCCTTTAGCAATAACTGGCAGATGCTACACACTCGGTTTGTCTTTTGATCGCTTTTAAGAGTTCTGCTTTGCACAGCGATATATATGATATATCCCGCACCTCATTTGACGAGGAAAGGACCGACGATCCCTTCACCGGGAGTGACTCCTTTAGCAAAACTAGAAAAGCCTCAAAAACACTCCATTTCAAAATTCATTCGATCCTACAACGATATCAAGTTCATTACGCAATAAGTTTTCAGAAAAACCTGTCGTAGCCCTCCGTCATTTCAGATAAGTCCTACTTAGTATTCGTGCTACGTTTGTTGACCTCCGTCAAGGCGTAGTGTGCGGTAGCTAACTAGTATTTATCTGCTTATGCATATGATGCAGATTGGATTAGGGTAGTCGTGCGGCCTTGTTGACCTCCGTCAAGGGTCGTGCGGGTGGGTTTAATTCGATCAAGAAATGACGGGTTGAACTTGACTAGTAGCCTATGGTTTGTTGACCTCCGTTAAGGTCATAGGGTGCTGGGGGCAAAATATTATCGGGAATTTCAAGTGTTGAAATTTGCAATGAGATTGCATACCTTCTATGAGATAGTTGGATCCCGATACCCGCTGCGAGTAAGAGTTACTCCTGGGAGAGTTTTACACATTACAATTAGCCGATCAAGTAGGTGTCTAGAAAGGTGTCAACGGGGTTACGCCTCTGGGAAAATGAGGTTTATATTAATTAGGTTCGTGCGAAAGCACGGGGGACCTCCCTCAAAGTACCGACACTGGCCTGGCTGAAAGATTGGCGAACTTGTAGTGTGTAATTAATCCCGGCTAGTCTTTCCTTTTAGGGTTTGAAGGAAGATTTGATAAAAAGTAGTGGGAGCCATCCTGATTAGATAAAATTATAACCAATCTATTCTTGCAAGAGCGCACGCTGAGTGTTTTCTTTTCTCTCTCTCCAGGTAGCGACCATATCACGTCTTAATCAAGATAATAAAACAGATTATTGACCGAACCCGCTTGTTATACTGAGCTGGGGAACGTTGGTCCCGCTCCAACTTATAATTGTTATAAGACAGAGCAGGAAATTGGGGAATACCAGATTTCCCATGCCGCCCAAACGAAGAGAGTGCATACTGATGCATCATCTTCGGGTGTGTTCATTACAAAGAACTGTTTCTCAGTATCCTCCGTATCCTGGGTATTTGATAACGGATCAGGATCCCAGATATGTAAGATGTTACATAGGGCTACAAAAGGGTAGAAAAACTGAGAACGGGTGATAAGTTTCATGAGGCAGAAAACGGGGCAAGTGTTGCAGCCAAGTCTGTCGGTCACTGTCACCCTGTATTACCAATACATTGATTCTGAATGAATGTTATTAGATACCGAACCTGATATACAAAATCATATCAGTCTCTTTATCAGTAAAGAAATGGTAAAATTTTGTATTGTTGGATAATGTTTTGAACATTTCCTATATCAAAAGTTGATCGGTTCAGGCACGTTATCTAAAAGCATTAATGTTCTAAATCAAACTACAGTTCTTAGTATATGGAACACACACAAGAGGAAGAGTTCAGAAATGAACGAATCCTTCTTGAGGTATTGTAGACTAGGTCAGATCAATGTTACCCGACTAGCTAGAGTTACATATAGATGCATATTTAAATCAGTTTGAATTTACATCTTGTGAAACTCGTCAGTCATGTCACAAAGATAAGATGACCTTAGCTCTGTTTATTGAAACAGAGA
This sequence comes from Agapanthus africanus, assembly GCA_030015575.1. Taxonomy (NCBI): domain Eukaryota; kingdom Viridiplantae; phylum Streptophyta; class Magnoliopsida; order Asparagales; family Amaryllidaceae; genus Agapanthus; species Agapanthus africanus. The sequence goes on from JASDDO010000031.1 coordinate 242,898,562, forward strand.
AAGAGTTAGTTGAACTTTTGGGATGATACATGTTGATGTATGTAGGTCCCCTGTCTACACATACCAAGACCGGTTCTTTGTACTTCATTACATTCTCTGATAATCTCTCAAGATTCAGACATATGTTTCTGTTGAAACACAAGTCCGAACCTTTTGAGATATTCACAGAATATAAGTTAGAAGTAGAGAACCATAAGACGGGTATAAGTATTATGTCCTATGATGAGATCAGGGAGGAGAATACTTGTGCATGGAATTCCTGGACTATTCTAAAGGAGAATGAGATTCTCTCTCAGCATTACTCCTCCGTATACACCATAGCACGATGGTATATCAGGGCGGAGCAATCACACCCTATATGATAAGGTGTGCTCTATGATGAGTACTACTGAGTTACCTATTTCCTTTTGGGAGTTATGCGCTTGAGAAGCTGCATACCTATTGAATAGGGTCCCGATCAAATCAGTAGCCTACCACTTCATATGTGATATGGAAAGGGAAGAGCCCATCTCTTAAGTCAGTTAAGATTTGGGGTTGTCCGGCCAATGTCTAAAAGCAAAATCCGGACAAGCTCGAGGCAACGTCTGTTATGTACAACTGGAAATGTTCCAGCTATACAAACTGCAGCTGATGATTTGACAGAACCAAAGGATTCAGTAGATTCCAATGAACCTCAGCCTCTCTGCCGATCTAGTAGGGTTCCTCACCCACCTGAGAGATACTTCGGTTTCTCTATGACAGTGGGAGCAAGGATTGCATCATGAGATGATGACCCAACTAGCTTCGAGCTGGCCATCAGGAGTAAGACTCTGTAAGAATGGCTGGATGCTTATCGATCTGAGATGGAATCCTTATACACCAACAAAGTATGGTCTTTGGTTGTTATATCTGAAGGGTTAAATCCCCATCAGGAGCAAGTATATCTTGAGAAGATTACTTGGTGTAAATGGAAAAGTTGAGACTTTCAAAGCTAGACTTGTTAAAGGTTTTCGTCATTGACCAGGCGTGGATAATGATGAAACCTTTTCCAGTACCTATGCTTAAGTCCATCCAGATCCTACTTGCCACGGCTACATACCATGACTACGATATCTGGTGGTTGGGTGTCATGACAGCTCTTCTAAAATGATGTTTTGGAAGAGAGCGTCTATAAGTACACAGCCAGAGGGCCTCGTAGACAGTGGGAGCAGCGGAAACGTGTACAAGATGCTTTATAGGATAAAGCAGGCATCGCGGAGTTGGAACATCTGTTCTGATGGATAAGTCAAAGAAGTTGACATCATCAAAATGGTAGATGAACCTTGTATATACAAAAAGGTAGTAGGGAGTATGGTGGTGATCCTCGTAGAGTACGTGGATGACATACTCTTGATAAGAAAGGAGTTTCCTATGCTACGCTCGGTCAATCTCCGCTTATCACAATAATTCTCCAGATAGGATCAAAGTGATACCTCCTTAATCCTGAGTTTTGGATCTATGAGATAGATTTAATTGGATGTTAGGATTCTCACTAGCTGTAGTGAGATGGTATCAATCGATCCTGGGGAGAATCACTGGAAGTGTTCCAGGGTGATAAAGACGACTGAATGTCAGTCGTAGGCATTGTCTTTACCCTCAGTAAAGGGACGGTATGTTGGAAGAGTTCCAAGCTAGATACCGTGGCATACTAGACGATAAAGGCAGGATACATCGCTATTTAAGATGCTACCAAAGAGGCTGTTTGGGTGTATATTGGTTCATGAGATGAACTATGTTCCTCCCATTGTGTGACAATGGAGTTGTGGCTTATGCCAAGGAACGCCGGTCCCATCAGTGATCCAGACATATTCTAAGGCAGTATCACCTGATCATGGAGATGGTTGATCTCCAGGCTGATCGAGGTTAGGAGAGTAGACTCATAGGATAACACGGCGGATCCACTCACGAAGGCCTATTCCCAGAGAGAGACTTTTATGGGATGGTTGAGTATGAGATACTTCGACCACTGCTACAGATGGCCCTAGTGCAAGTGGGAGATTGTTAGTTATATGTATGCCCTAGAGGCCATTACTGTACATAGGATGTATATTGTAGTGGATGCTGGGACATATATAGGAAGGACTTTCTTGCTCGACATGATAGTATGCTATCTGGTTGATCTTTACCTTAACGTGTACACTGATTGTCTCTCTGTTACATGTTGGTAAAGCCCTTAGGATGTGTGCTTGACTACCTGGACTATGATGCGGATCATACTAGTGGGGACATGGTAGTCCATAAGTACATCTTTCAAAGTCCCTAGTCGTGGGTATATCGAGACGGGGCATCGATATACCAGAGTAGACTAGCGTGTACCTTCTCGACCCATACAGATGGGCGATGGATGATCCCATATCCATCGGTGTTTGACATCAGAGATGATATACGGGTGCTCAGTAGAGACTGGGTACACTGGACGGACTCGCCGAGAACTCCCAGATGGTATTATACCTCATGTCAGATGGCAGTTCTCTGGTGACACTGGTACAGAGTAGTCTGTTGACCTGAGATCGTCATAGAGTCTTGTGTGGTTCCCACTGTGCTTTGATTTCCATCTTACCACGTCCAAGAGGGCGTGCAAAATGGTGGTTTTTGGGTACAGTCCCGAGTCACATGGAGGCAATGAGCGATAGGAGGGGATTCGTCTCTCTCGGTATAGGGGGTTGATGTTGCGCTGTGTTCGATTGGGGTTGCTGAGATTTACTGGTAAGTGTTAGCAGTAGTTTCTCGAATTGTTATAGACCTCATATCGACACGACTTATCGAGCTATTGGGGTCTGACGTTTACCACCCCTAGGCGAGATATGCGACATATCAGACGATCAGACCGGACTGTACGGTAGTGTTACTGGTTGGATTCACTGGAGTGTGAGCGGGCTTGCTCGTCGATCTTCTGATCGCTCAATACCCGGGTGGCCGTTACGTTTGGCAGACCGCTTGCGGCTTGTGGGTGTTTGATATGATCATCACCTGCTGCCGGCGTATTGACGAGTCTTTAGAGTCCTACACAGAGGTTTCCTGGTTCAAGCGAAACGAAATAGGAGTGCATATGAGATATGTGCGGGACCGAGAATAATGCGTGTATGTGATACCGTATTCTATTCTCGCGATGAATGTGTCGTTTGGTTGTATGCGATATAACCTAGTTATCGAATCAAGTATTGATTCGATAAGCCGATACATAGGATACTAGTCGGTTATATGCGATATGACCGGATCATTGAATCAAGTGTTGATTTAATGATTTAATGCATATTTATATATTTGATATATTACTTTGCATCAACTAGTATCGGTTTACTTAAGATGGATTTTCTCACTCGGATGTGCACATTGTATATGTGATATACTTTTTGTACACTTGATTGTATCATGTTTGATGATGCATGTTTTGCTAGGGTTTTAGTGTAAAGATCAAACCATGGTTACATGATAATGGTTAGGGTTTTGTTTTATTACCTTATTTATTTATCTATTTCTTTTTGGAAAATAAATTTGCATAAAGAGAAAATGGTGGCTATCATTTGTTTCTTTCATGAAGATTCATGAAGGTTTGACTAAGTCACCATTTTGTCTCATGCTTAACCCTAACCATTCACTTGAACCTTAGTTAGTTCTCTACACTTTACCATGGTAAATGTTATGATAAGAATTGATTTTCTTTTCTATTTTTAATATACTTATCATAACATAATTCTTCTTCTTCTTCCTTTCTTCACTTGAAGAAAGCAAGCTCCATCAATGGTGATTGATGGAAATGAGTGAGAAAACCAATTCTAAAGTCTACCCACTTCCTATTTCTTCATCCTCTACCTCTTGCCAAGTAGTAGAGTGTGTTTCCTTCACAAGTTTTCATGACTTGGTGAAGGTGGAGCTTGATTTAGCGATGCTTCGACGTAGATCATCTTCGGCATGGACATCGACGACCTAGCTCGCCATTTCTCCGACGAAGCCGACGCTAGAGCCCGGGAATTAATTTGGACAGCGAGGGGTCTTCGTTGCGGAGCTATGGAGGTGGAGCACCGGATCTACAAAGGTTGTATTTCCGTATTATTGTAGTTAAGTGTTAACTAGTTAGTCTTTTCGCCTAGAAATCTAGCCAACGATCTGTGTTAGGGTTTCTCGGCACCTCGGAATTTGAAATTGGCATGGTTGATGCCTTGTGAGACCTCACTAGAGTGCCTAGGAACCCCTACAAATTGTGCATGTTTAAACTGTGGTTGTTTGAAAGTGTGTCGTAGTTCCGTACAAATTTTTGCAAAAATCTTTATAAAAAAAACACAACAAAACAAAAATTTTACAAAAACTTGCCCTTTGTCGCTAGAATCCCATTGCACCCACCTTCCATCCACATTTCCCCATTGACGTTTTCTTACCCTCACATTCTACGTTTTGACTACACTAAAACTCGTTTAGTGTATGTCCGGTTGGACTCGGGACACTAGCGCACGTCTAGTCCGTGTTTCGTTAGTCGCTACCGACGACGCGATCGACTCCGAAGTCGAAACTCCCTCCACTCCTTTTTCATCCTTACCTTTGCTGGCCAACTCCGACGTTGACCGGAATTCTGTCCATTCACCCTCATCTTCACATTCATCATCTTCTAAAGAGATGTCAGGATTCAATCCTAACAACCCTTTACCTACCTCGGGACTGATTCCACCTCAACTGGGTGCGAATAACCCGTAACAACCTCCTGTTGAAGTGCCACAGCGAATCGCGCTCCAGGATCGTTTCTATCCTACCTGCTCCGCACTTCCTACCAGTCTTTCACTCCCGCCGGCAAATGGGGATAATTTCGAAATTAAGCCCCACTTCATCAATATGTTGCCCAAATTTCACGGGCCGGAATCCGAAGATGCATATATCTTCATTAACAAATTCCAGAATGTTTGTGCAATGATGAAGACCACCCAACTGTCCGACGATGCTATACGGTCATTCCTTTCACTTTGTGTGACCTAGCTGAAAAGTGGTTGTATAGCACCGCGTCACATTCTATAAACAGTTGGGAAGAGTTTGTTATAGCGTTTCTTAAAAAGTTTTACCCAAATCACAAGACCGCGAGAATACGAAATGAAATTAACCAATTTTCCCAGCTTCCTTCCGAACCTTTTTGGAAGTGCTTCAAACGATACAAAGACCTTCTTGTTCAGTGCCCTCATCACGGTATTGAGAGATGGCAACTTTGCCAAACTTTATACGAAGGACTGAACCCAGCAACTAAGCAGTTGTTGGAAACCATTTGTCAAGGCCACTTCCTATCCAAATCTGACGAGGAAGCTTGGCAATTTCTCGACGATCTTGCTGAACAAACGCTTCAGTGGGAAAGCACTAGACCGAACACTTCGTCCACTTCATCTACTTCTTCCGGTCAATCTAGGACAGGCGTTCATCAACTTGATATGTCAATTGCAATGAAAGCCGAAATGGCAGCAATTACACGAAAACTAGAAGCAATTGAGAGCAAATTCTCATCGCCTTCTCCTGCCCCTGCTTTACCCCCTCGCACTATATGCGCTTGTTGTTCGAATCCATCATATTTGACCGAAGAGTGTCTTTACAACCCACCTGCTCAAGGACAGGATCAAGTCAATGCTGCCTTTCAGCAAAGACAATGTCACGACCCGAAATTGGCACGTGACGGCCCTAATACTACGCAACGCCCCCAGACGTAACGCAGTAAAAGAAAGCCAAAACCCAGAAATCTAAACCATAAAAATACGAAAAAGATAATAAAAGTTTTTGAAACATTTGAAATCACAACCCAAATTCTTTAAAATTTTGGCAGCACCCCCTTTGTAAAACAAGCCCCAAAAAAGGGTACAACATAAATATAAAGTAAAGCATCCCAAACGGGAGCAAAATCCACGCCCAACGGCGGAAAACAACACCACAACAGATATACGACGCCGTAGCGAAGAAATAAGAGACAAAAGAAAGGAAACTGTATAAAAGGCACAAATCCACAATAATATACAATATCGTCCTCACCAAGTCTCTAAGTCACCACAAACTGGTAGTAGATGGAGAGTACAAGATACAACGAATATACAATACAATCTCAGATAACCACAAAACCCACCTGGCAAAACTGCACACTATCAGGCGAAGTGGTATCCGCAGCCAAAAGATGATAGATAAGTGAATAGCCAGCCTCGACTACTTTGGGAAAACACCTGCAATACCTGTGGCACAACGGGGGTGAGTTGCCAACTCGTGAATAGTAAATAACATATGCAGGTAATCGCAAGAATGTACGTACAGCATGAATCTAATATATGACAATTGCAGTAATAACAGGTCATATGAGTACGAAATAATGGAAAGTACACTAACAAGTACCACCAATATATAAGCAATAATGATATGACAACAGTATGCAATAATCATGCACTGGGGATATGAGAAAGTAAATGTGCAACACTCATGAAGGTACACTCACAGGTACTCCTAATACATGGAACAGTGCACAAATATATAAAGATGAGGTATGGAGTGTATTATGTCATTTCCACGGAATCCTGACATCGTGGTAGGATCACAATCTAGCAAGACAAATCAAAATCCAAATCCCTCAAATCATCCCCCAAATTGGCTCTCATATCATCTAAGTGTCACATCTCCTCAACTGCACAATATCAAGTATATCTCGCATATGTATCGAATGTACAACATCAAATAGATCTCACATCAATCGAAGGTACATCACCAAGTAGATCTCACATATCTAGTATGTACAATATCAGGTATATCTCACATATATCAAATGTACAACATCAAGTGGATCTCACATATCTCGTATGTACAATATCAGCATATCTCACATATATCAAATGTACAACATCAAGTGGATCTCACATATCTCGTATGTACAATATCAGTATATCTCACATATATCAAATGTACAATATCAAGTGGATCTCACATATCTCGTATGTACAATATCAGCATATCTCACATATATCAAATGTACAACAGCAAGTGGATCTCACATCTCTCGTATGTACAATATCAGGTATATCTCACATATATCAAATGTACAACATCAAGTGGATCTCACATATCTCGTATGTACAATATCCGGTGTATCTCACATATATCAAATGTACAACAGCAAGTGGATCTCACATATCTAGTATGTACAATATCAGGATCCAATCCCAATGAATCTCTTAAGTCCCAAATCAAATCTCCAGCACAGTTCTAACATCCTAATATAATGTCATAAATAAATATGAGGAGGGCAATACACATATATTAGCGTCCTATTCCACTAATATTGGTGTAAGGGTATATATAACAGCGGCTCAATCCCCTGTTATATATACAAAAGAGTAATTAGAAATATCATGAAACCAATGTGCCAAGCATCGACACAGAAATACTGATCCATCAGGTGCTGTCTCCATGACTGGCCCCCTGATAAGTACGTATCATACGCTATCCAGAGAGCTCGAGTACCTAGCTCTGACCCTCGCCTCTCGACGTATCCATACGCACATGACTCCCGTCGGTATCCACTCGATAGCCGATGAGTCGTTGGTCCTGTCACCGGAAAGTATGGTTCCCCTAAGCCTCATCGCCTAGCACCACGATGTCGACTCACACAGCGACAACGTTCTTGCTTCAGGGTACCTCCGGGCCCCACCATGTACCCGTACACGGATCCCTCCTTTCCTCGCGTAGGGTATACATCAGAACCGATAAATCTCATGGTGGATGCTATAATATCATATCAAGGAAACCGGGTTTTTCAATGTATGCATAATTTCATGAACTGCCACGGTTTCCAAATCCAGAAAACATCATGAAAAAATCCATATACCAATGCGATAATCCATGAATAAAGTATACGCAAAATTTAAACTGTAATGAAAGCGTATAAAAGAACAGCATAGCTATAATCAGATATAAATGAACACATGAAAGGTATAGCAGAAATATAGGTATCTACCTATATGATGATGTGATATACCTATCAGGTATAAGTAAAGTATGAAATGCAAGTACACCTGTAGCTATGTCCTTAGGTGTGTATGTACCTAACACTAATGGTACAAAACCCTATAGGTAAACTGGAACTAGCATGTCAAAGTCTAGGTTATAAACGATAAGAAATATGTATCAAAGTCACAATGTCCCTAACCAGACAATATCATTTCTAAATATAGGTTGTGTATGACATGGCAATTATTGACGGTGTGTGTGGCATACAATCAGTGCTCTCGTAATCTGAGCCGTCAATAATAGTGCAGTGTCCTAAGGATACTAGTCCAAGCATAACTATCACTAAACAGTAAGGTATATGCGCAATTCTAAACATGACATAGAATATGCGACAATGTAAATATTTCTAGCCCAGACGCATAACGCCATGCGGGCGATTCCTCTGTAGATGTTAAATCTACTCACCCACACTCCAAGCTAGATGAAGTCTACCACCTGAATCTCCCTGTGGCAGTGTCCGTAGTCCCCATCTGCGAACCTGCAACATATAAACAACAAGCAAATATATTTTAATAATAACTCTAAAACACGAACAAGCTACACCTAAACGACACAACAACACACAACCACCTCTTAAGTGTTCGTATCATGGCTAACGAGAGTAGCGACACGACGAAAACAACTTAAGAGCAAAACCACACAAAATGTACGACCCGTGTCGTAACACGTATCGCACGGACACAAAACACTAGAAACTACCTAATTGATCCCAGATTTTGCCTACTGTGAAAACTAAACAAACAAACAAGACCAGAAGAACCCAAACCATAGCAGACACCTACACAGGAAAACCCAAACCCTAGCTCTTCACCATGGCCGGCGTCGCCGGCCCCTCCTTTAGCCGTCGCCGGCCCTGGCCGGTGGCCTGGGGTCCATCTCTCAGGTGGTGCTCCATGTTCCCTAGTACAACACTACAATTTTGTTTAGTTTCTCAGTAAACATCCCGGGTCAAAGCAGATCCTAGAAACCACAAACCGACACCAAAATACGATATATCACGACAAAACCTAATTTAACATTCTAAACTGAAACTAATTAGCTAAAGTACACTAAAAACACATAAAGAGCAGTAAAAGAATTTTACCTAACCAAAAGAACAGCAAGATCCAAGCTTTGTGCACTCCAAAGCAAGAACAAGAGATGAGGTGAAGAAAATGTGTGATTTTGTGAACTTTGAATGAGAATTGAAGGATTTGTGAAGAAATGAGATAGAGAATTGCACAAGGGCAGAAGAGAGAGAGGAGAGCTCGACCAAGTGAGAGGGAGAGAGAGAAAGAGGGGGAATTTCCAAGCAATTTCCATGCAAAACAAAGCAATAAATGCATACACACACCATTATTCACATGCATGCACCTTCTCTTCTCTTCTTTCCTTTTCTTTTCCTTTAAACCTAGGCCACACAATCATTTTGCTATGTGGTTAAGTTTACTTAAGAAAAATTTAAGAAAAGATGCAAAGAGAAGATTTCCCAAAATGTGCAAACCGGATTAAAATAACATTAAAATTGGGAAAAATTCAAATTGGACCAAAGCGTTCCATATACTCCCAAAGTTTGCGCACTAGCTTTATTTTATCAAAACTAGGTGCTGGCAAGTCGATATGGCCGTTTGATCACAATCGGTATAAAACTGAAAATACCGACGAATTTCACCCAAAAACAGAAACAAACCCAAAACGATTTCTAGAACGTTACAGACAAAGAAATGATCCATACTCTTCAACTTACAATCCTGGTTGGAGGAACCGCCCAATTTTGCTTGGAATCAAAATCAACAACAATTCCAAGGCAACAACAATTTCCAGAGGCATCCTCCTCAACAACAAGCTCCTCAACAAACTCAATATCAGCAACCTTTCCAACCCCAACCTTACCAAAATCAAACGAACAATTTTGCACCCAACAACTCTCTTCCTCAAAACAATTTTGTTCCGCCAAATAACGATAAGGTTTCCTCGTTAGAACGAAGTCTGGAGGCATTTTTAAAACAATCAACTCAATCCTCAGCCAACATCCAGTCTTCCATTCAGTCTTTGGTGCAACACACTGCGTCACATGGGCAAAGCATCAAAACCATTGAATCCCAGATTGCACAACTGAATGCAGATTTAAGCGAGCAAGAGAAAGGGAAGCTTCCATCTCAACCACTCCCAAATCCTGGTCACCCACAAAATGCACATGTTGCTCTTGAACAACAAAACCATAATGTGAGTGCCGTGACTACATTGACATCTGGAAGGATGTTGTACAACAATCTTGGCACTGATGATGACACCCCGGCCGCCGCTTCTTCTTCTTCTTCAGAGCCTGTTCTCCATTCTTCACAAGGCTTTACTTCTTCTGCTGCTCCGAACGGACCCACATCTCACTCCACGAAAGCACCAGCACTGGGGTCCGTTCCTGCTCCACAATCTCCTCGATAAACATTGGACTCAACCAATTTTCAAAATGTTCCATTTCCAAACCAGTTGAGATCCAATAAACAAAATCCACAAATGGAGAAGATTGTGGAGTTATTTAAACAGGTTAACATTAATATTCCTCTCTTGGATGCAATCCAACAAGTCCCTTCTTACACAAAAATCTTGAAGGACTTATGCACTAAGAAGAGGAAATCTCAGGTACCTAAGAAAGTTTTCTTAGCTAGCGCCGCGAGTGATGCTCTTACCCAACCTTTACCTCAAAAGCGAAAGGACCCTGGCTGTCCTACTATTTCAATAACTATTGGGGATAAGAACATCAACCGCGCACTTTTGGATCTTGGTGCCAGGTTAACCTACTTCCTTATTCGGTATATGAGCAATTAGGTGTAGGAGAGCTGAAACCTACGCATTGTACTCTCCAAATGGCCGACCGATCTATCACCCATCCTAGGGGTGAGCTGGAGAATGTGCTAACTGATTGATACGAAAAAGTGTGTTTGTAGTGTAACCGCAATCAATAACGGTGTCGCTTGTAGCTAGCCGAGATGAGTACGGGTCGTCCTCTGGGAAACGTGGAACCTTTTATTCTTACTTTAGATGTGTTGAGAAAGAGAGGAGGGATAAAGAATTTTGAAGAATGGTTTCTAGATCTACGTTAAGCAAGAATGCAAAAATATAGATCTAGATTATTTTAGGAATGTAGTTAATATAATAAGGAGGCTTGTAGGGTTCGTTAGGATTTAGTAGTAATGGACGATTAATTAAAAGTTACCCTTTTATCCTTTAATAGATTTAAAACTAGAACGACGGTGATGTGTGTAGATTAGGGTTTCTGGAGGGAAAAGGAATCCCACTCTTAACCCTTATCTCGACACGGAACTCCGTTCATATCTAGCCTTTACCAAAACAATCATTAATCTAATCTCTAATCGCGGTCGGAACTAACAAGGAATTGTTAGCGCGCCCGATTAGGATGTTAATGATTCTTTTGATAAAGTTCATAAACTTTATAGGACTTAAAAAGGGTTTAGGGATGTTCATCATCCATTAGCCTACCCTAATCCTACGAACCCTAACAAGCGGAGAATTACTCGCGCATGTTGGGAGAAAAAAAGATGGAAAGAAATTGCATAATTAAACTACCAAGAAATAGAATAAGAAAAAGAAAGCTACCTTTATTAATCAACAATATTCATTACACTTGAATCCTTAGAAAATGATTACAATTTCTAGTTGCTTCTCGATCTCTTCTAAGGAGGTAGACAAACAGTTGATGATCAGCCTGGATGCGTGAGCCGTCTTGGACTTCATGATCTCGTCGGCTTGATGATTTTTCCAAGAGGCTCTCGGTCCTTATTTATAGTCACAGAGCCAGAACCCTAGTTTGCTAATATGGAAACTAGTTGTTAGGATCCTAACCACCACAATCCCATATCTCAACTCTTCAAATCCGCGGCGGAACCGCGGCTATTGGATAGGTTTGGCCGCGGATCCGCCCCCTTTTGGTGAGATTATGGCCTCTAATTTTTGTAGCTTCATATCTGTAACACTTGGTAATCTTTTGAGTATCTAGACTTTGAAAATCTTTTCTACATTTCTACCAGAATTAGTTTCTTGAATATCTTTTGTAGATTTGATTTGTCAACTTTGATTTCCTTGATTTCAGCTCTGAAAATTCTGCACAATTGTTAGTGTATATGCCCTAGAGGCCATTACTGTATCATACTAGTTTGTATATTACTTAATGGAAGCTTGGGATATTCACCTTGTATAAACAATCTTGCTCAAAATAGTAGTATGCTACTTGGTTTGTTTCTACTTCAATGTGTACATGTGTTTATTTTAGTATATCGCCTATACACATTAGTGGAGCTCTTAGGATCTTTGCTTGATTACCAGCGTTGTGATGGCAGTCACACTAGTGGGGCTGGGTAATCTATAAGCACATCCTTATGCAGGTCCCTGGTCGCAGGACTATCGAGACAGGGCATCGATACTCCGGAGTAGACTAGCGTGTGCGCTTCTCATCCCAGTGTGGGAGATGGTGTTGGAGATAGTGCCCTCATAGTCAATTATTGGATCGCAGGTACGTGATTGCAATGATTGCAGAGGACCTATCCCGGTAGCACAGTCTTACTCGAGATGATAGTATGCTATCTGGTTTGCCTTTATCAGTCGTGTACATGTTCAGGTGACTGATTGCATGTTACACTTGGTAGAGCCCTTAGGATCTTGCTTTACTACCAACAGTATGATGGCGATCATATACGTGAGAGTTGGGTAGTTTATATGCATATCCTTAATTGTGGTCCCTAGTCGTGGGAGTTTCGAGACAGGGCATCGATACTCCGGAGTAGACTAGTGTGTACAGTCGAGACCCCGACGAGGGGCGGTGGCCGGTCTCACAAGCTACTGGTGTCAGTTGGATCACCTAAGATGTATACAGGTGCTCATTGGGTTATGAGTACACCGGACAGGACTCGCCGGGAATCTGCTAGTTAGTATTATATCTATCGTCAGATAGCAGTTCCCTGGTGACATGTGTACAGGTTAGTTCATCGACCTGAGGTCGTCATTTGTCTCGTGTGAGTTCCCACTGTGCTTTGATTTATACCCTACCACGGCTCAAAGGAGTCGTGCAAACAGGTAGCTTTTGGGTACAGTCCCGAGCCATATGGAGGCACGTGAGCGGATCGGCAGGGGATTCGTCTCTCCCGGTATTGGGGGCGAGATCGTGCTGTGTCTAGGAGAGCCATTACGCAAAGCCCTCGGCCGAGGCAGGAGATTTACTGGTAGGTATTCCAGTAGTATCTCAGGGCGTTCTGGGCTACACTCCGACACGACTTATACTGCTAATGGGGGTCTGACGTTACTAGCCCCCTAGGCGGATATGCGATACTCATTGACGAACGGACCGGAATGTATATACATTGTCACTGTTAGGCTCAGTAGGGTTTTCGGAGGAGTTCGCTCATCGGTCTCCCTTGAGTTCGCTCCTCGGCCACCCTTGAGGTCAGTCCATGGGCAGCCGTTATGCATAGCTAGTGCCGCTGACGGTTTGTGGTTAAACCCACTGCCAGGGTGCTGACGAGTCATTAGAGTCCCCCACAGACAGTTTCCCAAGTTCGGGCGAAACGTTGTAGAGGCCGTATGGTTTTATGGCAGGGTTCGGAAAATGCACGTGCGTTTACGCACGTGTCGATTTTCGGACAGATGATACTGGTCGGCTTTGGTTTAAGCCGGATCCGAGTATAATATTGAGTAGGTATAATATCTTTGTCTCAGTTGCATTTGTATTCGGTCGTAATACAAATGCGGGTATATTTATACAGTTTCGGGGTTGTCCTGAAATTCGTTTCAGGATCACTTTTGGAAGTTGCCAGTTTCCAGTTTTCTATCAGCCGTCTTTTAACATTCGGTTAAAGACGGATTTATCTTTTCTTCTGATATGAGTGAGTCATCATTCTAGAAGCTTCTAGAATTGATGATGAGGCATATGACTCATTAGTGCATTAATGGTTTCATTAAAAGCATGATGAGGTGTATTTGTGAGTCATGCTTTAGGTTTAATGATTCTTGTTTTGGTTAAGATATTTCTTCTTGATCTTTTAAGTGAGAAGCTTTCTTGTGGTCACCCCCCCTCTCCTACGGTCACCTCCCTCTTGCTATATATGGCTTGCCCTCTCTCTCTCCTCATTCACACTCTCACTTGTTGGTTTCATTTTAGAGAGAAAAGATTATGATAGGTTTTATCGGTGTATGGAATTTCACAGTCCATTTCATTCCATCACCCGATTTCCACGGCAACTTCATTAACCGATCGTCCACGGACTTGGACGAAGTGAGACAAAGTCATCTACTCATTCTCTACATCAATCTTGGTCGTCTCTTTTAGCAAACTTGACGATCGAGTTGCCTCGAGTCAGAGGCGGGAGCCCGTTTAAAGAACCGATCATGTGGTGCCACCTCGACGAGGAGATCGGAGATCGACGAGATCGGAGCAGCCGCAACGGAGCGTGGGATGATGGTTGAAGAACGAAGGACTCGGATCGTTCGGTATAACATTCCTACACTCTTTACAGTTAGTTAGTTTAGCAATAATGGCAGATCCGGGTTAAAGTATACGATAGCGCCAGTTAAAAAGTTTTTGTTCCGCATTTGGCGTCTGTAGACTGCCGGGGCGCTAGCGTAGACTTACATTGGTATCAGAGCCTCACCATTTTGCTATACTAACTTGTGCTAACGCGTTTAAAACATCGATCCGACCGAAAATCGAAAAACACGAAATCCTAGCTCGACAGTTCTGTTAATTTTAAATGGTCTCAAAATCATTTTCTGCATGTCTTAAAAATCAGTGCAGGGTTTTCTAAGACATCTGAGAAAAGACGGTCACGTGATCCCACTAAAGCGCCGCGCTTCCGCGGTCAAACCTAGGGTTTGACCGCGGAACCGCCGCGCTTCAGAGGGAACAGTGCACCAGTTTTTCTCAGTTGGCTTTATTTGGGATTTTGTGATTTTTGGTATATATAATTTGCGCCCAGGTATTGTTACTGTTCACCAGTAAGCCGTGGGGCCCACTTTTTGATATTTGGTCTTTGGTCGATCGTAATTTAAACACGTTAGTTTACAGTGCTTACATTATATCTCCGACCGGGAATGTCATTTGATCGGTAAACTGCGTCTGATTGCTATAGTTCTTTTAGACGGGTTTGCGAACGTGACATTCGCGTTGATGTTCTGTGTTGTGCTGTGATGTTGCGGATTTGTCGTGGTGGATAGCAGTGTGCAATGGTAGTACAGTTTGAGTTTATTTGTACATTTGATATTGCGGGGCGAGCGTCCAACTTGTGGACTGCCGTCACTGCCTGTTGTATAATATTCTTTTGGGGCACGACCAGGTTGCGGTCGATGTACCTATTGTACTATTTTTCATTACTGTACTAGGTTTTACCCCGCGACGGAGTGCACGGATAGCCGGGTTCGGGAAAGCAACGGGTCCGCATCTCATGGCTTTGAGAGGCAGAGGGTCCCCACTTCAGAATTGGCAGACTATTCGCCGCACTCGTAGGGGGTACAGGTTGACCCAAGGAGGGGTGCCCAAGATTACCGGATTCCGTGAAGTGCCGGGTGTTCCATTCACTATGCTGTGGGGGACTGCCTCGCTTCAGGTTTTGGCGGGTAACTTGCCGCACCCGTAGGGGTCTAGGTTTCATTGCACAGGCTATCCACACGACAGGGGAACGTCGAGTTTCAGCAGCGGCTCTGTGAAACTCGGGGATCCCAGATATCTGTATTGTTCTGTGATGCTTATTACTTTTCTGTAATGTTGCATATTATCACGCCTGGAGCGATTATGTATATTGGTTTATATACTATTAGATGCTGTATATGTTTTACACCCGCGCTAGTCCAATCCCCGCTCTGTCGTTAGTTAAGTAACCTAACGGGTGATGACGGGACCCAGTGACGAATACGGATGGCATATACGTACATTTTATTTTCGTTCTTTTCTGGTGTGATTGATTGATGGGACTGCGTTGATTCTGATCAATGCAAAGTAAAACAAACCTGTTTGAGTTGTTGGAACAATTTTAAAAGGTGTTATTGCAAAAACGTTTTCTTTTGTTATGCATAGTGGTATTCAGTGTGAATATCCAGCACCTCATTCGACGAGGCAAGGGCTGATATCCCTTCACCGGGAAAGACCCCTTGGACAGAAGTTTGCGTCAGGGTAATAACTTTACTATAGTCGATTACATGTTGCTTTGCATAGCGGTATTCAGTGGAATATCCTGCACCTCATTCCACGAGGAAAGAGCCGAGATCCCTTTACCGGGAGTGACCTCTTTAGCAAAAGGTTTTCGTCACTATATTTTAAAAAGCTATCAGGTTCCTTCAGCGATATCAAGTTCACTACGTTAAAGGTTTTTCGCCAAAAACCAGCCGTAGCCCTCCGTCGTTTCTTATGGATGGTCAGTAGTATTCAAGCTATGTTTGTTGGCATACGTCAAGGCATAGTGTTTGGTAGCTGCTGGGTATTCATTTGTTGCATAGATAGATGAGTTGGTTTGGGACAGTCGTATTACCTTGTTGGCATACGTCAAGGGTATGTACGGGTGGGTTCAAATTAATAAGATAATGACGGGCAGAACTTGACATGTGACTTATGATTTGTTGACATACGCCAAGGTCATAAGAGCATGGGGCAAGAAAATGATATCGGGAGTTTCTAAAGAAACTGAAACTTGCCAAGTATGCGCATACCTTCTGGAGTATGAATAACGTGGATGCATTCCATCACGTTAACATGCGATGAGAGTTGGATCCCGATTCCCACTGATGAGTTGGTTTACTCTTCGGGTGATCCCGATTGATTCTTCTTTAGGTTTGGAGGAGAATTTGACAGGACAGTGGGAGGTTTCCGGATTAGATAAAGTGATGACCATTCTGATCTAGGTTAGAGTGCACGCAGAGTGTTTCTTTTCTCTCTCTCTCTTTGGCAGCGACCTTTGACCGACCCTAGACTATGACTCAGTGACCAGGTCGACCGAACCTTCTTAAAATACTGGCGATTGGATTGTCTGAGTTGCATAAGTCATTGCCACTCCTTCTTTTAGCCTTTGTATTTCTCAGAACACCCGTATTACTACGGATATCCACTTCCATTGGATAGATCCATCGTATGGTTATATACGAACTCGAAGGGACTTCTTCGGGGATGGATCCAGGTTCAGGAGAAATAGAATTAGTTTATTCAGTTGTCTTTTATTATCACCTTCTCTCAGGTTGCGAGAGCTCCTTGGTTTAGGAGAGTACACCTATTACGCCTATTGGATAGTCTTATTCCAAACCATAGGCTGGTGCCGAAAGGTAGGGAATGAAGAAAACCAACTAGCCTAAGTAGGGTGTGCAGAAGGTAATATGTAAAGACAAAATAAAGGGATTAGAAAAAGGGCAAAGTAAATTGCGACTGATATCATTCACGACCAAAACCGCGTACTTCATCGCCGCTCCTATTTCACCTTTAAAAAGAATAAGGTATTATTCAGTTGTCTTTTATCGTCACCTTCTCTCGAGATGCGAGTACTCCTTGGTTTAGGAGGGTACACCTGTTATGCTTACTGGATAGTCTTTTTCCAAACCATAGGCTGGTGCCGAACGGTAGGGAAGGAAGAAAACCATTTAGCATAACGATGGTGTACAGAAGGTAACGACTAAAGACAAATAAAGGGATTTGGAGAGATGGCAATAAAATATACGGTTGAAGTCATGAATTGGATTATGGAAGAGGCATTGCTATGAATACCAGGATACCCCTACGAAACATTTTCATGTTTCAGTGCATTGTTAAAGGAAAAACTGTTTTCCCGATTAGACACTTACTCCAGGGGTATGTATTTACCAGGTTTCATTCTCATATCTGTATGGTTTTACAGATGATGATTGGGAGTAAGATATTGGGAATTAGGTGATCATCCTCATTATATCGGAATTCGTTGTAATTGGTGATATTTGAGGAAATCGCCAGGGTACAGTTTTCTACCTACGACGCACAGGTTTTGAGTTGTTTAACTCAGCGGACTTATACAGAGTATTGTATGTTGTCCAAGTGTCCATCAGGACAAAAGGGGTAGGTCCTCGTACTATGTTCTGTTTACTTATAACTTCTCTAGTATTTAGACGAGTGTTTCGTAGAAATACATGGTCTAAGTTTTGAGAAGTTGTGGGTATAAGAATAAAGTAGAGAACCAGGTATCACAAGTATCGGGATTCTTCAAAGAGATCGAAGATATAGATTCTTGTGATTGGTATTCAGATTATAGTGATGGTTTTGAGAAACGTGTTTCTCTTTCAGGTTACTCATAATTGGATGGATTCCTAAGTTGAGTAATGCTGATTAGCCTCTTTCCATTAAGTTGATATGCACTGGAGACAGATGCATGGATTGAATATGGTTCCAATTAAATAAGTGCCAAAGTTTCTATATTGGATATAGAATAGTTCGTACCTTAAAAGAAACTAAGGTACGGGGAGTTGTCCAGCTTATGATTAAAACCAGACACTGGATAACTCAGGGCACGTTTCTGTAATGGCTGTTTGTGGGTTGACCCTGGCTATGACGAGGGTTGATATTCTACCATTTGGAAGATCAATAGTGATATTGTTCTTGACTCGCCACAGTTTTAGTAAAAATGGATCTTTTTTCAGAAAACAGTAGTGGGAGTATGGTAGAACTGGAAGTGATTCCAGAACCGCGAACGATTACGGAAAATTTAATAGGACCTATATATTCAATCAGGTTTGACATTCCAATAGCCACTCCGCAGGTATGGTAGGTAACCTCAGACACCCGAGAGGTACTCCGGTAGCCTCAAGGATGGTGACAGGGAGGTTCTTATCTACCCAGACTTGACACTACTGTTGTTCCAGGATATGAGACCCGGTAGGAGGGTTGTCGTATTCAGTGGGAGCAGCAGAAGTATAGTGGGCAAGATGCTTATGTCTATTTGTAGACTTAGGCAGTTATAGCGGAGATAGATCATCTAATTTTGATGTGACAGTCATAGGTTTGACTTCAATCAGAATAGGGGATGGATCAGTTAAGAAGGTAGTAGGGTGTGATGTCATGGTATCTAGATGACATACACAGAGTGGGAAGTAAAATTCCTATACTACGATCGGTTGGACTGTGGTCGTCACACAGTTGTTTCTCCAGACAGGATATGGATATAATATTTGACATTCCAGTTTCTAGATCTATGGTTTTAGATCTGGATTTGGGTAGTTTCCCAATATGGGTACTTTGACAGATATTCTAATGGTTTTTGGAATAGTTGACTCCTAGCATGGTGGTGTACCTGCAGGTGATGGAGTCACCCTCTCTAAAGGTGTCTTACAGACTAAAGGGGAGAGGGATGTGCATGATTGGCAGATCACTTGCTTAGGCAATTGAGTCAATCATGTGATGTCAAGTACCACACCAAATAATGGTTTTGCACTAGATGCAATAAGTTTGTATTAATCCAATCCTGGAGAAACATAAGGAAGCAGTTTTAGAACATTAGTACATGTTCTACGGATTTGATAACGGCAGCCTCTTTCGGGAGACGGTTATCATTCCAGGCTTCAAAGGTGACATGGATGACAGAGTGATTGTCAGAGTTTTAGTTTTCCCTCTGACGAGGGACAGTATTATGGACAGGTGGTTCCAGAGGATACTGTGGGTGGCATGGTGCCCGATACTGATTAGGTTCAGTGATCGATTCAGTCTAAGAAGTTTGGATATGGAGTTCATTTATGAACTAAGGTCCCATCAGATATCCAGACATATTCTAAGACAGGTACTACTCAATTCGGGAGATGGCTTTCTCCGCGAACTTGAGATTAAGAGAGATACAGAAAGAAACTTCTAGGCGGATCCACTCACCGAGGCTATTTCTCGAACACAATAGTTTTACAAACGGGCTTTGTGAAACTGATTAGTAGAGAAGTTGGATGTTCGGTTTCACACGGGCTGTGAGTAGTCGACATCACAATATTAGCCTTGAGTGCAAGTGGGAGATTGTTGGAGATAGTGCCCTCATAGTCAATTATTGGATCGCAGGTACGTGATTGCAATGATTGCGGAGGACCTATCCCGGTAGCACAATCTTACTCGAGATGATAGTATGCTATCTGGTTTGCCTTTATCAGTCGTGTACATGTTCAGGTGACTGATTGCATGTTACACTTGGTAGAGCCCTTAGGATCTTGCTTTACTACCAACAGTATGATGGCGATCATATACGTGAGAGTTGGGTAGTTTATATGCATATCCTTAATTGTGGTCCCTAGTCGTGGGAGTTTCGAGACAGGGCATCGATACTCCGGAGTAGACTAGTGTGTACAGTCGAGACCCCGACGAGGGGCGGTGGCCGGTCTCACAAGCTACTGGTGTCAGTTGGATCACCTAAGATGTATACAGGTGCTCATTGGGTTATGAGTACACCGGACAGGACTCGCCGGGAATCTGCTAGTTAGTATTATATCTATCGTCAGATAGCAGTTCCCTGGTGACATGTGTACAGGTTAGTTCATCGACCTGAGGTCGTCATTTGTCTCGTGTGAGTTCCCACTGTGCTTTGATTTCTACCCTACCACGGCTCAAAGGAGTCGTGCAAACAGGTAGCTTTTGGGTACAGTCCCGAGCCATATGGAGGCACGTGAGCGGATCGGCAGGGGATTCGTCTCTCCCGGTATTGGGGGCGAGATCGTGCTGTGTCTAGGAGAGCCATTACGCAAAGCCCTCGGCCGAGGCAGGAGATTTATTGGTAGGTATTCCAGTAGTATCTCAGGGCGTTCTGGGCTACACTCCGACACGACTTATACTGCTAATGGGGGTCTGACGTTACTAGCCCCCTAGGCGGATATGCGATACTCATTGACGAACGGACCGGACTGTATATACATTGTCACTGTTAGGCTCAGTAGGGTTTTCGGAGGAGTTCGCTCATCGGTCTCCCTTGAGTTCGCTCCTCGGCCACCCTTGAGGTCAGTCCATGGGCAGCCGTTATGCATAGCTAGTGCCGCTGACGGTTTGTGGTTAAACCCACTGCCAGGGTGCTGACGAGTCATTAGAGTCCCCCACAGACAGTTTCCCAAGTTCGAGCGAAACGTTGTAGAGGCCGTATGGTTTTATGGCAGGGTTCGGAAAATGCACGTGCGTTTATGCACGTGTCGATTTTCGGACAGATGATACTGGTCGGCTTTGGTTTAAGCCGGATCCGAGTATTATATTGAGTAGGTATAATATCTTTGTCTCAGTTGCATTTGTATTCGGTCGTAATACAAATGCGGGTATATTTATACAGTTTCGGGGTTGTCCTGAAATTCGTTTCAGGATCACTTTTGGAAGTTGCCAGTTTCCAGTTTTCTATCAGCCGTCTTTTAACATTCGGTTAAAGACGGATTTATCTTTTCTTCTGATATGAGTGAGTCATCATTCTAGAAGCTTCTAGAATTGATGATGAGGCATATGACTCATTAGTGCATTAATGGTTTCATTAAAAGCATGATGAGGTGTATTTGTGAGTCATGCTTTAGGTTTAATGATTCTTGTTTTGGTTAAGATATTTCTTCTTGATCTTTTAAGTGAGAAGCTTTCTTGTGGTCACCCCCCCTCTCCTACGGTCACCTCCCTCTTGCTATATATGGCTTGCCCTCTCTCTCTCCTCATTCACACTCTCACTTGTTGGTTTCATTTTAGAGAGAAAAGATTATGATAGGTTTTATCGGTGTATGGAATTTCACAGTCCATTTCATTCCATCACCCGATTTCCACGGCAACTTCATTAACCGATCGTCCACGGACTTGGACGAAGTGAGACAAAGTCATCTACTCATTCTCTACATCAATCTTGGTCGTCTCTTTTAGCAAACTTGACGATCGAGTTGCCTCGAGTCAGAGGCGGGAGCCCGTTTAAAGAACCGATCATGTGGTGCCACCTCGACGAGGAGATCGGAGATCGACGAGATCGGAGCAGCCGCAACGGAGCGTGGGATGATGGTTGAAGAACGAAGGACTCGGATCGTTCGGTATAACATTCCTACACTCTTTACAGTTAGTTAGTTTAGCAATAATGGCAGATCCGGGTTAAAGTATACGATAGCGCCAGTTAAAAAGTTTTTGTTCCGCATTTGGCGTCTGTAGACTGCCGGGGCGCTAGCGTAGACTTACAGATGGTCTGTCCCACAGCCATCAGTACGTCGTACTTGAGAGAGTATGCTGGTGCTCGTTGGGTTACGAGTACACTGGACAGGACTCGTCGGGAACTGACTAGTTGGTATTTTGCCTATCGTCAGTTATCAGTTCCCAGGTGACATGAGTACAGCTTAGTCCGCTGACTTGACACTGTCACTTCTCCTCGAGTGTGTTCCCACTGTACTTTGATTACTACCCTACCACGGCTCAAAGGAGTCGTGCAAACAGGTAGTAGTTGGGTGCAGTCCCGAAGCACTTGGAGGCAGTGGCGGTTAGACAGGATTCGTCTTTCCCGGTATTGGGGGTTGACATCGCGCTGTGTCTAGGAGAGCCATTACACGAGTAGTCCCTGGCCAGGGCAAACGAGATATACTGGTAGGCTTCCAGTGTTATCTCAGGGTGTTTTGGGCTTCGCTCCGGCACGACTTGTACCGCTATTGGGGGACTGACGTTTACCGCCCCCTAGGCCCGCCATGCGATGTATCAGACGAACAGACCGGACTGTATCGAGATTGTCACATTCAGACTCAGTAGGAGTTCAGATGGGTTTCGCCTCGTCGGTCTTCTTGTCGGCATTACCTGGGGACCGCTACGCACAGCTAGTGCCGCTTGCGGTCTGTGGTTAAACCCACTGCCAGCGTAGTGTCGAGTCTTTAGAGTCCCACACAGAAAGCTTTTCGCCTTTAGGCAAAAGAGTAGAGGTCGCATGGTTTTGCGACAGGTCGCATGGTTTTGCGACAGGGTTCGGTCACATCCGTGCACTTGTGCACGTACAGTGTCCGGACAGTTTGCACTAGCGGGCTTTGGTTTAAGCCAGATCCTAGTGTACGTATTGGGATTGGATTTATCCAGTTTGCATTCGTGTTCCTCGGAACGCGGATGCGGGTGTGTATGCACAGTTGACGGGGAGACAGAGGCAGCGGATTCTCATTAGGGTTGTTGACAGTTGACCGTTGACTATTGACCTTTTTGCTCAACCCTAATGAGAATATGATGTATGATTAACAATTATATTAATTAAGTATTATGGTGACATGGTTGTTGACTTGTTGACTTGTTGACTATTGTTGACTTGTTGACTTTGTTGACCGGTTGACTAGGCTTGACTAGTTGACCATCATGATAACCATAGCCATCATTTCATGGCAAAGACTTTTGCTTGCTTGCTCATTTGTGCAAAATGAGTGCATGAAATGATATGGTTATGGTTTCTTCAACCATCACATAACACTTGATTGGTATGATTGTTGGAGATAGTGCCCTCATAGTCAATTATTGGATCGCAGGTACGTGATTGCAATGATTGCGGAGGACCTATCCCGGTAGGACAGTCTTACTCGAGATGATAGTATGCTATCTGGTTTGCCTTTATCAGTCGTGTACATGTTCAGGTGACTGATTGCATGTTACACTTTGATAGAGCCCTTAGGATCTTGCTTTACTACCAACAGTATGATGGCGATCATATACGTGAGAGTTGGGTAGTTTATATGCATATCCTTAATTGTGGTCCCTAGTCGTGGGAGTTTCGAGACAGGGCATCGATACTCCGGAGTAGACTAGTGTGTACAGTCGAGACCCCGACGAGGGGCGGTGGCCGGTCTCACAAGCCACTGGTGTTAGTTGGATCACCTAAGATGTATACAGGTGCTCATTGGGTTATGAGTACACCGGACATGACTCGCCGGGAATCTGCTAGTTAGTATTATATCTACCGTCAGATAGTAGTTCCCTGGTGACATGTGTACAGGTTAGTTCATCGACCTGAGGTCGTCATTTGTCTCGTGTGAGTTCCCACTGTGCTTTGATTTCTACCCTACCACGGCTCAAAGGAGTCGTGCAAACAGGTAATTTTTGGGTACAGTCCCGAGCCATATGGAGGCACGTGAGTGGATCGGCAGGGGATTCGTCTCTCCCGGTATTGGGGGCGAGGTCGTGCTGTGTCTAGGAGAGCCATTACACAAAGTCCATGGCCATGGCAGGAGATTTACTGGTAGGTACTCCAGTAGTATCTCAGGGTGTTATTGGGCTTCACTCCGACACGACTTATACTGCTTTTGGGGGTCTGACGTTACTAGCCCCCTAGGCGGATATGCGATACTCATTGACGAACGGACCGGACTGTATATACATTGTCACTGTTAGGCTCAGTAGGGTTTTCCGGATGAGTGCGCTCATCGGCATCCCTTGAGGTCAGTCCATGGGCAGCCGTTACGCATTGCTAGTGCCGCTGACGGTTTGTGGTTAAACCCACTGCCAGGGTACTGACGAGTCATTAGAGTCCCCCACAGACAATTTCCCAAGTTCGGGCGAAACGTTGTAGAGGCCGTATGGTTTTATGGCAGGGTTCGGAAAATGCACGTGCGTTTACGCACGTGTTATTTTTCGGGCAGATAATACTGGTCGGCTTTGGTTTAAGCCGGATCCGAGTATTATATTGAGTAGGTATAATATCTTTGTCTCAGTTGCATTTGTATTCGGTCGTAATACAAATGCGGGTATATTTATACTGTTTCGGGGTTGTCCTGAAATTCGTTTCAGGATCACTTTTGGAAGTTGCCAGTTTCCAGTTTTCTATCAGCCGTCTTTTAACATTTGGTTAAAGGCGGGTTTATCTTTTCTTGGATGAGAGTGAGTCGTGCTTCTAGAAGGTTCTAGAAGGTTCTAGAATTTGTGACAAGGCTAAGTGACTCATGCTTTGATTTCATTAACTTCTTGTTTTGCTTAAGATCTTTATGAAAGATATTTAGTTTGTGTTCACATATGATATTTTCTTAAGGTCGCCCTCTTTGCTCCTACGGTCACCCCCCCTCTCTTTATAAGAGGCCGGCCCCCTCCTCTCTCTCTTATGTTTGTTGATTTCATTTGTAGAAAAGATATGACAGTATTCGGGGTGTATGGAATTTTACAGTTCATTTCATTCCATCACCCGATTTCCACGGCAACTTCATTAACCGATCGTCCACGGATTTGGACGAAGTGAGACAAAGTCATCTAATCATTCTCTACATCATTCTTGGTCGTCTCTTTTGGCAAACTTGACGATCGAGTTGCCTCGAGTCAGAGGCGGGAGCCCGTTTAAAGAACCGATCATGTGGTGCCACCTCGACGAGGAGATTGGAGATCGACGAGATCGGAGCAGCCGCAACGGAGCGTGGGATGATGGTTGAAGAACGAAGGACTCGGATCGTTCGGTACAATCTTCCTACACTCTTTACAGTTTGTTAGTTTAGCAATAATGGCAGATCCGGGTTAAAGTATACGATAGCGCCAGTTAAAAGTTTTTTGTTCCGCATTTGGCGTCTGTAGACGGCCGGGGCGCAAGCGTAGACTTACAGTGGTATCAGAGCCTCACCATTTTGCTATACTAACTTGTGCTAACGCGTTTAAAACATTGATCCGACCGAAAATCGAAAAACACAAAATTCATGCCCGACAGTTTCTGTTGATTTTAAACGGTCTCAAAAATTAATTCTGTATATCTTAAAAATCTGTGCAGGGTTTTCTAAGGTACACGACAAAATTTGAGCAAGTGATTCCCCTGTGTAGCCTCGGAAGAGCGGCCAAACCCATGGTTTGGCCGCGGATCCGCGGCCATCCTAATGAAACACTGCATCAAATTTTCTCAGTGGGTTCTCTGTTGGATTTTGTGATTTTTGGTAAATATCGTTTTGGCCCAGGTTTTGTTACTGTTCACCAGTAAGCAGTGGGGCCCACTTTTTGATATTTGGTCTTTGGTCGATCGAAATTTAAACACGTTAGTTTACAGTGCTTACATTATATCTCCGACCGGGAATGTCATTTGATCGGTAAACTGCGTTTAATTGCTATAGTTCTTTTAGACGGGTTTGCGAACGTGACATTCGTGTTGATGTTCTGTGTTGTGCTGTGATGTTGCGGATTTGTCGTGGTGGATAGCAGTGTGCAATGGTAGTACAGTTTGTGTTTATTTGTACATTTGATATTGCGGGGCGAGCGTCCAACTTGTGGACTGCCGTCACTGCCTGTTGTATAATATTCTTTTGGGGCACGACCAGGTTGCGGTCGATGTACCTATTGTACTATTTTTCATTACTGTACTAGGTTTTACCCCGCGACGGAGTGCACGGATAGCCGGGTTCGGGAAAGCAACGGGTCCGCATCTCATGGCTTTGAGAGGCAGAGGGGCCCCACTTCAGAATTGGCAGACTATTCGCCGCACTCGTAGGGGGTACAGGTTGACCCAAGGAGGGGTGCCCAAGATTACCGGATTCTGTGAAGTGCCGGGTGTTCCATTCACTATACTGTGGGGACTACCTCGCTTCAGGTTTTGGCGGGTAACTTGCCGCACCCGTAGGGGTCTAGGTTTCATTGCACAGGCTATCCACACGACAGGGGAACGTCGAGTTTCAGCAGCGGCTCTGTGAAACTCGGGGATCCCAGATATCTGTATTGTTCTGTGATGCTTATTACTTTTCTGTAATGTTGCATATTATCACGCCTGGAGCGATTATGTATATTGGTTTATGTACTATTAGATGTTGTATATGTTTTACACCCGCGCTAGTCCAGTCCCCGCTCTGTCGTTAGTTAAGTAACCTAACGGGTTATGACGGGACCCAGTGACGAATGCGGATGGCATATACGTACATTTTATTTTCGTTCTTTTCTGGTGTGATTAAATGATGGGACTGCGTTGATTCTGATCAACGCAAAGTAAAAACAAACCTGTTTACAGTTGTTGGAACAAATTTAAAAAGTGTTGTTACAAAGACGTTTCCTTTTGTTATGCATAGCGGTATTCAGTGGAATATCCTGCACCTCATTCGACGGGGCAAGGGCCGATATCCCTTCACCGGGACTAACCCCTTGGACAGAAGTTTGCGTCAGAGTAATAACTTTACTATAGTCGATTACAAGTTGGTTTGCATAGCGGTATTCAGTGGAATATCCTGCACCTCATTCCACGAGGAAAGAGCCGAGATCCCTTTACCGGGAGTGACCTCTTTAGCAAAAGGTTTTCGCCACTATATTTTAAAAAGCTATCAGGTTCCTTCAGCGATATCAAGTTCACTACGCTAAAGGTTTTTCGCCAAAAACTAGCCGTAGCCCTCCGTCACTTCTTTTGGGTATTCAGTAGTATTCAAGCTATGTATTTTGACCTAACGCCAAGGCATAGTGTTTGGTAGCTGCTGGGTATTCAATTGTTGCATAGATAGATGAGTTGGTTTGGGACAGCCGTTCTGCCATTTTGACCTAACGCCAAGGGCATGTGCGGGTGGGTTCAAATTAACAAGATAGTGATGGGTAGAACTTGGCATGTGACTTATGACATTTTGACCTAACGCCAAGGTTATAAGAGCATGGGGCAAAAACTATATCGGGAGTTTCTAAAGAAACTGAAACTTGCCAAGTATGCGCATACCTTCTGGAGTATGAGTAACGTGGATGCATTCCATCACGTTATCATGCGATGAGAGTTGGATCCCGATTCCCACTGATGAGTTGGTTTACTCTTCGGATGATCCCGATTGATTCTTCCTTAGGTTTGGAGGAGAATTTGACAGGACAGTGGGAGGTTTCCGGATTAGATAAAGTGATGACCATTCTGATCTAGGTTAGAGTGCACGCAGAGTGTTTCTTTTCTCTCTCTCTCTTTGGCAGCGACCTTTGACCGACCCTAGACTATAACTCAGTGACCAAGTTGACCGAACCTTCTTAAAATACTGGCTTTTGGATTGTCTGAGTTGCATAAGTCATTGCCACTCTTTCTTTTACCCTTTGCATTTCTCAGAACACCCGTATTACTACGGATATCCACTTCCATTGGATAGATCCATCGTATGGTTATATACGAACTCGAAGGGACTTCTTCGGGGATGGATCCAGGTTCAGGAGAAATAGAATTGGTTTATTCAGTTGTCTTTTATTATCACCTTCTCTCAGGTTGCGAGAGCTCCTTGGTTTAGGAGAGTACACCTATTACGCTTATTGGATAGTCTTATTCCAAACCATAGGCTGGTGCCGAAAGGTAGGGAATGAAGAAAACCAATTAGCCTAAGTAGGGTGTGCAGAAGATAATATGTAAAGACAAATAAAGGGATTAGAAAGAGGGCAAAGTAAATTGCGACTGATATCATTCACGACCAAAACCGCGTACTTCATCGCCGCTCCTATTTCACCTTTAAAAGAATAAGGTATTATTCAGTTGTCTTTTATCGTCACCTTCTCTCGAGATGCGAGTACTCCTTGGTTTAGGAGGGTACACCTATTATGCTTACTGGATAGTCTTCTTCCAAACCATAGGCTGGTGCCGAACGGTAGGGAAGGAAGAAAACCATTTAGCCTAACGATGGTGTACAGAAGGTAACGACTAAAGACAAATAAAGGGGATTTGGAGAGATGGCAAAGAGATATACGGTTGAAGTCATGAAATTGGATTATGGAAGAGGCATTGCTATGAATACCAGGATACCCCTACGAAACATTTTCATGTTTCAGTGCATTGTTAAAGAAAAACTGTTTTTCCCGATTAGACACTTACTCCAAGGGTATGTATTTACCAGGTTTCATTCTCATATCTGTATGGTTTTACAGATGATGAGTGGGAGTAAGATATTGGGAATTAGGTGATTATCCTCATTATATCGGAATTCGTTGTAATTGGTGATATTTGAGGAAATCGCCAGGGTACAGTTTTCCACCTACAACGCACAGGTTTTGAGTTGTTAAACTCAACGGACTTATACAGAGTATTGTATGTTGTCCAGTGTCCATCAGGACAAAGGGGTAGGTCCTCGTACTATGTTCTGTTTACTTATAACTTCTCTAGTATTTAGACAAGTGTTTCGTAGAAATACATGGTCTAAGTTTTGAGAAGTTGTGGGTATAAGAATAAAGTAGAGAACCAGGTATCACAAGTATCGGGATTCTTCAAAGAGATCGAAGATGTAGATTCTTGTGATTGGTATTCAGATGATAGTGATGGTTTTGAGAAACGTGTTTCTTTTTCAGGTTACTCATAATTGGATGGATTCCTAAGTTGAGTAATGCTGATTAGCCTCTTTCCATTAAGTTGATATGCACTGGAGATAGCTGCATGATTTGAATATGGTTCCAAATTAAAATTGGTGCCAAAGTTTCTATATTGGATATAGAATAGTTCATACCTTAAAAGAAATTAAGGTACGGGGAGTTGTCCAGCTTATGCTTAAAACCAGACACTGGATAACTCAGGGCACGTTTCTGTAATGGCTGTTTGTGGGTTGACCCTGGCTATGACGAGGGTTGATATTCTACCATTTGGAAGATCAATAGTGATATTGTTCTTGACTCGCCACAGTTTTAGTAAAAATGGATCTTTTTCAGAAAACAGTAGTGGGAGTATGGTAGAACTGGAAGTGATTCCAGAACCGCGAACGATTACGGAAAAATTTAATAGGACCTATACATTCAATCAGGTTTGACATTCCAATAGCCACTCCGCAGATTTGGTGGGTAACCTCAGACACCCGAGAGGTACTTCGGTAGCCTCAGAGACGGTGACAGGGAGGTACTTATCCACCAAGACTTGACACTACTGTTGTTCCAGGATATGAGACCCGGTAGGAGGGTTGTCGTATTCAGTGGGAGCAGCAGAAGTATAGTGGGCAAGATGCTTATGTCTATTTGTAGACTTAGGCAGTTATAGCGGAGATAGATCATCTAATTTTGATGTGACAGTCATGGGTTTGACTTCAATCAGAATAGAGGATGGATCAGTTAAGAAGGTAGTAGGGTGTGATGTCATGATATCTGGATGACATACACAGAGTAGGAGGTAAAATTCCTATACTACGATCGGTTGTTCTGTGGTCGTCACACAGTTGTTTCTCCAGACATGATATGGATATAATATTTGACATTTTGGTTTCTAGATCTATGGTTTTAGATCTGGATTTGGGTAGTTTCCCAATGTGGGTACTTTGACAGATATTCTAATGGTTTTTGGAATAGTTGACTCCTAGCATGGTGGTGTACCTGCAGGTGATGGAGTCACCCTCTCTAAAGGTGTCTTACAGACTAAAGGGGAGAGGGATGTGCATGATTGGCAGATCACTTGCTTAGGCAATTGAGTCAATCATGAGATGTCAAGTACCACACCAAATGTTGTTTTTGCACTAGATGCAATAAGTTTGTATTAATCCAATCCTGGAGAAACATAAGGAAGCAGTTTTAGAACATAAGTACATGTTCTAAGGATTTGATGACGGCAGCCTCCTTCGGGAGACGATTATCATTCCAAGCTTCAAAGGTGACATGGTTGACAGAGTGATTGTCAGAGTTATAGTTTTTCCCTCTGACGAAGAGGGACAGTATTATGGACAGGTGGTCCAAGAGGATACTGTGGAAAGCAAGGTGCCCGATACTGATTAGGTTCAGTGATCGATTCAGTCTAAGAAGTTTGGATATGGAGTTCATTTATGAACTAAGGTCCCATCAGATATCCAGACATGTTCTAAGACAGGTATTACTTAATTCGGGAGATGGTTTTCTCCGCGAACTTGAGATTAAGAGAGATATAGAAAGATATTTCTAGGCGGATCCACTCACTGAGGCTATTTCTCGAACACAATAGTTTTACAAACGGGCTTTGTGAAACTGATTAGTAGAGGAGTTGGATGTTCGGTTTCACACGGGCTGTGAGTAGTCGACATCGCAATATTAGCCTTGAGTGCAAGTGGGAGATTGTTGGAGATAGTGCCCTCATAGTCAATTATTGGATCGCAGGTACGTGATTGCAATGATTGCGGAGGACCTATCCCGGTAGGACAGTCTTACTCGAGATGATAGTATGCTATCTGGTTTGCCTTTATCAGTCGTGTACATGTTCAGGTGACTGATTGCATGTTACACTTTGATAGAGCCCTTAGGATCTTTCTTTACTACCAACAGTATGATGGCGATCATATACGTGAGAGTTGGGTAGTTTATATGCATATCCTTAATTGTGGTCCCTAGTCGTGGGAGTTTCGAGACAGGGCATCGATACTCCGGAGTAGACTAGTGTGTACAGTCGAGACCCCGACGAGGGGCGGTGGCCGGTCTCACAAGCCACTGGTGTCAGTTGGATCACCTAAGATGTATACAGGTGCTCATTGGGTTATGAGTACACCGGACAGGACTCGCCGGGAATCTGCTAGTTAGTATTATATCTACCGTCAGATAGCAGTTCCCTGGTGACATGTGTACAGGTTAGTTCATCGACCTGAGGTCGTCATTTGTCTCGTGTGAGTTCCCACTGTGCTTTGATTTCTACCCTACCATGGCTCAAAGGAGTCGTGCAAACAGGTAATTTTTGGGTACAGTCCCGAGCCATATGGAGGCACGTGAGCGGATCGGCAGGGGATTCGTCTCTTCCGGTATTGGGGGCGAGGTCATGCTGTGTCTAGGAGAGCCATTACACAAAGTCCATGGCCATGGCAGGAGATTTACTGGTAGGTACTCCAGTAGTATCTCAGGGTGTTATTGAGCTTCACTCCGACACGACTTATACTGCTTTTGGGGGTCTGACGTTACTAGCCCCCTAGGCGGATATGCGATACTCATTGACGAACGGACCGGACTGTATATACATTGTCACTGTTAGGCTCAGTAGGGTTTTCCGGATGAGTGCGCTCATCGGCATCCCTTGAGGTCAGTCCATGGGCAGCCGTTACGCATTGCTAGTGCCGCTGACGGTTTGTGGTTAAACCCACTGCCAGGGTACTGACGAGTCATTAGAGTCCCCCACAGACAGTTTCCCAAGTTCGGGCGAAACGTTGTAGAGGCCGTATGGTTTTATGGCAGGGTTCGGAAAATGCACGTGCGTTTACGCACGTGTTATTTTTCGGGCAGATAATACTGGTCGGCTTTGGTTTAAGCCGGATCCGAGTATTATATTGAGTAGGTATAATATCTTTGTCTCAGTTGCATTTGTATTCGGTCGTAATACAAATGCGGGTATATTTATACTGTTTCGGGGTTGTCCTGAAATTCGTTTCAGGATCACTTTTGGAAGTTGCCAGTTTCCAGTTTTCTATCAGCCGTCTTTTAACATTTGGTTAAAGGCGGGTTTATCTTTTCTTGGATGAGAGTGAGTCGTGCTTCTAGAAGGTTCTAGAAGGTTCTAGAATTTGTGACAAGGCTAAGTGACTCATGCTTTGATTTCATTAACTTCTTGTTTTGCTTAAGATCTTTATGAAAGATATTTAGTTTGTGTTCACATATGATATTTTCTTAAGGTCACCCTCTTTGCTCCTACGGTCACCCCCCTCTCTTTATAAGAGGCCGGCCCCCTCTTCTCTCTCTTATGTTTGTTGATTTCATTTGTAGAAAAGATATGACAGTATTCGGGGTGTATGGAATTTTACAGTTCATTTCATTCCATCACCCGATTTCCACGGCAACTTCATTAACCGATCGTCCACGGATTTGGACGAAGTGAGACAAAGTCATCTACTCATTCTCTACATCATTCTTGGTCGTCTCTTTTGGCAAACTTGACGATCGAGTTGCCTCGAGTCAGAGGCGGGAGCCCGTTTAAAGAACCGATCATGTGGTGCCACCTCGACGAGGAGATTGGAGATCGACGAGATCGGAGCAGCCGCAACGGAGCGTGGGATGATGGTTGAAGAACGAAGGACTCGGATCGTTCGGTACAATCTTCCTACACTCTTTACAGTTTGTTAGTTTAGCAATAATGGCAGATCCGGGTTAAAGTATACGATAGCGCCAGTTAAAAGTTTTTTGTTCCGCATTTGGCGTCTGTAGACGGCCGGGGCGCAAGCGTAGACTTACAATGATGAGTTATCATTGCTTTGGATTATGAGAGGGTGAAAGGCAAAAGAGAGGCTCATTCTTACTTGCTCATTCTCTCTCTTGTTCTTGCTCTCACCCTCTTGCTCTTGCTCCCTCTCTTGACTCTATGGTTCTCTTGTCTCATGAGTTGAGAATCAAGAACCATAGATAAAATCCCATACAAACTCTTCTCTACTCACTCTAGTTCACAAGGTTTAGCAAACCGAGTGAACTAGTTTCTTCAAAGTTCGAAGAAGGAGCCAAAGGTTGGAGCTTTCAGGTGGATCTATCTTCGGCGTACGGAGACGACGGGAAGAAGCCAATCCGGACCACCATCGGAGCTTGAAGACGAAGGAGTTCAAGACAAGCAAGGTATAACCCCCTAACCGAGTAGCTAGAAACTCGTAGTTAGGCTGTTAGTTAGATGTTTAACCAAGATCCGGGCTATAGGTCCATATTACCACCTCTATAAAAATCGTTTTTTACCAAATTCCGCATTCCCGAAAGTACCGGGAGAGGTAGCATGGACTTACAGTGGCATCAGAGCCTAGTTAAACTCTATCTAACATGTTACCAAGTAACTAGAAGATCGATCAAAGAAAAAGTCCCGAAAACGAACCCGAGAATTTCAAGTTTCTGTCGATTTTTATACTGTTCAAAAGTTGATTATTTTCTGTAAGTGCACGGCGGCGCCCCGGCCGTCAACCCGACGGCCAAACGCGGAAACGGTGGTAACTTAAATTTTTGCGGACTTTGCAAACCGGCACCACCGCGCACTAAACTCCGGATCGTAACCATTAAAGTAGTCTAGCTAACTAACAAGAAAGGGAAGAGATGTATACCGACGATCCAAGTCCTCCGGTCTTCATCTCCACTCCGATCTCCTCGCGGGATCTCCGGTCATCGCCTCCTCGCCGGAAGGGCACCACGTCGCCTGCATCTTTTACGGGCTCCCGCCTCGATACCGAGGCAACTCGGGCATGAAGCCGGCAACTCGACATGCTCAAGATATGCTGTAGGAAGTGTAGTGTAGAGTGGATGTCTCACTTTGGGGTTTGTTGCCTTTGGATGGAGGAATGAGGTTAGGAAAAACGGTGCTTTCATTTTTCCAAAACAAGAAGAAGAAGGAGATGTAGAATTCCTCACAAACAAGATGAACTCTCTCTCATTCTTTTCTTTCTCTCAAGTGTTCTTTCTTTTCTCTCATATCTTTTTTCAACCATTTTCCATCAAGAGAGAAGAAGGGTGGAGGAAAAGATATATAGCATGAAGGGAGGTGATGGTAGGAGATGAAAGAGGTGACCACATCCAAGGGACAAAGAAACATACAACCATGCTTCACTTTTTAAACCCATACCCTCACTTTATCACAAGTCAAAGCAAGTCATGGTGCAAAGAAAAGAAAGCTATCATAATCAATCCATTATGCAAGAAAACCCCTCCACAAAAGTAATTTGCAAAACTGCAAATTACCCCCTCCATCGGGAAAAGTCCGGCCGGGAAAGAACAAAGGAAAACCGGCCGGAACGGAATGCAAACTGGCAACTCCAGAAAACTGGTCCCGTAATAAATTACAGGAAAACCCCACACTGTGCATACACACCCGCATTTGTATTCCGTCCGGATACAAATGCAATGAGACAAAATCTACACTGTACTAAACTAGGACCGGCTTAAACCAAAGCCGGCTAGTATTATCCGTTCGATCCTGATCCGTGCAATACCGCACGTATCTGATCAAACCCTGCCATATACCTATACGGCAACTAGTACAAACCGTCCGATCCTGATCCGTGCAATACCGCACGTATCTGATCGGACCCTGCCATATCTCCATACGGCCTCTACAGCGTTTCGCCCGAAACTTGAGTAACTGAAAGTGTGGTGGACTCTAAAGACTCGTCAATACTATGGCTGTGGATTTAACCACTGGCACGTCAGAGGTATAAGCCAATACGTGACGGGCCACCAGCTATTGACTAAAAGGGACGTCGATGAGGAAGCTCACCCCGACACCCAACTGAGCCTGTCAGTGACAATATCCGTGCAGTCCGGTCCGTTCGTCTATGAGCATCGCATGGCGGGCCTAGGGGGTTGGTAAAAGTCAGACCCCCAAAAGCGGTACAAGTCGTGTCGGAGTGTAGCCCAGAACACCCTGAGATACTACTGGAATACCTACCAGTAAATCTCCTGCCTTGGCCAAGGTCTTCGTGTAATGGCTCTCCTAGACACAGCGCGACCTCACCCCCAATACCGGGAGAGACGAACCCCTGAAGATCCGCTCACTGCCTCCATGTGGCTCGGGACTGTACCCAACTAAAACCTGTTTGCACGACTCCTTTGAGCCGTGGTAGGGTAGTAATCAAAGTACAGTGGGAACTCACACGAGACAAATGACGATCCCCAGGTCGATGAACTAACCTGCACACATGTCACCAGGGAACTGCCATCTGACGTCTGGTATATGACCAACTAGCATGTTCCCGGCGAGTCCTGTCCGGTGTACTCATAACCCAATGAGCACCTGTATACATCTTAGGTGAACCAACTGACACCAGTGGCTTGTGAGACCGGCCACCGCCCCTCGTCGGGGTCTCGACTGTATACACTAGTCTACTCTGGAGAATCGATGCCCTATCTCGAGACTCCTACGACTAGGGACCTTTTAAGGATGTGCTTATAGACTCCAGCTCTCACTTATATGATCGCCCTCATACTGCTGGCAGTCAAGCAAGAATCCTAGGGGCTCTATCAACGTGCAATAGCGACATGTCAGGTCACCTAAAGCAGTGCACGATGATAAAGGTAAACCAGATAGCATACTATCATCTCGAGTAAGACTGTCCTACCGGGATAGGTCCTCCCTCAATCATTGCAATCACGTGCCTGTGATCCAATAATTGACTCTGAGGGCACTATCTCCAACAATCTCCCACTTGCACTCAAGGCTAATTATTGCGATGTCGCATACTCACAGCCCGTGTGATACCGAACACCCAACTCCTCTACTAGTCAGTCTCACAAATCCCGTTTGTGAAACTATTGCGGTCGAGGAATAGCCTCAGTGAGTGGATCCGCCTAGAAGTTTCTTTCTATGTCTCTCTATATCTCAAGTTCGCGGAGAAAGCCATCTCCCGAAAAGAGCAATACCTGCCTTAGAATGTCTGGATGTCTGATGGGACGTAGCTCATAAATGAACTCCAAATCCAAACTTCTTAGACTGTATCGTCAACTGAACTTAATCAGTATCCTGCGCGCCATGCCACCCTCAGTATCACCTTGGACCATCTGTCCAAAATACTGCCCCTCGTCAGAAGGATAACTATAACTCTGACAACCTCCTTGTCGTCCATGTCACCTTGGAACTTTGGAATGATAACCGTCTCCTAAAAGAGGCAGCCGTTATCATATCCCTAGAACAGCCACTTATGTTCTAAAACTGCTTCCGACTGTTTCTCCAGGATTGGATCAATATCAACTTATTGCATCTAGTGCAAGAACAACATCTGGTGTGGTACTTGACATCTCATGATTGACTCAATTGCCTAAGCAAGTGATCTGCCAATCATGAGTATCCCTCTCCCCTTCAGTCTATAAGACACCTTTAGAGAGGGTGACTCCATTACCTGCAGGTGTACTACCGTGCCAGGAGTCGTCCATTCTAAATACTCATAGAATGCTGTCAAGGTACCCAGATTAGGAAACCACCCAAATCTAGATCTAAAACCATAGATCTAGTAACCAGCATGTCTGATATAAAATCCATTTCCTTTGTGGAGAAACCACTGTGTGACGACCAAAGTATAACCGATTGTAGTATAGGAGTTTCTTTTCCTACTTTGTGTATGTCATCCAAATACCATGACATCTCACCCTACAACCTTCTCAACAGATCCATCCCCTATTCTGATGACGTCAAACCTATGACTGTCACATCAGAAATGGATGATCTATCTCCGCTACATCTGCTTTAGTCTATAAATAGACATAAGCCTGATGTCTACCAATGCTTCCGCTGCTCCCACTGACTACGACAACCCTCTGGCAGAGTCATATACACGTACACTTCTGAAGCTAGTTCAGAACGACGCTATACTCATCCTCCTGCCAGGTCTCGCAGCCTGGAACAACAGCAATGGCAAGTGTGGGTAAACAAGAACTTCCCTGTCACCGTCCTTGAGGCTACCGGAGTACCTCTCGGGTGCCTGAAGTTACCCACCTTATCTGCGGAGTGGCCAATGGAATGTCAAATCAGATTGAATCTTCAGGTTCCTTATCAAATCTTCAGTAATCGTTTGCGGTTCTGGAATCACTTCCAGTTCTACCATACTCCCACTGCTGTTTTTGAAAAAATCCATTTTTAATAAAACTGTGGCGAGTCTAGAACAATATTGCTATTGTTCATCCAGATGGTAGAAAGTCAACCCGCGTCATAGCCTGGGTCAACCCACAAACAGCCATTACAGAAACGTGCCTTGAGTTGTCCAGTGTCTGGTTTTAAGCATAAGCCGGACAACTCCCCGTACCTTAACAACGTTAAGATATGAACTGTTCTACATCCAATATAGAACCAGAGGCACTGATTTAATTGAACCAGATTCAAATCATGCAGCTTTCTCCAGTGCATGTCAACTAAATGTAGAGAGGCCGATCAGCGTTACTCAACTTAGGAATACTTCCAATTTTGAGTAACCCGAAAAAGAAGCAAGTTCTCTTAATCATTACTATCAACTGAATACCATACACAAGTATCTACATCTTCGATCACTTTGAAGAATCCCGATACTTGCAACACCTGGTTCTCTACTTTATTCTTATACCTATAACTTCTCAAAACTTCGACCCTGTGTTTGTACGAAACACCTGTCTAAGAACTAGAGAAGTCATAAGTAAGCAGAATACAGTACGAGGACCAACCCCTCTGTCCTGATGGACCCTGGACAACATACAATACTCTGTATAAGTCCCTTGAGTCAGATAACTCATTCACTGTGTGTCGTAGGTTGAAAACTGTACTTTTGGTTAAGAAGAATTACACCGCTGTTCAATGCTCCTTACCTAACCATCCACTGATATAGGTAAATGTCATCGACATAATATCAAAAGGTATATCTCACTCTATGAAAATAGACGTACAGATATATCAATTTGAAATTGGTGCACAACAGCGGATATTCAAAACCAAATATTTGCCGACCGGCAAACAGCCCAGGTGATCTCCTCAAATATCACCGATTACAACGAATCCCGATATAATGAGGATGATCACCCAATTCCCAATAACGTACTCCCACTCATCATCTGTAAAACCATACAGATGTGAGAATCATACCTGGTAAATACATACCCTGGAGCAAGTGTCTAATCGGGAAATCAGTTTTCTTTTAACAGTACACAATTGAACTGAAACATTGAAATGTTTCGATGGGGTATCCTGGTATTCCTAGTAATGCCTCTACCATTATCCAGATTCACAACTATAACCGTATAATTCTTTGCCACCTCTCCAAATCCCTTCATATGTCTTTAGTCATTACCTTCTGTACACCCCTTTAGGCCAAATGGTTTTCTTCCTTCCCTACCGTTCGGCACCAGCCTATGGTTTGGAAGAAGACTATCCAAAAAGCATAAAGGGTGTACTATCCTAATCCTAGGAGCACTCGCAACGCGAGAGAAGGTGAAGATAAAAGACACCTGAATGTACTTAATTCCTATTTCTCCCGAACCAGGATCCATCCCCGAACTGGAACAAGTTCCTTTCGAGTTCGTATATAACCATACGATGGATTATCCAATAAAATGGGATCTTCGTAGTGATACGGGGTGTCCTGGAGAAATACAAAGGTGATTTAGGATTGGCGAAGAAATACTTGGTTTGGTCGTGAATATCTGTTGCAATTTACTTTGCCCTCTTACTAATCCCTTGCTTTGTCTGAACTTAATACCTTCTGCACACCATCGTTATGCTAATTGGTTTTCTTCATTCCCTACCGGTCGGCACCAGCCTATGGTTTGGAAGAAGACTATCCAATTTGCGTAATAGGTGTACTACTCCTAAACCAAGGAGTACTCGCAACCTGAGAGAAGGTGAAAAGAAAAGACAACTGAATAGTCCTATCCGTTTTCTCCAGAACCGGAAACCATCCTCGAATAAATCCCTTCGAGTTCGTATCTAACCATACGATGGTTTTGTCCAATGGAAGTGGACGTTCGTAGTAAAACGGGGTGTCCTGGAGAAAAGGGTAAAAGTAGGAGTGGCAATGAGGTCTGCAACTCTGACAATCCAAAAGTCGGTGTTAAGAAGGTTCGGTCAACTTGGTCACTGAGTCAAAATCTTAGGGTCGGGTCAATGGTCGCTGCCAAAGAGAGAGAGAAAAGAAACACTCAGCGTGCACTCTAACCTCGATCAGAATGGTTACCAATTTATCTAATCTGGAATCCTCCCACTGTACCTCAAATTCTCCTCCAAACCTGAAAGAAGAATTAGTCGGGGTCACCCGAGGAGTATACTAACTCATCAGTGGGAATCGGGATCCAACTCTCATCGCATGACAACGTGACGGAATCCGCTCACGGTATCACACTCCAGAAGGTATGCGCATATCTGGCAAGTTTCAGTACTTTTGAAACTCCCGATGTGATTTCTGCCCCATGCTCTTATGACCTTGGCGTGAGGTCAAAATATCATAAGTCACATGTCAAGTTCTACCCGTCATTATCCAGGTTAATTTGAATCCACCCGTACATACCCTTGACGTAGGCCAAAATAGTAGTACGACTGTCCCAAACCAACGCATCTATCTATGCAACAGATAAATACCCGGCAGCTACCAATCACTATGCCTTGGCGTGAGGTCAAAATACATAGCTTGAATACTACCGAATATTTAACTGAAATGACGGAGGGCTACGAATGGTTTCTGGCGAAAACCTTTAACGTAAAGAACTTGATATCGTCGAAGGAACGGATAGCTTTTAAAAATATAGTGACGAAAACCATTGCTAAAGAGGTCACTCCCGGTGAAGGGATCTCGGCTCTTTCCCCGTAGAATGGGGTGCAGGATATCCCAAATGAATACCACGATGCAAAGCAAAAGTAATCGGCTATAGTGAAGTTAATGCCCTGACGCAGACTTCTGTCCAAGGGGTCACTCCCGGTGAAGGGATCTCGGCCCTTGCCTCGTCGACTGAGGAGCAGGATATTCCAAATGAATACCACGGTGCAAAACAAAAGTGAACGTCCTTGCAATAACAGCTTTTGAAAAGTGTTCCAACAACATCAGATTAGGTTTGTTTTTAACTTGCATTGATCCGAATCAATGCAGTCCCATCATTTGATCACACCAAAAAGAACGAAAATATACTGATGTACGTATATGCCATCCGCATTCGCCACTGGGTCCCGTCATTACCCGTTAGGTTAGCTAACTAACGACAGAGCGGGGACTGGACTAGCGCGGATGTAAAACATATACAACATCTACTAATATATATACCAATATATTATATTTCGCTCAAGGCGTGAAAAGAAATGCAACATCACAGAAATGTACAGCATCACAGAACAATACAGATATCTGGGATCCCCGGGTTTCACAGAGCCACTACTGAAACCCGACGTTCCCCTGGTCGTGTGGATAGCCTGTGCAATGAAATCCTAGACCCCTACGGGCGCGGCAAGTCACCCGCCAAAACCTGAAGCGAGGCAGCCCCCTTCAGCTCCGTGAATGGACCACCCAGCACTTCACGGAATCCGGCAACTTGGGCACCCCTCCTGGGTCAACCTGTACCCCCTACGAGTGCGGCGAATAGCCCGTCAATCCCAGAGTGAAGCCCCCTCCGTCCCAATGCCATGAGATGCGGGCTTGTTGCCCTCTAGAACCCGGCTATCCGTGCACCCCACCGCGGGGTAATCCTAGTACAGAAAGTAAAATATACATACACCGGGTACATCGACCGCAACCAGGTCGTGCCCCAAAAGAATAATACAAACAGGCAGTGACGGCAGTCCACATGTCGGACGCTCGCCCCGCAATATCAAATGTATATAATACAACAGCACTGTACTAGCATTGCATCCAGGCTATCCCCCACGACCGATCCGCAACATCACAGCAAATACATAGAACATCAACGTGAAAGTCACGTTCGCAAATCCGTCTAACCGGGCTATAGCAGTTAGACCGGATTTACCGATCGAGTGACATTCACGGTCGCAGATATAATGTAAATACTGTGAAAAATGTGTTTAAAATTTTCCGATTGATCAAACAATTAACAATTGGGCCTCAAAGAAAACTGTAGCACTCACAGAAATAATTGGCCCAATTTTAATATTCCAGAAACCATATTTTCAACTCAGGAACATACTGGAAAAATTTGGGGGGGTGAATAGTAAAATCCGCGGCGGAAGCGCCGCACGAGGTGGGGTTTCGCGGCGCTTGCGCGGCGGAATAGTGAGATCGGGGTACCAAATTTTTACAGTAACCTTAGAATTCCCTGCACATCACACTGAGACAACCAGAAAAATTTTTGGACTTAAAAAAAATTCGACAGAAACTGATGTGCATGAAATACGTGTTTTCGGGATTTTGTTCGATCGGAAACGTAAAACACATTACACAAAAGCTAGACAAAGTTAATGGCGAGGCTCTGATACCACTGTAAGTGCACGGCGGCGCCCCGGCCGTCAACCCG
This sequence comes from Agapanthus africanus, assembly GCA_030015575.1. NCBI lineage: Eukaryota > Viridiplantae > Streptophyta > Magnoliopsida > Asparagales > Amaryllidaceae > Agapanthus > Agapanthus africanus. Next base: position 242,940,245 of record JASDDO010000031.1, read on the forward strand.
ACGGCCAAACGCGGAAACGGTGGTAACTTAAATTTTTGCGGACTTTGCAAACCGGCACCACCGCGCACTAAACTCCGGATCGTAACCATTAAAGTAGTCTAGCTAACTAACAAGAAAGGGAAGAGATGTATACCGACGATCCAAGTCCTCCGGTCTTCATCTCCACTCCGATCTCCTCGCGGGATCTCCGGTCATCGCCTCCTCGCCGGAAGGGCACCACGTCGCCTGCATCTTTTACGGGCTCCCGCCTCGATACCGAGGCAACTCGGGCATGAAGCCGGCAACTCGACATGCTCAAGATATGCTGTAGGAAGTGTAGTGTAGAGTGGATGTCTCACTTTGGGGTTTGTTGCCTTTGGATGGAGGAATGAGGTTAGGAAAAACGGTGCTTTCATTTTTCCAAAACAAGAAGAAGAAGGAGATGTAGAATTCCTCACAAACAAGATGAACTCTCTCTCATTCTTTTCTTTCTCTCAAGTGTTCTTTCTTTTCTCTCATATCTTTTTTCAACCATTTTCCATCAAGAGAGAAGAAGGGTGGAGGAAAAGATATATAGCATGAAGGGAGGTGATGGTAGGAGATGAAAGAGGTGACCACATCCAAGGGACAAAGAAACATACAACCATGCTTCACTTTTTAAACCCATACCCTCACTTTATCACAAGTCAAAGCAAGTCATGGTGCAAAGAAAAGAAAGCTATCATAATCAATCCATTATGCAAGAAAACCCCTCCACAAAAGTAATTTGCAAAACTGCAAATTACCCCCTCCATCGGGAAAAGTCCGGCCGGGAAAGAACAAAGGAAAACCGGCCGGAACGGAATGCAAACTGGCAACTCCAGAAAACTGGTCCCGTAATAAATTACAGGAAAACCCCACACTGTGCATACACACCCGCATTTGTATTCCGTCCGGATACAAATGCAATGAGACAAAATCTACACTGTACTAAACTAGGACCGGCTTAAACCAAAGCCGGCTAGTATTATCCGTTCGATCCTGATCCGTGCAATACCGCACGTATCTGATCAAACCCTGCCATATACCTATACGGCAACTAGTACAAACCGTCCGATCCTGATCCGTGCAATACCGCACGTATCTGATCGGACCCTGCCATATCTCCATACGGCCTCTACAGCGTTTCGCCCGAAACTTGAGTAACTGAAAGTGTGGTGGACTCTAAAGACTCGTCAATACTATGGCTGTGGATTTAACCACTGGCACGTCAGAGGTATAAGCCAATACGTGACGGGCCACCAGCTATTGACTAAAAGGGACGTCGATGAGGAAGCTCACCCCGACACCCAACTGAGCCTGTCAGTGACAATATCCGTGCAGTCCGGTCCGTTCGTCTATGAGCATCGCATGGCGGGCCTAGGGGGTTGGTAAAAGTCAGACCCCCAAAAGCGGTACAAGTCGTGTCGGAGTGTAGCCCAGAACACCCTGAGATACTACTGGAATACCTACCAGTAAATCTCCTGCCTTGGCCAAGGTCTTCGTGTAATGGCTCTCCTAGACACAGCGCGACCTCACCCCCAATACCGGGAGAGACGAACCCCTGAAGATCCGCTCACTGCCTCCATGTGGCTCGGGACTGTACCCAACTAAAACCTGTTTGCACGACTCCTTTGAGCCGTGGTAGGGTAGTAATCAAAGTACAGTGGGAACTCACACGAGACAAATGACGATCCCCAGGTCGATGAACTAACCTGCACACATGTCACCAGGGAACTGCCATCTGACGTCTGGTATATGACCAACTAGCATGTTCCCGGCGAGTCCTGTCCGGTGTACTCATAACCCAATGAGCACCTGTATACATCTTAGGTGAACCAACTGACACCAGTGGCTTGTGAGACCGGCCACCGCCCCTCGTCGGGGTCTCGACTGTATACACTAGTCTACTCTGGAGAATCGATGCCCTATCTCGAGACTCCTACGACTAGGGACCTTTTAAGGATGTGCTTATAGACTCCAGCTCTCACTTATATGATCGCCCTCATACTGCTGGCAGTCAAGCAAGAATCCTAGGGGCTCTATCAACGTGCAATAGCGACATGTCAGGTCACCTAAAGCAGTGCACGATGATAAAGGTAAACCAGATAGCATACTATCATCTCGAGTAAGACTGTCCTACCGGGATAGGTCCTCCCTTAATCATTGCAATCACGTGCCTGTGATCCAATAATTGACTCTGAGGGCACTATCTCCAACATTTTCATCTCTAAAATCGGCTCAGGGTTTTATTAGAATAACCACCAAAAATGGTCCAACGATCGAGTCAAAGCGCCGCGGAACCGCGGCGGGAGCACGCTCCCGCCGCGGAACCGCGGCCGAGTTAACTCGGCCGAGGTCCATCTTTGGTGCAGTGTTATTCTGGGGTTGTTTTGGGATTTTTGAAATATGTGTTTTCTGCCCAGATTTTCCAGAACGAAAATTTTATTTTTGGGGTCCCGAAAATCCGTATTTTTGATCGAACTTCTAAAAGACTTAAGCTAACGGGTTTTTCTGTAATGTGATATTTGTATTGAACGTCTACTAATCGCTATATGTCGATTAGTGGGGGTTATACAAATCTGTGATCTGTAATGTTGCTGGAATGTGTATATGAATATGTTGGATTGTCGCGGGTGAATAGCCGGTGGTTGTGAGACGAGAGTTTTCTTTTCTTTCAATTCATGTAAATTTGTAAATTGATGTAATAGTTATTTGTATGGCCGCACAACCGGGTCGGGGTTGTAGCCGTCATTGTATAATTTCTTTTTACTGTTTTTGCTCCTAGGATAGACCCATGGAGGGGTGCACAAACTACCGGGTATGCCGAAGTGCCGAGTGGCCTACTCACGGGGATGAGGGAGGTTGCTTCGCTTCGGGTACTTGGCGGGTAGTTTGCCGCACCCGTAGGGGTCTTGGGTGGGGTATTGGCTATTCACCGCGACCGTGTAATCTGCCTTTCGTTACAGGCTCGTACGAATTGCAGGTTCCTAGTATATCCAATGTGTTCATCTGTGATCTGAAATGTTTATCATTGCAGTATATCTATAAATGATATTATTTAGGCGTTGCTTATGTTTTACAGCCGCGCTAGCCCAGCCCCCGCTCTGTCGTTAGTTAAGTAACCTAACGGGTAATGACGGGGCCCCGTGGCGAATGCGAATGGCATAAGCGTACGTCATATTTTGGTTGTTTTCTGCAATGGTAGGATTAAATGATGGGACACATTAAAAGAACTAATGCAAGAATATCACGCATTAAAAGAACTAATGCAAGAAAATAAACCAAGTAAAAGTCGTTGGAACACTTTCGAAAAACCACTCGGTTCTTTTCAAAACAAACTTTTAAAATGCGGAGTTTGAGCCACTCCATTTAAAAGCTATCTCGTTCCATCGACTAAATCAAGTTCACTACGTTCACGGTTTTGCCAAAACCATTCGTAGCCCTCCATCATTTCAGTTAAATATTCGGTAGTATTCAAGCTATGTATTTTGACCTCACGCCAAGGCATAGTGATTGGTAGCTGCCGGATATTTATCTGTTGCATAGATAGAATGCGTTGGTTTGGGACAGCCGTACTACCATTTTGGCCTACGTCAAGGGTAGGTACGGGTGGATTCAAATTAACCTGGATAATGATGGAAAGAACTTAACATGTGACTTATGACATTTTGACCTCACGCCAAGGTCATAAGAGCATGGGGCAAAAATCCACATCGGGAGTTTCAAAAGAACTGAAACTTGCTAGATTTGCATACCATTTGGAGTGTGATGATTCTGGTAGGATTCCTTCAGTTTCGTCACGCGATGATATTTGGATCCCGATCCTACTGTGAGTATATGCTACTCCTCGGGAAATTTCTCACTTAACGATCAATGCTATAAACCTAGTAGGTGTCTAGAAAGGTGTTAGCGGGGCTACGCCCCCAGGGAAAAGAGGTTCTTTAATTAAGGAACTTCGCGAAAGCGTTGGAAAACCTCCCTCGAAGTACCGACACCAGCCTGGCCGAACGGTTAAGCAAGTATTGTACGGTGAGATTGATCCTGACTAATTCTTCCTTTTTGGTTTTAAGGAGGGATTCGAGAAACAGTGGGAGCCATCCTGTTTAGACAAACTAAAAACCACTCTAAACTTGCAAGAGCATCATGCTAAGTGTTTCTTCTTCTCTCTCCTAATTGCAGCGACCAATCGAAATGACTGGACTTAAGTTACTTCTAGATAAAAATATACTGACAGGGCCAAACTACAAAGATTGGCTCAGGAATGTCAAGATGGCAATCACTTACGACAAGCTGGGGTATCTTCTTACCACCAAAGCTCCCTCTGTCCCTGGTCCCACTTCCAGCGTCGCGGATAAGGAAATCCGTAAGACTTGGGAGATTGATAGCGCGAAGGCCAAGGGCCTCGTACTTGCCTCGATGGACAATGAACATCAGAGGAGGCACGAGAATATGGACTTGGAATCCATATTTCTTCATACAAAAGAACTGTATGGAGAGCAATCTCGTATCGCAAGATACGAAGCGTCGAAAAAGTTATTTTCGGCAAGGATGGCCGTCGGATCATCAGTAGCAGAACACGTGCTTAAGATGATCGGCTACATTGAGGAGCTCGCGGACCTAGGGACCACATTGGAGAGTGAGCTCTATACAGACTTAGTTCTCCAGTCCCTTCCTTCTACTTACGCCCAGTTTATACTGAACTTCAACTTACAAGAAAAAGAGGTTGAACTTTCAGAGCTCCTCAACATACTGAGGAGCGCAGAGGGCACCCTACAGAAAAGTAGGGAAACATCCACTTTGTTTGTAGGAGGATCATCTTCTTCTAGGTCCAAGGCGAAAGCCAAGGGAAAGAAGAAGAAAGCCCCCGCCAAACCAAGGGGCGGTGTTAGTAAAGTGGATACGAAGGGAAAAGCAAAAGCAACAAAGATAGCGGGGAAGCTTGTGGATAAGGAAGAATGCTTCTATTGTCATAAGAAAGGACACTGGAAGAATGATTGCAGGACCTGGAAGGCCAGAACACAGGAATTGAAGCAAGTTGCAGCTTCAGCTTCAGGTGTGTATGTTATTGAAAACTGTCTTTCAATAAACTCTACTTCCTGGGTATTGGATACCGGATCAGGATCTCATATCTGTAATTCTTTGCAGGCGTTGAGAAACCGTAGGGTTTTGAAGGCAGGTGACATGACCCTCAGAGTTGCGAACGGAGCTAGCATGGATGCTAAAGCCGTGGGGGACTATCACCTGGGAATGTCAGATGGACATGTTTTGGTTTTGCGTAATTGCTTTTTGTACCCAACACAACTTGTAATATCATTTCTGTATCTTTAGTTTCTAAAGAAGGTTATGAATTTGCGTTTGTAAGTAATGTTGTAAACATTCACCTTAATCAAGTTTTGATTGGGTCAGGTACATTGAGTAATGGTATATACGTATTAAACCAACCATAGATTTTCAACGTCCAGAATACACACAAAAGAAAGTCTCCGGAAATAAATCAGACTTTCTTATGGCATTGTAGACTGGGTCACATCAATGAGAGAAGGTTGACGAAGTTACATACAGAAGGATATTTGAATCCGTTCGAATATCAATCGTATGCCACTTGTCAATCCTGTCTCAAAGGAAAGATGACAAAGACTCCGTTTACTGGACATGGAGTAAGAGCGAGCGAGCTCTTGGGACTCGTACACAGTGACGTGTGCGGTCCAATGTCTACACATGCGCGAAGCGGTTATTCTTACTTCATTACTTTTACGGATGACTTCTCAAGGTACGGTTATGTCTTCTTAATGAAACATAAGTCCGAAGCCTTTGGAAAATTCCAGGAGTATAAGAATGAAGTGGAAAAACAAACCGGCAAAAGTATTAAGATTCTAAGATCGGATCGAGGTGGAGAATACTTAAGTGCCGAGTTCCTGGATTACTTAAAAGAGAATGGAATTCTCTCTCAGCTTACTCCTCCATACACTCCGCAACATAACGGTGTATCGGAGAGACGGAACCGAACCCTATTGGATATGGTTCGGTCCATGATGAGTAACACTGAGTTACCGCGATCATTCTGGGGGTATGCGCTAGAATTAGCTGCATACCTTTTGAACCGAGTTCCGACTAAGACTGTGCCTACCACACCATATGAAATGTGGAGTGGGAAGGAACCCTATCTTCAATATCTGAAGATCTGGGGATGTCCGGCTTTTGTCAAAAAGCAGCATGCGGACAAGCTCGAGGCACGCACAGTACTGTGCAAGTTTGTGGGATACCCAAAGAACACCAGGGGGTATCTTTTCTACCACGCAGAGGAACAAAAAGTCCTTGTTTCTCGTAATGCCCACTTTCTAGAACACCAGTTCTTAGAAAAGGAAATAAGTGGGAGCGCAGTAGAACTGGAAGAAATTCCAGAACCACAGACTATTACTGAAAGCTTAGTGGAACCAGAGGGTTCAAAAGAACAGGACATTCCTACGCCGCTCCGCAGAAGTAGTAGGCAGTCTCATCCGCCCGAGAGATACTACGGTTTTCTCATAGACGGGGATAGAGAGGATTGCATCATAGATTATGATGAGCCTACTAGCTTCCAGCAAGCCGTTCAGAGCGTCGACTCGGTAAAATGGCTGGATGCAATGCGGACCGAAATGGAGTCCATGTACACCAACAAAGTATGGACGTTGGACATTGCTCCAGACGGGGTAAAACCCGTAGGATGCAAGTGGATCTTCAAAAGGAAGATTGGTGTAGATGGACAGGTTGAGACCTATAAAGCTAGACTTGTTGCAAAGGGTTTCCGTCAAAAACCTGGCTTGGACTATGACGAAACCTTTTCTCCAGTGGCTATGCTGAAATCCATTCGGATCCTTCTTGCCATTGCTGCCTTCCACGATTATGAGATCTGGCAAATGGACGTAAAGACCGCTTTTCTAAATGGAAATTTAGAGGAGTGTGTCTGTATGGACCAGCCAGAGGGTTTCATTCAGAGTGGGAGCAGCGGAAAAGTGTGCAAGTTGCTTAAGTCCATTTATGGACTAAAGCAGGCATCGCGAAGTTGGAACATCTGTTTTGATGAGACGGTCAAGGAATTTGACTTTATCAAAAATCCAGATGAACCATGCATCTATAGTAGATTTGTAGCGAGAACTGTAGTATTCCTCGTTTTATACGTGGATGACATTCTCTTAATAGGAAATGACATTCCTATGCTACAATCTGTCAAGGGGTTCTTGTCACAGGTTCTCCATGAAAGACCTGGGTGATGCCTCATACATTCTGGGTATCCGGATCTACCGTGACAGATCCAAAAGGATATTAGGACTTTCACAGTCCATGTACATCGACACCATACTGAAAAGATTCAGTATGGAAGATTCCAAGCGCGGTAACCTACCGGCTTATCACGGGATCACCCTCTCTAAAAAGATGTCTCCCAAGACTGATTTGGAGAGGGATCGCATGTCTATTATACCCTACGCTTCTGCGGTAGGCTCTATAATGTATGCGATGTTGTGTACCAGACCGGATGTAGCTTATGCACTGAGTGTGGTAAGCCGGTATCAGTCAAACCCTGGGGAGAAACACTGGATAGCGGTAAAGAACATTCTCAAGTACCTGAGAAGGACTAAGGAGATGTTCTTGGTGTATGGCGGAAAAGACCTCCAGATCGAGGCCTTTGCTGACTCCAGCTTCCAGAGTGACAAGGATGATTCCAAGTCCATGTCGGGTTTTGTCTTTACCCTCAATGGAGGGGCGGTGTGTTGGAAGAGTTCCAAACAGGAAACCGTTGCAGACTCGACGATGGAAGCGGAATACATCGCTGCATCTGATGCCGCAAAAGAAGCTCTCTGGATAAGGAAGTTCTTGAAAGAGCTTCAGGTGGTTCTGTCCATTGTTGATCCAATACCTCTGTATTGCGACAACAACGGGGCTATAGCTTTAGCGAAGGAACCCAGGTCCCATCAGAGATCCAGACACATCTTGAGGCGGTATCACCTGATCAGGGAGATCGTGGATCTGTCACGACCCGAAGTTTGGCCCGTGACCAGCACTTAACCACGTAACGTCTACAGGCCTAACGCGACTAAGTGAACCGAAAACCCAGAAATCAAACCAGTGAAAGTATAGAGTGATAGAAGTTTTAAAGGAAGCACTAACCAAAACATGATAAGAAAACTAAGTAACAATCTCTAAGAAAACAATATATGACGCCGTAGCGAAGATCAAGATCCACAAGTGGGAACAACACAGATAGAATGAAGTGCAAGTACTGCCGGCTCACAACGAGCTCGACACCAGAAATACAAAATAATACAACATCGTCCTCACACTGTTTCTAAGTCAAATACATACATGGTAGATGGAGAATACTAGATACAACAATGTACATACTGAAAGATAAACAGATACCGCACAAAACCCACCTATCAGCAAAAGAGCTAGTACACCAGCTATGGGGGTATCTGTGTCAAAAGATGCAAAGCAGCCTGCCGCGACTACTCCGAAGGGCAACCTGCAAACACTGTGGCACAACGGGGGTGAGTTGCCAACTCGTGAATAGAGATAACATATAAAGGTAATCGCGAGCATGTACGTACTACACTACTCTATCATATGCCAACAGATGATATCAATATGGGATGAGCAGTATGTGCAATAATCGTGCAAGTGCTCTATAGGGTACTGTACTACCAGATGAGGTACAAATGCTCTAACAGATAATGCATCTACAGGATGAGGTACAAAAGTAATGCTGAGCAGGGGCAATATAATATCTACACGGAATGTCAACGTGGAACATATATAATCGGCTCCTCAGTGCACCCAGATCTCCCCAAGATAGCTCATGCGCCGGCACTCTCCTCGGCCCTCAAATCCTGTACATCTCTGAGAATCCTGGGTGCCCAACATCGGCACCCAAATATCATAAATACTCGTGTCTAGCATCGACACGTAAAACATCCTGTATCGGGCATCCGTCAGTCCGGGTCAGCCCTCTCTCAATGTATGTATATATATATATCGGGAATCCGTCAGTCCGGGTCATCCCTCTCTCAATGTATGTAAATATATATCGGGAATCCGTCAGTCCGGGTCATCCCTCTCTCAATACATCGGGCATCCGTCATTCCGGGTCAGCCCTATATCAATACCTCGGGCATCCGTCATTCCGGGTCAGCCCTCTCTCAAGTATATATCGGGAATCCGTCAGTCCGGGTCATCCCTCTCTCAATTACTCGGGCATCCGTCATTCCGGGTCAGCCCTATATCAATCCATCGGGCATCCGTCATTCTGGGTCAGCCCTATCTCAGTACATGCCTCTAGCACCGAGAAAACACGGGGCGGCGCCCCAAATATCATATCAAGGGAACCGGGTTTTTAAATGATTATTTATTTAAAAAGGCCACGGTTCCCAAATCCAGAAATCACATGAATCTCAACCAATAATACAAGTAATTGTGATGTGATATGTGTATCAGGTATGAATATCAAGTCATGTCACATATAGATAAGCTACAATGCAATGTTCCAATGTGATATAGGTATCAAGTATGAGTATCAAGTCATGTCACATATAAATGAGCTACAATGCAATGATCCAATGTGATATAGGTATCAAGTATGAGTATCAAGTCATGTCACATATAAATGAGCTACAATGCAATGTTCCAATGTGATATAGGTATCAAGTATGAGTATCAAGTCATGTCACATATAAATGAGCTACAATGCAATGTTCTAGCTAGTATCCATGAATATGCAATATGTATATAAGGAACACTATAAGGTCCTATTAGCCCTGACGTAGAACGCCATGAGGGCGATATCCCCGTAGATGTGAAATCTACTCACCGTAGCCTTCCACTAGGTATAGCCAACAACCTGAATCCCCTCCTGCGCGGCGTCCGTTGTACTCGCCTGCGAACCTAGAATTACACAATATATCACACGTAAGCTTGAAATCACGAAAACGCGACATTTAAGCCGAACCAATAACTCGTGTCGTGAACCAAACTCGCGTGTGCGCGATACGCTAAAACGCGTGGTTACGCACCTAAACGCATCCTGACGCGTCGCGATACGCAGAAACCCAAAACCCACACACACGTATCACGCGTGTCGCGAAAGGTTGAAAATACGGGAAAATAGGTATTCTACCCCAGATTTTGATACAGGAATGATAATGCAAAAGTATACATACCAAAATAACCCACATGCAAGCAGAGACCCACACCCCAAACCCCAACCCATATCTCCCCTATCTGGCCGCAATTTGCGGCCAGAATGCCAATTTTGGCGGCCAGACTTGGGAATTGGGTTCCCAGGTTTGGTTGGTGCACTCAATTCTCCCCATACATGCTGCAGTAATATCTAGATTTAAACTGAAAAGTCTCGGGTAGTAGCAGATTCCTACAGTGCCTATTTCTAGTTAAAAACCCCACTTTTGCACTAAATTGAAACTTTATGGTATTTTCCTGAAATCTGGAACAAACCTAGGTCTAATCACACACTAACAACTTGTTAACAAGCTAATCAAGCCACAACAACATAAGTTTTAACATGTTACACTAAACCCCCTCCAAAAGCACTAAAATAGAACAAAAATGTGATATTTCTTAACTAAACATACAAGTTATGGAAATTGGGTGCTAGGATTAGGATTTTATACCTTAAAATGACCTTAAAACACCAAGGGTTCCAGCTTTTTCCCTCAGTTGCAGATTAGCTCCCCAAACACCTCAAAAACTTCATTTTTCCTAAGGTTTAGTGAAGAAAAGAGTTGATTGTGTAGGGTTTTGGTGTAGGATTCAAAGAGGAATGAAAAGAGAGAGAAGAGAGGAAGAAAGAGATGTTCTTTTCTGCAGATTTTTCTGCAGGAAGTGCAGAAAAATGATTGGAAGAGAGAGAGAAGAGAGAAGAAAAAGTCAAAAAGTCAAGGCCTCACCTAACACCATGCTCATTTGTTTAATGGATTTCTTTTCTTTTGTTGTTTCATTTGAAATTATAAAAGGGTTTAGAAAAGGATTAAATGGTGGGGAAAAGAGTTTGCAACCATGCACAAGAATGGTTAACCAGTTACACCCTTAAACCTAAGTTACAAAATGGCTAAGTGTGCATGTGTATGCTATATAAAGAAAATTCCTAATGAGGGTAACCCGACTAAAAATAATTAATAAACCCTATATAAATGTCTAAAATATAAGTGTATAGCACTTCACAACACAATCATCACTAATTATCACAAAAGGCATCCAAACGGAATCCGAAGTGTTACAATCTACCCCCCTTAAAGAAATTCGGTCCCCGAATTTTAAAAATCTAACTATACGCACCTTCAAAAAGGTGGGGATACCTCTTCATCATCTCGCCTTCGGTCTCCCAAGTGACTCCCTCGCCGCTCTAGCCACGCCAAAGTATCTCGACGGACGGTATCTCTTTCGACCTCAATCCTTTCACTTGTCGATCTAAGATCACCATCGGCTGCTCCGCATAGGAAAGGTCGCGCTCAAGATGGATCGTCGGGTGCTGAATCGCATGCGAAGGATCATGAAGATATCTGCGGAGCATCGAAACATGAAATACGGGCTGCACGTCTGGAAAACTGGGCGGAAGGGCTAATCGATACGCAACTGCACCAATTCGCTCAAGGACCTCCAACGGGGCCCACAAATCTGGGACTAAGCTTCCCCTTCTTTCCAACCTCATTACGCCCTTCATTGGGGAGACCCTCAAGAAAACATGATCACCAACAGAAAACTCAAATCTGCGTCGACGACGGTCCGCATAAGATCTCTGCCTACTCTGGGCTGCTCTCATCCCATCGCGAATCAACTGGATCTTTGCTGTCGTCTCCTCTACTATCTGTGGCCCCAAGATACTGCTCTCACTGAGTTCCGTCCAACAGGTGGGTGATCTGCATCTCCTCCCATAAAGAGCCTCAAATGGTGCCGTCTGAAAGGTCTCCTGGTAGCTGTTGTCGTACGAGAACTCTACTAAGGGCAATTGATGATCCCAGCTACCTTCGAAGTCTAAACGCATGCTCTGAGCATGTCCTCGAGAGTCTGAAAAGTCCGCCCTGACTGTCCGTCGGTCTGCGGATGGAACGCTGTGCTGAAACTCAACGAGTGCCCAAAGCCTCCTGAAGCCTCTGCCATAGCCGGCTGATAAACTGGGTGCCTCTATCGGACACGATGCATGTCGGAACTCTGTGCAGTCGTACAATCTCATCAATGTAAATCTGGCATACTGGGCAAATCCGGAAGGCGTCTTCGCCGGTAGGAAGTGAGTCGCTTCCGTCAACGGTCCACGATCACCCAGATGGAGTTATACCCTCGACTAGTCCTGGGTAGACCCACAATGAAATCCATAGATATCTGTTCCCATTTCCACTCCGGAATGGGTAACGGCTGTAGCTCTCCCGCTGGCCTCTGATGCTCAGCCTTGACTTGCTGAAAAGTCAGGCATCTCGATACCAAATCTGCAATGTCCCTCTTCATACCGTCCCACCAGTAAGCATCTCTCAAGTCATGGTATATCTTGGTGGAACCGGGATGAACATTATGTACTGATCGATGTTCCTCCTCGATAATCTCGCGCCGCAATCCCTCAGCATCTGGTACGCAGAGTCTAGCTCCAAATCGTAGTATCCCCTGATCATCGATCACGAACTCGGAAAATCTGCCATGTCCCATCTGTGTTCTGATCTCTGAACAGCGGTCAACACTGTGCTGTGCCTCTTATATACGGTCAAGCAACTGTGGGCATGCACGAACATGCACAATCTGTCCTCCGATCGGCGTAAACTCGAACTGTACCCGGCTGTCGCATAATATCTGCCAATCTGCCGATGACTGCTCCTGTACTACGCTCAAGCAAGATAAACTGCCCCCGGGCCTCCTGCTCAAAGCATCCGCCACCACATTTGCCTTGCCCGGGTGATATGAGATCTCGCAGTCGTACTCCTTCACTAACTCCATCCATCGACGTTGCCGAAGGTTCAGGTCCCGCTGCTGAAATACGTATTTCAAACTCTTGTGATCCGTGAATATCTGGCACGACTCGCCGTATAGGTAAAGTCGCCAGATCTTAAGGGCGAAGACCACTGCTGCCATCACCAAATCATGAGTGGGGTAGTTTTGTTCATGTCCCTTCAATTGTCGCGAAGCATACGCGATCACCCTATCATGCTGCATCAGAACGCATCCCAGCCCCACTCGAGAAGCATCACAGAAGACCACAAATCCGCCCGGTCCGGAAGGTAAAGATAACACCGGTGCCGTCGTCAGCTGAGTCCGTAACTGCTGGAAACTGTGTTCGCACTCCTCCGTCCAATCGAAGGGAACTCCCTTCCGGGTCAACCCGGTCAACGGTGTAGCAATACGTGAGAAGTCCTGCACAAACGCCTGTAGTAACCGACCAACCCCAAAAAGCTGCGAATCTCCGTCACCGATGTAGGCCTGGGCCAACGCTGAACGGCCTCGACCTTCCTCGGGTCTACACATATACCGTCTCGTGAAATCACGTGTCCCAAGAAATCTACGCTGTCCAGCCAACAAGCACACTTGGAGAATTTCGCATAAAGCTGGTGCTCCCTCAAGGTCTGCAGTGGAATCCGCAGGTGCTGCTCGTGCTCCTCTCTACTCCGAGAATATACCAAGATATCGTCCATAAACACCATAATGAACAGATCAAGATACGGCCGAAGAGTACGGTTCATCATGTCCATAAACGCTGCTGGCGCGTTGGTGAGTCCGAACGACATCACCAAAAACTCATAATGGCCGTAACGTGTGCGGAAGGCCGTCCTAGGAATGTCCTCCCGTCGAACCCGCAGCTGATGATAGCCCGATCGTAATTCGATCCTCGAAAAGTATCCTGCGACTGACCCTTCAACTCTCTAAGTTCCGCCGGGGCCATCCAATAAAGCGGTACCGAAATAGGCCCCGTGCCAGGAACCAAATCAATGTAGAAAGAATTATCACGCTCGGGCGGCCGTCCAGGAAGCTCGTCAGGGAACACATCAGGGAACTCGCTACCAACCGGAACCTGATCCGAAAGAAACTCTATAGCCCTAGTATCGCAAACATATGCGAGAAATCCCTGACATCCTTTCCGCAAAAGCTGTCCAGCGCGAACAGAAGAAATCACACCGTGAGGGGTGGCACTACGGTCCCCCAACACAACAACAACAACCGACTTGTCGGAAAAACAAAATCAAACTGTCTTCTCGCGGCCGTCAACAGAAGCATAGCACGTGGCTAACCAATCCATGCCCAAAAGAACGTCGAAGTCCAACCTCTCATGAAGGATCAAATCGACCGGCAACTCTCTCTCGCCGATACGGACGGTACAGGATCGGAACACGTGCCTAACAACAACCGACTCTCCCGCAGGAGTAGTCACAACTAGCGGTTGACCAAGCAAACCGGACTCTCTACACAAACTCAGCACAAGGTGTGTGGATACATACGGGTACGTGAAAATATATGAGCACAACGATCCGGATCAAACAATACTGGTGCAACAAAGGACAAACTGAAAGAGTACCTGAAACCACAGCATCGGATACCCGCAAGTCCCGATGAGTCGAAGCAAAAGCTTGTGCCTGTCCTTCATTTGCGACTGACCGAACTCCTCCTCTACTAGCCTGACCCCTCTGTGCAAACCCTCCACGTCCACGACGTCTCCGAGCACGACCCTGACGTGCTGTGAAGAAACACTGCCTGATGAGGTGTTGAAGGCTTCCGCATCGTAAACACTTACGCACTGAATGCCGTCCTGCCTGGGGATGAAAGCCAAACGGCTGTCCTCGTCCTAAGCCTCTGCTCTGGGCTGGTACACTAGTATAATTCCACAACCGTTCCGGAATTCTCACGGTCTCTGGAAGACGTGTCTCGTACACGGGAGCTGCCTCCACCGGTGCTATGCAGGGAACGGAATACTGCATGATGATCGCAAGGAACAACTGGGTAACAGGGGTGGCAACCATCTGTCGCTGCGCTCGAACGACCTCTATCAATGAGCTCATCGCCTGGCATAGGCCCTGCATCTCTACCACTAGTCTAGCAACCTGAGCTGCCGTAGGGGAAACAATCTGTCCTAGTGCAACAGGAGTACTACTCGGATTAGTTCTTGTCTCAGATGAATCAACTCGAGCCTCGGCCCTCACGGCCGCTCTCTGTGCCCTCGTAGTCCTTGGCAGCATATTGGCTATCAAAAACAACAGGATTCGATAAGGATACGGAAATCGAATCGCAAGAATGTATATACTCGAGGAGGAATTTTAAATCAACAAGTCCTAAGGTCGCGTAGGCGAAGTACCGTGTCGTGAGTATGCCGCGGAACATACACACGCTACGCTACCCTGCCGCAGCTACCTACTCCATCATACCAGGGTCGTCCTACACTCCGAAAGGTAAAACCTACGCTCTGATACCAACTTTGTCACGACCCGAAGTTTGGCCCGTGACCGGCACTTAACCACGTAACGTCTACAGGCGTAACGCGACTAAGTGAACCGAAAACCCAGAAATCAAACCAGTGAAAGTATAGAGTGATAGAAGTTTTAAAGGAAGCACTAACCAAAACATGATAAGAAAACTAAGTAACAATCTCTAAGAAAACAATATACGACGCCGTAGCGAAGATCAAGATCCACAAGTGGGAACAACACAGATAGAATGAAGTGCAAGTACTGCCGGCTCACAACGAGCTCGACACCAGAAATACAAAATAATACAACATCGTCCTCACACTGTTTCTAAGTCAAATACATACATGGTAGATGGAGAATACTAGATACAACAATGTACATACTGAAAGATAAACAGATACCGTACAAAACCCACCTATCAGCAAAAGAGCTAGTACACCAGCTATGGGGGTATCTGTGTCAAAAGATGCAAAGCAGCCTGCCGCGACTACTCCGAAGGGCAACCTGCAAACACTGTGGCACAACGGGGGTGAGTTGCCAACTCGTGAATAGAGATAACATATAAAGGTAATCGCGAGCATGTACGTACTACACTACTCTATCATATGCCAACAGATGATATCAATATGGGATGAGCAGTATGTGCAATAATCGTGCAAGTGCTCTATAGGGTACTGTACTACCAGATGAGGTACAAATGCTCTAACAGATAATGCATCTACAGGATGAAGTACAAAAGTAATGCTGAGCAGGGGCAATATAATATCTACACGGAATGTCAACGTGGAACATATATAATCGGCTCCTCAGTGCACCCAGATCTCCCCAAGATAGCTCATGCGCCGGCACTCTCCTCGGCCCTCAAATCCTGTACATCTCTGAGAATCCCGGGTGCCCAACATCGGCACCCAAATATCATAAATACTCGTGTCTAGTATCGACACGTAAAACATCCTGTATCGGGCATCCGTCAGTCCGGGTCAGCCCTCTCTCAATGTATGTATATATATATATCGGGAATCCGTCAGTCCGGGTCATCCCTCTCTCAATGTATGTATATATATATCGGGAATCCGTCAGTCTGGGTCATCCCTCTCTCAATACATCGGGCATCCGTCATTCCGGGTCAGCCCTATATCAATACCTCGGGCATCCGTCATTCCGGGTCAGCCCTCTCTCAAGTATATATCGGGAATCCGTCAGTCCGGGTCATCCCTCTCTCAATTACTCGGGCATCCGTCATTCCGGGTCAGCCCTATATCAATCCATCGGGCATCCGTCATTCCGGGTCAGCCCTATCTCAGTACATGCCTCTAGCACCGAGAAAACACGGGGCGGCGCCCCAAATATCATATCAAGGGAACCGGGTTTTTAAATGATTATTTATTTAAAAAGGCCACGGTTCCCAAATCCAGAAATCACATGAATCTCAACCAATAATACAAGTAATTGTGATGTGATATGTGTATCAGGTATGAATATCAAGTCATGTCACATATAGATAAGCTACAATGCAATGTTCCAATGTGATATAGGTATCAAGTATGAGTATCAAGTCATGTCACATATAAATGAGCTACAATGCAATGATCCAATGTGATATAGGTATCAAGTATGAGTATCAAGTCATGTCACATATAAATGAGCTACAATGCAATGTTCCAATGTGATATAGGTATCAAGTATGAGTATCAAGTCATGTCACATATAAATGAGCTACAATGCAATGTTCTAGCTAGTATCCATGAATATGCAATATGTATATAAGGAACACTATAAGGTCCTATCAGCCCTGACGTAGAACGCCATGAGGGCGATATCCCCGTAGATGTGAAATCTACTCACCGTAGCCTTCCACTAAGTATAGCCAACAACCTGAATCCCCTCCTGCGCGGCGTCCGTTGTACTCGCCTGCGAACCTAGAATTACACAATATATCACACGTAAGCTTGAAATCACGAAAACGCGACATTTAAGCCGAACCAATAACTCGTGTCGTGAACCAAACTCGCGTGTGCGCGATACGCTAAAATGCGTGGTTACGCACCTAAACGCATCCTGACGCGTCGCGATACGCAGAAACCCAAAACCCACACACACGTATCACGCGTGTCGCGAAAGGTTGAAAATACGGGAAAATAGGTATTCTACCCCAGATTTTGATACAGGAATGATAATGCAAAAGTATACATACCAAAATAACCCACATGCAAGCAGAGACCCACACCCCAAACCCCAACCCATATCTCCCCTATCTGGCCGCAATTTGCGGCCAGAATGCCAATTTTGGCGGCCAGACTTGGGAATTGGGTTCCCAGGTTTGGTTGGTGCACTCAATTCTCCCCATACATGCTGCAGTAATATCTAGATTTAAACTGAAAAGTCTCGGGTAGTAGCAGATTCCTACAGTGCCTATTTCTAGTTAAAAACCCCACTTTTGCACTAAATTGAAACTTTATGGTATTTTCCTGAAATCTGGAACAAACCTAGGTCTAATCACACACTAACAACTTGTTAACAAGCTAATCAAGCCACAACAACATAAGTTTTAACATGTTACACTAAACCCCCTCCAAAAGCACTAAAATAGAACAAAAATGTGATATTTCTTAACTAAACATACAAGTTATGGAAATTGGGTGCTAAGATTAGGATTTTATACCTTAAAATGACCTTAAAACACCAAGGGTTCCAGCTTTTTCCCTCAGTTGCAGATTAGCTCCCCAAACACCTCAAAAACTTCATTTTTCCTAAGGTTTAGTGAAGAAAAGAGTTGATTGTGTAGGGTTTTGGTGTAGGATTCAAAGAGGAATGAAAAGAGAGAGAAGAGAGGAAGAAAGAGATGTTCTTTTCTGCAGATTTTTCTGCAGGAAGTGCAGAAAAATGATTGGAAGAGAGAGAGAAGAGAGAAGAAAAAGTCAAAAAGTCAAGGCCTCACCTAACACCATGCTCATTTGTTTAATGGATTTCTTTTCTTTTGTTGTTTCATTTGAAATTATAAAAGGGTTTAGAAAAGGATTAAATGGTGGGGAAAAGAGTTTGCAACCATGCACAAGAATGGTTAACCAGTTACACCCTTAAACCTAAGTTACAAAATGGCTAAGTGTGCATGTGTATGCTATATAAAGAAAATTCCTAATGAGGGTAACCCGACTAAAAATAATTAATAAACCCTATATAAATGTCTAAAATATAAGTGTATAGCACTTCACAACACAATCATCACTAATTATCACAAAAGGCATCCAAACGGAATCCGAAGTGTTACAGGATCGCCAGGAGATCGAGGTTCGGAGAGTCGCTTCAGAAGATAACACTGCAGATCCATTCACCAAGGCCTTGCCCCAGACTCAGTTCGAGCGGCTGATCGAGATGATAGGTCTTCGATACGCCAGTACATGACCTTAGTGCAAGTGGGAGATTGTTAGTGTATATGTCTTAGAGGCCATTACTGTATCATACTAGTTTGTATATTACTTAATGGAAGCTTGGGATATTCACCTTGTATAAACAATCTTGCTCAAAATAGTAGTATGCTACTTGGTTTGTTTCTACTTCAATGTGTACATGTGTTTATTTTAGTATATCGCCTATACACATTAGTGGAGCTCTTAGGATCTTTGCTTGATTACCAGCGTTGTGATGGCAGTCACACTAGTGGGGCTGGGTAATCTATAAGCACATCCTTATGCAGGTCCCTGGTCGCAGGACTATCGAGACAGGGCATCGATACTCCGGAGTAGACTAGCGTGTGCGCTTCTCATCCCAGTGTGGGAGATGGTCTGTCCCACAGCCATCAGTACGTCGTACTTGAGAGAGTATGCGGGTGCTCGTTGGGTTACGAGTACACTGGACAGGACTCGTCGGGAACTGACTAGTTGGTATTATGCCTATCGTCAGTTATCAGTTCCCAGGTGACATGAGTACAGCTTAGTCCGCTGACTTGACACTGTCACTTCGCCTCGAGTGTGTTCCCACTGTACTTTGATTACTACCCTACCACGGCTCAAAGGAGTCGTGCAAACAGGTAGTAGTTGGGTGCAGTCCCGAAGCACTTGGAGGCAGTGGCGGTTAGACAGGATTCGTCTTTCCCGGTATTGGGGGTTGACATCGCGCTGTGTCTAGGAGAGCCATTACACGAGTAGTCCCTGGCCAGGGCAAACGAGATATACTGGTAGGCTTCCAGTGTTATCTCAGGGTGTTTTGGGCTTCGCTCCGGCACGACTTGTACCGCTATTGGGGGACTGACATTTACCGCCCCCTAGGCCCGCCATGCGATGTATCAGACGAACAGACCGGACTGTATCGAGATTGTCACATTCAGACTCAGTAGGAGTTCAGATGGGTTTCGCCTCGTCGGTCTTCTTGTCGGCATTACCTGGGGACCGCTACGCACAGCTAGTGCCGCTTGCGGTCTGTGGTTAAACCCACTGCCAGCGTAGTGTCGAGTCTTTAGAGTCCCACACAGAAAGCTTTTCGCCTTTAGGCAAAAGAGTAGAGGTCGCATGGTTTTGCGACAGGTCGCATGGTTTTGCGACAGGGTTCGGTCACATCCGTGCACTTGTGCACGTACAGTGTCCGGAAAGTTTGCACTAGCGGGCTTTGGTTTAATCCAGATCCTAGTGTACGTATTGGGATTGGATTTATCCAGTTTGCATTCGTGTTCCTCGGAACGCGGATGCGGGTGTGTATGCACAGTTGACGGGGAGACAGAGGCAGCAGATTCTCATTAGGGTTGTTGACAGTTGACTATTGACCTTTTTGCTCAACCCTAATGAGAATATGATGTATGATTAACAATTATATTAATTAAGTATTATGGTGACATGGTTGTTGACTTGTTGACTTTGTTGACTTGTTGACTATTGTTGACTTGTTGACTTTGTTGACCGGTTGACTAGGCTTGACTAGTTGACCATCATGATAACCATAGCCATCATTTCATGGCAAAGACTTTTGCTTGCTTGCTCATTTGTGCAAAATGAGTGCATGAAATGATATGGTTATGGTTGCTTCAACCATCACATAACACTTGATTGGTATGATGAGTTATCATTGCTTTGGATTATGAGAGGGTGAAAGGCAAAAGAGAGGCTCATTCTTACTTGCTCATTCTCTCTCTTGTTCTTGAGCTCTCTTGTTTTGCTCTCACCCTCTTGCTCCTGCTCCCTCTCTTGACTCTATGGTTCTCTTGTCTCATGAGTTGAGAATCAAGAACCATAGATAAAATCCCATACAAACTCTTCTCTACTCACTCTAGTTCACAAGGTTTAGCAAACCGAGTGAACTAGTTTCTTCAAAGTTCGAAGAAGGAGCCAAAGGTTGGAGCTTTCAGGTGGATCTATCTTCGGCGTACGGAGACGACGGGAAGAAGCCAATCCGGACCACCATCGGAGCTTGAAGACGAAGGAGTTCAAGACAAGCAAGGTATAACCCCCTAACCGAGTAGCTAGAAACTCGTAGTTAGGTTGTTAGTTAGATGTTTAACCAAGATCCGGGCTATAGGTCCATGTTACCACCTCTATAAAAATCGTTTTTTACCAAATTCCGCATTCCCGAAAGTACCGGGAGAGGTAGCATGGACTTACAACAATAACTCAACAAACAATATTAGTAGAGTTTGTTTTATTGAGATATTAACTTAACCATTAAGAATTGGTCAAAGGTATTAATAAGGTAAGAATATTTAAATGGGCCAAATGTTACATGGATATTATATGCTTACTTTTTCCTATAAAATGTTATTTATAATATATAAACACATGAAAATAGTATTTTTACAGATAAACCCTCATATGTATCATATATTATAATAAACACCTTTTATTATATAGTAATAGTAGGAAAAATGTCATATTAATGTGCAGTTTTATCAACTGAACAAATACCCCCAAACTTATCTTTGATCGTCCCGAGCAAACTAGTTTATTCAAGAGAAGGGGAAAAAGAAAGGAGAAAACTAAGCACACTTTCGTAGGCAAACACGATTGCACTGAGCACGTGCAACAAGCCGTTAAACCTCTAGGTGTCCCTAGTAGGAGGAGTGTTGTCTCCTGAGGGTTTTCAGCGGATTACACCCACAAAATCCTATAATAAAAGAGAGATGGTGAAATTTACATATAAAGATAAGAACCATAAAAGAAAGACTTTGAAAATAAGAGTTTCCAACTACACTAGCTTTTCAGTTGTTATGAGCCCTATCTTAATAGTCATGAAAAGATATTAGAAATCACATTATCCCTCAATAGAACATCGTCTTTATTCTTCATTCCTACCTTTCATCCAAACATCGATCATATAACCCTACGTGTGTGTAAAGAACATCCCTACACTCGGAGAATTCAATTCAAGCTATCATACTCTTGTCCATCTGCCTCAGTACTTTTTAATCGATGAATATTTAGTTGAATTTGCTCACACAATTTTCATGCGGCCGTTAATACTTCTTGAGGTACTAACCGACCGATTAGTCATGTGCTTGCTGATTTGGTAATAGTATTTTCTCGTCTTGCACCACCTAAGGCTTAGCAATGACTCCCAAACCAGTTGGTCTAAGGAACTAGGTGATGAAGCACCCTCGCTATATTTTTTTATTGCTGCCTTGGCGATAACAAAACCAATGTTCATTTTTCTTTCTTCCATTTTTATATTTTCTTCATTTTTTTATTTCCTTCATACTTTGGCTTTTAGACAAGAGCATTTCAAGGTATCCTCTACTATCCCGAGTTTCAAGACGTGTGTAAGTGCATATAGCAGGGTATCAACATTCAAATATTTTGTTTCCAGAATAGGGACTATTTTTCAGACTTATTTTTATTCTCAGATTAGTGACTTCCTTCATCTTACTAACCCTTGGGACAACAGCTCATAACTACTTATTACTAGTTCGTTTAAGAAAACTTCTAATTTTCTTGGTTTTCTTAAACTATTCCTATCTTTCATATATAATTTTTCACTTTCTATTCTTTTATTATCAAAAAAATTTTGTGCTTATATATAGTATAATGCAAAGTATGCGTAAATAAGCACAAACCTCCCCCAAACTTGTTTTCAACAGTGTCCTCACTGTTGCTATCTGCTGGATCACAAAAACCTGTAAGCTTGGGAGGACATTATTAATGGGGGCAAGAATATATGAAAGTGAAAATGCTCCCCCAAACTTATTTTTGGCTCATGATTAGTACATAAATATGAGTTACCGCAATCAGAAACGGCGTCGCTTCGCAGCTAGCCGGTGAGTACGGGTCGATCCACAGAGACGGGTAAATTCCTTTTATGTGTTTTAACGAGTTGATTCAATTTGTCGTTTTGGTTGGTTTATAACAATCTATGAAAACTAGATCTAATTAATCTAATTAAAAGTCTTGCTAGGGTTAGGCTTAGGGGAAGTTTTGGAGATTAATGTTTTTCATCACCGCTTTCAATGCCATCTTTTTTTAGATCTATTAGGTGTTAAGTTAATTATCAATAGTGTGGATACGAATCTTTTGGGAAGATGTTTCTTCCTCTAGATTCGTATCCTTCCTTTGTTGGTAATCACCCTAACCCCCACGGAAAACGCGCGCGACCGGCCCTTTATACTACGGTTCATCGTTACCTCGATGGGTAGGATGCCGCAGGGAGCGGTTGTGCTCGTATGCGTGGAGTTCTAATTCATTAGGTTAAAGTGGCATTGAAAGGGGTGAGAGATCTCATCTCTCAACCCTTTCCCTAAGGCTAACCCTAACAAGCGAGGAGACTACTCGCTCATTAGGGGATGAGAAGACATTATAATTAAAAGAAACATAAATAAAATACTTACTAGGTTGACGGCTCCCTCCAAACAAGAAGAACAGATCTGAATTTTGCTTTCAGAAATTCTGAATTTTATTGATTGAAAAGAGGCATACATTTTACAGATCTAAAATCACAATTTATAGGAAAATAGGAAACCTAGGGTTACAGACTCTCGCACATGCGCAATTACAGATTTGCCCACGTAAAATCCCAACACCCGAACCGTCGCACCGATACGCCAAAAATCCACCGACACGGGCTCTGAATGGCCGCGGATCCGCGGCATTGGTTGGCTTGGGCCGCGGATCCGCGGCCCTCTGGTGGTATTGGCCCGCCAGACTTTTGGGCTTCCTTCAAGGGTTCTTGGGCTCTTTATTTTTATATGTATTTTCTCTGTTGGGCTTCTGGGTCTTCTCCAGATCTTCAGTGAAAACTTGTTCGTATCTTTTGACCGTTCACTTGACATTTTGGACCTTGTACTGTTCTTCGTCTAGGCTTGACTAGGATCCGTCTAATAGTTGGTCAAAAGTCCCTTTTTCTGTTGTTTTGTGTCTTTTCCACTGTATTTGCTCCAGAAACCTGTATCCTGTAATATGCAACAAACGTGCGTCAAGAGTACCTGTTTATTTATAAAAAGGATAAGAATAGGGGAATGATAAATGCAATATTATGGTCTGAACAAATACGCCCAAACTTACCTTTTGCTCGTCCTCGAGCAAACTTATTTTTATTCACTAAAATCCTAACCGCACTTTCGCAGGGAAACGCGATTGCACTGAGCACGTGCAACAAGCCGTTAAACCTCTAGGTGTCCCTAGTAGGAGGAGTGTTGTCTCCTGAGGGTTTTTAGCGGATTACACCCACAAAATCCTATCAACTCGGCCCATTGACTTTTGTTTTCCAATTAGGTTTTCTAACAAGGAATTCTATTACCTTTTGACTCGCAAATTATCCACCCATATTCTTCACACTTCCTCATTATTTAACTTAAGATTATATATGTTATGTAGACCTACTTAGCTTTCGGCATTTCTTAAGTCTTCCTTCTAGGGTTCCACCTCCACTTAGGAATTTTTATCAACTCTACTAAAGATGCAAGTTCTATTCTTCATTCCTCTCTCTTATCTAAATTCCAATCACATATCCCTACGTGTGTGTATATATACATTTGGAATTTCAAATCAAGCAATCGTACTCTCGTCCATTGTCCAAAGTACTAATTAGTTGGTGAATGAAATTGAAATTTGCTTACACATCCTTCATGCGACCGTTAATACTTCTTGAGGTACCAACGACCGATTACAAAATGAGTTTGCACTTTAAAGCGTACTTCCTAGTCTTTGCAACACCCAAGGCTTTAGCAGTGACTCCCAAACCAGTTGGTCTAAGGCACTAGGTGATAAGGCACCCTTGCTAAATATTTTTCTATTTTTTACAGCCTTAAGTAATCACAAAAACCCGTGTCCATTTTTTTCTTTATTCACTTTTTTTTAAGGACTTTAGACAAGAGCATTTCAAGGTCTCTTCTACTATTCCAAGTTTCAAGGTGCGTGATTGTGCAAATTGTAGGGTATACATTTTCAGAATCTAGACTTAAGCTAGGAACTATTTTTCAAACTTATACTCTAATAAGAACATCAATACTCTTCCCTTGTTTCGACTTATCCCAAAAAGTGAACCCAAAATTTGCCTATTTCTAAATAAACTACAAGGCATATACTTTCTACCGTTAAACTTTAAGGAATGTTATCTTTAGGGTTTTTAATTCACTAAGTCTAAGATCTAGTTGTTCCTAGCCACTTAACCTATTTGTCAAACTCAAGTCAATTAGCCAAAATTGAATACAATAATTTTTATAATTTTTCAAATTTTTCAAATTTTTGTGGGTTTTCAAATAAGTATGCAAATGCAAAAATATGTACAAATGAATGCGAAGGAAGAAGACGTACCGAGCATACCCCCAAACTTGAACTTGACAGTGTCCTCACTGTCATGCTAAACCAAGAGGGTCAAACTACCGGCACTCCCCTGTTTATTTATTTATAGTTTTTTTTTATTGTCAAGAAAAACAAAAATATATACAAAAAGGCGCTCCCCCAAACTTCATTTAAACTATGTTAGACATTACTGCCAAACTTTGCATCGGCCAAAAGTCAACACCAACCAGTTGAAAAATTTATCAGTAAAGAATATTGGTTGGTGGAAAAATAAGTTGTGGTGGTCCGCAAAGAATTGGGGAAGATAAAGTAGTGGTATGGGAGGTGTGGAGGTAAATATACAGGTGATGGTGATGCATCGAAACGAGAATGTAAATGATCAGCAATCAGTGGAGTGTTGGCATTCTCGTAGCTTTTTAAAAGAAATGGGGGTATTTCAACTTCTAAGGGAGGAAGTTGACTCACCACAATACCCCCAAGATGTTCCTGTGGGTCCTCTATTGACATGGCATCATTCATCAATTGTGTATGATATTCAATTATGAGGGAACTGATCTTCTCGATGTCCGCCATAGTCCAACTGAAAACTTGCCGCCTATCTTGTAAGACTTTTAAAATAGCGTTCTCTTGCTCGAAGGCTAGAGAGGCTGATATGATAATGGGAAAAGTCTCATTCTCACCTATGTAAGCATATCTAAGGTGAGACGGCAAGGGCGTGAGTTCGAGTTTCAGAGGCGAAAGAATCATTGCGGAATCTACCTCGAACTCAAAGGACTCTAACACAGGTTCGAAATCACTGCAAACAACCGATTCGGATGGTTCGACTGACTCATCCAAAAATTCAAACGACTCATATTCGGGCTGTGAGTCGTCATCATCCAAAAAAGTGAAACATTCATAATCAACATCGGTTGTGTCAACGGTGGTAGGCTCAAGGAGGGACGCACTAGTGGCGTCAAAACTGTTTTCATTAAATAGAAATCTTTCAAGCTCGCAGTCCTCTTGCGTGATTTCGTGAATAGAGCAAACTTCTCGTGTACTAGTTTTAGGTACGGGGGGCAGACTTCCCATCTTATAAATATGGAACTCACTAGACCTCTTTCCGAAGGATAGAATCATGGAGCCAATGCGACAATTTATTACGGCATTGGAAGTGGCCAAAAATGGTCGACCAAGAATCACCGGAATTTGGTTTCTTGGGTTAGCAACAGGTTGTGTATCCATAACGATAAAATCAACGGGGAATATGAATTCCCCGACTTTGATCAACACATCCTCTAGTTGACCCCTTGGATAGGTGATTGATCGATCAGCCATTTGGAGAGTGCAACGAGTGGGTTTCAACTCTCCAACCCCTAATTGTTCGTACACGGAGTAAGGAATCAGGTTAACACTAGACCCAAGATCTAAAAGTGCTCGATTAATTTTCTTATCCCCAATTGTGATTGAAATAGTAGGACAGCCGGGGTCCTTTCGTTTCTGGGGTAAGGTTTGATGGTGGTTATTAGCATTGCTCACTGCACTAGCCACTAGCACTTTCTTGGGTACTTAAGATGCCTTTCTCTTCGAGGTGCACAAGCCCTTTAAGATTTTCGCGTATGAAGGGACTTGTTGGATAGCATCCAAGAGAGGTATATTTATGCTAACCTGCTTAAATATCTCCACAATCTTCTCCACTTGTGTATTTGGTTTATTAGGACTCAACCTGTTTGGGAATGGAGCGTTCTGAAAATTTGTTGAGTCAAAAGTCTGTGGAGTAGAATGTGGAGTAGGAACGGATCCCAGTGTGGATGTGTTCGTGTTGTGAGAAATGGGTCCGTTCGAGTCAGAGGAAGTAGAGCCGTGTGAAGGGTGGAGAATAGGCTCTAAAGAGAAAGGTGAAGAAGGAAGTGAAGAAAATGAAGAAGGGGAGGAAGAAGAAGAAGGACCACCGGCGGGGATGTCATCACTGGTTCCCATATTATTTTGCAACTCTCTTCCGGATCTCAACGTGGTCACCGCATTTACATTGTGATTGTGATATGCGTTTTGTGTGTGACCGGGATTGGGCAATGGTTGAGATGGAAGCTTTCCCTTTTCTCTCTCGCTCAACGCAGCAGTTAATTGTGCAATTTGTGCCTCAATAGATTTGATACTTTGATCGTGTGAGGCATTGTTATTCATTAAAGATTGAACATAACTTTCAAATCTTGCTGCGGATTCTGTAGTTTGCTTAAGAAATGCATCTAGACTTTTTTCGAGCGAGATAACCTTATTATCATTTGGTTGAACCAAATTGTTCGTTTGATTTGTATAAGGTTGTTGTTGGAAAGGTTGCTGGTTTTGAGTTTGTAAGGGTGCTTGTTGTTGTTGTGGAGGAGCTCTTTGAAAATTGTTATTCCCTTGGAACTGTTGATTTGGGTGACTCCTCCACCCCTGATTGTATGCCGAAGAGTACGGATCGTTTCTTTGTCGTTGCTGAAATGAAGCATTGACTTGATCCTGTCCTTGAATAGGTGCATTATAAGGACACTCTTCGGTTAAATGCGATGGGTTCGAACAACAAGCACAAACAGTTCGTGTGGGTAGAGTAGGGGCAGGAGAAGACGATGAGATTTTTGTCTCAATGGCTTCTAGCTTTTTCATAAGTGAGGCCATCTCGGCCTTCATAGCAATCGACATATCTATTTGATGTATGCCTGCCCTAGATTGACCAACTGAAGAAGATGATGTTGTCTTGGTACTCTCCCACTGAATTGTTTGCTCACTTAAGTCCTCAAGAAACTGCCAAGCTTCGTCGCTAGACTTGGAGAGAAAATGACCTTAACATATTGTTTCTAGCAACTGCTTCGTTGCTGCGTTCAATCCCTCATATAATGTTTGGCAAAGTTGCCAATTTTCTATCCCATGATGAGGGCATTGAACGAGTAGGTCCTTAAATCTCTCGAAGCACTTCCAGAATGGTTCAGAAGGAAGCTGTGAAAATTGTATAATCTCGTTTCGGATTCTAGCAGTTTTATGATGAGGGTAGAACTTTTTCAGAAAAGCTCTCACAAACTCGTTCCAATTTCTAATGGAATGTGATGCGGTGCTGTATAGCCACTTCTCGGCTAGGTCACATAAGGTAAAAGGAATGACCCTTAGCCTTATTGCGTCATCACTTAATTGGGTTGTCTTCATCATGGCGCAAACGTTTTGGAATTTATTAATGAAAATATATGCATCTTCGGATTCCAAACCATGAAACTTAGGCAGCATATTGATGAAGTGTGGTTTTATTTCAAAGTTATCCCCATTTGCCAGTGGGGGTGAAAGACATGTAGGTAAGGAAGTGCGGACGGGGTAGAAGAGATCCTGGAGCGCGACTCGTGCGAGCGCTACAACAGGCGGAAGATTCGGGTTATTCGCACCTGGCGGAGGTGGAATCATTCCCGTCGGTAAGGTATCGTTGGGGTTGAATCCCGACATACCTTCGAAAGAAGAATTTGAGGTTGGAGGTAAGGAAATGGACGGAAGGTCGACGAAGGGTTCGTCGAAGGGTTCGTTGGTCGGTACCAACGAAACACGGACTAATCGGGCGTTAGTATCCCTAGTCCAAGATGACATACACTAAAGGGTAGTGCAGTCAGAAAAAAATAGAAAAAACAGAATGTGGGGGTAAGATAACGTCAATGAAGGAGAAATGGTGGAAGTGAGGTGCAAGTTTTCTTAGCGGCAAGTTGCAAGTTTTGAAAAGATTTTTCTTTATTTTTTTTTATTGGAGAGTTTTGCAAGACGGTTTTAGAAAATGGGACTCGTGACACAAATGTATCAACCACACATGCACAATCAGGCCTAGATCTAGGGTTGCCTAGGTCTGCTAGACAGCTCCAAACTAGGGCTAGAAATAGGACCTCAAACCGCCTCTTCACGGACAAATACGGCCAGGTAAGTGGGAAGGAACCACCACTACAGTGGGCCTAATTAATAACCACTAGCCTAGACACCGCAAAGTCGGTTAGGATAAACGGCCGATGCCTATACTAGTCCTTTTCCTATTGAGCTCGATGTCCTTAGGTCTGAGTCTAATCTTTTTTAATTAATTGTGGTCGATGCAAAATGCTTTAGGTGTTTTCTGGGGTCCTGGGAAGGGTGATGAAATCCCCACCCAATCTGAGATTGGTCAATTAGCCCCTTAAGTCCAATTAAATTATGCAAAACAAAAATTCACTTGCATTCAATTTTAGCGCGGCGCAAAGAAACCTGCAGAAAATCTGTTATTTAGAAGGGGGAGAAAGACTCTTTACGCAAAGAATTCCTGCAGAAAACTTTTTTTTTACAGAGAGATATATTGTAGGTTGCAGAGGGGTAGAAAAGAGAACAAACCCACTAATTTTTAACTGCTGACGTGGCAGCCACGCGGCGGAACCGCGGTCTGGGACCCTCTTTTGCGGCGGAAGCGCGGCGGGGAAATGGGGTCAGGCTCTGGAAAAAATTCTGCTCTTCTGTGCTTGTAATTCTTCTCTGTTCTTATGTACCAAATTTTGATTTGCCCTCTGTAAAATTCCAGATCCTCAATTCTTTGCTGTTCCTGCAAGATTTAAAAGATACACCCTTCAAACAGATCAAATTTGATAAATTTTTTTATTATTTTTTTTATATTTTCAGATTTTTATAATTTTTAAAATTTATATCAACCCGAAAATTCACAAAAAGAAAGATTACGCCGTCCCCGGCAACGGCGCCATTTGATTAGTACATAAATATGAGTTACCGCAATCAGAAACGGCGTCGCTTCGCAGCTAGCCGGTGAGTACGGGTCGATCCACAGAGACGGGTAAATTCCTTTTATGTGTTTTAACGAGTTGATTCAATTTGTCGTTTTGGTTGGTTTATAACAATCTATGAAAACTAGATCTAATTAATCTAATTAAAAGTCTTGCTAGGGTTAGGCTTAGGGGAAGTTTTGGAGATTAATGTTTTTCATCACCGCTTTCAATGCCATCTTTTTTTAGATCTATTAGGTGTTAAGTTAATTATCAATAAAGTGGATACGAATCTTTTGGGAAGATGTTTCTTCCTCTAGATTCGTATCCTTCCTTTGTTGGTAATCACCCTAACCCCCACGGAAAACGCGCGCGACCGGCCCTTTATACTACGGTTCATCGTTACCTCGATGGGTAGGATGCCGCAGGGAGCGGTTGTGCTCGTATGCGTGGAGTTCTAATTTATTAGGTTAAAGTGGCATTGAAAGGGGTGAGAGATCTCATCTCTCAACCCTTTCCCTAAGGCTAACCCTAACAAGCGAGGAGACTACTCGCTCATTAGGGGATGAGAAGACATTATAATTAAAAGAAACATAAATAAAATACTTACTAGGTTGACGGCTCCCTCCAAACAAGAAGAACAGATCTGAATTTTGCTTTCAGAAATTCTGAATTTTATTGATTGAAAAGAGGCATACATTTTACAGATCTAAAATCACAATTTATAGGAAAATAGGAAACCTAGGGTTACAGACTCTCGCACATGCGCAATTACAGATTTGCCCACGTAAAATCCCAACACCCGAACCGTCGCACCGATACGCCAAAAATCCACCGACACGGGCTCTGAATGGCCGCGGATCCGCGGCATTGGTTGGCTTGGGCCGCGGATCCGCGGCCCTCTGGTGGTATTGGCCCGCCAGACTTTTGGGCTTCCTTCAAGGGTTCTTGGGCTCTTTATTTTTATATGTATTTTCTCTGTTGGGCTTCTGGGTCTTCTCCAGATCTTCAGTGAAAACTTGTTCGTATCTTTTGACCGTTCACTTGACATTTTGGACCTTGTACTGTTCTTCGTCTAGGCTTGACTAGGATCCGTCTAATAGTTGGTCAAAAGTCCATTTTTCTGTTGTTTTGTGTCTTTTCCACTGTATTTGCTCCAGAAACCTGTATCCTGTAATATGCAACAAACGTGCGTCAAGAGTACCTGTTTATTTATAAAAAGGATAAGAATAGGGGAATGATAAATGCAATATTATGGTCTGAACAGCTCACAAATTTGAGGACAAAAGTTATGATCAAGAGCCAGAAATATACCCCCCTCAAACATGAGTTAGACAATACGAAGCATTTTAAGAGGGGGTGAGTCATTTGGTCAAAGTAAGACTTTACAAAGACCAAAAGTCAACACCAACCATTCAAAGATTATATCAGTATAGCGTATAGGTTGGTGGAAGAATGTGTTGTATTGAGTCAAGAAAAAATGGGGAAGGGATAAGAGGTGGCCTAGAAAGGGTTTGAAATTAGAGAAAAGAAAGAATGAGGATGAATGTGAATGATTAGGAAGAAGGAATGGTGACGGTTTAACCTCTATAGGTGGAGATTGATTAATCACAAAATCCGTATTGTTTAAAAATTCAAGTTCGTCAGCAAAAAGTTCTTCAAAACTTTTATCAATGGTGTGATTGAACATTTTGCTGCCAAAGAGTTTTGTGCCAGAATTTATCCTACTTGATTCAAAAATTATTGAGGTAGAGGACTCGAAAAACTCATCTACCTCATTTTCAAAAATATCTAAATCAAGTTGAATTTCTGGTATTATTGAACTTGAATTAACGGATTGTGATTTATCAAAACTCACTGAAACTATAGGAACAGAAGAAGAACCGGAGAAAGTAGAAGGTGAAATGGGTAAACAAATTTGTGTGTCGAGTGTTGCTGAACCAGATGTGGAAGATGGAGGCTGTATTTCGGTCTGATCTTCGGGTATACCATTATCATCAACTTCAAGACATATTTGGGGTTCCGGAAGAATTAAAGGCTCAAGATGATGACCACAAGGAAGTGAAAGGATTTGATGAATTGGTGGGACAAAATCATCCAAAATTTCAGGTTCATCAATCAATATATCCCTAACGTCAATCACCTTATTCAAGTGAAGGTTAAAATTCTTAAACACTTCATCAAAAGTATGGTTTTCAATCAGCTTTGGTTCAAGAGTGGAGGTGTAGAGATCATCAGGGTTGGGTATGGTTTCACTTGAAATGGACCCTTCACAGTCGGGTAAATCAAACACTACAAAGTCACATAACTTATCAGACATTCTATTTGGTGTACTTGATGAATCTATGAAACTGGAGTTGCGGATTTCAGTTTGGAATGGGGAGGTTTGATTAGGAAGGGTGTACAGTTCTGTCTTACTACCCAAATCCTTCCTAATTTGGTTCGACAGTTCCAGAAATTTTTCTAATGTATGCTCCAGACTAGTCTTGGGTTGATAAGGGGTTTCAGTATAAGATTGAAATTCCTGTGGATAATTAAAACTCTCAAATGACTGATTAGAAGAACTGTCTAGAGTAGGTGGAAAAGTCGAATTGGATTGATAGGAATAGAATGGTTGCGGAACTTGGGTAGGAGTAGGATCAATATTATGATAAGAAGAATATTGATATGGGTTGGTTGGTTGGCTATTTTCAACGGACATCTTATATGCCACAAACCGCATATCAAACTCTTCTCCGGACAGTGGTGGTGATGGTTGATATTGGTCCGGGTTGAAACTTTGGCCTCTAGACCTAGCTATATGCTCAGCAATGGACATTCGTCTAGGGGCTTCCTCACTCTGGGTATGACTGAAACAGGTGTAGGATTAGGATATGGTTGATAAGACCTAGACTGAGGTGGCCAACTGTTTCTTCCTGCTTGTTCTATATGATCTCTTAAGGACATGGAAGAGCCGGACGGAATACCGAAGGGATTACGAAAACAAGAGATATCTGGTTGTGGACAGCAAAGCTCGGCAAGTGTTCTTCTGTTTAGGTCACCCATTATAAGAAGAGAAGAAGGGGGAAGGGGTAAAAATGGGAGAAAATAATTGTTTTTTTTTTGAAAAATGACGGATTTAGAAAAATCACACAAAAATGCATAAACAACCCTAGAACTATGGTTACCTAGGTCTAGTCTCTAGACCGCTCCTAGACTTCCAAAGGACAAACCGCAGGATAAATCCTTTATCGCCTCTTTACTACCCTTGTAGCCAGGTAAGTGCCAGGTGAGTGGGAGGCTCCCCACTACAAAAGTAGTGGTCCTAATTAAGTAACCACTCGCCTTGGACACACTTGCCTAGTCACCACAAAAGTAATGCGGATAAGCGATAGATTACCCACGACCTTCCTCTGTCCTTATTGAACGCGACAGTCCTTAGAGTCTGGTCTAGATATTTTGTAAATTAATGTAGGGTTGATGCAGATGCTCGGTTTGTGATTTGTGGGGCTTAGGAAGGGTGATGAAATCCCCACCTAATCTGGATTTGGTCTTGCCCCTTAAAAATCCGTATTAAAATATGCAAAAACAAACCGCAAAACAAAACTTTGCAAAAAGATTTTTGAGCGGCGATATTTTGCAAAGAATCCTGCAGAAAATAGATTTTATTGGATTTGAGAGGAGAGAGAAGGAGTTAAGAAAGATACCAGAGAAGTGTGAAACCCTAGATCTCCCGTTTCCTCAAGTCCGTGACTCCAGATTCCCTCGCAAAATTCACACAATAACGGTGTCGCACGTAGCTAGACCGAGGTGAGTACGGGTCGTCCTCAGGGAAACGTTGAATCTTTTACTCTTACTTTAGATGTGTTGAAAAAGAGAGGAGGGATAAAGAATTTTGAAGAATGGTTTCTAGATCTACGTTAAGCAAGAATGCAAAAATATAGATCTAGATTATTTTAGGGATGTAGTTAATATAATAAGGGGGCTTGTAGGGTTCGTTAGGATTTAGTAGTCATGGACGATTAATTAAAAGTTACCCTTTTTATCCTTTAATAGATTTAAAACTAGAACGACGGTGATGCGTGTAGATTAGGGTTTCTGGAGGGAAAAGGAATCCCACTCTTAACCTCTATCTCGACACGGAACTCCGTTCATATCTAGACTTTACCAAAACAATCATTAATCTAATCTCTAATCGCGGTCTGGACTAACAATGAATTGTTAGCGCGCCCGATTAGGATGTTAATGATTCTTTTGATAAAGTTCATAAACTTTATAGGACTTAAAAAGAGTTTAGGGATGTTCATCATCCATTAGCCTACCCTAATCCTACGAACCCTAACAAGCGGAGAATTACTCACGCATGTTGGGAGAAAAAGAGATGGAAAGAAATTGCATAATTAAACTACAAAGAAATAGAATAAGAAAAAGAACTACCTTTATTAATCAAAAATTCATTACACTTTGATCCTTAGAAAATGATTACAAAGACTAGCTTGCTTCTCGATCTCTTCCAAGGAGGTAGACGAACAGTTGATGATCAGTCTGGATGCGTGAGCCGTCTTGGACTTCGTGATCGCGTCGACTTGATGATTTTTCCAAGAGGCTCTCGGTCCTTATTTATAGTCACAGAGCCAGAACCCTAGTTTCCTAATATGGAAACTAGTTGTTAGGATCCTAACCACTACAATCCCATATCTCAACTCTTCAAATCCGCGGCGGAACCGCGACTATTGGATAGGTTTGGCCGCGGATCCCCCCCTTTTGGTGAGATCATGGCCTCTAATTTTTGTAGCTTCATATCTGTAACACTTGGTAATCTTTTGAGTATCTAGACTTTGAAAATCTTTTCTACATTTCTACCATAATTAGTTTCTTGAATATCTTTGGTAGATTTGATTTGTCAACTTTGATTTCCTTGATTTCAGCCCTGAAAATTCTGCACAATAACTCAACAAACAATATTAGTAGAGTTTGTTTTATTGAGATATTAACTTAACCATTAAGAATTGGTCAAAGGTATTAATAAGGTAAGCATACTTAAATGGGCCAAATGTTACATGGATATTATATACTTACTTTTTCCTATAAAATGTTATTTATAATATATAAACACATGAAAATAGTATTTTTACAGATAAACCCTCATATGTATCATATATTATAATAATCACCTTTTATTATATAATAATAGTAGGAAAAATGTCATATTAAATGTGCAGTTTCATCAACTGAACACTAATAAAGGTTGGGGACTTCATATTCCCCGTTGATTTTATTGTGCTAGATACACAACCTGTAGCTAACCCTCAGAATCAAATTCCGGTGATACTCGGTCGACCATTCCTTGCAACTTAGAATGCCGTGATCAATTGTCGCAATGGTTCGATGAACCTATCTTTTGAAAACATGACAATTGAACTCAACATTTTTAAGTTGGGGAATCAGCCCTCTGAACCTAATGCTAATATACTAGACGTTTGCTCGATCCAAGAGATCACCCCGGAGGACTGTGAATTAGAAAAATTTTTGTTCGATCACAGCAATCTTAACGCCACTAATGCGTTCCTCCTTGAACCTTATACTGTTTTTGCTCCCGATAATAACTATGAGTGTTTCACTTTCTCGAACGAACTTGACCAGTCACCACCCGAGTTTGAATCCTTTGATTTTTCGGATGAGTTAGCTGAACCATCTGTTTCCCCCAATCAGAGCAAAGCTCTGTTTGAATTTCAAAAATTCAAAATTGAAGCAACGCTTCAAATCCCTTGCACTGCGCGCAACGCGCCGCGTGTCAAAAGCTGATACGTCAGCACAGTGCCCAAGGCAGCATGCCCAATCAGAGCAAGGCTCTATTTAAAACAAAATTAAAGAAAGCAACGCTTCAGTTGCGCAAGCGCTGCGCTGCGCGACACGTGTCAGCGCAGTTGCGCTGCGCTGTGCGCTGCGTGACACGTGTCAAGCGCCGATGCATCTGCGCCAAACAGGATTAAAATTCTAATAAGATCTTTCTGTTCTTGTTAAAACAAGAAGATTGTCTTCTGTAAAACAGAAGCCCTTGGATCAAAGATCCAACGGTGGGGAAAATTCCCCAAATCACTCAGAGAATGATCTCTTTAACAAATTTAACAAATTAATGGGCACTATATAAAGGCTCCTAGACTCCAATTCAAAAAACATCAAGATCAAAAACAACAGCACAGAGAATAGAGAGAACTCTGAAGAATTTTGAGAAAAACTCAAGAAGAGAAAAAATGTAAAAACCTTTAAAAAAAGAAGAATTTCTTCTGAATAGATCATTGATCTAAGAACAAGATCAATGATCTTCAATAAAAAATAAATAATAACAGTGCCTTGCACTTTTTTTATGAACCATTAGTTCTGAAATCTTAAAGATTCTTTTCTTGAATCCAAAATTGGATCAATTATTGAAACAGTGCCTTGCACTTGCAAAAACTGCACTGTTGCGCTCCTGGGTTGGCGCAAGCCACCAGAGAGCGCCACGTGTCAGCACCATAACCACTTGCGCTATGCGTTTTTAAAAATAGAGCATTGCTCTTTAAAGTTGGCGCAACTCACCAGAGCGCGCCACGTGTCACAGCGCAACAGCGCAGCGCACTGGCACAGCGCACCGCGCTAGCGTGACACGTGTCACCTTCACATGCGCTTGCGCTCAATAATTGGCGCAAAACGCCTGACAAGCCAATGTCAGACAATTAATGCACTGCATTATTTACAGAAGGGCAAAGCCCAATTAAAAAAGGCCTAACAGGCCAAATTAAATGCAATGCATTATTTTAAAGAAGGGCAGAGCCCAAACAGATGCTCTGCATCATTTATAAAGGGACAAAGCCCAAATCAAAAACGCCTAGCAGGCTAGAATGAAATGCAGTGCATTATTAAACAGGGGTAAAGCCCTAACACAAGCTAATAGGCCAAAGATAAAAACGTTGAATATTCTCAACTAGACTTAGCCCAATCATGGCCATAAGTCCTCAAATTAAATTGACTGAGCAAGACTGCTCTCTTAAATCAATTTACATCCGGTTCAAGGGTACATCTCCGAACTCCTCTGACACCTATCGTTGTAATCCTTCAACGACGTCAGAGAGGTGACGGGTCCCGACAACCACACACCCATACGGACTGCGGGGTCCTTAAACTCGTGGACCGAAACGTCCTTAAACTAATATTCGTCCTAAAATGGGAATGTTGGACCGAAATGTCCTTAAACTAATGTTCGTCCCCAAATGGGAATGATGGACCCCTGTGTCCCTAAACTGGAAATGGACCCCTATGTCCCTAAACTGGAAATGGACCACCATGTCCCTAAACTGGCAATGGACCGCAATGTCCCTAAACTATCTATGGACCACTACGTCCCTAAACTGGAACAATAGAGCCCCCAAACGCTCTTTTGTCGGATCTAAACGATCCCGTTTAAGTTGATCTTAGCCTCAAATATGGCTAACGTATCCTTAAACATTCAAACATACTTTAGTCCCAAATTGGACTATAAGACCCCCAATCAACTTTGGTTCAAGGGTACATCTCCGAACTCCTCTGACACCTGTCGTTGTAATCCTTCAACGTCGTCAGAGAGGTGACGGGTCCCGACGACCATATATTAAATGGACCACTACGTCCCTAAACTGGAACAATAGAGCCCCTAAATGCTCTTTCCGTTAAGTTGATCTTAGTCTCAAATCAGACTAATGTATCCTTAACGAACGTTTAAGTCGATCTTAGCCTCAAATACGGCTAACGTATACTTAAACTAAAACCCCAAACCCAAATCTAGGTAAATACGGATTTGGACTGATCTACGTCCTACGGGAGACGACATAAATTAGTCTCCGTATACAATCCACGGGCAACCATAAACAAAACAAACACCCACGACATGAAGTGAAATTCTGGAGAAGGAGAAAGTTGTTACCGCGATGCGGTAACGTAATTAACTGCAGGGGCTTGCGCCTGCAGGGAAGAGCGTCCCCACAATCAAAACCCCTCAAGCGAGGGGGAATCTGACGAAGTCTGCTACATCGGCCGTATCCGTTTAAACCTCCGATACACAGTGCCATAAATCAACTTGGCATCTTCGGAGAGGTGGACGGATAAAACCAAATAGCATCTGCCCCCAGATTCAGGCAAGACGTCAGTCTTTCCCGGTTTCCGGCCGTAAACACCATCCGACTCGGTTGCTTACACTCATTTTGAACCTCTGCTGGAATCCTTTGAGTTCGAGACAATTTCACCGATTTTACCTTCAATTGTTTTACCTCCAACACTCGAACTCAAGCTATTGCCGTCTCACCTTAAATACGCTTACTTAGGTGAGAATGAGACCCTTCATGTTATCATCTCGGCTTCTCTAGCCTCAGATCAAGAGAAAGCCCTTCTGACGGTCTTGCAGAGCAATCGACAAGCTTTTGGCTGGAATATGGCGGACATCAAAAGGATTAGTCCCCTAATTGTTGAACATCATATTCATATGATGGATGATGCCAAGCCAGTCAGGGATCCACAGAGACGACTCAACCCAGTCATGAAGGAGCTGTTAAAAAGGAGATCGTAAAGTGTCTTAATAGTGTTATCATTTTGTAACGTTTTAGAAATCGTTATGCGAATTTTTCCGTTTTAGGGTAAAATTGTCGGTTTTTCCCGTTTTAACCCGACTGTGATCAAAGGATCATATAGACTTGCCAGCACCTAATTTAGCTAAAATAAAGCTAGTGCGCAAGTTTTGGGGGTATATGGGACGTTTTGGTTCAGATAGAATTTTTCCCAATTTTTAATATTATTTTAATATGGTATTCACTTTTTGGGAAATTTCTCTTAAGTAATCTTTTCCTTAAATCAAACTTGAGTAAACCAAAACCTTCCCACAATATCTAGATATTTGTTGTGCGTATGGATTAAAGTTTAAAGAAAAGAAAAAGAAAAGAATAAGAGGTGGCATGTGCATGCATGTTCATTTAATGGCATTTATGTGCATTTATGATGAATTAAGCTAGAACAATCCACACAAACCCTCCCTTTTCTCCCTTAGCCGAGATCCTTCCTCCCCCTTCTGCTCTTGATCATTTCCCTTCCATTTTTGCATCAATCCAAGCCAATAAATCCCTAAAATCCCAAAATATATCACAAAATATACATCAAGTCTTGGTTTTTTCTTCTTGCTCACTTGGAACTAGGAAAGTTTGGATCTTGTGAGCAAAGGTTGTTAGGTATAATCCCTAATCTGATAAATAGGAGTTTTTATGTTGTATAGCTCGTTGGTTATGGATTTGAGAACCGTGGGGGTATTTCAAGAAAACTATGTATTGTTTGAAAACCCGGTTTCTCTTGATATGATATTTCATTGCGTCCACAATGTGATTTCTCGGTTCTGAGATTTGGCTTATGATACCCGATTCGAGGAGCGGGAGGCACCGTCTGCGGGTACATAGTGGACCCGGTATAGTACCGCGGGGTGAGTGGTGATTTCGTGATGTAGACGATAAGCCTGGTAGAGGGACCACTACCTACCGGTGATTGTATTTGGACTCGGCGGTTATCATGGGGATACCGACCGGAGTGATGTACGACATATCGTCAGGGCCAGTCGTGATGACAGCGCCTGATCAGTCGAAAATACTGCATTTTTAACACGTCAATTTCCCTATCTTTTACACTCATCTAGAAGTGTTTGGTATTCATATTGCACATATTAGCAAAACATATCTGAAATTCCAGATTGCATGTGTTAGAATTTAAAACCGGCACTTTTAAGGGAAATTGACTGTTTATCATGGCATCGCTTCATTCTTGTATAGCGCAACTCTTGTCTCGAGAAATTGTGCAGGAAATTGCAGGAGCAAAGCCAAAATTGGGAAAAGAGCTGATCAAAAATACACCAACTCCAAGATTTGAGATCTGGTAGTGATACAGAAAGACAAATAAAATTCAACATATCATAAAAAGGCCAAAATATCAGCCCAAAGAAGTACCAGAGAGACCAAGCCCTAAGGCTTCACAGGAGCCGCGGAACCGCGGCCGGAGCCGGCTTGCGCCGCGGTTCCGCGGCGGTTTTGCCACGTCATCAACAAGTTTTTGCTTCATTATTCCTCTCTCAGTGTGTACACCTCATCAAGCCAATGCAATTTCCAGATGACTCTCGAAGCTTCTGCCAGATCAGCAAAGATCATTAAGCAAGCTAATCTTGATTAAGCTCCTAACAAACTAGTTCTAGAAGCTCCCTCTAACTAACTACTTCTAGAAGCCTCTCTAGCTAACAAACTTTTGGAGGGAAATTCAAATTTTGAATTCTAGATCTAGGGTTTTGGAAGTCTATAAAAAGGAGCCTAGATCTAGGTTCTCCCCAAAATCCACCTACAATTTGAGTGACACATCTTGTAGCCCTAATCCAAAATCCAAGCCAAATTCAAGATCCCGAGTACCATTCAAGCAAGAAACCTTCAACCTTTTAGGAGCGGAGCCGATCTTCAATCGAGCAAGTGATCCAAGCCGATCCGCGACTCAAGGAGACGAGCGAAGCCAAATCGACGATCGAGTTCTTCCCCTTGTAGTTCTTGAGCGATTGTAACGGAATTGTTGATATAAATAAAAGGTGAAATTCTTTAATCTTGCTTTCTTTAAATTCTTGCATCATGATTCGATCTCAATTTGTGATTGTGGTTCTTGTTGTGATATTTGAGTAAAACTCCGCTCGTAAAGGAGTCGAGACGATCAATAGAATGATGATGTAACAAATTGTAACACCTTAGGATGTGTTAGTGACTAATTATATTTAAATAATGGGTTTTTAATAAGAAGTTTACCAAATTAGGTTTTAAATATTTTTCCTAATTTAATAAATATTTTTCTAAAATTTTCCTAGGTTTGCACACACATGTGCATGTAAACTAGGGTTTTTAAAAGAGTTAATACTTTGATTAGCAACCATGGTGGGTTTAATCATAGGGATTAAGTCTTTTGGATTTTAATTGAGTTTAATTAGTTAATTAATAGTTGCTTTAATTTGAATTCCTTTGGGGGTTGACTTGGTGAGAGAGAGAGAGAGTGCATCATGGCTTAAGCCATGCTTGCAATTAATGAGGAGAGAGAGAGGAGGGGTTGACATTGGGGTGATGATTTTCCTCTCATTTGTTTTGTTTCCTTTCTCTCAACCTCACTCTCTCACACACACACACACTTACCTCTTCACACAGCAGCAGCAGAAGCAAGCAACACAGCAGCAGCCAGCAACACAGCATCAGCAAGCAGCAGAAATCAACAGCAGCAACAGTGCAATCAGCAACAGTGAGCAGCAGCAACAACAACTTCGACTGCAGCCCCCTTCCCTTCACTCCTTCTTCTTCCTCCAGCTCCCTAGGATCGAGTGTGGGGTATATTTCCTAAACTTACTCCCTAGTTTACTTGTTTAGTGTAGTTTTGCTTCGGTTAGTGGTTATTGATGCGATTTAGTGCGATATGAGGTGATTAGTGGGAACCTTGAGCAAGTGATGTGTGATTTGGTTTCAGTAGGTTGATAGAGTGTTGTTAAGGCCATTTTAACCCCGCTTAAACCCCAATTGCACTAAAATACCACCAGATCTCTTTTTAGGCAGATTCGTCGTTTTAAGGCAATTTTTGTGTTTTTGTAAACTGCTATCGACCCGATGAGTTCAGATTAATTTTGAGAATACTGCAGTGTAGTGGATAGGTACTGTTACCCCAGGTAGAACCTGACCCCCTTTCTTCATGTTGAGGCCGCCGGAATATTAGATCTGGCCGTAATTTGCGGCCAGATAGGTAGGGTTTGGGTTGGGGTTTGGTCCTATAGGTGTCTGTTGCAACCCTTAGACCCCTGGCATGTGCAATTTTGTTTGTTTCTTACTGCAGAAAAATCTGGGGCTTATTACATGTTTTTCCGTATTTCTAAACCTTCGCGACATGCGTGATACGTGTGTGAGTTTGGGGTTTCTGCGTATCTGTCACGACCCGAAAGTACGGAACACGACCGGCACTTAAACTACGAACGTCTCGAGGCGTACGTAATCTAAGTAAACCGAAAACCCAGAAATCCAAACCAAGAAAAGTAGTAGAGTGAAGGAAAACCAATTTAAAATCAAGTAGCTTTAATAGCATAAGCCGAGTTATGCGGTTTTAAAAACATCAAGTATTTCCTGAAAATTTCGGCAGAGTCTCCTTTGTAAATACTGGCTCCCAAACGGGATACAACATAAATAGTATACGAAATCAATAAAAAGGCATCCCCAAGCGGGAGTTAGCTCTTCGTCAATCGACGGTCACAACCACACAAGCAATATAATATACAACGCCAACGGCGAGGATCAAAATTCAAAAGGAAACTCAAAACCACAAGAAAACCACAGAAATATAACGCGCGACTCTAAGGTCGAAGGAATAACATCACTGGTCTCTATCTCAAATAAATACATGTTTTGGTTGATGGAACTTCTAGATACAACAGAATAATGATATACAAGATATAATGATGGGTGCGATACAAATAAACCCACCTACTAGCAAATCACCCGGAAATGGAAAGAGTGCCAGCAAGCCGTAATGAAACCTGTACGGCGAAACCTGCAAGAACTGTGGCACAACGGGGGTGAGTTGCCAACTCGTGAGTAGAAAATATCTACGCACAGAAATCACATAAATAACGCAACCTAGGTCAATTGATCATAATATATCCTCAAATATATGCATAACATGCAGCCTATAACAATGGCTAGGGTAAATATCTAACCTGGGTGTAATCTCATGTGCCTGTGTCAGTGCCTCAGGTAGCAATATAACATATGAATGAGGTATGAATACATGAAAACAGAATACATGTAAATGAAGAAACTGTTTTCATAATTTAGTGAGATTTCCTTGTATTTTTAAAATGAGGTATCATAATGAAATCAGCATAAAACAGTGCCTAGCATCGGCACAAAACGTAATCCCAAAATCTCGATATCTCTGTATCACAGTCTCGGTACCTCAATATCTCGAAATCTCAATATCCCAATCACAATATCTAGGACGCCGTCAGTCCAGACCGGCCCCTACCATCCATCTCAAGACCACTACGGTATCCTCCGGATATCCGACGCGTCGGGTAAAATCACCGGTAGGTAGTGCTCCCCTGCCAGGCTCACATCGTCATCATCACGCGCTTCTTTCCCCGGAGAACCTTACCGGGTCCACCATGTATCCGAAACGGTTCATCCGCCTCCTCGAATCGGGTCTCGAAATCCATCAGCAAACTCATGGTGGACGACTCATACATCATGGGAAAAACCGCACTTTTTATTTTAAAAGAGCGAAATCAGTTTATATAAGTTTTGCGGTTTTCCCCCCAAATCCAGAAAGTTTCATGGAAATCCGAATCCAAATTATCAATAGCATGTAAAACCATGAATATAGGCATAACAATGAAAAACAATATGCATGAAGTGACAAGTAATAAC
This sequence comes from Agapanthus africanus, assembly GCA_030015575.1. Lineage (NCBI taxonomy): Eukaryota > Viridiplantae > Streptophyta > Magnoliopsida > Asparagales > Amaryllidaceae > Agapanthus > Agapanthus africanus. The sequence continues at coordinate 242,983,552 of JASDDO010000031.1, forward strand.
TACAATGTTAAGCTGGCATATAAGGCAGGTACTCTAATATCATGTCAAATTACTAACAAGCTAAGTCAAGCAATAATATTTTCTAAGGTGTACGTGACATGGCAATTACCGATGAAGATGTGTGTGAGCCGGCAAGTAAGTGTACGTGGTACATACGCATCATCGGTAATGGTGCTGGTGTCCTAACAATATGATATCAACATTGCAATAAGAAATTATAACATAAGTATGCGATGCGAAGCGAACCACAATAATAAGCGGAAGCTGAATACTAGACGCAACTGTAACTAACCTGCATTAATCTAATATAAGACCTACAAATGGTGCCTTTTGAAATAACACGAATCATGGGGTTTTGAAAATAGGGGCTACGGTGTTTTTATGAAAAGATACGTCTTTTGAAATATCCGTAGGATCCCTTGGGCTGTCTTTTAAAATACCCACGATTCGTTAGTTTTTGAAATAGGTAAGAAGTCTAATCTAATCTAACAACTACACTAAACTATACGGCTGAACTAACAAGCTGAACTACAGGTAAGGAAACCGCCTATCATCTGAGTCGATACATATACATACCTGTATATGTATAGTCGGTGATCCCGCCTCAATAATATCATATCTATAACCAGACATCCCAAGTCAAGAGTGCGGATCAATCATCAATATATAGCTCGTACGTAAAACCGTCGTACGGCATCCCAAATCTGGGTACGGGTCAAAATCATATTCATCACACTATTCATCCGGTATCCTCTTTATCAAAGATCATGGTCTAAGGTACTGACCTATGTCTAATACAATACTAATATCATCAATATAGTCATGATCTGACTACAGATCGACAATCTCGTACAAACCGATACTGTCAGCACATAGCATCATCAAGGGGTATACATCGCCCAATACAGCCTAGGATCAATATCCTAGCATATCATGCCTCATATCACGATCACATGTCGACCATTTTATTTATAACACTATTCACCCATATCGCCGCCCCAAGATCCGCTATAAAACCAGGACGTACCTCAAGTACGAATCCTGCCCTATCACCGATATCACAACCACAAAACAAATCTCATCGACTGAGCTCAATCCCAAGTATCATCCTCAAATCCGTATGTGAACACATAGTCCCATACCCATGTGAACACATAACTATAAAAAATCCCATGAGCACATATAAATAGGAATGTATGCAAGTATGTATGTGTGTATGTGTAGTGCAACACTACCCTAGGGTTCGCAACACTAAAATAATCCAACACACCAATATCCATCCTAAACATCGTTATTAATCCCAAATAGCATATAATAATTGTTGGTGTGTATACGCATCCGTATACACCACCACGGACTGCGGGGGTGCTATACGCCATCCACCCGACTTCTCCCTGTAGATATAAATCTACTCACCTGGTCCTCGCTCGCCGGTGCCGACGTCGCCACGCGCTTGCTTGTCGTCTCGAAGTCCACATGGGGTACCTACATATCATAACGCACCGTATCGCATTAAAATCCGACTCATGACCAAAACGACTCACGAATCCCACATAGGTCAAAACCTATGGTTCGCTCTCTCAAATCAACCCAAAACCCTCGACATCGGCGTACAAATGCCGAGTGATCGAGAAAACATAAACGCGCCATTCGTGGTTTCACAACCCACAAAATATATATATATAAAATAGGGTTTACTTCATCAAAACTTCAAATTCGCTTTAAAAGCTATTTTCCCGAAACTCTAGTATGCAAAATTTAACCGTTTTAGTACAAAACTTGCTATTTAAACAAATCTAGCGGCCGCAATGTTCACTAATTAGCTTAATTAGGCTACATAACTTTAACTAGATTTTATCACACTAAACTGTATTAAACCAAATTTTTAAGTTAGCACAAAAACCCAATTTTAACCATTTCGAAGCAACAATCCACAAATCCATAACTAGACTAGGTTTTGCATGCTCTAAAATGTTGATCTACACATTATATAGCTAATAATGTGATAAAAACTCCATATTTTAATCTCATATTTTCGAATTAAATCTAAAAACCTAGTTTGCAACAATTAAGCAATTTGGACAAATTAGTTGTAACAATTCGAAATTTAGCAATTAGGTTAGGTTTTAGCATACTAAAGATGTGAAACCACACATCACAACCAACCTCAAGTGATCAAACCCTAGCTCCAAATCAAAACTCTCACTTGAATTTCAAAACCTTTTCTTTAGATTTCAACTTTCAATTAAACCCATAATAAAACACCTAATTAGCTTGGATTACAACAATTATTAACAAGGTAACAATTAGAGTAAGATTGTACCTCACAAAACTAGAGAGCTAGCATGAAAATCTTGGTCTCCAAAATGGCTTCTTGCTTCATGAATCCAAGCTAGATGGGTCAAGGAATAATGGGTAGGATTTAAATTAGGAGATTAATGAGGTTTTATATGGATTTTTGAGGCATTTTGTGATGAATTTTGTAGTGAAAAGAGAAGGAGAAGATGAGGGGGGGTTGCAGCCATAGGGCTCGGCTGAAATGGGAGAGGGGATGAGTGAGGAGAGAGAGAGAGAGAATGGGGTTTTGTGGCAAAAGTCAAACAAAACCCATACCCCAAAGTCAACTCTTATACACTTTTTTCTTTGTTCATTCTTCTCTTTTGTTGTATGCTTGGACTTTTCTTTTCACAAGTGGGGAATTGGGGCAGCAAGGGTTCGGCCACAATGGAAGTGGGGGTGGGTGAGTGTGGGTGTGTGTGTGGGATGAGGGAAAATGATAAATATTATACCCCAAATCTCCATTTACACTAAAAAAAGCCTCTTTTTTTCTTCAATAATTTCTAAACCGTTTTGGCAAACGATTTCGTTTCAAAAACCACATGATAAAATTTTATTTAATGTGTCATGATACACAAAATTTGTTTCAACTCATTCCAATTTGTAATTTTCCCTAATTAAATATATTAGTGACGACTTAAAATAATATTAAAATAATTAATTTCGGAAAAAATTTCAGAAAATTTGAAATTTCACCAGTGGCTCAATAAACACCAAATACTAGCAATTACATAGCTAGAATATGTATATTTAATTTTTATAATAAGATATTTGTATTGACTTTTTACATAAAACCCCCCTTATTTTACCGATTTTCCAAAATTTCACCGAAACGATTTTCAAAACGCTACAATCTTCCCCCCTTAAAGAAATTCGGTCCCCGAATTTAAATTCAAACTCCCCCCAAATACAAAAACATCTAAGAAAAATCATCAAGCTGTCGGGGCTCCGAAACCATAAGTACATAATACGCATCATAGCGCAATACATGCGCATGAGCAATGAGCATATAACTCAAAATCAAACTCCGTCAAGCATCCCGCCATCATTGGAGTCATGGTAAAGACACAATGTCAAATCCAATACAAAACCAATATGCTATAATCGGAACAACACACGTAAATATCAAATCTATATATGTAAATATCATAAAAACGTCCTGCTCTATAGGAAAAATCAATCCCAAAATACGCGTATGAGTACTACGTGCGTCTGGTGCGCACGGAAATCAAAATCCAAATATGTGTCATACATATGCACAGAAACAACATCCAAGTGCATCGGGTGTGCATGAAACATCTGTCGTAGGCAACATGTGTGCCTGACAGCAAAATCAGGTGCATCTGACATGCACGAAAAATCTCGATTTAGTGCATCTGGTGTGCACCAAAATCACATCTCAAAACGTGCGCCCAACATGTGCGAAAATCCAAGGCAGGTGCATCCATCATGCACGAAATCATGAAATCCAATATCAAGCGCCGAACATGCGCAAAATCAAATCAGGTGCACAAAACAAATATCGAGTATCACAATCGAAATCGAAGTCCAGTGCATCTAAGTGCACAAAAGGCGTATCACTCACTGCAAGCATATATAAACTATACAGAGTGCAGGAACCAAATCGTGTGCGTGCATACGCACAAAATCAACTCAAATGTCTAAAACCGTAAAATCACAAACATGTGAAACCCAAGCACGAAAACAATATCAAGTGCAACACTGTGCAAAGATCGTAAATCCTCAATCATCAAAATCAAATCATTCGAATAAATCACCCAAAACCTCGAAATCAATAATGGCGGCATAGTACCGCTCAAGCGCATCCTCTAAGAATCTCGGGCCAACTGTCGCGGTCACTAGTGGGACGTCTCGTCGATGATCATGAACTCTGGCCTGCTGGTGTGCGTAACAATGACCACTCCTAGGTCATGGTCTTCACTGGGAATTACCAATCTCTCGGTCCATCGGCTCATCGGCCCTGTCAGGTGTGCTAACGGGGATGATCCCGTTCTGGCACTTCTCTGGTCATCTCTCGGTCAATCATCGTGACCACTCGTAAGACAGCATATCACTGGCGTCGGCCTCTGGCTCTCTGAATGTACGTGACACATCTGATCCTGGGTGCAAGTATCATTGCAGCAGTGTCCTGGAAGGAATCCTGCTCACGGTCTCTTCCATGTCTCGTCTCTGCCAACTGTCCGGAAGTCATCGTCCTTTCCTATATCTGCATCTTGCTCTGGAACGACTGCATACTCATCGCGACTCCTTCTGGAAGGTAAATCCAAGTACCATGCCTCGGCATGCGCATCGCATCTCTGATGTCGGCGGAGTGGAACGTCGTCTTATCCAGATCTTGTACGGACCTCTTTACTCCACTTTCTCTAATGTCGACTGCTTCGGACTCGTCTCATCGTGGCTACATGGACTGAGCTCCAACGACTATCCTCGTATCTGGAGTCTCCCAAGAATGCATCTCACCACCTAGCATCCGAATTAAGTCGAGCCATCCGATCGAGTCGTCAAAACCTCATAATCCCCCAAGAGCTCAACATCTTGGGCACAGTTTAATAGTATCGAGTACATACCACAGCATCGGTGGTCCAGCCGTAGAAGGGCAAACCCAAGCCTCACTAATGGCGCCGTAGAACTGCCGCAAACCCTAAGGTTCAAAGGCTTTCACACGGTCATTAAGTCGAGTTAGGGTTTCATTCTTCTAGAGGGACCATAGAATTTCCTGCATGTCCTTCCGACTACTTTAAACTTGGAATAATAGGTTTCTGACATTCGATCGCCCCTGTCGACTCCCAACGTCTCTGCGTGAAGTCGTCTCTGGCTGGAATCAATCTATCTGATGACCTCTCATCGGTTAGGCGAACGAACCACATGTCTCAGTCATTCATCCATAGGTGAATAGCGACCTTCTATCATTGGCTCAACCCTCTGGTGCTGATTTGCCCGTCCGAGTAATCTCATACAGCGATCCATCAACACTCGTGGCGCGAAAACACAATAAAAAGACACATCTCTGCAATCGTGTGTCGCCAGAATCACGCCCTGGTCAGTCCTCGTTCGTAACGAGTTCGTGTTGACCGCAACTCTAGCCGTAGCTCTCCCTGCCCGTAATCATGGCAGCAAAACCATAACTAGTACCGATGAGGCTAGATCGGAATGAATATAATACTGAGCAAAGAAATGTACATCCTAAGGCTCCTTAAGTGGAGTGGCGTGTCGTAAGTATGCCGCAGAACATACCCACGGTACGTCACTCAACTTTAGTCACCTATTCCATCAACCAAGGGTCATCCTACGCTCCGAAGATAAAACCTAACGCTCTGATACCAACTTTGTCACGACCCGAAAGTACGGAACATGACCGGCACTTAAACTACGAACGTCTCGAGGCGTACGTAATCTAAGTAAACCGAAAACCCAGAAATCCAAACCAAGAAAAGTAGTAGAGTGAAGGAAAACCAATTTAAAATCAAGTAGCTTTAATAGCATAAGCCGAGTTATGCGGTTTTAAAAACATCAAGTATTTCCTGAAAATTTCGGCAGAGTCTCCTTTGTAAATACTGGCTCCCAAACGGGATACAACATAAATAGTATACGAAATCAATAAAAAGGCATCCCCAAGCGGGAGTTAGCTCTTCGTCAATCGACGGTCACAACCACACAAGCAATATAATATACAACGCCAACGGCGAGGATCAAAATTCAAAAGGAAACTCAAAACCACAAGAAAACCACAGAAATATAACGCGCGACTCTAAGGTCGAAGGAATAACATCACTGGTCTCTATCTCAAATAAATACATGTTTTGGTTGATGGAACTTCTAGATACAACAGAATAATGATATACAAGATATAATGATGGGTGCGATACAAATAAACCCACCTACTAGCAAATCACCCGGAAATGGAAAGAGTGCCAGCAAGCCGTAATGAAACCTGTACGGCGAAACCTGCAAGAACTGTGGCACAACGGGGGTGAGTTGCCAACTCGTGAGTAGAAAATATCTACGCACAGAAATCACATAAATAACGCAACCTAGGTCAATTGATCATAATATATCCTCAAATATATGCATAACATGCAGCCTATAACAATGGCTAGGGTAAATATCTAACCTGGGTGTAATCTCATGTGCCTGTGTCAGTGCCTCAGGTAGCAATATAACATATGAATGAGGTATGAATACATGAAAACAGAATACATGTAAATGAAGAAACTGTTTTCATAATTTAGTGAGATTTCCTTGTATTTTTAAAATGAGGTATCATAATGAAATCAGCATAAAACAGTGCCTAGCATCGGCACAAAACGTAATCCCAAAATCTCGATATCTCTGTATCACAGTCTCGGTACCTCAATATCTCGAAATCTCAATATCCCAATCACAATATCTAGGACGCCGTCAGTCCAGACCGGCCCCTACCATCCATCTCAAGACCACTACGGTATCCTCCGGATATCCGACGCGTCGGGTAAAATCACCGGTAGGTAGTGCTCCCCTGCCAGGCTCACATCGTCATCATCACGCGCTTCTTTCCCCGGAGAACCTTACCGGGTCCACCATGTATCCGAAACGGTTCATCCGCCTCCTCGAATCGGGTCTCGAAATCCATCAGCAAACTCATGGTGGACGACTCATACATCATGGGAAAAACCGCACTTTTTATTTTAAAAGAGCGAAATCAGTTTATATAAGTTTTGCGGTTTTCCCCCCAAATCCAGAAAGTTTCATGGAAATCCGAATCCAAATTATCAATAGCATGTAAAACCATGAATATAGGCATAACAATGAAAAACAATATGCATGAAGTGACAAGTAATAACTACAATGTTAAGCTGGCATATAAGGCAGGTACTCTAATATCATGTCAAATTACTAACAAGCTAAGTCAAGCAATAATATTTTCTAAGGTGTACGTGACATGGCAATTACCGATGAAGATGTGTGTGAGCCGGCAAGTAAGTGTACGTGGTACATACGCATCATCGGTAATGGTGCTGGTGTCCTAACAATATGATATCAACATTGCAATAAGAAATTATAACATAAGTATGCGATGCGAAGCGAACCACAATAATAAGCGGAAGCTGAATACTAGACGCAACTGTAACTAACCTGCATTAATCTAATATAAGACCTACAAATGGTGCCTTTTGAAATAACACGAATCATGGGGTTTTGAAAATAGGGGCTACGGTGTTTTTATGAAAAGATACGTCTTTTGAAATATCCGTAGGATCCCTTGGGCTGTCTTTTAAAATACCCACGATTCGTTAGTTTTTGAAATAGGTAAGAAGTCTAATCTAATCTAACAACTACACTAAACTATACGGCTGAACTAACAAGCTGAACTACAGGTAAGGAAACCGCCTATCATCTGAGTCGATACATATACATACCTGTATATGTATAGTCGGTGATCCCGCCTCAATAATATCATATCTATAACCAGACATCCCAAGTCAAGAGTGCGGATCAATCATCAATATATAGCTCGTACGTAAAACCGTCGTACGGCATCCCAAATCTGGGTACGGGTCAAAATCATATTCATCACACTATTCATCCGGTATCCTCTTTATCAAAGATCATGGTCTAAGGTACTGACCTATGTCTAATACAATACTAATATCATCAATATAGTCATGATCTGACTACAGATCGACAATCTCGTACAAACCGATACTGTCAGCACATAGCATCATCAAGGGGTATACATCGCCCAATACAGCCTAGGATCAATATCCTAGCATATCATGCCTCATATCACGATCACATGTCGACCATTTTATTTATAACACTATTCACCCATATCGCCGCCCCAAGATCCGCTATAAAACCAGGACGTACCTCAAGTACGAATCCTGCCCTATCACCGATATCACAACCACAAAACAAATCTCATCGACTGAGCTCAATCCCAAGTATCATCCTCAAATCCGTATGTGAACACATAGTCCCATACCCATGTGAACACATAACTATAAAGAATCCCATGAGCACATATAAATAGGAATGTATGCAAGTATGTATGTGTGTATGTGTAGTGCAACACTACCCTAGGGTTCGCAACACTAAAATAATCCAACACACCAATATCCATCCTAAACATCGTTATTAATCCCAAATAGCATATAATAATTGCTGGTGTGTATACGCATCCGTATACACCACCACGGACTGCGGGGGTGCTATACGCCATCCACCCGACTTCTCCCCGTAGATATAAATCTACTCACCTGGTCCTCGCTCGCCGGTGCCGACATCGCCACGCGCTTGCTTGTCGTCTCGAAGTCCACATGGGGTACCTACATATCATAACGCACCGTATCGTATTAAAATCCGACTCATGACCAAAACGACTCACGAATCCCACATAGGTCAAAACCTATGGTTCGCTCTCTCAAATCAACCCAAAACCCTCGACATCGGCGTACAAATGCCGAGTGATCGAGAAAACACAAACGCGCCATTCGTGGTTTCACAACCCACAAAATATATATATATAAAATAGGGTTTACTTCATCAAAACTTCAAATTCGCTTTAAAATCTATTTTCCCGAAACTCTAGTAAGCAAAATTTAACCGTTTTAGTACAAAACTTGCTATTTAAACAAATCTAGCGGCCGCAATGTTCACTAATTAGCTTAATTAGGCTACATAACTTTAACTAGATTTTATCACACTAAACTGTATTAAACCAAATTTTTTAGTTAGCACAAAAACCCAATTTTAACCATTTCGAAGCAACAATCCACAAATCCATAACTAGACTAGGTTTTGCATGCTCTAAAATGTTGATCTACACATTATATAGCTAATAATGTGATAAAAACTCCATATTTTAATCTCATATTTTCGAATTAAATCTAAAAACCTAGTTTGCAACAATTAAGCAATTTGGACAAATTAGTTGTAACAATTCGAAATTTAGCAATTAGGTTAGGTTTTAGCATACTAAAGATGTGAAACCACACATCACAACCAACCTCAAGTGATCAAACCCTAGCTCCAAATCAAAACTCTCACTTGAATTTCAAAACCCTTTCTTTAGATTTCAACTTTCAATTAAACCCATAATAAAACACCTAATTAGCTTGGATTACAACAATTATTAACAAGGTAACAATTAGAGTAAGATTGTACCTCACAAAACTAGAGAGCTAGCATGAAAATCTTGGTCTCCAAAATGGCTTCTTGCTTCATGAATCCAAGCTAGATGGGTCAAGGAATAATGGGTAGGATTTAAATTAGGAGATTAATGAGGTTTTATATGGATTTTTGAGGCATTTTGTGATGAATTTTGTAGTGAAAAGAGAAGGAGAAGATGAGGGGGGGTTGGAGCCATAGGGCTCGGCTGAAATGGGAGAGGGGATGAGTGAGGAGAGAGAGAGAGAGAATGGGGTTTTGTGGCAAAAGTCAAACAAAACCCATACCCCAAAGTCAACTCTTATACACTTTTTTCTTTGTTCATTCTTCTCTTTTGTTGTATGCTTGGACTTTTCTTTTCACAAGTGGGGAATTGGGGCAGCAAGGGTTCGGCCACAATGGAAGTGGGGGTGGGTGAGTGTGGGTGTGTGTGTGGGATGAGGAAAAATGATAAATATTATACCCCAAATCTCCATTTACACTAAAAAAAAGCCTCTTTTTTTTCTTCAATAATTTCTAAACCGTTTTGGCAAACGATTTCGTTTCAAAAACCACATGATAAAATTTTATTTAATGTGTCATGATGCACAAAATTTGTTTCAACTCATTCCAATTTGTAATTTTCCCTAATTAAATATATTAGTGACGGCTTAGAATAATATTAAAATAATTAATTTCGGAAAAAATTTCAGAAAATTTGAAATTTCACCAGTGGCTCAATAAACACCAAATACTAGCAATTACATAGCTAGAATATGTATATTTAATTTTTATAATAAGATATTTGTATTGACTTTTTACATAAAACCCCCCTTATTTTACCGATTTTCCAAAATTTCACCGAAACGATTTTCAAAACGCTACAGTATCGCGACGCGTCAGGGTAGTTTCAGGCGCGTGATCACACGTTTTAGCGTATCGCGCACACGCGCGATTGGTTTGCGACACAGGTTTCTAGTTTGATCGTAATATCACGTTTTGTGAAATTGAGCTCATGTGTGATATATGTTATGTGATTCTAGGTTCACCGGCGAGAGAGACGGACGCTGCGAAGAAGGGCAAGCAAGTCGTCGGCTACACTTAGCGCGAGACTTCGGTGAGTAGATTTAACATCTACGGGGATATCGCCCGCATGGCGTTATGCGTCAGGGCTGATAGGACCTTATTATTATATGTCGCATTTACCTCATGGACTGTCATTGCATATTGCATTCCCTGCTGTATGTATGTTTAGAATTGATAGAACACCGCACTATTACTAACGGTTCATGTTGCACGAGCACTAATCTGCATGCTACACACACACCGTTAGTAATTGCCATGACACACTCACTGTAGAACCGCCATGATTTTATTGCTGTAGTTCATTTCATATATGATTCGATATGACTTTCATGGAAATTGGTAGCCGCATGATATCTTTAAAAACGGAAACTAATTTTAAAAGCGGTTTTCCCTTATACCTATATCATGGATCGATGTACATGGCACATCGCATTGGATTTACTTCTTGGTGTTAGATTTTCATGTGATTTCTGGTTTTGAGGACCGTGGGATTTATAAGAAAAGATGCACTATTTGAAAACCCGGTTCCTCGTGATATGATATTTTGGTGCGTCCACTACGTTTTTTCTCGGTGCTGAGACGTGTGCTTGAAACCCGATTCGAGGAGATGGATGATCCGTTTGCGGGTTCATGGTGGACCCGGTATGGTTCCCCGGGGCGAGAAATGTTTTTCGTGGAGTAGACGATGAGCCTGGCAGGGTGGCGAGTACCTACCGGTGATTGGTTGGACCTGGCGGTTATCCGGAGGATACCGACCAGAGTCGAGAGATGGATGCGGGATGATCCGTACTGCCGGGGCCGAGGGCCGATACCGCAGACGGAGCCTGTGGGCTGATCCGGACTGACGGGGCCTGATATATGAGGATTTGCGTGTCGATGCTGGACACGAGTATTTTATGATATTTTGGGTGCCGATGTTGGGCACTCGTGATTTCTCAGAGATTTACAGGATTTGAGGGCCGATGGGAGTGCCGGCGCCTGAGTTATTTGGGATTTGGGTGCAGTTGTGGGCACCGATTGTTTTCCACGTTGATATTCCGTGTGGATGTTGTTTATCCCATGCTCGGCATTGATTACCATATATCTCATCCTGTAGTTATTTTACCTGACAGAGCATCTGCATGATTATTGCACATACTGCTCATCACGCATTGATATCATCTGCTGGCATTTGTTAGGGTAGCGCAGTACGTGCATGCTCGCGATTACCTTTATATGTTATCTCTATTCACGAGTTGGCAACTCACCCCCGTTGTGCCACAGTAATTGCAGGTTGCCCTCAGCATAGTCGTGGCAGGCTGTCTTTTGCATCTTTTTGCTACAGATACCACTACAGTTGCGGCGAGAGCTATTTTGCATTTAGGTGGGTTGTAGTATCTGATTACTTTTATTGTATCCCTTTTTGTATCTAGTACTCTCCATCTACCATTTATGTACTGGACTTAGATATTGTGTGAGGACGATGATGTATATTTTGTATTCTGGTGTCGAGCTCGTGGGAGCCGACGGTTTTTAATATGCAGTTTATATTCTGTGATGTCTACTTATTGCTTATTCTTCGCTACGGCGTCGTATATTACTTTTGTGATGATGGTTTCTGCCGTTGGGCGTCGTATATTACTTTTGTGATGATGTTTCATTTCATTATATTTCATTTTTACTCATATCCTGTTTTGTACCCGGTCTCGGGGCTACTCTTACAAAGGAAATGCTGCCAAAATTATTTAAATGATTAAGTAACTTTAAAAGAACTTATTGAATTATTTAAGGTTTTCTAAATGTTTTAACTAAATGTTTTCAACACTCACTATTTTTAAATGGTTTTGATTTCTGGGTTCGGCTTACTTAGCCGCGTTACGCCTGTAGACGTAGCGTGGTTAAGTGCCGGTCACGAGTCGAAATACTCGGGTCGTGACACAAATCTTAAAACGATTCTTAAGTCCTACGAGTTTTGTAAACCCTAGCAAATTGAAGAATCGACGACCTAGTTTCGTTGCGATGCTTTCTTGATTGTGATCGCTCGAAATTAGGGATCCACGATCGATTCTGTTAGTTATATGTATGCCCTAGAGGCCATTACTGTACATTGGATGTATATTGTAGTGGATGCTGGGACATATATAGGTAGGACTTTCTTTCTCGACATGATAGTACGCTATCTGGTTGCTCTTTATCTTAACATGTATACTTTGTGTCTCTCTGATTACATGTTGATAAAGCCCTTAGGATGTGTACTCGACTTCCAGGACTATGATGCAGATCATACTAGTGGGGTCTGGGTAGTCAATGAGTACATCCTTCAATGTTCCTAGTCGTGGGAATATCGAGACGGGGCATCGATATTCCAGAGTAGACTAGCGTATATCTTCTCGACCCATGTGATGGGCGATGGATGATCCCATATCTATTGGTGTTTGACATCGGAGATGGTATGCGGGTGCTCAGTGGAGACTGGGTACACTGAACGGACTCGCCGAGAACTCCCAGATGGTATTATACCTCACGTCAGATGGCAGTTCTCTGGTGACACTGGTACAGCTTAGTCTGTTGACCCGAGATCGTCATAGAGTCTTGTGTGTCTCCCACCGTGCTTTGATTTCCACCCTACCACGGCTCTACTGAGTCGTGCAAACAGGTGGTTTTTGGGTACAGTCCCGATTCACATGGAGGCAAGGAGTGATAGGAGGGGATTCGTCTCTCCCGGTATTGGGGGTTGATGTTGCGCTATGCACGACTGGCCATAACAGGAAATCCCTGGCCAGGGTTGCAGTGATATACTGGTAAGAGTTATCAGTAGTTTCACGATAGTTATGGACCTTACGTCGGCATGACTTATCGAGCTATTGGGGTCTGACGTTTACCACCCCTAGGCGAGATATGCGACATATCAGACGAACAGACCGGACTGTACGGTAAGTGTTACTGGTTGGATTCACAGGAGTGTGAGCGGGCTTGCTCGTCGATCTTCTGATTGCTCAATACCCGGGTGGCCGTTACGTATAGCAGACCTCTTGCGGCTTGTGGGTGCTTGATATGATCATCATCTGCTGCCGGCGTATTGACGAGTCTTTAGAGTCCTACACAGAGGTTTCCTGGCTCAAGCGAAACGAAATAGGAGCGCATATGAGATATGTGCGGGACCGAGAATAATGCGTGTATGTGATACCGTATTCCATTCTCGCGATGAATGTGTCGAATGGTTGTATGCGATATAACCTAGTTATCGAATCAAAGATTGATTCGATAAGCCGATACATTGGATACTAGTCGGTTATATGCGATATGACCGGATCGTTAAATCAAGTATTGATTTAATGATTTAATGCATAATTATATATTTGATATATTACTTTGAATTAACTAGTATTGGTTCACTTTAAATGGATTTTCTCACTTGAAGTTCACAAGTTGTATATGTGATATACTTTTGTGCACTTGTTTGTATCATGTTTGATGATACATGCAAACTTGGGTTTGTGTAAGACTTAAACCTTGGTTAAGTAAATGGTTAGGGTTTTGATTTTATTAACCATTTATTTATTTATTCTTTTTTGCAAAATAATTCATGGTGGCTTTCTTTGTTTGCTTGTTGAAGCTTCATGAAGCTTTGAACAAGTCCACCATATTTGTCTCATGCTTAACCCTAACCATAGTCTATTCTCTACACCTAACCATGGTTGCTATATGATAAGTATTCCTTTTATTTTCTATCTTGAATATACTTATCATATATTCTCTTCTTCTTCTTCTTCATCAACAAGAAGAAAACCTTGCCTCCATCAATGGCAACATGAGAAAAAGAGTGAGAAATCCAATTCTAAAGTGAACCCACTTCCTATTTCTTCATCCTCTACCACTTGCCAAGTAGTATAGGGTGTTTTCTTCACAAGTTTCATGACTTTGTGAAGTTGGAGTTTGATCTTGAGTTGCCTCGACGTAGATCATCTTCGACATCGAAGTCGACGACCTAGCCCGCCCATTTCTCCGATGAAGCCGATGCTAGAGTCCGGGATTCGATATGGACAGCGGAGGGACGTCATCACGGAGCCTAGGAGGTGGAGGACCGGATCTACAAGGTTGTAGCCTCTTTCCTTTTAAGTTAAATTTGTTTGCTTGCATTGCACCGCCTATAAATCTAGTTAACGATCGGCGGTTCCGCGGCCGTTTTATCTCTTCTTGCATTCAATTTTGCACAGTAATTTCTATTTTGCAGTTCTGGTTTTCCTGGGAATTTTTAATCTGAACTCAAGAGTTGAGTTTTATGGGTTGTATTGGGAGTTCGTAGATTCGATCGGATTATCAAATTTTGTCTGTGTTTTTTCCGGGTAATTTTAGAATATGTTAAAAAGTTCGGCCGGATATAAATACCCACTTTTTCCCCTGCCGGGAAATTTCCAATTGTTGGACTTTTCCGTAGTTTAATGACGTTCTAAGTAGTGCAAGTAACGCGATGGTCCCTCTAGAAGACAACAAACCTTAACTCGATTATGTGACCGTCTTGAACTGCCCTTTGAACCTTAGGGTTTGGGGCAGTACGGCGTGCCACATGTGAGGCGTTGGCTTGACCCTTCTACGGCTGGACCGTTGGTACTGAGGCACGAAGTGAATGTTTTTAAACTTATTTCATGTGTTGAGCTGTATCGGGAAAAATTGGGTGTTCGATTGTTCAATCGGAAAGTTTAACATTTTCTATCTTATCCGGAATGTGATACAATAATTGGAATTCACAAGTAGTTATGAGATAACTAAATGAATGTTATAAATCTAGCAGTTTAGTCTCACTTGATCGGTTGCCACGGAATTTTGATGTGATCAAAAGTCCGTCGCAATCGGGTAGCGTACGCGGATACTCGCCGGATAAACTTAATAGACAGCCTCACTCCATAGCCCCGACCAAGTGACTGTAGGAGAACCCCGTCGCCGAAAGCATCCGTTTGGGTGCTCGCGACAGCGGTGTTCCGCCTTGGTGCGCTTCGTCGACGGTATCAGGGGTGCGGCCGCCTACTAAAGTTTGCGACGAGCATTCGATCATGATGTCGGGGATCTTGTTGAATTGCCCGACTTGATATTGAAAAGAGTTTTCGATAATGAGACTAAAATGCGGGGTTTATAATTATTAGGCATGTGATGTCTAAGTATTTCATTTGATTAGGCATGCGATGTCTAAAGAGGATGCGGATTCCAACTGTTGTAGTTTTACACTTTCTTTTCTGTGACCGTAAGTGTAATATGTGATATCGCCGGTTTCGTTGCTATATGTCAACGACAATTGGGATGCGCATATTTACTTACGTTGATGACATGTGATGTTATGTGTTGCTGGATATGTTATATTGGATCGTCGTGTTTGAATAGCCGGGTTTTTTTTATGTGAGACGAGTGTTTTTTTTTCATTTTCATTCATGTAAAAACTTGTATGTAATATTCTTTTATTGGGGCACTTCCAGGTTGCGGATGATGTCACCATTTGTATATTATTTACTTTTCCGCATTAGGATAGACCCAAGGAGGGGAGCACAAGTAACCGGGTTCTGGGGTCCAGTGGGAGACCAACTCGAGGAGTCAAGTCCGGGTCTCCTAACCCTAGAATTGGTAGGGCTGCTTGCCGCTCTCGTAGGGGTCTAGGGGTGTGGGATTGGATATTCATCACGACCGTGGAATCCGTGTTTTATACTGGCTCGTATTGAAAACACGGACGTCCTAGTATATCCAATATTTCATATGATTTTTCCTGCTGCGTTATTTGTGATGTGATCATGTGATTTGTTCAGATAAATATTATATATAGTATATATGATATATTATATAAACGTTGCTTATGTTTTACACCCGCGCTAGCCCTGCCTCGCTCTGGTGTTAGTTACCTAACCTAACGGTGCAGACGGGACATCGAGGCGAATGCGGATGGCATAAGCGTACGTTATATTTATCTGTGATGTTTAGGTGGACTTAAATGATGGGATATTCATTAATGATATTAATGAAAGAAAATAAACCTAATTGATGTTGTGGAATCGAATTCAAAATAAAACAGGTAGCTACAGTTCTTGCTTTGCATCGCGGTGTTCATTATAGAACATCCTGCACCTTATTCGATGAGGAAAGGACCGAGATCCCTTCACCGGGAGTGACTCCTTTAGCAATAACTGGAAGATGCTACAACCCCCGGTTTGTCTTTTGATTGCTTCTATAGTTTCTGCTTTGCACAGTGATATATATGATATATCCCGCACCTCATTCGACGAGGAAAGGGCCGACGACGATCCCTTCACAGGGAGTGACCCCTTTAGCAAAACTAGAAAAGCCTAAAAAACATTCCGTTTAAAAACCATTTGATTCCGCAACGAGATCAAGTTCAGAGCGTTAAAGGTTTTCACAAAAACCATTCGCAACCCTCCGTCATTTTAGGAAGTAGAGTACTTAGTATTCGTGCTGTGTTTGTTGACCATAGTCAAGGCACAGTGTACGGTAGCTAAGTGATGTCTTCCTACATCGCATATGATGCGATTAGTTAGGACAGTCGCGTGACTTTGTTGACCTTAGTTAAGGGTCATGTGGGTGGGTCTAATTAATCACGAAATGACGGGTAGAACTTGATTAGTACTTATGATTTGTTGACCATAGTTAAGGTCATAAGTGCTAGGGGTAAAAATCTTTATCGGGAGTTTCAAGTGTTGAAATTTGCAATGAGATTGCACACCTTCTATGTGATAGTTGGATCCCGATACCCACTGCGAGTAATTGTTACTCCTGGGAGAGTTTTGCACTTTGCAATTAGCCGATCAAGTAGGTGTCTAGAAAGGTGTCAACGGGGTTACGCCTCTGGGAAAACGAGGTTTATTGTAATTAGGTCTGTGCGAAAGCACGGGGAACCTCCCTCAAAGTACCGACACTGGCCTGGCTGAAAGATTGGCGAACTTGTAGAGTGTAATTAATCCCGGCTAGTCTTTCCTTTTAAGGTTTGAAGGAAGATTTGATAAAAACAGTGGGAGCCATCCTGATTAGATAAAATAAATAACCAATCTAATCTTGCAAGAGCGCACGCAGAGTGTTTTCTTCTCTCTCTCTCCAGGTAGCGACCATATCACGCCTTAATCAAGATAATAATATGGATGTATTGACCGAACCCGCTTGTTATACTGAGCTGGGGCAAGTTGGTCCCGCTCCAACTTATAATTGTTATAAGACAGAGCAGGAAATAGGGAATACCAGAATTCCTATGCCGCCCAAACGAAGAAAGTGCATATGATGCATCTCCTTCGGGTGTGTTCATTACAAAGAACTGTTTCTCAGTATCCTCTGCATCCTGGGTATTTGATACCGGATCAGGATCCCAGATATGTAATCTGTTACATAGGGCTACAAAAAGGTAGAAAAACTGAAAACGGGTGATAAGTTTCATGAGACAGAAAATGGGGCAAGTGTTGCAGCCAAGTCTGTTGGTCACTGTCACCCTGTATTACCAATACATTGATTCTGAACAAATGCTATTAGATACCGAACCTGATATACAAAATCATATCAGTCTCTTTATTGGTAAAGAAATGATAAAATTTTGTATTGATGGATAATGTTTTGAACATTTCCTATATCAAAAGTTGATCGGTTCAGGCACGTTATCTAAAAGCATCGACGTTCTAAATCAAACTACAGTTCCTAGTATACAGAACACACACAAGAGGAAGAGTTCAGAAATGAACGAATCCTTCTTGAGGCATTGTAGACTAGGTCATATCAATTCGACTCGACTGGTTGAAGTTACATTTTAGATGCATATTTAAATCAGTTTGAATTTACATCTTGTGAAACTTGCCAGTCATGTCACAAAGATTAGATGACCATAGCCCTGTTTATAGGAAACAGAGAAAGAGTTATTGAACTCTTGGGACTGATACATGATGATGTATGTAAGGTCTCCTGTCTACATATGCCAGGACCGGTTCTTTATACTTCATTACGTTCTCTGATGATCTCTCAAGATTCAGTCATATGTTCCTGTTGAAACATGAGTCCAAACCTTTTGAGATATTCACAGAATATAAGCTAGAAGTAGGGAATCAATTCGGGTATAAGTATTATGTCCTATGATAAGATCAGGGAGGAGAATACTTGTGCATGGCATTCCTGGACTATTCTAAAAGAAATGAGATTCTCTCTCAATATTACTCCTCTGAATGCACCACAACACAACGGTGTATCGGGGCGGAGCAATCGCACAATATTAGATATGGTGTGCTCTATGATGAGTATTACTGAGTTACCTATTTGCTTTTGGGGTTGTGCACTTGAGAAGCTGCATACCTATTGAATTGGGTTCGAATCAAATCAGTGCCTACCACTCCATATGAGATATGGTATGGGAATAGCCTATCTCTTAAGTAAGTTAAGATTTGGGGTTGTCCGGCTTATGTCTAAAGCAAAATCCGGACAAAAATCGAGGCAAGGTCAGTTCTGTAGAACTGGAAAGGTTCTAGCTATACAAAACTGCAGCTGATTTGACTGGACCAAAGGATTCTATAGTCCCCAACGAACCTCAAGCCTCTCCGCCAATCTAGCAGGGTTCCTCACCTGCCTGAGAGATACTTCGGTTTCTCGATGACAGTGGGAGCGAGGAATGCATCATGAGATGATGACCCAACTAGATTCGAGCAGGTCATCAAGAGTAGGGACTCTGTAAGGATGGCTGGATGCTTAGCGATCTGAGATGGAATCCACATACACCAACAAAGTATGGACTTTGTTTGCTATATCTGAAGGGTTAAATCTCCATCAGGAGCAAGTATATCTTGAGAAGATTACTTGGTGTAGATGGAAAAGTTGAGACTTTCAATGCTATACTTGTTAAAGGTTTTAGTCATCAACCAGGTGTGGATAATGATGAAACCTTTTCTAGGGACTATGCTTAAGTCCATCCAGATCCTACTTGCCTTTGCTACATACCATGACTACGATATCTGGTGGTTGGGTGCCATGACTACTTCTCTAAATAATGATTTAGAAGAGAACGTCTATAAGAACACAGCCAGAGGGCTTCATAAACAGTGGGAGCAGCGGAAACGTGTGCAAGTTGCTTTACATAATAAAGCAGGCATCGCGGAGTTGGAACGTCTATTTTGATGTGATAGTCAAAGTGTTTGACTTCATCAAGAATAGTAGATGAACCTTGTATATACAAAACGGTAGTAGAGAGTAAGGTAATCATCCTCATATTGTACGTGGACAACATACTCTTGATAGGAAAAGAGTTTCCTATACTACGATCGGTCGATCTCCTCTTATCACAAGGATTCTCCAATAGGATCAAAGTGATACCTCCTAAATCCCGGGTTTTGGATCTATGAGATAGATCTAAATGGATGTTAGGATTCTCACTAGCTATAGTGAGATAGTATCAGTTGATCCTGGGGAGAATCACTGGAAAGGTTCCAGGGTGATAAGGACGACTGAATGTCAGTCGCAGGCATTGTCTTTACCCTCAGTAAAGGGACGGTATGTTGGAAGAGTTCTAAGCTAGATACCGTGGCAAAATAGAAGATAAAGGCTGGTAACATCGCTATTTAAGATACTACCAAAGAGGCAGTTTGGGTGTATATTGGTTCATAAGATGAACTAGGTTCCTGCCATTGTATGACAATGGAAGTGTGGCTTTGGCCCTGGAACCCTGGTCCCATCAGTGACCCAGACATATTCTGAGGCAGCATCACCTGATCATGGAGATAGTTGATCTACAGGGTGATCGAGGTTAGGAGAGTAGACTCAGAGGACAATACGGCGGATCCACTCACAAAGGCCTTTTCCCAAAGAGAGACTTTAGGGGATGGTTGAGTATTAGATACTACAACTATTGCTACAGATGGCCCTAGTGCAAGTGGGAGATTGTTAGTTATATGTATGCCCTATAGGCCATTACTGTACATTGGATGTATATTGTAGTGGATGCTGGGACATATATAGGTAGGACTTTCTTGTTCGACATGATAGTACGCTATCTGGTTGCAATTTATCTTAACATGTATACTTTCTGTCTCTCTGATTACATGTTGATAAAGCCCTTAGGATGTGTACTCGACTTCCAGGACTATGATGCAGATCATACTAGTGGGGTCTGGGTAGTCAATGAGTACATCCTTCAATGTTCCTAGTCGTGGGAATATAGAGACGGGGCATCGATATTCCAGAGTAGACTAGCGTATATCTTCTCGACCCATGTGATGGGCGATGGATGATCCCATATCCATTGGTGTTTGACATCGGAGATGGTATGCGGGTGCTCAGTGGAGACTGGGTACACTGAACGGACTCGCCGAGAACTCCCAGATGGTATTATACCTCACGTCAGATGGCAGTTCTCTGGTGACACTGGTACAGCTTAGTCTGTTGACCCGAGATCGTCATAGAGTCTTGTGTGTCTCCTACCGTGCTTTGATTTCCACCCTACCACGGCTCTACTGAGTCGTGCAAACAGGTGGTTTTTGGGTACAGTCCCGATTCAAATGGAGGCAATGAGCGATAGGAGGGGATTCGTCTCTCCCGGTATTGGGGGTTAATGTTACGCTATGCACGACTGGCCATAACAGGAAATCCCTGGCCAGGGTTGCAGTGATATACTGGTAAGAGTTATCAGTAGTTTCATGATAGTTATGGACCTTACGTCGGCATGACTTATCGAGCTATTGGGGTCTGACGTTTACCACCCCTAGGCGAGATATGCGACATATCAGACGAACAGACCGGACTGTACGGTAAGTGTTACTGGTTGGATTCACAGGAGTGTGAGCGGGCTTGCTCGTCGATCTTCTGATTGCTCAATACCCGGGTGGCCGTTACGTATAGCAGACCTCTTGCGGCTTGTGGGTGCTTGATATGATCATCATCTGCTGCCGGCGTATTGACGAGTCTTTAGAGTCCTACACAGAGGTTTCCTGGCTCAAGCGAAACGAAATAGGAGCGCATATGAGATATGTGCGGGACCGAGAATAATGCGTGTATGTGATACCGTATTCCATTCTCGCGATGAATGTGTCGAATGGTTGTATGCGATATAACCTAGTTATCGAATCAAAGATTGATTCGATAAGCCGATACATTGGATACTAGTCGGTTATATGCGATATGACCGGATCGTTAAATCAAGTATTGATTTAATGATTTAATGCATAATTATATATTTGATATATTACTTTGAATTAACTAATATTGGTTCACTTTAAATGGATTTTCTCACTTGAAGTTCACAAGTTGTATATGTGATATACTTTTGTGCACTTGTTTGTATCATGTTTGATGATACATGCAAACTTGGGTTTGTGTAAGACTTAAACCTTGGTTAAGTAAATGGTTAGGGTTTTGATTTTATTAACCATTTATTTATTTATTCTTTTTTGCAAAATAAGTCATGGTGGCTTTCTTTGTTTGCTTGTTGAAGCTTCATGAAGCTTTGAACAAGTCCACCATATTTGTCTCATGCTTAACCCTAACCATAGTCTATTCTCTACACCTAACCATGGTTTCTATATGATAAGTATTCCTTTTATTTTCTATCTTGAATATACTTATCATATATTCTCTTCTTCTTCTTCTTCATCAACAAGAAGAAAACCTTGCCTCCATCAATGGCAACATGAGAAAAAGAGTGAGAAATCCAATTCTAAAGTGAACCCACTTCCTATTTCTTCATCCTCTACCACTTGCCAAGTAGTATAGGGTGTTTTCTTCACAAGTTTCATGACTTTGTGAAGTTGGAGTTTGATTTTGAGTTGCCTCGACGTAAATCATCTTCGGCATCGAAGTCGACGACCTAGCCCGCCCATTTCTCCGATGAAGCCGATGCTAGAGTCCGGGATTCGATATGGACAGCGGAGGGACGTCATCACGGAGCCTAGGAGGTGGAGGACCGGATCTACAAAGGTTGTAGCCTCTTTCCTTTTAAGTTAAAGTTGTTTGCTTGCATTGCACCGCCTATAATTCTAGTTAACGATCCGTATTAGGGTTTGTAGGCACATGAAAAATTTGAATTGGGCATGTTTGATCACTTGTGAGACCTCATTAGTGTGCCTAGGAATCCCATAGATTCTTGAATTTACTAGGGGCTAGAATGTGAATGATATCGACGAAGGAACAAGGGATAAATGATGAAACCCTAGTTTCACAAGAAATCCCTAGTTCTCGTCGATCATCATCGATCTAGTATCAATTCATCGATGGATATGAATACGTAATCAATAGATTTCATCACATCTATAGATCCGATCGATTCCTACGAGCCTCACTTCGATTCTTGATATTTGGTTTGGAAATCATAACAAATTCTCAATTCTTGATTTTATCGTTTCTTGATTTAGTCTAGATTTTCCTAATTCTTGAAATTCAATTTACACATCATGAATTGTTTCTTTTCTTTTCTTTAAAGTTTCAATTCATCTAAATCGAAACACGAACGATTACACTTTCCCTGTGGACGATCCGCACTTACTAACGCGCTACATTCGACACTGTTATTGATTGCGGTCAAAATATTTTTGGTTGTGATTTCTATACAATTCTCCATACTACACACAACCAGAAATTCATTCAATCAAATGGCGCCGTTGCCGGGGACAGTGCTCTAATTGTTCGTATTTTGAGATTTGAGTTGAAAAGTTTATTCCATCTATATTTTTAGATCGAAATTCGCACAAACCCTAACCGATTCGTTGTGATTTGTTGCGAGGAAATCTGGAATCATTGGAGCTGGAGAATTTTTTTTTGAGCATTCCAGAGAGCTTGAGGAGTTAACAGAAGCTCTCTGTAAATTTTCTGTGCATTGATCTCTCCCTTCCACCGTGATTCCGCGGCATTAGCAAGCTCCCGCGGCGGAACTGCCGCGTGCTGACGTCATCCCTGCACCAAAATTTCTCTGTAAAATTCTAACTTTCTTATCTCTCCCCTCATCTGCTCTAATTAACAAATTTCTGCAGGTTTCTTTGCAAATAAATCGCAGCGCCGCAAAAGCAAAATAAATTGTGCGTGTTTTGATTTTTGGTTGTTTGCATATTAATACGGAATTTAAGGGGCACGGCCTGTAGGGTTACTAGGCACACTAACGAGGCTCTACAAGGCATCGACCATGCCAAAATTAAATTTTTATGTGCCGAATAACACTAAGCAAGATCGTTAACTAGAGTTTAGGCGAACAAATTAGCAAGTAAATATCTTTACTCTAAAGGGAATACGAAATACAACCTTTGTAGATCGGTCCTTCGCTTCTAAAGCTCCTTGATGAAGTCCCTTCGCTGCGATCAAGGTTCTCCCGGGCTCTTGCATGGCTTCACGACGCGTGGGATGCGACTTTGCTTGAAGTCTCCGAGGCCGAAGATGATCTACGTCGAGGGAATTCCAACTCAAGCTCCTACTTCACTAACTTGAGAATTAGTGAAGCAAACACCCTATACTCAAGGGCTAGTCTAGTAGAGGATGGAGAAATAGGAAGCGGGTTCTCTTTAGAATTTTGTTTCTCACTTTCTTTCTCACTTTAGATCAAACCCTAGCAAGCTTTTCTCTTGCTCAATGAAGAAGAAGATGATGAACAAAAGAAAAGAAAATTAGGATAATGATCAAGTGTCATGGCTAACCATGGTGAGTGAGTATCATATACTAACCCTTGTAGAGCCATAACCATAGCTAATTGTGTGATGGTTAGGTTAAAGTCCAAAGTAAAAACAAATCTAGTGGACTTTAGTCAATGCATCCACAAGCTTTCACAAGCTTCATGCATTTTCCAATTTCCCACTAATTTTGTAATTACTTTTAAACATTAAACCCAATCATAACAATTAGGATGGTGTATGTCTCATACACACAAGTCACGTGTATCATCAACCATGATACATAAAGATGACACATTTTAAACATATATCATATATATGTTAAAGTAGTGTACAAGTGAGAAAAACCCTAAAGTGAACAAGTGTTAGTAAATGTAAACTAGTATATCTAATATACAATTATACACTTAATTATTAAATCAACACTTGACTTAATAATCCGGTCACATCTCATATAACCGGCTAACATCCATTGTATCGACTTATCGAATCAACACTTGATTCGATAACCCGGTCATATCATATATGACCGACCGATACATAAAGTCGCGAGAATAGAATACGGTAACACATACACGCATTTATTCTCGGTCTCGCACATATCACATATGCGCTCCTATTTCGTTTCGCCTGAGCCAGTAAAACCTCTGTGTAGGACTCTAAAGACTCGTCAATACGCCGGCAGTAGGTGATGATCACATCACGCACCCACAAGCCGTCAGCGGTACTAGCTGGACGTAACGGCTACCCGGGTATTGATCGATCAGAAGATCAGCAAGCAAGCCTGCTCCAACTCCTGTGAAAGCCTGCCGGCAACACTTCCCGTACAGTCCGGTCTCCTCGTCTGATATGTCGCATATCAAGTCTAGGGGTGGTAAACGTCAGACCCCAATAACCGATAAGTCGTGCCGATGTGAGGCTCATAACGGGTCGAGAAACTACTGGTAACACTTACCAGTAAATCTCTAATCAGCCCTGGCCAGGGACTTCCCTGTTACGGCCAATCGAGCACAGCGCAACATCAACCCCCAATACCGGGAGAGACGAAACCCCTCCTATCGCTCATTGCCTCCATGTGACTCGGGACTGTACCCAAAAACCACCGTTTTGCACGCCCACATGGACGTGGTAAGGTGGAAATCAAAGTACAGTGGGAATCACACAAGACTCTATGACGATCTCGGGTCTACAGACTAACCTGCACAAGTGTCACCAGAGAACCGCCATCTGACGTAAGGTATAATACCATCTGGGAGTTCTCGGCGAGTCCGTCCAGTGTACCCAGTCTCCACTGAGCACCCGTATACCATCTCTGATGTCAAACACAAATGGATATGGGATCATCCATCGCCCATCTCATGGGTCGAGATGCGTATACGCTAGTCTACTCTGGTGTATCGATGCCCCGTCTCGATACACCCACGACTAGGGACCTTGAAGGATGTACTTATGGACTACCATGTCCCCACTAGTATGATCCACATCATAGTCCAGGTAGTCAAGTACACATCCTAAGGGCTTTACCAACATGTAACTATAAGACAGTATAAAGAGACATGTATACATGTTAAAGTAAGTGCAACCAGATAGCATACTATCATGACGAGCAAGAAAGTCCTCTCTATATATGTCCAAGCATCCAATATAATATACATCATCTGTACAATACTGGCCTCTAAGGCATACATACAACTAACAATCTCCCACTTGCACTAGGGCCAGCTGCTGTAGTATCGCATACCTAGCATCCCGAAGAGTCTCTCAAACTGTATCTGGGGAATGGCCTTCCTGAGTGGATCCACTGTGTTATTCTTCGTGTTAACCCTCCTGACCTCGATCTCCCGGCGATCAACTATCTCCCGGATCAGGTGATACTACCTCAGAATATGCCTGGATCGCTGATGGGACCTGGGTTCCTTGGCCAAAGCCACCGCTCCATTGTTATCACAATACAAAGGTATTGGATGCTCAATGGATGGAACCACTCCAAGTTCAGTGATGAACTTCATGATCCAGACAGCCTCTTTGGCAGCATCGTTGGCAGCGATGTATTCAGCCTCCATCGTCGAGTCTGCCACGGTTTCCTGCTTGGAACTCTTCCAGCTAACCGCCCCTCCGTAAAGGGTAAAGACAAAACCCGACCGTGACTTAGAGTTGTCCTTATCACTCTGGAAGCTCGAATCGGTAAAAGACTCCACTTGGAGTTCTCCGTTACCATACACCAAGAGCATCTCTTTAGTCTTTCGTAAGTACTTGAGAATGCTCTTCACAGCTGTCCAGTGACTCTCTCCAGGATTAGCTTGATACCTACTCACTACACTTAGTGAGTATGCTACATCGGGTCTGGTACATAGCATCGCGTACATGATAGAGCCTACAGCCGAAGCATAGGGTATCCCTTGCATGTGAGCTCTCTCCAAATCAGTCTTGGGAGACATCTCTTTGGAGAGAGTGAGCCCTGAGATCGTGGGTAAAAACCCACGTTTGGACTCTTCCATACTAAACCTCTTTAGTATGGTGTCAATATACCTGGATTGGGACAATCCCAATATCCGTTTAGATCTATCTCTATAGATCATAATTCCCAATATGCAGGAGTCATCACCAAGATCTTTCATTGAGAATCTTTGTGATAAGAAGAGCTTCACCGATTGCAGCATAGGAATGTCATTTCCTATCAAGAGTATGTCGTCCACGTACAATACGAGGAAGACAACCTTACTCTCTGCCACCTTCTTGTAGATACAAGGTTCATCTACGTTTTTGACGAAATCAAACTCTTTGATAACGACGTCAAAGCAGATGTTCCAACTCCGCGATGCTTGCTTCAATCCATAAATGGATTTAAGCATCTTGCACACCTTCCCGCTGCTCCCACTATCTACGAAGCCCTCTGGCCGAGTCATGTACACGTACTCTTCTAAATCACCGTTTAGAAAGGCGGTCTTAACATCCATTTGCCAGATTTCGTAGTCATGATATGCAGCGATAGCAAGCATGATCCAGATGGATTTAAGCATAGCCATTGGAGAAAAGGTTTTGTCATAGTCCACACCTGGTCTTTGACGAAAACCTTTTGCAACAAGTCTAGCTTTGACAGTCTCCACTTTACCATCTGCACCAAGTTTTTTCTTGAAGATCCACTTGCTCCCAATGGGTTTTACCCCTTCAGGAGCAACTTCTAAAGTCCATACTTTGTTGGTGTACATGATTCCATCTCGGACCGCATTGTATCCAGCCATTTCACTGAGTCTCCACTCGTGATGGCCTGCTCGAAGCTAGTTGGGTCATCATCAACCATGATGCAATCCTCGCTCCCACCATCAATGAGAAAACCGTAGTATCTCTCAGGTGGGTGAGGAACCCTACTAGATCGGCGGAGTGGCTGGGGTTCATCGGGAACTACTGAATCCTCTGGTTCTACCAAGTCTTCTGTTGTGGTTTGTGTTGCTGGAACCTCTTCCAGTTCTACCTCAATGCCACTAATCTGTTTCATAAGAAAACCTTTTTCTAAGAAAGTGGCATGTCGAGAAACAAACACCTTTTGTTCCTCGGGATGGTAGAAGATATACCCTTGTGAATTCTTGGGATATCCTACAAACTTACATAAGACCGATCTTGCCTCGAGTTTGTCCGAATTTTGTCTTTTGACATAGGACGGACAACCCCATATCTTAATATAATTAAGATGTGGTCTCTTCCCTTTCCATATCTCATATGGAGTGGTAGGCACAAATTTGGTAGGAACTCTATTCAATAGGTCTATGGCTGTTTCAAGCGCATATCCCCAGAAGGAAATAGGTAACTCAGCTGTACTCATCATTGAGCGCACCATATCTAATAGGGTGCGGTTCCTCCGTTCCGATACACCGTTGTGCTGTGGTGTATATAGAGGAGTTAGCTGAGAGAGAATCCTATTCTCTTTTAGGAAGTCCAGGAATTCATTGCTCAAGTATTCACCTCCTCGATCAGATCGAAGGATTTTAATACTTTTGCCGATTTGGTTCTCGACTTCTTGTTTATATTCTCTAAATTTCTCAAAAGCTTCTGATTTGTGTTTCATCAGGAACACATATCCGAATCTAGAGAGACCGTCAGTGAATGTAATGAAGTACGAAGAACCATCCCTGGCATGTGTAGACATGGGACCGCATACATCACTATGTACCAGTCCCAAGAGTTCGGTAACTCTTTCTCCGTGTCCCATAAACGGAGTTTTGGTCATCTTGCCTTTGAGACATGACTGGCAAGTGTCATAAGATGAAAATTCAAACGGATTTAAAAATCCATCCTTATGCAACTTAGCCAGTCGTGTCGCATTAATGTGACCCAGTCTACAATGCCACAAGAAGGATTCGTTCAGTTCTGAACTCTTCCTCTTGTGTGTGTTTGTTATGCTCAGAACCGTTGATTGATTTAGAACATAAATGCCATTGCACAACGTGCCTGATCCAACCAACTTTTGGTTAAGGAAAATGTTCATAACTGTCACGACCCGAAAGAGCACGTGACTGGCCCTCGAACCATATGAAATCTATAGGACTCCATCTGATCCAAGTAAGCCAAAGCCTAGAAATCTAAAACCATTTTAAGAGTAAGTGAAGAAAACTGGTTTAAAGAAGTGAAGGAAAATATGTTTGAAGTCGAGGTTTTTAAATAACTAAGCCGAAGGTGCATTTTTAAAAGGTAAAGTCTTTTCTAAAAATTTCGGCAGAGTTTCTTTTGTAAATACTGGCCCCGAACGGGATACAACAAGCATAACATATATACAATGATAAAAGGCATCCCCAAGCGGGAGCTAGCTCTTCGTCAATTGACGGTCACAACCACACATGCAATATAATATACAACGCCGAAAGGCGAGGATCGATCCAAAAGAAACACAGTAAGCATGAAAACCGCAATACTACTAAGCGCGACTCTAAGGCCAAATAAAACATCACTAAAGTCTGAGTCTGAAACAATAAACAAATTTGGTTGATGGAAATTCTAGATACAAAGAATAATATAAGTACAATGGTGGTTTTGATGCAAAAGGAACCACCTACCAAATGTAATTCACCTGCAAGGAAGCAATGTGCCAGAAATGCCGCAAAGGAACCTGTACGGCAAAACCTGCAAGAACTGTGGCACAACGGGGGTGAGTTGCCAACTCGTGAATAGAGAATAACTACAAGCAGAAACCGAACGCAAGACATAATCCTAGGTCAAAACGATCAGTACAAAATCCTCAATATAAAACATGCAGCCTATAACAAGGCTAGGGTAAATATCTAACCCGAGTGTAATCTCCTGTGCCTGTGTCAGTGCCTCAGGTAGCAATATAACATAAGAATGAGGTATGAATGCATGAGAACATAATACATGTAAATGAAGAAACTGTTTTCATACTTTAGTGAGATTTCCTTTGTATTTTTAAAATGAGGTATCATAATGAAATCAGCATAAAACAGTGCCTAACATCGGCACAAAACGTAATCCAATTATCCCGTTATCTCTGTATCCCAATCACAAAATCTAGGGCGCCGTCAGTCCAGACCGGCCCCTACCATCAATCTCAAGACCACGACGGTATCCTCCGGATATCCGACGCGTCAGGTAAAATCACCGGTCGGTAGTGCTCCCCTGCCAGGCTCAACGTCATCACCACATTCATCTTGCCCCGGGGTACCGCACCGGGTCCACCATGTACCCGAAACGGTTCATCCGTCTCCTCGAATCGGGTTTCCAAATCCATCAGCAAACTCATGGTAGACGACTCATACATCATGGGAAAACCGCACATTTTATTTTAAAAGAGAGAAAATGTTTATCTGTGTTTTTGCAGTTTTCCTCCAAATCCAGAAAATCTCACGGAAATCCAAATCCAAAACCTCAGTAACACGTAAAATAGTGAATATATGCATGAGAATCCATGAATGCGGCATAACAATGAATATCAGTATGCATGAAGTAGCAGGTAATAACTACAATGTCTAAACTATTAGCTAATAGGTTATGTCAAGCAATAGTATTTTCTAAGGTGTACGTGACATGGCAATTACCGATGAAGATGTGTGTGAGCCGGCAAGTAAGTGTACGTGGTACATACGCAACATCGGTAATGGTGCTGGTGTCCTAACAGCATGATATCAATAATGGAGTATGAAACATAATATAAGAATGCGATGCAAAGCGAACCACAAAAAAAAGTGGGAGCTGAATCTAGACGCAACTATAACTAATCTGCATTAATCTAATATAAGTCCTACAAATGGTGCCTTTTGAAATATCACGAATCATGGGGTTTTGAAAATAGGGGCTACGGTGTTTTTATGAAAAGATACGCCTTTTGAAATGTCCGTAGATCCCTTGACCTGTCTTTTAAAATACCCACGACCCGCTAGTTTTGAAATAGGTAGGAGTCTAATCTAATCTAACAACTACACTAAACTATACAGCTGAACTAACAAGCTGAGCTACAGGTAAGGAAACCGCCTAACATCTGAGTCGATATATATATAGATATAATAGTCGGTGATTCCGCCTCAATAGTATCGCGTACGATACAGTATATCATATGACATCCTCAAGTCATGAGTGCGGATCTATCATCAATGTAAAGCTCATACGGTAAATCGTCGTACGGCATCCCAATAGCTGGGTACGGGTCAATATCACACTATCTCATCACACTTCAGGTATCACTATCAACATATCATATAATCTAGGGTACTATTCTATGTCTAGTATAAATCGATACCATCAATAAAGTATGCATGCGGGGGTAAACACACATCCCAAGCCCGCAAGAATCACATTTCGTATCCCAAATACGAATCATATCACATCACCGATCTCGCGGCACAAAGCCCAATTTCATTGACTCATCTCCAAAGTCATCCAATATCATCAACACAGTGCCAGTATAAGTAATATGCAAGGGTGTGCGTGTAGGTGTAATTCTATTCTAGGGTTCGCGACTATGAACTACACTAGTCACTTCTAACCCTACACTATCCATAATACACCTAACTATCATATATAATAACAACTACGGACTGCGGGGGTGCTATACGCCATCCACCCGACTTCCCCCAGTAGATATAATCTACTCACCTAGCGTCTTCATTTGTGGACGTCGCCACGCGCTTGCTTGTCGTCCCGAAGTTTTCATGGGGTACCTACATATCAAAATATCGTATATGCGCATTAAAACCAAATCAAAGCTAAAACGGCACATGAAATCCAAAATGATACGATAAGAGGCCTATAGGTTAAAACCCATGGCACGCCTTCAAAACCATCAACACATCCTCTATATCGTCGTATAAACGCCAAATAGTCGAGGCAAAACACAATCCACAATTGCAGAATTAAAAATACGGAATACGGAAACATGAATCTAAAACAGCAACTTAGGAAATATGTCCCAGATTTTACCTTAGGTCACTTTATACAAATCTATATATACCAAGGGTCTAACATGAACATGTAGGAGCTACAGAACCAATACGAGCCAAAATGGTGGGACCCAGGCTGCAATTTGCGGCCAATGGGGATAAATTGGCGGCCGGGAAGAAGAAGTGGGAGCTGGGGTCTTGGGGTTAGCTTCCTGGGTGCCTGCACGTGTCACTGTCCAATCAATTTTAATTTAGGGTGTCTCGGGTGATAGCAGATTCAATATACCCTTCACAGATTTCATAAATTCCCCGATATCGGTTTCTAAAATCCGTATTATGGTTTAAGCTTCAGGTTTTGGATTTCCAATTCATACACTAGGGTGATGGTATAACCTCTACTGACCTCAATTCCATATTACAACCCATAAATCATCACAACCCTAACTAGGTTATCCACAAGTCCACAATATCACACAATATCGATTCGATCTTAATATGAGGGTAAAGGAAATGCATAAACTAAGTTTAAGGTCCAGAAAATACCTCATTTGGCAACTCAAGAATTTTCTTGAGTTGCCCCTAGTGGCCAAAATCCTTGCTTCTTTAGCACCAAGTGTAGATCTAGGGATTGTGCACACATTTAATGAAATGGAGATTGGATTTTGGGGTTGTTTTAGAGGTGTTTTGGAGCTTGAAGAGGGGAGGGAAAGGAGGTGCAGGAGCAGCAGCAGGAGAAGGGAGAAGAGGGAGGGAAATGAGGGGAGAAATGGTTAAGTCCTTAGTCAATGAAGCCCATACCTCTCTCTCTCTCACCAACTACCCATTTCTTTATTCTTTTCCTTTTCTTTTTCCTTTTAAAACCCTTCTCACTCAAATAGTAAACCCAAATGAAAAGCATGGCAAGAAAATGCACAAGTGTGAAAAAGTGATATGTGCATGTGTTGCACAAAAAGCTAAAAACCGATTAGCGATTTTTAATCGCGATTAG
Source organism: Agapanthus africanus (assembly GCA_030015575.1). Lineage (NCBI taxonomy): Eukaryota > Viridiplantae > Streptophyta > Magnoliopsida > Asparagales > Amaryllidaceae > Agapanthus > Agapanthus africanus. The sequence goes on from JASDDO010000031.1 coordinate 243,016,074, forward strand.
CACTAAATTAGTGTCAAATTAATCACAAAAACTTTAAAATGTCATAATTCTCTAATTTACCCTATTTTAGAATTTTCCAAAATTTTTCCCCATTTATTTGTATTTAATAATTCCAAAATATTAAAATATTCAATAAAATAATATTAAATTATAAAAATTCCCAAAATTAACATTTTATCTTTTTTTGAAATGTTACAATAACATTATCCTGTAATAAAAAATTATATCCCTCTTTACTCAATAAAGAAACTGATATAATGTTGCATATTAGGTTCGGCATGAAATAGCATTCGTTCAGAATCAATGTATTGCCAGCTGGCAATACAAGGTGATATTCCCCGATAGTTTTAGCTGCAACATTTGCACCATTTCCAACCCTTATGTCTTTATCACCTTCTCCAAGTTCTCTACCTTTCCTAAGCCCATGTAACTGATTACATATATAGGATCCTGACCCGGTATCTAATACCCAGGACGTAGAGAAAATGGAGAAACAGTTCTCTGTAACGAACACACCCGAAGAAAATGCATCAACATGTACTTTCTTCATTCGGGTGGCATGAGAATCCTGGTATTCCCCTATATCCTGTTCAGTCTTATAACTCTTATAAGAAAAAACGGAACCAACGTTCCCCAGCACTGTATAACATGCGGGTTCGGTCAATACATCCATATTATTATCTTTATTAAGGCATGATATGGTCACTACCTGGAGAGAGAGAGAAGAAAAACACTTTAGCGTATGCTCTTACAAGATCAGATTGGTTATTATCTTATCTAATCAGGATGGCTCCCACTGTTTTTATCAAATTTTCCTTCAAACCCTAAAAGAAAAGACTAGCCGGGATTAATTACACCCTACAATTTCGCCAATCTTTCAGCCAGGCCAGTGTCGGTACTTTGAGGGAGGTTCCCCGTGCTTTCGCACGGACCTAATTAAAGTAAACCTCGTTTTCCCAGAGGCGTAACCCCGTTTTCCCAGAGGCGTAACCCCGTTGACACCTTTCTAGACACCTACTTGATCGGCTAATTGTCCTGTGTAAAACTCTTCCGGGAGTAACAATTACTCGCAGCGGGTATCGGGATCCAACTATCTCATAGAAGGCATGCAATCTCATTGCAAATCTCAACACTTGAAATTCCCGATAAAATTTTGTCCCCAGCGTGCTATGACATTGACGCATGCCAAACAACCCATAGTCTGCTAGTCAAGTTCAACCCGTACAATTCGTGATTGAATTAAACCCACCCGTACGACCCTTGACGCATGCCAAACAACGCCGTACGAATACCCTAATCCAATCGCATCTCATGCTACAGATAAGTAATAATCAACTACCGTACACTACGCCTTGACGCATGCCAAACTACCGCAGCACGAATACTAAATATTACTTATCCGAATTGACGGAGGGCTACGCAGGTTTTTCAGAAAACCATAAGCGTAAAGAACTTGATATCGTCGTAGAATCGAGTGAATTTTGAAATGGAGTGATTTTGAGGCTTTTATTAGTTTTGCTAAAGAGGTCACTCCCGGTGAAGGGATCTCGGCTCTTTCCTTATGGAATAAGGTGCAGGATATATCATATACATCGCTATGCAAAGCAAAACTCCAAAAGCAGTCAAAAGTCAAACCGAGTGTTGTAGCATCTGCCAGTTTTGCTAAAGAGGTCACTCCCGGTGAAGGGATCTCGGCTCTTTCCCCATCGAATAAGGTGCAGGGTATATCATATATACCGCTATGCAAAGCAAAACTGTAGCTACCCTTTTTATTTGAAAATTTGATTCTACAACATCTTTTAGGTTTCTTTTCTTTCATTAATCACATTAATGAAGTCCCATCATTTAAGTCACCTAAACATCACAGATAAATACGACGTACACTTATGCCATCCGCATTCGCCTCGATGTCCCCTTGTACACCGTTAGGTTAGGTAACTAACGGCAGAGTAGGGCAGGGCTAGCACGGGTGTAAAACATAAGTAACTCCTATATAATATATCATATATACTATATACAGTATTTATCACAGAACATCAAATGATCACATCACAGATATCGCAGCAGAAGAAACATATGAAACATTGGATATACTAGGACGTCCGTGTTTTATTTTGAGCCTCTATAAAACACGGATTCCACCGTCACGACGAATAGCCAAACCCACACCCCTAGACCCCTACGAGAGCGGCAAGCAACCCTGCCAATTCTAGGGTTAGGAGACCCGGACTCGACTCCTCGAGTTGGTCTCCCACTGGACCCTAGAACCCGGTTACTTGTGCTCCCCTCCTTGGGTCTATCCTAGTGCGGAAAAGTAAATAATATACAAATGGTGACAGCAACCTCGCCCCGGAAGTGCCCCAATAAAAGAATATTATATACATTTTAAATTTACATGAATGAAAATAAAAGCTCTCATCTCACATAAAAACCCCGGCTATTCAGAACGCGACGATCCAATATAACATATCCAGCAACACAGAACATCACATGTCATCAACGTAAGTAAATATGCGCATCCCAATTGTCGTTGACATATAGCAGCGAAACCGGCGATATCACATATTACACTTACGGTCACAGAAAAGAAAGTGTAAAACTACAACATTTGGAATCCACAATCTCTTTAGACATCGTAAATCCGAAATATCACATATTTCGCATTTCATGCCTAACATGTATGAATTCCACATATTGTATCACATTCCAGATAAATAGACAGTATTAAACTTTCCGATCGAATAATCAAATACTCAAGATTTCCATAATAGCTCAACACTTGAGCGGAGTTTAAAGATTCCAGAATACGTCACAGTAGCAACGGTCCAGCCGTAGAAGGGTCAAGCCAACGCCTCACATGTGGCACGCCATACTGCCCCAAACCCTAAGGTTCAAAAGGCAGTTCAAGACGGTCACATAATCGAGTTAAGGTTTGTTGTCTTCTAGAGGGTCCATCGCATCACATGCACGTTTTTCCGAAAGATTTAAACCCGAGAAAAATTCAACACTTGAATGTTTTTCGTGCCCCGGAAAAATTGAGTTAATGATATCCGTTCGAACATTTTAATACTTTCTAAATTATCCGGAAAAACATAACAAAATTAAATACTCCGATTGAATCGACGATTTCAAAATAGACCCCTGAATACTCAACCCTTGAGTCAATATAAAAATACCCACAAAAAAAACAAATAACAGAACTAGGAATTATTGTGCAAAAAGGAGAACCAATATCCCCTGTACGGCCGCGGATCCGCGGCCCAAGCGTGGTACAGCCGCGGTTCCGCGGCGGTTTAGATGTATCGTGTTCTCGTTTTTCACAACAATTCTTATATTCACCTGCTGAATTTTTAGGTATTTTTAATTCTGAAAAAACCCAGTTTTTAAAAAATGTACAGAGAGGGGTTTAAATTGACGTCTTCGGGTTCGATCGGGGTTTTAACTTCGTTAACACATCGCCTGATGCTCTAGCTAGGCTCTGATACCACTGTAGGGTTACTAGGCACACTAACGAGGCTCTACAAGGTATCGACCATGCCAAAATTAAATTTTTATGTGCCGAATAACACTAAGTAAGATCGTTAACTAGAGTTTAGGCGAACAAATTAGCAAGTAAACATCTTTACTCTAAAGGGAATACGAAATACAACCTTTGTAGATCGGTCCTTCGCTTCTAAAGCTCCTTGATGAAGTCCCTTCGCTGTGATCAAGGTTCTCCCGGGCTCTTCCATGGCTTCACGACGCGTGGGATGCGACTTTGCTTGAAGTCTCCGAGGCCGAAGATGATCTACGTCGAGGGAATTCCGACTCAAGCTCCTACTTCACTAACTTGAGAATTAGTGAAGCAAACACCCTATACTAAAGGGCTAGTCTAATAGAGGATGGAGAAATAGGAAGCGGGTTCTCTTTAGAATTTTGTTTCTCACTTTCTTTCTCACTTTAGATCAAACCCTAGCAAGCTTTTCTCTTGCTCAATGAAGAAGAAGATGATGAACAAAAGAAAAGAAAATTAGGATAATGATCAAGTGTCATGGCTAACCATGGTGAGTGAGTATCATATACTAACCCTTGTAGAGCCATAACCATAGCTAATTGTGTGATGGTTAGGTTAAAGTCCAAAGTAAAAACAAATCTAGTGGACTTTAGTCAATGCATCCACAAGCTTTCACAAGCTTCATGCATTTTCCAATTTCCCACTAATTTTGTAATTACTTTTAAACATTAAACCCAATCATAACAATTAGGATGGTGTATGTCTCATACACACAAGTCATGTGTATCATCAACCATGATACATAAAGATGACACATTTTAAACATATATCATATATATGTTAAAGTAGTGTACAAGTGAGAAAAACCCTAAAGTGAACAAGTGTTAGTAAATGTAAACTAGTATATCTAATATACAATTATACACTTAATTATTAAATCAACACTTGACTTAATAATCCGGTCACATCTCATATAACCGGCTAACATCCATTGTATCGACATATCGAATCAACACTTGATTCGATAACCCGGTCATATCATATATGACCGACCGATACATAAAGTCGCGAGAATAGAATACGGTAACACATACACGCATTTATTCTCGGTCTCGCACATATCACATATGCGCTCCTATTTCGTTTCGCCTGAGCCAGTAAAACCTCTGTGTAGGACTCTAAAGACTCGTCAATACGCCGGCAGTAGGTGATGATCACATCACGCAACCACAAGCTGTCAGCGGTACTAGCTGGACGTAACGGCTACCCGGGTATTGAGCGATCAGAAGATCAGCAAGCAAGCCCGTTCCAACTCCTGTGAAAGCCTGCCGGCAACACTTCCCGTACAGTCCGGTCTCCTCGTCTGATATGTCGCATATCAAGTCTAGGGGTGGTAAACGTCAGATCCCAATAACCGATAAGTCGTGCCGATGTGAGGCTCATAACGGGTCGAGAAACTACTGGTAACACTTACCAGTAAATCTCTAATCAGCCCTGTGTCACGACCCGCAGGGTACGGAACGTGACTGGCACTTAAGTTTACGAAACGTCTAAAGACGTCCGTAAAATAAGTAAGCCAAAGCCCAGAAAACAAAACCAATTAAGCAAAAGAGTGAAGAAAACCCAAACATTTGAAAGCAAGTTTATCGAATAAGTCATGTAAAACCCTTTTTAAAAACAATACCAATTTTTCCGAAAATTTCGGCAGAGTCTCCTTTGTAAATACTGGCCCCCAAAATGGGTACAACAAAAATATGCATGAATCCAACAAAATAGGGCATCCCCAAGCGGGAGCTAGCTCTTCACCACAGGGCGGTCACAAATCCCACGCAATATAAAATGACAACAAGCAAATAATCATAATGAAGCATAAGAAAACATCATGTCGACTCAAGTGAGTTCGACCCTAAAATACAGCATAAAAGTCCCCAAACCTCACAGTCTCATTTCTAGGTCAATATACAATAATACTGGTAGAAACAGTAGATGGAGTACACTAGATACAAAGAATATACAAGGTGGTACAAAAATAATAACATAACCCACCTATGAGCAAATCTCGAGCTCAGGCAAAAGAGGCAAAAGAACAAGTGCGCCCGCCGCTACTGAACTGACGGAGCGGACCTGCAAAAGACTGTGGCACAACGGGGGTGAGTTGCCAACTCGTGAGTAATAAATAACATCTACAAAGGCTATCGTATGCATGCACACAAGCATCCTAGCATCTAAAATACAGGTATGACGGGATGCACTAGCAGGTGTGTATACAACATTAGTGTACTAATATGTATGCAACATGAATATCTGAGGTCTCAATGGGTATATATAAGAAACATTTATCTCTTTTTGTTTTTTGAAACTTTTTTAGAATGCCAGCATAATACTCAAAGAATCGACGAGAACCGGTGTCCAGCAACGACACCCAAAAGCTGTCTCAAATCTCATAAATGTATGTCTGGCCTCAGCCGTCCGGCTGACCCATCTCAAATATCAATATCTCATCATCTAGCGGCCACAGTCGGTATCCTCTGGATATCCGCCGTCCCAAACAGTCACCGGTAGGTAATCCGTCCCCTGCCAGGCTCAACGTCAACACCACATTCCTCTTGCCCCGGGGTACCTTACCGGGCCCACCATGTACCCGTGCCGGTTCCTCCACTCCTCGACACGGATTTCCAAAACCACAGCAAACTCATGGTGGACGACACTTACATCACTAGAAAACCGCAATTTACATATTTTAAAAATATAATAAGTTTAGAAATCTTGCGGCTTTCCCCCGAAATCCAGCAATATCATAAAATCTCAAGAAATCCTCATAAGTGCATATATCAATGATAATGAATGCATATGGTATCAATAATCAAGTTGCGATGTGTGATTAATGTATTAAGCATGAACAATTAATATGATGAAGTACATGCACATGAATAGCAATCCTACGGTTTCATTTTAAGGAATTAAAGGCAATAGCACAAGTTTAAGTATCAATTAGTAAAAGGTTTAAATTAAAGGTTATCTAGTGTGGCGGCATGGCAATTACCAGGGTGTGTGTGTAAGCATGAATAGTGCTCGTGCTGCATATAAAAACCCTGGCAATGGTGCAGGTGTCCTATAAAATGGTTTCGTATAGGTATGTCAATATAATGCATGGATGCAGCAAATAGTCAATTAAGTATTTCACCCCTAATTACTAACATTATCAAGGATCTTGTAAGTTACTAAAACTATCGGGCAGCTTGCGCCATCCAACGATAGTCTCCCGTAGATGTTACATCTACTCACCGGAATCCCTGGCTAGCTGTGTCCAATCACCGCCTTTCCCTTTCGCGCCGCGTCTGATTTCTCCGCGACCGAACCTGGAATTTACATCAATACCAAACATAAGGTTACATATCAAGAACGACGCAAAACCCCAACGAAACTACTAAAGTTCGCTAGCTAGGTACAACGTGCACAAAGTGCGCGGAACACACGCGAAAATCGCAAAAACTGCCAAAAAAACGCCGATTTGGTCGCCCGGCAAAACTAAAACCTGACTACCCAAAAATCCGCACTCACGCATCCTAAAAGTCGTAAGACAAGCCATTACAATCATCATGATATCAAAAATAATTCATCACATAATTTTATAACAAAACTAGTAAGCATTTGCATTCCAAAATCGGTGCAAAAATCGCCGATTTGCGACAAAACGACTACAATCTAGCATAATCACCCAAGTCACACCATTAGATAACCACTACACAAAATTTCAACACATTAACCATGCTCCAAAACCTAAATTCCACAACCAACCCTTTCTTGATTTTTCTCAAAAGCAATTGCAAATCAAAATCCATACTAGAAAAACTTAACTAACACTAATTTCAAACCCAATTAGCAAGTTAACCTTCTAGATTAGGTTAGCAAAACAACTAGATAACAAATTAGGTTTAATCAACTAAATAATGGTTTCTAAATCTTAATTCAACTCATTAACTACTAAAAACAAGCAATTACCTATCCATTTTAGGTATAATTAGCCCTAAACTGCAAAATAACAAGAAAGACGGTTTTCGGAAAAATACCGAATTTTCACCGAATTTCAGGAAAACACCAAAACGACTTTTCAAGACGCTACAATATTCCCCCCTTAAAGAAATTCGGTCCCCGAATTTAAAAATATAGCTACGCATACCTTCAAAGAGATGGGGATATTTCTTCCTCATCTTGCCCTCGGTCTCCCAGGTAACCTCCTCGCTGCTCGGGCTACGCCAAAGGACCTTGACGGTTGGTATAATCTTCGACCTCAACTTCTTCACCTGCCGATCCAGGATGGCCACCGGCTGCTCTGCAAAAGAAAGGTCGCGCTCTAGCTGGACTGTCGGGTGCTGAATCGCATGCGAAGGGTCGTGAAGGTACTTGCGGAGCATCGAAACATGGAAGACGGGGTGAACATCGGGAAAGCTGGGAGGAAGAGCCAAACGATATGCAACAACGCCAACCCGCTCGAGGATCTCGAAGGGACCTACGAATCTAGGGCTAAGCTTCCCCTTTCGCCCAAAACGCATTACGCCCTTCATCGGGGAGACTTTCAGAAAAACATGGTCGCGAACTGCGAACTCTAATCTGCGACGGCGCCTGTCTGCATAGGATTTCTGCCTGCTCTGAGCCGCTCTCATCCGGTCTCGGATCAACTGTATCTTCGCTGTCGTCTCCTCAACAAGCTGCGGCCCCAAAATGCTGCTTTCGCTGAGCTCTGTCCAACAAACGGGCGATCTGCATCTCCTCCCATACAATGCCTCGAAAGGTGCCATCTGAATAGTATCCTGGAAGCTGTTGTTGTAGGAGAACTCCACTAGAGGTAAATGATGATCCCAGCTACCACCAAAGTCTAAAACGCACGCTCTGAGCATGTCCTCGAGAGTCTGAATGGTCCGCTCTGACTGTCCGTCGGTCTGCGGATGAAACGCTGTGCTGAAGCTCAAACGAGTGCCCAAAGCCTCCTGAAGTCTCTGCCAAAGTCGGCTGGTGAACTGAGTGCCTCGATCTGACACGATACAAGTCGGTACGCCATGTAGTCGCACGATCTCGTCAATATAGAGCTGAGCATACTGAGCGAAGCTGAAAGTCGTCTTCACTGGAAGGAAGTGAGCCGCTTTCGTCAATCTATCCACGATCACCCAGATGGAGTCGTACCCTCGACTGGTCCTGGGTAGACCCACAACGAAGTCCATCGAAATCTGTTCCCATTTCCACTCTGGAATGGGTAACGGCTGTAGCTCTCCTGCGGGCCTCTGGTGCTCGGCCTTGACTTGCTGACAAGTCAGGCATCTCGAAACGAACTCCGCAATGTCCCTCTTCATCCCGTCCCACCAGTAGGTCTCTCTCATATCATGGTACATCTTGGTGGAACCGGGGTGGACACTATACACTGATCGGTGTGCCTCCTCAAGAATGTCGCGCCGCAATCCATCAGCATCTGGTACGCACAGTCTAGATCCATATCGTAAAATCCCCTGATCGTCAACCATGAACTCGGAAAATCTGCCCTGTCCCATCTGTGCCATGATCTCTGAGCAACGGTCGTCACTGCGCTGTGCCTCATATATACGGTCAAGCAACTGTGGGCGTGCACGAACATGCGCGAGCTGTCCCCCTGTCTGAGTGAACTCGAACTCAACTCGGCTGTCGCATAACATCTGCCAATCTGCTGACGACTGCCTCTGAACTGCGCGCAAAAAGGATAGACTACCCCCGGGCCTCCTACTCAACGCATCTGCCACCACATTTGCCTTGCCGGGGTGATATAAGATCTCGCAGTCGTAGTCTTTCACCAACTCCATCCAACGACGCTGTCTGAGGTTCAGGTCTCGCTGCTGAAATATGTACTTTAAGCTCTTGTGATCGGTGAATATCTGACACGACTCGCCGTAAAGGTAATGCCGCCAAATCTTCAGTGCAAAGACCACTGCAGCCATCTCCAAATCATGAGTGGGGTAGTTCTGTTCATGCTTCTCCAACTGCCGAGAAGCATAAGCGATCACCCGGCCATGCTGCATCAATACGCATCCTAATCCCACTCGCGAAGCATCACAGTAGACAACAAACCCGCCTGATCCCGAAGGTAAAGATAATACCGGCGCCGTAGTCAAACAAGTCCGTAGCTGCTGAAAACTGCGCTCGCACTCCTCTGTCCAGACGAAAGGAACTCCCTTCCGGGTCAAACCGGTCAAAGGTGCAGCTATACGGGAGAAGTCCTGAACAAAACGCCTGTAGTAGCCCGCCAAGCCTAGAAAACTACGGATCTCAGTCACCGATGTAGGTCGGGGCCACTGCTGAACAGCCTCAATCTTCTTCGGGTCCACACAAATGCCGTCTCTCGTAACCACGTGCCCAAGAATCCGACGCTGTCCAGCCAGAATGCACACTTGGAGAACTTCGCGAACAGCTGGTGCTCCCTCAGAGTCTGTAACGTAATCCGCAAGTGCTGCTCGTGCTCCTCTCTGCTCCGGGAGTACACCAAGATATCGTCGATAAACACGATGATGAACAAGTCAAGATACGGCCTGAATGTACGGTTCACCAAATCCATGAATGCTGCTGGGGCGTTGGTGAGTCCGAACGACATCACCAAAAACTCGTAGTGGCCGTAGCGCGTGCGGAAAGCTGTCCTCGGTATATCCTCCTGTCGAACTCGCAGCTGATGGTATCCTGATCGCAAGTCGATCCTCGAAAAATACCCCGCACCGTGAAGCTGGTCGAACAAATCATCAATGCGCGGCAACGGATATCTGTTCCGAATGGTAACTTTGTTCAGCTGGCGGTAGTCGATACATAAGCGCAAACTTCCATCCTTCTTCTTGACAAACAGGACCGGAGCACCCCATGGAGAAACACTCGGTCGAATAAGCCCCTTATCTAACAAATCCTGCAACTGATCCTTCAGCTCTCGAAGCTCTGCCGGGGCCATCCGATAAGGCGGTATAGAAATAGGCCCCGAACCGGGAATCAAATCAATGCAGAACTCAACATCGCACTCAGGCGGTAGCCCAGGTAGCTCATCAGGGAAAACATCAGGGAACTCACAAACTACCGGGACCCGGTCTAACGGAACCTCCGCAGCTCGAGTATCACAAATAGACGCTAAGAATCCCTGACACCCCTTCCGCAAGAGTTGACCAGCGCGAAGAGAAGAAATTAAGCTGGGAAGGGTAACACTGCGGTCTCCCTGAATAACAAGGACTGGCTCTCCCGGAAAGCTAAATCTGACTGCCTTCTCACGGCAGTCCACCGAAGCATAACAAGTGGCTAGCCAATCCATGCCCAGAAGCACATCAAAGTCCAACATATCGAGGAGTATCAAATCAACTGATGAATCCCTCTCCCCGATACGAACGGAACACAAACGAAATACAAACCGAGCGACAAACGACTCGCCTACCGGAGTAACAACAACAAGCGGCTGATCTAACGACGACGACTCACGGCCCAACATCGGTGCAAAGTGTGTAGATACTTACGAATGTGTGGAACCTGGGTCGAATAATACCCGTGCGTCGAAAGAACAAACTGGCAAGGTACCTGTCACAACGGCATTGGATGCCTGCGCATCCTGCGGTGTCAAAGCAAAAACTCGGGCCTGTCCTCCACCGATAGCGGGCTGACCTCGACCTCGGCCTCTGCCTCCTCGTCCTCTCTGAACAGGACCGCCGCGTCCACGGCCTCTCGGTGCACCTAACTGGCGTGGAGCATCGCCTGGGGTAGGAAGTAGGGCTCTCTGAGGAGGGGGTGGTGATGGTGGTAGGGTCACATGCGGAACTGTCGCTACTCCCTGTCGTCTCACCGGACAGTCTCTGACAAGATGGTGCAAACTCCCGCACCCAAAACATCCTGGCGACGGCTGCTGCCCCTGGGGATAAGAACCATATAACTGTCCCCGCCCAAATCCTCTGCCAGGCCTATCTCTCGGAAAGAATCTGGCGCGCTGCCTCTGAGACGGTACATCGGTGCGCATCCTCTTCGGCCCAGAAACGGCCGAAGTCCGTGATATGCGTGCCTCCATCCGCAATGCCGTATCCATAGCCGCTGAATAAGTGTCGTAGTGCTGGGCGCCAATGGCAAGATATAGCTGGGCATCAAGTCCCTGTACGAACCTCTTCACCATCTTCTCCTCGGTATCCACCAAATACTGAGCATATCGGGATAACTGTGTAAACTGGATGTCATACTCAGACACCGTCATCCCAGGTGTCTTGACTAAGGCCTCGAAGCTACGAGCTCTGGCGTCACGAACGCTCTCTGGAAGGAAACGGGCTAGAAAGACCGCTGTAAACTCGACCCAAGTCATAGGCGGTAGACCTGCAGCTCGACCTCTCAAGACTGACTCCCACTATGTCTGCGCGAGACCCTCTAGTCGGAAACTCGCAAGCTCTACCCATCGATCATCCGAACATCTCAGCGAACGGCAAATCCTGGCTAAACTGTCAAGGAACGTCTGTGGGTCCTCCGCTGCCTCGGTGCCGGTGAATACTGGAGGTCTCAGCCTCATGAAATCCTGTAGTGAAACCGGAATGGCCACGGTGGTAGTAGTAGGAGCAGGTATCATGGTCGTCTGTGATGTAGTAGGTACGTCATCCGGCCTCGGTGTACGACTGGCTGCAACTAGGGATCCTACCATCTGACGTAGCTCCTGCATGCCTCCCATCATCTGTCGCAACTCCTCCATACCGGTCTCGAGCCTATCCATACGGCCTGGGGAAGGTGGATCGGTCTGTCCCTGCGGTTTAGGCATACCACCCTGCTCAGTCCTAGTCTCGGACGAGCCAGCTCGAATCTCGTCTCTGGCGGCAGCCCTCTGTGCCCTCGTAGCCTTCGGCGGCATAGTGGCTGTTACAGGAAAATGGATAGTAAGGACAGTGCAATAGGATCATAGGATACACGGAATTGAAGAAGGAATTTTTCAGGCAAGTATATCCTAAAGTCACTTAGGCGGAGTACCGTATCGTAAGTATGCCGCGGACATACGCACGCTACGTTACCCTGCTTAAGTCACTTACTCCATCTACCAAGGGTCATCCTACACTCACAAAGGTAAAACCTATCGCTCTGATACCAACTTTGTCACGACCCGCAGGGTACGGAACGTGACTGGCACTTAAGTTTACGAAACGTCTAAAGACGTCCGTAAAATAAGTAAGCCAAAGCCCAGAAAACAAAACCAATTAAGCAAAAGAGTGAAGAAAACCCAAACATTTGAAAGCAAGTTTATCGAATAAGTCATGTAAAACCCTTTTTAAAAACAATACCAATTTTTCCGAAAATTTCGGCAGAGTCTCCTTTGTAAATACTGGCCCCCAAAATGGGTACAACAAAAATATGCATGAATCCAACAAAATAGGGCATCCCCAAGCGGGAGCTAGCTCTTCGCCACAGGGCGGTCACAAATCCCACGCAATATAAAATGACAACAAGCAAATAATCATAATGAAGCATAAGAAAACATCATGTCGACTCAAGTGAGTTCGACCCCAAAATACAGCATAAAAGTCCCCAAACCTCACAGTCTCATTTCTAGGTCAATATACAATAATACTGGTAGAAACAGTAGATGGAGTACACTAGATACAAAGAATATACAAGGTGGTACAAAAATAATAACATAACCCACCTATGAGCAAATCTCGAGCTCAGGCAAAAGAGGCAAAAGAACAAGTGCGCCCGCCGCTACTGAACTGACGGAGCGGACCTGCAAAAGACTGTGGCACAACGGGGGTGAGTTGCCAACTCGTGAGTAATAAATAACATCTACAAAGGCTATCGTATGCATGCACACAAGCATCCTAGCATCTAAAATACAGGTATGACGGGATGCACTAGCAGGTGTGTATACAACATCAGTGTACTAATATGTATGCAACATGAATATCTGAGGTCTCAATGGGTATATATAAGAAACATTTATCTCTTTTTGTTTTTTGAAACTTTTTTAGAATGCCAGCATAATACTCAAAGAATCGACGAGAACCGGTGTCCAGCAACGACACCCAAAAGCTGTCTCAAATCTCATAAATGTATGTCTGGCCTCAGCCGTCCGGCTGACCCATCTCAAATATCAATATCTCATCATCTAGCGGCCACGGTCGGTATCCTCTGGATATCCGCCGTCCCAAACAGTCACCGGTAGGTAATCCGTCCCCTGCCAGGCTCAACGTCAACACCACATTCCTCTTGCCCCGGGGTACCTTACCGGGCCCACCATGTACCCGTGCCGGTTCCTCCACTCCTCGACACGGATTTCCAAAACCACAACAAACTCATGGTGGACGACACTTACATCACTAGAAAACCGCAATTTACATATTTTAAAAATATAATAAGTTTAGAAATCTTGCGGCTTTCCCCCGAAATCCAGCAATATCATAAAATCTCAAGAAATCCTCATAAGTGCATATATCAATGATAATGAATGCATATGGTATCAATAATCAAGTTGCGATGTGTGATTAATGTATTAAGCATGAACAATTAATATGATGAAGTACATGCACATGAATAGCAATCCTACGGTTTCATTTTAAGGAATTAAAGGCAATAGCACAAGTTTAAGTATCAATTAGTAAAAGGTTTAAATTAAAGGTTATCTAGTGTGGTGGCATGACAATTACCAGGGTGTGTGTGTAAGCATGAATAGTGCTCGTGCTGCATATAAAAACCCTGGCAATGGTGCAGGTGTCCTATAAAATGGTTTCGTATAGGTATGTCAATATAATGCATGGATGCAGCAAATAGTCAATTAAGTATTTCACCCCTAATTACTAACATTACCAAGGATCTTGTAAGTTACTAAAACTATCGGGCGGCTTGCGCCATCCAACGATAGTCTCCCGTAGATGTTACATCTACTCACCGGAATCCCTGGCTAGCTGTGTCCAATCACCGCCTTTCCCTTTCGCGCCGCGTCTGACGTCTCCGCGACCGAACCTGGAATTTACATCAATACCAAATATAAGGTTACATATCAAGAACGACGCAAAACCCCAACGAAACTACTAAAGTTCGCTAGCTAGGTACAACGTGCACAAAGTGCGCGGAACACACGCGAAAATCGCAAAAACTGCCAAAAAACGCCGATTTGGTCGCCCGGCAAAACTAAAACCCGACTACCCAAAAATCCGCACTCACGCATCCTAAAAGTCGTAGGACAAGCCATTACAATCATCAAGATATCAAAAATAATTCATCACATAATTTTATAACAAAACTAGTAAGCATTTGCATTCCAAAATCGGTGCAAAAATCGCCGATTTGCGACAAAACGACTACAATCTAGCATAATCACCCAAGTCACACCATTAGATAACCACTACACAAAATTTCAACACATTAACCATGCTCCAAAACCTAAATTCCACAACCAACCCTTTCTTGATTTTTCTCAAAAGCAATTGCAAATCAAAATCCATACTAGAAAAACTTAACTAACACTAATTTCAAACCCAATTAGCAAGTTAACCTTCTAGATTAGGTTAGCAAAACAACTAGATAACAAATTAGGTTTAATCAACTAAATAATGGTTTCTAAACCTTAATTCAACTCATTAACTACAAAAAACAAGCAATTACCTATCCATTTTAGGTATAATTAGCCCTAAACTGCAAAATAACAAGAAAGACGGTTTTCGGAAAAATACCGAATTTTCACCGAATTTCAGGAAAACACCAAAACGACTTTTCAAGACGCTACACCCTGGCCAGGGACTTCCCTGTTACGGCCAATCGAGCACAGCGCAACATCAACCCCCAATACCGCGAGAGACGAAACCCCTCCTATCTCTCATTGCCTCCATGTGACTCGGGACTGTACCTAAAAACCACCGTTTTGCATGCCCTCATGGACGTGGTAAGGTGGAAATCAAAGCACAGTGGGAATCACACAAGACTCTATGACGATCTCGGGTCTACAGACTAACCTGCACAAGTGTCACCAGAGAACCGCCATCTGACGTAAGGTATAATACCATCTGGGAGTTCTCGGCGAGTCCGTCCAGTGTACCCAGTCTCCACTGAGCACCCGTATACCATCTCTGATGTTAAACACCAATTGATATGGGATCATCCATCGCCCATCTCATGGGTCGAGATGCGTATACGCTAGTCTACTCTGGTGTATCGATGCCCCGTCTCGATACACCCACGACTAGGGACCTTGAAGGATGTACTTATGGACTACCATGTCCCCACTAGTATGATCCACATCATAGTCCAGGTAGTCAAGTACACATCCTAAGGGCTTTACCAACATGTAACTATAAGACAGTATAAAGAGACATGTATACATGTTAAAGTAAAGTGCAACCAGATAGCATACTATCATGACGAGCAAGAAAGTCCTCTCTATATATGTCCAAGCATCCAATATAATATACATCATCTGTACAATACTGGCCTCTAGGGCATACATACAACTAACACGGCCAAATTCAGATTAGGTGGTGTACTTTGATTGCCACCCTACCACGGCTCTACTGAGTCGTGCAAACAGGTGATCGTTGGGTACAGTCTCGAGGCACACGAAGGCAATGAGCGATAGGAGGGGTTTCGTCTCTCCCGGTATTGGGAGTTGATGCTGTACTGTGCCCGACTGGTTATATCAGTAAGTCCCTGGCCAGGGCTGCTGAGAATTGCTGATAAGTGTTATCAGTAGTTTCTCGATCTGTTATAGACCATTCACCGGCACGACTTATTGAGTTATTGGGGTCGACGTGACCATCCCTAGGCTCGATATGCAGCATATCTGACGAAGAGACCGGACTGTACGGTAGTGTTGCCGGTTGGCTCGACGGGAGTTGTAGCAGGTTCGCTTGTTTTCTTCTGATCGCTCAATACCCGGGTGGCCGTTACGTTTAGCTGACCGCTTGCGGTTTGGGGGTACTTGATATGATCATTACCCTCTGCCGGCGTATTGACGAGTCTTAGAGTCCCACACAGGAGTTACCTAGTCCAGGCGAAACGTTGTGGTGCGCGTATGCGATATGCGCATGGACCCGATTAAATTGCGCGTATAGGATACCGAACATTGATCGGGCGGCTTGCTTTTGGTGGGGTCATATGTGATATGGCCGGATTGATAAATCAAGTGTTGATTTATCATTTAACCATTAGTTTTCTCACTTAAACCCTTTCTTGTATTTGATGGATGTATGCATGCATGCATGTGTTTCTTTCTTTCATTCTAGTTTCATGCACATGTGGATGTGCATACATGCATACATACATACACCCATCTATCATGGTTGTTAGCACATGGAAATGGTGGCAATATAAGACTCACACCATAGCTTAAATGATGTATTTTTATTTGTTTTTGTATTTAAAAAAAAATTGAAAAGAGAAGGATAATCTTTACTAGCTTCTACATTCTTCTTCTAACCTAACCAAGCTCACCTACCACTAACCTTGGGTTATCCTTCTCTTTATCATTTAAAACTCAAGTTAGATAAACTCTCCATCACTTAACCATGGTTGGTTGTAAGAAGGAATAAAATATAAAAGGTTATATTTCATTTCTTTTTCAATGGTCATCTTTTATCTTTTACACTTGCTAAAAAGAAAAGCCACCATCTTCATCCTCCTTCACCATTTCCTCTCTAGGTTTTTCTAGTGAGTTAAACACACTTAAAGAAAGGTTTTTGAAGTGAGATCCTTAGCCACAACATCATTCTACTCAAGTTTAGCCAACTTGATTAGAGTGTTCTCTTTGTTTTTCCAAAGTTGCAAGCTTGGACAGGAAACTCCGGGTGGATCGTCGTGGACGTGAGAGGACTACAAGTGGACCTTCTTCCAACACCCAAGAGACTAAGGAGTCAAGCAAGAGGGGAGCTACAAAGGTTGTAGTCTCGAAACCCTAATCTTTATAAGTTTTAAGTTTCGAAACCCTAATTTTCTAGGATCGATTCCTTTGCATGCTTGTTTAGCACCATAAAAATCCAAACTTTGGGACATGTGATGCTTCAAAACTCATTATAGGGTGCTAGACAAACGTTACGTTGGTATCAGAGCCGACCTAGAACATTAGGCGACGCTTTTACGAAGTAAAAATCCCGATCGGACAAAAATACGACGCTTTTGGACCCTCTCTGGACAAATTTTAAAATTTGATGTTTTTCAGAATTAAAAATACATAAAAAATACAGCAGGAAATTCTAAGGATAACAGTGAAATTCGATGACCTGAACAGTGTAAACCGCCGCGGAACCGCCGCATTACCTGGCTTAGGCCGCGGTTCCGCGGCCGTACGGAGGCATCATTGCATGAATTTTACACTATTATTCTTAGGTCTTCTTGTACAGTGTTTTAGGTACGTTTAATCTGAATATTGTACTGTATTTTCTGGAGATGGTTTTGGACGCGTAGATTTGACCGGTATTTTCATTTCGTAGCTTTTCCGGGTAAATTAGAAAGTATTGAAGTGTTTGAACGAGTATCATTTGCTCACTATTCACGGGGTTTAAATACTTTGGAGATACGTGCAAGTCTTTTTGCGGTGGTCCCTATAGAAGACAACAAACCTTAACTCGATTATGTGACCGTCTTGAACTGCCCTTTGAACCTTAGGGTTTGGGGCAGTACGGCGTGCCACATGTGAGGCGTTGGTTTGACCCTTCTACGGCTGGACCGCTACTACTGTGTCACACTTCGGATTTTTTGAACCCTGCTCAAGTGTTGAGCTTTAGTGAATCTTGGGTACTTGATCGTTCGTTCGAAAACTTTAATACTGTCTGTTTATCTGGAATGTGATACAATATGTGGAATTCATATAGTTTAGGCATGAAATACGAAATATGTGATATTTCGCATTTGTGATGTCTAAAGAGAATGTGGATTCCAAATATTGTAGTTTTACACTTTCTTTTCTGTGACCGTAAGTGTAGTATGTTCGATATCGCCGGTTTCGTTGCTATACATCAACGACAATCGGGGTACGCATACTTACTTACGTTGATGATATGTGATATTATGTGTTGCTGAGATATGATGTGCAGGATTGTTGCGATTGAATAGCCGGGGGGGTTTTATGTGAGATGAGATTTTATATTTTCATTCATGTAAATTCAAATGTAATGTAATATTCTTTTATTTGGGGCACTTCCGGGTTGAGGTTGTGTCACCAGTGTTGTATATTATTTACTTTTCCGCATTAGGATAGACCCAAGGTGGGGAGCACAAGTGACCGGGTTCTGGGGTTCAGTGGGAGGCCATCTCGAGGAGTCGAGACCGGGTCTCCTAAACTCCAGGATTGGTAGGGTCGCTTGCCGCTCTCGTAGGGGTCTAGGGGTGTGGGCTTGGCTATTCATCGCGACTGTGGAATCCGTGTTTTCTATTATTGGCTAAATACTAAATACGGACGTCCTAGTATATCCCACATTATATATATATTTCTGCTACCTGTGTTCTGTGATATCTGAGACGAATGACATATTATATATATGATATATAGTAGACGTTGCTTATGTTTTACACCCGCGCTAGTCCCGTCCCTGTATGCCGTTAGTTAAGTAACCTAACGGTGCATAACGGAACATTGCGGCGAATGCGGATGGCATAAGCGTACGTGTTATTTTCGTTTCTTTTCTGTGATTGGCTTAAGGACTTAAATGATGGGATTACATTAATATGATTAATGTAAAGAAAATAAACCTAAAAAGATGTTGTAGAATCAAATTTGAAAACCACTCAGCTCTTTATGAAAAAGCTATATTTCAAAACTGCGGAGCACAAGCCACTCCTTTTGAAAATCGTTTGATTCTGCAACGATATCAAGTTCAAAGCGTTAAAGATTTTCTTAAAAATCATTCGCAACCCTCCGTCATTTTAGGAAGTAGAGTACTTAGTATTCGTGCTACGTTTGTTGACTTTAGTTAAGGCGTAGTATACGGTAGCTAAGTGATGTCTTCCTACACTGCATATGATGCAGATTAATTAGGACATTCATGCGACTTTGTTGACTATAGTTAAGGGTCATATGGGTGGGTCTAATTGATCAAGAAATGACGGGTAGAACTTGACTAGTACTTATGATTTGTTGACCATAGTTAAGGTCATAAGTACTAGGGGTAAAAATTACATCGGGAATTTCAAGTGTTGAAATTTGCAATGAGATTGCATACCTTCCATATGATGGTTGGATCCCGATCCCACTGTGGGCAATAGTTGCTCCTAGGAGAGTTTTACAGTTTACAATTAGCTAACTCATTAGGTGTCTAGAAAGGTGTTAACGGGGCTCCGCCTCTGGGAAAACGAGGTTTACTTTAATTAGGTCTGTGCGAAAGCACGGGGAACCTCCCTCAAGTACCGACACTGGCCTGGCTGAACGGTTAGCGAAGTTGTAGACTGTAATTAATCCTGGCTAGTTTTTCTTTTTAAGGTTTGAAAGAAAAACTCGATAAAAGCAGTGGGAAACATGGATTAGACAAGATAATAACCAATCTGATCAATGCAAGAGCTTTCGCTGAGTGTATTCTTTTCTCTCTCTCTTAATGGCAGATACCAATGACTGGACTTAAGCTTCTACTAGATAAAAACAAACTGAATGGGACCAACTATAAAGACTGGCTGAGGAATCTGAAAATCGCCTTGACTTATAATAAAGTATCATATGTCCTCACGGCTTCAGCCCCGCCCTTCCCAGGTCCAAAATCCTCAGTTGCGGACGTTGAAGTCCGCAAGACATGGGACGCTGACCGTGCCATGGCCAAATGCCTCGCGCTTGCATCGATGGACAATACACATCAAAAGCAGCACGAGGACATGGACATTCACGGTATATTACTCCATACAAAGGAGTTGTATGGAGAGCAATCCCGCGTATTACGATACGAAGCATCAAAGAAACTGTTTCAGATGCGAATGGCCCCTGGCACACCAGTAGGAGACCATGCTTTGAAGATGATAGCTCTTTTAGAAGAGCTTGAGGACCTTGGATGGACTATGGACAATGAACAATATATAGATATTATTCTGCAGTCCTGTTCATATCAGAAAATTGCATTCTAATACCGCTCATTCATTATCTAATTGTTGTATTTATCGGTATTATTGACCAGTGTCTGCTCAGCATTACAGATTATAGGTATCCATGATAAAATACTGGAAATGCATCCAACAGCACGGATATATCACTCGAGGAGAGACACTGCGACCAGAAACGCTAACCGACCGATACTTCAGGAGTTCCTTTACGCAACAAGTTGTGTACACATTTTTTTTCTAAATGGTCCAACACAACAAGTGTGTACACAAGACTTTTAAGCACATGTGGATATGATTTTTTTATGCAATCAAGGATATGATTCTATATGCAATCAAGGATATGATTCTATATGCAATCAAGGATATGATTTTATATGAAATCATCAAGGATATGATTTTATATGCAATCAAGGATATGATTTTATATGCATATGATATTACATGCATTCAAGACTAAAAAGCATGTATTCAAATCAAAGGCAATCAAACAAATCAGCATGAGCCATAATGGGACAGATATGAATATTTCTTTCTGAGCCTATAAATAGAGACCAGAGGCAAGAGGAAAGAGTAGCTTTTTCTTTAGTTCTATCTTAGAATTCTTGTAATTTTTCTTTTCATTCTTGAGCTCTTGCCCCTTTGTCTTGACCTTGCAACTTCTCATTTAGAACTTGCAAGCTTAAGGCTTAGGTTCTTGACTTCAAGATCTCTTGTAACAAGTTTGTTCTTCAATAAAAGTTCGTATTTTTATTACATGTCTTGTTCCACTTTACATGATTTCAATTGTGAAATTCATGCTTTGCTTTGATCTTGCAACCTCTTAAGTGAGCTTGCAACCTTAAAGCTTGGTATTTGGATCTCACACGTTGCCGGGGATTGAACACTGGGAGATAAAACGCTTGAACTCATCGGTTCTCTTTTCCTCTTTATTTCATTGCATGTTTTTATGTATCTTCTCTTTTCTTTCTTGTTAATTTGTAAATATGTGTGAGTAATCTTTTCACTTGTTAAGGGTGTAATATGTTAGATCGTATTCGAAGATTTTCTTTGTCCAAACTTTAAAACCTAAAACTTGCCTATTGAAACTTCGTGCAAATCACCCGCAACTCCGCTCACTAGGCATCCTATCCTACCCCGATAGTGATGATTCCTAATCATGACCGGATTGCCCGTGGTTTGCCGAAGGCTAAAATCAAGAGATAACAACAGAAGGACAAGGGACAAGGAAAACGGATTTAACGAAATACCGCAAATACCGTATTTCAAGTTCCCTAATCCGCGTTGTTACCTATTGCTTTAGTATCAATACCAAGTCGGGGCTATAAGGAATTGGCAAACATCACCTTCATACAATCTAACTTATTACTACCCTTAACAAGTCCTTTTTATTCATATCTTTGTCACGATAATTAGTTAACCAACAAATCAAAACACGGTATTAACTCGTTAAAACAAGCAATAAGAAACTTACCATCTCCCTGCGGACGACCCGTATTCATCGCGGCTCGCTACAAGCGAAACCGTTTTGATTGCGGTAATTTCAGAATTCTTTTTAAACACGACACAGTTAGATCGTGACAATCAAGTCCCTCCCCTCCACCTTTGCTCAGTTCATAGTGAACTTCAACATGCACGGCATGGAGAAGGAACTCCCTGAACTCCTTAATATGTTAAGGAGTGCAGAGAGCACTATGAAGTCAGCAAAAACTCCCGTTATGACTGTTGGACAGTCTTCCTCTTCTCGCCCGAAGGCTAAGGCCACGGGAAAGAAAAATAAGAAACCCACCAATCCTAAGGGTGGAGTTAAAAAGGTGAAGGGAAAGGGAAAGTCCAAAGTTGGAGACCCGGGGAAGGGTGAATGTTTTCATTGCCACAAGACAGGACATTGGAAGCGCAACTGCACGGAGTACTTAAGTCTCAAGAAGAAGCATGGTGATGCTTCTGCTTCAGGTGCGTTTGTGACAGAAAACTGTTTTTCAATAAACTCTGCTTCCTGGGTATTGGATACCGGTTCAGGTTCTCACATTTGCAATTCTATGCAAGGGCTGAGAAATAGCAAGGTTTTGAAGACAGGTGACCATACTCTCCGCGTTGGAAATGGTTCCAATGTACATACAGTCGCAGTGGGAGAGTATCACTTGGGGTTGCCATCTGGATGTATTTTGATTTTGAATCCATGTTATTTTGTACCAAGTATGCTATGTAATATAATATCCGTTTCTTTGTTGGACAATGAAGGATATAATTTTGTATTGCAGAACAATGTTATGAACATTCACCTAAATCAAATGTTGGTTGGGTATGGTACGCTTAATAACGAAATATATGTCCTAAATCAACACACAGTTTTCAGTATACAACACACTAATAAAAGAAAACTTTCAGAATTAAATGAAGCTTTTCTTTGGCATTGTAGACTTGGTCATATTAACGAAACAAGACTAAACAAGTTACACAAAGATGGATATTTAAACTCTTTTGAATATAAATCTTATGCGACTTGCCAGTCTTGTATCAAGGGTAAAATGACCAAAACTCCGTTTACCGGACACGGAGAAAGAGCTACTCAGCTCCTTGGCCTCATACATAGTGATGTATGTGGGCCAATGTCTACACAGGCTAGAGGCGGTTTTTCATACTTCATTACATTCACCGACGATTTCTTAAGATTCGGTCATGTATTTTTATTAAAGCACAAGTCCGAAGCTTTCGAGAAATTCATTGAATATAAACAAGAAGTAGAAAAACAAACCGGCTTGAGTATTAAGATGCTTCGATCAGGTCGAGGTGGTGAGTATCTCAGTACAGAATTTGCAAACTTCCTAAAAGAGAATGGGATTCTCTCTCAGCTCACTCCTCCTTACACACCACAGCACAACGGTGTGTCAGAACGACGGAATAAGACCCTATTAGATATGGTCCGGTCCATGATGAGTGACGCTGAGTTACCAGTCTCGTTTTGGGGGCATGCATTGGAGACTGCAGCGTTTCTGCTAAACAGGGTTCCAACCAAAGCCGTATCTACCACGCCATATGGGATATGGAATGGGAAGAGACCATCTCTTAAGAGAATTAAGATTTGGGGTTGCCCGGCCTATGTTAAAAAGCAGAATCCGGACAAACTCGAGACACGGTCAGTCATGTGTAACTTTGTGGGATATCCAAAGAATTCTTATGGATATCTGTTCTACCACAAAGAGGAACAAAAGGTGTTTGTTTCTCAGTTTGCCACATTCTTGGAAAAAGAGTTTTTCACAGATAAAGATGATGGCAAGGTAGTGGATCTAGAAGAGGTTCTGGAGACACAAACTACAAATGACGATTTGGTTGAACCGGCTGTTGCAACAGAAACTGAAGAACCTCGGCCACTCCGTAGGTCTGGTAGGACTTCTCGCCCACCGGAGAGGTACTACGGTTTCCTTATTGATGGTGACAGAGAAGACTGTATCATGGATGATGATGATCCTACCAGTTTTCAGCAAGCTATCACGAGTGGTGACTCTGTGAAGTGGCTGGATGCCATGAGATCCGAAATGGAGTCTATGTACACCAACAAAGTATGGACTTTAGACGTTGTACCCCCTGGGGTAAAACCTGTAGGGTGCAAATGGATCTTTAAAAGAAAGATTGGCGTAGATGGGCAGGTAGAGACCTATAAGGCAAGACTTGTGGCGAAAGGTTTTCGTCAAATACCAGGTTTGGACTATGACGAAACTTTTTCGCCCGTAGCCATGCTTAAATCCATTCGGATCCTACTTGCTATTGCTGCTCACTACGACTATGAAATCTGGCAGATGGACGTTAAAACAGCATTTCTAAATGGAGATTTAGAGGAATGCGTTTATATGGATCAGCCAGAGGGCTTCATTGCAGTGGGAGCAACGAGAAAGCATGTAGACTGCTTAAATCCATATATGGGTTAAAGCAGGCATCTCGGAGTTGAACATCTGTTTCGATGATGTTATCAAAGAGTTTGATTTCATCAAAAATCCAGATGAACCTTGTGTTTATAAGAAGGCTGTAGGAAGAGCTGTCACATTCCTCGTATTGTACGTGGATGACATTCTTCTGATAGGAAATGATATTCCTATGCTACAGTCGGTCAAATCATTCTTATCACTAAGGTTCTCCATGAAGGACCTGGGTGATGCCACATACATCCTGGGCATAAGGATCTATAGGGATAGATCCAAAAAGTTATTGGGATTGTCCCAAACCAGGTACATCAACACCATCCTAAAAAGGTTTAGTATGGAAGACTCCAAGCGGGGTGCCTTGCCCGCTTGCCATGGATTCACTCTCTCCAAGGATTCTTGTCCAAAGACCGATGAAGAGAGAGCTCGCATGAGCATTATACCTTATGCTTCGGCAGTAGGATCTATAATGTATGCGATGTTATGTACACGCCCAGATGTAGCTTATGCACTTAGTGTTGTAAGCAGGTATCAATCCAACCTAGGGGAGAACCACTGGACAGCTGTGAAGAACATTCTTAAGTACTTACGAAGGACTAAAGAATTGTTCTTGGTGTATGGTAATACAGATCTCCAAATGGAGGACTTTACCGATTCGAGCTTCCAGAGCGATAAGGATGACAGCAAATCTATCTCAGGGTTTGTATTTACCCTCAATGGAGGGGCAGTAAGTTGGAAGAGTTCCAAACAGGATACCGTTGCAGACTCTACGATGGAGGCTGAGTACATTGCTGCAAATGATGCCGCCAAGGAAGCCGTCTGGATGAAGAAGTTCGTCTCGGAGCTAGGAGTAGTTCCAACCATTATTGATCCAATACCCTTGTATTGTGATAATAATAGGGCTATGGCGTTAGCCAAGGAGCCCAGGTCCCATCAGCGGTCCAGACACATCCTGAGGCGTTTTCATTTGATCTGGGAGATTGTAGATCGCCGCGAGATCGAGATTAAGAGAGTAGACACAAAGAATAACGCCGCGGATCCACTCACCAAGGCCCTCCTCAGCCACAGCATGAGCGACTTTTTGAGATGTTGGGTATGAGATACGCCAATAACTGGCCTTAGTGCAAGTGGGAGATTGTTGGATATATGTATGCCCTAGAGGCCATTATGTGATAGTGGATGTATCTATACATGTATATATATATATATATATTCAGTATGCATTCTTGCTCGACATGATAGTATGCTATCTGGTTCTTCTTTATCTGACATGTTGATTTGATCATGCTTTTATTCATTCATACATGCTGATAAAGCCCTGAGGATATCGGCTTGACTACAGTGATTATGATAGAGATCATACTAGTGGGACATCTGTAGTTTATAAGCATATCCTGAAATGTCCCTAGTCGGAGGTGTATCGAGACGGGGCATCGATATACCAGAGTAGACTAGCGTATATGATACTAGACCCATGTGATGGGAGATGGATGTTCCCACATTCATCGATGTTTGACATCAAGATCATATACGGGTGCTCAGTGCTGACTGGGTACACTGGACGGACTCACCGAGAACTCCTATATGGAATTATATCTATCGTCGGATAGCAGTTCTCAGGTGACACTGGTACAGGTTAGTCTGTAGACCCGAGATCGTCATGGAGTCTTGTGTGTTCTCCCACTGTACTTTGATTGTCACCCTACCACGGCTCTACTGAGTCGTGCAAACAGGTGACCGTTGGGTACAGTCTCGAGGCACACGAAGGCAATGAGCGATAGGAGGGGTTTCGTCTCTCCCGGTATTGGGAGTTGATGCTGTACTGTGCCCGACTGGTTATATCAGTAAATCCCTGGCCAGGGCTGCTGAGAATTGCTGATAAGTGTTATCAGTAGTTTCTCGATCTGTTATAGACCATTCACCGGCACGACTTATTGAGTTATTGGGGTCGACGTGACCATCCCTAGGCTCGATATGCAGCATATCTGACGAAGAGACCGGACTGTACGGTAGTGTTGCCGGTTGGCTCGACGGGAGTTGTAGCAGGTTCGCTTGTTTTCTTCTGATCGCTCAATACCCGGGTGGCCGTTACGTTTAGCTGACCGCTTGCGGTTTGGGGGTACTTGATATGATCATTACCCTCTGCCGGCGTATTGACGAGTCTTAGAGTCCCACACAGGAGTTACCTAGTCCAGGCTAAACGTTGTGGTGCGCGTATGCGATATGCGCATGGACCCGATTAAATTGCGCGTATAGGATACCGAACATTGATCGGGCGGCTTGCTTTTGGTGGGGTCATATGTGATATGGCCGGATTGATAAATCAAGTGTTGATTTATCATTTAACCATTAGTTTTCTCACTTAAACCCTTTCTTGTATTTGATGGATGTATGCATGCATGCATGTGTTTCTTTCTTTCATTCTAGATTCATGCATATGTGGATGTGCATACATGCATACATACATACACCCATCTATCATGGTTGTTAGCACATGGAAATGGTGGCAATATAAGACTCACACCATAGCTTAAATGATGGATTTTTATTTGTTTTTGTATTTAAAACAAAATTGAAAAGAGAAGGATAATCTTTACTAGCTTCTACATTCTTCTTCTAACCTAACCAAGCTCACCTACCACTAACCTTGGGTTATCCTTCTCTTTATCATTTAAAACTCAAGTTAGATAAACTCTCCATCACTTAACCATGGTTGGTTGTAAGAAGGAATAAAATATAAAAGGTTATATTTCATTTCTTTTTCAATGGTCATCTTTTATCTTTTACACTTGCTAAAAAGAAAAGCCACCATCTTCATCCTCCTTCACCATTTCCTCTCTAGGTTTTTCTAGTGAGTTAAACACACTTAAAGAAAGGTTTTTGAAGTGAGATCCTTAGCCACAACATCATTCTACTCAAGTTTAGCCAACTTGATTAGAGTGTTCTCTTTGTTTTTCCAAAGTTGCAAGCTTGGACGGGAAACTCCGGGTGGATCGTCGTGGACGTGAGAGGACTACAAGTGGACCTTCTTCCAACACCCAAGAGACTAAGGAGTCAAGCAAGAGGGGAGCTACAAAGGTTGTAGTCTCGAAACCCTAATCTTTATAAGTTTTAAGTTTCGAAACCCTAATTTTCTAGGATCGATTCCTTTGCATGCTTGTTTAGCACCATAAAAATCCAAACTTTGGGACATGTGATGCTTCAAAACTCATTATAGGGTGCTAGACAAACGTTACATTGGTATCAGAGCCGACCTAGAACATTAGGCGACGCTTTTACGAAGTAAAAATCCCGATCGGACAAAAATACGACGCTTTTGGACCCTCTCTGGACAAATTTTAAAATTTGATGTTTTTCAGAATTAAAAATACATAAAAAATACAGCAGGAAATTCTAAGGATAACAGTGAAATTCGATGACCTGAACAGTGTAAACCGCCGCGGAACCGCCGCATTAACTGGCTTAGGCCGCGGTTCTGCGGCCGTACGGAGGCATCATTGCATGAATTTTACACTATTATTCTTAGGTCTTCTTGTACAGTGTTTTAGGTATGTTTAATCTGAATATTGTACTGTATTTTCTGGAGATGGTTTTGGACGCGTAGATTTGATCGGTATTTTCATTTCGTAGCTTTTCCGGGTAAATTAGAAAGTATTGAAGTGTTTGAACGAGTATCATTTGCTCACTATTCACGGGGTTTAAATACTTTGGAGATACGTGCAAGTCTTTTTGCGGTGGTCCCTCTAGAAGACAACAAACCTTAACTTGATTATGTGACCGTCTTGAACTGCCCTTTGAACCTTAGGGTTTGGGGCAGTACGGCGTGCCACATGTGAGGCGTTGGCTTGACCCTTCTACGGCTGGACCGCTACTACTGTGTCACACTTCGGATTTTTTGAACCCTGCTCAAGTGTTGAGCTTTAGTGAATCTTGGGAGAATTCGTCAAAGCATTCCTTAAGAAATTCTACCCACATCATAAGACAGCTCGAGTCTGTAGCGAAATAAATCAATTCACCCAGCTTTCAAATGAACCATTTTCAAAATGTCTTGAACGCTTCAAGGATCTGTTAGTCCAATGTCCACATCACGGAATCCCTAGACGGGAACTGTGTCGAATCATATATGAGGGCATTAATCCTAACACAAGACAGACCCTTGAATCCATGTGTCAAGGCAACTTCATGACTAAAGATGATGGGGAAGCCTGGAAATTCCTAGAAGATTTTGCTGAAAAATCTTTACAGTGGGAGGGTGTGAGTCAATCGTCTAGGGATGGCAATGATATTTCCATAGGAGTTAGAGCTGAAATTTCAGCTTTACACAAGAAATTCGACGCTATGGAAAACAAATTTTTAGCTGCCGCCCTAAATCAAATGTCACTCTCCAAAACTGTATGTGGATGCTGTTCTGATCCTTCTCATTTGACGAAAGAATGTCCACTTAATTCTCCATTTCAAGGTCAAGAGCATACCAATGCCGCATTTCAAAGACCTAGAAAAGATCCATATTCTTCCACATATAATCAGGGTTGGAGGAATCACCCTAACTTTGCTTGGAACCAATCACAATCTCAAAACACGGTTCCAACCCAAAACAATTTCCAATGGGTCCCTCCACCACAACAGCAACCACAACTTCAATTTAGTCAGCACCCCTACCAATCACAAAACTTCCAAAATCCGGCCAACACTTTTGCACCACATGAAAACTCTTTGCAATTGACCGGTACTGATAATACCTCTGCACTAGCACAAACCTTGGATACTTTCATGAAACAATCCATCCAGGGACGACAAGTTTGCAATCTTCCGTCGAGAATGTGATGAAGATCATTGTCTCTCAAAATGAGAATATCAAATCGATGGAAGCACAAATTGCACAACTAAAAGCCGAAATGAGTGCAAGAGAGAAAGGGAAACTTCCAGCTCAACCTTTACCCAATCCTGACTATTCACATCATGCGAATGCAATCACGTTGAGATCTGGAAGAGTGCTTGACAATCACGTTGGGGAAGAGATTGATGATACTAAAATATCTATCAATAATACCCCGGCTGAGACCTTTCCTTCCACTTCCACTTCTAATTCTGACCCCAGTTCTTCTACCCCACCACCTTTTTGCGAGCCTATTCTTCGTTTCCCACAAGGCTCGCCACCTCAGCCCACCTCTTCTAGTTCTCCACGGACGATCCCCACTTCTATTCTGGGATCGGGTCCACACACACTTCCTTCTCCTATGATGGACCCAGCGCTTATTGATAAAGCACCTTATCCTAATCGGTTAAGGGCTAACAAATCGAGTCCACATATGGAGAAGATTATGGACATGTTTAAGCAAGTTAACATCAACATCCCTCTCCTAGATGCCATCCAACAAGTTCCTTCCTATGCGAAAACTCTTAAGAACTTGTGCACTAGGAAGAGGAAGACTCAAGTGCCCAAGAAGATATTCATGGCAAAGACTGTAGACACGGCTTTCCCCCAACAAGTACCACGGAAACGTAAGGACCCTGGCTGTCCTACTATTTCTATTTCTATTAGGGAAAAACACATCAACCGTGCTCTACTAGACCTTGGCGCTAGTGTTAACTTGCTTCCATATTCGGTTTATGAGCAACTAGGTATCGGAGTGTTAAAGCCCTCGAGCATAACTCTCCAGATGGCTGACCGATCAATCACCAAACCTAGGGGAGAACTGAAGGATGTGTTAATAAAAATCGGGGAATTTATCTTCCCTGTAGACTTTATTGTAATTGATAAACAGCCTGTAGCGAACCCACGGAATCAAATTCCGGTGATTTGAGGTCGCCCCTTTTTGGCCACTTCCAATGCTATAATCAACTGTCGTAATGGTTCTATGACCCTATCCTTCGGGAATGGTCAATAGAGCTGAACATTTACAAGTTGGGAAGTGTACCCTCCGAACCTACTGCTCAGGTCTGTTCTGTCGACTTAATGGATGTCGACAGCAGCGAATTTGATGATCCTCATGATACTGATCTTGACTCTTTTCATACGTTATTGTTTGACCCAACTATGTATCATACACATACGGACTCTTCCACCGAGTTGTCCGGGTCAACAACTAATACTGATTACGAACCGTTCTTAGAGTCTGAAGATCACCCCGCACTTTGTGATGACATTCTTCTTCGGGGTATTGATGGAACTTTTGAGGAGATCTTCGCTGATGAACTCGCATTTTTGAATGACACGGGTGTTGAGATGAATCATGTCCCAATCAATGAAATTGAACCTCCACCCCTTCTTCTGAACTGTAAAAAGAATGCGAGTAATCCATCACATTCACTGCATCCTCTCTCCAAAATGAGACGCACCCACATTCTATTCCACCTCTTACCCTTTCCCCACTTCTTCTTCCACCAACCAGAGCACTGCATTGATAAATTTTTTGAATGGTTGGTGTTAACCTTCGGTCTTTGCAAAGCTTGGCATCGACCAATGATTTTTGACCCCCTCATGTGATTTTCAAAAGATTAACATTGCATAACTCAAGTTTGGGGGGGGGCATTTTTTCTGGCTCTTGACAAGAAAATTTTTACAAAATGATGAGCCAAGAATAAGTTTGGGGGAGGTTCTTCACTTAAATATTTTGCCCCCACTAATAATTTCCTCCCAGGCTTACAGGTTTTTGAGATTTAGCAGATGGCAACAGTGAGGACACTGTTGAAAATAAGTTTGGGGGAGGTTTGTGCTTATTTTTGCATCATTTGCATCACACTTTGCATAAGCACAAAACATTTTCAAAACCTATTAAAATTTAAAAATTTTCAAAAAAAAAAAAAAAATATTTTTTGTATATAAATAAGATAATAAAAGTTTAGATAGTGAAAAATTACATCCAAAAGATTTGAAAAATTTAAGAAAACCAAGAAAATTAGAAGTTTTCTTAAACGAACTAGTAATAAGTAGTTATGAGCCGTTGTCCCAAGGGTTAGTAAGATAAAGGAAGTTACTAATCTGAGGATAAAAATATGTCTGAAAAATAGTTCCTATTCTGGAAGCCAAACATTTTGAACGTTGATACCCTGCTATTCGCACTTACACACGTCTTGAAACTCGGGATAGTAGAGGATACCTTGAAATGCTCTTGTCTAAAAGTCGATGTATGAAGGAAATAAAAAAAAATGAAGAAAATATAAAATGGTGAGAAAAAAATGAACACTGGTTTTGTTATCGCCAAGGCAGCAATAAAAAAATATAGCGAGGGTACCTCTTCACCTAGTGCCCTAAGGCCAACTGGTCTGGTAGTCACTGCTAAGCCTTAGGTGGTGCAAGACGAGGAAAATACACCAAATAAGCAAGCACATGAGTAATCGGTCGGTTAGTACCTCAAGAAGTATTAACGGTCGCATGAAAGTGTGTGAGCAATCTCATCTAAATATTCATTAACTAAAAAGTACTGAGGCTGATGGGCAAGAGTATGATAGCTTGAATTGAATTCTCTGGGTGTAGGGATGTCTTTTACACACACGTAGGGTTATATGATCGATATTTGGATGAAAGATAGGAATGAAGAATAAGACGATGTTTTATTGAGGGAGGATGTGATTTCTAACATTTTTTCATGACTATTAAGATAGGGCTCATGACAACCGAAAAGCTAGCATAGTTGGAAACCCTAATTTTCAAAGTCTTTCTTTTACAATTCTTTTCTTTAAATGTAATATTCATGATCTTCCTTTTATTATTGGATTTTGTGGGTGCAATCCGCTGAAAACCCTCAGGAGACAACACTCCTCCTACTAGGGACACCTAGAGGTTTAAAGGCTTGTTGCACGTGCTCAGTGCAATCGTGTTGCCTACGAAAGTGTGCTAGTTAGTTTTTCTCTTTCTTTATTTTCTCCTTCTCTTTTTAATAAAACATTTCGCCCGAGACGACCGAAAACAAGTTTGGGGGAATTTGATCAGTCGAAAATACTGCATTTTTAACACGTCAATTTCCCTATCTTTTGCACTCATCTAGAAGTGTTCGGTATTCATATTGCACATATTAGCAAAACATATCTGAAATACCAGATTGCATGTGTTAGACTTTTAAACCGGCACTTTTAAGGGAAATTGACTGTTTATCACGGCATCGCTTCATTCTTGTATAGTGCAACTCTTGTCTCGAGAAATTGTGCAGGAAATTGCAGGAGCAAAGCCAAAA
Source organism: Agapanthus africanus (assembly GCA_030015575.1). Taxonomy (NCBI): domain Eukaryota; kingdom Viridiplantae; phylum Streptophyta; class Magnoliopsida; order Asparagales; family Amaryllidaceae; genus Agapanthus; species Agapanthus africanus. The sequence goes on from JASDDO010000031.1 coordinate 243,048,668, forward strand.
TTGGGAAAAGAGCTGATAAAAAATACACCAACTCCAAGATTTGAGATCTGGTAGTGATACTGAAAGACAAATAAAATTCAACATATCATAAAAAGGCCAAAATATCAGCCCAAAGAAGTACCAGAGAGACCAAGCCCTAAGGCTTCACAGGAGCCGCGGAACCGCGGCCGGAGCCGGCTTGCGCTGCGGTTCCACGGCGGTTTTGCCACGTCATCAACAAGTTTTTGCTTCATTATTCCTCTCTCAGTGTGTACACCTCATCAAGCCAATGCAATTTCCAGATGACTCTCGAAGCTTCTGCCAGATCAGCAAAGATCATTAAGCAAGCTAATCTTGATTAAGCTCCTAACAAACTAGTTCTAGAAGCTCCCTCTAACTAACTACTTCTAGAAGCCTCTCTAGCTAACAAACTTTTGGAGGGAAATTCAAATTTTGAATTCTAGATCTAGGGTTTTGGAAGTCTATAAAAAGGAGCCTAGATCTAGGGTTAATGGGTAATCTTTAATTAGTTCTTCATCTCCCCCAAATCCTCCTACAAGTTGAGTGACATATCTTGTAGCCCTAATCCAAAATCCAAGCCAAATTCAAGATCCCGAGTACCATTCAAGCAAGAAGCCTTCAACCTTTTAGGAGCGGAGCCGATCTTCAATCGAGCAAGTGATCCAAGCCGATCCGCGACTCAAGGAGACGAGCAAAGCCAAATCGACGATCGAGTTCTTCCTCTTGTAGTTCTTGAGCGATTGTAACGGAATTGTTGATATAAATAAAAGGTGAAATTCTTTAATCTTGCTTTCTTTAAATTCTTGCATCATGATTCGATCTCAATTTGTGATTGTGGTTCTTGTTGTGATGTTTGAATAAAACTCCGCTCGTAAAGGAGTCGAGACGATCAATAGAATGATGATGTAACAAATCTTAAAACGATTCTTAAGTCCTACGAGTTTTGTAAACCCTAGCAAATTGAAGAATCGACGACATAGTTTCGTTGCGATGCTTTCTTGATTGTGATCGCTCGAAATTAGGGATCCAAGATCGATTCTTGAATTTACTAGAGGCTAGAATGTGAATGATATCGACGAAGGAACAAGGGATAAATGATGAAACCCTAGTTTCACAAGAAATCCCTAATTCTCGTCGATCATCATCGATCTAGTATCAATTCATCGATGGATATGAATACGTAATCAATAGATTTCATCACATCTATAGATCCGATCGATTCCTACGAGCCTCACTTCGATTCTTGATATTTGGTTTGGAAATCATAACAAATTCTCAATTCTTGATTTTATCGTTTCTTGATTTAGTCTAGATTTTCCTAATTCTTGAAATTCAATTTACACATCATGAATTGTTTCTTTTCTTTTCTTTAAAGTTTCAACCCATCTAAATCGAAACAAGAACGATTACACTTTCCCTGTGGACGATCCGCACTTACTAACGCGCTACATTCGACACCGTTATTGATTGCGGTCAAAATATTTTTGGTTGTGATTTCTATACAATTTTCCATACTACACACAACGAGAAATTCATTCAATCAAATGAGTGAGTTATGAGGATTTACGTGTCGATGCTAGACATGGGTATCATGACGTTTCGAGTGTCGGTGTTTAACACTCAGGTTTCCATGATTTTTACGTATCGTTGGTGGACATACGGGGTTGATATCCTCATACTTATATATATATATATATATATACATATACATACAGGGATATGTTTTCATGATGTTTCGGGTGTCGATGATAGACACTCAGGTTCCATGAGGCTTACCGGATGTGAGGGCCGATCTGAGAATGCGGTGCCTGAGGATTTGGGATTTGATGTGTCAGTGAGGGACACTGGTGTTTTTCCATGCTGATGATTTTGCATGAGATTTTATATTATATCATCCCATACTCAGGATTATGTTGTTATGCATTGATTCATGTAGTTGTAGTACCCTGATGATGTACCTTTACATGATTGTTGCATATTCACTTGTCATACTTATGCTATCGGATTACATGTGATAGATAGATCGCTGTTCGTGCATACTTGCGATTACAGTATGATGTTATTGTAAGTCCATGCTACCTCTCCCGGTACTTTCGGGAAAGCGGAATATGGTAAAAAACGATTTTTATCGAGGTGGTAACATGGACCTATAACCCGGATCTTGGTTAAACATCTATCTAACAACCTAACTACGAGTTTCTAGCTACTCGGTTAGGGGGTTATACCTTACTTGTCTTGAACTCCTTCGTCTTCAAGCTCCGATGGTGGTCCGGATTGGCTTCTTCCCGTCGTCTCCGTACGCCGAAGATAGATCCACCTGAAAGCTCCAACCTTTGGCTCCTTCTTCGTTCTTTGAAGAAACTAGTTCACTCGGTTTGCTAAACCTTGTGAACTAGAGTGAGTAGAGAAGAGTTTGTATGGGATTTTATCTATGGTTCTTGATTCTCAACTCATGAGACAAGAGAACCATAGAGTCAAGAGAGGGAGCAAGAGGAAGAGGGTGAGAGCAAAACAAGAGAGAGAATGAGCAAGAAAGAATGAGCAACTCTTTTGTCTCTCACCCTCTCATAATCCAAAGTCATGATAACTCATCATACCAAAAAAGTCTTATGTGATGGTTGAAGCAACCATAACCATATCATTTCATGCACTCATTTTACACAAATGAGCAAGCAAGCAAAAGTCTTTTCCATGAAATGATGGCTATGGTTATCATGATGGTCAACTAGTCAAGCCTAGTCAACCGGTCAACAAAGTCAACAAGTCAACAAAAGTCAACAAGTCAACAAAGTCAACAAAAGTCAACAACCATGTCACCATAATACTTAATTAATATAATAGTTAATCACATATCATATTCTCATTAGGGTTGAGCAAAAAGTCAATAGTCAACGGTCAACTATCAACAACCCTAATGAGAATCCGCTGCCTCTGTCTCCCTGTCAACTGTGCATACACACCCGCATCCGCGTTCCGAGGAACACGAATGCAAACTGGATAAATCCAATCCCAAAAGGTACACTAGGATCTGGCTTAAACCAAAGCCCGCTAGTGTAAACTGTCCGGACACTGTACGTGCACAAGTGCACGGATGTGACCGAACCCTGTCGCAAAACCATGCGACCTGTCGCAATACCATGCGACCTCTACTCTTTTGCCTAAAGGCGAAAAGCTTTCTGTGTGGGACTCTAAAGACTCGACACTACGCTGGCAGTGGGTTTAACCACAGACCGCAAGCGGCACTAGCTGTGCGTAACGGTCCCCAGGTAATGCCGACAAGAAGACCGACGAGGCGAAACCCATCTAAACTCCTACTGAGCCTGAGTGTGACATTCTCCGTACAGTCCGGTCTGGTCGTCTGATACATCGCATGGCGGGCCTAGAGGGCGGTAAACGTCAGTCCCCCAATAGCGGTACAAGTCGTGCCGGAGCGAAGCCCAAAACACCCTGAGATAATACTGGAAGCCTACCAGTATATCTCGTTTGCCCTGGCCAGGGAATACTCGTGTAATGGCTCTCCTAGACACAGCGCGATGTCAACCCCCAATACCGGGAGAGACGAATCCTGTCTAACCGTCACTGCCTCCAAGTGCTTCGGGACTGCACCCAACTACTACCTGTTTGCACGACTCCTTTGAGCCGTGGTAGGGTAGTGATCAAAGTACAGTGGGAACACACTCGAGGCGAAGTGACAGTGTCAAGTCAGCGGACTAAGCTGTACTCATGTCACCTGGGAACTGATAACTGACGATAGGCATAATACCAACTAGTCAGTTCCCGACGAGTCCTGTCCAGTGTACCCGTTACCTAATGAGCACCCGCATACTATCTCAAGTACGACGTATTGACGGCTGTGGGACAGACCGTCTCCCACACTGGGATGAGAAGCGCATGTGCTGGTCTACTCCGGAGTATCGATGCCCTGTCTCGATAGTCCTGCGGCCAGGGACCTGCATAAGGATGTGCTTATAGATTACCCAGCCCCACTAGTGTGACGGCCATCACATCGCTGGTAATCAAGCAAAGATCCTAAGGGCTCCACTAATGTGTATAGGCGATATACAAAAATAAACACATGTACACATTGAAGTAGAAACAAACCAAGTAGCATACTACTATTTTGAGCAAGATTGTATATACAAGGTGAATATCCCAAGCTTCCATTAAGTAATATACAAACTAGTATGATACAGTAATGGCCTCTAGGGCATATACACTAACAATCTCCCACTTGCACTAAGGCCATGTACTGGCGTATCGAAGACCTTTCATCTCGATCAGCCGCTCGAACTGAGTCTAGGGAAAGGCCTTGGTGAATGGATCTGCAGTGTTATCTTCTGAAGCGACTCTCCGAACCTCGATCTCCAGGCGATCCACAATCTCCCTGATCAGGTGATACTGCCTCAAGATGTGTCTGGATCTCTGATGGGACCTGGGTTCCTTCGCTAATGCTATAGCCCCATTGTTGTCGCAATACAGAGGTATTGGATCAACAATGGACGGAACCACCTGAAGCTCTTTCAAGAACTTCCTTATCCAGACAGCTTCTTTTGCGGCATCAGATGCAGCGATGTATTCCGCTTCCATCGTCGAGTCTACAACGGTTTCCTGTTTGGAACTCTTCCAACACACCGCCCCTCCATTGAGGGTAAAGACAAAACCCGACATGGACTTGGAATCATCCTTGTCACTCTGGAAGCTGGAGTCAGCAAAGGCCTCGATCTGGAGGTCCTTTCCGCCATACACCAAGAACATCTCCTTAGTCCTTCTCAGGTACTTGAGAATGTTCTTTACCGCTATCCAGTGTTTCTCCCCAGGGTTTGACTGATACCGGATTACCACACTCAGTGCATAAGCTACATCTGGTCTGGTACACAACATCACATACATTATAGAGCCTACTGCAGAAGCGTAGGGTATAATAGACATGCGATCCCTCTCCAAATTAGTCTTGGGAGACATCTCTTTAGAGAGGGTGATCCCGTGACAAGCCGGTAGGTTACCGCGCTTGGAATCTTCCATACTGAATCGTTTCAGTATGGTGTCGATGTACATGGACTGTGAAAGTCCTAATATCCTCTTGGATCTGTCACGGTAGATCCGGATACCCAGAATGTATGAGGCATCACCCAGGTCTTTCATGGAGAACCTGTGTGACAAGAACCCCTTGACAGATTGTAGCATAGGAATGTCATTTCCTATTAAGAGAATGTCATCCACGTATAAAACGAGGAATATTACAGTTCTCGCTACAAATCTACTATAGATGCATGGTTCATCTGGATTTTTGATAAAGCCAAATTCTTTGACCGTCTCATCAAAGCAGATGTTCCAACTCCGCGATGCCTGCTTTAGTCCATAGATGGACTTAAGAAACTTGCACACCTTTCCGCTGCTCCCACTCTGAATGAACCCTCTGGTTGGTCCATATAGACACACTCCTCTAAATTTCCATTTAGAAAAGCGGTCTTTACGTCCATTTGCCAGATCTCATAATCGTGGAAGGCAGCAATGGCAAGAAGGATCCGAATGGATTTCAGCATGGCTACTGGAGAAAAGGTTTCGTCATAGTCCAAGCAAGGTCTTTGACGAAAACCCTTTGCTACCAGCCTAGCTTTATAGGTCTCAACCTGTCCATCTACACCAATCTTCCTTTTGAAGATCCACTTGCATCCTACGGGTTTTACCCCGTCTGGAGCAATGTCCAACGTCCATACCTTGTTGGTGTACATGGACTCCATTTCGGTCCGCATTGCATCCAGCCATTTTACCGAGTCAATGCTCTGAACGGCTTGCTGGAAGCTAGTAGGCTCATCATAATCTATGATGCAATCCTCTCTATCCCCGTCTATGAGAAAACCGTAGTATCTCTCGAGCGGATGAGACTGCCTACTACTTCTGCGGAGCGGCGTAGGAATGTCCTGTTCTTTTGAACCCTCTGGTTCCACTAAGCTTTCAGTAATAGTCTGTGGTTCTGGAATTTCTTCCAGTTCTACTGTGCTCCCACTTATTTCCTTTTCTAAGAACTGGTGTTCTAGAAAGTGGGCATTACGAGAAACAAGGACTTTTTGTTCCTCTGCGTGGTAGAAAAGATACCCCCTGGTGTTCTTTGGGTATCCCACAAACTTGCACAGTACTGAGCGTGCCTCGAGCTTGTCCGCATGCTGCTTTTGGACAAAAGCCGGACATCCCCAGATCTTCAGATATTGAAGATAGGGTTTCTTCCCACTCCACATTTCATATGGTGTGGTAGGCACAGTCTTAGTCGGAACTCGGTTCAAAAGGTATGCAGCTGATTCTAGCGCATACCCCCAGAATGATCGCGGCAACGCAGCGTTACTCATCATGGACCGCACCATATCCAATAGGGTGCGGTTCCGTCTCTCCGATACACCATTATGTTGCGGAGTGTATGGAGGAGTAAGCTGAGAGAGAATTCCGTTCTCTTTTAAATAGTCCAGGAACTCGGCACTTAAGTATTCTCCACCTCGATCCGATCTTAGAATCTTAATACTTTTGCCGGTCTGTTTTTCTACTTCATTCTTATATTCCTGGAACTTTCCGAAGGCTTCGGACTTATGTTTCATTAAGAAGACATGTCCGAACCTTGAAAAATCATACGTAAAAGTGATGAAGTAAGAATAACCGCTTCGAGCATGTGTAGACATTGGACCGCACACATCATTGTGTATGAGTCCCAAGAGCTCGCTCGCTCTTACCCCATGTCCAGTAAACGGAGTCTTTGTCATCTTTTCTTTGAGACAGGATTGACAAGTGGCATACGATTGATATTCGAACGCATTCAAATATCCTTCTGTATGTAACTTAGTCAACCTTCTCTCATTGATGTGACTCAGTCTACAATGCCACAAGAAAGTCTGATTTATTTCCGGAGACTTTCTTTTGTGTGTATTCTGGACATTGAAAATCTGTGGTTGGTTTAATACGTATATACCATTACTCAATGTACCTGACCCAATCAAAACTTGATTAAGGTGAATGTTTACAACATTACTTACAAACGCAAATTCATAACCTTCTTTAGAAACTAAAGATACAGAAATGATATTACAAGTTGCGTTGGGTACAAAAAAGCAATTACGCAAAACCAAAACATGTCCATCTGACATTCCCAGGTGATAGTCCCCCACGGCTTTAGCATCCATGCTAGCTCCGTTCGCAACTCTGAGGGTCATGTCACCTGCCTTCAAAACCCTACGGTTTCTCAACGCCTGCAAAGAATTACAGATATGAGATCCTGATCCGGTATCCAATACCCAGGAAGTAGAGTTTATTGAAAGACAGTTTTCAATAACATACACACCTGAAGCTGAAGCTGCAACCTGCTTCAATTCCTGTGTCCTGGCTTTCCAAGCCCTGCAATCATTCTTCCAGTGACCTTTCTTATGACAATAGAAGCATTCTTCCTTATCCACAAGCTTCCCCGCTATCTTTGTTGCTTTAGCTTTTCCCTTCGTATCCACTTTACTAACACCGCCCCTTGGTTTGGCGGGGGCTTTCTTCTTCTTTCCCTTGGCTTTCTCCTTGGACCTAGAAGAAAATGATCCTCCTACAAACAAAGTGGATGTTTCCCTACCTTTCTGTAGGGTGCCCTCTGCGCTCCTCAGCATGTTGAGGAGCTCTGAAAGTTCAACCTCTTTTTCTTGTAGGTTGAAGTTCAGTATAAACTGGGCGTAAGTGGAAGGAAGGGACTGGAGAACTATGTCCGTATAGAGTTCACTCTCCAATGTGGTCCCTAGGTCTGCAAGCTCCTCAATGTAGCCGATCATCTTTAGCACGTGCTCGGCTACTGATGATCCGACGGCCATCTTTGCCGAAAATAACTTTTTCGACGCTTCGTATCTTGCGATACGAGATTGCTCTCCATACAGTTCTTTTGTATGGAGAAATATGGATTCAAGGTCCATATTCTCGTGCCTCCTCTGATGTTCGTTGTCCATCGAGGCAAGTACGATGCACTTGGCCTTCGCGCTATCAATCTCCCAAGTCTTGCGGATTTCCTTATCCGCGACGCTGGAAGTGGGACCAGGGACAGGGGGAGCTTTGGTGGTAAGAAGATACCCCAGCTTGTCGTAAGTGATTGCCATCTTGACATTCCTGAGCCAATCTTTGTAGTTTGGCCCTGTCAGTATATTTTTATCTAGAAGTAACTTAAGTCCCGTCATTTCAATTGGTCGCTGCAATTAGGAGAGAGAAGAAGAAACACTCAGCATGATGCTCTTGCAAGTTTAGAGTGGTTTTTAGTTTGTCTAAACAGGATGGCTCCCACTGTTTCTCGAATCCCTCCTCAAACCAAAAAGGAAGAATTAGTCAGGATCAATCTCACCGTACAATACTTGCTTAACCGTTCGGCCAGGCTGGTGTCGGTACTTCGAGGGAGGTTTTCCAACGCTTTCGCGAAGTTCCTTAATTTAAGAACCTCTTTTCCCTGGGAGCGTAGCCCCGCTAACACCTTTCTAGACACCTACTTGGTTTATAGCATTGATCGTTAAGTGAGAAATTTCCCGAGGAGTAGCATATACTCACAGTAGGATCGGGATCCAAATATCATCGCGTGACGAAACTGAAGGAATCCTACCAGAATCATCACACTCCAAATGGTATGCAAATCTAGCAAGTTTCAGTAGTTATGAAACTCCCGATGTGGATTTTTGCCCCATGCTCTTAGGACCTTGGCGTGAGGTCAAAATGTCATAAGTCACATGTCAAGTTCTTCCCATCATTATCCAGGTTAATTTGAATCCACCCGTACCTACCCTTGACGTAGGCCAAAATGGTAGTACGGCTGTCCCAAACCAACGCATTCTATCTATGCAACAGATAAATATCCGGCAACTACCAATCACTATGCCTTGGCGTGAGGTCAAAATACATAGCTTGAATACTACCGAATATTTAACTGAAATGATGGAGGGCTACGAATGGTTTTGGCAAAACCGTGAACGTAGTGAACTTGATTTAGTCGATGGAACGAGATAGCTTTTAAATGGAGTGGCTCAAACTCCGCATTTTAAAAGTTTGTTTTGAAAAGAACCGAGTGGTTTTTCGAAAGTGTTCCAACGACTTTTACTTGGTTTATTTTCTTGCATTAGTTCTTTTAATGCGTGATATTCTTGCATTAGTTCTTTTAATGCGTCCCATAATTTAATCCTACCATTGCAGAAAACAACCAAAATATGACGTACGCTTATGCCATTCGCATTCGCCACTGGGCCCCGTCATTACCCGTTAGGTTACTTAACTAACGACAGAGCGGGGGCTAGGCTAGCGCGTCTGTAAAACATAAGCAACGCCTAAATAATATCATATATAGATATACTGTAATGATAAACATTTCAGATCACAGATGAATACATTGGATATACTAGGAATCTGTAATTTGTACGAGCTTGTAACGAAAGACAGATTACACGGTCGCGGTGAATAGCCAAAACCCCACCCAAGACCCCTACGGGTGCGGCAAACTACCCGCCAAGTACCCGAAGCGTAGCAACCTCCCTCATCTCCATGAGTAGGCCACTCGACACTTCGGCATACCCGGTAGTTTGTGCACCCCCTCCATGGGTCTATCCTAGGAGCAAAAACAGTAAAAGGAAATTATACAATGACGGCTACAACCCCGACCCGGTTGTGCGGCCATACAAATAATTATTACATCAATTTACAAATTTACATGAATTGAAAGAAAAGAAAACTCTCGTCTCATAACCCCCGTCTATTCACCCGCGACAATCCAACATATTCATATACACATTCCAGCAACATTACAGATCACAGATTTGTATAACCCCCACTAATCGACATATAGCGATTAGTAGACGTTCAATACAAATATCACATTACAGAAAAACCCGTTAGCTTAAGTCTTTTAGAAGTTCGATCAAAAATACGGATTTTCGGGACCCCAAAAATAAAATTTTCGTTCTGGAAAATCTGGGCTGAAAATACATATACCAAAATTCCCAAAATACCCCCAGAATAACACTGCACCAAAAAAGGACCTCGGCCGAGTCAACTCGGCCACGGATCCGCGGCGGGAGCGTGCTCCCGCCGCGTTTCCATGGCGCTTTGACTCGATCGTGGGACCATCTTTGGTGGTTATTCACACAAAAGCCTGAGACGATTTTAGGTGTTAAAATAATCAACTTTTGAACAGTATAAAAATCGACAGAAACTTCGAATTTTGGTTCGTTTTCGGGACTTTTTCTTTGATCGATCTTCTAGTTACTTGCTAACATGTTAGATAGAGTTTAACTAGGCTCTGATACCACTGTAAGTCCATGCTACCTCTCCCGGTACTTTCGGGAAAGCGGAATATGGTAAAAAACGATTTTTATCGAGGTGGTAACATGGACCTATAACCCGGATCTTGGTTAAACATCTATCTAACAACCTAACTACGAGTTTCTAGCTACTCGGTTAGGGGGTTATACCTTGCTTGTCTTGAACTCCTTCGTCTTCAAGCTCCGATGGTGGTCCGGATTGGCTTCTTCCCGTCGTCTCCGTACGCCGAAGATAGATCCACCTGAAAGCTCCAACCTTTGGCTCCTTCTTCGTTCTTTGAAGAAACTAGTTCACTCGGTTTGCTAAACCTTGTGAACTAGAGTGAGTAGAGAAGAGTTTGTATGGGATTTTATCTATGGTTCTTGATTCTCAACTCATAAGACAAGAGAACCATAGAGTCAAGAGAGGGAGAAAGAGGAAGAGGGTGACAGCAAAACAAGAGAGAGAATGAGCAAGAAAGAATGAGCAACTCTTTTGTCTCTCACCCTCTCATAATCCAAAGTCATGATAACTCATCATACCAAAAAAGTCTTATGTGATGGTTGAAGCAACCATAACCATATCATTTCATGCACTCATTTTACACAAATGAGCAAGCAAGCAAAAGTCTTTGCCATGAAATGATGGCTATGGTTATCATGATGGTCAACTAGTCAAGCCTAGTCAACCGGTCAACAAAGTCAACAAGTCAACAAAAGTCAACAAGTCAACAAAGTCAACAAAAGTCAACAACCATGTCACCATAATACTTAATTAATATAATAGTTAATCACATATCATATTCTCATTAGGGTTGAGCAAAAAGTCAATAGTCAACGGTCAACTGTCAACAACCCTAATGAGAATCTGCTGCCTCTGTCTCCCTGTCAACTGTGCATACACACCCGTATCCGCGTTCCGAGGAACACGAATGCAAACTAGATAAATCCAATCCCAAAAGGTACACTAGGATCTGGCTTAAACCAAAGCCCGCTAGTGTAAACTGTCCGGACACTGTACGTGCACAAGTGTACGGATGTGACCGAACCCTGTCGCAAAACCATGCGACCTGTCGCAATACCATGCGACCTTTACTCTTTTGCCTAAAGGCGAAAAGCTTTCTGTGTGGGACTCTAAAGACTCGACACTACGCTGGCAGTGGGTTTAACCACAGACCGCAAGCGGCACTAGCTGTGCGTAACGGTCCCCAGGTAATGCCGACAAGAAGACCAACGAGGCGAAACCCATCTGAACTCCTACTGAGCCTGAGTGTGACATTCTCCGTACAGTCCGGTCTGTTCGTCTGATACATCGCATGGCGGGCCTAGAGGGCGGTAAATGTCAGTCCCCTAATAGCGGTACAAGTCGTGCCGGAGCGAAGCCCAAAACACCCTGAGATAACACTGGAAGTCTACCAGTATATCTCGTTTGCCCTGGCCAGGGACTACTCGTGTAATGGCTCTCCTAGACACAGCGCGATGTCAACCCCCAATACCGGGAGAGACGAATCCAGTCTAACCGTCACTGCCTCCAAGTGCTTCGGGACTGCACCCAACCACTACCTGTTTGCACGACTCCTTTGAGCCGTGGTAGGGTAGTGATCAAAGTACAGTGGGAACACACTCGAGGCGAAGTGACAGTGTCAAGTCAGCGGACTAAGCTGTACTCATGTCACCTGGGAACTGATAACTGACGATAGGCATAATACCAACTAGTCAGTTCCCGACGAGTCCTGTCCAGTGTACCCGTAACCTAACGAGCACCCGCATACTATTTCAAGTACGACGTACTGACGGCTGTGGGACAGACCGTCTCCCACACTGGGATGAGAAGCGCATGCGCTGGTCTACTCCGGAGTATCGATGCCCTGTCTCGATAGTCCTGCGACCAGGGACCTGCATAAGGATGTGCTTATAGATTACCCAACCCCACTGGTGTGACGGCCATCACATCGCTGGTAATCAAGCAAAGATCCTAAGGGCTCCACTAATGTGTATAGGCGATATACAAAAATAAACACATGTACACATTGAAGTAGAAACAAACCAAGTAGCATACTACTATTTTGAGCAAGATTGTATATACAGGGTGAATATCCCAAGCTTCCATTAAGTAATATACAAACTAGTATGATACAGTAATGGCCTCTAGGGCATATACACTAACAGTTATTTACTATTCACGAGTTGGCAACTCACCCCCGTTGTGCCACAGTGTTTTGTAGGACTTTCCCTCCGAGTAGTCGCGGCAGGGCGTCTTATCATCTCTACTTTTGCGGATACCGCTACGTTTGGCTGTGAGGCCTTTGCTTTTAGGTGGGTTTACGGTTATCTGTTTGTACATTGTATATCTTTTTGTTGGATCTAGTATTCTCCATCTACCACTTCTTGTATATGACCTAGAGACGAGTTGTGAGGATTCTGTGTTGTATTATTGGTGACTTTGGGTGCCGTGCTCGTGGGATCCGGCTATGTGGAAAAGTTTTACCTCTTTATGCAGTTTCCTTTATATTCTTCGCTTCGGCGTCGTATTTATATTTTGTGGTGGATGTCTCCGCCGTTGGGCGTGATTTTCTCCCGTTTGGGATGCTTTATTTATTATTTATGTTGTACCCGTTTTCGGGGCTAGTTGTTACAAAGGGGGTGCTGCCGAAATTTTTCAGAAAGAAAACTAGAGTTAGATATTTTACTTGTGATTTTCCTAATGTTTTAAACTATGTTTTCTCTATTGATCCAGTTTTGGGTGGTTTAGATTTCTGGGTTTCGGCTTACTTAAGTTGCGTACGCCTGTAGACGTTACGTGGTTTAAGTGCCGGTTACGGGCCAAATTTCGGGTCGTGACAAAGTTGGTATCAGAGCGCTAGGTTTTAACCTTTCGGAGTGTAGGATGACCTTGGTATGATGGAGTAGGTAGCTTAAGCAGAGTGACGTAGCGTGTGTATGTTCCGCGGCATACTTACGACACGGTACTCCGCCTAAGTGACCTTAAGAGTTATTGATTGATTTTCCTCCGTGATGATATACATCTTTGTGATTCGATTCCTGTTTCCTTATCGAATCTTGTTTCAATTTCCAGCCTATATGCCGCCGAAGACTACGAGGGCACAGAGAGCGGCCGCGAGGGACGAGGTCAGAGTTGACTCGTCTGAGGCGAGGACTGACCAGGGCGGTACGCCTGTCGTACCGGAGCACATTGCTATGATTGGGGCTGGTATGCAAGACCTGCGCCAGATGATGGGGACTTTAGTAGAGGCCATTCGAGCGCAGAGGCAGGCAGTTGTTCCACCCGTTGCAGGGACCACGATGGCACCTATAGTTCCGGTAGTCGCAGTTGCAGCTCCGGAGGTTATTACCGTGTCACTGACGGAGTTCATGAGGCTGAGGCCTCCGGTGTTCACTGGCACGGATACTACTAAGGATCCGCAGTCGTTTATCGACCGGATGGCCAGGATTTTTCGTTCGCTCCGATGGTCCGACGAGAGATGGGTGGAGTTTGCGAGTTTCCGGCTGGAGGGTCTGGCCCAGAAGTGGTGTGAGTCCTTGGAGAGGGGCAGAGCCGCAGGTCTTGCTCCTATGACCTGGGCTGAGTTTGTGGCGGTATTTCTCGCCTGTTTTCTTCCACCGAGCGTCAGGGATACGCGAGCGTGCCGATTTGAGTCGTTACGTCAGACTCCGGGGATGACGGTGTCTGAGTATGATGTACTGTTTACCGAGCTGTCTGTGTATGCTCCGTACTTGGTGGCGACTGATGAGATGAGGGTGAAGAGGTTTGTTCGAGGCCTACTTACCCAGTTGTTCCTAGCCACCAGCATTCAGCATTGCGACACATATGCGGCAGCTGTAGATGCAGCTTTATTGGTGGATGAGCGTTTATCTGAGTCATCGGTTGTTCCGGAACCGAAGAGTACTCGTACGGATGTACCAGCACGGAGACAGAGGTTTGCACGCCGAGGCTGAGTTCCTTCAGACTCCGGGAGTAGCAGAGACGCGGGACGTGGCCAGTTATTCAGTTCTTATTCCCAGGAGGGCCAGCGACCGTCTTTGTAACATTTCAAAAAGATAAAATATTAATTTTGGGAATTTTTATAATTTAATATTATTTTATTGAATATTTTAATATTATTTTATTGAATATTTTAATATTTTGGTATTATTAAATACAAATAAATGGGGAATTTTTTTAGAAAATTATGGAAAATTCTAAAATAGGGTAAATTAGAGAATTATGCCATTTCTAAGTTTAATTGATTAGTTATATGCTAATTTAGTGTTAATCGCGATTAAAAATCGCTAATCGGCTTTTTAACAATTTTGTGCAAAACATGCACATATCTTTTCTACACTTACGCATTTTCACCATGAGTTGTTTTGGGGTTACTATTTATGTGAGAAAGGAATTTTGAAGATAAGAGAAGAGAAAGAAAAGGAAAAGAAAAGGGTTTTATATTAAAGAATGAGGTTTGGTGAGAAAGAGAGGTATGGGCACCCTTGACTAAACACTTAGCCATTTTTCCCTTCCCTCATTCTCCTCCCTCTCCTCCTTTCTCCTGCTGCTGCTGCTCCTCCATATCCCTCCCCTTTTCAAAGCCCCAAATCATCCCAAATACAATCCCAAAATCCAATCTCCATTTCATTAAATGTGTGCACAAGCTCAAGATCTATACATTGGACCAAGAAAGCAAGGATTTGGCCACTAGGGGCAACTCAAGAAAATTCTTGAGTTTCCAAATGAGGTATTTTCTGAATCATTAACTTAGTTTTAGCATTTCCTTTACCCCCGTGTTATGATTGAACCGATATTGTGTGATTTGGTGACTTGAGGTAAAACCTAGTTAGGGTTGTGAAGAATTATGAGTTGTAATGTGAAATTGAGTTCAATAGAGGCTACACCAACACCCTAGTGTATGAATTGAGACCCTAACCTGAAGCTTAAACCCAGAATACGGATTTTAGAAACCGATATCGGAGAAATTGTGGAATCTGTGAAGGGTATATTGAATCTGCTATCACCCGAGACATCCTAAATTAAAATTGATTGGACAGTGACATGTGCAGGCACCCAGGAAGCTACCACCAAGACCCCAACCCCTAACTCATCAACCCGGCCGCAGATATATTCCAATTGGCCGCAATTTGCGGCCAGACCTACCCCATTTTGGCTCGTTTTGGTTTTGGTGTTCCCTTATTAGTAGTTTAGACCCCTGGCATGTGTAGAATTGTATAATTTGACCTAGGGTGAAATCTGGGACCCTTTTTCCTAGTTGCTGTTTTGGATTCGTGTTTCCGTATTTTTAATTCTGCATTTGTGTCTTGTGATTTACCTCGACTATTTGGCGTTTATACGACGATATAGAGGATTTATTGATGGTTTTGAAGGCGTGCCATAGGTTCTAACCTATAGGCCTCTTATCGTATAGTTTTGGGTTTCATGTGCTGTTTTAGCTTTGATTTGGTTTTAATGCGCATATACGACACTTTGATGTGTAGGTACCCCATGAAGACTACGGGACGACAAGAAAACGCGTGGTGACATCGAAAGATGGAGACGCAAGGTGAGTAGATTATATCTACAGGGGGAAGTCGGGTGGATGGCGTATAGCACCCCCGCAGTCCGTAGTTGTGATATTATATATGATAGTTAGGTGTACTATGGATAGTGTAGGGTTAGGGGTGACTAGTGTAGTTCATAGTCGCGAACCCTAGAATAGATTTACACCTACACGCACACCCTTGCATATTCATTATACTTGCACTGTGTTGATGATATTGGATGACATTGGAGATGAGTCGATGATGTTGGGCTTTGTGCTGCGAGATCGGTGATTTGATGTGATTCGTATTTGGGATACGATACGTGATCTCTAGCGGGCCTTGGGACATGTGTTTACACATGCATTTATATAGACGGTATCGATTGTACTAGACTTAGATCAGTACCCCAGATTATGTGATATGATGATAGTGATACCTGAGATGTGATGAGCTAGTGTGATATTGACCCGTACCCAGCTATTGGGATGCCGTACGACGATTTACCGTACGAGCCTATATTGATAATAGATCCGCGCTCATGACTTGAGGATGTCATATGATATACTATATCGTACGCGATACTATAGAGGCGGGATCACCGACTATTATATCTATATATCGACTCAAATTTAGGCGGTTTCCACACCCCTCCCGATTTACTTGATACTTAGATCTGTCGTTTGCATAGTAGATGTTAGACTAGACCCGAGTCATACCTATTTCAAAAACTACGAATCAGGAATATCTTAAAAGACAAGTAAAGAGATTCTACGGGTATTTTTCAAAGGACATATCTTTCTTAAAATATACGGTAGCCCTTATTTTACTAAAAATCCTGATTCGTCTTACTTCAAACGACATAACTGCATGATATATACATATCGATGTAGATTCTTCAATATGGTGTTGATTATTTGATTTCCGCATATTCATGCTATTCACATTGCTTTGCATATGATTATTGCTATATTATTATCATGCTGTTAGGACACCCGCACCATTATCGATGATGCGTATGTTCCACGTACACTATTTGCCGGCTCATACACTTCATCATCGATAATTGCCATGCCACTACACTGTAGTATTGTTGCGTTCATGATATGACTCTTGCATGGCATATTGTACACTTATACCTGTACACAAACATAGATGATTCTGACTTGATTAGAGATTTGGGAACCGCAAGATGTTCTTCAAAACTGATTCATTTTAAAAGAGCGGTTTCCCTCGACATGTGCACATTACTATTCCATGTTGCATGACTTATGATATGCTTACCTTTCTTACATGTCGCATACATCATGTTTTGATTATACGCATTGAGATGTGTTGTTTCCATGATATTTCTGGATTTGGGAACCGTGGGTATTTCAAAAGAGAATATATAATTGTGTTAAAAACCCGGTTACCCTTGATATGATATTTTAGTGCGTCCACCATGTGTTTTCTCGGTGCTGAGAGCGACATGTGAAACCCGATTCGAGGAGGCGGATGTGGCCGATTGCGGGTACATGGTGGACCCGGTATGGTACCCCGGGGCGAGAACGGTTTCGCTGTGTAGTAGACGGTGAGCCTGGAAGAGGGACTACTACCTACCGGTGATTGTACTTGAGCTCGGCGGATATCTGGAGGATACCGACCAGAGTTGAGAGATGGACATGGGCTGACCCGTACTGCCGGGGCCGAGGGCCGATACCGCAGACGGAGCCCAGAGATGGACATGGGCTGACCCGTACTGCTGGGGCCGAGGGCCGATACCGCAGACGGAGCCCCATATGGACGAGGATTTACGTGTCGATGCTAGGCACGGGTTTCATGATGTTTTCCATGATTTTGTTTATATCCTCATATTTGCATACATGATGCTTATTGTCATTGGGTGACGGGTGGACGGGTTCCACGTTTATTGTCATTGGGCAACGGGTGGACGGGTTCCACGTATATACAGACATGGATCATATACAGACTGGATTTACATTGATCATACTTCATTTGTATATATAACAGGGTATGAGGGCGCTGTTATATATACCCTTACACCAATATTAGTGGTATGGGACGCTAATATATGTGTATTGATACTTCATCATTTTTACTTCATGCAGACATACCTTCCATCTATGACATGTTATTACCTGAGTACTTGGCACTACACACCTGTTTAGATGTTGCTTTGCCACCTTATCATGTATCAGGCTTATTCTTTGAGGTTCATATATTGATCGTATTGGCCTAGGATTATGTCTTGCATTCGGTTTCTGCTTGTAGATATTCTTTATTCACGAGTTGGAAACTCACCCCCGCTGTGTCACAGTTCTTGCAGGTTTTGCCGTACAGGTTTCATTGCGGCATTTCTGGCACCTGATTGAATGATTTAGCCTGCTTGCGCTTTCTAAAAGATAGATCAAAAATTTTTGTAACCGCAATCAAGAACGGCGTCGGATGAAGCTAGCCGGTGAGTACGGGTCGGTCCATAGGGATGTTGTGAATTTCCGATTCGTTCTAACGAGTTAATTCCGAAGGGTGTTCGGATTAATTATTAAATCTAAAAACCTAATTATTCTAGGGCAATTAACTAGATCTATTCTTGCTAGGGTTAGGTTTAGGGATGGTTTGGAAATGCAAGTAAACCTCAACGCTTTCTATACCCGAATGAAGATCTGTGAGGAGTTGCGGTAATTATCAATAAAGGGGATTAGATCCGTTCGGGAAGGTGTTCCTTCCTTTAGGTTCTTGTCCTTCCTTTAGAGATCCTTACCCTAACTTCCATGGAAAACATCACACCCGGGCCTTTATACTACGGTATCACCGCTACCTCGTGGGATAGGGTGCCGTAGGGAGCGGTATGTGCATGTATGCATGGAGTCCTATTGTAAATATTTGGTGGGTAGGAAAGGGATGAGAGATCTCATCTCTCAAAATCCTTCCCCAAAGCTAAACCCTAAACAAGTTCCTAGGGCATGAAATTAAATCTACCTAGGGCAAGGAATTTAAATCTACACTAAGGCATGAAATTAAATTACTTACAGATGCATCCCTCCAATCATCCATGCAGGGTTGTCAGATCTGAATTTCTGAATGGAGAAGAAACACCGATGCTCTCCAAAAGATTTCTAAATTTTATTCATTAAAGGGAGACATAAAGAATTACAATCTGTAGAGTTTCTATTTATAGAGAATAGGAAACCCTAGGTTACATTTTGATCCGCATGTCTACAATTACAAAAATAGCCCTATAAAGACCAGTCAACGCCGCCACCAAATTATGGTAAACTTTATTTTCACAAAGGCCTCTGTATGGCCGCGGAACCGCGGCCTGGGTAGGGGTTGGGCCGCGGTTCCGCGGCCCAATGGTAAGATCACTGGCTGAAACTTCTGGGCTGGGCTCTGGTTGTATTGTGATGCTTTATTCTTCATTTTATTCTTCATAAAAGCTTCTGGTTCTCTTTCAGATCTTCCAATGAATAATTGTGGTGTACTTTACCCGTTCGCTTTGTAATCTTGGTGCGCTGCCCTTTGTTCTTTGTAAACTGATCTTTCTGTAGGCTTTATCAAGATCCTTCTCTTTGTTGGTCAAAGTCTCATTTTTACGTCGTCTTTTATTGTTTTCACAGTTTTAGATCCAAGAACCTGTAACCTGTAATATGTAGCAGACATGCGTCAAAAGCACCCGTTTATTTGTAAAAAAGAATAAGAATGGGGAATATAATAATGCAATATTATGGTGTGAACAAATACCCCCAAACTTACCTCTTGCTCGTCCTCGAGCAAACTTATTTTTATTCACTAAAATCCTAACCGCACTTTCGCAAGGAAACGCGATTGCACTGAGCTCGTGCAACAAGCCGTTAAACCTCTAGGTGTCCCTAGTAGGAGGAGTGTTGTCTCCTGAGGGTTTTCAGCGGATACTACCCACAAAATCCTATCAATTCGGCCCATTAACTTTTATTCTCCAGTTAGGTTTTCTAACAAGGAATTCTATTATCTTCGACTCATAAATCATCCACCCATATTCTTCACACTTCCTCATTATTTAACTTAAGATTATATATATCTTGCAGATCTACTTAGCTTTCAGCATTTCCTAAGTTTTCCTTCTAGGGTTCCATCTCCACTTAGGAATTTCTATCAACCCTACTAAAGATACAAGTTTTATTCTTCATTCCTTTCTCTCATCTAAACTCTAATCACATATCCCCACGTGTGTGTAAATATCACCCCTACACTTGGAAATTCAAATCAAGCAATCGTACTCTCATCCATTGTCCAAAGCACTTATTAATTAGTGAACTTTTAAATGAATTTTGCTTACACATCCTTCATACGACCGTTAATACTTCTTGAGGTACCAACAACCGATTACAAAATGTGTTTGCACATTTAAGCGTAATTCCTAGTTTTGCAACACCCAAGGCTTTAGCAGTGACTCCCAAACCAGTTGGTCTAAGGCACTAGGTGATGAAGCACCCTCGCTAAATATTTTTCTATTTTTGCAGCCTTAAGTAATCACAAAAACCAGTGTCCATTTTTTTATTCTTTATTCACACTTTTTTTCTTTTATTTTCTTCGGACTAAGGACTTTAGACAAGAGCATTTCAAGGTCTCTTCTACTATTCCAAGTTTCAAGGTGCGTGATTGTGCAAATTGTAGGATATATATTTTCAGAATCTAGACTTAAGCTAAGAACTATTTTTCAAACTTATACTCTAATAAGAACATCAATACTCTTCCCTTGTTTCGACTTAGCCCAAGAAGTGAACCCAAAATTTGCCTATTTCTAAATAAACTACAAGGCATATACTTTCTACCGTTAAACATTAAGGAATGTTATTTTTAGGGTTTTTAATTTACTAAGTCTAAGATCTAGTTGCTCCTAGCTAGTTAACCTATCTGTCAAACTCTAGTCAAATAAACCAAAATTTATAACGATAATTTTTATAATTTTTGAAAATTTTCAAATTTTTATGGTTTTTCAAATAAATATGCAAATGCAAAAATATGTACAAATGAATGCGAAGGAAGAAGACGTACCGAGCATACCCCCAAACTTGAACTTGACAGTGTCTTCACTGTCATACTAAACCAAGAGGGTCAAAATGTCGGCACTCCCCTGTTTATTTATTTATAATTTTTTTTATATATTTTTTTGTTTTGAAATTTTTTTGTTTTTTTTAATAGAAAAAGAAAACAAAAAGATATATACATATATACAACAAGGTTCCCCCCAAACTTAAGCTTGGCCTTACACAAGCCAAAGGTTAGCACCAACCATTCAAAAATCTTATCATGGTAAAGGTATAGTCGGTGCAAGAATGGGGTGGAGATGAAAGAAATGAGAAACACGTGAGACCGTGTGGAAAGAAGAATGGTAGAATATGGTCTCGGTGGAGGAGAAGAATGGCGGAAAGGAGAAAGAAGGAGCGCGCGATCTTGAGGGTGTAAATTGAGTGAATAAATTAGCGCAATTTGTGATGACCGATGTGTTATAAATGATTGCGCTAACCTATCAATCCGTCGAGAAATGGGGTCAAATCCCTCAAGATTCACAAGAAAACATGGGTACGCCGAACTTGGTATAGGAGATGAAAGCGAAACGGTCATTTGTTCGGTCAGAACAATGGGAAAGACGAAAGGGAGTGAATTAGGGATAGTATCTTTCTCACCGTAGTAAACTGTTTCGAACTTGAAAGATTCCATTAATGGTTCGAAACTACTATAATCAACCGAGTCTGATGGCTCATCTAAAAATGTAAAGTACTCAAACTCGGGCAGTGAGTCATCGGTATCGTCCGAAAAAGTGAAACACTCGTAGGTGTTATCGTCTGTGAGAATTGTGTCAGATTCAAAGGAAAAGGTTTCAATCTCACAGTCTTCAAGCGGGGTCGGAACGATGGGAAGGAAGGAGGGTGATATAACAGTCAAAGGTTCAGGAGGATGAATTGGAAAATCAGACACATCAAACAAAAATGATTCAACCTCAATATTATCCTCAAAACTCTCCTCAATACTATCCTCAATATTTAACTCATCCATGCCTTTATCATCAAAATCTAGACGCATATGAGATTCGGGAGAAACATTTAATAACTCAGGATGATGATTTGAACATAAAATTTCAATTAAATCGACAGGTTCATCATCCGAAATATTCCCGGCGTCTATATCCTCAATCAAGTGAAAATCAATTTCTTTAGACACCTCATCTAAACCATGGATATTTATCGATTTAGGTTCTAGAGTGGAGGTGTAAAGGTCAAACGGATTAGGTGTGGTTTCACTCGAAAGGGGTTCTTCACAATTTGGCAAATCAAGCACTACAAAATCACACAACTCATTTTTATTTTCAACAGGTGAACTATTTAGGGCAATCGATGGAAAACAGGAGTTGTGGGCTTCAATTGGGTACGGGTAGGGTTGATTTGAAAATCCTCTCTCATTCTCACTCTGTCCAACCGCCTCCTTATACATTAAAATTTTTTGAGCTAGCAGGAAACTAGCTACCGGTTCACTAGGTTGCATAAGGGCGGCCAAGGACGCTTCCACATTCCTAGTCATTTTATTTGTTGCAGCAATATAAGCTTCCAATGACTCTTCCAAACTAGACTTAGGTGGTGAGGGGGTTTCAGTAAAAGATTCAAAATTGGTTGGATATGTGAAACTCCCTAATGGCTGTGTCGAAACAGTGTCTAGTGAAGGTGGGAAGGTCGGGTATGACTTGTAGGAAGTGGGTGGTTGGGCAGGGATAGGGTCAACATATGGATAAAAAGGTGAATAATCGTGCGGATCCCTAAAACTAGATGAGTGGAGATGGGTGAAAGATCGACTGCGAGATTGAGCAATATGCTCAGCAATGGACATCGGCCTAGGAGTGATAGAAGGACTTAAAGAAGTGGTATCAATATATGTAGGTGGTAAAGGTTGACTCGGTTGACACAAAGTAGGTTGAAAGGTCAAACTATTTCTCCTAGACGCCTCTATGTGATCTTTCAAAGATTTTTTAGGCATGGAGGGATCGTTTTTAAACTGACCGAACAAATTAACATATGACGCAAAATTAGGTTCGGGATACCAAAGTTCGGCTAATGATTTATTATGTGGGGTACCCATGTTAGAAGAAGAAAGGTGACAAGAAGGAAGGTTGGATGGTGCAAGGATTTATTTGGGGCTAAAAAATTTTGCAAGCTTTATAAAATATTTGTCGTTGTTATTTTCATTTTTTTTCTTTATTTGGAAAAAATTTGTTGCAAAAAGATTTTAGATAAAATATATGCAACGGCAAAATATTTTATAGAAAAGATATGCAACAGCAAAATATTACTTGCAATCAATTTAGTTCAAGCGGGGCCCAAAAATCCTGCACAAGACTGTTATATGGAAGGGAATATATTTTTAAAGTGCACAGAATCTTGCAGGAATTTCAAGAAAATAAATTTCAAAAATTACAGAGGAGGAACAGAGAAGCTTACAGAAAAATTTTCATAAGAAGATGCCACTAGATCGCCGCCCTTCCGCGGCAATAGAGAACTAACACCGCGGTTCCGCGGCCCTCTGGACAGAACGGATCCCCAAAATTTTTTGTAAGATCTGATTCGACTAGATGGCCGCGGTTCCGTGGCCTAAGGTGGGTTTTGGCCGCGGAATCGCGGAGAGATGGTGGATTTAGATCTGCAGAAAATTTTCACTGTTCTGTTATTTAATTTCCTTTCTGTTTCGATACCCCGTTTTCCGTTTTGCTTTCTGAAAATTTCCAGATCCAAATTTGTATATCCTGCAAAAATTCAAACAACAAAGTATCCCTTCCAAAAATAACAGATTATATATATTTTTTATATTTTTTGGATTTTTTAGATTTTTATGATTTTTTAAATTTTATGATTAACCCGAAATTGCGAAAAGGAAAGTTCTACGCCATCCCCGGCAACGACGCCATTTGATTAAATGATTTAGCGTGCTTGCGCTTTCTAAAAGATAGATCAAAAATATTTGTAACCGCAATCAAGAACGGCGTCGGATGAAGCTAGCCGGTGAGTACGGGTCGGTCCACAGGGATGTTGTGAATTTCCGATTCGTTCTAACGAGTTAATTCCGAAGGGTGTTCGGATTAATTATTAAATCTAAAAACCTAATTATTCTAGGGCAATTAACTAGATCTATTCTTGCTAGGGTTAGGTTTAGGGATGGTTTGGAAATGCAAGTAAACCTCAACGCTTTCTATACCCGAATGAAGATCTGTGAGGAGTTGCGGTAATTATCAATAAAGGGGATTAGATCCGTTCGGGAAGGTGTTCCTTCCTTTAGGTTTTTGTCCTTCCTTTAGAGATCCTTACCCTAACTTCCATGGAAAACATCACACCCGGGCCTTTATACTACGGTATCACCGCTACCTCGTGGGATAGGGTGCCGTAGGGAGCGGTATGTGCATGTATGCATGGAGTCCTATTGTAAATATTTGGTGGGTAAGAAAGGGATGAGAGATCTCATCTCTCAAAATCCTTCCCCAAAGCTAAACCCTAAACAAGTTCCTAGGGCATGAAATTAAATCTACCTAGGGCAAGGAATTTAAATCTACACTAAGGCATGAAATTAAATTACTTACAGATGCATCCCTCCAATCATCCATGCAGGGTTGTCAGATCTGAATTTCTGAATGGAGAAGAAACACCGATGCTCTCCAAAAAATTTCTAAATTTTATTCATTAAAGGGAGACATAAAGAATTACAATCTGTAGAGTTTCTATTTATAGAGAATAGGAAACCCTAGGTTACATTTTGATCCGCATGTCTACAATTACAAAAATAGCCCTATAAAGACCAGTCAACGCCGCCACCAAATTATGGTAAACTTTATTTTCACAAAGGCCTCTGTATGGCCGCGGAACCGCGGCCTGGGTAGGGGTTGGGCCGCGGTTCCGCGGCCCAATGGTAAGATCACTGGCTGAAACTTCTGGGCTGGGCTCTGGTTGTATTGTGATACTTTATTCTTCATTTTATTCTTCATAATAGCTTCTGGTTCTCTTTCAGATCTTCCAATGAATAATTGTGGTGTACTTTACCCGTTCGCTTTGTAATCTTGGACCTTGCGCTGCCCTTTGTTCTTTGTAAACTGATCTTTTTGTAGGCTTTACCAAGATCCTTCTCTTTGTTGGTCAAAGTCTCATTTTTACGTCGTCTTTTATTGTTTTCACTGTTTTAGATCCAAGAACCTGTAACCTGTAATATGTAGCAGACATGCGTCAAAAGCACCCGTTTATTTGTAAAAAAGAATAAGAATGGGGAATATAATAATGCAATATTATGGTGTGAACAGCACCCTGCTTCCTTGCGGGTGAATTGCATTTGGTAGGTGGGTTCTTTTGCATCAAGAATCACCATTGTACTTGTATTATTCTTGTATCTAGAAATTCCATCAACCAAACTTGTATATTGTTTCAGACTTAGACTTTTGTGATGTATTATTCGACCTTAGAGTCGCGCTTAGTAGTATGGCGGTTTTCATGCTTATTGAGTTCTTTTGGTTTGATCCTCGCCTTTCGGCGTTGTATATTATTATTGCTTGTGTGGTTGTGACCGTCGTATGACGAAGAGCTAGCTCCCGCTTGGGGATGCCTTTTATCATTGTATATATGTTGTTCTTGTTGTACCCCGTTCGGGGCCAGTATTTACAAAAGGAATTCTGCCGAAATTTTTAGAAAAGACTTTACCTTTTAAAAATGCACATTTGGCTTAGTTATTTAAAAACCTTGACTTCAAACATGTTTTCCTTCACTTCTTTAAAAACCAGTTTTCTTTACTTACTCTTAAAATGGTTTTAGATTTCTGGGCTTTTGGCTTACTTGGATCAGATGGAGTCCTATAGACTTCATATGGTTTAAGGGCCTGTCACGTGCTCTTTCGGGTCGTGACAGTCTTATGGGTGCTTCGGGTGTGGCAGTCTACATCACCTTGTTCGGGATTGTACCGTGGTGCGTCAGAGAGGGCCAGCAGTACCCCAGGTTACCTTACCACCTTCTCCGCCTCAGAGAGTGTTGCCTCTTATTCCTATGGTTGCACCGCGTCAGACTCCTACTCAGAGAGGTCATGGGTGCGGTGGTTTTGTGCTGAGAGGACGAGGTGGCAGAGGCAGAGGACAGCCAGTAGCCGGTAGAGGACAGGCTCGGGTTTTTGCCTTGACTCACCAGGACGCTCAGGCGTCCAATGCTGTGGTTTCAGGTACCCTTTCTGTATGTTCTTATGATGCACATGTTCTTTTCGATCCGGGATCTACGCATTCGTATGTTTCTACGCACTTCGTGCCGAGGTTAGGCCGAGAGTCGTGTTTGCTAGATCAGCCACTTGTCATGACTACTCCTGTGGGAGAGACGTTTGTTGCGCGACACGTGTTCCGATCGTGTGCTGTCCGTTTAGGAGACAGAGATCTGTCCGTCGACTTGATCCTTCTTGAGATGTTGGACTTCGACGTTCTGTTGGGCATGGACTGGTTAGCTACTTGCTACGCGTTCGTGGACTGCCGCGAGAAGACAATTAGGTTTTGTTTTCCCGGCGAGTCAGTGTTTGTTGTGTAGGGGGACCGTGGTGCCGCCCCTCACAGTTTGATTTCTGTCATATGCGCTAGTCGGCTTTTGAGGAGGGGATGTCGGGGATTCTTGGGTTTCATTCATGATATTGGAGCCACAGTGGAGTCGTTGGACCGGGTTCCTACCGTGCGAGAGTTTCCCGACGTCTTTCCCGATGAGTTACCTGGGATGCCGCCATAGCGCGATATTGGGTTTTGCATTGATCTGATTCCTGGCACGGAGCCTATTTCTATACCGCCTTATCGGATGGCTCCGACAGAGCTTAAAGAGCTTAAAGATCAATTGCAAGAGTTGCTTGATTTAGGACTTGTGCATCCGAGTGTTTCGCCGTGGGGAGCTCCTGTTCTGTTCGTCAAGAAGAACGACGGCAGTTTGAGGCTGTATGTGGATTATCGTCAATTGAACCGAGTTACGGTGCGGAACATGTATCCTTTACCTCGCATTGACGATTTATTTGATCAGCTCCAGGGTGCGAAACATTTTTCTATGATTGATTTGCGTTCGGGTTATCATCAGTTGCGGGTTCGGAATGATGACATTCCGAAGACTGCTTTTCGTACGCGTTGTGGGCATTATGAGTTTTTGGTGATGTCGTTCGGACTCACCAATGCGCCAGCAGCGTTCATGGATCTGATGAACAGGATTTTCAGGCCGTTCCTCGACCAGTTTATTATTGTGTTTATTGATGACATACTGGTGTACTCTAGGAGTCGTGAGGAGCATGAGCAGCACTTGATGATTACTTTGCAGGTATTGAGAGAGCACCAGCTGTATGCTAAATTCTTAAAGTGCGCGTTTTGGCTTGATAGAGTTGACTTCCTGGGTCACGTGGTGACTGGTGACGGTATTCTTGTGGACCCGAGGAAGATCGAGGCTGTACAGCTTTGGCCCAGACCTGTATCGGTGACTGAGGTCCGCAGCTTTTTGGGCTTAGCTGGTTATTATCGCCGTTTTGTGCAGGATTTCTCGAGTATCGCTGCACCGCTGACTGGAATGACCCGGAAGGGAGTTCCTTTTCTTTGGACTGATGCATGCGAGTAGAGTTTTCAGCAGTTGAAGACTCGGTTGATGACAGCACCAGTTCTATCTTTACCTTCTGGATCGGGCGGCTATGTTGTTTACTGTGATGCTTATCGAGTGGGGCTCGGTTGTGTTTTGATGCAGCATGATAGGATGATTGCGTATGCTTCTACGCAGCTGAAGAAGCATGAGTAGAATTACCCCACTCGCGATCTTGAGATGGCCGCGGTGGTCTTTGCGTTGAAGATTTGGAGACACTACTTGTACGGGGAGTCATGTCAGATCTTCACGGATCACAAGAGCTTGAAGTATATCTTCCAGCAGTGGGATCTGAATTGAGACAACGCCGTTAGATGGAGCTAGTGAAGGATTATGATTGTGAGATCCTTTATCACCCGGGCAAGGCGAATGTGGTAGCTGATGCTTTGAGTCGTAGGCCCGGGGGTAGCTTGTCCCAGTTGAGCGCAGTTCAGCGTCAGTCTTCTGCAGATTGGCAGCTCTTGTGTGATAGTAGAGTGCAGTTCGAGTTTTCTTCCGCTGGGGGACAACTTGCTCATGTCCGCGCCCGTCCACTACTACTTGATCGTATCCGTGAGGCGCAACCCAGTGATGCCCGTTTGTCTGAGATTCTTGAGCTTGTTCAACAGGGTACAGTTTCGGAGTTCATGATTGATGACCAGGGTGTGCTACGATGCGGGACTCACTTGTGTATACCGGATTCTGATGGGTTGAGACGCGAGATCCTAGAGCAGGCACATAAGTCGGCCTTTAGCGTTCATCTAGGTTCCACCAAGATGTACCATGACTTGAGAGAATTTTACTGGTGGGAAGGGATGAAACGCGATATTTTGGACTTCGTTTCGAGGTGCCTGACTTGTCAGCAAGTCAAGGCTGAGCATCAGAGACCGGCTGGAGAGTTGCAACCTTTACCCGTTCCGGAGTAGAAATGGGAGCAGATTTCCATGGACTTCATTGTGGGTCTACCCAGGACTAGTAGAGGGTATGACTCCATTTGGGTAATTGTTGACCGGTTGACGAAAGTGGGTCACTTCCTTCCAGTGAAGACAACTTTCGGTTATGCTCAGTACGCTCAGTTGTATATAGATGAGATTGTGCATTTGCACGGTGTTCCCAATGCATAGTATCCGACAGAGGCGCCCAGTTTACTAGCCGTCTTTGGCAGAAGCTCCAGGAAGCTTTGGGTACCCGGTTGAGTTTTAGAACCTCTTTTCATCCACAGACCGATGGTCAGTCAGAGCGGACTATACAGACTCTGGAGGATATGCTTCATGCATGTGTGCTGGATTTTGGTGGCAATTGGGATCGTCACTTACCGTTGATTGAGTTCTCCTACAATAACAGCTTTCAGGAGACTATTCAGATGACACCTTTTGAGGCTTTATATGGTAGGAAGTGTCGATCGTCAGTCTGCTGGACCGAACTCAGCGAGAGTAGAGTTTTGGGACCCCAGCTAGTTCAGGAGACTACGGAGAAGATCCAGCTGATTCAGGACAGGATGAAAGCAGCCCAGTGCAGACAGAAGTCGTATGCCGACCGTCGTCGTCGCAGACTTAAGTTCGCAGTGGGGGATCATGTATTACTGAGGATTTCTCCGATGAAGGGCGTTATGCGATTTGGGAAGAGGGGGAAGCTCAGTCCCAGATTTATAGGTCCTTTCGAGATCCTTGAGCGAGTGGGTTCTGTTGCTTATCTTTTAGCGCTCCCGCCTAGTTTTCCGGATGTTCACCCCGTTTTCCATGTGTCGATGCTTCGTAGATACCTTCATGATCCTTCTCACATGATTCAGCACGAGACCGTTCAGCTTGAGCGCGATCTTTCGTTCACCGAGCAGCCGGTAGTTATTTTGGATCGACAGGTGAAGAAACTTCGGTCAAAGGTCTTGCCGTTTGTGAAGGTTCTATGGCGTAGCCCTACTAGTGAGGAGATCACTTGGGAGGCCGAGAGTGAGATGCGGAAGAAATTCCCTCATCTCTTTGAAGGTACGCTTAGTAGTTAATTTTAATTCGGGGACCGAATTTCTATAAGGGGGGAGATTGTAACGTTTTAGAAATCGTTATGCGAATTTTTCCGTTTTAGGGTAAAATTGTCGGTTTTTCCCGTTTTAACCCGACTGTGATCAAACGATCATATAGACTTGCCAGCACCTAGTTTAGCTAAAATAAAACTAGTGCGCAAGCTTTGGGGGTATATGGGACGTTTTGGTTCAGATAGAATTTTTCCCAATTTTTAATATTATTTTAATGTGGTATTCACTTTTTCGGAAATTTCTCTTAAGTAATGTTTTCCATAAATCAAACTTGAGTAAACCAAAACCTTCCCACAATATCTAGATATTTGTTGTGCATATGGATTAAAGTTTAAAGAAAAGAAAAAGAAAAGAATAAGAGGTGGCATGTGCATGCATGTTCATTTAATGGCATTTATGTGCATTTATGATGAATTAAGCTAGAACAATACACACAAACCCTCCCTTTTCTCCCTTCGCCGAGATCATTCCTCCCCCTTCTGCTCTTGATCATTTCCCTTCCATTTTTGCATCAATCCAAGCCTAAATCCCCAAAATCCTAAAATATATCACAAAATATACATCAAGTCTTGGTTTTTGCTTCACTTGGAACTAGGAAAGCTTGGATCTTATGAGCAAAGGTTGTTAGGTATAATCCCTAATCTGATAAATAGGAGTTTTTATGTTGTATAGCTCGTTGGTTATGGATTTGAGAACCGTGGGGGTATTTCAAGAAAACTATGTATTGTTTGAAAACCCGGTTTCTCTTGATATGATATTTCATTGCGTCCACAATGTGATTTCTCGGTTCTGAGATTCGGCTTGTGATACCCGATTTGAGGAGCGGGAGGCACCGTCTGCGGGTACATGGTGGACCCGGTATGGTACCCCGGGGCGAGTGGTGATTTCGTGATGTAGACGATAAGCCTGGCAGAGGGACCACTACCTACCGGTGATTGTATTTGGACTCGGCGGTTATCATGGGGATACCGAACGGAGTGATGTACGACATATCATCAGGGCCAGTCATGATGATAGCGCCTGAGTTATGAGGATTTACGTGTCGATGCTAGACACGGGTTTCATGACGTTTCGAGTGTCGGTGTTTAACACTCAGGTTTCGATGATTTTTACGTATCGTCGGTGGACATACGGGGTTGATATCCTCATACTTATATATATATATATACATATACATACAAGGATATGTTTTCATGATGTTTCGGGTGTCGATGATAGACACTCAGGTTCCATGAGGCTTACCGGATGTGAGGGCCGATCTGAGGATGCGGTGCCTGAGGATTTGGGATTTGATGTGTCAGTGAGGGACACTGGTGTTTTTCCATGCTGATGATTTTGCATGAGATTTTATATTATATCATCCCACACTCAGGATTATGTTGTTATGCATTGATTCATGTAGTTGTAGTACCCTGATGATGTACCTTTACATGATTGTTGCATATTCACTTGTCATACTTATGCTATCGGATTACATGTGATAGATAGATCGCTGTTCGTGCATACTTGCGATTACAGTATGATGTTATTTACTATTCACGAGTTGGCAACTCACCCCCGTTGTGCCACAGTGTTTTGCAGGACTTTCCCTCCGACGCGGCAGGGCGTCTTATCATCTTTACTTTTGCGGATACCGCTACGTTTGGCTGTGAGGCCTTTGCTTTTAGGTGGGTTTACGGTTATCTGTTTGTACATTGTATATCTTTTTGTTGGATCTAGTATTCTCCATCTACCACTTCTTGTATATGACCTAGAGACGAGTTGTGAGGATTCTGTGTTGTATTATTGGTGACTTTGGGTGCCGTGCTCGTGGGATCCGGCTATGTGGAAAAGTTTTACCTCTTTATGCAGTTTCCTTTATATTCTTCGCTTCGGCGTCGTATTTATATTTTGTGGTGGTTGTCTCCGCCGTTGGGCATGATTTGCTCCCGTTTGGGATGCTTTATTTATTATCTATGTTGTACCCGTTTTCGGGGCTAGTTGTTACAAAGGAGGTGCTGCCGAAATTTTTAAGAAAGAAAACTAGAGTTAGAGATTTTACTTGTGATTTTCCTAATGTTTTAAACTATGTTTTCTCTATTGATCCAGTTTTGGGTGGTTTAGATTTCTGGGTTTCGGCTTACTTAAGTTGCGTACGCCTGTAGACGTTACGTGGTTTAAGTGCCGGTTACGGGCCAAATTTCGGGTCGTGACAAAGTTGGTATCAGAGCGCTAGGTTTTTACCTTTCGGAGTGTAGGATGACCTTGGTATGATGGAGTAGGTAGCTTAAGCAGAGTGACGTAGCGTATGTATGTTTCGCTAGGTTTTTACATTTTCTCCCGGTTTGGGCACCCCCGAGCAATCAATAGCGACAATGGAACTCATTTCTGTAATAGGACTTTCGAGTCCTTAATGCGGAAATATTCCATTAATCATAAGCTATCAACACCCTATCATCCCGAAACATATGGGCAAGCCGAGATTTCAAATCGGCAAATAAAACAGATTTTAGAGAAAACGGTTTCCCAAAACCGTAAGGATTGGTCTTTCAAACTTACTGATGCCCTTTGGGCATTTCGAACAGCCTATAAGACCGATCTTGGCATGTCTCCTTATCGGCTTGTTTACGGAAATCTTGCCACCTTCCAGTAGAAATTGAGCATCGCGCATTTTGGGCGATAAAAGAGTTGAATCTATCTCTCGGAGATGCGGGCAGCCATAGAAAGCCGCGGTTAAATGAATTGAACGAGCTTCGGGATGAAGCTTACGAGAACGCGGTTGTCGTCAAAAACCGAACGAAGGTGTTTCACGATAAACACCTTATGCGCAAAATATTCAAACCTGGTCAACGGGTTTTACTTTACGACACCCGGCTACATTTCTATCCCGGCAAGCTTAGATCTCGATGGAAATGGCCATTATTTGTACGTATCGTATATCCGCACGGTGCGGTCGACTTAGAGAATCCGGAGGACGGTTCACTATTTAAAGTGAACGGACATAGGCTTAAACCGTTCCTCACCGCGGACCTTTCGGAGGAGCTCCTGATGTTGCAGGAGCCGGTTTATATCGACTGATCTTTCTCCGCCAACCCCCAAATTTCGGTTATCTAGCCATAAACAGTGGAAACACTGTTTCAAATAAGTTTGGGGGTATGTCACACTTGTAATTATATATTAAAAAAATCAAATTTTTGGGGGTATTTTTGTAAATTTTCAGTTTTAATAAATAATAAATAATAAATAAAAAAAATAAAAAAAATATTTTTTTACAACTAAATTCCTCTTTTTAAGAGGTCCTTTTTGCAAATAACCAAAACACCCCCTATAAATACAACCCAACCCCTCCTCTGAATTTACATAATCCTAATTTCTCATTTCCTCAAAACCCTAGCCGCCGCTCAATTTCTGCATGAAGATCTCCTCACGCCGCCGCTCTTCCGCCGCAAAGGTCCTTTTCTGCCGCGCAACCGCCGCATCTTGGACTCTTCTCCCTCTGAAATCTTCTGAGGAGGTTTTCTTTCTCCGATCCTCTCTGTTAAAATTTTTAGAAATATCTGCACTCTCTGTAATGGCACAAACTCTGCAGTTTGAAAGGGATTTTTCCCAAATGTTTGCACACACTGTTTATGGTAGTTACTTCGGTGAGGAGATCCGAAGGCGCAGATGGAACTTTTTACTATTTAACCATCCGAATGCCTTCGCGCTTCCGGATCTTGTCACCCGTTTTAATGAATGCATGGAGGATGGTTGCCTCTCACAACACGGTTACATTAGGTTAATTTGGGGGGATAGGGAAATAATAATTGATAGGGACTTCATCTATGAAGTCACCTTAATACCTAGACTCCCTATTCACGATCAACCCCTCCAATTCGAGGACTACCTACCCTTGATGGGTAATGATTGTTCGAGGGACCCACGAAAAGGCATCCAGGCTAGAACCCTTTTTGCGAACGTGTTAACTGTGTGCTGTTGGGCACAAAATAATATTTTTGGTAGTTCGCACAACACGACATTTTTCACACCATCCCTTCATATAGTGCACACTTTGATGACTAGAAACCCCAGCTATGATATGTGCACTGTATTACTTCACTCAATAGGTGCGGGCAAGAGGGCTGCCAACTATCCATGCCCTATGTTGGTGACACAGCCGTGTCGCCATTTCCTCCCTGTTGAGGAATTCGAATTTTATATGCATGGAGGGATCCCCATTAGACCTCTTCTTGAGAGCGTATCCACGTCCTACACACGCTTACATGATGTATGGGCGCGCACCGAGCCGGCCGAGGACGTGCCCGCCAAGACACCCAGCTTGAGCTCAACCGCGAGCGATGAAGAGCTTACCCCCGCTGCGCAAGCGCGCTTGATGCGACGAACAAATAGGGGGGTAGAAAGATTGATAGGGATGATGACCAACCTTGGTCAGCGAGTGACGAGTTTAGAGTAGGGCATGACCACCCTGCTGGCAAGAGAGGAACGTTCCCGTTCACGATCGAAGGGACGGGGAGGGGGGGTAAGACCAGTGAGGCTGCGTCTGGTAGACGCCGCTGGGAGCAGTGAGGACACTGCTTTCGATAAATTTGGGGGTGGAGATTGATTGTAAATAGTTATCCTTGCATTGCATCTGCATTTTTTTTTATTTTTTGTACATATTTGTTTTTCTTTCTTTGCATATTTAATTCCGCATTGCATCTTTATAAAAAATATAAAAAACTAAAAAAAATAAATAAAAATATATGTGTATATATATATATATATATATATATATATATATATATATAATCAATAAAAATCGAAAAAATTGAAAAATTATAAAAATTGAAAAGTTCAATTTTGGCCATATTTGACTTAAGTTCAACATGACGGTTGACTGGTTAGGAAAAACTAGATCCTAAACTTGGTAAATTAAAAACCCTAAAAATAACATCTCTTAAAGTTTAATTATAGAAAATATATGTCCTTGCAGTTTATTTAGAAATGTGCAAATTTTGAGTTCAATTCTTGGGCTAAGTTAAAATAAGAGAAGAGTATTGAAATTTTTATTTGAAGTGTAAGTCTGAAAAATAATTCTGAACCTTAAGTCTAAATTCTGAAAATATATACCCTACAACTTGCACATACACGCACCTTGAAACTTGGGATAGTTGAGGATACCTTGAAATGCTCTTGTCTAAAATCCTTAGTAGAAGGAAAATAAAATAAAAGTATAAATGGTGAATAAAGAGATAAAAAAATGAACACTGGTTTTGTAATTACTTAAGGCAGCATAAATAAAAAATATAGCGAGAGTGCTTTATCACCTAGTGCCTTAGACCAACTGGTTTGAGACTCAATGCTAAGCCTTAGGTATTACAAGATGAGGGACTACGCCTAAATGCGCAAGCACATTTTGTAATCGGTCGTTTAGTACCTCAAGAAGTATTAACGATCGCATGAAAGATGTGTGAGCAATTTAATCACCAATTAAAAAGTACTTTGGACGATGGACAAGAGTAAGATAGTTTGAATTGAATTTCTAAGTGTAGGGTGATAATTACACACACGTAGGGGTATATGATTTGGATTTAGATGAGAGATAGGAATGAAAAATAGGCCTTATATCTTCAGTAAAGATGATAAAAATTCTTGAGTTGAGATTGCACCTTAGAAGGAAAATTCAAAAGATGCTGAAAGCTTAATAAATTTGCAGAACATATACGATCTTAAGTTAAATGAAAAGCGAGTGTGAAAAATACGGGTTGATGATTTCTAAGTTGAAGATAATAGAATTTCTTGCTAGAATACTGAATTGAAGAATTAGAGTCAATGGCCTAATTGATTAGATTTTGTTGGTAGTATCCGCTGAAAACCCTCAGGAGACAACACTCCTCCTACTAGGGACACCTAGAGGTTTAACGGCTTGTTGCACGAGCTCAGTGCAATCGCGTTCCCTGCGAAAGTGAGGTTAGGATTTTTCGAAAATAAAATTGGCTTTGCTCGGGACGAGCAAAAGATAAGTTTGGGGGTATTTCTTCATATCAGATTTTTGCATTATTATATCGCTCATTCTTAATCACATTACATATAAATAGGTGCTTTTGATCCATGTCTGCTAAATAGTTGCAGGTTACAGGTTCTCAGACCGTTACAGTGAAATTCATGAAAAGT
The DNA here is from genome assembly GCA_030015575.1 of Agapanthus africanus. Classification (NCBI taxonomy): domain Eukaryota; kingdom Viridiplantae; phylum Streptophyta; class Magnoliopsida; order Asparagales; family Amaryllidaceae; genus Agapanthus; species Agapanthus africanus. The sequence continues at coordinate 243,084,259 of JASDDO010000031.1, forward strand.
CCTACAAATGTGAGACTACGACCAACAATAGATGAATCCGTATGATGCCGCCTACCAGTTCAAGGAACAAATGAAAATCATTAGACAGATCAATGCACAAAGCACAAGGGAAGCACAAGATTCAAGACTTCAACACGAAACTCAATGCAAAAGTCCACATCATTCTGCACTGTTGGAAATCTGGAAGAGATTCTGAGAAACCAAGTGAAGAAAACAGAAGATAAAAGCAACATGAAGCAACCCTGAAGAGATGGGCCAAAGACTCCACCAATTGGCCACGGAACCGCGGCCAAAAAGGCTATTCTGTCGCGGAACCGCGGCCGTATGGTGCACGTGTCGGTGCACGTGTCGGTGGAGGTGTCGGTGCTTTGACCCGGTTTTCTTAGGGTAGTTTTGTAAATTCATGTGTGGATCAGAATGTAACCTAGGGTTTTTCCTATCTATAAATAGGAGAGTTGAAAGCCAAATGAAGGCATGCCTCTCTTTAGTTTTTATACCTCTTTTTAATTCTTTGATCTAAATTTTAATTCCAATTGTAATGCATTGTTGAGAGGTCATCAATAAAGTAAGTTTTATTTTTTCTTATCTCGCATTCTTTTTATCTGAATTTTAATTTCTGCAATTTTTTATTTGTCTTTTATTATCTGCAATTTAGTTCATCTATTAAAATAAAAAAAATTGAATTTTATTGTTATCTTCCTAATGAGTGAGTAATTCCTCATTTGTTAGGGATAGGAGAGGGAATGTTTGAGAGAAGGAAATTTCTCTCACTCCTTTCTTTGCCCAAATAATTTTAATTAAGGTCTCTCTTTAAATCAACCATAATCCGCTCACTACGGCACCCTATCCTACATGATAGCGGTGATTCCCTAGTTAGACCGGTTGTGGTTGAATTAACCGGAGGTTAGGGCTAAGAGCCAAGAACGGACGGACAAGGACCAAAAGGAAGAAACTAAGTTTCTTCCTAGTCGTGCTAATCCCCGTTGTTGACTATTACCCTAACACCTATATTCTTAACAGGGCATTGAAAGAAGCGAGAAGAATCCCTATTTCGAACTAACCTAATCCTAACCATAGCAAGCCTTTAAATCAATTTATTCTTATCCTTAGATCTTATGAGATTGATATGGATGTTGTAAGTCCACGTTGCTCACCCCGGTTCTTACGGGGAGGCGGAAACGGTAAAAAAAAATGATTTTTGGCGCAAAGGCAATATGGACTAAAAGAAGGATCTTTGCTAAACTACAAACTAGCAAACTACTTGAGGTGCTATCTACTATGCCATAGTGATTATACCTCACGATACCGGTCCTTCGGGTCATCATTCCGCTGTCATGCTCGTCCATCCACGCTCCGAGGGTCGATCCGGATCTTGATCACCTCCGCGGCCTTCTTGAGTCGAAGACGATCCACCCGAGAGTTTTACTCCGAGCTCCACCTCGAGCCGAGGCAACTAGGGCAACAAGATCGCTAGGCTTGATGTCCTAGGTTGTGTAGAAGTAGTAGATGGATGTGTTTTTCTATTTGGATCCTTTTTCTCTCAACACATGAGATCAAAGGAAGAATCAAGAGGAAGAAGAAGAAGGAACAACCATGGAGCCTTTTCTTTTCTTCTCACAAGAGAGAGAATGAGAAATCAAGAATAACTAAGAAAATGAACCATGGTTCAATAATACACCACTATCATCATTACTAATCTTTTCAAGATAAAGTTGATGGCAACAATTGACTTGACCATTTTCATATCAATTAAAGAAAAAGAAAACCAAAGAAGAATCTAGACCTCTCATGAAGGTCTAAGTCAACTTTCGTCAAACGGTCAACAAAGTCATGTATGGTCAAAGTAATTAGCCATCACATAATTATCACTAAAAAGATTAGTAAATAATGTCCCCCGCTCATAATGGTTTTGACCGAACGAATTGCCAAAACCCTAATGAGTCCGCCTCATTATGGTTTCGACCGAATTAACTGTCAAAACCCTAATGAGGCACCTCCTTCCTCTTCGCTCCTCACAACTGTGCATACACACCCGCATCCGCATTCCGTAGAATGCGAATGCACAGAAGACAAAACAAATCCATCCATGCAATACTAGGATCCGGCTTAAACCAAAGCCCACTAGTATTGCCTGCCCGAACAGCATACGCACACAAGTGTACGTAAGTGATCGTAGCCCTGCCGTAAAACCATACGGTCTCTACACCTTTCGCTCAGTGCAGGGAAACTCTCTGTGTGGGACTCTAAAGACTCGACACTACGCTGGCAATGGGTTTAACCACAGACCGCAAGCGACACTAGCTGTACGTAACGGTCCCCAGGTAGATGTCGATAAGAAGGCTGATGAGGTAAACCCATCCGAACTCCTACTAAGCCTGAATGTGACAATCTCCGTACAGTCCGGTCTGTTCGTCTAAGAATATCGCATGGCGGGCCTAGGGGGTGGCGAACATCAGTCCCCTAATAGCGGTATAAGTCGTGTCGGAGTGTAGCCCAGAACACCCTGAGATAACACTGGAAACCTACCAGTATATCTCGCTTGCTCTGGCCAGGGACGACTATGTGTAATGGCTCTCCTAGACACAACGCGATATCAACCCCCAATACCGGGAGAGACGAATCCTGTCTAACCGTCACTGCCTTCAAGTGCTTCGGGACTGCACCCAACTACTACCTGTTTGCACGACTCCTTTGAGCCGTGGTAGGGTAGTAATCAAAGAACAGTGGGAACACACTCGAGGCGAAGTGACAGTGTCAAGTCAACGGACTAAGCTGTACTCATGTCACCTGGGAACTGATAACTGACGATAGGTATAATACCAACCAACAGTTCCCGACGAGTCCTGTCCAGTGTACTCTTAACCTAATGAGCACCCGCATACTATCTCCAGTACGACGTACTGATGGCTGTGGGACATACCATCTCCCCTGCTGGGATGAGAAGCGCATACGCTAGTCTACTCCGGAGTATCGATGCCCTGTCTCGATAATCCTATGACTAGGGACCTGTATAAGGATGTGCTTATAGATTACCCAGCCCCCACAAGTGCGACTGCCATCACAACCCTGGTAATCAAGCAAAGATCCTAAGGGCTCCACTAATATGTATAAGCAATATGCTAAAAGAAACACATGCACATATTAAAGTAGAAACAAACCAAGTAGCATACTACCATTTTGAGCAAGATTGTCTATACAACTGTGAATATCCCAAGCTTCCATTAAGTAATATACAAACTAGTATGATATAGTAATGGCCTCTAGGGCATATACACTAACAATCTCCCACTTGCACTAGGGCCATGTACTGGCGTATCGAAGACCTATCATCTCGATCAGCCGCTCGAACTGAGTCTGCGGTATGGCCTTCGTGAATGGATCTGCAGTGTTATTCTCCGAATTTACTCTCTTCACCTCGATCTCCCGGCGATCTACGATCTCCCTGATCAGGTGGTACCGCCTCAAAATGTGCCTGGACTTCTGATGGGACCTGGGTTCCTTCGCTAAAGCTATAGCTCCGTTGTTGTCACAATACAGCGGTATTGGATCAACAATGGTAGGAACCATCTGAAGCTCTGCGAGGAACTTCTTCATCCAGACAGCTTCCTTTGCGGCATCGCAAGCAGCTATGTACTCCGCTTCCATAGTTGAGTCAGCAACGGTTTCCTGCTTGGAACTCTTCCAGCAAACTGCCCCTCCATTGAGGGTAAAGACATAACCCGACATGGACTTGGAGTCATCCTTGTCACTCTGGAAGTTGGAGTCAACAAAGGCCTCGATCTGGAGGTCTTTTCCGCCATACACCAAGAATATCTCCTTAGTCCTTCTCAGGTACTTGAGAATGTTCTTTACTGCTATCCAGTGTTTCTCCCCTGGGTCCGATTGATACCGGCTTACAACGCTCAATGCGTATGCTACATCTGGTCTGGTACATAACATCGTACATTATAGAGCCTACCGCAGATGCGTAGGGTATAGATGACATGCGAGCCCTTTCCAAATCAGTCTTAGAGACATCTCTTTGGAGAGGGTGATTCCGTGACAAGCCGGTAGATTACCGCGCTTGGAATCTTCCATACTGAATCATTTCAGTATGGTGTCGATGTACCTGGACTGTGAAAGTCCCAACATCCTCTTAGATCTATCACGATAGATCTGTATCCCCAGATGTAGTTGGCATCGCCCAGGTCCTTCATGGAGAACCTCTGTGACAAGAATCCTTTGACTGACTTTAGCATAGGAATATCATTTCCTATTAGGAGAATGTCATCCACGTACAAGACGAGGAATACCACAGTTCTCCCTACAATCTTACTGTAAATGCATGGTTCATCTGGGTTTTTGATAAAGTCGAATTCTTTGACAGTATCATCGAAGCAGATGTTCCAACTCCGCGATGCCTGCTTCAGTCCATAGATGGGCTTGAGCAACTTGCACACTTTACCGCTGCTCCCACTCTGAATGAATCCCTCCAGCTGATCCATATAGACGCACTCTTCTAAATATCCATTTAGGAAAGCTGTCTTTACGTCCATCTGCCAGATCTCATAATCGTGGAAGGCAGCAATGGCAAGAAGGATCCGAATGGATTTGAGCATAGCCACTGGAGAAAAGGTCTCGTCATAGTCCAAACCAGGTCTTTGACGAAAACCCTTTGCTACAAGTCTAGCTTTATAGGTTTCAACCTGCCCATCTACACCAATCTTCTTTCTGAAGATCCATTTGCAGCCTACGGGTTTTACCCCTTCTGGAGCAAAGTCCAAAGTCCAAACTTTGTTGGTGTACATGGACTCCATCTCGGTCCGCATTGCATCCAGCCATTTTACCGAGTCACCGCTCTGAATAGCTTGCTGGAAGCTAGTAGGCTCATCATAGTCAATGGTGAAATCCTCTCTATCCCCGTCTATGAGAAAACCGTAGTATCTCTCGGGCGGATGAGACTGCCTACTACTCTTGCGGAGTGGCGCTGGGATGTCCGGTTCTCCTGAAACTTCTGGTTCTTCCAAGCTTTCAGTAATAGCTTGTGGTTCTGGAATTTCTTCCAGTTCTACTACGCTCCCACTAGTTCCTTTTTCTAAAAACTGATGTTCCAGAAAGTGGGCATGACGAGAAACAAAAACCTTTTGTTCCTCTGCGTAATAGAAAAAATACCCCTGGAGTTCTTTGGGTATCCCACAAACTTACACAGTACTGAGCGTGCCTCGAGTTTGTCCGCATGCTGCTTTTTAACAAAAGCTGGACATCCCCATATCTTCAGATATTGAAGATGGGGTTTCTTCCCACACCACATCTGATATGGTGTGGTAGGCACAGTCTTGGAGGGAACCTTGTTCAAAAGATATGCAGCTGATTCTAGTGCATAACCCTAGAAAGATCGCGGTAACTCAGCCTTACTCATCATGGAACAAACCATATCCAATAGAGTCCGATTCCGCCTTTCTGATACACCGTTGTGCTGTGGTGTGTATGGAGGAGTAAGCTGAGAGAGAATTCCATTCTCTTTTAAGTATTCCAGAAACTCGGCACTCAAGTATTCACCATCTCGATCAGATCTCAGTGTCTTGATACTTTTGCCTGTTTGTTTTTCAACTTCATTCTTGTATTCCCGAAATTTATCAAAGGCCTCGGATTTATGCTTCATTAGGAATACATGTCCATACCTAGAGAAATCATCTGTGAAAGTAATGAAGTATGAATAACCACTTTGCGCATGTGTAGACATTGGACCACACACGTCACTGTGTATGAGTCCCAAGAGCTCGCTCGCTCTTACTCCGTGTCCAGTGAACGGAGTCTTTGTCATCTTTCCCATGAGACAAGATTCACAAGTGGCATAAGACTGGTACTCGAACGGATTCTCATTAATGTGACCCAGTCTACAATGCCATAAGAAAGCCTGATTTAATTCCGGAGACTTTCTTTTAAGTGTGTTCCGGACACTGAAAATCTGAGCTTGATTCAATACGTATATCCCGTTTTTTAATGTACCTGACCCAATCAGAACTTGATTTAGGTGGATGTTGATCACATCACTTACAAAAGTAAAATCATATCCTTCCTTAGAAAGTAAGGATACATATATCATATTACAAGTCGCACCTGATACATAAAAACAGTCACGCAGAATCAATATCTGCCCAGTTGTCAGTCCAAGATGATACTCCCCTACGGATTCAGTGTACATGCTCATTCCGTTAGCAATCCTGAGTGTCACATCACCTATCTTGATAACCCTACGGTTTCTCAGAGCCTGTAACGAATTACAGATGTGAGATCCTGATCTGGTATCCAATACCCAGGAAGTAGGGTTAACTGACATACAGTTCTCTATTACAAACACACCCGAAGCCGAAACCACAACATGCTTCGAATCCTGGCTACTGGCTTTGCTAGCCCTGCAATCCTTCTGCCAATGTTCATTCCCGTAATAATAGGAACGTCCCTCTTTTACTACATCCAGTCCCGAAACTTTTGCCCTTCCCTTTCCTTCTATTTCCCTGGTTTCCTTCAGGGTAGAAGGTAGAGACTGTAGAATCAAGTCAGCATCTGACCCATTTTTCAACGTGGTCTTCAGGTCCGTGAGCTCAAAATAGCTGGTCTCTGTAAGGACGTTGCCCCATACAGATGACCCGATACCCAACCTCGCTGGAAGCAATTCGTTCGAGGTCTCATATCTTGCGATACGAGATTGCTCTCCATATAAATCTTTGTTATAGAGGAAGATAGAAACTAAGTCCATCTTCTCGTACTGCCTCTGGTATGCACCATCAACTGAGGCTAACACGAGGCACTTGGCTTTCGCACAGTCTTTTTTCGATGTCTTGCGGATATAAATATCCGTGACAGGGGAAACTGGACCTGAGATGGCAGGGGTTGGATCAGTCAAGAGGTGTCCCAGCTTGTCATGGGCAATGGACATCTGGACAGACCTTTGCCAGTCATAACAGTCAGATTCAGTCATTTTATTATCTAGATGTAACCTATGTCTGGTCACTGGGTCACTGCAATTAAGAGAGAGAGAAGAAAACACTTAGCATGATGCTCTTGCAAGTTTAGATTGATTTTTAATTTATCTAAACAGGATGGCTCCCACTGTCTCTCGAATCCCTCCTCAAACCATAAAGGAAGAATTAGTCGGGATCAATCTCACCGTACAATACTTGCTTAACCATTCAGCCAGGCTGGTGTCGGTACTTCGAGGAGGTTTTCCAACGCTTTCGCGAAGTTCCTTAATTAAGTAACCTCTTTTCCCTGTGGGCGTAGCCCCGCTAACACCTTTCTAGACACCTACTTGGTTTATAGCATTGATCGTTAAGCGAGAAAGTTCCCGAGGAGTAGCATATACTCACAGTAGGATCGGGATCCAAATATCATCGTGTGATAAAACTGAAGGAATCCTACCAGAATCATCACACTCCAAATGGTATGCAGCACTAGAAAGTTTCAGTTTCTTTAGAAACTCCCGATGTGGATTTTTGCCCCATGCTCTTATGACCTTGACGAAGGCTAACATATCATAAGTCACATGTCAAGTTCTACCCGTCATTATCCAGGTTAATTTGAACCCACCCGTACATACTCTTGACGAAGGCCAAAATAGTAGTACGACTGTCCCAAACCAACACATCTATCTATGCTACAGATAAATATTCAGCAGCTACCAATCACTATGCCTTGGCGAAGGTCAAAATACATAGCTTGAATACTACTGAATATTTAACTGAAATGACGGAGGGCTACGAATGGTTTTGGCGAAACCGTGAACGTAGTGAACTTGATATAATCGAAGGAACCTGATAGCTTTTAAAAGGAGTGGCTTAAGCTCCGCATTTTTAAAAGTTTTCTGTTTTGAAAAGAAACCGAGTGGTTTTGAAATTGTTCCAACGAATTTAACTTTGGTTTATTTTCTTGCATTAATTTAATGCGTCCCATCATTTAATCCTACCATTGCAGCAAACAACGAAAATATGACGTACGCTTATGCCATCCGCATTCGCCACGGGGTCCCGTTATCACCCGTTAGGTTACTTAACTAACGACAGAGCGGGGGCTGGACTAGCGCGGATGCAAAACATAAGCAACGCCTAAATAGATATCATATATTGATATATACATTCGTCAGATGCAATGATAACCATTCCAAATCACAGATGAACACTTTGGATATACTAAGAATCTGCGTTTCGTTTGAGCCTGCAACGAAAGACGGAATGCACGGTCGCGATGAATAGCCAAACCCCACCCTAAACCCCTACGGGTGCGACAAACTACCCGCCAAGTACCCGAAGTGAAGCAACCTCCCTCAACAACGTGAGTAGGCCACTCGGCACTTCGAGATACCCGGTAGTTTGTGCACCCCACCTTGGGTCTATCCTAGGAGCAAAAACAGTAAAAAGAAATAATATACAATGGCGGCTACAACCTCATCCCGGATGTGCGGCTATAAAATAATATTACATCAATTACAAAATTTACATTGAATGAAAGAAAAAGAAACTCTCATCTCACATCCCCCGGCTATTCATCCGCGACAATCCACCGAGTTCATAGACACAAACCATCAACATTACAGATCACAAATATGTATAACCCCCACTAATCGTCGTATAGCGATTAGCAAACGTTCAATACATATATCACATCACAGATAAGATCCATTAGCCAAAGTCTACGGAATTTCGATCAAAGTACAGATTTGTAACCACCCCAAACACAAATTTGTTTTCTGGAAATCCTGGGCAAAAACAAAATATACTAAAAATCCCTAAACATCCAACTAAGAACACTGCACCAAAAACGGTCCACGGCCGAGTCAACTCGGCCGCGAATCCGCGGCAAGAAGCATGTCCTTGCCGCGGTTCCGCGGCGCTTTGACCGAGTTACTGGATCGTTTTTGGTGGGTGTCTTTAGAAAACCCTGAGCCGATTTTTCATGTATGTTAAATAATTTTTAAAGCAGTATAAAAAATCAGCAGAAAGTTGATTTTTCCGGACATGTTTTTCGAATTTTTTCCGATCGAGATTCTAAATACTTTGCTAACATGCTAGTTTATGTTTATCTAGGCTCTGATACCACTGTAAGTCCACGTTGCTCACCTCGGTTCTTACGGGGAGGCGGAAACGGTAAAAAAAAAAAACTATTTTTGGCGCAAAGGAAACATCGACTAAAAGAAGGATCTTTGCTAAACTACAAACTAGCAAACTACTTGAGGTCTTATCTACTATGCAATAGAGATTATACCTCACGATACCGGTCCTTCGGGTCTTCATTCCGCTGTCCTGCTCGTCCATCCACGCTCCGAGGGTCGATCCGGATCTTGATCACCTCCGCGGCCTTCTTGAGTCGAAGACGATCCACCCGAGAGTTGTACTCCGAGCTCCACCTCGAGCCGAGGCAACTAGGGCAACAAGATCGCTAGGCTTGATGCCCTAGGTTGTGTAGAAGTAGTAGATGGATGTGTTTTTCTATTTGGATCCTTTTTCTCTCAACACATGAGATCAAAGGAAGAATCAAGAGGAGGAAGAAGAAGGAACAACCATGGAGCCTTTTCTTTTCTTCTCACAAGAGAGAGAATGAGAAATCAAGAATAACTAAGAAAATGAACCATGGTTCAATAATACACCACTATCATCATTACTAATCTTTTCAAGATAAAGTTGATGGCAACAATTGACTTGACCATTTTCATATCAATTAAAGAAAAAGAAAACCAAAGAAGTGTCTAGACCTCTCATGAAGGTCTAAGTCAAACTTTAGTCAAACGGTCAACAAAGTCATGTATGGTCAAATGGTCAAAGCAATTAGCCATCACATAATTATCACTAAAAAGATTAGTAAATAATGTCCCCGGCTCATAATGGTTTTGACCGAACGAACTGCCAAAACCCTAATGAGTCCGCCTCATTATGGTTTCGACCGAATCAACTGTCAAAACCCTAATGAGGCACCTCCTTCCTCTTCGCTCCTCACAACTGTGCATACACACCCACATCCGCATTCCGTAGAATGTGAATGCACAGAAGACAAAACAAATCCATCCGTGCAATACTAGGATCCGGTTTAAACCAAAGGCCACTAGTATTGCCTGCCCGAACAGCATACGCACACAAGTGTACATAAGTGATCGTAGCCCTGCCGTAAAACCATACGGCCTCTACACCTTTCGCTCAGTGCAGGGAAACTCTCTGTGTGGGACACTAAAGACTCGATACTACGCTGGCAGTGGGTTTAACCACAGACTGCAAGCGGCACTAGCTGTACGTAACGGTCCCCAGGTAGATGTCGATAAGAAGGCAGATGAGGTAAACCCATCCAAACTCCTACTGAGCCTGAATGTGACAATCTCCGTACAGTCCGGTCTGTTCGTCTAAGAATATCGCATGGCAGGCCTAGGGGGGCGGCGAACGTCAGTCCCCTAATAGCGGTATAAGTCGTGTCGGAGTGTAGCCCAGAACACCCTGAGATAACACTGGAAACTTACCAGTATATCTCGCTTGCCCTGGCCATGGACGACTGTGTGTAATGGCTCTCCTAGACACAGCGCGATATCAACCCCCAATACCGGGAGAAATGAATCCTGTCTAACCGTCACTGCCTTCAAGTGCTTCGGGACTGCACCCAACTACTACCTGTTTGCACGACTCCTTTGAGCCATGGTAGGGTAGTAATCAAAGAACAGTGAGAACACACTCGAGGTGAAGTGACAGTGTCAAGTCAACGGACTAAGCTGTACTCATGTCACCTGGGAACTGATAACTGACGATAGGTATAATACCAACCAACAGTTCCCGACGAGTCCTGTCCAGTGTACTCGTAACCTAACGAGCACCCGCATACTATCTCCAGTACGACGTACTAATGGCTGTGGGACAGACCATCTCCTCTGCTGGGATGAGAAGCGCATACGCTAGTCTACTCCGGAGTATCGATGCCCTGTCTCGATAATCCTATGACTAGGGACCTGTATAAGGATGTGCTTATAGATTACCCAGCCCCCACAAGTGCGACTGCCATCACAACGCTGGTAATCAAGCAAAGATCCTAAGGGCTCCACTAATATGTATAAGCAATATGCTAAAAGAAACACATGCACATATTAAAGTAGAAACAAACCAAGTAGCATACTACCATTTTGAGCAAGATTGTCTATACAACCGTGAATATCCCAATCTTCCATTAAGTAATATACGAACTGGTATGATACAGTAATGGCCTCTAGGGCATATACACTAACAGATGTGACCTGAGATATAGGTATATATATATGTATATAATTATGTGAATAATGAGTGATATGCCGTACGAGACTTAGATCCGTACCCTCATTGTTGTAGAGGTCGATAGAACCCCTATTATGTTTGTTGTCGATGTACGATGGTTTACCGCACGCGATGTTTTACCGGATGATTGATCCACACCCTTGACTAGAGGATGTCGTACGATGGATTATACCGTACGTGATGTTGTGAGGCTGGATGCCGATTGATAGATTCACCGACTCGGATATGTTATAAGTATTTAATTCCTGTCTACACCGCTTAGTTTAGCATTAACGTAGATGTTAGATTAGATACGTATACCTTATAGCATTGCGCTCACGATTTACTTTCTGCTACGTTCATGATATTCTCATTGCATTACATATACTTGTGCTAGTACACTTACACAATTATCGATGATGCGTATGTTACACTTACACAGATTGGCCGGCTCACACACTTTCATCATCGATAATTGCTATGTCACTTACACAGTAGAATTGCTACATCATGATATATTGCTATGCTCACATCATTATTCTATGTTGTATGATATACTTGCTATGCTCACATCATTATGCTATGTCGCATGATATACTTGATATGCTCACATTTCTGTTATATGTTTACATACATCATGATTTATGATTATACGCATTGAGATGCTGTTTTCATGAGATTCTGGATTTGAAAACCGTGGTTATATTTCAAAGGAAATTATGTATTGTTTTAAAAACCCGGTTTATCTTAATATGATATTTCGAGGCGTTGATTGTTACGTTTTTACCGTGTCGTATTTCGAAAGAGTTTTGAAATTACTGCAATAAAAAACGGTGTCGCGTGTAGCGATCCGTGATGAGTACGGGTCATCAGCAGGAAGATGGTAAGTTCTTAGGCTTGTTTTAACGAGTTAACACCTTGTTTGAGTTGTAGTTTATGCTAAATGTCGTAACTAGGATATGTCCAATAAAAAGACTTGATAAGGGTAGTTTTAGGTTAGCTTGTATGAGGGTGATGTTTGCCGATTCCTTATAGACCCAATTTTGATATTGACACTAAAGTAATAGGCAACAAAGTGGATTAGGGAACTTGAAATACGGTATTCACGGTTTTGAGCTAAATCCGTATTCCTTGTCCCTTGTCCTTAAATTGATGTCTCTTGACCTTAGTCTTCGGCAAACCACTAGCAATCCGGTCACGATTAGGATTCACCACTATCGTGGTAGGATAGGATGCCTAACGGAGAGGAATTGCGAGTGGTTTGCTCGGAGTTTCAATTGCAAAGTTAAGGTTTTTAAGGTTTTAGCAAAAAACATCTTCTAACACAAACTAACCATATTTTACCCTTGACAAGTGAATCGATTACTCACACATATTCACAACAACAAAATAAAAAGGAAAAGAGTAAAGCAACATAATAAGAAAAGAAAAGACAAAGAGAGAACCGATAAAACGTGCAAATTCCTTCACTTTTTCTTTGATCCCTTACAATTGTGAAATCAAAATACCAAACTTTAAGGTTGCAAGCTCACTAAAGAGGTTGCAAGATCAAAGTAAAGCAATGATTTCACAAGTTCCAAATATCTAGAAGGCAAGACATATGTAATGAAATGATAACTTTATTGAATTTTCAAACAAGATACAACTATTCTTGAAGTCAAGAACCTAAGCCTTAAGCTTGCAAGTTCAATGGAGAAGTTGCAAGGTCAAGACAAAGGGGCAACAGCTCAAGAGTTCAAAGAGAATGCAAGTTACAATTACAAGAGTTCTAAAAAAAAACTAAAGCAAAAGTATCCCCTCCCCTTGCCCCTTGGTCTGGTATTTATAGGCTCAAAAGAAAATTAAACAAGTAATAAAAATGAGATGATGTGACTGCAAGGGAGGGACGGAAGAAATGTGGGGACCATTGGGGCTAGGGGGCCGGCAAGCTCGGTCAGAATGCATATGTGGCCAGCCAAAATTCGAGCTCCTTGGCTCGTGTTGATGTGGTGGTCTTGAGTGCTCTCCAATATTACTCTGGTGCTGCTTGATTTGTGTATATAAGCCTGGGTTGTACTCAGAGATTTGGAGGGAAACCTTGATGCTTCATATCACATCATATCTTGTAGCATTTATTACACTTGTCCCCTACTTGCACAAGCCATCACTTGTGTCATGGGCAGCCCCACCATGGTCCAATCACCAAAGATATAGTGCACACTTGTTATGTATTGGACCAAAATTGCGTGCACATTATTTGTTGCAAAAGAACTCTTTGGGTATTGATCGTTTTGCAGTTCAGGTTGCAGTGTCGGCTCACAAACATAATATCCGTGATTTTGAGTGTATTCCAGTATTTTATCACGAACGCCTGTAATCTGTATTTCTGAGCAGACACTGGTTAATAGTACCGATATATAACAAAATAGACAATGAATGAGTGGTATTAAAATGCAGTTTTTAGTGATGAACAAATACCCCCAAACTTATCTTTTGCTCATCCCGAGCAAAACAAAAAATCCTAAACCTCACTTTCGCAGGGAATGCGATTGCACTGAGCTTGTGCAACAAGCCGTTAAACCTCTAGGTGTCCCTAGTAGGAGGAGTGTTGTCTCCTGAGGGTTTTCAGCGGATTTTACCCACAAAATCCCGTCAAGCTAGTTTTGCGAAATAACTATGATTCTAACTCTAAGGTTTTGTTTCAAAGCTAGCAATTCTATTATCCTAAGGTTAGAAATATCGAACCTTTATTTTTCACACCTCGCTTCTTATTTAACTTAAGATTCTATATGTCTTTACGTGCGGTGCAAATAGTGTCGTTAAGTTTCAAAAGGATCGATTAAAGTTTGTCATGTCACAAAATAAAGCCCAGATAAAAAAATTAAAAAGGATCACACAAGTTTTAGAAAGAGATAAGTACTTCTCAAGTTTCGTTTTCTAGTTAGGTTTTAAATTCAGAATTTCTATCTTCCTTAATAGGAAACTTGGTCTTATTTTTCTCTCCACCTTTTACTTGTTTTCGTTTCATACACACCTTCGTGAACGTGCAATAGTCTTCATCATAAGATAGAACCTTCATATCTCCGTTAAAATTTATTTTTATAAAAAACTTGTCTTTTGTCAAGATTATTCTCACACAAAGAACCGTTAGGAATTTTAACTTGGAGAGAACACTTGCTTGACTTTGTTTTAAATTGGATTTTCTAGGTTTCTTAGCGAGCTTTGGGCCAATGCTCCCAAACCAGTTAGTTTTAAGGCATTAGGTGTAGAGACACCCCGGCGGACTTAATTGCTCAAGTTACCTAGGCCCTAAAACAAAAGACCAATTTTAGCGTGAAAATCATAATGATTTAATGCGAACGGATATAACCACTTGTTCAATTATTTTTTTAGGATAAAAGACGTGTTTAGTGGATCAGGTGTGTAATCACTTCAATCAAATTCCAGATGGGTTATTCTTCAGAATTAGTTCCTATTAAGGTATTTATAATATCCCTTCATATCCACTTCACTTTTCAAAATTATTCTTGGTATTACTTATTTCAGAACAAACCTATTTGATCTTCAAAAATTAGCTTATCAATTTAAAAGTTTTCAGACATAATATACTTGTCATCTAATTTTCAAATCTCACGACACGTGTAGTGTGATGTAAAGATATATAATAGCTACAGTTAAATTCAAAGGAGGGTTATCTTTCAGGTTTTCAAAATCCAAAAATAGGATCTAGTTGTTCCTATCCTATCAAACAAAAACCGTCAAAATATTGAATCTAAGTTCTCTCACTAGCTAATTTGACGACAAAGTTTTTATGTTTTTAGAAAATTTTCTGATTTTTATGGGTTTTTGAAAATGTATGCAAATGCAGAATATACACATGAATGCGAAGGTTAGAAATGCGTACTGAGCGTACCCCCAAACTTAAATTGGACAGTGTCCCCACTGTCATTGTACATCAAGAAGGAAAAATTATTAAAAGGTCAAAATCGTCGGTTTTTTTATTTTTATTTATTTATTATTATTATTATTATTTTTTATATATATGAACAAAAACTGAGCATCACCAGACAAGATTGCTCGTAAAAAATGGATATGCACCGTACAAGAATATCCATATATATATACCAAAAATAGTATATACATACCCCCAAACTTATTTGAAACAACATCTCTACTGTTTTTGGCTGGATAACCGAAGTTTGGAGGTAAACAGAGGAAGATTATGCAGGGTAAACCGGCTCCTGCAAGATCAGGAGCTCCTCTGATGGTTCTGTGCTAAGGTACGGTTTCAGTCTGTGTCCGTTTACTTTGAAAAACGAACCGTCCTTCGGATTCTCCAAATCCACAGCACCGTGCGGGTACACACACCACACAAGAAAATGTCCTTTCCAGCGAGATCGAAGTTTACCGGGATGGAAATAGAGTCGGGTGTCATAAAGAAGTGTTAGTGTATATGCCCTAGGGGCCATTATTGTATCATACTAGTTTGTATATTACTTAAGGGAAGCTTGGGATATTCACATGTATATAACAGTCTTGCTAAACATGGTAGTATGATACTTGGTTTTTCTATCTTAATATGTGAGTATACGTATTGATAGAGCTCTTAGGATCTTGCTTGACTACCAGCGTTGTGATGGCAGTCACACTAGTGGGGGCTGGGTAGTCTACAAGCACATCCTTATTCAGGTCCCTAGTCGTTGGATTATCGAGACAGGGCGTCGATACTCCGGAGTAGACTAGTGTGTACGCTTCTCATCCCAGTTGGGGAGATGGTCTATCCCACAGCCGTCAGTACGTCATACTGGAGATAGTATGCAGGTGCTCGTTAGGTTACGGGTACACCGGACAGGACTCACAGGGAACTGTTGGTTGGTTTTATACCAGTCGTCAGTGAACAGTTCCCAGGTGACATGAGTACAGCATAGTCCGCAGACTTGACACTGCTACTTCGCCTCGAGTGTGTCCCACTGTTCTTAGATTGCTAACCTACCACGGCTCAAAGGAGTCATGCAAACAGGTAGCAGTTGGGTGCAGTCCCGAGCACTTGGAGGCAGTGGCGGTTAGACAGGATTCGTCTCTCCCGGTATTGGGGGTTGATATCGCGCTGTGTCAGAGAGCCATTACGCAAAGTCCCTGGCCAGGGAAAGCGAGATTTACTGGTAGGTTCCAGTAGTTTCTCAGGGTGTAATGGGCTTCGCTCCGACACGACTTATACCGCTATTAGGGGACTGACGCTTGCCGCCCCCTAGGCCCGATATGCGATAGTCTTAGACGAACAGACCAGACTGTACGGAGATTGTCACATCAGACTCAGTAGGAGTTCGGATGGGTTTCCTCATCGGCCTTCTTATCGACATCTACCTGGGGACCGTTACGTACAGCTAGTGCCGCTTGCGGTCTGTGGTTAAACCCACTGCCAGCGTAGTAGTCGAGTCTCTAGAGTCCCACGCAAAGAGTTTCCCTACTCCAGGCAAAACGTTATAGAGGTCGTATGGTTTTACGACAAGGGTTCGGACGCATACGTGTGTTTACGCACGTACGACTTTCGGACAGTTTTTACTAGTCGGCTTTGGTTTAAGCCAGTTACTAGTATCCGGTTATTGGATTTATACAGTCTAAAGTTTTTCCGTGTTTTCACGGATAGGAGGGGCGTTCTCGTAATTGCGCGAGAAGCTTATAGAAGATGGTGACTAAGGAGGTTTAGGTGGCATATATATTGAATGAGATTAGTGAGTCATATGGATGATTCATCCATGTCATTAATGCTTCATAATTGCTTAATGACTCATGGAGATGAGTCACCATAAGATATTTATCAAGCATGGTTGTAAATGATTTTCTTTTCTTTTCTTGATAAATGAAAATGCTTGATATATATTATGATAACTCATTTTCTCTTCTCAATTATTATGTTCATCTTCTCTCTCCTCAAGCTCTCTCTCTTCAAACCCTAATCCTCCCCTCTCATGTGTTGAGTACAAGGATTAGTTAGACTACTTAATCCATAACCATACTCTATTTCATCTAGGTACTTTGATTAGTACTTAAAGATACCTAGTTGCCTCAAGTTTAGAGGCAAAGCTTGGAGTTTAGCTCTCGTGGTGGATCGTCTACTACTTGGAGAAGGCCGAGGAGGAGGTGGAGTTCGTAAAGACGAAGGACACGGTTCTTTAGGTGTAATCCCTTCACATAGTAGTTTAGAACTTCTATGTTTGATGTTAGTTATCGTTTAGCTTCGATTCATGCGGTTAGTCGATGTTTAAGCAAAGAACAAGATCGTTTTTCATATTTCCGCCTCCCCGCAAGTCGTGGGGTGTTGTACATCGACTTACAGTGGTATCAGAGCCTCGCTAAACAATAATTAACTCACTTGCAAAATTGTATGAATTTCGAACGGAAAAAACAAAACCGGAAAACCCCGATATCATGGTATTCTGTCGAATTTTAAATGTGGTCCAAAAATTTTTCAGGGACCTTCCGAAAGCTCAAAATGATAGTATCAGAACACCCAAGAAAACTGGGCTCATGAATCGACTAAAGCGCCGCGGAACCGCGGCGGATCCCACCGATCCGCCGCGCTTCCGCCGCCGAGTTGCCGATTCATCAGCCCAAGTTTCCTGTGTTGGTTCTCTGTGATATTTGGTATTTTCTGGAAGTTTTTAATTTTTGCTCAGGTTTCATATTTACAGAGAAGTATTGGAGCAAAATTAAATGTGTTTAATCGATCGAAATTATACGGTATTTGCTTGTTGGATTATATCTGTGTTTGTATAATGTGTTCGTAAACCTCCCCTAACTGCTAGTATGTCGGTTGGCAGGGGGTTGCACATTTCTGTAATGGTTTTTACTGTTTGTGGATATGAACTGTGTTGGACTGTTGTGATGTATAGCCGGGGTTATGTGATGGGTTATTATTTAATTCATTTGATGTAAATGTAATTTGTTGTAATATTATTTTGCGGGGCACATCCAGGTTGCGGTTGTAGCCACCGTTTTATTATTTCATTTTACTGTTTTTTCTCCTAGGACAGACCCAAGGTGGGGTGCACAAACTGCCGGGCGGGTAGTTTGCCGTACCCGTAGGGGTCTTGGGTGGGGTAATGGCTATTCATCACAACTGTGTAATCCGTCTTTTGTTGCAGGCTCAAAACAAACACGGATTGCTTGCAAATCCAATTAAGTTCATCTGTGATCTGGAATGCCTATTATTGCGTCTGACGAATGTACAATATCTATATATGATAGCTATTTAGACGTCACTTATGTTTTACACCCGCGCTAGCCCAGCCCCCGCTCTGTCGTTAGTTAAGTAACCTAACGGGTGATGACGAGACCCCGTGGCGAATGCGGATGGCATAAGAGGACGTTGTATTTTCGTTGTTTTCTGCAATGATAGGTTAATGAAGGGACGCATTATTTATAATGCAAAGAAAATAAACCAAAAGTTTAATCGTTGGAACAATTTAAAAGAAACCACTCGGTTAATTTTAAAAACAGATATTTTTAAATACGGAGCTTTAACCACTCCTTTTAAAAGCTATCAGGTTCCTTCGGTTATATCAAGTTCACTACGTTCACGGTTTCGCCAAAGCCATTCGTAGCCCTCCGTCATTTCATTTGGGTATTCATTAGTATTCAAGCTATGCATTTTGGCCAAAGTCAAGGCATAGTGTTTGGTAGCTGCTGGGTTTTCATTTGTTGCATAAGATAGATGAGTTGGTTTGGGACAGTCGTATTATCATTTGACCAAAGTCAGGGGTATATACGGATGGGTTCAAATTGACAAGATAATGACGGGTAGAACTTGACATGTGACTTATGACATTTTGACCAAAGCCAAGGTCATAAGTGCATGGGGAAAAAACTTATATCGGGAATTTCTAAAGAAACTGAAATTTGCAAAGAGATGCATACCATTTGGAGTTTGATGAATGTTGGTAGCATTCTTTCAACATTATCATACGATGATATTTGGATGCCGATCCTACTGTGAGTATATGCTACTCATCAGGATATTCGTCACTTAACGATCAATGCTATAAACCAAGTAGGTGTCAAGAAAAGTGTCAGCGGGGTTACGCCCCCAGAGAAAAGAGGTTCTTTAATTAAGGAACTTCGCGAAAGCGTTGGAAAACCTCCCTCGAAGTATCGACACTAGCTTGGCTGAACGGTTAAGCAAGAATTGTACAGTGAGAATAGTCCTGGCTAATTCTTCTTTTATGGTTTGAGGAAGGATTCGAGAAACAGTGGGAGCCATCCAGTTTAGATAAACTAAAAACCACTCTAAACTTGCAAGAGCATCATGCTAAAGAGTTTTCTTCTCTCTCTCCTAATTGCAGCGACCCTGAAAATGATTGGACTTAAGTTACTTTTAGAGAAAAATATACTGACAGGGCCAAACTATAAAGATTGGCTGCGGAATGTCAAAATGGCTTTGACCTATGACAAATTGGGGTACGTCCTCACCGCTACGGCACCTGCTCTCCCTGGTCCCAAATCCAGTAATGCGGATAAGGAAATCCGCAAAACCTGGGATTTCGATTGCGCGAAAGCCAAGTGCATCGTGCTTGCCTCGATGAACAATGAACATCAGAGGAGGCACGAGGATATGGAACTAGATGCCATATTTCTCCATACAAAGGAACTTTATGGAGAGCAATCTCGTATAGCAAGATACGAGACCTCTAAGAACTTTTTTCGAGCGAGGTTGGCTGTCGGGTCATCGGTAGGAGAACATGTCCTAAAGATGATCGGCTATATAGAAGAGCCCGCAGACCTTGGGACGACTTTGGTTAATGAGCTCTATACAGACCTTATTCTCCAGTCCCTTCCTTCCACCTACGCCCAGTTTATCCTGAACTTCAACATTCAAAGAAAAGAAGTTGAACTTCTGGAACTCCTGAACATGTTAAGGAGTGCAGAGGGCACCTTGCAGAAAGCAAGGGAAACACCCGCTATGTTTGTTAGCGGTGCATCTTCTTCCGGGTCCAAGGCTAGGGCCAAAGGAAGGAAGAAGAAGGCCGCCACCAAACTTAGAGGAGGTGTTAGTAAGGTGGGAGGGAAGGGAAAGAAAAAGTTTGCGGTACCGGTAGTGGGCCAGGATGAGTGCTTCCATTGTCACAGGAAAGGGCACTGGAAGAAAGATTGCAAGGCGTGGAACGCCAAGAACCAGGGACCGAAGCAAGCTGTGGGTTCGACTTCAGGTGTGTTTGTAATTGAGAATTGTCTGTCAATCAACTCTACTTCCTGGGTATTGGATACCGGATCAGGATCTCATATTTGCAATTCATTATAGGCACTGAGAAACCGTAGAGTGCTGAAGGAAGGTGATATGACCCTAAAGGTTGCTAACGGAGATAGCGTGGGAGCTGCGTCCGTCGGGGATTATCACCTAGGATTGACGAGTGGACACATTTTGGTTTTACATAACTGTTTTTTTGTACCAAGCTTAACGTGTAATATCATATCAGTTTCCTTGTTATCAAATAAAGGTTATGATTTCACGTTTGTAAGAGATGTTGTTAACATCCACCTTAATCATGGTTTGATTGGGTCCGGTACACTAAATAACGGTATATATGTTTTAAACCAACTCCAAATTTTCAATGTCCAGAACACACTAAAAAGAAAGTCTCCAGATTTAAATAAAGCTTTCTTATGGCATTGTAGACTGGGTCACATCAATGAGAGAAGGTTGACTAAGTTGCATAGAGAAGGATATTTGGACTCGTTCGAATATCAAACTTATGACACTTGTCAATCTTGTCTCAAAGGAAAGATGACAAAGACTCCATTTACTGGACAAGGAGTAAGAGCGAGCGAGCTCTTAGGACTCATATACAGCGATGTATGTGGTCCAATGTCCACGCATGCAAGAGGTGGTTTTTCCTATTTCATTACTTTCACGGATGATTACTCAAGATACGGATTCATTTATCTGATGAAACATAAATCCGAGGCTTTTGAGAAATTCCAAGAGTATAAGAATGAAGTAGAAAACCAAACCGGCAAAAGTATCAAGACACTTAGATCTGATCGAGGTGGTGAATACTTGAGTGTCGAGTTCCTAGGTTACCTAAAAGAGAAAGGAATTCTCTCTCAGCTTACTCCTCCATACACTCCACAGCATAATGGTGTATCGGAGAGACGGAATCGAACCCTATTGGATATGGTACGATCCATGATGAGTAATGCTGAGTTACCGTGATCTTTTTGGGGTTATGCGCTAGAATCAGCAGCATATCTTCTGAACATGGCTCCTACCAAGACTGTGCCTACCACTCCATATCAGATGTGGACTGGGAAGAAACCCCATCTTCAGCATATGAAGATTTGGGGATGTCCAGCTTTTGTTAAAAAGCAGCATGTGGACAAGCTCGATGCACGATCAGTAAAATGTAAGTTTGTGGGATATCCAAAGAACTCCAAGGGATATTATTTCTATTACGCAGAGGAACAAAAGGTTTTTGTTTCTCGTAATGCCCATTTTCTAGAACATCAGTTTTTAGAAAAGGAAATAAGTGGGAGCAAAATAGAACTGGAAGAAATTCCAGAACCACAAGCTGCTACTGAAAGTTTGGTAGAACCGGCAGTTCAAAAATAACAGGACATTCCCGCACCCCTCCGCAGGAGTAGTAGGCCGTCTCATCCGCCTGAGAGATACTACGGTTTTCTCATAGATGGGGATAGAGAGGATTGCATCATAGATGATGATGAACCTACTGACTTCCAGCAGGCCATCCAGAGCGGCGACTCGGTACGATGGCTAGATGCAATGCGGACCGAAATGGAGTCCATGTACACCAACAAAGTATGGACTTTGGACTTTGCTCCAGATGGGGTAAAACCCATAGGATGCAAATGGATCTTCAAGAAAAAGATTGGTGTAGATGGACAGGTGGAAACCTATAAGGCTAGACTTGTTGCAAAGGATTTTCGTCAAAGACCTGGTTTGGACCATGACGAAATTTTTTCTCCAGTGGCTATGCTCAAATCCATTCAGGTCCTTCTTGCTATTGCTTCCTTCCATGATTATGAAATCTGGTAGATGGATGTAAAGACGGCTTTTCTGAATGGAAATTTAGAAGAGTGCGTCTATATGGATCAGCCAGAGGGTTTCAATCAGAGTGGGAGCAGCGGAAAAGTATGCAAGTTGCTTAAATCCATTTATGGATTAAAGCAAGCATCGCGGAGTTGGAACATCTGTTTTGATGAAACAGTCAAAGAATATGACTTTATCAAAAATCCAGATGAACCGTGCATATATAGTAAAGTTGTAGCCAGAAGTGTCGTATTCCTCGTCTTGTACGTGGATGACATTCTATTGATAGGAAATGACATTCCTATGCTACAATCTGTCAAAGGATTCTTATCACACAGGTTCTCCATGAAAGACCTGGGTGATGCCTCTTACATTCTGGGGATCCGGATCTATCGTGATAGATCCAAGAGGATGTTGGGACTTTCGCAGTCCAGGTATATCGACACTGTACTGTAGATTCTAAGCACGGTAATCTACCGGCTTGTCACGGAATCACCCTCTCCAAAGAGATGTCTCCCAAGACTAATTTGGAAAGGGAACGCATGTCTATTATACCCTACTCTTCTGCGGTAGGCTTTATAATGTATGCGATGCTGTGCACCAGACCAGATGTAGCTTACGCACTGAGTGTGGTAAGCCGGTATCAGTCAGACCCAGGGGAGAAGCACTGGATAGCAGTAAAGAACATTCTCAAGTACCTGAGGAGGACTAAGGAGATGTTCTTGGTTTACGGCGGAAAAGACCTCAGGTTGGAGGCCTTTGCTGATTCCGGCTTCCAGAGTGATAAGGACGATTTCAAGTCCATGTCGGGTTATGTCTTTACCCTCAATGGAGGGGCGGTGTGCTGGAAGAGTTCCAAGCAGGACACCGTTGCTGACTCGACTATGGAAGCGGAGTATATAGCTGCTTGAGATGCCGCAAAAGAAGCAGTCTGGATGAAGAAGTTCCTAACAGAACTTCAGGTGGTTCCTACCATAGTTGATCCAATACCTCTGTATTGCGACAACAACGGAGCTATAGCTTTAGCGAAGGAACCAACGTCCCATCAGAAATCCAGACACATCTTAAGGCGGTATCACCTGATCAGGGAGATCATTGATCGTCAGGAGATCGAGGTTCGGAGAGTTGCTTCTGAAGAGAACATTGCTGATCCATTCACGAAGGCCCTACCTCAGATTCAGTTCGAGAGGCTACTCGAGATCATCGGTCTTCGATATGCCAGTACATGGCCCTAGTGCAAGTGGGAGATTGTTAGTGTATATACCCTAGGGGCCATTATTGTATCATACTAGTTTGTATATTACTTAATGGAAGCTTGGGATATTCACATGTATATAACAGTCTTGCTAAACATGGTAGTATGCTACTTGGTTTTTCTATCTTAATATGTGAGTATACGTATTGATAGAGCTCTTAGGATCTTGCTTGACTACCAGCGTTGTGATGGCAGTCACACTAGTGGGGGCTGGGTAGTCTACAAGCACATCCTTATTCAGGTCCCTAGTCGTTGGATTATCGAGACAGGGCATCGATACTCCGGAGTAGACTAGTGTGTACGCTTCTCATCCCAGTTGGGGAGATGGTCTGTCCTACAGCCGTCAGTACGTCGTACTGGAGATAGTATGCAGGTGCTCGTTAGGTTACGGGTACACCGGACAGGACTCACAGGGAACTGTTGGTTGGTTTTATACCAGTCGTCAGTGAACAGTTCCCAGGTGACATGAGTACAACATAGTCCGCAGACTTAACACTGCTACTTCGCCTCGAGTGTGTCCCACTGTTCTTAGATTGCTACCCTACCACGGCTCAAAGGAGTCGTGCAAACAGGCAGCAATTGGGTGCAGTCCCGAGCACTTGGAGGCAGTGGCGGTTAGACATGATTCGTCTTTCCCGGTATTGGGGGTTGATATCGCGCTGTGTCAGAGAGTCATTACGCAAAGTCCCTGGCCAGGGAAAGCGAGATTTACTGGTAGGTTCCAGTAGTTTCTCAGGGTGTAATGGGCTTCGCTCCTACACGACTTATACCGCTATTAGGGGACTGACGCTTGCCGCCCCCTAGGCCCGATATGCGATAGTCTTAGACGAACAGACCGGACTGTACGGAGATTGTCACATCAGACTCAGTAGGAGTTCGGATGGGTTTCCTCATCGGCCTTCTTATCGACATCTACCTGGGGACCGTTACGTACAGCTAGTGCTGCTTGCGGTCTGTGGTTAAACCCACTGCCAGCGTAATAGTCGAGTCTCTAGAGTCCCACGCAGAGAGTTTCCCTACTCCAGGCGAAACGTTATAGAGGTCGTATGGTTTTACGACAAGGGTTCGGACGCATACGTGTGTTTACGCACGTACGACTTTCGGACAGTTTTTACTAGTCGGCTTTGGTTTAAGCCAGTTACTAGTATCCGGTTATTGGATTTATACAGTCTAAAGTTTTTCCGTGTTTTCACGGATAGGAGGGGCGTTCTCGTAATTGCGCGAGAAGCTTCTAGAAGATGGTGACTAAGGAGGTTTAGGTGGCATATACATTGAATGAGATTAGTGAGTCATATGGATGATTCATCCATGTCATTAATGCTTCATAATTGCTTAATGACTCATGGAGATGAATCACCATAAGATATTTATCAAGCATGGTTGTAAATGATTTTCTTTTCTTTTCTTGATAAATGAAAATGCTTGATATATATTATGATAACTCATTTTCTCTTCTCAATTATTATGTTCATCTTCTCTCTCCTCAAGCTCTCTCTCTTCAAACCCTAATCCTCCCCTCTCATGTATTGAGTACAAGGATTAGTTAGACTACTTAATCCATAACCATACTCTATTTCATCTAGGTACTTTGATTAGCACTTAAAGATACCTAGTTGCCTCAAGTTTAGAGGCAAAGCTTGGAGTTTAGCTCTCGTGGTGGATCGTCTACTACTTGGAGAAGGCCGAGGAGGAGGTGGAGTTCGTAAAGACGAAGGACACGGTTCTTTAGGTATAATCCCTTCACATAGTAGTTTAGAACTTCTATGTTTGATGTTAGTTATCGTTTAGCTTCGATTCATGCAGTTAGTCGATGTTTAAGCAAAGAACAAGATCGTTTTTCATATTTTCGCCTCCCCGCAAGTCGTGGGGTGTTGTACATCGACTTACAAGAAGTACCTGTTGTCCAGGCGTGAAGGTTTTGTGCGTAAGGTGTTTATCATGAACCACCTTCGTTCGGTTCTTTATAACAACCGCGTTGTCATAAGCCTCATCCCGAAGCTCGTTCAGTTCATTTAGTTGCAGCTTCCGATAGTTGTCCACATCTTCAAGATTGAGATTTAGCTCTTTGATCGCCCAAATAGCACGATGTTCGATTTCCACAGGGAGGTGGCAAGC
Organism: Agapanthus africanus; assembly: GCA_030015575.1. Classification (NCBI taxonomy): domain Eukaryota; kingdom Viridiplantae; phylum Streptophyta; class Magnoliopsida; order Asparagales; family Amaryllidaceae; genus Agapanthus; species Agapanthus africanus. The sequence continues at coordinate 243,109,910 of JASDDO010000031.1, forward strand.
TTTTCCGTAAACAAGCCTATAAGGAGACATGCCAAGATCAGTGTTATAAGCAGTTCGAAATGCCCAAAGAGCATCGGTTAATTTCAAAGACCAATCTTTACGGTTCTTGGAAACCGTCTTCTCCAGAATTTGCTTGATCTGCCGCTTTGAAATCTCGGCTTGCCCACTTGTTTGGGGGTGGTAGGGCGTGGATAGCTTATGATTGGTTGAGTATTTCCGCATTAAGGCCTTGAAAGACTATTGCAGAAATGCGTCTCATTGTCGCTAATGATAGCGCGAGGGTGCCCGAACCGGGAAAATATGTTTTCTTTAAGGAATTTAATGACAACCTTGTTGTCATTAGTCCTGCTCGGAACTGCCTCGACCCATTTAGAGACATAATCAACAGCCAAGAGAATGTACAAGTTCCCAAAAGAGGTGGAAAATGAGCCATGAAGTCAATTCCCCAAACATCGAAAATCTCAACAACCAAGATTGGTTGGAGCGGCATCTCGTTTCTCCTAGAAATCCAACCCAATTGTTGGCACCGGGAGCAAGTCTTGCAGTAATCATATGCGTCTTTGAAGAGTTGTGGCCAGTAAAAGCCACATTGCAAGACTTTCTCAGCTGTTTTTCTAGGACCAAAATGCCCACCACATGCTTGATCGTGGCAAAACGACAGCACACTCTTGAACTCATTATCAGGAACACACCGACGAATAATTTGGTCTGGACAGTACTTGAACAGGTAGGGTTCGTCCCAGTAAAAGTGTTTTACTTGGGATAAAAATCTAAGTTTGTCCTGACTTGACCATTCGTTCGGTATTAGTCCTATCGCCAAATAGTTCACAATATCTGCGAACCAGGGTTCGCACGATACTGTCAATAGTCGTTCATCAGGAAAAACATCGTTAATTGGGAGAGGAAGCGTCGGCGAAGAAGGAAGTCGTGAAAGATGGTCGGCCACTACGTTTTCACATCCTCTTTTGTCCTTAATGACAATGTCAAATTCTTGAAGTAAGAGGATCCAACGTATTAACCGAGATTTTGCATCCTTTTTCGCAAAAAGATGTCGCAGAGCTGAATGATCAGTGTAGACAATGACTGGAGAGCCGATCAAATAAGGCCTGAATTTCTCTAAAGCAAACACAACAGCCAAGAACACTTTCTCGGTTGTTGTGTAATTCATTTGGGCGTCATTCAGGGTCCGGCTTGTGTAGTAGATTACGTGCGGCATTTTATTGATGTGCTATCCTAGGACCGCACCGATAGCAAAGTCGGATGCATCGCACATAATCTCAAAGGGATACGTCCATTCAGGTGAAGAAAGAACGGGAGCAGTGGTGAGTGAGCTTCGCAGTGATTCGAAAGCAGTCAAACAGCTCGAGTCGAACTTGAACGTGGTATCTTTGGCCAGAAGAAGAGTCAAGGGTCTAGCAATCTTGCTAAAGTCCTTGATAAACCGTCTGTAAAACCGACATGGCCAAGGAAAGATCGGATATCTCTTATGCATTTGGGAGCAGGGAGGTTGGAAATGACATCAATCTTTGCTTTGTCAACCTCAATGCCATTCTGCGAAATGATATGTCATAGGACAATACCTTCGTGTACCATGAAGTGGCATTTTCCCCAGTTTAAAGTGAGATTTTTATCCTTACATCGGGTAAGGACAGCGTCAAGATGTTGCAGACACTCGTCGAAAGAATCGCCAAAGATGGAGAAATCATCCATAAATATCTCCAAAAATTTCTCCACCATGTCAGAGAAAATTCCCATCATACACCGTTGGAAGGTAGCGGGAGCATTGCATAGCCCAAAGGGCATGCGGCGATATGCGAACGTGCCGAAAGGACAAGTGAAACTGGTTTTGTTCTGGTCTTTTTCGGCGATGGGAATCTGGTTGTAGCCTGAGTAATCGTCTAGAAAACAGTAATACTTATGTTCAGCTAATCTTTCGAGCATTTGGTCAATGAATGGCAGCGGAAAGTGATCCTTCCGCGTTGCGGCGTTGAGTTTTCGATAATCAATGCATACCCGCCACCCGGTCGGGTGCGAGTAGGGATCAACTCATTCGCCTCGTTTGTGATGATCGCAATGCCCGACTTCTTAGGGACAACGTGTATAGGACTGACCCATTGGCTGTCTGAAATAGGGTAAATGATACCACTATCCATACATTTGACGATTTCCTTTTTCACAGCCTCCTTCATGATTGGATTTAATTGCCTCTGTGGATCCCTAGCTGGTTTGGCATCATCCATCAGGTAAATGTGATGTTCAACGATCAGGGGACTAATCCCCTTGATGTCCGCCATCGTCCAGCCAAAAGCTTGCCGATTGGATTGCAAGACCGTGAGAAGGGCCTTTTCTTGCTGTAGAGCTAGAGAAGCTGAGATGATGACTGGGAGGGTCTCTTTCTCACCTAAGTAAGCATACTTGAGGTGAGACGGCAGAGGCTTGAGTTTGAGCGTCAGAGGTGAAACGATTGATGGAAGGATCGCAGAAAATGTCTCGAACTCAAGCCTCTGCCGTCTCACCTCAAGTATGCACGATTGATGGAAGGATCGCAGAAAATGTCTCGAACTCGAAAGATTCCAACAGGGGCTCAAAGTGAGTGTATGCGACCGAGTCGGATGGTTCAACCAACGTATCCAAAAATTCGAAAGATTCAAACTCGGGCGGAGAAAAGCCAAGATCGTTTAAAAACGTGAAGCACTCATAATCATTGTCGGGAGCGGAAGCAGTAGCAGGTTCAAAGAGGAATGCACTAGTGGCGTCAAGATTACTGTGATCAAACAAGAATTCCTCAAATTCACAGTCCTCGTGGGTGATCTCCTGGATGGAACAAACATCGAGTATATGAGCACTTGGTTCGGATGGCTGATTCCCTAACCTAAAAATGTTGAGTTCAATGGTCATGTTGCCAAAAGATAGGTTCATTGAACCATTTCGACAATTGATCACAGCATTTGAGGTTGGAAGGAATGGGCGACTGAGTATCACCGAAATTTGATTCCGGAGGTTAGCTACAAGTTGTGTATCTAAAACAATGAAGTCAACGGGGAATATGAAGTCCCCAACTTTTATTAACACATCCTCTAGCTCACCCCTAGGATGGGTGATAGATCGGTCGGCCATTTGAAGAGTACAGTGTGTGGGTTTCAGCTCTCCTACACCTAGTTGCTCATATACAGAATACAGAAGCAGGTTAACACTTGTAGGGTTCCTAGGCACGCTAATGAGGTCTCACAAGGCATTAAACATGCCAATTTCAAATTTTACGGTGCCGAGAAACCCTAGACTAGATCGTTAACTAGAATTTTAGGCGAAACTAGAAACTAGTTAACAACTTAACTAAGTGAACGGAAAATACAACCTTTGTAGATCCGGTCCTCCACCTCCATATCTCCGTGATGATGTCTCCTCGCTGTCCAAATCGAATCCATGACTCTAGCATCGGCTTCATCGGAGAAATGGGCGGGCTAGGTCGTCGACTTCGATGCCGAAGATGATCTACGTCGAGGCATCACAAGATCAAGCTCCAACTTCACCAAGCCATGAAACTTGTGAAGAAAACACCCTATACTACTTGGAAAGAGGTAGAGGATGAAAAAATAGGAGGTGGGTTCACTTTAGAATTGGATTTCTCACTCTTTTTCTCAAGATGCCATTAATGGTGGCAAGCTTTTTCTTGAAGATGAAGTAGAAGAAGGAGATAGATTATGATAAGTCTTCCCTTTTAAAAAGAAAAACAATATGAATACTTATCATATCCTAACCATAGTCAAGTGTAGAGAGCAAACTAGGGTTAGGTGAATGGTTAAGTTAAGAGAAGAAAACAAAATGGTCAACCTTTTCAATTCTTCATGAAGCTTCATGAAAGAACCAAAGAAAGCCACCATTTACCTTTTCTTTTCCAAAATAAATAATCAATATAAATAAATGAACAAGTAAACAAAACCCTAACCATTCATATAACCATGGTTTAGTCTTTACACATGCACAAGTTAACATGTATCATCAAACATGATACCATCAAGTGTACACAAAAATATATCACATATACAATGTGCACATCAAGTGAGAAAATCCTTTTAAAATGAACCAATACTAGTTAATGCAAAGTAATATATCAAATATATAATTATACATTAAATCATTAGATCAACACTTGATTCAATGTTCCGGTCATGTCGCACATAACCGACTAGTATTCAATGTATCGATTTATCGAATCAATCTTCGATTCGATAACTAGGTTATATCGCATACAACCAATCGAAACATCACAGCGAGAATGAAATACGGTATCACATACACGCATTATTCTCGGTCCCGCACATATCTCATATGCGCTCCTATTTCGTTTCGCTTGAGCCAGGAAACCTCTGTGTAGGACTCTAAAGACTCGTCAATACGCCGGCAGCAGGTGATGATCATATCAAACACCCACAAGCCGCAAGCGGTCTGCTAAACGTAACGGCCACCCGGGTATTGAGCGATCAGAAGATCGACGAGCAAGCCCGCTCACACTCCTGTGAATCCAACCAGTAACACTGTCACGACCCGAAAGTACGGAACGTGACCGGCACTTAGATTACGAAGCGTCTAGAGGCGCCACGTGACCTAAGTAAGCCGAAGCCCAGAAATCTAAACCATAAAAGAAGAAAATGAAGAAAAGAAAAGAAAACAAGTATAAAAACATCAGCAAATTTTACCAAAAATTTCGGCAGAGTCTCCTCTGTAAAAACTGGCCCCCAAACGGGTACAACAAGTATAATATACATAAACAATAAAAAGCATCCCCAAACGGGAGCTAGCATCAACGCCAACAGGCGGAAACAACCACAACAAGCACAATAATATACAACGCCAAAGGGCGAGGCTCAAAACTCAAAAGAAAACAAAACCACCAGATCAGAATAATACATGCGCGACTCTAAGGTCGAAATAAAAGACTGGTCCAAGAAACTTATCAAGTAATACAAGTATGGTTGATGGAGCTTACTAGATACAAATGAATGAATAAAATACAATGGTGGTTCAGATACAAGTGAACCAACCTACCGTGCAAATCACCCTGAAATAAAAGATGTGCCAGCAAACTGCCCGGGAAACCTGTACATCGAACCTGTAAGGAATTTGGCACAACGGGGGTGAGTTGCCAACTCGTGAGTAGAAGACATCTACGAAAAGAAATCGAATGCACGACGCTATCCTAGGTCATAATAATACACTACTATATCCCAAACATCTAGTACTAGCAGGGTAATACTACGTGTAAGTGCAAATACTCCGTGTCGTGTCAGTGCCTCATATAATACTAAGTCATATGAAATGAAATGCATGCACCATGAATGTAAAGTCACAAATCCTGAAATCCAGATATATATGTATGAGAACCTTTAGCCGTTATCATAGTAAAGTGTGTATAAGCATCTGAAATCTCAACAATGAAATCCATGGAAATCCGTGTCAAGTATCGACACAACACATGTAATCTCAAGTATCAATATGTCGGGCTCCGTCAGTCCGGATCGGCCCATATCATCAAATCCCACGACAACGGTCGGTATCCTCCGGATATCCGCCGCGCCAGACATCACCGGTAGGTAGCCTTCCCCTGCCAGGCTCATCGTCTACAACTCGATCTTCTTGCCCCGGGGTACCATACCGGGCCCACCATGTACCCGAGACGGTTCATCCACTCCTCGAATCGGGTCTCGAAATCCAACAGAAAACATAAAATCTCATGGTGGACGACACATACATCACGAGAAAACCGCAACTTTGTTTAAAAAGAGAGGAGGAGAGAGAGAGAAATTTTTATATATTTTTGCGGTTTTCCCCAAAAATCCAGAAATCTCATAGAAATCCAAATCTCAAAATCATGAGTAACTATATGATAAGTGTCGGCATATGCCCATAATACTGCATGATAACACGAAAATATGAATGTCTAAGTAATGAATATCATGTCTTATACTTATCATCAGAGAGTGATCACAATATTATATCGGTTTAGTTGTTAACTGATTCTATCAATAAAAGATAATATGATCTAAAGTGTACGTGACATAGCAATTACCGATGATGATGTGTGTGAGCCGGCAAATAAGTGTACGTGGAATATGCGCATCATCGGTAATAGTGCTGGTGTCCTAACAGGTAAAGTTTATACTGATTATAGCAACATATAAAAGAACATGCACCATGATGATTACAGTATGAATATAAATACAAGTGTGCATTATCTACTCCTCTGCGAGATACGAGTACAACTGCCACTATGTGAGTCGAACCTAAACCAGTGTCCATCTAACATCCTAAGAAACTAAACCTAATAAACTAGTCAGTAAGAAACTAGAGTCTAACTAAGGTCTGAATCAATATCTCTAATAGTCGGCGATCCCGCCTCAATAGCGTCACGTACGTAGTACGGCTTCCTCGAATCAAGAGTGCGGATCAATCATCAAATCTAAGCCTCGTACGGTAAAATCCATCGTACGGCATCCCAATGTCGGGGTACGGTCAAGTATCTCCTAAGTGTCTCCTCATTCGTATAATGTCATATGTATCATATTGTGATTAAGTCATACCGATATCTTATCGTCATCAAGTCACACCTATACGATATCGACATCAGGTCACACCTATATGATGTCGTAATCAAGTCATACATATCCCAAATCGTGACCAATCACAAGTTACAGTCCGGGTACTATTTTAGAGTCCTATGTATCTCAACATCAACACTACCCATTATAATTTATATATACCTGTTCATTACCTCATTCTCTAATGATCCGCTAACATTTAATACGACCGTATAGTCAAGAATCACGGCATCAAGCCCAGTTATAATGTTTCATCATACCTCAGATACCATGTCACCTCAAAGAATCCCATGTACGGGTTGTATATATATATATATATATACCTATACCTAGTTCTATATATATACACACACATATACGTACACACCATGTCGAGTTTCAGTGTGTGCGTGTGTGTTTCTATCTGAAACCTACGAACTTTTCCAAGGTACTCATCCTCTGATATAGTTTTCCTAAATCGGTCTAGTCCAGCCTATGGTCAGTACTAGGGTCCTACTAGGGTCACGTCTGGTTTCCTAATTTCAATAAGTACTATTCCTATTCTACGTTGCGGGGGTGCTAAACGCCATCCACCCGACTTCCCCCCGTAGATATGCATCTACTCACCTGGTCCATGTCTGCCGACGATGGTGTCGCCATCCTCCTCTTCATCGCCCGCAGTCCACTTGAAGGGTACCTAAACGCAAACATATAAATAGCATCGTAAACCGAATCACATACAAAAGTCAAACGATACAAGGAACAAGCATAGGTTAAAACCTATGTCCCGTCCACGCAAAAGAACCAAATACCGCTCGATATCGGCGTATAAACTCCGATGGATCGAGATAACATCAACAAACAACTCGTAGTTTTAAAACACATTACTTATATTATAAAACATGATTAAATCCATCGAAACCCTAAAATCAATCAAATCGTCCGTTTTCGAAAAACCCGAAAAATGTCGATTTACCGTTTTTCATCAAAACTTGACATTTAAATGAAACCAAAGGTCATAAAACTCATTAAATAGCATATCTAGACTATACAAACTATTACTATATTTTTATTACATATATTTGTAGAAATTTGAATTTTCTAGTTTACAACCATTAACAATTTTCAACATTTTAAAGCAAAATACCACAATTCCACCACAAAACATGATTTCGCATGAATTAATGTCTTAAACTACAATTCATGATGATAGTGATATAATAAAACCATAATTATATTTTTAATCTCATTTATATAGAAATTTCCAAAATCTAGTTTACAAAATTAGCAATTTTTATCACAATTTATCAATTATCCATAGAAACTAGCAATCACACTAAGTTTTTCTTTCCACCAACAAGTTAATACTCTTATTAAGACCAAAATCTAGTATTAACAATATTAATTGAGATTTATTTCACCAATAATTAGGTTTTATAGAAACCTAGTTAGCAAAATTTCCTAATTTAAACCATTTTCAATGAAAAATTTACAATTCAACAATCATGCAAGATTTTCCAAATCCAAAAGTGTTAAACTAACTATTATAACCCTAAATAATTAACAAAAATCATAACTTGAATTTTGAAACCCTAACTTGAATTTTTAAAATTGAACATAGAACTAATTCATTAAATCTAATTAAGCTTAAATGAACATCTAAAACAATAAATCAAAAGAAAGAAATTATACCTCCCAAAATATGAAATCCAAACTAGAAATGAGCCTCCAAAATGCATGCTTTCCATCTCCAAAATCCATGTAAAAATGAGTAAGGAATAAAGGGTATGAAATAAATAGGATTTTGTGGAATTTTAATGGAATTTTTGATGTATTTTTGATCATTTTTGAATAAAAAAGAGATGGAAAATGGGGAGGGGCAGCCATGGGGGGTTGTGGCCGGCCTAAGTGAGGAGAGTGAGAGAAAGAAGAGAGTGTGCAAAGTGTGTGGAAGTTTCAAGAAGAGAAACATCATTAAATGTCTTTTCATGTATTTATTTATTTACTATAGCAACTCAAGAAAGCTCTAGAAATTAGGAAAAATTTGCAAATAAATTTTTCATGATACACACTAATTTCTAATATGCCATGGTTCATTTTTACAAATTAAAACCATTTAAATTTGTAATTTACACTAATTTAGTGTAAAAATAAAGCTTATGTTAATATTTAAAATAATTAATTTAGGAAAAATATTTTATTAAACTAAAAATTTATAAGTGGCTAAATAAACACTATTTACTAGTAATTTCATAATTAAAATAGATATTTTTAAAATTATAATGAAAAACAATCACGGTTTGGTTTTACGAAAATACATTTTACTTTACCGAAAATCCTAAAATTCACTTAAACACTTTTATTCATTTAATTATTTATTTAATCACTTTTAAAATGTTACAAACACTTACCGTACAGTCCGGTCTGTTCGTCTGATATGTCGCATATCTCTCCTAGGGGTGGTAAACGTCAGACCCCAGTAGCTCGATAAGTCGTGTCGATATGAGGTCTATTACAGTTCGAGAAACTACTGGTAACACTTACCAGTAAATCTCAGCAACCCTGGCCAGGGATTTCCGGTTATAGCCAATCGAACACAGCGCAACATCAACTCCCTATACCGGGAGAGACGAATCCCCTCCTATCGCTCATTGCCTCCATGTGATTCGGGACTGTACCCAAAAGCCACCGTTTTGCACGCCCTCTTGGACGTGGTAAGGTGGAAATCAAAGCACAATGGAAATCACACAAGACTCTATGACGATCTCGGGTCTACAGACTAACCTGTACCAGTGTCACCAGAGAACTGCCGTCTGACGTGAGGTATAATACCATCTGGGAGTTCTCGGCGAGTCCGTCCAGTGTACCCAGTCTCCACGAGCACCCGTATATCATCTCTGATGTCAAACACCAATGGATATGGGATCATCCATCGCCCATCTGTATGGGTCGAGAAGGTATACGCTAGTCTACTCTGGTATATCGATGCCCCGTCTCGATACACCCACGACTAGGGACATTGAAGGATGTACTTATAGACTACCATGTCCCCACTAGTATGATCCGCATCATAGTCCAGGTAGTCAAGTACACATCCTAAGGGCTTTACCAATATGTAACAGAGAGACAATCTGTATACACGTTAAGGTAAAGAGTAACCAGATAGCATACTATCATGTCGAGCAAGAAAGTCCTCCCTATATATGTCCCAGCATCCACTACAATATACATCCTATGTACAGTAATGGCCTCTAGGTCATACATATAACTAACAATCTCCCACTTGCACTAGGGCCATCTGTAGCAGTGGTTGTAGTATCTCATACTCAACCATCCCATAAAAGTCTCTCTCTGGGAATAGGCCCTTCGTGAGTGGATCCGCCTGTCACGTCCCGAAAGTACGGAAAATGACCGGCACTTAAACTACGAAACGTCTCGAGGCATACGTAATCTAAGTAAGACGAAAACCCAGAAATCCAAACCAAGAAAAGTAGTACAGTGAAGGAAAACCAATTTAAAATCAAGTAGTTTTAATAGCATAAGCCGAATTATGCGGTTTTAAAAAAAACATCAAGTAGTTCCTGAAAATTTCGGCAGAGTCTCCTTTGTAAATACTGGCTCCTAAACGGGATACAACATGAATAGTATACGAAATCAATAAAAAGGCATCCCCAAGCGGGAGCTAGCTCTTCGTCAATCGACGGTCACAACCACACAAGCAATATAATATACAACGCCAACGGCGAGGATCAAAACTCAAAAGGAAACTCAAAACCACAAGAAATCTGCAGAAATATAACGCGCGACTCTAAGGTCGAAAGAATAACATCACTGGTCTCTATTTCAAAAATAACACATGTTTGGTTGATGGAACTTCTAGATACAACAGAATAATAATATACAAGTTATATAATGGGGGTACGATACAAGTAAACCCACCTACTAGCAAATCACCCGAAGGAAACTATGCCCGCAAAGCCGTGATGAAACCTGTACGGCAACCTGCAAGAAACTGGGGCACAACGGGGGTGAGTTACCAACTCGTGAATAGAAAAACATCTACGCACAGAAATCGTATAAATAACGCAACCTAGGTCAATGATCATAATATATCCTCAAATATATGAATAACACGTAGCCTATAACAAGGCTAGGGTAAATACCTAACCCGAGTGTAATCTCATGTGCCCGTGTCAGTGCCTCAAGTAGCAATATATCATATGAATGAGGTATGAATGCATGAAAACAGAATACATGTAAATGAAGAACCGTTTTCATAATTTAGTGAGATTTCCTTTGTATTTTTAAAATGAGGTATCATAATGAAATCAGCAGAAAACAGTGCCTAGCATCGGCACAAAACGTAATCCCAATATCTCGATATCTCTGTATCACAGTCTCTGTACCTCAATATCTCGAAATCTCAATGTCTCAACCACAATATCTAGCGCGCCGTCAGTCCAGACCGGCCCCTACCATCCATCTCAAGACCACGACGGTATCCTCCGGATATCCGACGCGTCGGGTAAAATCACCGGTAGGTAGTGCTCCCCTGCCAGGCTCACATCGTCATCATCACGCGCTTCTTGCCCCGGGGTACCTTACCGGGTCCACCATGTACCCGAAACGGTTCATCCGTCTCCTCAAATCGGGTCTTGAAATCCATCAGCAAACTCATGGTGGACGACTCATACATCATGGGAAAAAACCGCACTTTTTATTTAAAAAAAGAAAGAAGAAGTTAGTATATGTTTTGCGGTTTTCCCCAAATCCAGAAAATCTCATGGAATCCGAATTCAAAACCTCAATAGCACATAAAAAGTGAATATATGTATGAGAATCCATGAATGCGGCATAACAATGAATATCAGTATGCATGAAGTAGCAGGTAATAACTACAATTTCTAAACTAACATATAAGGCAAGTACACTAATATCATGTCTAAACTATTAGCTAACAGGCTATGTCAAGCAATAATATTTCTAAGGTGTACGTGACATGGCAATTACCGATGAAGATGTGTGTGAGCCGGCAAGTAAGTGTACGTGGAACATACGCATCATCGGTAATGGTGCTGGTGTCCTAACCACAAGATAGCAACAGTAGAATATAAAGCATAATATAAGCATGTGATGCGGAGCGAACAACAATAATGAGCGGGAGCTGAATACTAGACGCAACTATAATTAATCTGCATTAACCTAATATAAGTCCTACAAAAGGTGCCTTTTGAAATAACACGAATCATGGGGTTTTGAAAATAGGGGCTACGGCGTTTTTATGAAAAGATACGTCTTTTGAAATATCCGTAGGATCCCTTGGGCTGTCTTTTAAAATACCCACGATTCGTTAGTTTTGAAATAGGTAAGAATCGAATCTAATCTAACAACTAAACTAACCTAAGGGCTAAGCTGACCAGCTGGGCTACAGGTAAGGAAACCGCCTAACATCTGAGTCGATACATATACATACATGTATATATATTAGTCGGTGATCCCGCCTCAATAATATCATATCCGATACCATATCTATAATTAGACATCCCAAGTCAAGAGTGCGGATCAATCATCAAAATATAGCTCGTACGTAAATCCGCCGTACGGTATCCCCAAATCTGGGTACGGGTTCATATCACATTCATCATACTATCCACCTGGTATCCTCTTTATCAAATATCATGATCGGGGTACTGATCTACGTCTAGTACAATACTGATACCGCCTAAGTATGCATGCACGTGTGTGAAACACTACGTCAAGGACCCGCTACAACGTCATGTCGTATCTCAAATACGAACCCTGCTATATCACCGATCTCACGGCCTCAAATCAAATCTCATCGACTCATCATAAATCCCAAGTACTATCCCCATTATCCATGCATGTGTATATGAATGTACATATGCATAGTCCCATACCCACGCATATATACATATATACACATCCCAATCGGCACACAAGAAGTAATGTATGCAAGTCTGTGTGTGCGTATGTGGGTATAACAACTACTCTAGGGTTTCGCAACTAACCCAAAACTAATCCATGAACACATAATCATATCATGAATAAACATTTTCGTATCATAAAACACCTATATAAACATATCTATATGAACTATACTACGGACTGCGGGGGTGCTATACGCCATCCACCCGACTTCTCCCCGTAGATATAAATCTACTCACTTGGTCCTCGCTAGCCGGTGCCGACGTCGCCACGCGCTTGCTTGTCGTCTCGAAGTCCACATGGGGTACCTACATATCATAATGCACCGTGTCGTATTAAAACCAAATTCGAAATCGAAACGGCATACAAAAATCAAATCGGCACGCGTATCACGCATAGGTCAAAACCTATTGCCTACGCATGCAAGAATAGCCAAACCAACCCTCGATGTCGATGTACAAACGTCAAACCATCGAGAAAAACCTAAACACTTTCATTTGCGCATTCACGAACACTAATTATAATATAAAATATGTTAGAATTCACAAAAACCCCAAATTCACTTTAAAAGCCATTTTTCCGAAAATCTAGCAAGCAAAAATTACCCCGTTTTAGTACAAAACTCGACGTTTAAACAAATCTAGCGGCCATAATACTTATTAAATATCTTAAATAAGTCATAAAAACAATTCTCATAATTTAATCTCATTAAATTCCATTAACCCCAAAATTCTAGTTTACAAAATACCCAATTTTTAACAATTCATAGCAAAAATGCACAAACAACAATTTAGCTTGGATTTTGATAACTAAAAGCATTAAACCACTCAATAAAATATCTATAATGACATGAAACCTTAATTTGAATTTTATCTCACAAGAATATAATTATTTTAAAAACCTAGTTTACAATTTATATAAATATCACAATTTAAATCAACAAAAAGCAAATTAGCAACTTAATTTGATTTAGCAAAACATTAATATGGCAAATAACTCCCACAACCATAGTCTCACAACACAAAACCCTAACTAGATTTTTCATAAACCCTAATCTAAACCTTCTCTTGCAAACCCACAACTTTCAATTAAACCGAAATTAAGCACCTAACAAGCTTCATTAAGGAATTAAACCAACAATTGAATAATGGGTCAAAAGTTATACCTCACAACCATGAATCAAACTTGAAATCTAGACCTCCAATTTGAAATCCTTGCACCAAGATCCATGCTAAAGAAGATGAGGGAAAATGGGTAGGAATCGGATTTGGATTTTAGCTTGATTTTTGAGGTATTTTGATGAATTTTTGATGCAAAATGAGAGAGGGAGAAAGAGGGGTTGTTGTTGATGCAGGAATTTGGAGGGCTCGGCTGGAATGGGGAGGGGAAATGAGTGAGGGAGGAGAGAGAGTGAGGTGGAGAAAGTGGGAAAGTCAAAGTCCACATTTTCTTTTCTTTTCTTTTCTTCTCTTTTCTTTGTGATTGGAGAGAGAGAGGGGGAGGGCTGTCATGTTGGGGTCGGCCAAATGGGGAGAGGGAGAGAGGGTGAGTTATGGGTGTATGGGTTAGGCAAAAAGATAAACGTATTACCCCAATTCCCATTAACACTAATTTCACCGAAAAAAGCCTTTTACTTCGATATTTTCTAAACCGTTTTGGAAAACGATTTTGTTTCAAAAACCACATGATAAAATTTTATTTAATATTTAATGATGCACAAAATTTGTTTCAACTCATTCCAATTTTTAATTTTCCCTAATTAAATATATTAGTGACGGCTTAAAATAATATTAAAATAATTAATTTCGGAAAATTTTTCAGAAAATTTGAAATTTCACCAGTGGCTCAATAAACACCAAATACTAGCAATTACATAGCTAGAATATGTATATTTAATTTTATAATAAATATATTTGCATTTTGATTTTTTACAGAAAACCCCCTTATTTTACCGTTTTTTCGAAATTTCACCGAAACGATTTTCAAAACGTTACAATATTTTCCCCTTAAAAAAATTCGGTCCCCGAATTTAAATTAAAACTTCCCCCAAATAATAAAATATTTCAGCCAAAACCATCAAATCGCCCGGGCTCCGAAATCATAAATACATAAAAAAATCGTAGCGCAACGCATGCGCATGAAAAATGAGCATATAACTCAAATCAGAACTCCGTCAAGCATCCCGCAATCATCGGAGTCATGGGGAAGACATCAATACCAAATCCAAAGCAAAACCAATCTGATATAACTCGAAACTATACATATAAAATATATTCAGGTACTGTCCTCTGACTAGTCCTGCTCAGTACGAAAACACATAGCAATATCATAAAGACGTACTGCTCTATACGAAAAATCAATCCCAAAATACGCGTATGAATACTGCGTGCGTCTTGTGCGCACGGAAATCAAAATCCAAATATGTGCCATACATATGCACAGAAACAACATCTAAGTGCATCGGGTGTGCACGAAACATCTGTCGTAGGCAACATGTGTGCCTGACAGCAAAATCAGGTGCATCTGACATGCACGAAAAATCTCGATTTAGTGCATCTGGTGTGCACCAAAATCACACTTCAAAACATGCGCCCAACATGCGCGAAAATCCAAATCAGGTGCATCCATCGTGCACGAAATCATGAAATCCAATATCAAGTGCCGAATATGCGCAAAATCAAATCAGGTGCACAAGGTGCACAAAACAAATATCGAACATCACCATCGAAATCAAAGTCCAGTGCATCTAAGTGCAAAAAAGGCGTATCACTGTACTGCAAGCATATATAAACTATACAGAGTGCAGGAACCAAATCGTGTGCGTGCATACGCACAAAATCAACTCAAATGTCTAAAACCGTAAAATCACAAACATGTGAAACCCAAGCACGAAAACGATATCAAGTGCAACACTGTGCAAAGATCGTAAATCCTCAATCATCAAAATCAAATCATGCGAATAAATCACCCAAAACATCGAAATCAATAATGGCGGAATAGTACCGCTCAAGCGCATCCTCTAAGAATCTCGGGCCAATTGTCGCGGTCACTAGTGGGACATCTCGTCGATGATCATGAACTCTGGCCTGCTGGTGTGCGTAACAATGACCACTTCTGGGTTAAGGTCTTCACTGTGAATTACCAATCTCTCGGTCCATCGGCTCATCGGCCCTGTCAGGTGTGCTAACGGGGATGATCCCGTTCTGGCACTTCTCTGGTCATTTCTCGGTCAATCATCGTGACCACTCGTAAGACAGCATATCACTGGCGTCGGCCTCTGGCTCTCTGAATGTACGGGACACATCTGATCCTGGGTGCAAGTATCATTGCAGCAGTGTCCTGGAAGGAATCCTGCTCACGGTCTCTTCCATGTCTCGTCTCTGCCAACTGTCCGGAAGTCATCGTCCTTTCCTATATCTGCAACTTGCTCTGGAACGACTGCATACTCATCGCAACTCCTTCTGGAAGGTAAATCCAAGTACCATGCCTCGGCATGCGCATCGCATCTCTGATGTCGGCGGAGTGGAACGTCATCTCATCTAGATCTGGTACGAACCTCTTACTTCACTTTTCTCTAATGTCGTCTGCTTTGGACTCGTCTCGTCGCGACTGCATGGACTGAGCTCCAACGACTATCCTCGTATCTGGAGTCTCCCAAGAATGCATCTCACCACCTAGCATCCGAATTAAGTCGAGCCATCCGATCGAGTCGTCAAAACCTCATAATCCCCCAAGAGCTCAACATCTTTGGCACCGTTTAATAGTATCGAGTACATACCACAGCATCGGTGGTCCAGCCGTAGAAGGGCAAACCCAAGCCTCACTAATGGCGCCGCAGAACTGCCGCAAACCCGAAGGTTCAAAGGCTTTCACACGGTCATTAAGTCGAGTTAGGGTTTCATTCTTCTAGAGGGACCATAGAATTGCCTGCATGTCTTTCTGACTACTTTAAACTTGGAATAATAGGTTTCTGACATTCGATCGTCTCTGTCGACTCCCAACGTCTCCGCGTGAAGTCGTCTCTAGCTGGAATCAATCTATCTGATGACCTCTCATCGGGTAGGCGAACGAACCACATGTCCTAGTCATTCATCGTCGGGTGACTAGCGACCTTCTATCATCTATTAGTACAACTCATACTGCATTAGCTCCAGCGTCTGGGGCAATATCCCGTCGCTCACAACAACAACTCGTTCACTCGTCTGCACGCTGAACAGTGCCTCAATCATCATGAGTGAGCAATACACCAACGGTCATCAAAATCTGGCTGGCCTCTATCATTGGCTCAATCCTCTAGTGTCGATCAGCACATCCGAGTAACCTCATAAAGGCGATCCGCCAAACGCTCGTGGCGCGGAAACACAGTAAAAAGATACATCTCAGCAATCGTGTGTCGCCGGAATTTCGCCCTGGTCAGTCCTCGTTCGTGACGAGCTCGTGCTGACCACAACTCTAGCTGTAGCTCTCCCTGCCCGTAATCGTGGCAGCAAAACCATAACTGGTACTGATGAGGCTAGATCGGAATGAATATAATACTGAGCAAAGAAATGTACATCCTAAAGCTTCTTAAGTGGAGTAGCGTATCGTAAATATGCCGCGGAACATACCTACGGTACGTCACTCTACTTTAGTCACCTATTCCATCAACCAAGGGTCATCCTACGCTCCGAAGGTAAAACCTAACGCTCTGATACCAACTTTGTCACGTCTCGAAAGTACGGAAAATGACCGGCACTTAAACTACGAAACGTCTCGAGGCGTACGTAATCTAAGTAAGCCGAAAACCCAGAAATCCAAACCAAGAAAAGTAGTAGAGTGAAGGAAAACCAATTTAAAATCAAGTAGTTTTAATAGCATAAGCCGAATTATGCGGTTTTAAAAAAAACATCAAGTAGTTCCTGAAAATTTCGGCAGAGTCTCCTTTGTAAATACTGGCTCCCAAACGGGATACAACATGAATAGTATACGAAATCAATAAAAAGGCATCCCCAAGCGGGAGCTAGCTCTTCGTCAATCGACAGTCACAACCACACAAGCAATATAATATACAACGCCAACGGCGAGGATCAAAACTCAAAAGGAAACTCAAAACCACAAGAAATCTGCAGAAATATAACGCGCGACTCTAAGGTCGAAAGAATAACATCAGTGGTCTCTATCTCAAAAATAACACATGTTTGGTTGATGGAACTTCTAGATACAACAGAATAATAATATACAAGTTATATAATGGGGGTACGATACAAGTAAACCCACCTACTAGCAAATCACCCGAAGGAAACTATGCCCGCAAAGCCGTGATGAAACCTGTACGGCAACCTGCAAGAAACTGGGGCACAACGGGGGTGAGTTACCAACTCGTGAATAGAAAAACATCTACGCACAGAAATCGTATAAATAACGCAACCGAGGTCAATGATCATAATATATCCTCAAATATATGAATAACACGTAGCCTATAACAAGGCTAGGGTAAATACCTAACCCGAGTGTAATCTCATGTGCCCGTGTCAGTGCCTCAAGTAGCAATATATCATATGAATGAGGTATGAATGCATGAAAACAGAATACATGTAAATGAAGAACCGTTTTCATAATTTAGTGAGATTTCCTTTGTATTTTTAAAATGAGGTATCATAATGAAATTAGCATAAAACAGTGCCTAGCATCGGCACAAAACGTAATCCCAATATCTCGATATCTCTGTATCACAGTCTCTGTACCTCAATATCTCGAAATCTCAATGTCTCAATCACAATATCTAGCGCGCCGTCAGTCCAGACCGGCCCCTACTATCCATCTCAAGACCACGACGGTATCCTCCGGATATCCGACGCGTCGGGTAAAATCACCGGTAGGTAGTGCTCCCCTGCCAGGCTCACATCGTCATCATCACGCGCTTCTTGCCCCGGGGTACCTTACGGGGTCCACCATGTACCCGAAACGGTTCATCCGTCTCCTCAAATCGGGTCTCGAAATCCATCAGCAAACTCATGGTGGACGACTCATACATCATGGGAAAAAACCGCACTTTTTATTTAAAAAAAGAAAGAAGAAGTTAGTATATGTTTTGCGGTTTTCCCCAAATCCAGAAAATCTCATGGAATCCGAATTCAAAACCTCAATAGCACGTAAAAAGTGAATATATGCATGAGAATCCATGAATGCGGCATAACAATGAATATCAGTATGCATGAAGTAGCAGGTAATAACTACAATTTCTAAACTAACATATAAGGCAAGTACACTAATATCATGTCTAAACTATTAGCTAACAGGATATGTCAAGCAATAATATTTCTAAGGTGTACGTGACATGGCAATTGCCGATGAAGATGTGTGTGAGCCGGCAAGTAAGTGTACGTGGAACATACGCATCATCGGTAATGGTGCTGGTGTCCTAACCACAAGATAGCAACAGTAGAATATAAAGCATAATATAAGCATGCGATGCGGAGCGAACAACAATAATGAGCGGGAGCTGAATACTAGACGCAACTATAACTAATCTGCATTAACCTAATATAAGTCCTACAAAAGGTGCCTTTTGAAATAACACGAATCATGGGGTTTTGAAAATAGGGGCTACGGTGTTTTTATCAAAAGATACGTCTTTTGAAATATCTGTTGGATCCCTTGGGCTGTCTTTTAAAATACCCACGATTCGTTAGTTTTGAAATAGGTAAGAATCGAATCTAATCTAACAACTAAACTAAACTAAGGGCTAAGCTGACCAGCTGGGCTACAGGTAAGGAAACCGCCTAACATCTGAGTCGATACATATACATACCTGTATATATATATTAGTCGGTGATCCCGCCTCAATAATATCATATCCGATACCATATCTATAATCAGACATCCCAAGTCAAGAGTGCGGATCAATCATCAAAATATAGCTCGTACGTAAATCCGTCGTACGGCATCCTCAAATCTGGGTACGGGTTCATATCACATTCATCATACTATCCACCTGGTTTCCTCTTTATCAAATATCATGATCGGGGTACTGATCTACGTCTAGTACAATACTGATACCGCCTAAGTATGCATGCACGTGTGTGAAACACTACGTCAAGGACCCGCTAAAACGTCATGTCGTATTTCAAATACGAACCCTGCTATATCACCGATCTCACGGCCTCAAATCAAATCTCATCGACTCATCATAAATCCCAAGTACTATCCCCATTATCCATGCATGTGTATATGAATGTACATATGCATAGTCCCATACCCACACATATATACACATCCCAATCGGCACACAAGAAGTAATGTATGCAAGTCTGTGTGTGCGTATGTGGGTATAACAACTACTCTAGAGTTTCGCAACTAACCCAAAACTAATCCATGAACACATAATCATATCATGAATAAACATTCTCGTATCATAAAACACCTATATAAACATATCTATATGAACTATACTACGGACTGCGGGGGTGCTATACGCCATCCACCCGACTTCTCCCCGTAGATATAAATCTACTCACTTGGTCCTCGCTAGCCGGTGCCGACGTCGCCATGCGCTTGCTTGTCGTCTCGAAGTCCACATGGGGTACCTACATATCATAATGCACCGTGTCGTATTAAAACCAAATTCGAAATCGAAACGGCATACGAAAATCAAATCGGCACGCGTATCACGCATAGGTCAAAACCTATTGCCTACGCATGCAAGAATAGCCAAACCAACCCTCGATGTCGATGTACAAACGTCAAACCATCGAGAAAAACCCAAACACTTTCATTTGCGCATTCACGAACACTAATTATAATATAAAATATGATAGAATTCACAAAAACCCCAAATTCACTTTAAAAGCCATTTTTCCGAAAATCTAGCAAGCAAAAATTACCCCGTTTTAGTACAAAACTCGACGTTTAAACAAATCTAGCGGCCATAATACTTATTAAATATCTTAAATAAGTCATAAAAACAATTCTCATAATTTAATCTCATTAAATTCCATTAACCCCAAAATTCTAGTTTACAAAATACCCAATTTTTAACAATTCATAGCAAAAATGCACAAACAACAATTTAGCTTGGATTTTGATAACTAAAAGCATTAAACCACTCAATAAAATATCTATAATGACATGAAACCTTAATTTGAATTTTATCTCACAAGAATATAATTATTTTAAAAACCTAGTTTACAATTTATATAAATATCACAATTTAAATCAACAAAAAGCAAATTAGCAACTTAATTTGATTTAGCAAAACATTAATATGGCAAATAACTCCCACAACCATAGTCTCACAACACAAAACCCTAACTAGATTTTTCATAAACCCTAATCTAAACCTTCTCTTGCAAACCCACAACTTTCAATTAAACCGAAATTAAGCACCTAACAAGCTTCATTAAGGAATTAAACCAACAATTGAACAATGGGTCAAAAGTTATACCTCACAACCATGAATCAAACTTGAAATCTAGACCTCCAATTTGAAATCCTTGCACCAAGATCCATGCTAAAGAAGATGAGGGAAAATGGGTACGAATCGGATTTGGATTTTAGCTTGATTTTTGAGGTATTTTGATGAATTTTTGATGCAAAATGAGAGAGGGAGAAAGAGGGGCTGTTGTTGATGCAAGAATTTGGAGGGCTCGGCTGGAATGGGGAGGGGAAATGAGTGAGGGAGGAGAGAGAGTGAGGTGGAGAAAGTGGGAAAGTCAAAGTCCACATTTTCTTTTATCATTTTCTTCTCTTTTCTTTGTGATTGGAGAGAGAGAGGGGGAGGGCTGTCATGGTGGGGTCGGCCAAATGGGGAGAGGGAGAGAGGGTGAGTTATGGGTGTATGGGTTAGGCAAAAAGATAAACGTATTACCCCAATTCCCATTAACACTAATTTCACCGAAAAAAAGCCTTTTTCTTCGATATTTTCTAAACCGTTTTGGAAAACGATTTTGTTTCAAAAACCACATGATAAAATTTTATTTAATATTTTATGATGCAAAAAATTTGTTTCAACTCATTCCTATTTGTAATTTTCCCTAATTAAATATATTAGTGACGGCTTAAAATAATATTAAAATAATTAATTTCGGAAAAATTTTCAGAAAATTTGAAATTTCACCAGTGGCTCAATAAACACCAAATACTAGCAATTACATAGCTAGAATATGTATATTTAATTTTATAATAAAGATATTTGCATTTTGACTTTTTACAGAAAACCCCCTTATTTTACCGTTTTTTCGAAATTTCACCGAAACGATTTTCAAAACGTTACACCGCCGTGTTATCCTCTGAGTCTGCTCTCTTAACCTCGATCACCCTGGAGATCAACTATCTCCATGATCAGGTGATGCTGCCTCAGAATACGTCTGGGTCACTGATGGGAATGGGGTTCCTAGGCCAAAGCCACACGTCCATTGTCACACAATGGTAGGAACCAAGTTCATCTCATGAACAAATATACACCCAAACTGCCTCTTTGGTAGCATCTTAAGTAGCGATGTATCCAGCCTTTATCGTCTAGTATGCCACGGTATCTAGATTGGAACTCTTCCAACATACCGTCCCTTTACTGAGGGTAAAGACAATGCCTGCGACTGACATTCAGTCGTCCTTATCACCCTGGAACACATCCAGTGATTCTCCCCAGGATCGATTGATACCATCTCACTACATCTAGTGAGAATCCTAGCATCCAATTACATCTATCTCATAGATGAAAACTCAGGATTTAGGAGGTATCACTCTGATCCTATATGGAGAATCCTTGTGATAAGCGGAGATTGACCGAGCGTAGCATAGGAAACTCCTTCCCTATCAAGAGTATGTCATCCATGTACTCTACAAGGATCACTACCATACTCCCTACTACCTTTTTGTACATACAAGGTTCATCTACCATTTTGATGATGTCAAACTGTTTGACTAACTCATCAAAACAGATGTTCCAACTCCGCGACGCCCGCTTCATCATATAAAACATCTTGCACACGTTTCCGCTGCTCCCACTGTCCACGAAGCCCTATGGCTATGTACTTATAGACGCTTTCTTCCAAAACATCATTTAGAAAAGCAGTCATGGCACCCAACCGCCAGATATCGTAGTCATGGTATGTAGCCGTGGCAAGTAGGATCTGGATGGACTTAAGCATAGCCACTGGAAAAAGGTTTCATCATTATCCACGCCTGGTCGATGATGAAAACCTTTAACAAGTCTAGCTTCGAAAGTCTCAACTTTTCCATCTACACCAAGTAATCTTCTCAAGATATACTTGCTCCTGATGGGGATTTAACCCTTCAGATATAGCAACTAAAGTCCATACTTTGTTGGTGTATAAGGATTCTATCTCAGATCGCTAAGCATCCAGCCATTCTTACAGAGTCCCACTCCTGATGGCCAGCTCGAAACTAGTTGGGTAATCATCTCATGATGCAGTCCTCGCTCCCACTATCATAGAGAAACCGAAGTATCTCTCAGGTGGGTGAGGAACCCTACTAGATCGGCGGAGAGGCTGAGGTTCGTTGGATTCTACTGAATCCTTTGGTTCTATCAAATCATCAGCTGCAGTTTGTATAGCTGGAACATTTCCAGTTCTACATAACAGATCTTGCCTCGAGCTTGTCCGGATTTTGCTTTTCAGACATAGGCCGGACAACCCCAAATCTTAACTAACTTAAGATATGGGCTCTTCCCTTTCCATATCACATATGAAGCGGTAGGCAGCTGATTTGATTGGAACCCTATTCAATAGGTATGCAACTTCATAAGTGCGTAACTCCCTAAAGGAAATAGGTAACTCAGTAATACTCATCATAGAGTACACCATATCATATAGGGTGTTATTGCTTCGCCCTGATACACCGTTGTGCTGTGGTGTATTCAGAGGAGTAATACTGAGAGAGAATCTCATTCTTCTTAAAATAGTCCAGGAGTTCCGTGCTCAAGTATTCTCCTCCTTGATCACATCAAAGGACTTAATACTTATACCCGTATTTTGGTTCTCTACTTCTAACTTATATTCTGTGAATATCTCAAAAGGTTCGGACTTGTGTTTCAACATGAACATATGTCTGAATCTCGAGAGATTATCAGAGAATGTAATGAAGTACAAAGAACCGGTCTTGGCATGTGTAGACTGGGGACCTACATACATCAACATGTATCATCCCAAGAGTTCACTAACTCTTTCTGTGTTTCCAGTAAACAGAGCTTTGGTCATCTTATCTCTGTGACATGACTGGAAAGTTTCACAAGATGTAAATTCAAACTGATTTAAATATGCATCTAAATGTAACTTAGCTAGTCGGGTCGCATTGATATGACCTAGTCTACAATACCTCAAGAAGGATCCGTTCATTTCTGAACTCTTACTCTTGTGTGTGTTCTATATACTAAGAACTGTAGTTTGATTTAGAACATCAATGCTTTTAGATAACGTGCCTGAACCGATCAACTTTTGATATAGGAAATGTTCAAAACATTATCCAACAATACAAAATTTTATCATTTCTTTACTAATAAAGAGACTGATATGATTTTGTATATCAGGTTCGGTATCTAATAACATTCGTTCAGAATCAATGTATTGGTAATACAGGGTGACAGTGACCGACAGACTTGGCTGCAACTCTTGCCCCGTTTTCTGCCTCATGAAACTTATCACCCGTTCTCAGTTCTTTACCTATCTGTAGCCCATGTTACATATTACATATGCGGGATCCTGATCCGGTATCATATACCCAGGACGTAAAGGATACAGAGAAACAGTTCTTTGTAATGAACACACCCGAAGATGATGCATCATATGCACTTTCTTCGTTTGGGCGGCACGGGAATTCTGGTAATCCCCAATTTCCTGCTCTGTTTTATAACAATTATAAGTTGGAGCGGGACCAACGTTCCCCAGCTCAGTATAACAAGCGGGTTCGGTCAATATTTCCGTGTTATTATCTTGATTAAGGCGTGATATGGTCGCTACCAGGAGAGAGAGAGAGAAGAAAACACTCAGCGTATGCTCTTGCAAGATCAGATTGGTTATTATTTTATCTAATCAGGATGGCTCCCACTGCTTTTTATCAAATCTTCCTTCAAACCCTAAAAGGAAAGACTAGCCGGGATTAATTACACGCTACAAGTTCGCCAATCTTTCAGCCAGGCCAGTGTCGGTACTTTGAGGGAGGCCCCCCGTGCTTTCGCACGAACCTAATTACAGTAAACCTCATTTTCCCAGAGGTGTAACCTCGTTAACACCTTTCTAGACACCTACTTGATCGGCTAATTGTAATGTGTAAAACTCTCCCAGGAGTAACAATTACTCGCAGTGGGTATCGGGATCCAACTATCTCATAGAAGGTATACAATCTCATTGCAAATTTCAACACTTGAAATTCCCGATAATTTTGCCCCTAGCACCCTATGACCTTGACGGAGGTCAACAAACCATAGGCTACTAGTCAAGTTCTGTTAGTTATATGTATGCCATAGAGGCCATTACTGTACATACGATGTATATTGTAGTGGATGCTAGGACATATATAGGGAGGACTTTCTTGCTCGACATGATAGTATGCTATCTGGTTGTACTTTATCTTAACATGTACTCAGATTGTCTCTATATTACATGTTGATAAAGCCCTTAGGATATGTACTCGACTACTGGGACTATGATGAGATCATACTAGTGGGGCCACGGTAGTCGACGAGTACATCCTATAACTGTTCCTAGTCGAGGGTGTATCGAGACAGGGCATCGATACACCAGAGTAGACTAGCGTATACGCATCTTGACCTATATGATGGGCGATGGATGATCCCATATCCATCGGTGTTTGACATCAAGGATGGTGTACGGGTGCTCAGTGGAGACTGGGTACACTGGACGGACTCGCCGAGAACTCCCAGATGGTATTATACCATACGTCAGATGGCAGTTCTCCGGTGACACTGGTACAGAGTAGTCTGTTGACCCGAGATCGTCATAGAGTCTTGTGTGGTTCCCACTGTGCTTTGATTTCCATCATACCACGTCCAAGAGGGCGTGCAAAAAGGTGGCTTTTGGGTACAGTCCCGAATCACATGGAGGCAATGAGCGATAGGAGGGGATTCGTCTCTCCCGGCATAGGGAGTTGATGTTGTGCTGTGTTCGATTGGCTATAACCGGAAATCCCTGGCCAGGGTTGCTGAGATTTACTGGGAAGTGTTATCAGTAGTTTCTCGAACTGTTATAGACCTCATATCGGCACGACTTATCGAGCTACTGGGGTCTGACGTTTACCACCCCTAGGCGAGATATGCAACATATCAGACGACGAGACCGGACTGTACGGGAGTGTTACTGTTTGGATTCACAGGAGAATGTACAGGCTTGCTTGTTGATCTTCTGAGCGCTCAATACCTGGGTAGCTATTACGTTTAGCTGTCCGCTTGCAGCTTGTGGTTGTTTGATATGATCATCACCTACTGCCGGCGTATTGACGATTCTTTAGAGTCCTACACAGAGGTTTCTTGACTCAGGCAAAACGGAGTAGGAGCAGATATGTGATATGTGCGGGACCGAGGATAATACGATATGAGATACCGTATTCTATTCTCGTGATATTTGATATCAGCCGGGTCATCGGATCAAGTGTTGATTCGATGAATCGGTACGGATAAATATTAGTCGGTTATATGCGATATAGCCGGATTGTCGGATCAAGTGTTGATTCGATAATTTAATGTATAATAATATATATGATATATTAAATTACATTAACTAATATTAGCTCACTAAAAGATTCTTTTTCTCACTCGGGTAATACATTGATATATATGCGATATATGTTAATTGTGTTATTTTATTTGGTTACAATAAATATTATATATGTGATATATAATATTGTAACATGATATGATAACTAATGCAACTTGTTTAGTGGAGTTTAAACATGATTAGGGTTTGGATTAGGGTTAAGCTTTCTAGATATTTCTAGAAGGTTTTGGTTTTGTTTTGTGAAAGATATTTGTAAGTGACTCATGCTTTAACCCAACCCAAACCCTAACCCTAGTCAATTCTCTACAATGGTTAAGTCAACCATGGTTGCATTATTCTTCATATTAATCCTTTTCCTATTCATCAAAAATGGATTCTTATTATGTTCATCTTCTTCCTTCTTCTTCTTTGCTTGAAATCCTTTCTTGCTTTGATTTTTGTGATGGATAAATATGAGAAAAAGATAAATAAAGAGAGCAAAAATCCTACTTCATCATCCTCATCTTCCCTTGCCATTTAGATGAGGGTGTTCACATCATTTCATGAGTGTTAGCTTGTGTTAAAGAAACTTCAAGGTAGATCATCTTAGTATCGAAGATCGGAAGCAAAAGTTGCGTCTTTCTCTTCGTGGAACCTCTCGAGAGTCCGGATCCCGATGATCGCAGCGAAGGGACCACAACACGGAGCATATGAAGTGAAGGACCGGATCTACAAAGGTTGTAATCCCTCTCACTTAGTGTTAAAATGTTTAGCATGCTTGTTTTCGCCTAATCTCTAGTTTAAAGTTCCGTATTCGGGTTGTTCGGCACGGCTAAATTTTTAATCGGGCATGGTTGATGCCTCGTAGACCCTTGTGCGCGTGCATAGCAACCCTACAAGTTCAACCCGTCATTTCTTGATTGAATCAAACCCACCCGCACGACCCTTGACGGAGGTCAACAAGGCCGTACGACTACCCAAACCCAATCTGCATCATATGCATAAGCAGATAAATACTAGTTAGCTACCGCACACTACGCCTTGACGGAGGTCAACAAACGTAGCACGAATACTAAGTAGGACTTATCTGAAATGACGGAGGGCTATGACAGGTTTTTCTGAAAACCTATTGCGTAATGAACTTGATATCGTTGTAGGATCGAATGAATTTTGAAATGGAGTGTTTTTGAGGCTTTTCTAGTTTTTCTAAAGGAGCCACTCCCGGTGAAGGGATCGTCGGTCCTTTCCTCGTCGAATGAGGTGCGGGATATATCATATATATCACTGTGCAAAGCAGAAACTATAGAAGCAATCAAAAGACAAACCGAGAGTTGTAGCATCTGCCAGTTATTTCTAAAGGAGTCACTCCCGGTGAAGGGATCTCGGTCCTTTCCTTATCGAATAAGGTGCAGGATGTTCTACAAGGAACACCGCGATGCAAAGCAAGAACTGTAGCTACCTGTTTTATTTAGAAATTCGATTCCATAACATCTTAGGTTTCTTTTCTTTCATTAATCACATTAATGAAGTCCCATCATTTAAAATACCTAAACATAACAGATAAATACGACGTACACTTATGCCATCCGCATTCGCCTCGATGTCCCCTCGTGCACCGTTAGGTTAGGTAACTAACGACAGAGCGGGGCAGGGCTAGCGCGGGTGTAAAACATAAGTAACGCCTATATAATATATCATATATACTATATACAGTATTTATCATAGAACATATCAAATGATCACATCACAGATATCGCAGCAGAAGAAACATATGAAATATTGGATATACTAGGACGTCCGTGTTTTTAATACGAGCCAGTATAAAACACGGATTCCACGGTCGCGATGAATAGCCAAACCCACACCCCTAGACCCCTACGAGAGCGGCAAGCAACCCTACCAATTCTAGAGTTAGGAGACCCGGACTCGACTCCTCGAGTTGGTCTCCCACTGGACTCCAGAACCCGGTTACTTGTGCCCTCCTCCTTGGGTCTATCCTAGTGCGGAAAAGTAAATAATATTCATCAACGGTGACAACTTCCGCAACCTGGAAGTGCCCCAATAAAAGAATATTACATACAAGTTTTTACATGAATGAAAATGAAAAACACTCATCTCACATAAAACCCCCCCGGCTATTCAAACACGACGATCCAATATTACATATCCAGCAACACATAACATCACATGTCATCAACGTAAGTAAACATGCGTATCCCAATTGTCGTTGACATATAGCAACGAAACCGGCGATATCACATATTACACTTACGGTCACAGAAAAGAAAGTATAAAACTACAACAGTTGGAATCCGCAAACTCCTTAGATATCGCATGCCTAAACAAATGAATTTCTTAGACATCGCATGCCTAACAATTATAAACCCCGCATTTTAGTCTCAAAACCGAAAATACTTTTCAATATCAAGTCGGGCAATTCAACAAGATTCCCGATAACCTGATCGAATGCTCGTCGCAAACTTTAGTAGGCGGCCGCACCCCCGATACCGTCGACGAAGTGTACCAAGGCGGAACACCGCTGCCGCGAGCACCCGAACGGATGCTTTCGGCGACGGGGTTCTCCTACAGTCACTTGGTCGGGGCTATGGGGTGTAGCTGTCTATTAAGTTTACCCGGCGAGTATCCGCGTACGCTACGTGATTGCGACGTACTTTTGATCGTATCAAAATTCCGTGGCAACCGATCAAGTGAGACTAAAGTGCTGTGTTTATAACATTCATTCAGTTATCTCATAACTAATTGTGAATTCCAATTATTGTATCACATTCCGGATAAATAGAAAATGTTAAACTTTCCGATCGAACAATCGAACACCCAAGTTTTCCCGAAACAGCTCAACACATGAAATAAGTTTAAAAAACATTCACTTCGTGCCTCAGTACCAACGGTCCAGCCGTAGAAGGGTCAAGCCAACGCCTCACATGTGGCACGCCGTACTGCCCCAAACCCGAAGGTTCAAAGGGCAGTTCAAGACGGTCACATAATCGAGTTAAGGTTTGTTGTCTTCTAGAGGGTCCATCGCGTTACTTGCACTACTTAGAACGTTGTTAAACCATGGAAAGATCCAACACTTGGAAATTTCCCGACAGGGGAAAAATTGGGTATTTATATCCGGTCGAACTTTTTAACATATTCAACAAATTATCCGGAAAAGCACACAGACAAAATTAGACAATCCGATCGAAACACCGAGTCCCCAATACAACCCAGAAAACTCAACTCTTGAGTGAGATTTAAAAATTCCGAGGAAACTCAGCAATGCAAGAACAAAGTTACTGTGCAAAACGTTTTCAATGAAGAGATTCTCTGGCCGCGGAACCGCCGCATTAGCCATGCTAATGCCGCGGTTCCGCCGCATTAGCCATGCTAATGCCGCGGTTCCGCCGCGCTATGATCGAATCAGGGGTCCCGTTTTATACAGTAATTCTTAGAATCTTCTACTGAGTTTTCTGCATATTTTTAATTCTCAAAAATCCCCGTTTTTGAAAAAAGTCCAGAGAGCATTTTGGATTTAGGGTTTTGGTTCGATCGGACTTCAAACCCCGTCTACGCATCGCCTAAGGCTCTAGTTAGGCTCTGATACCACTGTAGGGTTCCTAGGCACGCTAATGAGGTCTCACAAGGCATCAAACATGCCAATTTCAAATTTTACGGTGCCGAGAAACCCTAGACTAGATCGTTAACTAGAATTTTAGGCGAAACTAGAAACTAGTTAACAACTTAACTAAGTGAACGGAAAATACAACCTTTGTAGATCCGGTCCTCCACCTCCATAGCTCCGTGATGATGTCTCCTCGCTGTCCAAATCGAATCCATGACTCTAGCATCGGCGTCATCGGAGAAATGGGCGGGCTAGGTCGTCGACTTCGATGCCGAAGATGATCTACGTCGAGGCATCACAAGATCAAGCTCCAACTTCACCAAGCCATGAAACTTGTGAAGAAAACACCCTATACTACTTGGCAAGAGGTAGAGGATGAAAAAATAGGAGGTGGGTTCACTTTAGAATTGTATTTCTCACTCTTTTCCTCAAGATGCCATTAATGGTGGCAAGCTTTTTCTTGAAGATGAAGTAGAAGAAGGAGATAGATTATGATAAGTCTTCCCTTTTAAAAAGAAAAACAATATGAATACTTATCATATCCTAACCATAGTCAAGTGTAGAGAGCAAACTAGGGTTAGGTGAATGGTTAGGTTAAGAGAAGAAAACAAAATGGTCAACCTTTTCAATTCTTCATGAAGCTTCATGAAAGAACCAAAGAAAGCCACCATTTACCTTTTCTTTTCCAAAATAAATAATCAATATAAATAAATGAACAAGTAAACAAAACCCTAACCATTCATATAACCATGGTTTAGTCTTTACACATGCACAAGTTAACATGTATCATCAAACATGATACAATCAAGTGTACACAAAAATATATCACATATACAATGTGCACATCAAGTAAGAAAATCCTTTTAAAATGAACCAATACTAGTTAATGCAAAGTAATATATCAAATATATAATTATACATTAAATCATTAAATCAACACTTGATTCAATGATCCGGTCATGTCGCACATAACCGACTAGTATTCAATGTATCGATTTATCGAATCAATATTCAATTCAATAACTAGGTTATATCGCATACAACCAATCGAAACATCATCGCGAGAAAGAAATACGGTATCACATACACGCATTATTCTCGTTCCCGCACATATCTCATATGCGCTCCTATTTCGTTTCGCTTGAGCCAGGAAACCTCTGTGTAGGACTCTAAAGACTCGTCAATACGCCGGCAGCAGGTGATGATCATATCAAACACCCACAAGCCGCAAGCGGTCTGCTAAACGTAACGGCCACCCGGGTATTGAGCGATCAGAAGATCGACGAGCAAGCCAGCTCACACTCCTGTGAATCTAACCAGTAACACTTACCGTACAGTCCGGTCTGTTCGTCTGATATGTCGCATATCTCGCCTAAGGGTGGTAAACGTCAGACCCCAGTAGCTCGATAAGTCGTGTCGATATAAGGTCAATAACAGTTCGAGAAACTATTGGTAACACTTACCAGTAAATCTCAGCAACCCTGGCCAGGGATTTCCGGTTATAGCCAATCGAACACAGCGCAAGATCAACTCCCTATACCGGGAGAGACGAATCCCCTCCTATCGCTCATTGCCTCCAGTGATTCGGGACTGTACCCAAAAGCCACTGTTTTGCACGCCCTCTTAGACGTGGTAAGGTGGAAATCAAAGCACAATGGGAATCACACAAGACTCTATGACGATCTCGGGTCTACAGACTAACCTGTACCAGTGTCACCAGAGAACTGCCGTCTGACGTGAGGTATTATACCATCTGGGAGTTCTCGGTGAGTCCTTCCAGTGTACCCAGTCTCCACTGAGCACCCGTATATCATCTCTGATGTCAAACACCAATGGATATGGGATCATCCATCGCCCATCTGTATGGGTCGAGAAGGTATACGCTAGTCTACTCTGGTATATCGATGCCCCGTCTCGATACACCCACGACTAGGGACATTGAAGGATGTACTTATAGACTACCATGTCCCCACTAGTATGATCCGCATCATAGTCCAGGTAGTCAAGTACACATCCTAAGGGCTTTACCAACATGTAACAGAGAGACAATCAGTATACACGTTAAGGTAAAGAGTAACCAGATAGCATACTATCATGTCGAGCAAGAAAGTCCTCCCTATATATGTCCCAGCATCCACTACAATATACATCCTATGTACAGTAATGGCCTCTAGGGCATACATATAACTAACAACACTGGCACCAAGATCCAAAAGAGCGCGGTTGATGTTCTTATCCCCAATGGTTATTGAAATCGTAGGACAGCCAAGGTCCTTCCGTTTTTGATGTAAAGCTTGGGTAAGAGCATCACTCACGGTACCGGCTAAGAAAACCTTCTTTGGTACCTGAGATTTCCTCTTCTTAGTGCACAAGTCTTTTAAGATTTTTGCGTAAGACGGGACTTGCTGGATTGCTTCTAAGAGGGGAATGTTGATGTTAACCTGTTTGAACAACTCCAAAATCTTCTCCATTTGTGGATTTTGTTTATTGGACCTCAACCGGTTTGGAAATGGAGCGTTTTTTAAATTGGTTGAGTCCAATGCTTGTAGTGGAGTGTTCCCTGATTAAAAATCAGGAGTTACATTAATGAGGTATCACGTGTTGACACGTGACCAAAGGTCACATGTGGACACGTGCCGTTTTTACAGAATTATAATCTGTCAAGAAAAAGCATAAACAAGCGGCTGAAAGAGGACCCAATTGGGGGTCACGTGCTCACACGTGACCAATGGTCACGTGTTGACACGTGATAGTTAAAACAGAAATAAAAACAAACGGCTGAAGGATATACCTCAATGAGGTATCACGTGCTCACACGTGACCAATGGTCACGTGTTGACACGTGAGGGTTAAAACAGAAGCGTAAATAAACACTGAGAAAATGACTCAATTGGGGATCACGTGCTCACACATGACCAAGGGTTACGTGTCAGCACGTGACTGGCTTCGAAAGCCTTACAGTTTAATAGAATTAAATTCTAAAAGCTTCTAAATCTTTCCAAATGGAAAAGGATTATGGGGACCGTTGGATTAAAAATCCAAGGGTGATTAAAAATCACCAATTTATGGAAAAATCTTAGACAAGGAAAGATTTCCCT
The DNA here is from genome assembly GCA_030015575.1 of Agapanthus africanus. Taxonomy (NCBI): domain Eukaryota; kingdom Viridiplantae; phylum Streptophyta; class Magnoliopsida; order Asparagales; family Amaryllidaceae; genus Agapanthus; species Agapanthus africanus. The sequence goes on from JASDDO010000031.1 coordinate 243,142,857, forward strand.
AAATCCCACCGAAAATAACAAACAGAATATCTTTGGATTAAAAATCCAACGATGAATAAAATTCACTGTGTGATCCAAAGGATCATATTAATTATGAAAACAATCAAATCTTTCAATGAAAGATTTACCAAACAAATTGATTCTTTTCCTTCTCCTATAAATAGGAGCCAAGAGAAAAGAAAGAAAAGAAATTTTGGGATCTAGAAATTTCCTAAAGGCAAAAAAAAAGCAGAGAGAAAAGAAAGGAGAATTCAATTCTCAACAAAGAAAACCCTAGGTGAGAAAAGGGAATCAAAACTTTAAACAGAGAATTTAATTCTCAAAATGTAAGAGTTTAACTCTTCTACAAAAGAACTTAGTTCTTCCTCTAGTTGAAGATCTGCAGAAGCACATCTCCCAATAGGTTGAGAATTTAATTCTCATCGGGTTGAGATCCTGCCATGCAGATCCAAAACTTAGAGGGGGAATTGAGTTTAGAGAATTTAATTCTCTCAAAATAAAACTAGGGTTTAACCCTATATGAGAATTTAATTCTTCTAAAATTATAGGAATTTAATTCCTTCAAGATGGACAGAACTAGGGTTTAACCCTAATTGAGAATTTAATTCTCTCAAATTCACAGGAATTTAAATCCTCTTAAAATGAAATTAGGGTTTCACCCTATATAAGAATTTAATTCTTTTACATATATGGGAATTTAATTCCTCTAAAAGAAATTAGGGTTTAACCCTACATAAGAATTTAATTCTTTCATAATAGGAATTTAATTCCTCCAAAATCATGATTAGGGTTTAACCCTACAGAGAATTTAATTCTCAAAATAAAATAAAGAGACTTAAGAGATCTCTGTGCATGAAAAGAATCAAGGTCACGTGGCCCCACGTGACCCCTGAAGAGATCCCCAAAAACGAGAAGGAAAAAGCTCTGAGGCAACGCCTCGCGTGCTCCCACGTGACTTCCAAAACATAGAAAGAAAAAAAAGCATAGGAAATGAAGGTTCTGGGCGCTCTCACGTGTTACCACGTGACCCCTTGGCAAACACTTTAACAGTCAGCGCATAAATCCCCATCACGTGTTAACACGTGATGCTCAAAGTAAAAAATATAAAAGTGTTTAACACTTAATTGCAGAACGAAGAAAAGGAATCTGGTCCCACCTTTGGGCGCCCTCACGTGTCCATACGTGACCCCTTTTTCTTTTAGTGTTTAACACTAATTTGAAAACCTTATTTCCAGTGTTTAACACTGATTACCTCCTAGTGTTTAACACTAATTTGGGGATTCTACTTTCAGTGTTTAACACTGTTATCTTCTAGTGTTTAACACTAACTTGAGAGCTTTAACACTGTTGTTATCTAGTGTTTAACACTAGTTTTAATCAAATTGGTTAATCTTCCAGAGGCAAAGCCTCTTATTCAAAATTGAGTAAAATTCAGAGCTATAATGTTCCATGCTCAGTCAAAGATAAAAATGTTATCAAAGTCCCTTAAACTCTTGTTTAGCATTGCTAAATAATGTGGGCTGAAACCAGACAAATGTCTAATGGTCCAACAAATGGCCAACATTTCGAATCTAATTGGACTTAGCCCAAGTTGGCCATAAGTCCTCAATTCAGACTTAACCGAGCCATTGTGCTCTTAACATAATTTAATTGATCTTGGTTCCAAATTGGGCTACAGATCACTTAATGCACCCCAGTTCAAGGGTACATCTCTTCACTCCTTTGATATTCGTCGTTGTAATTCCTCAACGTCTTCAAAGAGCTGATGGGTCCCGACGACCACACATTTCACAGACTATGATGTCTCTAAACTACGGACTGTGGGGTCCTTAAACTCATGGACTATGACGTCCTTAACCTCGACCGTGATGTCTTTAAACTAACATCGGACTGTGAGGTCCTTAAACTCATGGACTATGATGTCCTTAACCTCGACCGTGATGTCTTTAAACTAACACCGGACTGTGGAGTCCTTAAATCTACGGACTATGATGTCCTTAACCTCGACCGTGATGTCTTTAAACTAACATTGGACTGTGGAGCCCTTAAGTCTACGGACTATGATGTCCTTAATCTCGACCGTGATGTCTTTAAACTAACATTGGACCGAGATGTTCTTAAACCAACAACGGACCGTAATGTACTTAAACTAATTATCGACCGCAATGTCCCTAAACTAAACAATAGAGCCCAATTGCTCTCTTGTCGGATCTAAACGGTCCCGTTAAGTTGATCTTAGTCTAAAATCAGACTAACATATCCTTAACAAACGTTTAAGTTGATCTTAGTCTCAAATGAGGCTAACGTATCCTTAAACCAAACCCCCCAAACCCAAATCTAAGAAAGATACGGATTTGGACTAGTCCATGCCCTACGGACGACAACATAAATTAGTCACCGTATACAATCCATGGGCAACCAAACACAAAAATAAACACCGACGACACGAAGTGACCATCTGGAGAAGGAGAAAGTTGTTACCGCGACGCGGTAGCGTAATTAACTGCAGGGGCTTGTGCCTGCAGGGAAGAGCGTCCCCACAATCAAAAACCCCTCAAGCGAGGGGGAATCTGACGAAGTCTGCTACATCGGCCGCATCCGTTTAAACCTTCGATACATGGTGCCATAAATCAACTTGGCATCTTCGGAGAGGTGGACGGATAGCACCAATTAGCATCTGCCCCAAATTTCAGGCAAGACGTCTGTCTTGCCGTCTTTCGGAGGGGAAAAGATTCTGGCACGCCCGGTGGGACCTTTTCCTCTTTCCACTCCACACTTCGTGTGTCGTGTTCGCGAACCAATGGCGGTTTACTAATGGTTGCCCTTGGGTTTCGAGGTACTAAGATTTGGCGTTTTTCTTGGTGTAGAAAGCAAAGGATCAATGGCGTTCACCTGCTCGAAGTGTTCCAACCGGAACTGCAACCCACGTTCTGCCTCATCTGGTGGAATAGCTTACGGACCTCAAGCGGCGTCCCTGTTCACGATGCCGGTGGAACAGGTCACCCCGGCTACTACTGGATTGTTTTTTGGGACTATGCTCCCCCCGATGAGCTTCAGCGCTCCTATGCCAGCATCGGAAGCTTCCAAGAAGTCGGTCTTCGATCGGCTTGCTACTACCACGGCCCCTCTCAACGGGTCGTCCAGCTCCAACTCCTCGGTCTTCGCCAGACTGAGCCTGAACTCCGATGGGCCTGCCAAGAAGCCCATGACACCTGAAGTGGACATCCCAAATAAGATAGCCATCTCTGCTCCTGAAGTCGTCAAGGCGGCTTCTCCTGCCAAAGAGTCGGTCTTTACAAGACTGACTATTCCGACTCCCGTTCCTGCTCGAAGGTCTGTCTCTGACAGATTGGATACCGCTACTCAAAAGACGTCAGTCTTCAAGAGGCTGGCACCAGCGGGGCCCCATCTGGACAGGGGGCAAGAAAAAGCCATCCCCATCGCCGAACCATCCCCAACAGCTCGACACGCTCGACGTCGCCACTGGCGCTGAGTAAGGAAGGTCGGGGGCAACTCCCCCTCTGGGCTAACTCCACCGGCTCCAACGGTGGAAATTAATGCTGCTGTTCCAACCGGGAACAACTTTGAGCTGCTAAACAAGGTGCGCAGGAATTCTCCTACCGCCGTACTAAAAGGATCTCCGCCGCCGGTGGAGACTGTCGCAGAAGCAAAACCGGAATATCCTCCTCAGTGGCTGTCTTCCAAAGTTTACAAAGTCTCGCGACGTGTCCAAGGGTCAGTGATCGATCAAGACTACCTCCGCCAACAGAAGAAGCTGAAGGTTCAGCTGGAAGGGAACCGTCCCAGTAAGCCGCAAAATACGACAACCACTTGGGTGCCCGCTACAACGGCCCCCTCCATGTCGACTACTCAAAAGAAAAGGAAGCCAGAGAAATCCCCTGTAATCGTGGAAGACCACAAAAATACCGAGCCCAAACGTCCTAAGTCTGGGGGCATAGTGGTACATACTGTTTACATGACTTCTGGAAAAGAGGAAAGCCACACTTCGACGGGCTACCGACCGCTCACCTGATCAATAACAAGGGCTCAGGAACAACAACAGCAGAAGCTTCGATAGATGCTGACTGCAATGGCCGCACTTACCGGGCCAAAAGAAAGCCCAGAAGCGTCATCAGAACAACGTCATGAACACGAGACTGATGCTGAATTCCTTTGGAGAATGCTCGAAAAGAAGGACAAGGAGGCTGCGGAACAAGTGGCCAATATAAAGCAAATGGCCCTTCTATTCCAGGATATGGTGGGCATGATGATCCAGCCGGATCCCCCAGCTGAAGATCCTCCAGTAATAATTGAAGATGACAGAGGAGAAACATCAAACCCTCTGCTGGCTCTGTCGACAGCCGAAGAGGAGACAATCTCCAAAGCTGCACTGGATGACTATATTGCTCAGCAAATAAAAGTTCACCAGGAAAATGAAGCGGCCGTCCAAGTTGTTAGAACAGGGCGACCGTACCCAGGCTGGTATGATCAGATAAAGTACCCGCCGGGCTACACGATCCCGAAATTCCATGTGTATAAAGGGACATGCAATCCCTATCAACATGTCTCTCAATTCAGGGCTCTCTGTGGCAATACTGGTGGCGATGACAAGCTTTTGCTCCGCCAATTCGTCGGCAGCTTATCGGAGACGGCGTTTGAGTGGTACTCCGAACTTCCAAATGATTCCGTCAAGACTTTCGCAGAAATGGAGTTGTTGTTCACCCAGTGATTTGCAAGTGCTAGTGAACGCACCCCGATAACGGCATTGATCAATGCCAGGGTGAAACCGGGCGAGACGTGGGTTCAGTACGCAATCCGATGGCGGAATCTGTGGTCGAAATGCGAACAACGCATCTGAAGGGTTTGTTTAGCACCCTATGAGGTGTTTTGAAGCATCACATATCCAAAAGTTATGATTTTTAAAGTGCTAAACAAACACGCAAGTGGATCGATCCTAGAAAATTAGGTTTGTTAAACTTTAAACTAGAAAAGCTTAGGGTTAGAAGGCTACAACCTTTGTAGCTCCCGTTTTTGCTTCGCTCCTTAAGCTCTAAGGTGTTTGAAGAAGGTCCGCTCATCGTCCTTTTGCATCCACGACGATCCACCCGGAGCTTCCCGTCCAAGCTAGCAAGTTTGGTAAAACAAGAAGAACACTCTAATCAAGTGAGCTAGACTTGATTAGAATGGAGTTGTGGTTATGGATCTCACTTCAAAATCTTATTTTTATAAGTGATTCACTCTCTTATAAGAACTAGAGAGCTTAAGCATGGAGGTTGATGAAGATGGTGGATTTTAGAAGAAGAGAAATGAATTATCTTCTCAAAGAGAAAAGAAAAATAGCTATATATATTTTTCTTTCTCTAAGCCAACCATGGTTTGATATTTAGATATCATTTTATTTTAAATTATAAGCATGATAAGAAAATAAACTATGGGTTAAATGTTAGGTGAGCATGGTTGAGTTAGAAGAGTGTAGAAATTCTTAAGTGATTTAACCCATTTTTTATTTTCCTTTTGCTTTAATTAAATCCAATAATTATCCAAATACAACCATGGTGTAATTCTTATACATCCACCATTCCCATTGTATAAACAACCATGATAACATATGATGTATGTATGCATGTGTGCTTGCACATCCATATGTGCATGAACAAGAATGAATGCACACATGCATGCATGCATCCAACATAAACAAGATAGAATTTGTAGTGAGAAACTAATGATGAATCAACACTTGATTCACAAATCCGGTCATATCACATATGACCCGACCATTAGCAAGTCGCCCAATTAATATACGGTATCCCATACTCGCATTTTAATCGGGTCCAAGTGCATATCGCATACGCGCACCACAACATTTCGCCTGGACTAGGTAACTCCTATGTGGGACTCTAAGACTCGTCAATACGCCGGCAGTGGGCGATGATCATATCAAGCACCCCCAAGCCGCAAGCGGTCAGCCAAACGTAACGGCCACCCGGGTATTGAGCGATAAGAAGAAAACAAGCGAACCTGTTACAACTCCCGTTGAGCCAACCGGCAACACTACCGTACAGTCCGGTCTCTTCGTCAGATATGCTGCATATCGAGCCTAGGGATGGTCACGTCGACCCCAATAACTCAATAAGTCGTGCCGGTGAATGGTCTATAACAGATCGAGAAACTACTGACAACACTTATCAGCAAATCTCAGCAGCCCTGGCCAGGGACTTGCTGCTATAACTAGTCGGGCACAGTACAGCATCAACTCCCAATATCGGGAGAGACGAAACCCCTCCTATCGCTCATTGCCTTCGTGTGTCTCGGGACTGTACCCAACGGCCACCTGTTTGCACGACTCATTAGAGCCGTGGTAGGGTGGTAATCAAAGTACAGTGGGAGAACACACAAGGCTCTATGACGATCTCGGGTCTACAGACTAACCTGTACCAGTGTTACCTGAGAACTGCTATCCGACGATAGATATACTTCCATATAGGAGTTCTCGGCGAGTCCGTCCAGTGTAACCAGTCACCACTGAGCACCCGTATATGATCTTGATGTCAAACATCGATGAATGTGGGAACATCCATCGCCCATCACATGGGTCTAGTATCACATACGCTAGTCTACACTGGTATATCGATGCCCCGTCTCGATACACCTCCGACTAGGGACATTTCAGGATATGCTTATAGACTACAGATGTCCCACTAGTATGATCTCCATCATAATCAGAGTAGTCAAGCCGATATCCTCAGGGCTTTATCAGCATGTATGAATGATTAGAAGCATGATCAAATAAACATGCCAGATAAAGAAAAACCAGATAGCATACTATCATGTCGAGCAAGAATGCAAACTGAATATATATACATGTATAGATACATCCACTATCACATAATGGCCTCTAGGGCATACATATATCCAACAATCTCCCACTTGCACTAAGGCCAGTTATTGGCGTATCTCATACCCAACAGCTCAAAAAGTCGCTCATGCTGCGGCTGAGGGAGGGCCTTGGTGAATGGATCCGCGGCGTTATTCTTTGTGTCCACTCTCTTAATCTCGATCTCGCGGCGATCTACAATCTCCCGGATCAAATGAAAACGCCTCAGGATGTGTCTGGACCGCTGATGGGATCTGGGCTCCTTGGCTAACGCCATAGCCCCATTATTATCACAATACAAGGGTATTGGATCAATAATGGTTGGAACTACTCCTAGCTCCGAGACGAACTTCTTCATCCAGACGGCTTCCTTGGCGGCATCATTTGCAGCAATGTACTCAGCCTCCATCGTAGAGTCTGCAACGGTATCCTGTTTGGAACTCTTCCAACTTACCGCCCCTCCATTGAGGGTAAATACAAACCCTGAGATAGATTTGCTGTCATCCTTATCGCTCTGGAAGCTCGAATCGGTAAAGGCCTCCATTTGGAGATCTTTATTACCATACACCAAGAACAATTCTTTAGTCCTTCGTAAGTACTTAAGAATGTTCTTCACAGCTGTCCAGTGGTTCTCCCCTGGGTTGGATTGATACCTGCTTACAACACTAAGTGCATAAGCTACATCTGGACGTGTACATAACATCGCATACATTATAGATCCTACTGCCGAAGCATAAGGTATAATGCTCATGCGAGCTCTCTCTTCATCGGTCTTTGGACAAGAATCCTTGGAGAGAGTGACTCCATGGCAAGCGGGTAAGGCACCCCGCTTGGAGTCTTCCATACTAAACCTCTTTAGGATGGTGTTGATGTACCTGGTTTGGGACAGTCCCAATAACTTTTTGGATCTATCCCTATAGATCCTTATACCCAAGATGTATGTGGCATCACCCAGGTCCTTCATGGAGAACCTCAGTGATAAGAATGATTTGACCGACTGTAGCATAGGAATATCATTTCCTATCAGAAGAATGTCATCCACGTACAATACGAGGAATGTGACAGCTCTTCCTACAGCCTTCCTATAAACACAAGGTTCATCCGGATTTTTGATGAAATCAAACTCTTTGATAACATCATCGAAACAGATGTTCCAACTCCGAGATGCCTGCGTTAACCCATATATGGATTTAAGCAATCTACATGCTTTCTCGCTGCTCCCACTGTCAATGAAGCCCTCTGGCTGATCCATATAAACACATTCATCTAAATCTCCATTTAGAAATGCTGTTTTAACGTCCATCTGCCAGATTTCATAGTCGTAGTGAGCAGCAATAGCAAGTAGGATCCGAATAGATTTAAGCATGGCTACGGGCGAAAAAGTTTCGTCATAGTCCAAACCTGGTCTTTGACGAAAACCTTTCGCCACAAGTCTTGCCTTATAGGTCTCTACCTGCCCATCCACACCAATCTTTCTTTTAAAGATCCATTTGCACCCTACAGGTTTTACCCCAGGGGGTACAACGTCCAAAGTCCATACTTTGTTGGTGTACATAGACTCCATTTCGGATCTCATGGCATGCAGCCACTTCACAGAGTCACCACTCGTGATAGCTTGCTGAAAACTGGTAGGATCATCATCATCCATGATGCAATCTTCTCTGTCACCATCAATGAGGAAACCGTAGTACCTCTCCGGTGGGCGAGAAGTCCTACCAGACCTACGGAGTGGCCGAGGTTCTTCAGTTTCTGTTGCAACAGCCGGTTCAATCAAATCGTCATTTGTAGTTTGTGTCTCCAGAACCTCTTCTAGATCTACCACCTTGCCATCATCTCTATCTGTGAAAAACTCTTTTTCCAAGAATGTGGCATATTGAGAAACAAACACTTTTTGTTCCTCTTTGTGGTAGAACAGATATCCATAAGAATTCTTTGGATATCCCACAAAGTTACACATGACTGACCGTGTCTCGAGTTTGTCCGGATTCTGCTTTTTAACATAGGCCGGGCAACCCCAAATCTTAATTCTTTTAAGAGATGGTCTCTTCCCATTCCATATCTCATATGGCGTGGTAGACACGGCTTTGGTTGGAACCCTGTTTAACAGAAACGCTGCAGTCTCCAATGCATGCCCCCAAAACGAGACTGGTAACTCAGCGTCACTCATCATGGACCGGACCATATCTAATAGGGTCCTATTCCGTCGTTCTGACACACCGTTGTGCTGTGGTGTGTAAGGAGGAGTGAGCTGAGAGAGAATCCCATTTTCTTTTAGGAAGTTTGCAAATTCTGTACTGAGATACTCACCACCTCGATCTGATCGAAGCATCTTAATACTCAAGCCGGTTTGTTTTTCTACTTCTTGTTTATATTCAACGAATTTCTCGAAAGCTTCGGACTTGTGCTTTAATAAAAATACATGACCGAATCTTGAGAAATCGTCGGTGAATGTAATGAAGTATGAAAAACCGCCTCTAGCCTGTGTAGACATTGGCCCACATACATCACTATGTATGAGGCCCAGGAGCTGAGTAGCTCTTTCTCCGTGTCCGGTAAACGGAGTTTTGGTCATTTTACCCTTGATACAAGACTGGCAAGTCGCATAAGATTTATATTCAAAAGGATTTAAATATCCATCTTTGTGTAACTTGTTTAGTCTTGTTTCGTTAATATGACCAAGTCTACAGTGCCAAAGAAAAGCTTCATTTAATTCTGAAAGTTTTCTTTTATTAGTGTGTTGTATACTGAAAACTGTGTGTTGATTTAGGACATATATTCCGTTATTAAGTGTACCATACCCAACCAACATTTGATTCAGGTGAATGTTCATAACATTGTTTTGCAATACAAAATTATACCCTTCATTGTCCAACAAAGAAACGGATATAATATTACATAACATATCAGGTACAAAATAACATGGATTCAAAATCAAAATACATCCAGACGGCAACCCCAAGTGATACTCTCCCACTGCGACTGTATGTACATTGGAACCATTTCCAACGCGGAGAGTATGGTCACCTGTCTTCAAAACCTTGCTATTTCTGAACCCCTGCATAGAATTGCAAATGTGAGAACCTGAACCGGTATCCAATACCCAGGAAGCAGAGTTTATAGAAAAACAGTTTTCAGTCACAAACGCACCTGAAGCGGAAGCATCACCATGCTTCTTCTTGAGACTTAAGTACTCTGTGCAGTTGCGCTTCCAATGTCCTGTCTTGTGGCAATGAAAACACTCGCCTTTCCCCGGGTCTCCAGCCGTGGACTTTCCCTTTCCCTTTGCCTTTTTGACTCCACCCTTAGGATTAGTGGGTTTCTTCTTTTTCTTTCCCTTGGCCTTAGCTTTTGGGCGAGAAGAAGAAGACTGTCCAATGGTCATAACGGGAGTCTTTGCTGACTTCATAGTGCTCTCTGCACTCCTTAACATATTAAGGAGTTCAGGGAGTTCCTTCTCCATGCTATGCATGTTAAAGTTCACTATGAACTGAGCAAAGGTGGAGGGGAGGGACTGCAGAATAATATCTATATATTGCTCATTGTCCATTATCCATCCAAGGTCCTCAAGCTCTTCTATAAGAGCTATCATCTTCAAAACATGGTCCGCTACTGGTGTGCCAGGGGCCATCCGCATGTGAAACAATTTCCTTGATGCTTCGTATCGTAATACGCGGGACTGCTCCCCATACAACTCCTTTGTATGGAGTAAAATCCCGTGAATGTCCATGTCCTCGTGCTGCTTTTGATGTGTGTTATCCATCGATGCAAGTGCGAGGCATTTTGCCGTGGCACAGTCAGCGTCCCATGTCTTGCGGACTTCAATGTCCGCAACTGAGGATTTTGGGCCTGGGACGGGCGGGGCTGAAGCCGTGAGGACATATGATACTTTATCATATGTCAAGGCGATCTTCAGATTCCTTAGCCAGTCTTTATAGTTGGTCCCATTCAGTTTGTTCTTATCTAATAGAAGCTTAAGTCCAGTCATTGGTATCTGCCATTAAGAGAGAGAAAAGAATACACTCAGCGAAAGCTCTTGCACAGATTAGATTGGTTTATTATCTTGTCTAATCGATGTTTCCCACTGCTTTTTATCAAGTTTTTCTTTCAAACCTTAAAAAGAATAACTAGCCAGGATTAATTACAGTCTACAACTTCGCTAACCGTTCAGCCAGGCCAGTGTCGGTACTTTGAGGGAGGTTCCCCGTGCTTTCGCACGGACCTAATTAGAGTAAACCTCGTTTTCCCAGAGGCGGAGCCCCGTTAACACCTTTCTAGACACCTAATGAGTTAGCTAATTGTAAACTGTAAAACTCTCCTAGGGGCAACTATTGCCCACAGTGGGATCGGGATCCAACCATCAGATGGAAGGTATGCAATCTCATTGCAAATTTCAACACTTGAAATTCTCGATGTAATTTTTACCCCTAGTACTTATGACCTTAACTATGGTCAACAAATCATAAGTACCAGTCAAGTTCTACCCGTCATTTCTTGATCAATTAGACCCACCCATTTGACCCTTAACTATGGTCAACAAAGTCGCATGAATGTCCTAATTAATCTGCATCATATGCATTGTAGGAAGACATCACTTAGCTACCGTACACTACGCCTTAACTAAAGTCAACAAACGTAGCACGAATACTAAGTACTCTACTTCCTAAAATGACGGAGGGTTGCGAATGATTTTTAAGAAAATCTTCAACGCTTTGAACTTGATATCGTTGTAGAATCAAACAGTTTTCAAAAGGAGTGGCTTAAGCTCCGCAGTTTTGAAAAGTAGCTTTTTCATAAAAAGCCGAGTAGTTTTTAAATCCGATTCTACAACATCTTTTAGGTTTATTTTCATTACATTAATCACATTAATGTAATCCCATCATTTAAGTCCTTAAGCCAATCACAGAAAAGAAACGAAAATAACACGTACGCTTATGCCATCCGCATTCGCCGCAATGTTCCGTTATGCACCGTTAGGTTACTTAACTAACGGCATACCGGGACGGGACTAGCGCGGGTGTAAAACATAAGCAACGTCTACTATATATCATATATATAATAAGTCATTCGTCTCAGATTTCACAGAAGCGCGGGTGTAAAACATAAGCAACGTCTACTATATATCATATATATAATAAGTCATTCGTCTCAGATTTCACAGAACACAGGCAGCAGAAATATAGATATAACGTGGGATATACTAGGACGTCCGTATTTAGTATTTAGCCAGAATAGAAAATACGGATTCCACAGTCGCGATGAATAGCCAAGCCCACACCCTGGACCCCTACGAGAGCGGCAAGTGACCCTACCAATCCTGGAGTTTAGGAGACCCGGTCTCGACTCCTCGAGATGGCCTCCCACTGAACCCCAGAACCCGGTCACCTGTGCTCCCCTCCTTGGGTCCATCCTAATGCGGAAAAGTAAATAATATACAACACTGGTGACACAACCGCAACCTGGAAGTGCCCCAAATAAAAGAATATTACATTACATTTGAATTTACATGAATGAAAATATAAAACTCTCATCTCACAAAACCCCCGGCTATTCAATCGCGACAATCCTACACATCATATCTCAGCAACACATAATATCACATATCATCAACGTAAGTAAGTATGCGTACCCCAATTGTCGTTGATGTATAGCAACGAAACCGGCGATATCTAACATACTACACTTACGGTCACAGAAAAGAAAGTGTAAAACTACAATATTTGGAATCCAGATTCTCTTTAGACATCATAAATGCGAAATATCACATATCTCGTATTTCATGCCTAAACCATATGAATTCCACATATTGTATCACATTCCAGACAAACAGACAGTATTAAAGTTTTTCGAACGAACAATCAAGCATCCAAGATTCACGAAAGCTCAACACTTGAGCAGGGTTCAAAAAGATCCGGAGTGTGACACAGTAGTGGCGGTCCAGCCGTAGAAGGGTCAAGCCAACGCCTCACATGTGGCACGCCGTACTGCCCCAAACCCTAGGGTTCAAAGGGCAGTTCGAGACGGTCACATAATCGAGTTAAGGTTTGTTGTCTTCTAGAGGGACCACCGCAAAAAGACTTGCACGTATCTCGAAACTATTTAAACCCCGTGAATATTGAGTAAATGATATTCGTTCAAGAACTTCAATACTTTCTAGTTTACCCGGAAAAGAAAGCGAAATGAAAACTCCGATCGAAACCACGAGGCCAAAAACATCTCCAGAATTTTTCAACAGAAGATTCAGATTAAACATGCTCAGAATATAATATAGCAGGTAAATAAAATTACTGTGCAAAAAATTGTCAAAGAGCCTCTAGTATGGCCGCGGAAGCGCGGCCTAAGCTTGCTTATGCCGCTCTTCCGCGGCTGAAGTTACTGTTCACTGGCTCGAATTTTCCAGATCGTCTAATTTTTACCTGCTCTATTTTTTGAGAATTTTTAATTCTGAAAAAAGTCAATTTTTAAAAAATTTCCAGAGAGCACCTTAAAAGTCATATTTTTGTTTCGATCGAACTTTTTACTTCGCAAAAAGGTCGCCTAATGTTCTAGGTCGGCTCTGATACCAATGAAGGGTTTGTTTAGCACCCTATGAGGTGTTTTGAAGCATCACATGTCCAAAAGTTATGATTTTTAAAGTGCTAAACAAACACGCAAGTGGATCGATCCTAGAAAATTAGGTTTGTTAAACTTTAAACTAGAAAAGCTTAGGGTTAGAAGGCTACAACCTTTGTAGCTCCCGTTTTTGCTTCGCTCCTTAAGCTCTAAGGTGTTTGAAGAAGGTCCGCTCGTCGTCCTTTTGCATCCACGACGATCCACCCGGAGCTTCCCGTCCAAGCTAGCAAGTTTGGTAAAACAAGAAGAACACTCTAATCAAGTGAGCTAGACTTGATTAGAATGGAGTTGTGGTTATGGATCTCACTTCAAAATCTTATTTTTATAAGTGATTCACTCTCTTATAAGAACTAGAGAGCTTAAGCATGGAGGTTGATGAAGATGGTGGATTTTAGAAGAAGAGAAATGAATTATCTTCTCAAAGAGAAAAGAAAAGTAGCTATATATATTTTTCTTTCTCTAAGCCAACCATGGTTAGATATTTAGATATCATTTTATTTTAAATTATAAGCATGATAAGAAAATAAACTATGGGTTAAATGTTAGGTGAGCATGGTTGAGTTAGAAGAGTGTAGAAATTCTTAAGTGATTTAACCCATTTTTTATTTTCCTTTTGCTTTAATTAAATCCAATAATTATCCAAATACAACCATGGTGTAATTCTTATACATCCACCATTCCCATTGTATAAACAACCATGATAACATATGATGTATGTATGCATGTGTGCTTGCACATCCATATGTGCATGAACAAGAATGAATGCACACATGCATGCATACATCCAACATAAACAAGATAGAATTTGTAGTGAGAAACTAATGATGAATCAACACTTGATTCATAAATCCGGTCATATCACATATGACCCGACCATTAGCAAGTCTCCCAATTAATATACGGTATCCCATACTCGCATTTTAATCGGGTCCAAGCGCATATCGCATACGCGCACCACAACATTTCTCCTTGACTAGGTAACTCCTATGTGGGACTCTAAGACTCGTCAATACGCCGGCAGTGGGTGATGATCATATTAAGCACCCCCAAGCCGCAAGCGGTCAGCCAAACGTAACGGCCACCCGGGTATTGAGCGATAAGAAGAAAACAAGCGAACCTGTTACAACTCCCGTTGAGCCAACCGGCAACACTACCGTACAGTCCGGTCTCTTCGTCAGATATGCTGCATATCGAGCCTAGGGATGGTCACGTCGACCCCAATAACTCAATAAGTCGTGCCGGTGAATGGTCTATAACAGATCGAGAAACTACTGACAACACTTATCAGCAAATCTCAGCAGCCCTGGCCAGGGACTTGCTGCTATAACCAGTCGGGCATAGTACAACATCAACTCCCAATATCGGGAGAGACGAAACCCCTCCTATCGCTCATTGCCTTCGTGTGTCTCGGGACTGTACCCAACGGCCACCTGTTTGCACGACTCATTAGAGCCGTGGTAGGGTGGTAATCAAAGTACAGTGGGAGAACACACAAGGCTCTATGACGATCTCGGGTCTACAGACTAACCTGTACCAGTGTTACCTGAGAACTGCTATCCGACGATAGATATAATTCCATATAGGAGTTCTCGGCGAGTCCGTCCAGTGTAACCAGTCACCACTGAGCACCCGTATATGATCTTGATGTCAAACATCGTTGAATGTAGGAACATCCATCGCCCATCACATGGGTCTAGTATCACATACGCTAGTCTACACTGGTATATCGATGCCCCGTCTCGATACACCTCCGACTAGGGACATTTCAGGATATGCTTATAGACTACAGATGTCCCACTAGTATGATCTCCATCATAATCAGAGTAGTCAAGCCAATATCCTCAGGGCTTTATCAGCATGTATGAATGATTAGAAGCATGATCAAATAAACATGTCAGATAAAGAAAAACCAGATAGCATACTATCATGTCGAGCAAGAATGCAAACTGAATATATATACATGTATAGATACATCCACTATCACATAATGGCCTCTAGGGCATACATATATCCAACAGCATCGAAGAAGCACCAGCGGTGGGCATGTTCGTGGGCACCCTAGACCCTCATGAAACTATTTCACAGTTCATGATGTTCTTCAAACCGACCACATTCCAGGCTTTAATCGACAAGCTAGCCCAGATGGATCAGATGGGTCATAGACCATCTCCTCCGAAGCCGGAGCCTCGGAACGAAAAAGGTAAGGGGAAGGCGACCTTCATTGCGAATACCCAACAGCAGCCCAGTGCTCCAAGACTAACGGATCAATTGGAAGAGAGACGGCGCTATTATAATGAGAAAATGAAGCGTCCTTACTCGTTCTCACGGGACAAAACGAAAAGACCGTTCGAGCTGGCAATGCGCATCCGGCTTATCAATCTGCCGAATCCAAAGTGGCCATTGCAACCCGGCGAAGCCAATAATCCCAATTATTACCCTTACCACCAAACGGTAAGCCATCCAATCGAAGATTGCTTCGTCTTTAAGGGATGGATCGAGGACCAGTACCAACAAGGCAAGTTTGCGTTGTCTGAGAAGTGGAAAGTAAGCCCACCACAACTGCACACTCTTAAGAAGACGGACACACCGGGGGCAACATGCTCTTTTGTTGAAGAAGCTCCATGGGAGGTGGTTCTTTTGGCCAAAACCAAAAGGATGCTGAATGATCTCCAGACACGCCCGGCGATCAGGTGGAAGAATCCGCTAGAACCCCAGATCATCGAAGGAATGCTGAAGCCGCGTCCAACTCTAAAGATTGGTGGTGATAGCCAAAGTGTTCACATCCAGCCGTCAAAATCTTCGAAAAATAAGAAGAAATCCAAGAAGCCCGTGAAGCCTGGCGACAAGCGCACGGACCTACAAAAGCAGATTGACGCGCTGGAAGAGTATAACCAGAAGGCGCAGACTCCAATCACGCTCCAAGAGTTCCTCAGCCACGTCCTTGAGGACGGAAATGATGGAGAAGACTCATCAGATGGATCTGAGGATTACGTAGCAAGTTGTAATGTGATCTCTCACTCATTAATAGACGATGAAGAGGCTCCTTGCACAAAGAGACTGGGGGCAGGTCCCAAGCCAGAACTTCCAGGGCCATCAGATGAGATGATCGACGCATTCCTAAACAATGCTCTTCTGAAAAGTAAAGCTGATCCGGAGCGTGAGATGGCCATATTTGAAAAGGCCAAATGCCGGTGACTGGACGAAAGAGTCGAGACACTCCCGCCGAATCAAGGGCCATCCGTCGTGAATAAAAACAAGTTCAAGACGAGGAAAAGGTTTGCTAAAGCCTTATCAGTGGGAATGAAGCTACCACCCTGTAACACCTGAGTCTGTGTTTAGTAGTAATTGCGTGTTAATGTGGGGTCTTTTGGTAAAAAGTTTACCAAAACAGGTTCTAGTGATCTATCTAGTTTTATGGTTATCTCGACCACACACCAGCATATAGCCACCAAAACAGCACATTTCAACCCCACATATTAGCCCATTTCAACAACATCACATCAGCCAAAGACAAATCAGCCACATATCATCATTTCAGCCACCAAAAGTCCATTTCACCAACACCTATAACCCCTAGCTCAGCCGTAACTACATCAAAAGCAGCACCAACATCACATCAGCCCCAAATTCTGCCCAATTTCAGCCTTAAGGTCAGCAATTGCTGCTGCAACAGCCACCTAACCCCATGAAAAACAGCAGCAGCATCACATCATACCAGCCCATAGTTCAACACACAACACCACACTCCACCACAAATACTTCAACATCTTCTCCACCTGCTGCTACTGCTTCAAAACAGCAACACTAGCAAAAGAATAGCATCAGCTTCAGTAGTGAAGCAATTCAGCTCTGTTCCAGCCAAGTTTTGCAACACCAGGAGCTTTAGCAACAGCACACACTCCCTCCTTCTCCTCCTTCTCCTTGTTTGTGAGATTCCTAGGGGGTATATTTCCTAAACTCTGTCCATGTTGCTAGATTATGAGTTGTTAGCTAGTTAGTGTTAGAATTGTGTTGTGATATTAGGATATGCTATTAAAAGGTACTTGTTCTAGATTAGCAAACAAGACTAGATTAGTATGCAGGGTTTTTTGGAGTTTTGTGTGGGACCCGAACCCCTCTGGCCGGAGGATGGCCGGCGGCCTCCTCTTCCATGACCGGCGACGCCGGCCACCTGTGTGAGAGAGTGTGTGTGTTTGTGTGTAGGGGTGTCTGTGGGTATTTTCCTGAGGTTGGCATTGTTTACTTGTTAAGTTTTCACCTGAGACCAAATCTGGAGTTGTGTAGCCATATTATTGTGATTTTGGTGGACTTTGATGCTAACTTGGGTGATTTTGTGGAGAACATGGAATTTCAGGGTGTTTAAAGTTAAGATAACCCTAGGTATGCTGTTGGTATCACTTGTTTCCTGTTTAACCCACATAGTTCCTTAAAATACCCCTTTGTGAACACTTGGTGCTTTAACTAGCCTTCTTGGATATTTAAAATCTGCTATACTTAGGGTGATATTTTAAATAAACAAACATATACATTAGGATATAAACTGTACTAGGACCATAGGGTAGCAACCTGGACCCATTTCGCCGGATTTGGGCCGGCCTGACCCCTCTTGCCACCGGCCCAATAGGGTAGAATTGCCCTGGTTTTTTTTGGGTATGTAGTGTCTGTAGGTTGGGTTATGTGTTTGGTCTTGTTTATTTCCCTTGTTTTTGTCCTAGATGAAATCTGGAGCTAATAACGTGTTTCCGATGTTTTAAGTCTCGTGCGACACGCGCGTGATACGCATGGTTCTGTGGCGCGCTGCGCGACACAGCGCGTCGGCGTAGGTTCTGGTGGGTTTGTGCGCGTCGCGTCGTGTCGTGTGCACGCGCGTTTAGTTTCACGCACGCGTATCCTTTTTATAGATATATCGTGTTTTGCAGGATTTTTCCTTATATGGTGACTTTTGTAAATTCTAGGTTCACCGGCAGGGACTTCGAGCGCAGCGGAGAAAGGGAAGCAGGTGGTCGGACATACCTAACACGGGATCACGAGTGAGTAGATTTAACATCTACGGGGGACGATTGTTTGGATGGCGCAAGTCGCCCGATAGATTTAGTAAACTGGAAAATAGTAAACTGGATAATCACTTGTGACATTAGAATAATAATACTGGCATGATAATTGCTGCAATTAGATCAATATGTTATACCCATATACGCAAACTCATTTGTAGGACACATGCACCATTACCAGGTTTTTATATGTAGCACGAGCACTATTCATGTGGACACACACCCTGGTAATTGCCATGTCACAACACTAGATAACTGCAAATCTGAAACATGTTAATTGCTTAGAATTGTACTATTGCAATAAATATTTAAAATGAAATCATAAGAATTGCTTTTCTCGTGCAAATGTATTAATTCACTTGCTCATGCTTAGTATAAATCATACATTACAAATTGACACCTTATGCATTCATTATCATTGGCATGTGCACCATGATGATTTCATGAGATTTATGATATTTCTGGATTTCGGGGAAAGCCGCAAGATTTTCAAACTTACGATCTTTTAGATATAAAAGTTGCGGTTTTCTAGTGATGTAAAGTGTCGTCCACCATGAGTTTGCTGTGGTTTTCGAGATCCGTGTCGAGGAGTGGAGGAACCGTCACGGGTACATGGTGGGCCCGGTAAGGTACCCCGAGGCAAGAGGATCGCAGATGATGGCGTTGAGCCTGGCAGGGGATGGATTACCTACCGGTGAATTCATTTGGCACGGCGGATATCCAGAGGATACCGACCGTGGCCGCTAGATTGAGATTTGGATATTTGACATGGATCAGCCGGATGGCTGAGGCTAGAGATATTTGACATGGATATATGAGATTTAGACAGATTTGAGGTGTCGTTGCTGGACACGGATTTTATTGATTTCATGGATATTATGCTGATGTTTAAAAGAAGTTTTTCAAAACAAATGAAGGAACAATTTTTATACCTTCATGATGAAATCCTGAGTTGACTCATGTGGTATACATACCTGTTATTACACCCATGTGACACGCTGGTTAGAACCCTGATGATGCATACATACCTGCTAGTACATATAGCCATACCTGTTTTAGAGATGCTAGGATACTTGTGTGCATGCATACGATAGCCTTAGTAAATGTTATTTATTACTCACGAGCTGGCAACTCACCCCCGTTGTGCCCCAGCTTTTCTGCAGGTCCGTTCCGTTAGCACTGTAGCGGCGGACACTTTTGCTCATTTTGCCCTTTTTGCTTGGACTCGAGGCTTTTGCTCATAGGTGGGTTGTTATCATTTTGTACCACCTTATATATGCTCATTGTATCTAGAGTACTCCATCTACTGCTACTACTACTGCTGCTGCTGCCACTGCTACTACTACTATTTCAGCTGTACCAGTTATTTGGATTACTGTATATTGACCTAGAGACGAGGTTGTGAGACTTGGGGATTTTATGATATGTTATTTGGGGTCGAGCTCACTTGAGTCGACATGTTATTTTACCCATGCTTCATACTTATTTATGTATATTGTTGTTTTATATTGCGTGGGATTTATGACCGCCTTGAGGCGAAGAGCTAGCTCCCGCTTGGTGATGCCTTATTCATGTTATTTATTTTTCGGTTTTGCGCCCGTTTGGGGCCTGGTTTACAAAGGAAATTCTGCAGGAATTTTGGAAAGAGGAAGGTTATTTTAAAAAGGGACTTGATATGGATTAATGGTGAAAAATGTTTTAAATAAATTGGTTTTCTTTCACTCAAATTCTTAATTGGGTTTTGTATTCTGGGCTTCGGCTTACTTATTTACGGACGCCTTGAGACGTTTCGTAACTTAAGTGCCGGTCGCGTTTCGTACCTTGCGGGTCGTGACAAAGTTGGTATCAGAGCGATAGGTTTCACGTTTTCGAGTGTAGGATGACCCTTAGTAGATGGAGTAAGTGACTTAAGCAGGGTAGCGTAGCGTACGTATGTCCGCGGCATACTTGCGATGCGGTACTCCGCCTAGGTGACTTTAGGATATACTTGCTTGAAATTCCTTCTTCAATTCCGTGTATCCTACGATCTTATTGCACCGATCTTATTTTCCTGTTCCTGTACCAGCTACTATGCCGCCGAAGACTACCAGAGCGCAGAGGGCTGCCGCCCGAGACGAGATTCGAGCTGGCTCGTCCGAGATTAGGACTGAGCAGGATAGTATGCCTACACCGTAGGGAAAAACTGAACTGCCTTCCCCAGGCCGTGTGGATAGGCTGGAGACTGGTATGGAGGAGCTGCGACAGATGATGAGGAGTATGCAGGAGCTACGTCAGATGGTGGGATCCTTCGTTGCGGCCAGTCATGCACCGAGGCCGGAGGACGTACCCACTACATTCCAGACTACTATGATACATGATCCTACTATTACCACCGTGACCATTTCGGTTTCGCTACAGGAGTTCATGAGGCTGAGACCTCCAGTCTTCACGGGTACCGATGTAGCAGAGGACCCGCAGACGTTCCTTGATAGTTTGGCCAGAATCTGCCGGTCGTTGAGGTGTTCTGATGACAGATGGGTAGAGCTGGCGAGTTTCCGACTAGAGGGCCTCGCATAGATATGGTGGGGGTCGGTTCTGAGAGGTCGAGCTGCAGGTCTACCGTCCATGACCTGGACCGAGTTCACAACAGTTTTTCTAGCCCGTTTCCTTCCGGAAAGCGTTCGTGACGCCAGAGCTCGTAGTTTTGAGACCTTGATCAAGACACCAGGGATGACGGTGTCTGAGTATGACGTCCAGTTTACACAGTTGTCCCGATATGCTCCGTATCTGGTGGATACCGAAGCGAAGAGGGTGAAGAGGTTCATACAGGGACTGGATGCCCAACTATATCTTGCCATTGGAGCCCAGGAATTCGACACTTATTCAGCGGCTATGGATACGACATTGCGGATGGAGGCACGTATTTCAGCAACTTCGGCTGTTACCGGGCCGAAGAGGATTCGTACTGGCATGCCAGATCAGAGGCAGCATGCCAGATTCCTTCTGAGAGAAAGGGCCGGCAGAGGGTTTGGACGCGGTCAGCTATATGGATCGTATACACAGGGACAGCAGTCGTCGCCAGGATGCTTTAGGTGCGGGAGTCTGCACCATCGTATTAGGGATTGTCCAGTGAGACGACAGGGAGCAGCTACAGTTCCGCATGTGACCCTGCCACCATCACCGCCCCCTCCTCAGAGAGCTTTACTTCCTGCCACAAGCAATGCTCCACGTCAGCTAGGTGCAACCAGAGGCCGTGGACGCGGCGGACCGATCCAAAGAGGACGAGGAGGCAGAGGTCGAGGCCAAGGACAGCCCGCTATCGGTGGAGAACATGCCCGAGTGGTCGGTTTGACAAAGCAGGATGCGCAGGCATCCAACGCCGTTGTGACAGGTTCCTTTCCAGTTTGTTCTTTCGATGCACGGGTATTATTCGACCCAGGTTCCACACATTCGTATGTCTCTTCACACTTTGCACCAATGATGGGTCATGAGTCGTCGTCGTTAGATCAGCCGCTTGTTGTGACCACTCCTGTGGGAGAGTCATTTGTTGCTTGGTACGTGTTGCGATCCTGTACCGTCCGTATTGGCGAGCGAGAGCTGCCTGTCGACTTGATCCTTCTTGAGATGTTGGACTTCGACGTCCTTTTGGGCATGGATTGGTTAGCCACGTGCTATGCGTCTGTGGACTGCCGCGGGAAGACAGTTAGATTTTGTTTTCCCGGCGAGTCGGTTTTTGTTGTGAAGGGGGACCGTGGTGCCACCCCTCACATGTTGATTCTTTTCTTCGCGCTGTTCAGCTGTTGAGAAAGGGATGTCAGGGATTCTTGGCTTATGTCAGTGATACTAGAGCTACAGATGTTCCGTTGGACCAGGTCCCGGTTGTTTGTGTAGGGTTCCTAGGCACACTAATGAAGTCTCACAAGTGATCAAACACGGCCAATTTAAATTTTTCAAGCGCCTACAAAACCTAATACGGATCGCTAACTAGATAAATAGGCGAAGCGATGCAAGTTAACGACTTTTAACTAAAGGAAAGAAGTTACAACCTTTGTAGATCCGGTCCTCCACATCCTAGACTCCGTGAAGAGGTCCCTCCGCTGTCCAAGTCGGATCCCGAACTCTAGCATCGGCTTCATCGAAGAAATGGGCGGGCTTGATCGTCGGTTCGATGCCGAAGATGATCTACGTCGAGGCATCACAAGAACAAGCTCCAACTTCACCAAGTCAAGAAAACTTGTGAAGGAAACACCCTATACTACTTGGCAAGAGGTAGAGGATGAAGAAATAGGAAGTGGGTAGACTTTAGATTTGGATTTCTCACACTTTTTCATCAATCACCATTGATGTAGCAAGCTTCTTTTCATGGAAGAAGAAGATGAAGAAGAAGAAGAAGATATGATAAGTTATTTTAAAAATAGATAATAAAATGAATACTTATCATTTCTTCAACCATGGTTTAGTGTAGAGATTTAACTAAGGTTAGATGAGTGGTTAGGGTTAAAGAAGAGACAAGAATGGTGACTTAGCAGTAACGCTTACCGTACAGTCCGGTCTGTTCGTCTGATAGCCGCATATCTCGCCTAGGGGTGGTAAACGTCAGACCCCAATAGCTCGATAAGTCATGCCGACGTAAGGCCCATAACATTCGTGAAACTACTGATAACTCTTACCAGTATATCACTGCAACCCTGGCCAGGGATTTCCTGTTATGGCCAGTCGAGCATAGCACAACATCAACCCCCAATACCGGGAGAGACGAATCCCCTCCTATCGCTCATTGCATCCATGTGAATCGGGACTGTACCCAAAAACCACCTGTTTGCACAACTCAGTAGAGCCGTGGTAGGGTGGAAATCAAAGCACAGTGGGAGACACACAAGACTCTATGACGATCTCGGGTCAACAGACTAAGCTGTACCAGTGTCACCAGAGAACTGCCATCTGACGTGAGGTAAAATACCATCTGGGAGTTCTCGGCGAGTCCGTTCAGTGTACCCAGTCTACACTGAGCACCCGCATACCATCTCTGATGTCAAACACCAATGGATATGTGATCATCCATCGCCCATCGCATGGGTCGAGAAGATATACGCTAGTCTACTCTGGATATCGATGCCCCGTCTCGATATTCCTACGACTAGGAACAATGAAGGATGTACTCATTGACTACCCAGGCCCCACTAGTATGATCTGTATCATAGTCCTGGAAGTCGAGTACACATCCTAAGGGCTTTATCAACATGTAATCAGAGAGACAGAATGTATACATGTTAAGATAAAGAGCAACCAGATAGCGTACTATCATGTCGAGCAAGAAAGTCCTACCTATATATGTCCCAGCATCCGCTACAATATACATCCAATGTACAGTAATGGCCTCTAGGGCATACATATAACTAACAATCTCCCACTTGCACTATGGCCATCTGTAGCAGTGGTTGTAGTATCTAATACTCAACCATCCCCTAAAAGTCTCTCTTTGGGAAAGGCCTTCGTGAGTGGATCCGCCGTGTTGTCCTCTAAGTCTACTCTCCTTACCTCGATCACCCCGGAGATCAACTATCTCCATGATCTGGTGATGCTGCTTCAGAATATGTCTGGGACACTGATGGGACCAGGGTTCCAGGGCCGAAGCCACACTTCCATTGTCATACAATGGCAGGAACCTAGTTCATCTTATGAATCAATATACACCCAAACTTCCTCTTTGTTAGTATCTTCAATAGCGATGTTACCAGCCTTTATCGTCTAGTTTGCCACGGTATCTAGCTTGGAACTCTTCCAACATACCGTCCCTCTACTGAGGGTAAAGACAATGCCCGTGACTGACATTCAGTCGTCTTTATCACCCTGGAACTCTTCCAGTGATTCTCCCCAGGATCGATTGATACCATCTCACTACATCTAGTGAGAATCCTAGCATCCAATTACATCTATCCCATAGATGAAAACTCAGGATTTAGGAGGTATCACTTTGATCCTATTTGGAGAATCCTAGTGATAATAGGAGATTGACCGATCGTAGTATAGGAAACTCTTTTCCTATCAAGAGTATGTTGTCTACGTACAATACGAAGATGACCACCTTACTCTCTACTACCCTTTTGTATATACAAGGTTCGTCTACCATTTTGACGAAGTCAAACACTTTGACTATCACATCAAAACAGACGTTCCAACTCCGCGATGCCTGCTTCATTATGTAAAGCAACTTGCACACGTTTCCGCTGCTCCCACTGTTTACGAAGCCCTCTGGCTGTGTTCTTATAGACGTTCTCTTCTAAATCATTATTTAGAAAAGTAGTCATGGCACCCAACCACCAGATATTGCAGTCATGGTATGTAGCTGTGGCAAGTAGGATCTGGATGGACTTAAGCATATTCCATGGAAAAGGTTTCATCATTATCCGTGCCTGGTCGATGACGAAAACCTTTAACAAGTCTAGCTTTGAAAGTCTCAACCTTTCCATCTACACAAAGTAATCTTCTCAAGATATACTTGCTCCTGATGGGGATTTAACCCTTCAGTTATAGCAACCAAAGTCCATACTTTGTTGGTGTATATGGATTCCATCTCAGATCGCTAAGCATCCAGCCATTCTTACAGAGTCCCTACTCTCGATGGCCTGCTCGAAACTAGTTGGGTCATCATCTCATGATGCATTCCTCGCTCCCACTGTCATCGAGAAACCGAGGTATCTCTCAGGCAGGTGAGGAACCCTACCAGATCGGCGGAGAGGCTGAGGTTCGTCGGGGACTATAGAATCCTTTGGTTCTGTCAAATCATCAGCTGCAATTTTGTATAGCTGGAACCTTTCCAGTTCTACAGAACTGACCTTGCCTCGATTTTGTCCGGATTTTGCTTTAAACATAGGCCGGACAACCCCAAATCTTAACTCGCTTAAGAGATGGGTTCTTCCCATACCATATCTCATATGGAGTGGTAGGCACTGATTTAATTCAAACCTAATTCAATAGGTATGCAGCTTCTCAAGTGCATAACCCCAAAAGGAAAAAAAGGTAACTCAGTAGTACTCATCATAGAGCACACCTTATCATATAGGGTGTGATTGCTCCGCCCCGATACACTAATGTGCTATGGTTATTCGGAGGAGTAATGCTGAGAGAGAATCTCATTCTCCTTTAGAATAATCCAGGAATTCCATGCACAAGTATTCTCCTCCTTGATCTCATCAGAGGACATAATACTTATACCCGTATTTTGGTTCTCTACTTCCAACTTATATTCTGTGAATACCTCAAAAGCTTCGGACTTATGTTTCAACAGGAACATATGACTGAATCTTGAGAGATTATCAGAGAATATAATGAAGTATAAAGAACCAGTCCTGGCATGTGTAGACAGGAGACCTTACATACATCATAATGTATCAGTCCCAAGAGTTTACTAACTCTTTCTCTGTTTCCAGTAAACGGAGCTATGGTCATCTAATCTTTGTGACATGACTGGCAAGTTTCATAAGATGTAAATTCAAACTGATTTAAATATGCATCTAAAATGTAACTTCAGCCAGTCGGGTCGCATTGATGTGACCTAGTCTACAATACCTCAAGAAGGATTCGTTCATTTCTGAACTCTTCCTCTTGTGTGTGTTCTGTATACTAGGAACTGTAGTTTGATTTAGAACGTCAATACTTTTAGATAACGTGCCTGAACCGATCAACTTTTGATATAGGAAATGTTCAAAACATTATCCATCAATACAAAATTATATCCTTTCTTTACTAATAAAGAGACTGATATGATTTTGTATATCAGGTTCGGTATCTAATAGCATTTGTTCAGAATCAATGTATCGGTAATACAGGGTGACAGTGACCAACAGACTTGGCTGCAACACTTGCCCCGTTTTTCTGTCTCATGAAACTTATCACCTGTTCTCAGTTTTTCTACCTTTTTGTAGCCCTATGTAACAGATTACATATCTGGGATCCTGATCCGGTATCAAATACCCAGGATTCAGAGGATACTGAGAAACAGTTCTTTGTAATGAACATACCCGAAGGAGATGCATCATATGCACTTTCTTCGTTTGGGCGGCATAGGAAATTTGGTATTCCCCTATTTCCTGCTCTGTCTTATAACATTTATAAGTTGGAGCGGGACCAACGTTCCCCAGCTCAGTATAACAAGCGGGTTCGGTCAATATATCCGTATTATTATCTTGATTAAGGCGTGATATGGTCGCTACCTGGAGAGAGAGAGAAGAAAACACTCAGCGTGCGCTCTTGCAAGATCAGATTGGTTATTTATTTTATCTAATCAGGATGGCTCCCACTGTTTTTATCAAATCTTCCTTCAAACCCTAAAAGGAAAGACTAGCCGGGATTAATTACACTCTACAAGTTCGCCAATCTTTCAGCCAGGCCAGTGTCGGTACTTTGAGGGAGGTTCCCCGTGCTTTCGCACGGACCTAATTACAGTAAACCTCGTTTTCCCAGAGGCGTAACCCCGTAGACACCTTTCTAGACACCTACTTGATCGGCTAATTGTAAAGTGCAAAACTCTCCCAGGAGTAACAATTACTCGCAGTGGGTATCGGGATCCAACTATCATATAGAAGGTATGCAATCTCATTGCAAGTTTCAACACTTGAAACTCCCGATAAAGGTTTTTACCCCTAGCACCTATGACCTTAACTATGGTCAACAAATCATAAGTACTAGTCAAGTTCTACCCGTCATTTCGTGATTAATTAGACCCACCCACATGACCCTTAACTAAGGTCAACAAAGTCACGCGACTGTCCTAACTAATCGCATCATATGCGGTGTAGGAAGACATCACTTAGCTACCGTACACTGTGCCTTGACTATGGTCAACAAACACAGCACGAATACTAAGCACTCTACTTCCTAAAATGACGGAGGGTTGCGAATGGTTTTTGTGAAAACCTTTAACGCTTTGAACTTGATCTCGTTGCGGAATCAAATGGTTTTTTTTAAATGGAATGTTTTTGAGGCTTTTCTAGTTTTGCTAAAGGGGTCACTCCCGGTGAAGGGATCGTCGGCCCTTTCCTCGTCGAATGAGGTGCGGGATATATCATAGATATCACTGTACAAAGCAGAAACTATAGAAGCGATCAAAAGACAAACCGAGGGTTGTAGCATCTGCCAGTTATTGCTAAAGAAGTCACTCCCGGTGAAGGGATCTCGGTCCTTTCCTCATCGAATAAGGTGGAGGATGTTCTACAAGGAACACCGCGATGCAAAGCAAGAACTATAGCTACCTGTTTATTTTTAAATTCGATTCCACAACATCAATTAGGTTTATTTTCTTTCATTAATCTCATTAATGAATATCCCATCATTTAAATTACCTAAACATCACAGATAAATATGACGTACACTTATGCCATCCGCATTCGCCTCGATGTCCCCTCGTGCACCGTTAGGTTAGGTAACTAACGGCAGAGCGGGGCAGGGCTAGCGCGGGTGTAAAACATAAGTAACGTCTATATAATATATCATATATACTATATATTATATCTATCACAGAACATCACATGATCACATCACAGATAACGCAGCAGAAAATATCATATGAAATATTGGATATACTAGGACGTCCGTGTTTTCAATACGAGCCAGTATAAAACACGGATTCCACGGTCGTGATGAATAGCCAATCCCACACCCCTAGACCCCTACGAGAGCGGCAAGCAACCCTACCAATTCTAGGGTTAGGAGACCCGGACTCGACTCCTCGAGATGGTCTCCCTCTGGACCCCAGAACCCGGTTACTTGTGCTCCCCTCCTTGGGTCTATCCTAATGCGGAAAAGTAAATAATATACAAATGGTGACAACATCCGCAACCTGGAAGTGTCCCAATAAAAGAATATTACATACAACATTTTTACATGAATGAAAATGAAAAAAACACTCATCTCACATAAAAACCCCCGGCTATTCGAATACGACGATCCAATATAACATATCCAGCAACACATAACATCACATGTCATCAACGTAAGTAAATATGCGCATCCCAATTGTCGTTGACATATAGCAACGAAACCGGCGACATCACATATTATACTTACGGTCACAGAAAAGAAAGTGTAAAACTACAACAGTTGGAATCCGCAATCTCTTTAGACATCGCATGCCTAATCAAATGAATTCCTTAGACATCGCATGCCTAACAATTATAAACCCCGTATTTTAGTCTCATTATCGAAAACTCTTTTCAATATCAAGTCGGGCAATTCAACAGGATTCCCGACATTCTGATCGAATGCTCGTCGCAAACTTCAGTAGACGGCCGCACCCCCGATGCCGTCGACGAAGTGCACCAAGGTGGAACACCGCTACCGTGAGCACCCGAACGGATGCTTTCGGCGACGGGGTTCTCCTACAGTCACTTGGTCGGGGCAATGGAGTGAGGCTGTCTATTAAGTTTACCCGGCGAGTATCCGCGTACGCTACGTGATTGCGACGGACTTTTGATCACATCAAAACTCCGTGGCAACCGATCAAGTGAGACTAAACTGCTACATTTATAATATTCATTCCGTTATCTCATAACAATTTATGAATTCCAATTATTGTATCACATTCCGGATAAACAGAAAATGTTAAACTTTCCGATCGAACATTCGAACACCCAAGTTTTCCCAATACAGCTCAACACATGAAATAAGTCTAACAACATTTAGTTCGTGCCTCAGTACCAACGGTCCAGCCGTAGAAGGGTCAAGCCAACGCCTCACATGTGGCACGCCGTACTGCCCCAAACCCGAAGGTTCAAAGGGCAGTTCAAGACGGTCACATAATCGAGTTAAGGTTTGTTGTCTTCTAGAGGGACCATCGCGTTACTTGCACTACTTAGAACGTCGTTAAACTACGGAAAAATCCAACGCTTGGAAATTTCCCGACAGGGGAAAAATTGGGTATTTATATCCGGTCGAACTTTTTAACATATTTTAAAATTTATCCGGAAAGCCACATAGACAAAATCTGATACTCCGATCGAAACACCGAATCCCCAAAACAACCCTGAAAATACAACTCTGGAATAAATATTAAAATATTCCCAGGAAAACCAGCACCAGAAAGCATGAATTACTGTGCAAAGTTTGAAGGCCAATCAAGTCACGTGACCGCGGAACCGCCGCAGAAGCCAGGCTTCTGCCGCGGTTCCGCCGCGCATTAGAGGTATCATGGAAAAATTTTTGTATCGTAATTCTTAGAATTCCCTGCTGGGTTTTCTGCATATTTTTAATTCTCAAAAATCCACAAATTCAGAAAAAGTCCAGAGAGCAATATTAGGGTTTGGGTTTTGATTCGATCGGAGTTCTAATTCGGTCTAGACTTCGCCTAAGGCTCTAGCTAGGCTCTGATACCACTGTAGGGTTCCTAGGCACACTAATGAAGTCTCACAAGTGATCAAACACGGCCAATTTAAATTTTTCAAGTGCCTACAAACCCTAATACGGATCGTTAACTAGATAAATAGGCGAAGCGATGCAAGTTAACGACTTTTAACTAAAGGAAAGAAGCTACAACCTTTGTAGATCCGGTCCTCCACATCCTAGACTCCGTGAAGAGGTCCCTCCGCTGTCCAAGTCGGATCCCGAACTCTAGCATCGGCTTCATCGAAGAAATGGGCAGGCTTGATCGTCGGTTCGATGCCGAAGATGATCTACGTCGAGGCATCACAAGAACAAGCTCCAACTTCACCAAGTCAAGAAAACTTGTGAAGGAAACACCCTATACTACTTGGCAAGAGGTAGAGGATGAAGAAATAGGAAGTGGGTAGACTTTAGATTTGGATTTCTCACACTTTTTCATCAATTTCCATTGATGTAGCAAGCTTCTTTTCATGGAAGAAGAAGATGAAGAAGAAGAAGAAGATATGATAAGTTATTTTAAAAATAGATAATAAAATGAATACTTATCATTTCTTCAACCATGGTTTAGTGTAGAGATTTAACTAAGGTTAGATGAGTGGTTAGGGTTAGGCATGAGACAAGAATGGTGACTGAGTCAATGCTTCATGAATCTTCAACTAAAAACAAACATAGCCACCATTCATTTATCTTTATCATTTCCTTTTGCCAAAATAAACAAAAAGAATAAATAAATGAATAAGTAAATGAAATGAAACCCTAACCATTCATATAACCACGATCAATTCTTTACACAAACCCAAGCTAGAATGTATCATCAAACATGATACAATCATGTGCACAAAATATATCACATATATAATGTGCACAAACCAAGTGAGTAAATCCATTTAAAGTGAACCAATACTAGTTAATGAAAAGTAATATATCAAATATATAATTATACAATAAATCATTAAATCAACACTTGATTCAATGATCCGGTCATGTCGCATATAACCGGCTAGTATCCAATGTATCGGCTTATCGAATCAATCCTTGATTCGATAACTAAATTATATCGCATATAACTAATCGATACATTCATCGCGAGAATGGAATACGGTATCACATACACGCATTATTCTCGGTCCCGCACATATCTCATATGCGCTCCTATTTCGTTTCGCTTGAGCCAGGAATCCTCTGTGTAGGACTCTAAAGACTCGTCAATACGCCGGCAGCAGGTGATGATCATATCAAACACCCACAAGCCGCAAGCAGTCTGCTAAACGTAACGGCCACCCGGGTATTGAGCGATCAGAAGATCGACGAGCAAGCCCGCTCACACTCCTGTGAATCCAACCAGTAACACTTACCGTACAGTCCGGTCTGTTCGTCTGATATGCCGCATATCTCGCCTAGGGGTGGTAAACGTCAGACCCCAATAGCTCGATAATTCATGCCGACGTAAGGCCCATAACATTCGTGAAACTACTGATAACTCTTACCAGTATATCACTGCAACCCTGGCCAGGGAATTCCAGTTATGGCCAGTCGAGCATAGCACAACATCAACCCCAATACCGGGAGAGACGAATCCCCTCCTATCGCTCATTGCCTCCATGTGAATCGGGACTGTACCCAAAAACCACCTGTTTGCACAACTCAGTAGAGCCGTGGTAGGGTGGAAATCAAAGCACAGTGGGAGACACACAAGACTCTATGACGATCTCGGGTCAACAGACTAAGCTGTATCAGTGTCACCAGAGAACTGCCATCTGACGTGAGGTATAATACCATCTGGGAGTTCTCGGCGAGTCCGTTCAGTGTACCCAGTCTACACTGAGCACCCGCATACCATCTCTGATGTCAAACACCAATGGATATGTGATCATCCATCGCCCATCGCATGGGTCGAGAAGATATACACTAGTCTACTCTGGAATATCGATGCCCCGTCTCGATATTCCTACGACTAGGAACAATGAAGGATGTACTCATTGACTACCCACGCCCCACTACTATGATCTGTATCATTGTCCTGGAAGTCGAGTACACATCCTAAGGGCTTTATCAACATGTAATCAGAGAGACAGAAAGTATACATGTTAAGATAAAGAGCAACCAGATAGCGTACTATCATGTCGAGCAAGAAAGTCCTACCTATATATGTCCCAGCATCCGCTACAATATACATCCAATGTACAGTAATGGCCTCTAGGGCATACATATAACTAACAGTTTGTGAGTTCCCTGATGTTTTCCCTGATGAGTTTCCTGGACTGCCGCCTGAGCGCGATGTCGAGTTCTGTATTGATTTGATTCCCGGCTCGGGGCCTATTTCTATACCGCCTTATCGGATGGCCCCGGCGGAACTTAGTGAATTGAAGGTTCAGCTGCAAGATTTGTTAGATAAGGGCCTTATTCGACCTAGCGTTTCTCCATGGGGTGCTCCGGTCCTGTTTGTCAAGAAGAAGGACGGAAGTTTACGCTTATGTATCGACTACCGCCGGCTGAACAAGGTTACCGTACGGAACAGATATCCATTGCCACACATTGATGATTTGTTCGACCAGCTTCAGGGTGCGGGTTATTTTTCTAGGATCGACTTGCGATCGGGATACCATCAGCTGCGAGTCCGACAGGAGCATGTACCGAAGACAGCCTTCCGTACACGCTATGGCCACTATGAATTTCTGGTGATGTCGTTCGGACTCACCAACGCTCCAGCTGCATTCATGGATTTGATGAACCGTACATTCAGGCCGTATCTTGACCTGTTCATCATCGTGTTCATCGACGATATTTTGGTGTATTCCCCGAGCCGAGAAGAGCACGAGCAGCATTTACGGATGACTTTGCAGACCTTGAGGGAGCACCAGCTCTTCGCAAAATTTTCCAAGTGTGCATTCTGGTTGGACAGCGTCGGATTCTTGGGTCATGTGATTACGAGAGACGGCATATGTGTGGACCCAAAGAAGATCGAGGCCACCCAGCAGTGACCCAGACCGACATCGGTTATGGAGATCCGTAGTTTTCTAGGCCTTGCAGGCTACTACAGGCGATTTATACAGGATTTCTCCCGTATTGCTGCACCTTTGACCGGTTTGACCCGGAAGGGAGTTCCTTTCGTTTGGACGGAGGAGTGCGAGCACAGTTTTCAGCAGCTACGGACCTGTTTGACTACGGCACCGGTATTATCATTGCCTTCAGGATCAGGCGGATTCGTGGTTTGTTGTGACGCTTCACGGGTGGGGCTAGGATATGTATTGATGCAGCATGACAGGGTAATCGTGTATGCTTCGCGGCAACTAAAGAAACATGAACAGAACTATCCCACTCACGATTTGGAGATGGCTGCAGTGGTCTTTGCACTTAAGATCTGGCGACATTACCTATACGGCGAGTCGTGCCAGATATTCACTGACCACAAGAGCTTAAAATATATATTTCAGCAGCGAGACCTGAATCTAAGACATCGTCGTTGGATGGAACTGGTAAAAGATTATGACTGTGAGATCTTATACCACCCGGGCAAGGCAAATATAGTAGCTGATGCTCTGAGTAGGAGGCCCGGGGGTAATCTATCTTATATGTGCGCAGTGCAGAGGCAGTCGTCAGCAGATTGGCAGATTTTATGCGACAGCCGAGTTAAGTTCGAGTTCACTCCGACAGGGGGACAGCTTGCGCATGTTCATGCACGTCCGCAGTTACTTGACCGTATTCGAGAGGCACAACCCAGTGATGACCGACTCTCAGAGATCATGGAACAGATTAGACAGGGCAGAGATTCTGAGTTCATGATCGACGATCAGGGAGTACTACGATTTGGGACTCGATTGTGCGTACCAGATTCCGAGGGGCTGCGGCGTGAGATTCTTGACGAAGCGCATAGATCTACATACAGCGTTCATCCAGGTTCCACTAAGATGTACCGTGATTTGAGAGATGTCTATTGGTGGGACGGGATGAAGAGGGATGTCACCGACTTCGTATCAAGATGCCTGACTTGTCAGCAAGTCAAGGCCGAGCACCAGAGGCCAGCAGGAGAGTTGCAGCCTTTGCCCATTCCAGAGTGGAAATGGGATAATATTTCGATGGACTTTGTTGTGGGTCTACCCAGGACCAGTCGAGGGTACGACTCCATTTAGGTGATCGTGGATCGATTGACGAAAGCGGCTCACTTCCTGCCAGCGAAGACCACTTTCAGCTTCGCTCAGTATGCCCAGCTTTACATCGACGAGATCGTACGATTGCATGGCATACCGACTTGTATCGTATCAGATCGAGGCACCCAGTTTACCAGTCGGCTATGGCAGAGACTTCAGGAGGCATTGGGCACTCGTTTGAGTTTCAGCACAGCATTTCATCCGCAGACCGACAAACAATCAGAGCGGACCATTCAGACTCTCGAGGACATGCTTCGAGCGTGTGTTTTAGACTTCGGAGGTAGCTGGGATCGTCATTTACCTTTAGTGGAGTTTTCCTACAACAACAGCTTCCAGGATACTATTCAGATGGCACCTTTCGAGGCATTGTATGGAAGGAGATGCAGATCGCCCGTCTGTTGGACTGAGCTGAGCGAAAGCAGTATTTTTGGGCCACAGGTCGTGCAGGAGACGACCGAGAAAGTGCAGTTGATTCGAGACCGGATGAAACCAGCTCAGAGCAGGCAGAAATTGTATGCAGATAGGCGCCATCACAGATTAGAGTTCGCGGTTGGCGATCATGTCTTTCTGAGGGTCTCTCCGATGAAGGGCGTGATGCGATTTGGGTGAAAGGGAAAGCTTAGCCCTAGATTCATAGGTCCCTTCGAGATTCTCGAGCGCATCGGCGCAGTTGCATATCGTT
This sequence comes from Agapanthus africanus, assembly GCA_030015575.1. NCBI lineage: Eukaryota > Viridiplantae > Streptophyta > Magnoliopsida > Asparagales > Amaryllidaceae > Agapanthus > Agapanthus africanus. The sequence continues at coordinate 243,177,576 of JASDDO010000031.1, forward strand.
TGGCGCTTCCACCCAGCTTTTCAGATGTTCAGCCCATCTTCCACGTGTCAATGCTACGCAGATATCTTCATGACCCTTCCCACACGATTCAGCATCAGACCGTTCAGCTTGAGCCCGACCTTTCGTTCACCGTGCAGCCAGTTGAGATATTAGATCGGCAGGTGAAGAAACTTCGATCAAAATTCCTGCCGTCGGTAAGGGTTCTTTGGCGCAGCCCGAATGGTGAGGAGATCACTTGGGAGGCCGAGGGAGAGATGCGGAAGAAATTCCCTTATCTTTTTTGAAGGTGCGCGTAGTTGCATATTTTAAAATTCGGGGACGGATTTTCTTAAGGGGGGAAGACTGTAACACCTGAGTCTGTGTTTAGTAGTAATTGCGTGTTAATGTGGGGTCTTTTGGTAAAATTTTACCAAAACAGGTTCTAGTGATCTATCTAGTTTTATGGTTATCTTGTAGGATGTTATCTCGACCACACACCAGCATATAGCCACCAAAACAGCACATTTCAACCCCACATATCAGCCCATTTCAACAACATCACATCAGCCAAAGACAAATCAGCCACATATCATCATTTCAGCCACCAAAAGTCCATTTCACCAACACCTATAACCCCTAGCTCAGCCGTAACTACATCAAAAGCAGCACCAACATCACATCAGCCCCAAATTCTGTCCAATTTCAGCCTTAAGGTCAGCAATTGCTGCTGCAATAGCCACCTAACCCCATGAAAAACAGCAGCAGCATCACATCATACCAGCCCATAGTTCAACACACAACACCACAGTCCACCACAAATACTTCAACATCTTCTCCACCTGCTGCTACTGCTTCAAAACAGCAACACTAGCAAAAGAATAGCATCAGCTTCAGCAGTGAAGCAATTCAGCTCTGTTCAAGCCAAGTTTTGCAACACCAGGAGCTTTAGCAACAACACACACTCCCTCCTTCTCCTCCTTCTCCTTGTTTGTGAGATTCCTAGGGGGTATATTTCCTAAACTCTGTCCATGTTGCTAGATTATGAGTTGTTAGCTAGTTAGTGTTAGACTTGTGTTGTGATATTAGGATCTGCTATTAAAAGGTACTTGTTCTAGATTAGCAAACAAGACTAGATTAGTATGCAGGGTTTTCTGGAGTTTTGTGTGGGACCCGAACCCCTCTGGCCGGAGGATGGCCGGCGGCCTCCTCTTCCCTGACCGGCGACGCCGGCCACCTGTGTGAGAGAGTGTGTGTGTTTGTGTGTAGGGGTGTCTGTGGGTATTTTCCTGAGGTTGGCATTGTTTACTTGTTAAGTTTTCACCTGAGACCAAATCTGGAGTTGTGTAGCCATATTATTGTGATTTTGGTGGACTTTGATGCTAACTTGGGTGATTTTGTGGAGAACATGGAATTTCAGGGTGTTTAAAGTTAAGATAACCCTAGGTATGTTGTTGGTATCACTTGTTTCCTGTTTAACCTACATAGTTCCTTAAAATACTCCTTTGTGAACACTTGGTGCTTTAACTAGCCTTCTTGGATATTTAAAATCTGCTATACTTAGGGTGATATTTTAAATAAACAAACATATACATTAGGATATAAACTGTACTAGGACCATAGGGTAGCAACCTGGACCCATTTCGCCGGATTTGGGCCGGCCTGACCCCTCTTGCCACCGGCCCAATAGGGTAGGATTGCCCTGGTTTTTTTTGGGTATGTAGTGTCTGTAGGTTGGGTTATGTGTTTGGTCTTGTTTAGTTCCCTTGTTTTTGTCCTAGATGAAATCTGGAGCTAATAACGTGTTTCCGATGTTTTAAGTCTCGTGCGACACGCGTGTGATACGCGTGGTTCTGTGGCGCGCTGCGCGACACAGCGCGTCGGCGTAGGTTCTGGTGGGTTTGTGCGCGTCGCGTCGTGTCGTGTGCACGCGCGTTTAGTTTCACGCACGCGTATCCTTTTTATAGATATATCGTGTTTTGCAGGATTTTTCCTTATATGGTGACTTTTGTAAATTCTAGGTTCACCGGCAGGGACTTCGAGCGCAGCGGAGAAAGGGAAGCAGGTGGTCGGACATACCTAACACGGGATCACGAGTGAGTAGATTTAACATCTACAGGGGACGATTGTTTGGATGGCGCAAGTCGCCCGATAGATTTAGTAAACTGGAAAATAGTAAACTGGATAATCACTTGTGACATTAGAATAATAATACTGGCATGATAATTGCTGCAATTAGATCAATATGTTATACCCATATACGCAAACTCATTTGTAGGACACATGCACCATTACCAGGTTTTTATATGTAGCACGAGCACTATTCATGTGGACACACACCCTGGTAATTGCCATGTCACAACACTAGATAACTGCAAATCTGAAACATGTTAATTGCTTAGAATTGTACTATTGCAATAAATATTTAAAATGAAATCATAAGAATTGCTTTTCTCGTGCAAATGTATTAATTCACTTGCTCATGCTTAGTATAAATCATACATTGCAAATTGACACCTTATGCATTCATTATCATTGGCATGTGCACCATGATGATTTCATGAGATTTATGATATTTCTGGATTTCGGGGAAAGCCGCAAGATTTTCAAACTTACGATCTTTTAGATATAAAAGTTGCGGTTTTCTAGTGATGTAAAGTGTCGTCCACCATGAGTTTGCTGTGGTTTTAGTGATCTGTGTCGAGGAGTGGAGGAACCGTCACGAGTACATGGTGGGCCCGGTAAGATACCCCGAGGCAAGAGGATCGCAGATGATGGCGTTGAGCCTGGCAGGGGACGGATTACCTACCGGTGACTTCATTTGGCACGGCGGATATCCAGAGGATACCGACCGTGGCCGCTAGATTGAGATTTGGATATTTGACATGGATCAGCCGGATGGCTGAGGCTAGAGATATTTGACATGGATATATGAGATTTAGACAGATTTGAGGTGTCGTTGCTGGACACGGATTTTATTGATTTCATGGATATTATGCTGATGTTTAAAAGAAGTTTTTCAAAACAAATGAAGGAACTATTTTTATACCTTCATGATGAAATCCTGAGTTGACTCATGTGGCATACATACCTGTTATTACACCCATGTGACACGCTGGTTAGAACCCTGATGATGCATACATACCTGCTAGTACATATAGCCATACCTGTTTTTGAGATGCTAGGATACTTGTGTGCATGCATACGATAGCCTTAGTAAATGTTATTTATTACTCACGAGCTGGCAACTCACCCCCGTTGTGCCCCAGCTTTTCTGCAGGTACGTTCCGTCAGCACTGTAGCGGCGGACACTTTTGCTCATTTTGCCCTTTTTGCTTGGACTCGAGGCTTTTGCTCATAGGTGGGTTGTTATCATTTTGTACCACCTTATATATGCTCATTGTATCTAGAGTACTCCATCTACTGCTACTACTACTGCTGCTGCTGCCACTGCTACTACTACTCTTTCAGCTGTACCAGTTATTTGGATTACTGTATATTGACCTAGAGACGAGGTTGTGAGACTTGGGGATTTTATGATATGTTATTTGGGGTTGAGCTCACTTGAGTCGACATGTTATTTTACCCATGCTTCATACTTATTTATGTATATTGTTGTTTTACATTGCGTGGGATTTGTGACCGCCTTGAGGCGAAGAGCTAGCTCCCGCTTGGGGATGCCTTATTCATGTTATTTATTTTTCGGTTTTGCGCCCGTTTGGGGCCTGGTTTACAAAGGAAATTCTGCAGGAATTTTGGAAAGAGGAAGGTTATTTTAAAAAGGGACTTGATGTGGATTAATGGTGAAAAATGTTTTAAAAATATTGGTTTTCTTTCACTCAAATTCTTAATTGGGTTTTGTATTGGGCTTCGGCTTACTTATTTACGGACGCCTTGAGACGTTTCGTAACTTAAGTGCCGGTCGCGTTCCGTACCTTCCGGGTCGTGACACACCCTCCGAAGGAAGTACTCTTGGTGAAGCCGAAATGCATCCGAGCTATTGTTTATATCATCAAAAGATCGCGCACCCCACCGAAGAGTGCAACGCTTTTAAGAGATGGTGGTAGGAATATATTTCTCATCGGTAATATTTTAAGCGGATGAAACGCAAAACTCGTCGAGAGCAAAGAAATACAACCGAGGAGCATAAAAGAACTACCGGCTACTGTCACATGGTCGACGCTGGGGATCGCAAGTTCTCACCTTCGAGAGCGACTCTGATGAAGAAATGACTCTTGGCCATCTCTTCAAGGAATCCACCTCAGGAAAAGAGGAAGAACCGAAGGCCTGTGAAAATATTCAGCTGCGCAACCGTACGGTTCCAGAAAAGAATCTCGGACCCACGAATAGAAAAGATAAGGGAAAAGAAAAAGTCCCTGAGGATATCGCCATAGATGACCAAGTCATCAAAGAGCTGACCGTCAAGGACCCGCCAAAGAAGAACAAGGTGGACTACAACGTTCTGGCGCACTTGAGAAAGATACCCTCGCAGCTCAGCATTCTTGACGCCCTTTTACTATCAAAAGAAGCAAGAGATTCATTGATCAAAGCGCTACAAGAACCGGGACAATTCCAAGATTTTCTCGCCGAAGAAAAGATGAAAGACGAGCTGGAAGAAGTGCACACAGCCGATATTACCTTCGGCGATGAAGATCTCCTCCTTAGGACGTGCGAGCACAACCGTCCCCTATATGTCTCCAGATACTGTCATGATATAAAGATAGGCAAAATCCTGGTTGACAATGGGTCTTCCGTCAATCTCCTCAACGTGAGAGTATTGAAGGAAATCTGCATGAGCGTTTAGCACCTCGCTCGCGATAAAATTACCATCTCCGGTTTCGACTCCCAGTCATTACGGACACTCAGGTCTGTGATACTGACGCTGCGCTTCGGGATGCTCGTCACGGATATTAAATTTCACGTAATTGACGCTAAGACTTACTATAATGCTTTGCTTGGAAGGCCTTGGTTACACGAGTACAACATTATTCCTTCTACACAGCACCAGTGTATGAAATATTTCAAAGATGGTCTCGAGTACACTGTGACGGGAGAAATGAACCCATTCTCCATGAACGAAGTCCGGAAGTACGAAGATGCAAAATACTTCTTACCAGATTTTGAAGACACGGAAAGATGCCACAAACCGAAGAACAAAGCTATCACCATTATTCCGGTCTTCGGGAGTGATACCGAGGAGGAAGAAGAGATAGTTTATTCAAGGCCGCCTCAACGCAACAAACCAGGACTGTCCGCCCCAATGTTAATCTTCGGCAGTGACTCGGAAGATGAAGTTAACGCTATATTTTCCGCTCGACCGTCAGTACAGACCTTCGCTGACAATAATCAGAGTTTGCAGATCACCACGGTTCCACAAGAACATTACAAAGATCTCGATGCACTTGAAACTTATAGTGTGCAAGAGCTGCAAACATTTTACGTCCCTCCCAGGCGAAAAGGTGAACATGATATCCTACTCTACCGATCCGGGGAAACCAGAGTGGCAAAAGAAGTTTGGCATGGCGCCGATTCTACGCTCGACAGGCTCCAACCCATCCGTCTACCTAGATATTACTCGGAAGGCTTGAGAAGGCTATTGAAGCGCCAAGGAGTACCCTTCAAACAGACCATTCGACAAGCTCGGTTCTACAACAGGATTTGGGATGTCCCTCGAACTCAGCGCAAGTTGCCCAACGGGAGAATGGAAATGCTCGGGCTTGGATTTGTGAAATCCTGGAAACGGGGACAAGTCCATGGTAGCTACGTCATATATGACTTCGATGAAGAAGAGGACGCCCTGTCAGAAAACGCTGACCCCGAACCAAAACGAGATCCGGCCATCAAAATGCCGAGTCCGTCATTTGAAGAAAGAATGGACAAGCATATCAGAGAAGCGGGTCAAAAGATCCGGGATGACCATAACCGCGAAATAGCCATTTACGAGAAAGCCAGGACGCAGCGCCTCCTTCAACATGCGGCGGAGACTGACAATGCTCTTCCTTATCGACCCATAATACAAAAGGCCTGACGCAGAGGCAAAAATAAAGCAAAGAGCGGGAAAGGCGTTCGACAGCGACAAAGCGGGACCAAGAAGCCACGCGATCGGGAATCGAGCAATCCGGACTCGTCTCTTAAAAAGAAGATGGGTCGAGCGTACTCTTTCCCTCAGAATAAAACACGGAAGATACTTGATCTCGCCATAAAACATCATATGATTACACTTCCGGAGTCCAAACACCCCGAGCAAGCAGGCGAAGTCTCTCACCCAGACTATTGCTCCTATCATAGGGCAATATGACATCCTATTGAAGACTGCTTCATCTTCAAGAACTGGGTCGAAGACCAATATCAGCTCGGCAAGTTCGCTCTATCCAGTAGTTGGAGGATAAATCCGCCACAGAAGCACGAACCAAAAGCCGCGCATACAGCGAGAGTAGAACCAGATCAATATCGGTCGTGGAAGCGAGCTCGTACTTGTCATATGATAACACTATCAAAAGAAGAGCCTGAGGATAGGCATGACCTCCCCTGGTGCTTCGAAAACAATGATGACGAGGTAATTTCAGAATTTCCACCGGCACCGAAAGAGCTGGAGGATGGAATACATACTACTGCAGATAACCTCAAGAAAATCGATTTGGGGACGACAAGTGACCCGCGGCCGACATTCGTTAGTGAGTTGCTGTCTGAAGAAAGGGTGGCTACACTAAAAGATGTGCTTATGCAGCATAGGGATTGCTTCGCATGGAACTATTCCGAGATGCCAGGACTAGATCCAGAAATTGCTGTCCATAAACTGGCAATATCCCCGGACGTTAAGTCAATCAAATAAGCACCAAGGAGAATGCGGGTTGAGCTTGAGATGAGTATCAACGCCGAGGTCAAGAAGTTAATCGACTCCGTCTTCATCTAAGAAGTTCAGTATCCTGATTGGATCGCCAACATCATCCCGGTGATGAAGAAAAATGGGACAGTGCACATTTGTGTGGACTTTCGGGATCTCAATAAAGCCTGCCCGAAAGACAACTTCCCAGTACCAGTCACTGAGCTGATGATAGATAACACATCCACTCACGAAGTTTTCTCCTTCATGGACGGCTCATCAGGATATAATCAGATAAAGATGCATCCCGAGGACCAGAAGCACACCGCTTTCCGGACCCCTTTGGGTATATTTTGCTACAAGGTGATGCCTTTCGGTCTAAAGAACGCCGGCGCCACCTATCAGAGGGCCATGATGAAGATCTTCGATGACCTCATACATGAAATCGTCGAATGCTACATCGACGACCTCATGGTGAAAAGCAAATCATACGAGGAGCATTTAGAGCATCTGAAGACCGTATTTCAATGCCTTCGTAAATACAACTTGAAGATGAACCCTCTTAAATGCGCGTTCGGAGTCTCCTCGGGCAAATTCCTGGGGTTCATCGTCCGACACCGAGGCATCGAAATGGATCCGTCAAAGATCAAGGCGATCATGGAAATGCCTCCGCCAAGGACTCTCAAACAATTGCGGTCTCTCCAAGGGAAGCTTGAGTATATCCGGCGATTTATAGCCAATCTCTCAGGAAAATGCCGTCCTTACAGCCACCTAATTAAGAAGGGAACCCCTTTCGTCTGGGATCGCAAATGTCAAGACGCACTGGATGAAATCAAGCAATACCTGCAGAATCCTCCAGTGCTGGCTGCTCCGGTCAAGGGAAAGCCTCTCATTCTTTATACAACATCCCTTGAAGGTTCCTTAGGCACATTATGGGCACAAAAGAACGACCAGGGGAAGGAAAGAGCCCTCTACTATTTGAGTCGAGTTCTACTGGGGGCAGAAAGCAATTATTCTCCCATTGAAAAACACTGCCTGGCATTGATCTTCGCAATAATGAAGCTCAGGCACTATGCGTGGGCGCATGAAGTCCGTCTCATATCGAATGTGGATCCTCTCAAGTATTTGATGTCAAAAGCCATATTGACGGGACGGCTCGCTAAATGGGCCTTGCTCTTGATGGAGTTCTCAATAACTTATCAGCCTCTTAAGGCAGTGAAAGGCCAGGCCATCGCCGACTTCCTCGCTGATCATCCGATACCTGCCGATTCTCCCTTGAATTGCGAACTGGTGGACGAACATGCGTTTGACACGATCGAAGGAAGCGATACCCGGTGGGAAATTTACTTCGATGGAGCATCCTCGATGAAGAAACGCAAACAAAACACCCCCATAATCAAATCAGGGGTAGTCCTCATCTTCGTAACTCCACAAGGAGGGATAATGCGCTTTGCCTCCTCCTTAACAGAGCCGAGGACAAACAATGAAGACGAGTATGAAGCTTTGATAGCGGGTCTCGAGATCGCTATCGACATGTGAATTGCAAACCTCCTCATATACAGAGACTCCCAACTGGTCGTTAGTCAAGTAAATGGCGACTACCAAACGTGCAAGCCAGAGTTGGTGAGCTACGGCGAGAGAGTGCAGCAACTGTCGACCCAAATTCCTTCCTACACCTTGGAAAGCATACCGCACGCGGAAAATAGCAAAGCGGATGCATTAGCCAAGCTAGCTAAAGAATTGGCTGATGAGAACCTCAATGACGTAAGAATCGTAGTACAAAGCCGTCAGGTCCATGCACCGGCAGAAATATCTCCGGAGTCGTCCGAGGAAAAGGGAGCGACCTAGCAAATGGCTCTACAAGTGAAAGACCAAGAAAAGGTCGAAGATTGGAGAGAAGTCTTTATAGACTACTTCAAATCCCGTTGAACACCTGAAGATGCGTCCTCAAAACATCAGCTCATGAAGCGAGCCCTATCTTTTGCCTTCGTTAATGACACTCTGTACAAGAGGTCATTTGATTCTCTGTGGTTGAGATACCTGGGACCTGAAGAAACAAGAAGTGTCATCCAAGAAACTCATGACGGACTCTGCGGTTCTCACTAAGCCGGGCCGAAGATGAAGCTGAAGATCAAACGGATGGGCTACTATTGGCTCACGATGATCCAGGACTGCCTCAAGTATGCGAAGCAATGCCACTCATGCCAGATTCATGGGGACTTTATCCATCAGCATCCAAATCCACTATATCCAACGATGGCAAGCTGGCCGTTCGAGATGCGGGGAACTGACATAATCGGCCCCATCAAACCAGCATCGTCCAGAGGACATCGATTCAATTTTGCGATGACTGATTACTTCTCCAAATGGGCAGAAGCAGTACCGCTAAGGGAAGTGAAGACGGATAATATCCTCCATTTCTTCAAGACACACGTCATTTATCGGTTTGGAACTCCGCGACAGATTATCTCCGATAATGGGCCAGCCTATAGAATCCACAAGATCAGCCGCTTCGCACAACAGCATAACATAGACTGGAGATACTCCTCAGTCTATAATCCCCGAGCTAACGGTCTAGCTGATGCTTTCAACAAGACCTTGACGAAGATCGTGAAAAAGACGGTGTCATGAAATAAGAAAGACTGGCACGGGAGATTGCATGAAGCTCTCTGGGCATATTGAACTACGTTCAAAACGTCCACGAACACAACGCCGTAGGCATTGGTATTCGGTACAGAGGTGGTGCTCCCCCTCGAGATAGATCTCCCCTCTCTACGAGTGGCGGTTCATTATGAGCTAACGGACGAAGAGAATGCTCACCTTCGGCTTGAAGAGCTCGACGTCCTTGATGAAACCCGGCTCATAGCGCAACAAAATCTGGAGGCTTATAAAGCAAAGATGACACGTTCATATGAGAGATTGACTAGGCCGAGAAAATTTCGCCAAGGCGAACTCGTGCTAGTGGTCAAAAGACCTATGATTCCCAATCGTGCCAAACGGGGAAAATTCGAACCGAACTATGAAGGCCCATATATCATAGACAGGGTCTACCAGGGTGGAGCCTATCTACTCATGGACATGCATGGCGAAAGACCCTTCAGACCAATAAATGGTCGCTTCCTGAAGAAATACTACGCTTGACGAGTCATGGCCTAGGTCAATGATAGATGACGACGACTATTTCCGCTCGCTATCTTCCTAAGCCTAAACTCTGTAGATAGTAGCCGGCTTCCTTAACAACGAACCGAAATGTCCTTAAACTAACAGTGGACCGAAACGTCTTTAAACTAACAACGGACCGAAACGTCCTTAAACTAACGACGGACCGAAACGTCCTTAAACTAACGACGGACCACTATGTCCTAAAACTAGCCGTTGACCGAGATATCGATAAACTACGGTGGATTACAGCATCCCAAAGCTGATACAAAAAAAAAGAATAAAAAAAGGAAACGGTATGTCCATAAGCAAAATGGGCACGGATGAAAACCCGAAAGGGCTCCATGAGTAAAAACAGCAGGGCTACCGGCGAGTTTTGTGAAAACCCGAAAGGGCGCAACCTCGTTCAAAAAAAAAGAGAAAAACAAAAAAAGGAAAACGGTATGTCCATAAGAAAAATGGGCACGGATGAAAACCTGAAAGGGCTCCATGAGTAAAAACAGTAGGGCTACCGGCGAGTGTTTGTGAAAACTCGAAAGGGCGCAACCTCGTTAAAAGATACTTGCAGGGCCCTCTCGACCTTGTGAGGAGAAATCCCCCGCGCGAGATCCTTACGACTCACGAGGGAGCAACATACTTAGGGATCCCCACGATCCCTAAGGAGAAACCACCCTTATGAAATCCTCACGACTCGTAAGGAGAACCCTCTTATGAGACCCTCACGGCTCATAAGATTCAAAAGTCTTAAGTTGAACCTGTTCTTAAGAGCCCCCCCACAACTTCCGATACTGCCCTACAAGCGGTTCAACACTGACCCTTGTATACAATCCACGAGCGCGAATAAACATTTCCCTAACAAAGTCCCGTCCGTGACTAGGGATATGTCGGCACAGCGAACAGCCCTTATAAGTCCTCTCAACTTATAAGGAGAAATTACTTTTGTAAGATCCTTACGAATTATAAGAGACCGTACACTTAGGAATCCTCACAATTCTTAAGGAGAAAACGCACCTACGAGATCCTCACGACTTGTAGGGAGAAATACCTTTATGGGACCCTTACGGCTCATGAAGTCAAAAGCCTTAGTCGACAGAATCCTAACCCTGCTTGCTAAGCCACCTTTGTTTGACATCGACGAAGGCAAATGATGATTCGCTCCTGGCAATATCCCAGTAGTAGCGGTGTCGATGCCGAAATCGGTGTCTAATTCCGAGCTTGCAGCGAAAAGCCAGCAAGCCACACATGCATACGAAATAGCCGAAATGATGGGGCATTTTGCAGACAAAATCAGCAAGTAAAAATATATGCATGCAAAATAGCCGAAATGATTGGGCAACTCGCAATAAAAACCAACGAGTAAAAATAAAACAAATAGCCGAAATGATTGGGCGCCGCGAAAAATAGCCGAAATGATTGGGCAATCGCGACCTTCGCGATATAAAAGCTGAAATGATAGAGCATCGCGGGAAGAAAAAAAATGAATGAAATTTATGCCCTACAGGTGATATCATGTCAATACCTGTATACAATCCATGGGCGCAAACAAAGAAGGGATCACACCTTTCCTCCCCAGGTTTCATCAGAAGAAGAAGCCAGATCTAAACGGTTCACAAATGGCCTAGAGATCATCTCAACATTCGTCTCATTACAACAGACACAACATCAAGCAATACGGAACAGTGGCAACTCCTAGTTCCATGACTCAGCGGTACATAGATAACCGAGAGTCAAACCCTGACTCCGTGAAATGCGGATAAAGTCAACCCTTCCTGGTTACGTGGAACGCAGCAATGACCCCGTGGGAAACGTCCAGAGCGGATCCTGGTCCTCGCAGAGCATGGCAATGACCCCGTGTGAAGCATCCAGAGCGGAGCCTGGTCCTTGCAGAACACGGCAGTGAACCCGTGGGAAGCATCCAGAGCAAAATTCCTGGCTACGTGGAACGCGGATTATGTCACTCCTGACCCCGTGGAAAACGTCCAGAGCGGATCCTGGTCCTCGCAGAGCACGGCAATGACCCCGTGTGAAGCATCCAAAACGGAGCCTGGTCCTCGCCGAACACGGCAGTGAACCCATGGGAAGCATCCAGAGCAAAATTCCTAGCTACGTGGAACGCGGCTTATGTCAATCCTGACCCCGTGGGAAACATCCAGAGTGGAGCCTGGTCCTCGCAGAACATGGCAGTGAACCCATGTGAAGCATCCAGAGTGGAGCCTTGTCCTCGCCGAACACGGCAGTAAACCCGTGGGAAGCATCTAGAGCAAAATTCCTGGCTACGTGGAACGCGGATTATATCACTCCTGATCCCGTAGGAAACGTCCAGAGCGGATCCTGGTCCTCGCAGAACACGGCAGTGAACCCGTGGGAAGCATCCAGAGCGGAGCCTGGTCCTCGCCGAACACGGCAGTGAACCCGTGGGAAGCATCCAGAGCAACGCGGATTATGTCATTCCTGACCCCGTGGAAAACGTCCAGAGCGGATCCTGGTCCTCGCAGAGCGCGGAAATGACCCCGTGCGAAGCATCCAGAGCGGAGCTTGGTCCTCGCCGAATACGGCAGTGAACCCGTTGGAAGCATCCAGAGCAAAAACATTGGACTGTGAGGTCCTTAAACTCATGGACTATGATGTCCTTAACCTCGACCGTAATGTCTTTAAACTAATATCGGACTGTGGGGTCCTTAAACCCATGGACTATGATGTCCTTAACCTCGACCGTGATGTCTTAAAACCAACATTGGACTGTGAGGTCCTTAAAACTCATGGACGATGATGTCCTTAACCTCGACCGTGATGTCTTAAAACTAAACAATGGACTGTGGAGTCCTTAAATCCATGGACTATGATGTCCTTAAGCTCGACCGCGGGGTCTTTAAACTACGGTATCCTGGAGAACGTCCAGAGCGGAATCTGGTCCTCGCAGAACACGGCAGTGAACCCGTGGGAAGCATCCGGACCAATTTCTGATTCCATGAAATGCGGATGATGATAACCTCACCCATCACTCGCGGGTCCTCACGACTCGTAAGGGAGAAAATTCGCTTGTGAGATCCTTACGACTCGCAAGAGAAAAACACACTTAGGAATCCTCACGATTCTTAAGGAGAAATTACACCTACGGGATCCTCTCGACCGGTAAGGAGAAAATTCTTTATGAAACCCTCACGGCTCATAAAGTTGAAAAGTCTTAGGAGGCAAATCTTAACCCTGAATCCTAAGCCATCGTTGTCCTGCAAGGAGATCAAGATAGACTATCCACAGAATACATTCAATAAAATGGGACACACCATTGAGAAGAAAAATATGTCTTTTATTCATGAACCAAAATGGATACAAAGTACAATTCGTGAAAGAACAAAAATATACTCTCATTCAGGAGTATGTACAAAAGAAGAACAAAGAAAAAATATATACAAGGCTTCAAGTTAGCGGGCGATTTAGCAGATTGGCCAGTTCGTCTCTCTTTTGCTGAGCCTCGCCTTCATGGTTCAGTATTGTCAGAAGACGGGCCTCCGCCTGAGCTTGCTGAGCCTGGTATGAGGCAAGCTGGCCTTCGAGCTCTTTCTCAGTAGCCTTGTGAGCCTCAACCCTTTCGCGAGTGAACACGACAACTTTGTCGATGGCCACCACCTCCTTGATGGCCTCTTGAAGCACTCGCCAAAGTTCATACGCTTTGTTGGCCTTGGCTGTAAGGTTGGCCTGAAGCTCTACTAGCGCTTTAGAAGCCAGCTCCCTCTCCGAAAACTTGCGGCTGAGCCTTTTCTCGCACGATAGCATGTTCGTAGCACATCGTTTAATCAGCCCCCGTAAGCTCGCCTTCGCGGCCACAACCTCTGAAGGAAGGCGTGTACATTCGAGGACGTGCAGACAAGCCTCTACCTGCCGACAAAACTCAACCCAGACTTGTACCACTGCCTCGATATGATAGGTGGCAAGAAAAGGAAGAGAGCCGTTAGCTTCGGCAGCAAACGCTTTAGCCGTAATCACGCTGCCGGCACGAAGTTCCACGATCAAAGATGACAGAGAATCGAGGCTTAGCTTGGCCATCCGTTCCGAAGCACGCAGGGCATAAGGACCGGGCGGCATGGCGATGCGCGACTCCAGCGCTGTGAGAACTGGCAGGGCTGTTCTGATTTATAAACGGTCAGTGAAACTTCTAAGCAAAGAACAAGTGGGACGACATTGAGACCTCACTTACCCACAGTCATGCAAGGAGGAGCTGAAGGCTCCCCTGGCCCCTCAAGTATCTCAACCTCGTCGTCGACCTCCAGAACTGTAAAAGACATCGATGTCATTTTATGGAACAGTAACAATTCTGTGAAAAAGGCAGACAACACTAACCTTGCCCAGAAGAAAGGATGATGCGCCGAGGAGATATTGCTTGTAGAGCAGCCATCTCCAACAGGCGCTGAAAAGATGCCGGGGAGACAGATCAGCAATAGAGGCCGCCAATCCGCGCAATTCTGAAAAGACAGAAGAGTTCAGATAACGGAAAGATGACTAATTTAAGATATACAAAGCTACCTTCGACACTCTTCCCATTCTGAGCCGGAGGGATAGCAGCTTCAACGGACTCCTCCATAACCTCGTGCACATTATCGGAGACACGGGCCGGTGCGACGGCTTCTGACTGATGAGCAGCGACTGCCACTGCTGGCTCCAACGAAAGGACGGTTGCCTCCACTACCTGCATCCTAGCCTCCGGGTCGCCCTCAGGAAGATCCGTTGGAACGGCGACCACCGAGGGTGCCTCTCCCGAGGGAACAAGTGCTTGGGAATCGGGAACTACCGGAAAAGATTCCGCCGTGAGAGCGACAGTTGCATCAACCCTCTCCACACCGATTGGCGCTTCACTGGGGATATCAGCAGGCTCTACGACCAAAACACGACTTAGAGCCTCTGCCGCCGCCGAAGTCCCTGCAAAGTTCGTACAAAGATAAGGATACATATATATGTATGCAAGCAATACAAAATATTACAAAAGAGACGTAGTAACATACCAATGCGTAAGGGAGCCTCCAATATGGCTTGTTCGAGCCGGCGCTCCTTCTCAAGAAGTCATGCTCGCCGGGGCTCCAGGGTGGATTCATGGCCGCCAGTCCACAATGAAAGCGCATCCGCAGCGTCCTCCGAAGTAGCATGTTTAAGGGACCGTTCGCCCTATTCCTCTAAAGGGCCGATGAATCGTTGCCGTATCCACGGAGGGTCCTCGTAGAAGATGACGGCAGGATAAGGCCTCTTTGGAATCCTTACCTTCTCAGTTTCAAGTTGTGAGCGTCTTATAGCCTCATCCAATTGTGTAGCTTCTGTTAGGTCCACGTTACCTCTCCCGGTACTTTCGGGGTTGCGGAAACGGTAAAACAAAATTTTTCTAAACATGGTAACATGGACCGTAAAAGCCGGATCTTTGCTAAACAACACACTAGCATCCTAACTAGAGATTTATCTACTCGGTTAGGGGTTATACCTCAACTTGAACTCCCTCTCTACTTGTTGTTCTTCTCCTTGCTTGCTCCGAGGGTTGATCCGGACTTTGGTCACCTCCGCGGCCTCCTTGAGTCGAAGACGATCCACCCGAGAGATTACACCGAGCTCCACCTCGAGCCGAGGTAACTAGGGCAGCAAGATTGCTAGTTTTGGTACCCTAGGTTGTGTAGAAGAGAAAGATGGTGATGTTTGTCTATGTGGATTCTTTTTCTCTCAACATATGAGATCAAAAGAATTTGTCAAGAGGAGGAAGATGAAGGAGCTAGCAACCATGGAACATTTCTTTTCTTCTCATGAGAAAGAGCAAGAGAGAGAATGAGAAAAGAATTATGAGCTAAAGAAAATGAACCATGGTTCGATAATGCAAAAACATTATCATTACTAATCCCATCAAGATAAAGTTGATGGCTACATTGAAATGACCATTTTCATAATCAAAAGAAAAAAAGAAATCAAAAGAAGAGTGTAGATCTCTCATGAAGGTCAATGGTCAACCCGGTCAATAAAGTCAAGAGAGGTCAATGTGGTCAAATGGTCAACGCAAATAGACATCATAAAATTATCACTAAAAGGATTAGTAAATGATGTCCGCGGCTCATAATGGTTTTGACCAAACGAATTGTCAAAACCCTAATGAGTCCGCCTCAAAATGGTTTTGACCGAAACAACTGTCAAAACCCTTATGAGCCTGCCACATAACGGTTTTGGCCGAACCAACTGCCAAAACCCTGATGAGGCACCTCCTCCTTCATCGCTCCGAAAAACTGTGCATACACACCTGCATCCGCATTCCGTAGAATGCGGATGCGCGGAAGACAAAACAAATCCATCCGTGCAATACTAGGATCTGGTTTAAACCAAAGCCCACTAGTATCGCCTGCCCGAACACCACAAGGACAGAAGTGTATGTAAGTGATCGCAGCCCTGCCGTAAAACCATACGGCCTCTATACGTTTCGCTCAGTGCAGGGAAACTCTCTGTGTGGGACTCTAAAGACTCGACACTACGCTGGCAGTGGGTTTAACCACAGACCGCAAGCGGCACTAGCTGTACGTAACGGTCCCCAGGTAGATGTCGATAGGAAGGCCGACGAGGTAAACCCATCCGAACTCCTACTGAGCCTGTATGTGACAATCTCCGTACAGTCCGGTCTGTTTGTCTGATACATCACATGGCGGGCCTAGGGGGCGGTAAACGTCAGTCCCCTAATAGCGGTACAAGTCGTGTCGGAGTGAAGCCCAGAACACCCTGAGATAACACTGGAAACCTACCAGTATATCTCGCTTGCCCTGGCCAGGGACTACTCGTGTAATGGCTCTCCTAGACACAGCGCGATGTCAACCCCCAATACCGGGAGAGACGAATCCTGTCTAACCGTCACTGCCTCCAAGTGCTTCGGGACTGCACCCAACTACTACCTGTTTGCACGACTCAGTAGAGCCGTGGTAGGGTAGTAATCAGAGAACAGTGTGAACACACTCGAGGCGAAGTGACAGTGTCAAGTCAGCGGACTAAGCTGTACTCATGTCACCAGGGAACTGATAACTGACGATAGGTATAATACCAACCATCAGTTCCCGACGAGTCCTGTCCGGTGTACTCGTAACCTAACGAGCACCCGCATACTATCTCAAGTACGACGTACTGACGGCTGTGGGACAGACCGTCTCCCGTGCTGGGATGAGAAGCGCATACGCTAGTCTACTCCGAAGTATCGATGCCCTGTCTCGATAATCCCATGACTAGGGATGAGTATAAGGATGTGCTTGTGGATTACCCAGCCCCCACGAGTGTGATCGCCATCACAACGCCGGTAATCAAGCAAAGATCCTAAGGGCTCCACTAATGCGTATATGTGATATAATAAAAGAAACACATGTACACATTAAAGAAGAGACAAACCAAGTAGCATACTGTAAGTCTACGCTAGCGCCCCGGCAGTCTACAGACGCCAAATGTGGAACAAAAACTTTTAAACTGGCGCTATCGTATACTTTAACCCGGATCTGCCATTATTGCTAAACTAACAAACTGTAAAGAGTGTAGGAAGGTTATACCGAACGATCCGAGTCCTTCGTTCTTCAACCATCATCCCACGCTCCGTTGCGGCTGCTCCGATCTCGTCGATCTCCGATCTCCTCCGTCGAGGTGGTACCACATGATCGGTTCTTTAAACGGGCTCCCGCCTCTGACTCGAGGCAACTCGATCGTCAAGTTTGCTAAAAGAGACGACCAAGAATGATGTAGAGAATGAGTAGATGACTTTGTCTCACTTCATCCAAATCCGTGGACGATCGGTTAATGAAGTTGCCGAAGGAATTGGGTGATGGAATGAAATAAACTGTGAATTCCATACACCCCAAATCTATCATAATCTTTTCTACAAATGAATCAAGTGAGAGTGAGAATGAGGAGAGAGAGGGGCCGACCTCTTTATATGATGGAGGGAGGTGACCGTAGGAGGAGGGAGGTGACCACAAGCAAAAGATATTATGAAGAAAATATCTTAAGGAAAACAAAAAGCTTTAATCACAAAGCATGAGTCATTATGCATTAATTGAACCATTAAAGCAACCAATGAAAATCCAACACCAATTAATCCTAGTCACCTCATCTAGAAACTTCTAGAAGAATCCACACTCATCTCAAGAAAAGATAAATCCGCCTTTAACCAAATGTTAAAAGACGGCTGATAGAAAACTGGAAATTGGCAACTTCCAAAAGTGATCCTGAAACAACTTTCAGGATAACCCCGAAACTGTATAAATATACCCGCATTTGTATTACGACCGAATACAAATGCAACTGAGACAAAGATATTATACCTACTCAATATAATACTCGGATCCGGCTTAAACCAAAGCCGACCAGTATCATCTGTCCGAAAATCGACACGTGCGTAAACGCACGTGCATTTTCCGAACCCTGCCATAAAACCATACGGCCTCTACAACGTTTCGCCCGAACTTGGGAAACTGTCTGTGGGGGACTCTAATGACTCGTCAGTACCCTGGCAGTGGGTTTAACCACAAACCGTCAGCGGCACTAGCTATGCGTAACGGCTGCCCATGGACTGACCTCAAGGGTGGCCGATAAGCGCACTCATCCGGAAAACCCTACTGAGCCTAACAGTGACAATGTATATACAGTCCGGTCCGTTCGTCAATGAGTATCGCATATCTGCCTACGGGGCTAGTAACGTCAGACCCCCCAATAGCAGTATAAGTCGTGTCGGAGTGTAGCCCAAATACACCTTGAGATACTACTGGAGTACCTACCAGTAAATCTCCTACCATGGCCATGGATTTGTGTAATGGCTCTCCTAGACACAGCACGATCTCGCCCCCAATACCGGGAGAGACGAATCCCCTGCCGATCCGCTCACGTGCCTCCATATGGCTCGGGACTGTACCCAAAAACTACCTGTTTGCACGACTCCTTTGAGCCGTGGTAGGGTAGAAATCAAAGCACAGTGGGAACTCACACGAGACAAATGATGACCTCAGGTCGATGAACTAACCTGTACACATGTCACCAGGGAACTGCTATCTGACGGTAGATATAATACTAACTAGCAGATTCCCGGCGAGTCCTGTCCGGTGTACTCATAACCCAATGAGCACCTGTATACATCTTAGGTGATCCAACTGACACCAGTGGCTTGTGAGACCGGCCACCGCCCCTCGTCGGGGTCTCAACTGTATACACTAGTCTACTCCGGAGTATCGATGCCCTGTCTCGAAACTCCCACGACTAGGGACCACAATTAAGGATATGCATATAAACTACCCAACTCTCACGTATATGATCGCCATCATACTGTTGGTAGTAAAGCAAGATCCTAAGGGCTCTATCAAAGTGTAACATGCAATCAGTCACCTGAACATGTACACGACTGATAAAGGCAAACCAGATAGCATACTATCATCTCGAGTAAGACTGTGCTACCGGGATAGGTCCTCCGCAATCATTGCAATCACGTACCTGCGATCCAATAATTGACTATGAGGGCACTATCTCCAACAATCTCCCACTTGCACTCAAGGCTAATATTGCGATGTCGACTGCTCACAGCCCGTGTGAAACCGAACATCCAACTCCTCTACTAATCAGTTTCACAAAGCCCGTTTGTAAAACTATTGTGTTCGAGAAATAGCCTCGGTGAGTGGATCCGCCTAGAAGTTTCTTTCTGTATCTCTCTTAATCTCAAGTTCGTGGAGAAAGCCATCTCCCGAATTGAGTAGTACCTGTCTTAGAATATGTCTGGATATCTGATGGGACCTTAGTTCATAAATGAACTCCATATCCAAACTTCTTAGACTGAATCGATCACTGAACCTAATCAGTATCGGGCCCCTTGCTTCCCACAGTATCCTCTTGGACCACCTGTCCATAATACTGTCCCTCTTCGTCAGAGGGAAAACTATAACTCTGACAATCACTCTGTCATCCATGTCACCTTTGAAGCCTGGAATGATAACCGTCTCCCGAAGGAGGCTGCCGTCATCAAATCCGTAGAACATGTACTAATGTTCTAAAACCGCTTCCTTATGTTTCTCCAAGATTGGATTAATACAAACTTATTGCATCAAGTGCAAAAACAACATTTGGTGCGGTACTTGACATCTCATGATTGACTCAATTGCCTAAGCAAGTGATCTGCCAATCATGCACATCCCTCTCCTTTTTAGTCTGTAAGACACCTTTAGAGAGGGTGACTCCATCACCTGCAGGTACACCACCATGCTAGGAGTCAACTATTCCAAAAACCATTAGAATATCTGTCAAAGTACCCACATTGGGAAACTACCCAAATCCAGATCTAAAACCATAGATCTAGAAACCAGAATGTCAAATATTATATCCATATCCTGTCTGGAGAAAAAACTGTGTGACGACCACAGTACAACCGATCATAGTATAGGAATTTTACTTCCTACTCTGTGTATGTCATCCAGATACCATGACATCACACCCTACTACCTTCTTAACTGATCCATCCCCAATTCTGATTGAAGTCAAACCCATGACTTTCACATCAAAATTAGATGATCTTTCTCCGCTATAACTGCTCAAGTCTATAAATAGATATAAGCTACTTGCCCACTATACTTCCGATGCTCCCACTGACTACGACAACCCTCCTACCGGGTCTCATATCCTGGAACAACAGTAGTGTCAAGTCTGGGTAGATAAGAACCTCCCTGTCACCGTCTCTGAGGCTACCGAAGTACCTCTCGGGTGTCTGAGGTTACCTACCATATCTGCGGAGTGGCTATTGGAATGTCAAACCTGATTGAATGTATAGGTCCTATTAAATTTTCCGTAATCGTTCGCGGTTCTGGAATCACTTCCAGTTCTACCATACTCCCACTACTGTTTTCTGAAAAAGATCCATTTTACTAAAACTGTGGCGAGTCAAGAACAATATCACTATTGATCTTCCAAATGGTAGAATATCAACCCTCGTCATAGCCAGGGTCAACCCACAAACAGCCATTACAGAAACGTGCCCTGAGTTATCCAGAGTCTGGTTTTAAGCATAAGCTGGACAACTCCCCGTACCTTAGTTTCTTTTAAGGTACGAACTATTCTATATCCAATATAGAAACTTTGGCACTAATTTAATTGGAACCAAGATTCAATCCATGCAGCTGTCTCCAGTGCATATCAACTTAATGGAAAGAGGCTAATCAGCATTACTCAACTTAGGAATCCATCCAATTATGAGCAACCTGAAAGAGAAACACGTTTCTCATAACCATCACTATTATCTGAATACCAATCACAAGAATCTACATCTTCGATCTCTTTGAAGAATCCCGATACTTGTGATACCTGGTTCTCTACTTTATTCTTATACCCATAACTTCTCAAAACTTAGACCTTGTATTTCTACGAAACACTCGTCTAAATACTAGAGAAGTTATAAGTAAACAGAACATAGTACGAGGACCTACCCCTTTGTCCTGATGGACACTGGACAACATACAATACTCTGTATAAGTCCGCTGAGTTGAACAACTCAAAACCTGTGCGTTGTAGGTGGAAAACTGTACCCTGGCGATTTCCTCAAATATCACCAATTACAACGAATTCCGATATAATGAGGATGATCACCTAATTCCCAATATCTTACTCCCACTCATCATCTGTAAAACCATACAGATATGAGAATGAAACCTGGTAAATACATACCCTTGGAGTAAGTGTCTAATCGGGAAAACAGTTTTTCCTTTAACAATGCACTGAAACATGAAAATGTTTCGTAGGGGTATCCTGGTATTCATAGTAACGCCTCTTCCATAATCCAATTCATGACTTCAACCGTATATTTTATTGCCATCTCTCCAAATCCCTTTATTTGTCTTTAGTCGTTACCTTCTGTACACCATCGTTAGGCTAAATGGTTTTCTTCCTTCCCTACCGTTCGGCACCAGCCTATGGTTTGGAAGAAGACTATCCAGTAAGCATAATAGGTGTACCCTCCTAAACCAAGGAGTACTCGCAACTGAGAGAAGGTGATGATAAAAGACAACTGAATAATACCTTATTCTTTTAAAGGTGAAATAGGAGTGGCGATGAAGTACGCGGTTTTGGTCGTGAATGATATCAGTCGCAATTTACTTTTCCCTCTTTCTAATCCCTTTATTTTGTCTTTACATATTACCTTCTGCACACCCTACTTAGGCTAATTGGTTTTCTTCATTCCCTACCTTTCGGCACCAGCCTATGGTTTGGAATAAGACTATCCAATAAGCGTAATAGGTGTACTCTCCTAAATCAAGGAGCTCTCGCAACCTGAGAGAAGGTGATAATAAAAGACAACTGAATAAACCAATTCTATTTCTCCTGAACCTTGATCCATCCTCGAAGAAGTCCCTTCGAGTTCGTATATAACCATACGATGGCTCTATCCAATGGAAGTGGATATCCGTAGTAATACGGGTGTTCTGAGAAATGCAAAGGGTAAAAGAAGGAGTGGCAATGACTTATGCAACTCAGACAATCCAAAAGCCAGTATTTTAAGAAGGTTCGGTCAACTTGGTCACTGAGTCATAGTCTAGGGTCGGTCAAAGGTCGCTGCCAAAGAGAGAGAGAGAAAAGAAACACTCTGCGTGCACTCTAACCTAGATCAGAATGGTCATAATTTTATCCAATCCGGAAACCTCCCACTGTCCTGTCAAATTCTCCTCCAAACCTAAAGAAGAATCAATCGGGATCACCCGAAGAGTAAACCAACTCATCAGTGGGAATCGGGATCCAACTCTCATCGCATGTTAACGTGATGGAATGCATCCACGTTATTCATACTCCAGAAGGTATGCGCATACTTGGCAAGTTTCAGTTTCTTTAGAAACTCCCGATATCATTTTCTTGCCCCATGCTCTTATGACCTTGGCGTATGTCAACAAATCATAAGTCACATGTCAAGTTCTGCCCGTCATTATCTTGTTAATTTGAACCCACCCGTACATACCCTTGACGTATGCCAACAAGGTAATACGACTGTCCCAAACCAACTCATCTATCTATGCAACAAATGAATACCCAGCAGCTACCAAACACTATGCCTTGACGTATGCCAACAAACATAGCTTGAATACTACTGACCATCCATGAGAAACGACGGAGGGCTACGACTGGTTTTTGGCGAAAAACCTTTAGCGTAGTGAACTTGATATCGCTGAAGGAACCTGATAGCTTTTTAAAATATAGTGGCGAAAACCTTTTGCTAAAGAGGTCACTCCCGGTAAAGGGATCTCGGCTCTTTCCTCGTGGAATGAGGTGCAGGATATTCCACTGAATACCGCTATGCAAAGCAACATGTAATCGACTATAGTGAAGTTATTACTCTGACGCAAACTTCTGTCCAAGGGGTCGGTCCCGGTGAAGGGATATCGGCCCTTGCCTCGTCGAATGAGGTGCTGGATATTCCACTGAATACCGCTATGCATAACAAAAGAAAATGTCTTTGCAATAACACTTTTTAAATTGTTCCAACAACTGTATACAGGTTTGTTTTTACTTTGCGTTGATCAGAATCAACGCAGTCCCATCATTAATCACACCAGAAAAGAACGAAAATAAAATGTACGTATATGCCATCCGCATTCGTCACTGGGTCCCGTCATCACCCGTTAGGTTACTTAACTAACGACAGAGCGGGGACTGGACTAGCGCGGGTGTAAAACATATACAACATCTAATAGTATATAAACCAATATACAATAATCGCTCCAGGCGTGATAATATGCAACATTACAGAAAAGTAATAAGCATCACAGAACAATACAGATAATCTGGGATCCCCGAGTTTCACAGAGCCGCTGCTGAAACTCGACGTTCCCCTGTCGTGTGGATAGCCTGTGCAATGAAACCTAGACCCCTACGGGTGCGGCAAGTTACCCGCCAAAACCTGAAGCGAGGCAGTCCCCCACAGCATAGTGAATGGAACACCCGGCACTTCACGGAATCCGGTAATCTTGGGCACCCCTCCTTGGGTCAACCTGTACCCCCTATGAGTGCGGCGAATAGTCTGCCAATTCTAGAGTGGGACCCCTCTGCCTCTCAAAGCCATGAGATGCGGACCCGTTGCCCTCCCGAACCCGG
Organism: Agapanthus africanus; assembly: GCA_030015575.1. Taxonomy (NCBI): domain Eukaryota; kingdom Viridiplantae; phylum Streptophyta; class Magnoliopsida; order Asparagales; family Amaryllidaceae; genus Agapanthus; species Agapanthus africanus. The sequence goes on from JASDDO010000031.1 coordinate 243,201,631, forward strand.
CTATCCGTTCACTCCGTCTCGGGGCAAAACCTAGTACAGTAATGAAAAATAGTACAATAGGTACATCGACCGCAACCTGGTCGTGCCCCAAAAGAATATTATACAACAGGCAGTGACGGCTGTCCACAAGTTGGACGCTCGCCCCGTAATATCAAATGTTCAAATGAACACAAACTATACTACCATTGCACACTGCTATCCACCACGACAAATCCGCAACATCACAGCACAACACAGAACATCAACGCGAATGTCACGTTCGCAAACCCGTCTAAAAGAACTATAGCAATCGGACGCGGTTTATCGATCAAATGACATTTCCGGTCGGAGATATAATGTAAGCACTGTAAACTAACGCGTTTAAATTTCGATCGACCAAAGACCAAATATCAAAAAATGGGCCCCACGGCTTACTGGTGAACAGTAACAAAACCTGGGCGCAAATGATATATACCAAAAATCACAAAATCCCAAATAAAGCCAACTGAGAAAAATTGGTGCACTGTTCCCTCTGAAGCGCGGCGGTTCCGCGGTCAAACCCTAGGTTTGACCGCGGAAGCGCGGTGCTTTAGTGGGATCACGTGACCATTTTTTCTCAGATGTCTTAAAAAACCCTGTACTGATTTTTCAGACATGTAGAATTAAATTTTGAGACCATTTAAAATCGACAGAAACTGTCGGGCATGGATTTTACAATTTTCGATTTCCGGTCGGATCGATATTTTAAACGCGTTAGCACAAGTTAGTATAGCAAAATGGTGAGGCTCTGATACCACTGTAAGTCTACGCTAGCGCCCCGGCAGTCTACAGACGCCAAATGCGGAACAAAAACTTTTAAACTGGCGCTATCGTATACTTTAACCCGGATCTGCCATTATTGCTAAACTAACAAACTGTAAAGAGTGTAGGAAGGTTATACCGAACGATCCGAGTCCTTCGTTCTTCAACCATCATCCCACGCTCCGTTGCGGCTGCTCCGATCTCGTCGATCTCCGATCTCCTCTGTCGAGGTGGCACCACATGATCGGTTCTTTAAACGGGCTCCCGCCTCTGACTCGAGGCAACTCGATCGTCAAGTTTGCTAAAAGAGACGACCAAGAATGATGTAGAGAATGAGTAGATGACTTTGTCTCACTTCATCCAAATTCGTGGACGATCGGTTAATGAAGTTGCCGAGGGAATTGGGTGATGGAATGAAATAAACTGTGAATTCCATACACCCCAAATCTATCATAATCTTTTCTACAAATGAATCAAGTGAGAGTGAGAATGAGGAGAGAGAGGGGCCGGCCTCTTTATATGATGGAGGGAGGTGACCGTAGGAGGAGGGAGGTGACCACAAGCAAAAGATATTATGAAGAAAATATCTTAAGGAAAACAAAAAGCTTTAATCACATAGCATGAGTCATTATGCATTAATTGAACCATTAAAGCAACCAATGAAAATCCAACACCAATTAATCCTAGTCACCTCATCTAGAAACTTCTAGAAGAATCCACACTCATCTCAAGAAAAGATAAATCCGCCTTTAACCAAATGTTAAAAGACGGCTGATAGAAAACTGGAAACTGGCAACTTCCAAAAGTGATCCTGAAACAACTTTCAGGATAACCCCGAAACTGTATAAATATACCCGCATTTGTATTACGACCGAATACAAATGCAACTGAGACAAAGATATTATACCTACTCAATATAATACTCGGATCCGGCTTAAACCAAAGCCGACCAGTATCATCTGTCCGAAAATCGACACGTGCGTAAACGCACGTGCATTTTCCGAACCCTGCTATAAAACCATACGGCCTCTACAACGTTTCGCCCGAACTTGGGAAACTGTCTGTGGGGGACTCTAATGACTCGTCAGTACCCTGGCAGTGGGTTTAACCACAAACCGTCAGCGGCACTAGCTATGCGTAACGGCTGCCCATGGACTGACCTCAAGGGTGGCCGATGAGCGCACTCATCCGGAAAACCCTACTGAGCCTAACAGTGACAATGTATATACAGTCCGGTCCGTTCGTCAATGAGTATCGCATATCTGCCTAGGGGGCTAGTAACGTCAGACCCCCAATAGCAGTATAAGTCGTGTCGGAGTGTAGCCCAAATACACCTTGAGATACTACTGGAGTACCAACCAGTAAATCTCCTACCATGGCCATGGATTTGTGTAATGGCTCTCCTAGACACAGCACGATCTCGCCCCCAATACCGGGAGAGACGAATCCCCTGCCGATCCGCTCACGTGCCTCCATATGGCTCGGGACTGTACCCAAAAACTACCTGTTTGCACGACTCCTTTGAGCCGTGGTAGGGTAGAAATCAAAGCACAGTGGGAACTCACACGAGACAAATGACGACCTCAGGTCGATGAACTAACCTGTACACATGTCACCAGGGAACTGCTATCTGACGGTAGATATAATACTAACTAGCAGATTCCCGGCGAGTCCTGTCCGGTGTACTCATAACCCAATGAGCACCTGTATACATCTTAGGTGATCCAACTGACACCAGTGGCTTGTGAGACCGGCCACCGCCCCTCGTCGGGGTCTCGACTGTATACACTAGTCTACTCCGGAGTATCGATGCCCTGTCTCGAAACTCCCACGACTAGGGACCACAATTAAGGATATGCATATAAACTACCCAACTCTCACGTATATGATCGCCATCATACTGTTGGTAGTAAAGCAAGATCCTAAGGGCTCTATCAAAGTGTAACATGCAATCAGTCACCTGAACATGTACACGACTGATAAAGGCAAACCAGATAGCATACTATCATCTCGAGTAAGACTGTGCTACCGGGATAGGTCCTCCGCAATCATTGCAATCACGTACATGCGATCCAATAATTGACTATGAGGGCACTATCTCTAACACATACTACTATTTCGAGCAAGATTGTCTATACAACTGTGAATATCCCAAGCTTCCATCAAGTAATATACATACTAGTATGATACAGTAATGGCCTCCAGGGCATATACACTAACAATCTCCCACTTGCACTAAGGCCATGTACTGGCGTATCGAAGACCTATCATCTTGATCAGCCGCTCGAACTGAGTCTGGGTAAGGCCTTCGTCAATGGGTCCGCTGTGTTGTCCTTTGTGTACACTCTCCGCACCTTGATCTCCTGGCGATCAATGATCTCCTTGATCAGGTGATACCGCCTTAAGATGTGCCTGGATTTCTGATGGGACCTTGGTTCCTTCGTTAAAGCTATAGCCCCATTGTTATCGCAATACAAAGGTATTGGGTCAACAATGGACGGAACCACCTGAAGTTCACTAATGAACTTCTTCATCCAGACCGCCTCTTTTGCGGCATCGCTTGCAGCAATGTATTCAGCCTCCATCGTCGAGTCTGCGACGGTATCCTGTTTGGAACTCCTCCAACATACCGCCCCTCCGTTGAGGGTAAACACAAAACCCGAGACAGACTTGCTGTCATCTTTGTCACTCTGGAAGCTTGAATCGGTAAAGGACTCGACCCTGAGGTCTCCATTACCGTAAACCAGGAACATCTCCTTAGTCCTTCTCAGGTACTTGAGAATGTTCTTCACTGCTGTCCAGTGGTCCTCACCTGGGTCTGACTGATACCGTCTTACCGCGCTCAGCGCGTAAGCTACATCTGGTCTTGTACATAGCATCACATACATTATAGATCCTACCGCCGAAGCATAGGGTATAGTGCTCATGTGAACCCTTTCCTCGTCAGTCTTAGGAGACATCTTCTTGGAGAGGGTAATTCCGTGCAATGCGGGTATGTTACCGCGCTTGGAATCCTCCATACTAAATCTCTTTAGTATGGTCTCTATGTACCTGGACTGCGAAAGTCCCAGTAGTCTCTTGGATCTATCTCTATAGATCTTGATCCCCAGAATGTACGAGGCATCACCCAGGTCCTTCATGGAGAACCGTTGTGACAAGAATAGCTTGACCGAATGTAGCATAGGAATGTCATTTCCTATCAAAAGAATGTCGTCCACGTACAAGACTAGGAATACGACAGTTCGTCCTACAATCTTCTTATAGACACAGGGTTCATCTTCGTTCTTGATGAAATCAAATTCCTTGATTGCCTCATCAAAATAGATGTTCCAACTCCGCGATGCCTGCTTTAATCCATAAATGGATTTAAGCAACTTGCACACCTTCCCGCTGCTCCCACTGTTTACGAAACCTTCTGGCTGATCCATGCAAACGGACTCTTCCAAACAACCGTTTAGAAAAGCCGTTTTAACGTCCATCTGCCAGATTTCATAGTCATGGAAGGCAGCAATGGCAAGTAGGATCCGAATGGATTTGAGCATAGCCACCGGAGAAAAAGTTTCGTCATAGTCCAAACTGTAAGTCGATGTTCAACACCCCAATATTTATGGGGAGGCGGAAATATGAATAACAATCTTGTTCTATGGTTAAACATCGAATAACCATATGAATCGTTTGCTAAACAAGTTTTAACAAAAGCTATAGAGTTCTAAACTACTATGTTAAGAGATTATACCAAACGGTTCTAGTCCTTCGTCTTAATGTTATCTACGACCTCTTTGGATCTCCACGTCCTCTTCGGCTTTCTTCCGTGATAGACGATCCACCCGAGAACCCTAATCCAAGCTATAACCTCTAAACTTGAGGTTACTTAGTTTCTCTAGTTGCTAAATAGAGTAGCTAAGGTGATGTAGAGATAGGTTATGGAGTAATTAGTCTTTCCTAATCCTTGTTCTCAACTCATGAGGGTAGGATTAGGGTTTGGTGAAGGAGAGAGAACTTGAAGAGAGAGAGTGAGAAGATGATAATGATAATAATAATAATAATGAAAAAGCTTCTCACTAAATATATGAAACATAATGAATTAAAAGAAAATGAATAATATGAGATTATTCATCATGTTTCAATAATGCAAGTGGGTGATTCATCATGTGAGTCATTAAGCATTTAATGATGCATTAATGACATGATGAATCACTCACAATGAGTCACTAATTCATTAAATGATAATGCCACCTCTCCCTCCAAGTCATCACCTTCTAGAAGCTTCTCGGAAAATTACGAGAACGCCCCTCCCATCCATGAAAACACGGAAAAACTTTAGACTGTACAAATCCAATAACCTAATACTAGAATCTGGCTTAAACCAAAGCCAGCTAGTAAAAACTGTCCGAATGTCGTACGTGCGTTCAAATACGTATGCGTCCGAACCTTTGTCGTAAAACCATACGACCTCTATATCTTTTCGCCTGTGTTTGGGAAATCTCTGTGTGGGACTTTAAAGACTCGACTACTACGCTGGCAGTGGGTTTAACCACAGACCGCAAGCGGCACTAGCTGTACGTAACGTTCCCCAGGTTGTTGTCGATAAGAAAGCTGATGAGGTAACCCATCTGAAATCCTACTGAGCCTGTCCGTGTCAATATCCGCGGAGTCCGGTCTGTTCGTCTAAGAGTATCGCATGTATGGTCTAGGGAGGTGGTGGACGTCAGACCCCTAATAACCGTACAAGTCGTGTCGGTACGGCTCTATCACCATCCGAGAATCTACTGACCAATCTATCAGTAATTCTCAATCAGCCCTGGCCAGGGACTTATGGTAATGACCAACCGACCACAGTGCGATATCAACTCCCTATACCGGGAGAGACGAATCCCTAACAGTCGCTCACTGCCTCCACGTGGCTCGGGACTGTGCCCAACTAAAACCTGTTTGCACGACTCCTTTGAGCCCTGGTAGGGTAATAATCAAAGCACAGTGGGAACTCACACGAGACAAATGATGACTTTAAGTCAACAGACTATCTACACACATGTCACCTGAGAACTGCTATCTGACGTTAGGTATAATACCATCCAGTCAGTTCTCGGCGAGTCCTGTCCGGTGTACTCACACCCAGTGAGCATCTGTATACAATCTTAGGTGCACTCCACCAATGGCTGTGGGACCAGTCCATCGCCCCTCCTCAGGGTCTAGATATGTATACACTAGTCTACTCCGGAGTATTGATGCCCAATCTCGATACTCCTGCGACCAGGGACATCTAAGGATGTGCCTATTGACTATCCAGCTCCCACTAGTATGACTGCCATCATAACGCCGGTAGTCAGACAAACACCCTATGGGCTTTATCAACATGAATATATAAATGAATACAACACAAAATACATCATATGTTAAGATAAAGACAAACCAAATAGCGCACTATCATATCAAGCAAGACTGTCATGTACATACATATCCCAAGCATCCTATACAATGTAGGCCTCTAGGGCATATATATCCAACAATCTCCCACTTGCACTAAGGCCTATAATTGGTGCAATGAGTACCCACTGTCTCTACCAGATCCAGTTGCTGGCGTACCGCATGCCCAACAACTCAAATAGCCTCTCGAACTGTACTTGAGGAATGGCCTTGGTGAATGGATCTGCCGTGTTGTCTTTTGTGTCCACTCTCCGTATCTCGATCTCCCGACGATCCACGATCTCCCTAATCAGGTGAAAACGCCTTAAGATATGCCTGGATTGCTGATGGGACCTTGGTTCCTTCGCTAAAGATACAGCGCCATTGTTATCGCAATACAAAGGTATTGGATTGGCAATGGACGGAACTACCTGAAGTTCAGAAATGAACTTCCTCATCCAGACAGCCTCTTTTGCGGCTTCACTAGCAGCTATATACTCAGCCTCCATAGTTGAGTCTGCGACGGTATCCTGTTTGGAACTCCTCCAACAAACGCCCCTCCATTGAGGGTAAACACAAAACCCGAAATGGATTTAGAATCATCTTTGTCACTTTGGAAGCCGGAGTCAGTAAAAGCCTCTACCTGGAGGTCCCCATTACCGTAAATCAAGAACATCTCCTTAGTCCTTCTCAGGTACTTGAGAATGTTCTTTACCGCTATCCAATGTTTCTCACCTGGGTCCGACTGATACCTGCTTACCACACTAAGTGCGTAAGCTACATCCGGCCTGGTACATAACATCACATACATTATAGATCCTACCGCCGAAGCGTAGGGTATAATGCCCATGCGAGCCCTCTCTTCATCAGTCTTTGGAGACATCTCTTTTGAGAGGGTGATTCCATGACAAGCGGGCATATTGCCGCGCTTGGAATCTTCCATACTAAATCTCTTTAGTATAGTGTCTATATACCTGGACTGTGAAAGTCCCAACGTTTTATTAGATCTATCACGATAGATCTTAATACCCAGAATGTATGATGCATCTCCCAAGTCTTTCATGGAGAATTTCTATGACAAGAAGAGCTTTACTGATTGTAGCATAGGGATATCATTCCCTATCAGTAGTATGTCGTCGACGTACAAAACGAGGAATACTACTGCTCCTTCTACAATCTTCCTATAAATACATGGTTCATCTACATTTTTGATAAAGTCAAATTCCTTGACTGTCTCATCAAAGCAGATGTTCCAACTCCGCGATGCTTGCTTTAACCCATAAATGGATTTAAGCAATTTGCACACTCTTCCGCTGCTCCCACTGTCTAAGAAACCTTCTGGTTGATCCATGTAAACACTCTCTTCTAAATGTCTATTTAGAAAAGCTGTTTTTACATCCATTTGCCAGATTTCATAGTCATGGAAGGCAGCAATGGCAAGTATGATCCGAATGGATTTAAGCATAGCTACTGGAGAAAAAGTTTCATCATAGTCCAATCCTGGTCTTTGACGAAAACCTTTTGCAACAAGTCTATCTTTGTAGGTTTTCACTTGTCCAAATGCACCAATCTTCTTTTTGAAGATCCATTTGCACCCAACTGGTTTTACCAATCTTCTTTTTGAAGATCCATTTGCACCCAACTGGTTTTACCCCAGGAGGAGCAACTTCTAAAGTCCATACTTTATTGGTGTACATGGATTCCATTTCGGATCTCATAGCATCCAGCCATTTCATCGAGTCACTACTCGTAATAGCCTGCCGAAAACTAGTAGGCTCATCATCATCGATGATGCAATCCTCTCGATCCCCATCAAGAAGAAAACCATAGTATTTTTCAGGAGGATGAGAAAGCCTACTAGATCTGCGGAGTGGCGTTGGTTCGTCATGTTCTATTTGTTAGTGTATATGCCCTAGAGGCCATTACTGTATCATACTAGTTTGTATATTACTTGATGGAAGCTTGGGATATTCACAGTTGTATATACAATCTTGCTCGAAATGGTAGTATGCTACTTGGTTTGTCTCTGCTTTAATATGTGCATGTGTTTCTTTTAGCATATCGCTGATATACATATTAGTAGAGCCCTTAGGATTATTGCTTGATTACCAGCGTTGTGATGGCGCTCACACTCGTGGGAGCTGGGTAATCCATAAGCACATCCTTATACAGGTCCCTGGTCGTTGGACTATCGAGACAGGGCATCGATACTCCGGAGTAGACTAGCGTATGCGCTTCTCATCCCAGCGTAGGAGACGGTCTGTCCCACAGCCGTCAGTACGTCGTACTTGAGATAGTATGCGGGTGCTCGTTAGGTTACGAGTACACTGGACAGGACTCGTCGGGGACTGTTGGTTGGTATTATACCCATCGTCAGTTATCAGTTCCCAGATGACATGAGTACAGCTTAGTCCGCTGACTTGACACTGTCACTTCGCCTCGAGTGTGTTCCCACCGCACTTTGATTACTACCCTACCACGGCTCAAAGGAGTCGTGCAAACAGGTAGTATTTGGGTGCAGTCCCGAAGCACTTGGAGGCAGTGACGGTTAGACAGGATTCGTCTCTCCCGGTATTGGGGGTTGACATCGCGCTGTGTCTAGGAGAGCCATTACACAAGTATTCCCTGGCCAGGGCAAGCGAGATATACTGGTAGGTTTCCAGTGTTATCTCAGGGTGTTCTGGGCTACACTCCAACACGACTTGTACCGCTATTATGGGACTGACGTCACCGCCCCCTAGGCCCGCCCTGCGATGTATCAGACGAACAGACCGGACTGTATGGAGACTGTCACATACAGGCTCAGTAGGAGTTCAGATGGGGTTCACCTCGTCAGTCTTCTTATCGGCATCTACTTGGGGACCGTTACGTACAGCTAGTGCCGATTGCGGTCTGTGGTTAAACCCACTGCCAGCGTAGTATCGAGTCTTTAGAGTCCCACACAGAGAGCTATTCGCCTTTAGGCAAAATGAGTAGAGGTCGCATGGTTTTGCGACAGGGTTCGTTTACATCCGCGCACTTGTGCACGTTTGTTGTCCGGACAGCTTATACTAGCGGGCTTTGGTTTAAGCCAGATCCTAGTATATGATTTGGGATTGGTTTTATCTCTTTGTATTCGTGTTCCCCGGATCACGAATACGGGTGTGTATGCACAGTTGCTTGAGACAGAGGGAGAGGACTTTGATTAGGGTTAATGACCTTTGTCATTTTATTAACCCTAATGCTTATGTGTGTATTATGGTTAATTGATATTAGTTTAATATAATTGTGCATGGTTATGGTTGTTGACCATTTGACATTCTTGACTTGTTGACCAAGGTTGACACTTTGACCATCATCATTTCATTTGGAAGATGCTCTTTGATCCTTGCAATTTGCATTAAAAATGAAATGATAATGGTCATGTCTTGATTAAGCCATGACAATTATCTCACTAATTATCTATTTACAATAATTCACACATATATGTGAGAATGCTTCATAATTCTCTCATTATATCATTTACTTTCTCTCTCTTGCTCTTCCTCTTCCTCAAGCTCTCCCCTCTCATGTGTTGAGAAACACTTGAGCTTGAGAAAAACCATTCCATAGTAATCTCTACTCTCATCTAGTGTTCTAGGATTAGCACTTCTAGCACCCTAGTTACTTCTAGCTTGGAGTTGAAGCCAAAGGTTGAGGCTTTCGGGTGGATCCTTCTTCGACGTGAGAAGACGACAAAGGTGATCCCTTTCTACTACTCCAAGGAGCAAGGAGAGAAGGACATAAAGCCCTAGGTATAACCATTCTACCCTTTAGCTAGTTTTTAGTTAGCTTTAGCTTGTTTTTGTTTAGCAAAGATACTTCTTTGTCTAGTCCATGTTGCCTAAAGTAGTAAAAATCCTATTTTTATTCCGTTTTCCACCTCCCCGCAAGCACCGGGGTGGGCAACGTGGACTTACAGTGGTATCAGAGCCTAACTAAACATAAACTAGCTAGGTAGTGAAGTGTATAGAAATTCGATCGGAAAAATCGCAAAACTACGAAAACGCAAAACCCTAAGTTTCTGTTGATTTTTTTTCTGTTCAAAATAAAATAAATCTTACGTCAAAAATCATCTCAGGGTTTTGTGAAGAAAGCCACCAAAAACGATCCAGTGAATCGTTCAAAGCGCCGCGGTTCCGCGGCAATAGCAAGCTATTGCCGCGCAACCGCGGCCGTTTTGACTCGGTTCTGGGTCGAGTTTGGTGCAGTGTTCTTCTGGCTTGGTTTTGGGATTTTTAAGATGGTTTATTTGTGCCCAGGTTTTCCAGAAAAGAAATTTGTTTTTGGGGGCCTATAAATCCGTATTTTTGATCGAACTTCACTACACTTTGACTAAAGGGTTATATCTGTGATGTTTATATGTATTGAACGTCGGCTAATCGCTATATGTCGATTAGTGGGGGTTATACATATCTGTGATCTGTGTTTGATGCTGGTATGTGTATATGAATGCGTTGGATTGTCGCGGGTGAATAGCCGGGGTGGATGTGAGATGAGTGTTTCTTTTTTCTTTCATTCATTGTAATATGTAAATTGATGTAATAATATTTGTATGGCCGCACAACCGGGTCGGGGTTGTAGCCGTCATTGTATAATTCTTTTTACTGTTTTTGCTTCTAGGATAGACCCATGGAGGGGTGCACAAACTACCGGGTATCTCGAAGTGCCGAGTGGCCTACTCACGGTGTTGATGGAGGTTGCTTCGCTTCGGGTACTTGGCGGGTAGTTTGTCGCACCCGTAGGGGTCTTGGGTGGGGTATTTGGCTATTCACCGCGACCGTGTAACCCGTTTTTCGTTGCAGGCTCGAACGGATTGCGGGTTCCTAGTATATCCAATGTATTCATCTGTGATCTGTAATGTCTATCATTGCTATATATTAATATATGATAACTATTTAGGCGTTGCTTATGTTTTACAGCCGCGCTAGCCCAGCCCCCGCTCTGTCGTTAGTTAAGTAACCTAACGGGTGATGACGGGGCCCCGTGGCGAATGCGAATGGCATAAGCGTACGTCATATTTTGGTTGTTTTCTGCAATGGTAGGATTAAATGATGGGACGCATTAAAAGAACTAATGCAAGAAAATAAACCAAGTAAAAGTCGATTGGAACACTTTGAAAACCACTCGGTTCTTTTCAAAACTAAACTTTTAAACGCGGAGCTTGAACCACTCCTTTTAAAAGCTATCTCGTTCCATCGATTATATCAAGTTCACTACGTTCACGGTTTCGCCAAAACCATTCGTAGCCCTCCGTCATTCCACATGAATGGTCAAAAGTATTCAAGCTATGTATTTTGGCCAAAGTCAAGGCATAGTGATTGGTAGATGTTGGGTATTCATGTGCAACATAGATAGAAGCGTTGGTTTGGGACAGTCGTGCTGCCATTTTGGCCAAAGTCAAGGGTAGGTACGGGTGGGTCCAAATTAACCAGGAGAATGACGGGAAGAACTTGACATGTGACTTATGATATTTTGGCCAAAGTCAAGGTCATAAGAGCATGGGGCAAAAATCCACATCGGGAGTTTCATAAGTACTGAAACTTGCTAGCGCTGCATACCATTTGGAGTGTGATAATTCTGGTAGGATTCCTTCGGTTTTATCACGCGATGATATTTGGATCCCGATCCTACTGTGAGTATATGCTACTCCTCGGGAAAACACTCACTTAACGATCAATGCTATAAACTTAGTAGGTGTCTAGAAAGGTGTTAGCGGGGCTACGCCCCCAGGGAAAAGAGGTTCTTAAATTAAGGAACTTCGCGAAAGCGTTGGAAAACCTCCCTCGAAGTACCGACACTGGCCTGGCTGAACGGTTAAGCAAGTATTGTCCCGACTAATCCTTTCTTCACAGTTTGAGAAGGGATTCGAGAGACAGTGGGAGCCATCCAGTTTAGACAAACTAAAAACCACTCTAAACTTGCAAGAGCATCATGCTAAAGTGTTTCTTTTCTCTCTCCTAATTGCAGCGACCATTCAACATGACCGGACTTAAGTTATTACTAGATAAAAACATACTGACAGGGCCAAACTACAAAGATTGGCTCAGGAATGTCAAGATGGCAATCACTTACGACAAGTTGGGGTATGTACTTACCACCAAAGCTCCCCCTGTCCCAGGTCCCACCTCCAGCGTCGCTGATAAAGTGATTCGTAAGACATGGGAGATCGATTGCGCGAAGGCCAAATGCCTCGTGCTTGCCTCGATGGACAACGAACATCAGAGGAGGCATGAGAATATGGACCTAGAGTCCATATTTCTCCATACAAAAGAACTGTATGGAGAGCAGTCTCGTATCGTAAGATACGAAGTGTCGAAGAAGCTATTTTCGGCAAGATTGGCCGTCGGATCATCGGTAGCGGAACACGTGCTTAAGATGATTGGCTACATAGAGGAGCTCGCGGACCTTGGGACCACGTTGGAGAATGAACTCTACACTGATTTGATTCTCCAGTCCCTTCCTTCCACTTACGCCCAGTTTGTCTTAAACTTCAACATGCAAGGAAAGGAGGTTGAACTTTCCGAACTTCTGAACATGTTGAGGAGTGCTGAGGGCACCCTACAGAAGGGTAGAGAGACATCCACTTTGTTTGTAGGAGGATCTTCCTCTTCTAGATCCAGGGCGAAAGCCAAGGGTAAGAAGAAGAAAACCCCCGCCAAACCAAGAGGCGGTGTCGGTAAAGTGGATACGAAGGGAAAGGGAAAGGCAACAAAGGTAGCGGGAAAGCTGGTGAGGAAGGAAGAATGCTTCTACTGTCACAAAAGTGGTCACTGGAAACAGGATTGCAAGGCTTGGAAGGCCAGAACACAGGATTTGAAGCGAGTTGCGGCTTCAGCTTCAGGTTTGTATGTTATTGAAAACTGTCTATCAATAAACTCTACATCCTGGGTATTGTTTACCGGATCAGGATCTCATATCTGTAATTCTTTGCAGGCGTTGAGAAAGCGTAGAGTTTTGAAGGCAGGTGACATGACCCTCAGAGTTGCAAACGGTGCTAGCATGGATGCTGAGGCCGTGGGGGACTATCACCTGGGATTATCGGATGGACACTTTTTGGTTTTGCGTAGTTGTTATTATATACCAAATGCAACCTGTAATATCATTTCTGTATCTTTATTATCTAAAGAAGGTTATGAATTTGCATTTGTAAGTAATGTAGTGAACATTCACCTTAATCAAGTTTTGATTGGGTCAGGTACATTGAAAAACGGTATATACGTATTAAACCAACCACAGATTTTCAATGTCCAGAATACACACAAAAGAAAGTCTCCAGAAATCAATAAAACTTTCTTATGGCATTGTAGACTGGGTCACATCAATAAGAGAAGGTTGACTAAGTTACATGCAGAAGGATATTTGGATCCGTTCGAATATCAATCGTATGCAACTTGTCAATTCTGTCTCAGAGGAAAGATGACAAAGACTCCGTTCACTGGACACGGAGAAAGAGCGAGCGAGCTCTTGGGACTCGTACACAGCGACGTGTGCGGTCCAATGTCTACACATGCGCGAAGCGGTTATTCTTACTTCATTACTTTTACGGATGACTTTTCAAGGTACGGTTATGTCTTCTTAATGAAACATAAATCCGAGGCTTTTGAAAAATTCCAGGAATATAAGAATGAAGTAGAAAAACAAACAGGCAAAAGTATCAAGGCACTGAGATCTGATCGAGGTGGTGAATACTTGAGTGCCGAGTTCCTGGGTTACTTAAAGGAGAATGGAATTCTCTCTCAGCTTACTCCTTCATACACTCCGCAACATAACGGTGTATCGGAGAGACGGAACCGAACCCTATTGGATATGGTACGGTCCATGATGAGTAACGCTGAGTTGCCGCGATCATTCTGGGGATATGCGCTAGAATCAGCTGCATACCTTTTGAACCAAGTTCTAACTAAGACTGTGCTTACTACACCATATCAGATGTGGTGTGGGAAGAGACCTTATCTTAATCACATTAAGACATGGGGATGTCCAGCTTTTGTAAAAAAGCAGCATGCGGACAAGCTCGAGGCACGCTCAGTACAGTGCAAGTTTGTGGGATATCCAAAGAACTCCAAGGGACATTTCTTCTATTGCGAAGAGGAACAAAAGGTTTTTGTTTCTCGCCATGCCCACTTTCTAGAACACCAGTTCATATAAAAGGAACTAAGTGGGAGCGCAATAGAACTGGAAGAAATTCCAGAACCACGAGCTATTACTGAAAGCTTAGTAGAACCAGAGGGTTCGAAAGATCAGGACATTCCCACGCCACTCCGCAGGAGTAGTAGGCAGTCTCATCCGCCCGAGAGATACTACGGTTTTCTCATAGACGGGGATAGAGAGGATTGCATCATAGATTGTGATGAGCCTACTAGCTTCCAGCAAGCCATTCAGAGCGTCGACTCGGTAAAATGGCTGGATGCAATGCGGACCGAAATGGAGTCTATGTACACCAACAAAGTATGGATGTTGGACATTGCTCCAGATGGGGTAAAACCCGTAGGATGCAAGTGGATCTTCAAAAGGAAGATTGGTGTATATGGACAGGTTGAGACCTATAAAGCTAGACTGGTTGCAAAGGGTTTTCGTCAGCGACCTGGTTTGGACTATGACGAAACCTTTTCTCCAGTAGCTATGCTGAAATCCATTCGGATCCTTCTTGCCATTGCTGCCTTCCACGATTATGAGATTTGGCAAATGGACGTAAAGACCGCTTTTCTAAATGGACATTTAGAGGAGTGTGTCTATATGGAACATCCAGAGGGTTTCATTCAGAGTGGGAGCAGCGGAAAGGTGTGCAAGTTGCTTAAGTCCATTTATGGACTGAAGCAGGCATCACGGAGTTGGAACATCTGTTTTGATGAGACGGTCAAGGAATTTGGCTTTATCAAAAATCCAGATGAACCATGCATCTATTGTAGATTTGTAGCGAGAACTGTAGTATTCCTCATTTTATACGTGGATGACATTCTCTTAATAGGAAATGACATTCCTATGCTACAATCTGTCAAGGGGTTCTTATCACACAGGTTCTCCATGAAAGACCTGGGTGATGCCTCATACATTCTGGGTATCCGGATCTACCGTGACAGATCCAAGAGGATATTAGGACTTTCACAGTCCAGGTACATCGACACCATACTGAAGAGATTCAGTATGGAAGATTCCAAGCGCGGTAATCTACCGGCTTGTCACGGGATCACCCTCTCCAAAGAGATGTCTCCCAAGACTGATTTGGAGAGGGATCGCATGTCTATTATACCCTACGCTTCTGCGGTAGGCTCTATAATGTATGCGATGTTGTGTACCAGACCGGATATGGCTTATGCACTGAGTGTGGTAAGCAGGTATCAGTCAAACCCTGGGGAGAAACATTAGATAGCGGTAAAGAACATTCTCAAGTACCTGAGAAGGACTAAGGAGATGTTCTTGGTGTATGGCGAAAAAGACCACCAGATTGAGGTCTTTGCTGACTCCAGCTTCCAGAGTGACAAGGATGATTCCAAGTCCATGTCGGGTTTTGTCTTCACCCTCAATGGAGGGGCGGTGTGTTGGAAGAGCTCCAAACAGGAAACCGTTGCTGACTCGACTATGGAAGTGGAATACATCGCTGCATCTGATGCCGCAAAAGAAGCTGTCTGGATGAGGAAGTTCTTGAAAGAACTTCAGGTGGTTCCATCCATTGTTGACCCAATACCTCTGTATTGCGTCAACAACGGGGCTATAGCTTTAGCGAAGGAACCCAGGTCCCATCAGAAATCCAGACACATCTTGAGGCGGTATCACCTGATCAGGGAGATCGTGGATCGCCAGGAGATCGAGGTTCGGAGGGTTGCTTCAGAAGATAACACAGCAGATCCATTCACCAAGGCCTTGCCCCAGACTCAGTTCGAGCGGCTGATCGAGATGATAGGTCTTCGATACGCCAGTACATGGCCTTAATGCAAGTGGGAGATTGTTAGTGTATATGCCCTAGAGGCCATTACTGTATCATACTAGTTTGTATATTACTTGATGGAAGCTTGGGATATTCACAGTTGTATATACAATCTTGCTCGAAATGGTAGTATGCTACTTGGTTTGTCTCTGCTTTAATATGTGCATGTGTTTCTTTTAGCATATCGCTGATATACATATTAGTAGAGCCCTTAGGATTATTGCTTGATTACCAGCGTTGTGATGGCGCTCACACTCGTCGGAGCTGGGTAATCCATAAGCACGTCCTTATACAGGTCCCTGATCGTTGGACTATCGAGACAGGGCATCGATACTCCGGAGTAGACTAGCGTATGCGCTTCTCCTCCCAGCGTGGGAGACGGTTTGTCCCACAGCCGTCAGTACGTCGTACTTGAGATAGTATGCGGGTGCTCGTTAGGTTACGAGTACACTGGACAGGACTCGTCGGGGACTGTTGGTTGGTATTATACCTATCGTCAGTTATCAGTTCCCAGGTGACATGAGTACTGTTGGAGATAGTGCCCTCAGAATCAATTATTCGATCACGGGCACGTAATTACAATGATTGATGGAGGACCTATCCCGATAGGACAGTCTTACTTGAGATGATAGTATGCTATCTGGTTTATCTTTATCATCGTGTACTGCTTTAGGTGACCTGTCACGTCGCTATTGCACGTTGATAGAGCCCCTAGGATTCTTGCTTGACCACCAGCAGTATGAGGGCGATCATATACGTGGGAGCTGGTAGTCTATAAGCACATCCTTAAATGGTCCCTAGTCGTGTGAGTTTCGAGATAGGGCATCGATACTCCAGAGTAGACTAGTGTGTACATTCGAGACCCCGACGAGGGGCGGTGGCCGGTCTCACAAGCCACTGGTGTCAGTTCGTTCACCTAAGATGTATACAGGTGCTCATTGGGTTATGAGTACACCGGACAGGACTCGCCGGGAACATGCTAGTTGGTCATATACCAGACGTCAGATGGCAGTTCCCTGGTGACATGTGTACAGGTTAGTTCATCGACCTGGGGATCGTCATTTGTCTCGTGTGAGTTCCCACTGTACTTTGATTACTACCCTACCACGGCTCAAAGGAGTCGTGCAAACAGGTTTTAGTTGGGTACAGTCCCGAGCCACATGGAGGCCGTGAGCGCATCTTCAGGGGTTCGTCTCTCCCGGTATTGGGGGTGAGGTCGCGCTGTGTCTAGGAGAGCCATTACACGAAGCCCTCGGCCGAGGCAAGGAGATTTACTGGTAGGTATTCCAGTAGTATCTCAGGGTGTTCTGGGCTACACTCCGACACGACTTGTACCGCTTTTGGGGGTCTGACTTTTACCAACCCCCTAGGCCCGCCATGCAATGCTCATAGACGAACGGACCGGACTGTACGGATATTGTCACTGACAGGCTCAGTAGGGTTGTCAGGCTGAGTTCGCTCACAGACGTCCCTTTTAGTCAATACCTGGTAGCCCGTTACGTATTGGCTTATACCTCTGACGTGCTAGTGGTTAAATCCACAACCAAGGTGTTGACGAGTCTTTAGAGTCCCCCACATTCAGTTACTCAGCTTTCGGGCGAAAAGTTGTAGAGGCCGTATGGAGATATGGCAAGGTCCGATTAGATACGTGCGGTATTGCACGGATCAGGATCAGACAGTTTGTACTACAGGCCGTATGGATATATGGCAGCGTTCGATCAGATACGTGCGGTATTGCACGGATCAGGGTCGAACGGATATTACTAGCCGGCTTTGGTTTAAGCCGGATCCTAGTATAGTACAGTATAGATTTTGTCTCATTGCATTTGTATTTCGGTCGGAATACAAATGCGTGTGTGTATGCACAGTATCGGGGTTTTCCTGTAATTTATTACGGGACCAGTTTTCTGGAGTTGCCAGTTTGCTTTCCGTTTCGGCCAATTTCCTTTGTATCGTTCATTGGCCGAAGATTGATGGAGGAGGGCTTATTTGCATTGTTGCAAATAAGTATTTGTGGAGGGGTTCTTTGCATATTCTTGTGTCATGATGGTTGCACCACTCCTTGACCTTGACTTCTTGACTTCTTCATGATGGCTTGACCTTTTGAAGTCATCATGCTTGATGATGGTTGTGGTGGAGTGTTGGTTTTAGCTTGTTATCATGCTTATTCATGATAGTCTTTTTTTCTCTCTCTCTCTCTTGCATTATGAGATTGATTATCTTTTGATACATGGACCTCCTCTCTCACTCTCCCCATTCTTGATGTCATGGCCGGCCACATATGTGTGGGGGCTGTCCAATTTTTTTCAAGAGGGATTTTATCTCTTTTGGCATTGTAAAAATCCTATAGCTCCACAAAAATTACATGTATCATCCCTCCACCAAAAAATGGCATCTCCATGAACCCCAAATGAGACTTGCACACTACACATTCTACAGCAAACCTTGGGCACGTCGACTAGCCAGCTTCGTGCCCGAGTTGCCTCGGCATTGAGGTGGGAGCCCGTAAAAGAAGTAGGCGATGTGGTGCACTTCCGGCGACGAGGTGGAGACCGGAGCTTCCGCAGGAGATCGGGACGACGACGAGAAGACCGGAGGACTTGGATCAGTCGGTATATCTCTCTTCCCCATCTTGTAGTTAGCTAGGACTAATTAATGGTTCGATCCGGGTATTAGTGCGCGGCGGTTTGCCAGTTCAAGAAAAATTAAAGTTTATCACCGCTTCCGCATTTGGCCGTCGGATTGACGGCCGGGGCGCCGCCGTGCACTTGCAAGTACAGCTTAGTCCGCTGACTTGACACTGTCACTTCGCCTCGAGTGTGTTCCCACTGCACTTTGATTACTACCCTACCACGGCTCAAAGGAGTCGTGCAAACAGGTAGTTTTTGGGTGCAGTCCCGAAGCACTTGGAGGCAGTGACGGTTAGACAGGATTCGTCTCTCCCGGTATTGGGGGTTGACATCGCGCTGTGTCCAGGAGAGCCATTACACAAGTAGTCCCTGGCCACGGCAAGCGAGATATACTGGTAGGTTTCCAGTGTTATCTCAGGGTGTTCTGGGCTACACTCCGACACGACTTGTACCGCTATTAGGGGACTGACGTTCACCGCCCCCTAGGCCCGCCATGCGATGTATCAGACGAACAGACCGGACTGTACGGAGACTGTCACATACAGGCTCAGTAGGAGTTCAGATGGGGTTTACCTTGTCAGTCTTCTTATCGGCATCTACCTGGGGACCGTTACGTACAGCTAGTGCCGCTTGCGGTCTGTGGTTAAACCCACTGCCAGCGTAGTTTCGAGTCTTTAGAGTCCCACACAGAGAGCTATTCGCCTTTAGGCAAAATGAGTAGAGGTCGCATGGTTTTGCGACAGGGTTCGTTCACATCCGCGCACTTGTGCACGTTTGTTGTCCAGACAGCTTATACTAGCGGGCTTTGGTTTAAGCCAGATCCTAGTATATGATTTGGGATTGGTTTTGTCTCTTTGTATTCGTGTTCCCCGGATCACGAATACGGGTGCGTATGCACAGTTGCTTGAGACAGAGGGAGAGGACTTTGATTAGGGTTAATGACCTTTGTCATTTTATTAACCCTAATGCTTATGTGTGTATTATGGTTAATTGATATTAGTTTAATATAATTGTGCATGGTTATGGTTGTTGACCATTTGACATTCTTGACTTGTTGACCAAGGTTGACACTTTGACCATCATCATTTCATTTGGAAGATGCTCTTTGATCCTTGCAATTTGCATTAAAAATGAAATGATAATGGTCATGTCTTGATTAAGCCATGACAATTATCTCACTAATTATCTATTTACAATAATTCACACATATATGTGAGAATGCTTCATAATTCTCTCATTCTATCATTTACTTTCTCTCTCTTGCTCTTCCTCTTTCTCAAGCTCTCCCCTCTCATGTGTTGAGAAACACTTGAGCTTGAGAAAAACCATTCCATAGTAATCTCTACTCTCATCTAGGGTTTTAGAATTAGCACTTCTAGCACCCTAGTTACTTCTAGCTTGGAGTTGAAGCCAAAGGTTGAGGCTTTCGGGTGGATCCTTCTTCGACGTGAGAAGACGACAAATGTGATCCCTTTCTACTACTCCAAGGAGCAAGGAGAGAAGGACATAAAGCCCTAGGTATAACCATTCTACCCTTTAGCTAGTTTCTAGTTAGCTTTATCTTGTTTTTGTTTAGCAAAGATCCTTCTTTGTCTAGTCCATGTTGCCTAAAGTAGTAAAAATCCTATTTTTATTCCGTTTTCCGCCTTCCCGCAAGCACCGGGGTAGGCAACGTGGACTTACACTATTGAAATATGAGATTCTTCTAAGTCCTCGGTAGCAGTTTGAGGTTCTGGAATTTCTTCCAGTTCTACCGCGCTCCCACTTATTTCTTTTGCAAGAAATTCGCTTTCTAAGAAGACAATGTGACGAGCGACAAACACCTTTTGTTCTTCAGTGTGGTAGACCATGTACCTCCTTGAATGCTTGAGGTATCCTACAAACTTGCATAAAACCGATCGTGCCTCGAGCTTGTCCGGATTATGCTTTTTAACATATACCGGACACCCCCATATCTTGATATACTTGAGATATGGTCTCTTCCCACACCACATTTCATATGGAGTGGTAGGTACAGACTTAGTTGGAACTCTATTCAATAGGTATGCGGCTGATTCTAGAGCAAATCCCCAAAAGGAAAGTGGCAACTCAGCACTACTCATCATTGAACGCACCATATCTAATAGCGTGCGATTCCTCCTTTCTGATACACCATTATGCTGAGGTGTATAAGGTGGAGTAAGCTGAGAGAATTCCATTCTCTTTTAAGTATTCAAGGAAACCGGTACTTAAGTATTCTCCACCTCGATCAGATCGAAGTGTCTTGATGCTTTTACCAGTTTGTTTCTCTACTTCATTTTTATACTCCTTAAACTTCTCAAAGGCGTCGGATTTATGTTTCATTAAGAATATATGTCCATACCTAGAGAAGTCATCAGTAAAAGTTATGAAGTAGGAGTGACCGCTTCGTGCATGTGTAGACATTGGACCACATACATCACTGTGTATAAGTCCCAAGAGTTGTGTGGCTTTTTCTCCGTGTCCGGTGAACGGAGATTTGGTCATTTTTCCTTTGATACATGATTGACAAGTTGCATATGATGAATATTCAAACGGATCTAGATATCCATCTTTATGTAACTTAGTCAACCTTGTTTCGTTTATATGACCAAGTCTACAATGCCATAGGAAGGCTTGATTTGAATCTGGAGCCTTTCTTTTACGTGGTTTTTGTATATTGAAAATTTGAGGTTGATTAAGTATGTATATGCCGTTTTCCAGTGTGCCAAACCCAATCAGTTCTTGATTTAGGAGAATGTTCATGACATTTCTTTCAAGCGCAAAATTATATCCTTTATTAGACAACAAAGATACTGATATAATATTACACAACATACTGGGAATACAAAAACAGCTGTACAATACCAAATTGTGTCCACTATTCAACCCTAGGTGATATTCCCCTATTGCAACTGCATCTACATGCATTCCATTGCCCATCCGGAGAGTCATATCACCTGCCCCCAGTACTCTACTATTTCTCAGATCCTGCAAAGAATTACAGATATGAGAACCAGAACCGGTATCAAGTACCCATGAAGTAGAGTTTACTGAAAGACAATTTTCGATTACGAACACACCTGAAGCAGAAGCAACAGTTTGCTTCATGTCCTTGGCTTTAAAGGCCAAACAGTCCTTCTTCCAGTGCCCTTGCTTGTGACAATAGAAGCACTCATTCTTTTCTGCCTTCACCCTTCCTGCCTTGTTCGTTCCCTGCACCTTCTTGACCCCACCCTTCGGTTTGGTGGCTTTCATCTTCTTCTTCCCTTTAGCTTTCGCTTTAGATTTAGAAGAGGATGATTGGCCGACATATAGAACGGTGGTCTTCTCCTTTTTCAAGGAGGTCTCTGCTACCCTCAACATGTTGAGGAGCTTTAGAAGATCAGCTTCCATCTCGTGCATATTGAAGTTCAGCACGAACTGAGAGAAGGTGTGGGGAAGGGACTGCAAAATCAAGTCGATATACAAATCATTCTCTAGCACGCATCCCAGGTTTGCGAGTTCCTCAATGAGGATGATCATTTTGAGGACGTGCTCTCCAACAGGCGATCCTGGAGCTAACCTCATCTGGAAGAGTTTCCTTGAGGTTTCGTACCTCACGATACGGGAGTGTTCACCATATAATTCCTTGCAATGGAGGAATATGGATACAATATCCATACTCTCGTGCTGTTTCTGGAGTTCATTATTCATGGACGCCAGCACGATACACTTAGCTCGCTCACAGTCTAGATCCCAGGTTTTCCGAACTTCCTTGTCCGCAACTGAGGAATCTGGTCCTGGGATAAGGGGAGGAACAACTGTGGTAACATATGCAACTTTGTCATAAGTCAGCGCAATATTGACGTTCCTTAGCCAATCTTTATAGTTCTGCCCGGTCAGTATATTCTTTTCAAGCAATAGTTTAAGTCCAGTCATGGTAGCTGCCAGAGAGAGAGAAAAGAAACACTCAGCATATGCTCTTCCAAGTTTAGATTGGTTATTAATTTATCTAAACAGGATGGCTCCCACTGTTTCCTTAAATCCTTCTTCAAAACCTAAAAGAATAACTAGTCAGGATTTAATCACACGTCACAATTTTTGCTTAACCTTTCAGCCAGGCTGGTGTTGGTACTTCGAGGGAGGTTTTCCAACGCTTTCGCGAAGTTCATTAATTAAAGAACCTCCTTTCCCTGGAGGCGTAGCCCCTCTAACACCTTTCTAGGCACCTACTTGGTTTATAGCATTGATCGTTAAGTGAGAGAAATTCCCGAGAGTAATCCTACTCATCAGTGGGATCGGGATCCAACTATCATTGCATGATGCCCTAGATGGAAGCCACTCTAGTCACCACACTCCAGAAGGTAAGCTAAATATGCAAGTTTCCTTTATGTTTGAAACTCCCGATGTGATTTTTACCCCAAGCTCTTATAGACCTTGACGTAGGCCAACAAGTCATAAGACGCAAGTCAAGTTCTACCCGTCGTTGTCCTGATCAATTTAAGTACATCGTACAAGCCCTTGACGTAGGCCAACAAGGTGTACGTCTGTATTAAACTAATGCATCTATCTATGCAACAAATAGGCACACAAACTGCTACCATTCACTATGCCTTGACGTAGGCCAACAAGCATAGCATGAATATCTGAAACGACGGAGGGTTACGGCTGGTTTTTGGCCAAAAAACCGTTAACGTAGTGAACTTGATTTGATCGAAGGAACTAAGATAGCTTTTATTAAAAGGAGTGGTTTAAGCTCCGCATTTAAAATTTGCTTTTTCAAGAAACCCGAGTGGTTTTTAGAAATTGTTCCAACGATTCAGTTTAGGTTTTATTTTCTTTGCATTAATAATAATGCGTCCCATCTTTAACCTATCATTACAGATAACAACGAAAATACAACATCCTCTTATGCCATCCGCATTCGCCACGAGGTCCCGTCATCACCTGTTAGGTTACTTAACTAACGGCAGAGCGGGGGCTGGGCTAGCGCGGGTGTAAAACATAAGTGACGTCTAAATAGCTATCATATATAGATATTGTACACTCGTCAGACGCAATAATAGGCATTCCAGATCACAGATAAACAATATTGGATTTGCAAGCAATCCGCATTTCTTTTGAGCCTGCAATGAAAGACGGATTACACAGTTGTGATGAATAGCCAATTTACCCCACCCCAGACCCTTACGGGTACGGCAAACTACCCGCCAAGTACCAGAAGTGAAGCGGTCTACCTCAACACTTCAAAATACCCGGTAGTTTGTGTACCCTACCTTGGGTCTATCGTAGGAGCAAAAAACAGTAAAAAGAATAATACAACGGTGGCTACAACCGCAACCTGGATGTGCCCCGAAAAATAATATTACAACTTATTACAATTACATCGAATGAATTAATACAATAACCCATCACAAAACCCGGCTAATCACCACAACAGTCCAATACAGTTTATATATACAAACAGATATATATCACATCACAGATATGTGCAACCCCCAGCCAACCGACATACTAGCAGTTAGGGGAGGTTTACGAACACATAAAACATTTCACAGATATAATCAAACAAGCAAATACCGTATAATTTCGATCGATTAAACACATTTAATTTTGCTCCAATACTTCTCTGTAAATCTGAAACCTGAGCAAAAATAAAAATTACCAGAAAATACCAAATATCATAGAGAATCAACACAAGAAACTTGGGCTGATGAATCGTCCAAAGCGCGCCGGAATCGCGGCGGATCGGTGGGATCGGCCGCGGTTCCGCGGCTCTATGGCTGATTCATGAGCCCAATTTTCTTGGGTGTTCTAATACATTCATTTAGGTCATTCTGAAGGTCCCTGAAAAATTTTTGGACCTCATTTAAAATTCGACAGAAAGTTCATGATATCGGGGTTTTTCCGGTTTGTTTTTCCGTTCGAAATTCATACAAATTTGCAAGTGTGTTAAATATTGTTTTGCTAGGCTCTGATAGCACTGTAAGTCGATGTTCAACACCCCAATACTTATGGGGAGGCGGAAATATGAATAACAATCTTGTTCTATGGTTAAACATCGAATAACCGTATGAATCGTTTGCTAAACAAGTTTTAACAAAAGCTATAGAGTTCTAAACTACTATGTTAAGAGATTATACCAAATGGTTCTAGTCCTTCATCTTAATGTTATCTACGGCCTCTTTGGATCTCCACGTCCTCTTCGGCTTTCTTCC
The DNA here is from genome assembly GCA_030015575.1 of Agapanthus africanus. Taxonomy (NCBI): domain Eukaryota; kingdom Viridiplantae; phylum Streptophyta; class Magnoliopsida; order Asparagales; family Amaryllidaceae; genus Agapanthus; species Agapanthus africanus. The sequence goes on from JASDDO010000031.1 coordinate 243,226,590, forward strand.
GTGATAGACGATCCACCCGAGAACCCTAATCCAAGCTATAACCTCTAAACTTGAGGTTACTTAGTTTCTCTAGTTGCTAAATAGAGTAGCTAAGGTGATGTAGAGATAGGTTATGGAGTAATTAGTCTTTCCTAATCCTTGTTCTCAACTCATGAGGGTAGGATTAGGGTTTGGTGAAGGAGAGAGAACTTGAAGAGAGAGAGTGAGAAGATGATAATGATAATAATAATAATAATGAAAATGCTTCTCACTAGATATATGAAACATAATGAATTAAAAGAAAATGAATAATATGAGATTATTCATCATGTTTCAATAATGCAAGTGGGTGATTAATCATGTGAGTCATTAAGCATTTAATGATGCATTAATGACATGATGAATCACTCACAATGAGTCACTAATTCATTAAATGATAATGCCACCTCTCCCTCCAAGTCATCACCTTCTAGAAGCTTCTCGGAAAATTACGAGAACGCCCCTCCCATCCGTGAAAACACGGAAAAACTTTAGACTGTACAAATCCAATAACCTGATACTAGAATCTGGCTTAAACCAAAGCCGGCTAGTAAAAACTGTCCGAATGTCGTACGTGCGTTCAAACACGTATGCGTCCGAACCTTTGTCGTAAAACCATACGTCCTCTATATCTTTTCGCCTGGGTTTGGGAAATCTCTGTGTGGGACTTTAAAGACTCGACTACTACGCTGGCAGTGGGTTTAACCACAGACCGCAAGCGGCACTAGCTGTACGTAACGGTCCCCAGGTAGTTGTCGATAAGAAAGCTGATGAGGTAACCCATCTGAAATCCTACTGAGCCTGTCCGTGACAATATCCGCGCAGTCCGGTCTGTTCGTCTAAGAGTATCGCATGTATGGTCTAGGGAGGTGGTGGACGTCAGACCCCTAATAACCGTACAAGTCGTGTCGGTACGGCTCTATCACCATCCGAGAATCTACTGACCAATCTATCAGTAATTCTCAATCAGCCCTGGCCAGGGACTTATGGTAATGACCAACCGACCACAGTGCGATATCAACTCCCTATACCGGGAGAGACGAATCCCTAACAGTCGCTCACTGCCTCCACGTGGCTCGGGACTGTGCCCAACTAAAACCTGTTTGCACGACTCCTTTGAGCTGTGGTAGGGTAATAATCAAAGCACAGTAGGAACTCACACGAGACAAATGATGACTTTAAGTCAACAGACTATCTGCACACATGTCACCTGAGAACTGCTATCTGACGTTAGGTATAATACCATCCAGTCAGTTCTCGGCGAGTCCTGTCCGGTGTACTCACACCCAGTGAGCATCTGTATACAATCTTAGGTGCACTCCACCAATGGCTGCGGGACCAGTCCATCGCCCCTCCTCAGGGTCTAGATATGTATACACTAGTCTACTCCGGAGTATTGATGCCCAATCTCGATACTCCTGCGACCAGGGACATCTAAGGATGTGCCTATTGACTATCCAGCTCCCACTAGTATGACTGCCATCATAACGCCGGTAGTCAGGCAAACACCCTATGGGCTTTATCAACATGAATATATAAATGAATACAACACAAAATACATCATATGTTAAGATAAAGACAAACCAAATAGAGCACTATCATATCAAGCAAGACTGTCATGTACATACATATCCCAAGCATCCTATACAATGTAGGCCTCTAGGGCATATATATCCAACACAAACCAGGTCTTTGAGGAAAACCTTTTGCAACGAGTCTAGCCTTATAGGTTTCCACCTGCCCATCTACACCAAGTTTCCTTTTGTAGATCCATTTGCTTCCAACGGGTTTTACCCCAGGTGGAGCAATATCCAAGGTCCACACTTTATTGGCGTACATGGACTCCATTTCGGATTGCATTGCTTCCTGCCACTTATCAGAGTCCCTACTGATAATGGCCTGCCTGAAACTGGTAGGGTCATCATCTTCCAAGATGCAATCCTCTCGATCCCCGTCTATGAGAAAACCGTAGTATCTCTCGGGCGGATGAGAAATCCTACCAGATCTGCGGAGTGGCTGAGGTTCGTTTGGGGTTATTGAATTCTGAGGTTCTGTCAAATCTTCAGTTTCATTTTGTGGTCGCTGAATTTCTTCCAGTTCTACCGAACTCCCACTTGTTTCTTTTGCAAGAAATTGCCACTCTAAAAAGGTGGCGTGGCGAGATACAAACACCTTCTGTTCCTCGGTGTGGTAGAACAGATATCCTGTGGAGTTCTTAGGATATCCCACAAATTTACATAGAACTGAACGTGCCTAAAGTTTGTCCGGATTTTGTACTTTTACATAGGCGGACAACCCCATATCTTAATACGTTTAAGATACGACTTTTTACCATTCCATATCTCGAACGGTGTCTTAGGCACAGATTTAGACGGAACATCGTTCAATAGATATGCTGCTGTCAACAGCGCATGTCCCCAAAATGAAAGAGGCAACTCGGCACTACTCATCATGGAGCGAACCATATCCAATAGGGTATGATTCCTCCACTCCGAAACACCGTTGTGCTGTGGTGTATAAGGAGGAGTAAGCTGAGAGAGAATACCATTCTCTTTTAAGTAATCTAGGAATTCTGTGCTTAAGTACTCCCCTCCTCTATCAGACCGGAGGATCTTGATACTTTTGCCAGTCTAGTTCTCTACTTCCTTTCTGAATTCCTTGAAATCTCAAAAGCTTCAGATTTGTGTTTCATAAGATACACATATCCGAATCTAGAGAGATCGTCAGTGAATGTGATGAAGTAGGAGAACCCACCCCTTGCATGTATAGACATTGTACCACATACATCACTGTGTATGAGTCCCATGAGCTCTGTTACTCTTTCTCCATGTCCGGTGAACGGAGATTTGGCCATCTTCCCTTTGAGACAAGACTGACAAGTTTCATAAGATTAAAACTCGATAGCATTCAAGAGTCCATCTTTATACAACTTACTTAGTCTTTTCTCTCCGATATGACCAAGTTTACAATGCCACAAGTAGGATTCATTCGTATCTGAATTCTTCCTCTTGCGTGTGTTTTGTATATTGAGAACTGTATTCTGATTTAGAACGTAGATACCATTACACAGTGTACCTTCTGCAACCAGTACCTTATGAAGGTAAATGTTCATGATATTTCTATCAAGAAAAAAGTTATATCTATCTTTATAGAGTAAAGAAACTGATATGATGTTGCAAACCATGGAAGGTACATAGTAGCAATCGTTCAAAATCATAGTCTTGCCATTTGGCAATACTAGGTGATATTCACCGACGGCTGCCGCATTAACTTGTGCTCCGTTCGCTACTCTGAGCGACATATCACCCGGTGCAACTTTCCTACTTTTTCTCAGTTCCTGTAATAAATTACAGATATGAGATCCTGATCCGGTATCAAGTACCCAGGAGGTAGGGCTGACCGTAAAACAGTTCTCAATTACAAGAACACCTGAAGTAGATGCAAAACCATGCTTCTTCTTCAACTGGGTATCCTGGGAATCCATACAATCCCATTTCCCCTGCTCATACTTATGACTGTTGTCACATGTTAGAGCCGAACCAACGTTCCCCAGCCCCGAATAAGAATTCGGATCAGTCAAGCGATACATTTTATTATCTTAATTAGGGCGTGAAATGGTTGCTACCTGGAGAGAGAGAAAAGAAACACTCAGCGTGTGCGCTTGCAAGTTTAGATTGGTTTTTAATTTATCTAAACAGGATGGCTCCCACTGTTTCTCGAATCCTTCCTCAAACCATAAAGGAAGAATTAGTCGGGATCAATCTCACCGTACACTACTTGCTTAACCGTTCAGCCAGGCCAGTGTCGGTACTTCGAGGGAGGTTTTCCAACGCTTTAGCGAAGTTCCTTAATTAAGTAACCTCTTTTTCCCTATGGGCGTAGTCCCGCTAATACCTTTCTAGACACCTACTTGGTTTATAGCATTGATCGTTAAGCGAGAAAGTTCCCGAGGAGTAGCATATACTCACAGTAGGATCGGGATCCAAATATCATCGCGTGACAAAACTGAAGGAATCCTACCAGAATCATCACTCTCCAAATGGTATACAACACTAGCAAGTTTCAGTACTTTTGAAACTCCCGATGTGGTTTTTTTCCCCTAGGACCCAAGTGACCTTGACTGAGCCAACATATCAAAAGGATCCTAGTCAAGTTCAACCCATCATTATCTTGACTGCATTAGACCCACCCGTACGAGTTCTTGACTGAGCCAAAATGACCGCACGACTGTCCTAACCAATCACTTTGTATCCTACGGAAAAATATTACATAGCTACCGTACACTACGCCTCTGCTAAGCACGAAATACGTAGCACGAATACTAAGAAATATCAATCCGAAACGACAGAGGGCTACGACTGGGTTTGGGCGAAAACCCGTTAACGTAATGAACTTGATATCGTTGAAGGAACGCGATACACTTTTTGAAAATATAGTGACGAAAACTTTTGCTAAAGAGGTTACTCCCTGTGAAGGGATCTCGGCTCTTTCCTCGTCGAGTGAGGTGCCGGGCATTCATAAGATGAATACCTCGATGCAAAGCAAGAATAATCGACTATAGTGAAGTTATCACCCTGACGCAAACTTTTGTCCAAGGGGTCACTCCCGATGAAGGGATCTTGGCCCTTGCCTCGTCGAATGAGGTGCTGGGAATTCATAACCGAATACCTCGATGCAAAACAAAAGTGAACGTCCTTCCAATAACAGCTTTTTGAAAAATTGTTCCAACAACGCCTTTTAGGTTTATTTTCTTGCATTAGTTCTTTTAATGCATCCCATCATTTAATCCTACCATTGCAGAAAACAACCAAAATATGACGTACGCTTATGCCATTCGCATTCGCCATGGGGCCCCGTTATCACCCGTTAGGTTACTTAACTAACGACAGAGCGGGGGCTGGGCTAGCGCGGCTGAAAAACATAAGCAACGCCTAAATAGTTATCATATATAGATATATAGCAATGATAGCCAATCCAGATCACAGATGAACACTTTGGATATACTAGGAACCCGCGATTCGTTCGAGCCTGCAACGAAAAGCGGATTACACGGTCGCGATGAATAGCCAATACCCCACCCTAGACCCTTACGGGTGCGGCAAACTACCCGCCAAGTACCCGAAGTGTAACACCCTAGGATGTGTTTAGTGGCTAATTATATTTTTAATATGTGATTTTAATAAAAGGTTTACCAAATTGATTTTCAAATAATTTTTCCAATTTAATAAAAAAATTTCAAAAATTTTGCCAAGCTTGCACAAACTTGTGCATGTAAATTAGGGTTTAAATTTGGGTTATACCATGTTTAACAACCATGGTGGCTTAAACCCTCCTTGTTAAGACAAATGATTTTAATTAAGGTTATGTTTAGTTTAAAAATGGAAAAGGAATTTAAAATGTATTTTGGTTGACTTGAGAGAATGCATCATGACAAGCCCATGCTTGCATTTAATGTGGCAAGAGAGAGAGAGAGAGGGATGGGGGGGCTTGACCTTGGGCACCATCATTTCCTTTGTTGCAACACTCTCTCATATCTCACTCACTCTCTCACTCTCTCACACACACACAACTGCATCTACAGCAACAGCAGAAGTTGCAGCAGCAGCAGCATCAAACACCAGCACCAGAACAACAACAGCAACTACATCAGCATTTCCAGCAGCAGCAGCTCAGCCCCAGCAGCCCCAGCACCTGTAGTATCAGCCGAGCAGCACAACACCAACACCATCAGCAACAATAACAACACCAACAACAGCAACAAGCAGCAATAACAACACAAACAACAACAACCAGCAGCAGCAGCAGCAGTAGCAGTAACAACAGCAACAATTTCTGTAGCAGCTTCTTCTTCTTCTTCTCTTCTTTTCCTGAACCAGCGTCGTAGGGTCAAGTGAGGTATAACTTCTGAGCTTCACTTGGTTGTATACTAGATTTGTGCATTGGCTTAGTTATATTAATGAGAATTGGTAGTTGTTATCACTAGATTTGGTGTTTTTAGCGATACTGTGGTGATTAGTGAGATCATTGCTTAAGTAAGGTTAGTTGTGGTTAGACTAAGTTAGTTAGGTGCTATTGAGGCCAAGTAAACCTAGATAACCCCAGATTACACCAAAATACCCTGAATTTTCATGTTTGGGCAAAATGTGACTTTTTAAGCAAAAGCTTAGCCTTCTGATATCTGCTGTTACCCCGGTGACTCCAGAATAAAATTGAGTGGACCATAGCATACTAGTGACACCCTGACCCCACCACCAGAGCCCGACCCCACCAGCCAACCTTCAGGCCGCCGAAATAATAGATCTGGCCGCAAATTGCGGCCAGAGCAGGGAGATGGGAGCTAGGGTTTTTAGGGTGGGTATCTGCTATGCTTTGTAGGTCCATGGTATATATAGTTTTGTAATATTGTAACCTGGGTAGAATTTGGGACGATATACAGTTTTCTGGTGTTTTTGGTTTGCGCGATACGCGAGTGGGTTTTGTGACTCAGCATATCGCGGCGTGTCGGGCTGAGTCGTAGACGCGTGCACACACGTTTCAGCGTATAGCACACACGCGCGTTAATTCGCGACGCGAGTTTCACGTTTTGTTTCGATATCGCGTTTTGCAAGATTCTTGCTTATATAATTGGAATCCTTGTGTAAATTCCAGGTTCACAGGCGGGTACGTCAGACGTCGCCAGGAAAGGGAAGAAGTGGTCGGCTATACTTAGCACGCGACCAGGTGAGTAGATTTAACAACTACGGGGAAATCGCCCGTATGGCGTTAAGCGTCAGGGCGTAATAGGATTTGTAGTCATGAGTGTCCATATAGATATACTGGTAGTATAGAACACCGCACTATCACTAACGGTCCAAGTTGCACAAGCACGATTTATATGCTACACTCACACCGTTAGTGATTTCCATACCACTCATAATGTAGGATTGCTATAAACCGCATATTATATTGATTCTGCTTATTTGACGTTGACAGGATTTGCTGCATACCTCACATATTCATACTTGTGGCATATACATCATATGTCTACATTAGTGCAAATGTACATTGCTATATTCACTTTGCGTACTTATCCACTCGCGCTTCCATACCTTTACTACATTCATATGTTGCATACATGGATGATATTGACTTGATTTAAAACTAAGGGACCGCAAACGATATTTTCAAAACTGGATCTTTTAAAAAGAGTGGTTCTCCCTTTCTTTTACTCGTAGTGTCATACGACACATTGCATGGATCTACGCATTGGATTTGATTTCTGTGATTTCTGGATTTGGGAACCAGAGTACTATTTTTAAGAAAATATGCACTGTTCGAAAACCCGGTTTCCCTTGATATGATATTTAGTGCGTCCACCATGAGTTTTCTTGGTTCCAGAGAGCTTGTATGAGTATACCTGATTCGAGGAGAGGTAGGCATCGATTGCGGGTACATGGTGGACCCGGTACGGTACCCCGGGGCGAGAAGACTCGTATTGTTAGACGGTGAGCCCGGCGGAGGGACTACTACCTACCGGTGATTGGTTGGACCTGACGGTTATCCGGAGGATACTGACCAGAGTAGCTTAATGGATACGGGATGACTCGTACTGCCGGAGCCGAGGGCCGATTCCGCAGACGGAGCCCGTGGGCAGATCCGATGGACGGACACCCCATATTGGAGGATTTGCGTGTCGATGCTGGACACGGCTGATTTTATGACATTTTGAGTGCCGGTGATGGGCACTCCCGATTTTATGAGATTACAGGATTTGAGGACCGATGTGGATGACGACGCTTGAGTTGTACTGGGTTTTGGTGTATTGATAGACACCGGTTATTTTCAACGTTGATATTCCGTGTAAATATTATTCTTTTTCATACTCAGCATTCAGTACTTGACATCTCATCCTGTAGCTAGTATACCTGATAGAGTACACACGCTTGCATATCATTGGGTGCCCTGCTCATCATATATATATATATAGGGTTGTTAGATTGCATCGCCATGCCTGATTATCACATATCTTGCTCATCATATAGAGATGATTATTAGATAGCACCTGTTGCATGATATTGAGCATCCAGTTCATCATATAGATGTTTATTAGTTGGCATAGTTTAGGGTATCGCAGCACGTGCATACTCGCGATTACCTTTATATGTTATCTACTATTCACGAGTTGGCAACTCACCCCCGTTGTGCCACAGTGTTTGCATGTTGCCCTTGAGAGTAGTCGCGGCTGGCTGTTTACCGCATCTTTTGACACAGATACCATTTCTGAGGCGTGTTAGCCCTTTTGCTATTAGGTGGGTTTTGTACGGTATCTGTTTATCTTTCAGTTGTATATTGATGTATCTAGTATTCTCCATCTACCTTCCTGTATTGACTTAGAGACAGTTGTGAGGACGATGTATATGATTTTGTACTCTGGTGTCGAGCTCGCATGTGAGCCGACTTTATTTTATGCAGTCTTACCTTTTATGATATTTGTCGTTGCCTTATTGCTTATTCTTCGCTACGGCGTCGTATATCATACTGTGATGCTCTATTCATTTCACATGTTAGTTCTACTACGCCGTGCCTTTACCCGACTTGCGGAGCAAATGTTATAAAGGAAATGTTGCCAAAATTATTAAAATATAACTCTTGAACTTAAAAAGGATTTCTACTAAATTAATTAAAGTTTCTTAGACATGTATAACTGTTTTTACAAAAATCTTTTAATCACTCTATAATTATTGGTTTTGATTTCTGGGTTTCGGCTTACTTAGTTGCGTTACGCCTGTAGACGTTACGTGACTAAGTGCCGGTCACGGGCCAAATTATCGGGTCGTGACACGAAGTGAAGCAATCTCCCTCAACACCGTGAGTAAGCCACTCGGCACTTCGAGATACCCGGTAGTTTGTGCACCCCTCCATGGGTCTATCATAGGAGCAAAAACAGTAAAAAGAATTATACAATGACGGCTACAACCCAGACCCGGTTGTGCGGCCATACAAATAATATTACATCAATTTACAAATTTTACAATGAATGAAAGAAAAAGAAACTCTCATCTCACATCCACCCCGGCTATTCATCCGCGACAATCCAACGAGTTCATATACACAAACCATCAACAACACAGATCACGGATATGTATAACCCCCACTAATCGACATATAGCGATTAGTAGACATTCAATACACATATAACATTACAGATATAACCATTAGCCAAAGTCTACAGAACATCGACCAAAAAATACGGATTTTTAAGCCCCAAAAACAAATTTTGCTTTCTGGAAAATCTGGGAAGAAAAATCATATTCCAAAAATCCCAAAATACCCAAATAAGAACACTGCAGGAAACCAGAACCCCAACCGAGTTAACTCGGCCGCGGTACCGCGGCATAAGCAAGCTTATGCCGCGGTTCCGCGCCGCTTTAGCCGAGTTAGGGGATCGGTTTTCTCCAGTGTTCTAACAAAAGCCTGAGACGATTTTTAGTGCATGATTTATTAATTTTGGAACAGATCTAAAAATCGGCAGAAGCTTGAATTTTTTCGGGGTGTTTTGCGGTTTTTCGTCCGGTCGATATTCTAAATACTTTGCTAACATGCTAGGGTGTGTTTAGTTAGGCTCTGATACCACTGTTAGGTCCACGCTACCTCTCCCGGTACTTTCGGGGTTGCGGAAACGGTAAAACAAAATTTTTTCTAAACACGGTAACATGGACCGTAAAAGCCGGATCTTTGCTAAACAACACACTAGCATCCTAACTAGAGATTTATCTACTCGGTTAGGGGTTATACCTCAACTTGAACTCCTTCTCTACTTGTTGTTCTTCTCCTTGCTTGCTCCGAGGGTTGATCCGGACTTTGGTCACCTCCGCGGCCTCCTTGAGTCGAAGACGATCCACCCGAGAGATGTACACCAAGCTCCACCTCGAGCCAAGGTAACTAGGGCAGCAAGATTGCTAGTCTTGGTACCCTAGGTTGTGTAGAAGAGAAAGATGGTGATGTTTGTCTATGTGGATTCTTTTTCTCTCAACACATAAGATCAAAAGAATTTGTCAAGAGGAGGAAGATGAAGGAGCTAGCAACCATGGAACATTTCTTTTCTTCTCATAAGAAAGAGCAAGAGAGAGAATGAGAAAAGAATTATGAGCTAAAGAAAATGAACCATGGTTCAATAATGCAAAAACATTATCATTACTAATCCCATCAAGATAAAGTTGATGGCTACATTGAAATGACCATTTTCATAATCAAAAGAAAAAAAGAAATCAAAAGAAGAGTGTAGATCTATCATAAAGGTCAATGGTCAACCCGGTCAACCGGTCAACAAAGTCAAGAGAGGTCAATGTGGTCAAATGGTCAACGCAATTAGCCATCATAAAATTATCACTAAAAGGATTAGTAAATGATGTCCGCGGCTCATAATGGTTTTGACCAAACGAATTGTCAAAACCCTAATGAGTCCGCCTTAAAATGGTTTTGACCGAAACAACTGTCAAAACCCTTATGAGCCTGCCACATAACGGTTTTGGCCAAACCAACTGCCAAAACCCTGATGAGGCACCTCCTCCTTCATCGCTCCGGAAAACTGTGCATACACACCTGCATCCGCATTCCGTAGAATGCGGATGCGCAGAAGACAAAAAAAATCCATCCGTGCAATTCTAGGATCCGGCTTAAACCAAAGCCCACTAGTATCGCCTGCCCGAACACCACACGCACAGAAGTGTACGTAAGTGATCGCAGCCCTGCCGTAAAACCATACGGCCTCTACACGTTTCGCTCAGTGCAAGGAAACTCTCTGTGTGGGACTCTAAAGACTCGACACTACGCTGGCAGTGGGTTTAACCACAGACCGCAAGCGGCACTAGCTGTACGTAACGGTCCCCAGGAGATTTCGATAGGAAGGCCGACGAGGTAAACCCATCCGAACTCCTACTGAGCCTGTATGTGACAATCTCCGTACAGTCCGGTCTGTTCGTCTGATACATCGCATGGCGGGCCTAGGGGGGCGGTAAACGTCAGTCCCCTAATAGCGGTACAAGTCGTGTCGGAGTGAATCCCAGAACACCCTGAGATAACACTGGAAACCTACCAGTATATCTCGCTTGCCCTGGCCAGGGACTACTCGTGTAATGGCTCTCCTAGACACAGTGCGATGTCAACCCCCAATACCGGGAGAGACAAATCCTGTCTAACCGTCACTGCCTCCAAGTGCTTCGGGACTGCACCCAACTACTACCTGTTTGCACGACTCAGTAGAGCCGTGGTAGGGTAGTAATCAGAGAACAGTGTGAACACACTCGAGACGAAGTGACAGTGTCAAGTCAGCGGACTAAGCTGTACTCATGTCACCTAGGAACTGATAACTGACGATAGGTATAATACCAACCATCAGTTCCCGACGAGTCCTGTCCGGTGTACTCGTAACCTAACGAGCACCCTCATACTATCTCAAGTACGACGTACTGACGGCTGTGGGACAGACCGTCTCTCGTGCTGGGATGAGAAGCGCATACACTAGTCTACTCCGGAGTATCGATGCCCTGTCTCGATAATCCCACGACTAGGGACGGGTATAAGGATGTGCTTGTGGATTACCCAGCCCCCACGAGTGTGATCGCCATCACAACGCCGGTAATCAAGCAAAGATCCTAAGGGCTCCACTAATGCGTATATGTGATATAATAAAAGAAACACATGTACACATTAAAGCAGAGACAAACCAAGTAGCATACTACTATTTCGAGCAAGATTGTCTATACAACTGTGAATATCCCAAGCTTCCATCAAGTAATATACATACTGGTATGATATAGTAATGGCCTCTAGGGCATATACACTAACAGCTTCCTTGGCAGATGAACCTGGGAAAAGAAGACCATCATCCGACGCTATTATGGATATTGGTTCGTCTTGAATGATAGGCTCGGACTCTACTAAAGAGTCGAGCAGATTGGTAGCCGTTTTCCTCCGCCGCTTTGATCCAGAACCGACCGCCGAGGACGACCGTTTCCTCCTTCGTGGAGCCTTGGCACGACGCCGACCCACCTCACCTTCAACACCATCGTTACCGGCACCCTAGCTTGGCGGTGCTGCCGAGGACGACACGACCATTGTCGACGCCGCCGCCGGCGGTACTGCTACTGGCGCCCTTTTACCCCTCGACTGAGCCCGGGTATCCAATGGGATACCAATTGTGGGGGTGAGGTCCACCCCCGACTCCCCCGGAATAAGCGCGACACTGGTATCCCTTAGGGGAAAGCGGACCGGTGCGCACGGTCGCAGCGGAACTCCCGTGGCCTGAACCTGAGCAGGAGCACCATATCCAAGGGGCACCCTATTCTCCTCAGTAATAATCGGGCTGACCCGATGAAGGTACCAGCCCGTAAAGGACCCCACGCATTGGGGAATATTATCAGCTTCAGGGATCATGAAGTGGGAACCAGTGTTCAGCCTCACAAAGTGGTGAGCAGCATCGCGAACAGCTTCTGGTGAAGGAACCGGCGCAACTGTAAAAGCCTCAAAGGGAACGCCCTGATCATAGCCAAGCTGCCGGGCGAAGCGGTACGGGTTGTACCGCATAAAAAGGGCCGCACTGTTTCGACGGAATATCAGATAACCTGGCCTGATCGTGTACAAGTGCGTGGCCTCCCGGGGCTTCAAAGAAGGCACATCATCTTTCGACAGGTCGCAGAGTTGTTGAACTGGACCCGAAGGAGCAGATAGAACCCGATCAACGAATACCAATCCGCCCATGGTAGCGTAAGGAGCAATCAACACGCGAATGGCCCCAAATTGAGTCGGGTCAGGGGCCGAAGCATCCACTAACCGCATGAGTCGCGGGAAAGTATAGGCGTCGTAAAATGCGGGTCGCTGGTGTGCAGCACATGCATTTCGATCCAAGACGTGAAGTAATGAAGAGAGAAGTTTACTACGTCCATACCGGGAGTTGAGGTATTAGCCGCAGCACCCAACCCATGATAGAGATGCGCTAGTGCTGGGATGCCTACGGCTAGCCGTGTCTCCTCAGCGATACGATGAGCCGGATAGATAACCGAGACTCTCATGAAGCGGCGATGTATGGGGATGACGAACCAGCTGAGCCAGACACTGATAAAACCCACGAAGAATGTCTCCTCGTCCATGCCGGGAGCCGCAATCGATTCGAAAGATACCGGCGACATAATAGGAATGTAGTACTGCGGTAAATCTGATTCCTTAGTCGGCCGCCTGTTCAAACCAAACCCAAAGGGGTCATTGATGTTTGCAAACTTCGGAGCCGTCTTCGATAGGACGCCCTCGCGAAGGAAGCAAGCGATGAAGCTCTTAAAGGTGACGCCCTGTTCCTCCGACTCTGTGAACAGTTTGTCAAAGATGCCCAAGGCCTTGATCAAACTCGGGCGCTTGTGGCGGACGGCATTCTCAGTGGACAAGCCGTCGAGCATTGCGGGCTCAGTCTCGAAGACGTACTCGTCAGAAGGCAGCAATTCCTCATAAAATGTCCCTCTGATTGGCAGTCCCGAGATCTCGCGAAATTCTTCCAAAGAAATCGAAACTTCACGGTCCCCTAGGAGGAAAGTGTTGGTGGGGAGATTCCACTGGTTCAGGAAAGCCTTAACCCACCAGACGTGAGGAGACTGGTAGTGGAAGAGGGACGCATATATCGCCTGATAAAGCCTAACCTTCTGCAGTCGCGCGCGATGGGCGGACAGGATGTATCGAGCCCAAAGGAGATAGCCCGTGGGGTGTCGAGGGGTGAGCCCTATTTTGTAGATTTGCCCCCATGGCTGGGCCTCGCCCTGGCAAATGCGGCGTCCCAGAATATCTATGGCCGGGATAGGATGATTCGGGATGCCCGTCGTCGAAGGCTCAAATCGTCCCATCGGAGTCCAATTAGGCATCTCTACAGCAAAGACTGTCCCTGGAGGATCCATCGGCAAGAACGGAAAGGTAGGCTCCGTCGGTACTTCGCAAAGAAAACTCCGGCGACCCCGGATGATGTGACTGTACCAGGTCCCCCATAGAAGCAAATTGGTGCGATTCGGGTCGTGAGCCCTGATCATTGCCATCACCTCCTCGTCAGATGGCGATTGGGGAAAGGCTGCTTCCGAGCGGGTGAAAGGGAAATACGGAACATACGTCATTGTACCTGAAATAAAATAAGGGGAAATTGTTAAAGAGAAGCCAACAGTGTATATATATATGATTATAAATATATATATATATATATATATATATATATATATATATATAAAGACAATGACAAAGGACTCATTTTATGGGACCATTGGTTACAAAACACATGGGTCCCACAAAATCAAGATGGCGGCTGGCTAATGATGAGGCAAAGTAATTATAATGAGACAAAAGAAAGATTCTCATTAAATAGACAGTGGATTTCAAATGACCTTACACATTCCCCTAAAAAGAAATCCATCTTGGACTCTCTGACAAATCAAACAGAATCAATGGAATTAAATTCCTAGAAAGCAACATTGCAAACTTCTTCTTCTTGGTTGTGAAGAAGACAACTCAGGGCAAGAAAACCCAAGGAGTTCTATGGGAAGAATTGTCATAGGAATTAAATTCCTTGTTAAAAAAGGGGGAAATTAAATCCCCAGAGACATTTTTCAGAGCCAAAGCTTTTTAAGATGGAATTAAATTCCAGGGGAAAGACAAACATTACCATTGACCCCAGAAGATCAGAAAAACCCTAAGAGATCTATGATTTGAAGATTAAATGGCTCGTTGTTTTTTTAGAGAGTTTCAAAAAGATGGGTTCTTGATTAAAGGGAAAACCCTTGGTGTGGATTTAAAATCCAGTGAAGGTTTCTGTGAAAGTTCTTCAATTGTTCAAAGATCATTACCTGAAGAGAGGGTCTCTTGGACAGAGTTAAACTCTGAAAATATTCAAGGCCTATTCACTCCATGTTGACTTTTAAGCATTCCAGTTTACCTCGCTGCTCTCCATCCTTTCTTTGTATGGATTCACTTACTGGCCTTCTTGTCGAGTCTTGAAGGAGAACTAAGCCCTGGAAAGGAGAATTAAATTCTCAAAAAGAAAAAGTTTGCAAGGAAGAAGATGAAAGAGTGGAGGCGCTTCTGAAGAGACCCCTACATTTATAGGATGTGATGGAAACGCTTCATCTCCCCGATTCCCTAGACGGATCCAACGGTCACAAAAGTGACAGTGTTGCACTCACGTGCAGACACGTGAGAGCAATGCTGTGGGGGCATTTGTTCCCTGATTAAAAATCAGGAGTTACATCAATGAGGTATCACGTGTAGACACGTGACCAAAGGTCACGTGTTTACACATGCCGTTTTTACAGAATTAAAATCTATCAAGAAAAAGCACAAACAAGCGGCTGAAAGAGGACCCAATTGGGAGTCACGTGCTCACACGTGACCAATGGTCACGTGTTGACACGTGATAGTTAAAACAGAAATAAAAACAAACGGCTGAAGGATATACCTCAATGAGGTATCACGTGCTCACACGTGACCAATGGTCACGTGTTGACACGTGATGGTTAAAACAGAAGCGTAAATAAACGCTCAGAAAAGGACTCAATTGGGGGTCACGTGCTCACACGTGACCAAGGGTCATGTGTCAGCACGTGACTGGTTTCGAAAGCCATACAGTTCAATAGAATTAAATTCTAAAAGCTTCTAAATCTTTTCAAATGGAAAAGGATTATGGGGATCGTTGGATTAAAAATCCAAGCGTGATTAAAAATTACCAATTTATGGAAAAATCTTAGACAAGGAAAGATTTCCCTAAATCTCACCGAAAATAACAAACAGAATATCTTTGGATTTAAAATCCAACTGTGAATAAAATTCACTGTGTGATCCAAAGGATCATATTAATTATGAAAACAATTAAATCTTTCAATGAAAGATTTACCAAACAAATTGATTCTTTTCCTTCTCCTATAAATAGGAGCCAAGAGAAAAGAAAGAAAAGAAATTTTGGGATCTTGAAATTTCCTAAAGGCAAAAAAAAAGCAGAGAGAAAAGAAAGGAGAATTCAATTCTCAACAAAGAAAACTCTAGGTGAGAAAAGGGAATCAAAACTTCAAATAGAGAATTTAATTCTCAAAATCTAAGAGTTTAACTCTTCTGCAAAAGAACTTAGTTCTTCCTCTAGTTGAAGATCTGCAGAAGCACATCTCCCCATAGGTTGAGAATTTAATTCTCATCGGGTTGAGATCCTGCCATGCAGATCCAAAACTTAGAGGGGGAATTAAGTTTAGAGAATTTAATTCTCTCAAAACAAAACTAGAGTTTAACCCTATATGAGAATTTAATTCTCCTAAAATTATAGGAATTTAATTCTTTCAAGATGGACAGAACTAGGGTTTAACCCTAATTGAGAATTTAATTCTCTCAAATTCACAGGAATTTAATTCCTCTTAAAATGAAATTAGGGTTTCACCCTATATAAGAATTTAATTCTTTTACATATATGGGAATTTAATTCCTCTAAAAGAAATTAGGGTTTAACCCTACATAAGAATTTAATTCTTTCATAATAGGAATTTAATTCCTCCAAAATCATGATTAGGGTTTAACCCTACAGAGAATTTAATTCTCAAAATAAAATAAAGATACTTAAGAGATCTCTATGCATGAAAAGAATCAAGGTCACGTGGCCCCACGTGACCCCTGAAGAGATCCCCAAAAATGAGAAGGAAAAAGCTCTGAGGCAACGCCTCACGTGCTCCCACGTGACTTCCAAAACACAGAAAGAGAAAAAAGCAAAGGAAATGAAGGTTCTGGGCGCTCTCACGTGTTACCACGTGACCCCTTGGCAAACGCTTTAACAGTCAGCGCATAAATCCCCATCACGTGTTAACACGTGATGCTCAAAGTAAAAAATATAAAAGTGTTTAACACTTAATTGCAGAACGAAGAAAAGGAATCTGGTCCCACCTTTGGGCGCCCTCACGTGTCCATACGTGACCCCTTTTTCTTTTAGTGTTTAACACTAATTTGAAAACCTTATTTCCAGTGTTTAACACTGATTACCTCCTAGTGTTTAACACTAATTTGGAGATTCTACTTTCAGTGTTTAACACTGTTATCTTCTAGTGTTTAACACTAACTTGAGAGCTTTAACACTGTTGTTATCTAGTGTTTAACACTAGTTTTAATCAAATTGGTTAATCTTCCAGAGGCAAAGCCTCTCATTCAAAATTGAGTAAAATTCAGAGCTATAATGTTCTATGCTCAGTTAAAGATAAAAATGTTATCAAAGCCCCTTAAACTCTTGTTTAGCATTGCTAAATAATGTGGGCTGAAACCAGACAAATGTCTAATGGTCCAACAAAGGGCCAACATTTCGAATCTAATTGGACTTAGCCCAAGTTGGCCATAAGTCCTCAATTTAGACTTAACTGAGCCATTGTGCTCTTAACATAATTTAATTGATCTTGGTTCCAAATTGGGCTACAGATTACTTAATGCACCCCGGTTCAAGGGTACATCTCTTCACTCCTTTGATATTCGTCGTTGTAATTCCTCAACGTCTTCAAAGAGGTGACGGGTCCCGACGACCACACATTTCACAGACTATGATGTCTCTAAACTACGGACTGTGGGGTCTTTAAACTCATGGACTATGATGTCCTTAACCTCGACCGTGATGTCTTTAAACTAACATCGGACTGTGAGGTCCTTAAACTCATAGACTATGATGTCCTTTACCTCGACCGTGATGTCTTTAAACTAACACCGGACTATGGATTCCTTAATTCTACGGACTATGATGTCCTTAACCTTGACCGTGATGTCTTTAAACTAACATTGGACTGTGGAGTCCTTAAGTCCACGGACTATGATGTCCTTAACCTCGACCGTGATGTCTTTAAACTAACATTGGACCGAGATGTCCTTAAACTAACAATGGACCGTAATGTCCTTAAACTAATTATCGACCGCAATGCCCCTAAACTAAACAATAGAGCCCAATTGCTCTCTTGTCGGATCTAAACGGTTCCGTTAAGTTGATCTTAGTCTAAAATCAGACTAATGTATCCTTAACAAACGTTTAAGTTGATCTTAGTCTCAAATGAGGCTAACGTATCCTTAAACCAAACCCCCCAAACCCAAATCTAAGAAAGATACGGATTTGGACTAGTCCACGCCTTACGGACGACAACATAAATTAGTCTCCGTATACAATCCACGGGCAACCAAACACAAAATAAACACCCACGACACGAAGTGACCATCTGAAGAAGGAGAAAGTTGTTACCGCGACGCGGTAGCGTAATTAACTGCAGGGGCTTGCGCCTGCAGGGAAGAGCGTCCCCACAATCAAAAACCCCTCAAGCGAGGGGGAATCTGACGAAGTCTGCTACATCGGCCGCATCCGTTTAAACCTTCGATACATGGTGCCATAAATCAACTTGGCATCTTCAGAGAGGTGGACGGATAGCACCAATTCGCATCTGCCCCGAATTTCAGGCAAGACTTCTGTCTTGCCGTCTTTCGGAGGGGAACAAGGAGATTGTGGAGTTGGAACGGATCCCGAAACTGGATTTTGAGTGGAGTGAGAAGTGGATCCGTTCGGAGTAGCAAAATAAGAAGAAGAAGAAGAACCTTTTGAAGAATGGAGAATAGTCTCAGAAGAAGAAGAGGTAGAAGAAACGGCCGGGGTGTCATTATCTATCCGTATGCCAATGTTGTTGTGCAGCATCCTTCCAGATCTCAATGTAGTCACGACACTCACATTATGGTTCTGTTGTTCAAGAGCAACATGTACATTATATGGGTGACCAGGATTTGGGAGTGTTTGAGATGGAAGCTTCCCTTTCTCTCGCTCGCCTAAAGCCGCGTTCAGCTGTGCAATCTGGGCTTCGATGGTCTTGATGTTTTGCCAGTGTGCAGCGGTGTGTTGCACCAGTGACTGAATAAAAGACTGGATGTTGGCGGTAGATTGAGTCGATTGCTTTACAAACGCCTCCAGACTCCGTTCTAGCGAGGAAACCTTATCGTTGTTTGACGGAACAAAATTTTGAGGAAAAGCATTGTTTCATGGTGCAAAGTTGTTCGTCGGATTTTGAAAAGGTTGGGGTTGGAAGGGATGCTGAAATTGTTGTTGAGTTTGTTGCTGAGCTTGTTGTTGAGGAGGAGGAGGCCTCTAGAAGTTGTTGTGGCCATGGAATTGATGCTGGTTCTGATTCCAGGCAAAATTGGGATGGTTCCTCCAACCGGGATTGTATGTGGAAGAGTATGGATCGTTTCTTGGTCTTTGCTGAAATGCAGCATTAACCTGATCCTGTCCTTGAGAAGATGGGTTGTAAGGACACTCTTCGGTCAAATGGGATGGATCCGAACAACAAGCGCAAATGGTACGAGGGGGAAGAGCAGGGGCAGGAGAAGGAGATGAAAACTTGCTCTCAATTGCTTCCATTTTCCGCGTGATTGCAGCTTCGCCTTCATTGCAATTGAGATATCGAGTTGATGAATGCCTGCCCTAGACTGACCAGAAGAAGTAGAAGAAGAAGAAGAAGAAGAAGAAGAAGAAGAAGAAGAAGAAGAAGAAGAAGAAGTGCTCGGTCTGGTGCTCTCCCATTGAAGCGTTTGTTCCGCAAGATCATCGAAGAATTGCTAAGCTACCTCGTCAGATTTGGATAGAAAATGGCCTTGACAAATGGTTTCCAACAACTGCTTAGTTGCTGGATTCAGGCCCTCATATAAGGTTTGGAAAAGTTGCCATTTCTCAATAATGTGATGAGGGCACTGAACAAGAAGGTCTTTGTATCGGTCAAAGCACTTCCAAAAAGGTTCGGTAGGAAGCTGGGAAAATTGGTTGATTTCGTTTCGAATCCTCGTGGTCTTATGATTTGGGTAGAATTTCTTAAAAAGCGCTTTCACAAACTCGTCCCAACTGGTTATCGAGTGGGATGCGGTGCTATACAACCACTTTTCAGCAAGGTCGCATAAAGTGAAAGGAATGACTCGTAGCCGTATAGCATCATCAGACAGTTGGGTTGTCCTCATCATCGCACAAACGTTCTGAAATTTATTGATGAAGATATAGGCATCTTCGGATTCAAGCCCGTGAAATTTGACCAACATGTTGTGAAGTGGGGCTTAATTTCGAAATTATCCCCATTGGCCGGTGGAAGTGAAAGACAGGTAGGGAGTGCGGCGCGGGTAGGATAGAATCGATCTTGGAGCGCAATTCGCTGTGGCACTTCAACAAGTGGTTGTCGCGCGTTATTCGCACCTAATGGAGGTGGACTAATTCTCGGGGGAGGTAAAGGGATGTTAGGGCGAAATCTCGATACCTCGGAAGAAGAATCTGGTGAATGTGAAGGTGAAGAAGTATGGACAGAATCACGGTCAACGTCGGAGTTGGCCGGCAAGGGTAAAGGTGAAAGAGGCGTGGAAGGAGTTTCGACTGCAGTGTCGATCGCGTAGTCCGTAGCGACTAACGAAACGCGGACTAAATGAGCACTAGGGTCCCTAGTCGAAGCGGACATACACTAAACGAGTTTAGTGTAGTCAAAGCGTAGAATGTGAGAGTAAGAAAACGAAAGTGGAGAAAAAATTGGGTGAAGGTGGTAAAAATGGCGAACTTGTGTTTGTTTCGTAAGAATGGAAAAATGAAATGACAGTTCAACAAACACAATCACAAATGCATAGTCACAAATGCACAATTAATACCTAGACTAGGGTCCTCTACGTCCACTAGAATTGCTCCTAACTGTTCCAAAGTGACAAATTGTGAGATAACCCTCAAATCGCCTCTTCACAGCCAGTTGTGGCCAGGTAAGCACAAGTGAGGTAAGGAGGGTTCCGCTCACGAATCACCGTGAGACTGGCCTTTTACAGTTACCTCCTCACTTGTCTAGCCTAGGCACCACAAAAGTCATGTTTAGATAAACGACCGAATGCCCACAATCTTCCTTTGTCCTATTGAGTGCGACAAGTCCTTAGTTGGCTGAGTCTAGATATTTTTTTATTAAGCTTGAGGTGACACTTATGCAATTAGTAATTTCCGGGGTCTTAGGAAGGGTGATAAAATCCCCACCCAATCTGGATTGGTGTTATAGCCCCTTCAGTCCGTATTAATGATGCAATGCGAAAATCAACAAAGTTATGTTTACAAGCAATCAATCAATTTGTTTTTTACTTTAAATGTGGCGCTGCAACAAATACGGTTAGTTTTTCCTTGGCTTTCTACGGCGAATTTGCAAAGAATCCTGCAAAAATATTATATTGGAAGCGTCAGATTTGAGAAGGAAGGTGTTAAAGAAATAAGTACCGATAAGTTTTCGGATTAAGAAACCCCCGTTGAAATGAATCCAAGTAGCTTGAAAAGTTCGCTTGCGCGGGTCAAACTACCCGGATCTTTGGACTGTACTTTGCAATCACCTTAGCTTTGAATGTACACTTTTCTCCCCACGATCGCAGTTCGTAAATCCGTAAAATCTGAAAATGTCGGAAAAACAGATTATTAGTGCGAAAAAGCGATATGAATGCCCAAATACCTGCACACTAAAAATTAAAAATAACAAGCAATAAAATTGGGACAAAAACAGAACACTGGAGCACAGAGGAAAGTTTTGGAGCAGATGGAGGTGCTTGGGCCGGCGAGCTCGGTTTTATGGGGTAGGTCGCCGGTTCAATTAGGGAATTTGGGCTCCAAACTTCTTCTGTGATCACACTGTTCCACTAATGTCTCACTGGTATTGCTTATCTTTTTAGTTTAGATCCAGAGTGATTGCAGGTCACAAATCCAGAGAATAAAAAATGTTAGGTTGTTAGTTTTTTGTGTTTGTTTAAAAAGAATGGTTTTATCCGTTGAATGTGTTTAGAAAGTTAGTTTTAGACAAAATATGCACAAATTAACCCGAGACTACAAGTGTAAAAGCGTTACCGTCTCCCCGGCAACGACACCATTTGATTGTTATGTTTTTACCGTGTCGTATTTAGAAAGAGTTTTGAAATTACCGCAATCAAAAACGCTGTCGCGTGTAGCGAGCCGTGATGAGTACGGGTCGTCCGCAGGGATATGGTAAGTTCTTAGGCTTGTTTTAACGAGTTAACACCTTGTTTGAGTTATAGTTTATGCTAAATGTCGTAACTAGGATATGTCCAATAAAAAGACTTGTTAAGGGTAGTTTTAGGTTAGCTTGTATGAGGGTGATGTTTGCCGATTCCTTATAGACCCAATTTTGATATTGAAACTAAAGTAATAGGCAACAACGTGGATTAGGGAACTTGAAATACGGTATTCGCAGTTTTGAGCTAAACCGTATTGCTTGTCCCTTGTCCTTCCGTTGATGTCTCTTGACCTTAGTCTTCGGCAAACCACTAGCAATCCGGTCATGATTAGGATTTACCGCTATCGTGGTAGGATAGGATGCTTAACGGATCTGAATTGCGAGTGGTTTGCTCTGAGTTTCAATTGCAAAGTTAAGGTTTTTAAGATTTTAGCAAAAAACATCTTCTAACACAAACTAACCATATTCTACCCTTGACAAGTGAATCGATTACTCACACATATTCACAACAACAAAATAAAAAGGAAAAGAGTAAAGCAACATAATAAGAAAAGAAAAGACAAAGAGAGAACCGATAAAACGTGCAAATTCCTTCACTTATTCTTTGATCCCTTACAATTGTGAAATCAAAATACCAAACTTTAAGGTTGCAAGCTCACTAAAGAGGTTGCAAGATCAAAGTAAAGCAATGATTTCACAAGTTCCAAATATGTAGAAGGCAAGACATATGTAATGAAATAAGAACTTTATTGAATTTTCAAACAAGATACAACTATTCTTGAAGTCAAGAACCTAAGCCTTAAGCTTGCAAGTTCAATGGAGAAGTTGCAAGGTCAAGAAAAAGGGGAAAGAGCTCAAGAGTTCAAAGAGAAAGCAAGTTACAAATTACAAGAGTTCTAAAACAAAACTAAAGCAAAAGTATCCCCTCCCTTGCCCCTTGGTCTGGTATTTATAGGATCAAAAGAAAATTAAACAAGTAATAAAAATGAGATGATGTGACTGCAAGGGAGGGACAAAAGAAATGTGGGGACCATTGGGGTTAGGGGGCCGGCGAGCTCGGTCAGAATGCACATGTGGCCGGCCAAAATCCGAGCTCCTTGGCTTGTGTTGATGTGGTGGTCTTGAGTGCTCTCCAATATTACTCTGGTGCTGCTTGATTTGTGTATGCCTGGGTTGTACTCAGACATTTGAAGGGAAACCTTGATGCTTCATATCACATCATATCTTGTAGGATTTATTACACTTGTCCCCCCACTTGCACAAGCCATCACTTGTGTCATGGGCAGCCCCACCATGGTCCAAGTCACCAAAGATCTAGTGCACACTTGTTATGTATTGGACCAAAATTGCGTGCACATTATTTGTTGCAAAAGAACTCTTTGGGTATTGATCGGTTTGCAGTTCAGGTTGTAGTGTCGGCTCAAAAATGTAATATCCGTGATTTTGAGTATGTTTCCAGTATTTTATCACAAACGCCTATAATCTGTATTACTGAGCAGACACTGGTTAATAGTACCGATATATAACAAAATAAACAATGAATGCGTGGTATTAAAATGCAGTTTTTAGTGATGAACAGGCGTCCACCATGAGTTTTCTCGGTTCTGAGATTGGTATGTGAAACCCAATTCGAGGAGATGGATGATCCGTTTGCGGGTTCATGGTGGACCCGGTATGGTTCCCCGGGGCAAGAAATGTATGTTATGCAGTAGACGATGAGCCTGGCAGAGGGACTACTACCCACCGGTGATAGTATTTGGGCTCGGCGGTTATCCGGAGGATACCGACTAGAGTCGTGAGATGGATATAGGCCGGTCCGGACTGACGGAATCCGTGGGCCGATCCGGACTGACGGAGCCCGAGATATGAGGATTTACGTGTCGATGCTGGACACGGGTTTCATGATATTTCGAGTGTCGATGTTGGACACTCAGGTTCCATGATTTTGATGTGTCGTTGATGAACACACGTTGGTTGATATCCTCATATTTACATGCATATGCTTTCATGATATTTCGAGTGTCGATGTTGGACACTCAAGTTCCATGATGTTGTTGTGTCATTGATGGACACGTGGATGATATCCACATGCATACAGGCATTAATTATTGTTGGCATATATGCATACATGGTCACCTAAGATATCATAGTATTACTTTCATGATATAGTTGACCTAGGAAATCGTTGTTTTATTCGATTTCTACCTGCTGATATTTTCTACTCATGAGTTGGCAACCCACCCCCGTTGTGCCACAGTTCTTGCAGGTTTGACCGCATGGATCAGTAGCGGTATCGCTAGCACACAGCTTGCATTTGGGTGATTTGCTATGGTAGGTGGGACACATTGGATCGTGCCCACTCTTGTATTATTATTCCTGTTGTATCTAGTCAACTCCATCAATCAGAAACTAGTATTTGTATAAGTAGTAAGACTTAGCAAGACTTGTGGTTGCGAGACTTTGATCGATGGGTTATATGTTCGCTTGGTAGATTTGATGTCTTGTTTTATTCACTATCCTTTTGTGTTGATCTTCGCCGTTGGGCGTCGTATACATATATTTCTGACTTGCATGGTTGTGATTCCGCTGATTGGCGAAGAACTAGCTCCCGCTTGGGGATGCCTTTATTGTTGTTATGTATATGTGGTTTTGGATCAAAATATACAAGGGAGGTGCTGCCCAAATTTTAAAAGACGAAACATGTTTTTCGACTAGCATAATCCACTTGCATTTTCATGTTCCATTATCTATGCATTTAAGAAAATGTTTGATTTCATCTTACCTTTATTTCAAAACTTCACCCCTTTTATTTTCTTTAAAAGGTTTAGATTTCTGGGCTTCAGCTTACTTAATTTACGTTACGCCTTTAGACGTTGCGTGATTTAAGTGCCGGCCATGAACTAAATTTCAGGTCGTGACAACTCAAAACCAATCTAAACTTGCAAGAGCATCATGCTGAGTGTTTCTCCTCTCTTTCCTAATTGCAGCGACCGGGTGACTAGACATAGGTTACAGCTATATAATAAATTGACTGAGCCAAACTATATTGATTGGCAAGGGTTTTTCCAGATGTCCATTACCTATAACAAGCTGGGCCACCTCCTTACTACTAAATCCCCCACCGTCCCAGATCCAGTTTCCACCGTCGCGGATGTTGATATTCGTAAGACAAGGGAAAAAGACAGTGCGAATGCCAGGTGTCTCGTATTGGCCTCAATGGATAGTGAACACCAGAGGCAGCAGGAGAAAATGGACTTAGCTTCCATCTTCCTCTATAACAAATATTTATATAGAGAGCAATCTCGTATCGCAAGATATGAGACCTCGAAGGAATTGCTTCAAGCGGGGTTGGCTGTCGGGTCATCTGTAGGGACCACGTCCATACAATTATCAGCTATATTGAAAAACTCATGGACCTGGAGACCACGTTGGAGAACGAGTTATGTACTAACTTGATTCTACAGTCCCTCTCTTCTACTTACGCCCTGAAGGAAACCGGGGAGACACCCATTCTGCTTATTGGGGAATCATCCTCTTCTAGATCCAAGGCGAAAGCCAAGGGAAAGAAGAAAAAGGACTTCACTAAGACGATAGGCGGTGTCAGTAAGGTAGAAGGAAAGGGCAGGGCAAAAGTTTCGGGGCTAACAGTGGGGAAGGAGGGATGTTCCTATTGTCACGGGAAAGTGCATTGGCAGAAGAAATGCAGGGCTTGAAAAGCCAGAATCCAGGATCCAGGATCCGAAGCACGTTGTGGCTTCGGCTGTAAGTCGATGTCGCGCACCCCACGTGTTCGCGGGGAGGCGGAAATTGCAAAAAATGATTTTTACGGGCTTCGCAACACCGACTTGAACCAAGGATCGATTATAAACCATAGCTAGCAAACTACTTGAGGTTTAACTACTCGGATGAATGTTATACCTCGTAGTATCGTGTCCTTCGGGTCTTCTTGTTGTCCTCCTCATCATCGTAGGCTCCGAGGATCGAAACGGATCAAAGCAACCTCGACGGCCTCCTCGAGTCAAAGACGATCCACCCGAGAGTCTATAGTCCGAGCTCCTATCTCGAATCTGAGATAACTACGGCTTCTAGTTTGTTAAACTAGAAGTCCTAGAGGGTGTAGAGTAAAAAGATGGAGTGCTTTGTCTCTTGGAACCCTAGGTTTCTCAACTCACTAGACTTTTAGGGTTTAGAGGAAGAAGAAGAAGACTTGAAGAAAACTTGGTGAAGAATGAACTAAAGAAAAGCTTGGTTGCCCTCTCCTTGAAAAAAAATGAACCAAACTTATATTTTAAGAGATAAAATATCTAATAAAGTGAAAATATCTCACAAATATCAACTATGGTTCAAAAAATCTCAAGGGTGAGTCATGCATAATCTTTTGTCAACCCAATGAGTCATCCTCATCCAACAAATATCTCCACCTCATTTCCTAATCTCATTTAAGTTTAATTCATAAAAGAAATCAAACCCTAAATGAGGTGTCTCCTTTTAGAAGCTTTCCCGAGTAATTAAGAGAATGCCCTTCATCCGTATATACATACCCGCATCCGCATTCCGAAGAATACGAATACAAAGAGACGAAAATAATCCATCAATATAATACTAGGATCCGGCTTAAACCAAAGCCCACTAGTATTATCCGTCCGATCATCATATGTGCACAAGTACACGTAAGTGATCGAAGCCCTGCCGTAAAACCATATGGTCTCTACACCTTTTGCCCGGTGCAGGGAAACTCTCTATGTGGGACTCTAAAGACTCGACACTACGCTGGAAGTGGGTTTAACCACAAGCCGCAAGCGGTACTAGCTGCACGTAACGGCTACCCAGGTATGTGTCGATAAGAAGGCTGATGATCTAACTCATCCGAACTCCTACTGAGCCTGCACGTGACAATCTCTGTACAGACACATCTGTTCGTCTAAGAGTATCGCATATCGGGCCTAAGGGGGCGGTAATCGTAAGACCCTTAATAGTGCAATAAGTCATGTCGGAGAGTAGCCCAATACACCCTGAGAAACTAATGGAGTACCTAGTAGTAAATCTCGCTTGCCTTGGCCAAGGACTTTGTGTAATGGCCTTCCGAACACAGCGCGATATCAACCCCCAATATCGGGAGAGACGAATCCTATCTAACCGCCACTGCCTCCAAGTGCTTCGGGATTGCACCCAACTACTACCTGTTTGCATGACTCCTTTAAGCCGTGGTAGGGTAGTAATCAAAGTACAGTGGGAACACACTCGAGGCGAAGCAGCAGTGTCAAGTCGACGGACTAAGCTGTACTCATGTCACCAGGGAAATGCTACCCGACGATAGGTATAATACCCACCAACAGTTCCCGACGAGTCCTGTCCAGTGTACTCATAACCTAATGAGCACCTGCATACTATCTCCAGTACGACGTACTAATGGCTGTGGGACAGACCATCTCC
The DNA here is from genome assembly GCA_030015575.1 of Agapanthus africanus. Lineage (NCBI taxonomy): Eukaryota > Viridiplantae > Streptophyta > Magnoliopsida > Asparagales > Amaryllidaceae > Agapanthus > Agapanthus africanus. The sequence goes on from JASDDO010000031.1 coordinate 243,254,048, forward strand.
CCTGCTGGGATGAGAAGCGTATACACTAGTCTACTGTGGAGTATCGATGCCCCGTCTCGATAATCCTACGACTAGGGACCTGTATATGATGTGCTTATAGACTACCCAGCCCCCACTAGTGTGACTGCAATCACAATACTGGTAATCAAGCAAAGATCCTAAGGGCTTTACCAATATGTATAAGCGATATGCTAAGAAAACAAATGCACATATTGAGGTAGAAACAAACCAGGTAGCATACTACCATTTCGAGCAAGACTGTTACTATATCAGTGTATATCCCAAGCTCCCATTAAGTAATATACAATCCGGTATGATACAATAATGGCCTCTAGGGTATATATCAATAACATCGGTTTCGGGTGTGTTTGTGATTGAAAACTGTATGTCAATTAACTCTACTTCCTAGGTTCTAGATACCAGATTAAGATCTCATATCTGTAATTCATTACAGGCTTTGAGAAACCATAGAGTTATCAGGGCATGTGATATGACTCTCAGGGTTGCTAACGGAATGAGCATGGACGCTGTATCCGTAGGGGAATATCACCCAGGATTGACAAGTGGGCAAATATTAATTTTACGTAACTGTTTGTGTGTACCTAGTCTAGCTTGTAATATCATATCTGTATCTTTACTTTCTAAAGAAGGATATGATTTTACATTTGTAAGTGATGTACTCCATATCCACCTTAATCATGGTTTGATTGGGTCAGGTACACTAGAGGACGGTATATACGTATTAAATCAAGCTCATGTTTTCAACATCCAGAACACACTTAAAAGAAAGTCTTCATAATTAAATAAGGTTTTCTTATGGCATTGTAGACTGAGTCACATCAATGAAACAAGGTTGACGAAGTTACATAAAGAAGGATATTTGGATCCGTTCGAATATCAGTCTTATGCAACTTGTCAATCATATCTCAAAGGAAAGATGACAAAGAATCCATTCACTGGACACGGAGTAAGAGCGAGCGAGCTCTTGGGACTCATACACATCGATGTGTGTGGTCCAATGTCTACACATGCACGGAGTGGTTATTCCTATTTCATTACTTTTACGGATGATTTCTCTAGGTATGGACATGTCTTCTTGATGAAACATAAATCAGAGGCCTTTGAGAAATTCCGGGAATATAAGAATGAAGTGGAAAAACAAATAGGCAAAAGTATCAAGACACTAAGTTCTGATCAAGGTGGTGAATACTTAAGTGCCGAGTTCCTGGATTACTTAAAAGAGAATGGAATTCTCTCTCAGCTTACTCCTCCATACACACCACAACACAATGGTGTATCGGAAAGGCGGAACAGAACCCTATGGGATATGGTACGTTCCATGATAAGTAACGCTGAGTTGTCGCGATCCTTCTGGGGTTATGCACTAGAATCAGCTACATATCTTTTGAACAGGGTTCCTACTAAGACTGTGCCTACCACACCATATCAGATGTGGAGTGGGAAGAAACCCTATCTTCACTATCTGAAGATATGGCGATGTCCAGCTTTTGTTAAAAATCAGCATGCGGACAAGCTCGAGGCAAGCTCAGTACTGTGTAAGTTTGTGGGATACCCAAAGAACTCTAGGGGGTATCTTTTCTATTACGCAGAGGAACAAAAGGTTTTTGTTTCTCGTCATGCACACTTTTTGGAAAATCAATTTTAGGAGAAAGAAACTAGTGGGAGCGCAATAGAACTGGAAGAAATTCCAGAACTGGAAGAAATTCCAGAACCACAAGCTATTACTGAAAGCATGGTAGAACCAGAGATTTTGAAAGAACAGGACATCCCCGCGCCACTCCGCAAGACTAGTAGGTGTTAGTTATATGTATGCGCTAGAGGCTATTATTGTACATGATTGTATATTATAGTGGATGCTTGAACATATATAGAGAGGACTTTCTTGCTCGACATGATAGTATGCTATCTGGGTGCTCTTTATCTTAACATGTATACTTGTATCACTATACTGTCTCTCCGTTACATGTTGATAAAGCCTTTAGGATGTGTACTTGACTACCATGACTATGATGCAGATCATACTAGTGGGGCTAGGGTAGTCCACAAGTTCATCCTTTAATTGTTCCTAGTGTTGGATATATGTATGCCCTAGAGGCCATTATATGATAGTGGATGTATCTATACATGTATATATATATTCAGTGTACATTCTTGCTCGACATGATAGTATGCTATCTGGTTCTTCTTTATCTGACATGTTGATTTGATCATGCTTTTATTCATTCATACATGCTGATAAAGCCCTGAGGATATCAGCTTGACTACTGTGATTATGATGGAGATCATACTAGTGGGACATCTGTAGTTTATAAGCATATCCTGGAATGTCCCTAGTCGTAGGTATATCGAGACGGGGCATTGATATACCAGAGCAGACTAGCGTATATGATACTAGACCCATACGATGGGCGATGAATGTTCACACATTCATCGATGTTTGACATCGAGATCATATACGGGTGCTCAGTGGTGACTGGGTACACTGGACGGACTCACCGAGAACTCCTATATGGAATTATATCTATCGTCGGATAGCAGTTCTCAGGTGACACTGGTGCAGGTTAGTCTGTAGACCCGAGATCGTCATAGAGTCTTGTGTGCTCTCCCACTGTACTTTGATTACCACCCTACCACGGCTCTACTGAGTCGTGCAAACAGCTGGCCGTTGGGTACAGTCCCGAGACACACGAAGGCGATGAGCGATAGGAGGGGTTTCGTCTCTCCCGGTATTGGGAGTTGATGCTGTGCTGTGCTCGACTGGTTATATCAGTAAGTCCCTGGCCAGGACTGCTGAGATTTACTGATAAGTGTTATCAGTAGTTTCTCGATCTGTTATAGACCATTCATCGGCACGACTTATTGAGTTATTGGGGTCGACGTTACCATCCCTAGACTCGATATGCAGCATATCTGACGAAGAGACCGGACTGTACGGTAGTGTTGCCGGTTGCTCGACGGGAGTTGTAGCAGGTTCGCTTGTTTTCTTCTGATCGCTCAATACCCGGGTGGCCGTTATGTTTAGCTGACCGCTTGCGGCTTGGGGGTGCTTGATATGATCATCACCCACTGCCGGCGTATTGACGAGTCTTAGAGTCCCACAAAGGAGTTACCTAGTCCAGGCGAAACGTTGTGGTGCGCGTATGCGATATGCGCATGGACCCGGTTAAAATGCGCGTATAAGATACCGTATATTAATCGGGCGGCTTGCTTTTGGTCAGGTCGTATGTGATATGACCGGATTGCTAAATCAAGTGTTGATTTATCATTTGACCATTAGTTTCTCACTAGAAAATCTTTCTTGTATTTTTGGATGTATGCATGCATGTATGCATTCTTTCTTGTTCATGCACATATGGATGTGCATGCACACATACATACATACATCATCCTTCATGGTTGTATATACATAGAAAATGGTGGCAATATAAGACTCACACCTTGTTTTTTTTATATGGATAATTATTTCTATTTGTGTTTAAACAAAAAGAAAAAGAAAAGGATAATTCATGGTTTGTTTCTACACTCGTCTTTGACCTAACCATGCTCACCCACCTTTTAACCATGGATTAACTTTTCTTTTGTGTTTCAAACTCAAATACAATAATATCTATATTTTTAACCATGGTTTGAGATGAAGAGTGGAAAATATATATGTTTATATTTTCCATTTTTTCATAAGAGATTATCTTTTCTCTTGTTTTAAAAAGGCCATCATCTTCTTCCTCCTTCTTCTTTTGCTCTCTAGATTTCTCTAGTGAGCAAATTACTCACCAAGTTAGGATTTTGAAGTGAGAAAAGCCACCACAACATCATTCTACACAAGTCTTGCCCACTTGTTTAGAGTGTTAGCTTTATTTTTTTCTCTTGATCAAGTGAAGTTGCGAGCTTGGACAAAGGAGCTTCGGGTGGATCGTTGTAACGTCTTCAAAATAATAAAATATGATTTTTGGGAAATTTTATAATTTAATATTATTTTAATGAATATTTTAATATTCTGGTATAATTAAATACAGATAAATGGGGAAAAATTATGGAAAATTCTAAAATAAGGTATTTTAAGGAATTGCCTCGTTTTCTGTGCATGCCCCCATTTCCTCTCGTATTGACCCTGGGTACTTCTAGTTTTGACTGATTCCATCTAGGGTGAAATCTGGGTTGATTTTCCTATGTTGGTGTATGTTTTACGACTTGATTTAGCATGGATTTTGGTATTTGGTGATTCATTCCTGTCGGATGGCGTTTGGACGTCAACGACAAGTGGATATTGATTGTGTTTACATGCGAGTCGATAGGTTTTTACCTATGCGGGTAGCGTGTGCTATTTTGGTTTCCGATGTGATTTTCATGTGCTTTAGCGTTGTGATATACTTGTAGGTACCCCGCGTGATGTTGAGGCAAAGGAGGTGAAGATAGCGACATCGGCTTTGGCACACGAGAAGCAAGGAGAGTAGATTTATATCTACGGGGAGAAGTCGGGTGGATGGCGTATAGCACCCCCGCAGTCCGTGGTGTTGTATACGAATACGTATACACACGTATATTATTATGTGTGGTTAGGATCATTGATAGTAATAATGGTATTCTTGATGCTGAGATCCTTGGGTGTAGTATAGTGCGAACCCTAGGGTAGCGATTGCACTCATACCTATACTTACCCTTATATTTACACACATTCTTGCATTCATTCTCTCATATGTTGGTGCGTATATCTACACATGGGTATGGGACTATGTGTTCATATACGGGTTTGGTGATGATACGTGGGTTTGAGGTGTTACTTGATGTGAGGCCGTGAGATCGGCGGTGTGACACAGTCGCCTTTTGAGGTGCGATATGATAGTTTAGCGGGCCTTTGGACATGTGCTTTACCCGCATTCATATTTTTATAGATGGTATCGATTTGTACTAGACTTACAGTAGTACCCCAGATGTGTGATCTGATGATGGTGATACCTGATATGTGATGAGATAGTGTGACATTGACCCCTACCCAGCTATTGGGATGCCATACGACGATTTACCGTACGAGCCGATATTGATGATAGATCCGTCCTCATGATTCGAGGATATCTTACGATATGTTATTGAGGCGAGATCACCGACTATCATATCTATACTTATATATTGACTCAGATTAGGTGGTTTCATACCCCTCCGGTCCAGATTTCTTAGTGGGCATTGGACTAGACCGAGTCATACCTATTTCAAAAGTAACGAATCGGGGATATTTTAAAGATAAGCTGAAGGGTTATACGGATATTTTCAAATGATGCATCTTTTCTTAAAACACCGTAGCCCTTACTTTACCAAAAGCCCTGATTCGTCTTATTTCAAAAGGCAAGGTTGCATGACATATCTTGTGAGGCAGGTTCTGTGTTTTTGCGTTGATTATTCGTTTCCGCATTATTCCTGCTATCTGCATTGCATCGCTTGTATTGTTGTGATATTCAGTCATGCTGCTAGGACACCAGCACCATTATCGATGATGCATATGCTCCACGTACACTTGTTGCCGGCTCACACACTTATCATCGATAATTGCCATGTCACTACACTGTAGTACTATTGCATTCAGTATATGATCCTTGCATGACATGATGATGTACATACATTCCTTCACATGTAGCATGCTTCATGCTTGATTTTACGCATTGAGATATGTTGTTTCTATGATATTTCTGGATTTGGGAACCGAGGGTGTTTTAAAAAGAGAATATATCATTACTTTAAAAACCCGGTTACCCTTGATATGATATTTCAGTGCGTCCACCATGTGTTTTCTCGGTGCTGAGAGCGACATGTGTAACCCGAATCGAGGAGTGGATGAGCCGATTGCGGGTACATGGTGGACCCGGTATGGTTCCCCTCGGCAAGATGATCGTTGAGCTTTGTCGATTGAGCCTGGAGGCGGGCGAGCACCTACCGGTGATTGGTTGGACCAGGCGGTTATCCGGAGGATACCGACCAGAGTCGATAGATGTTTGGGCATACTTCCGGGGCCGGGGGCCGAGGGCCGATACCGCAGACAGAGCCCGCGGGCCGATCCGGACTGACGGAGCCCGATATATGAGGATTTACGTGCCGATGCTGGGCACGGTTTTCATGATGTTTTCGGGTGTCGATGCTGGGCACCCTGGTTCCATGATTTTGATGTGTCGCGAGGGACACGGGTGGATTATATCCTCATATTTCCATGCACAGGTTATGATATTTACTTGCATGATGGTTATTATCAGTGGGTGACGAGTGGACGGGATCCACGTGTGTGCAGATTTGATTACATTGATCATACCTCATATTCTTGACATGCTATTACCTGAGGCACTAGCACGAGCTCTTGGCATTACACTCATGTATAGAGATTACATTGCCAGTTTAGCATGTTTCAGCTTTATTCATATTGAGGTTTATTTATATCTGATCGTATTGACCTAGGATGGGTCATGCATTCGATCTCTGCTTGTAGATATATCTCTATTCACGAGTTGGCAACTCACCCCCGTTGTGCCCCAGTTCTTGCAGGTTTTTGCCGTACAGATTCCTTAGCGGCATTTCGGGCACACTGCTTCCATCGGGTGACTTGCATGGTTAGGTGGGTTCTTTTGTATCAGAACCGCTATTGTATAGGTATTATTCATTGTATCTAGAATTGTCCATCAACTAAAAACTTGTTTATTGTTTCAGACTTAGAAAACAGTGTTGTTTTATTTCGACCTTAGAGTCGCGCTAGTAGTATTACGGTTTTCTGGCTGTTTTGAGTTTCTTTTTTTTTGGGTTTTGATCCTCGCCCTTTGGCGTTGTATATTATTATTGCTTGCGTGGTTGTGACCGTCGATGGACGAAGAGCTAGCTCCCGCTTGGGGATGCCTTTTATCATTTCATATATATTATTCTTGTTGTACCCCGTTCGGGGCCAGTTTTTACAAAGGAAACTCTGCCGAAATTTTCAGGAAAGGTTACACATTTTAAAAAAATGCATATTCGGCTTAGTTATTTAAAAACTTTGATTTCCAAACATGATTTCCTTACTTTTCAAAAACAGTTTTCCTTATTTACTCTTTAAATGGTTTTAGATTGCTGGGCTTTTGGCTTACTTGGATCAGATGGGGTCCTATAGACTTCATATGGTCCAAGGGCCAGTCACGTGCTCTTTCGGGTCGTGACAAAGTTGGTATCAAAGCGCTAGGTTGACCTTGGTTCGAGTCTAAGTTTGACTATGTGGAGCCTAGGGCGTTATTTATATGCGGAACTTAGGCTTGACCTTACGGAACTTAGACTTGGTCGAGGGGGTGTAAACCCGAACTTTCGTTGTGTAGGATGACCCTTGGTTGATGGAATAGGTGACTAAAGTAGTGTGACGTACCGTTGGTATGTTCCGCGGCATACTTACGACACGACACTCCGCTTAAGGAACCTTAGGATGTACATACTTTCGAGATCAGTGATTCTCTTCATATCCAGGATTATACATCCATTTGAGATCCCCGATTCTATTAGTTTCATGATCATACCTTCATTGATGTTGTTCCTTCCTATGATCATGTATCCACTCTGGATCCGTTGTTTCCCTTCTTGCCACTGGTGTGCTCTCTTGATACTCGATTGAGGTTCCTGTCACCATGTTTGAGCGCAGTTTGGGCTGCTGCTAGGGTTACGGCCGGTTTGAGCTCGTTTGGTACGAGGGCCGACCATTGTGTTTTCTGGTGACATGAGAACGTCTCGAGTTGGTATTGTGGATTGTGACCTCTAGTGGAGGCAAGTGCTTGGTCTTGCACCGGATGATCGGGTCATTGTTAGAGCTGCCAGTTGAGAGAGGACTGTTGATGTACAGCATACCTCAGAGATTGTGATGTCGCCTACCGTGCAGACAGATGGACCAGCTGTTGCTGAGATTGACAGGATGTTGCTTTCGGAGCTTACGAGCTGAGATTGCCGGAGCTTTCAGGTAGATATGCGACAGATGATAGCTAGCCTACCCGATTTGAGAGACGAAGGTGATTCGTCCGATTTTTGCGCCGGAGCGGGCCCAGTTGTGTTGAAGATCTCCAGTGTGGAGAGTCTTGCTCAGATCTAGAGCAGACCGATTCTGAGATGACCGCTTATGTATCGTCTTTACTGGGGGATTGAGGTGTTGTTCGGCGTACAGGCGTATGAGCCAGTTGTTGCTGCAAATGATGAGATATCGCCCAGATGATTGGAGCTACTGCAGCATGAGCATATTCTTGAGATATGATGGTGAGTCGCTAGTCACCGAGGATGAATGACTAGGACGTGTGGTGAGTTCGCTTACCCCGATGCGAGGTCATCAGGTGGATTGATTCCAGCTAGAGGCGACTTCATGCAGATTCGTTGAGAGTTGATTGAGACGATCGAATGTCAGGAACCTATTTTCCAAGTTTAAAGTATACGGAAAGACATACAGGTGATTCTATGGACCCTCTAGAAGAATGAAACCCTAACTGGACTTAATGACCGTGTGAAAGCCTTTGAACCTTAGGGTTTGCGGCAGTTCCTCGGCGCCATTAGTGAGGCTTGGGTTTGCCCTTCTACGGCTGGACCACCGACGCCGTGGCATGTACTCGATACTACTAAACTGTACCCGAGATGTGAGCTCTTGGGGGATCATGAGGTTCTGACGAGTCGATCGGATGGTTCGACATCTTTCGGATATTGTGATGGGACACTGCTTGGGAGGCTCTAGATGTGAGCATAGCCGTCGGAGCGCAGTTCGTGTAGCCACGATGAGATTAGTCCGAATCAGTAGATATTTGAGCAAGGTGGAGTAAAGAGTTCGCACGAGATTTCGATGAGATGACGTTCCACTCCGCTGACATCAGAGATGTGACATGCACGTTGAGGACGTGTTCGGCTAGATATCTTCTACGGAGTGATGAAGATACCGAGTTCGTGATTTCGAGTCCGTGTTAGAGACTTCGGATGGACCGTAGCCGAGGACATTGCAGTGTGCAGATAAAGACGCGACGTCGAATGGTCGATGACACAGACAAGCGGGACAAGAAGTTCGTGCGAGAGGCAGACGAGATGTTACTACACCCCGTTAAGATTAAAGGCCGGACAAGCATACAGAGGCGCATAGATGCGACCAGCTTCCGAGGGGATGTTGTACTAAGGACGCAGAGGTCCAGAGAGCGAGAAAAGATTACGCCAGAGTACCAGCCTCCTTACAGTTTGGCTTAGGCAAGATCAGAAGAGACCTTGAGTAGGATTCCTTCCAGTACACTGCTGCAATAAGAGTTGCACCCAGGATCGGATGTGTGATATGCATTCAGAGGACCCGAGGTCGGCGCCAGAGATGTGCTGCTTTACGAGCGGTCGTAAGGATTGACCGCGAGATGACCAGGGAAGTGCAAGAACGGAATCGTTCCTGTCAGCACACCTGACCGGGCCGATGAGTCGATGGATTGCGAGTTGGTAATCTACAGGAAGGATCAGGAACCAGAGGCAGAGGACGCCAGCCGCGAGCAAGAGGCAAGTAGATATCTTGCGCCGCTAGCATCAGATGTACCGGTACCTTCTCGACCCTGAAGGAGGGTATACCGACGACGGTAATTATGATTTGTGATTTTGTGATTTGATTATCACGTATCCGTTGCTTTGGATTTCGGTATTTTGGGCGATCTATTCGCATGATTTAGTCTTGATGACTGAGTTTCATGATATTTGATTTTGTGCACCATGGTTGCACCTACTGGGTATTTATACCTTGTACATAGTTATTACTCTTGAGCTGTTGATTGCGATTTCATGCCTATTTTATGCTGGTGATTTGATTTACGCTTCCAGCAGAGTTTCATGTAATTTTAGTGTTTTGATTTTGCACTCGGTATAGCTTATATGTGCTTGTAGTGCATCGATATGTGTTTTGTGCCCGCAGCTGCACACGTTTATGATTTTCTTCATATCTGGATACACTTGGTGTTGCTGCTTATGTATTTGAGTTATTGCTTGGTATTTGTGCATGGGATGCACCAATTCTATACTTCGTGCATTTGTCGCACCAGTTTTATGTTTCTTGCGTTTATCGCATCAGATTTATATTTCGTGCCTTTGTTGCACCGGATTTATATTTTGTGCATTACGATTGCACCTGACTTCGATTTGATGCCTTCCGGTATGTCGATTTTGATTGTGATATTGATGTGGATTCTTGCATTCCGTGCTTTTGACTGGACTTACGCATATTCGACGTTGCTATTGGATTTTGTGATTCCGTGCATATTGAGTGCGCAGGGTCTAGATTTTCATTCGTGCATGATGGATGCACCGATTTGGATTTTCGCGCATGTTGGGCGCATGTTTTGAGATACGATTTTGGGGCACACCAGATGCACTAAATCGAGATTCTTCGTGCATGTCAGATGCACCTGTTTTGGCTGTCAGGCACACATGTTGCCTATGACAGATGCTTCGTGCACACCCGTTGCATCTAGATGTTGTTTTGTGCACATGTTTAGCGCATATATGGATTTTGATTTCCGTGCGCGTCAGACGCACAGGGTGGTGTTATGTGCATTTTTGGAATTTATTCCTTTTGGAGCAGTACATTTTTATGATGTGGGATATTTGCTTTCATACTAAGCAGGACTAGTCAGTGGACAGTGCCTGGATATATTTTGCATGCATCGATAGTTATCGAAGGGATTTCCGAAAAGCGAGCTATAGTCTCAGTATATACCTACGTGTCCGATATGACACAAAACGTTTTAAAAACAAGGAAACCCTTCTGATTATTTTCAAAATGGTGGAACGTGCTTATTAAACAAAGGATATATATACACATATATAGTTATTTTCTTATGAGAAACGTCCGCCACTGTGCAGTGTTACGCGCATCGCACAGCGACTTAAAAAGATTTGGCATACAGTTGCATCAGCTAATTACATGTATAGATTGGGTGTCTACATGTATAGTCTTGGTCCATATCATATTGATTTTGTATTGGATTTGACATTGTGTCGTTACCATGACTCCGATGATTGCGGATGCTTGATGGAGTGTTGCTTTTGAGTTATCTGCTCAGTACTCATGCGCATGCATTGCGCTATGATGTTTTATGTATAGATGATTTCGGAGCCCCGATGACTTGGAATTTGTATTGAAATATTTAGTATTTGGGGGTTTAAATTTAAATTCGGGGATCGAATTTCTTTAAGGGGGGTAGATTGTAACGTCTTCAAAATAATAAAATATGATTTTTGGGAAATTTTATAATTTAATATTATTTTAATGAATATTTTAATATTCTGGTATAATTAAATACAGATAAATGGGGAAAAATTATGGAAAATTCTAAAATAATGTATTTTAAGGAATTGCCTCGTTTTCTGTGCATGCCCCCATTTCCTCTCGTATTGACCCTGGGTACTTCTAGTTTTGACTGATTCCATCTAGGGTGAAATCTGGGTTGATTTTCCAATGTTGGTGTATGTTTTACGACTTGATTTAGCATGGATTTTGGTATTTGGTGATTCATTCCTGTCGGATGGCGTTTGGACGTCAACGACAAGTGAATATTGATTGTGTTTACATGCGAGTCGATAGGTTTTTACCTATGCGGGTAGCGTGTGCTATTTTGGTTTCCGATGTGATTTTCATGTGCTTTAGTGTTGTGATATACTTGTAGGTACCCCGCGTGATGTTGAGGCAAAGGAGGTGAAGATAGCGACATCGGCTTTGGCACACGAGAAGCAAGGTGAGTAGATTTATATCTACGGGGAGAAGTCGGGTGGATGGCGTATAGCACCCCCGCAGTCCGTGGTGTTGTATACGAATACGTATACACACGTATATTATTATGTGTGGTTAGGATCATTGATAGTAATAATGGTATTCTTGATGCTGAGATCCTTGGGTGTAGTATAGTGCGAACCCTAGGGTAGCGATTGCACTCATACCTATACTTACCCTTATATTTACACACATTCTTGCATTCATTCTCTCATATGTTGGTGCGTATATCTACACATGGGTATGGGACTATGTGTTCATATACGGGTTTGGTGATGATACGTGGGTTTGAGGTGTTACTTGATGTGAGGCCGTGAGATCGGCGGTGTGACACAGTCGCCTTTTGAGGTGCGATATGATAGTTTAGCGGGCCTTTGGACATGTGCTTTACCCGCATTCATATTTTTATAGATGGTATCGATTTGTACTAGACTTACAGTAGTACCCCAGATGTGTGATCTGATGATGGTGATACCTGATATGTGATGAGATAGTGTGACATTGACCCCTACCCAGCTATTGGGATGCCATACGACGATTTACCGTACGAGCCGATATTGATGATAGATCCGTCCTCATGATTCGAGGATATCTTACGATATGTTATTGAGGCGAGATCACCGACTATCATATCTATACTTATATATTGACTCAGATTAGGTGGTTTCATACCCCTCCGGTCCAGATTTCTTAGTGGGCATTGGACTAGACCGAGTCATACCTATTTCAAAAGTAACGAATCGGGGATATTTTGAAGATAAGCAGAAGGGTTATACGGATATTTTCAAATGATGCATCTTTTCTTAAAACACCGTAGCCCTTACTTTACCAAAAGCCCTGATTCGTCTTATTTCAAAAGGCAAGGTTGCATGACATATCTTGTGAGGCAGGTTCTGTGTTTTTGCGTTGATTATTCGTTTCCGCATTATTCCTGCTATCTGTATTGCATCGCTTGTATTGTTGTGATATTCAGTCATGCTGCTAGGACACCAGCACCATTATCGATGATGCATATGCTCCACGTACACTTATTGCCGGCTCACACACTTATCATCGATAATTGCCATGTCACTACACTGTAGTACTATTGCATTCAGTATATGATCCTTGCATGACATGATGATGTACATACATTCCTTCACATGTAGCATGCTTCATGCTTGATTTTACGCATTGAGATATGTTGTTTCTATGATATTTCTGGATTTGGGAACCGAGGGTGTTTTAAAAAGAGAATATATCATTACTTTAAAAACCCGGTTACCCTTGATATGATATTTCAGTGCGTCCACCATGTGTTTTCTCGGTGCTGAGAGCGACATGTGTAACCCGAATCGAGGAGTGGATGAGCCGATTGCGGGTACATGGTGGACCCGGTATGGTTCCCCTCGGCAAGATGATCGATGAGCTTTGCCGATTGAGCCTGGAGGCGGGCGAGCACCTACCGGTGATTGGTTGGACCTGGCGGTTATCCGGAGGATACCGACCAGAGTCGATAGATGTTTGGGCATACTGCCGGGGCCGGGGGCCGAGGGCCGATACCGCAGACAGAGCCCGCGGGCCGATCCGGACTGACGGAGCCCGATATATAAGGATTTACGTGCTGATGCTGGGCACGGTTTTCATGATGTTTTCGGGTGTCGATGCTGGGCACCGTGGTTCCATGATTTTGATGTGTCGCGAGGGACACGGGTGGATTATATCCTCATATTTCCATGCACAGGTTATGATATTTACTTGCATGATGGTTATTGTCAGTGGGTGATGAGTGGACGGGATCCACGTGTGTGCAGATTTGATTACATTGATCATACCTCATATTCTTGACATGCTATTACCTGAGGCACTAGCACGAGCTCTTGGCATTACACTCATGTATAGAGATTACATTGCCAGTTTAGCATGTTTCAGCTTTATTCATATTGAGGTTTATTTATATCTGATCGTATTGACCTAGGATGGGTCATGCATTCAATCTCTGCTTGTAGATATATCTCTATTCACGAGTTGGCAACTCACTCCCGTTGTGCCCCAGTTCTTGCAGGTTTTTGCCGTACAGATTCCTTAGCGGCATTTCGGGCACACTGCTTCCATCGGGTGACTTGCTTGGTTAGGTGGGTTCTTTTGTATCAGAACCGCTATTGTATTGGTATTATTCATTGTATCTAGAATTGTCCATCAACTAAAAACTTGTTTATTGTTTCAGACTTAGAAAACAGTGTTGTTTTATTTCGACCTTAGAGTCGCGCTAGTAGTATTACGGTTTTCTGGCTGTTTTGAGTTTCTTTTTTTTTTTTGGTTTTGATCCTCGCCCTTTGGCGTTGTATATTATTATTGCTTGCGTGGTTGTGACCGTCGATGGACGAAGAGCTAGCTCCCGCTTGGAGATGCCTTTTATCATTTCATATATATTATTCTTGTTGTACCCCGTTCGGGGCCAGTTTTTACAAAGGAAACTCTGCCGAAATTTTCAGGAAAGGTTACACATTTTAAAAAAATGCATATTCGGCTTAGTTATTTAAAAACTTTGATTTCCAAACATGATTTCCTTACTTTTCAAAAACAGTTTTCCTTATTTACTCTTTAAATGGTTTTAGATTGCTGGGCTTTTGGCTTACTTGGATCAGATGGGGTCCTATAGACTTCATATGGTCCAAGGGCCAGTCACGTGCTCTTTCGGGTCGTGACAATCGTCGTGGACACTAGAAGACCTCAAGCGAACCCTTCTCCAACCTTCAAGTGGCCAAGGAGTCTAGCGTAGGGAGCTACAAAGGTTGTACTCTCAAAACCCTAGCCTTTGTTGCTTGTGATGTTGATTAAAGTTATGAAACCCTAATTTTCTAGGATTGATTCTTTGTGTGTTCACTTAGCACTCTAAAAGTTTAATCTTTGAGACATGTGATGCTTCCAAACCTTTCATAGGATGCTAGGTAAACATAACATTGGTATCAGAGCCGACCTAGAACTTTAGACGACACTTTAACGAAGTTGAAACTCCGATCGAACCGAAAAATACGGTTTTTTAGCACTCTCTGGACATTTTTTCAAAACTGATATTTTTCAGAATTAAAAATATGAAAAAAATTCAGCAGGTAAATATAAGAACAAATCTAAAAAACGATGCCATGAACAGTACTTTTCACCGCGGAACCGCGGCAAGAGCCTGCTTAGGCCGCGGTTCCGCGGCCGTACGGATGCATCATTGTGTCGTTTTGTACAGTGACTATTTTCTCTGCTTGTATATTTTTTGGGGTATTTTTAATCTGAATTTAGTGCTGTATGTTCTGGAGATTGTTTTGGATTCTATGATTCGATCGGAATTTTAATTTCATGCTTTTTCCCGTGTAATTTAGAAAGTATTGAAGTGTTCGAACGAGTATCATTAACTCACTCTTTCACGGGGTTTAAATCTTTCGGAAATATGTGCAAGTTTTTTTTATGGTGGACCCTCTAGAAGACAACAAACCTTAACTCGATTATGTGACCGTCTTGAACTGCCTTTTGAACCTTAGGGTTTGGGGCAGTACGGCGTGCCACATGTGAGGCGTTGGCTTGACCCTTCTACGGCTGGACCGCTACTACTGTGGCATGTTCTGAAGTTTTTGAACTCCGCTCAAGTGTTGAGCTTTGGGAAATTTTGGGTATTTGATCATTCGTTCGAAAAGTTTGATACTGACTATTTATCTGGAATGTGATACAATATGTGGAATTCATATCGTTAGGCATGAAATACGAAGTATGTGATATTTCACATTTACGATGTCTAAAGAGAATGTGGATTCCAAATGTTGTAGTTTTACACTTTCTTTTCTGTGACCGTAAGTGTAGTATATCGATATCGCCGGTTTCTTTGCTATACATCAACGACATTTGGGGTACGCATACTTACTTACGTTGATGATATATGATATTATGTGTTGCTGAGATATGATGTGCAGGATTGTCACGATTGAATAGCCGGGGGGTTTTATGTGAGATGAGAGTTTTATATTTTCATTCATGTAAATTCAAATGCAATGTAATATTCTTTTATTTGGGGCACTTCTGGGTTGAGGTTGATGCCACCAGTGTTGTATATTATCTACTTTTCCGCATTAGGATGGACCCAAGGAGGGGAGCACAGGTGACCGGGTTCTGGGGTTCAGTGGGAGGCCATCTCGAGGAGTCAAGACCGGGTCTCCTAAACTCCAGGATTGGTAGGGTCACTTGCCGGTCTCGTAGGGGTCCAGGGTGTGGGCTTGGCTATTCATCGTGACTGTGGAATCCGTATTTTCTATTATTGGCTAAATACTAAATACGACGTCCTAGTTTATCCCACATTATATCTATGTTTCTGCTGCCTGTGTTCTGTGAAATTTAAGACGAATGCCATATTATATATGAGATATATAGTAGACGTTGCTTATGTTTTACACCCGCGTTAGTCCCGTCCCGGTATGCCGTTAGTTAAGTAACCTAACGGTGCATAACGGAACATTACGGCGAATGCGGATGGCATAAGCGTACGTGTTATTTTCGTTTCTTTTCTGTGATTGGCTTAAGGACTTAAATGATGGGACTGCATTAATATGATTAATGTAAAGAAAATAAACCTAAAAAAAGATGTTGTAGAATCGGATTTGAAAACCACTCGGCTATTTATGAAAAAGCTATATTTCAAAACTGCGGAGCAAAAGCCACTCCTTTTGAAAACCATTTGATTCTACGACGATATCAAGTTCAAAGCGTTAAAGATTTTCTTAAAAATCATCCGCAACCCTCCATCATTTTAGAAAGTAGAGTACTTAGTATTCGTGCTACGTTTGTTGACCTTAGCCAAGGCGTAGTGTACGGTAGCTAAGTGATGTCTTCCTACAATGCATATGATGCAGATTAATTAGGACGGGTATATGACTTTGTTGACCTTAGCCAAGGGTCATGTAAACGGGTCTGATTAATCAAGAAATGACGGGTTGAACTTGACTAGTGCTTGTGATTTTTTGACCTTAGCCAAGGTCATGAGTGCTAGGGGTAAAAATCATACCGGGAATTTCAAGTGTTGAGATTTGCAATGAGATTGCATACCTTCCATATGATGGTTGGATCCCGATCCAACTGTGGGCAAAGTTGCTCCCTGGAGAGTTTTGCAGTTTACAATTAGCTAACTCATTAGGTGTCTAGAAAGGTGTTAACGGGGCTACGTCTCTGGGAAAATGAGGTTTACTTTAATTAGGTCCGTGCGAAAGCATGGGGAACCTCCCTCAAGTACCGACACTGGCCTGGCTGAACGGTTAGCGAAGTTGTAGACTGTAATTAATCCTGGCTAGTTTTCTTTTTAAGGTTTGAAAGAAAAACTTGATTAAAGCAGTGGGAGACATCGATTAGACAAGATAATAACCAATATGATCTTTGCAAGAGCTTTCGCTGAGTGTATTCTTTTCTCTCTCTTAATGGCAGATACCAATGACTGGACTCAAGCTTCTACTAGATAAAAACAAACTGAATGGGACCAATTATAAAGACTGGGTGAGGAATATGAAAATAGCCTTGACTTATGATAAAGTATCATATGTCCTCACGGCTTCAGCCCCGCCCACCCCAGGTCCAAAATCCTCAGTTGCGGACATTGAAGTCCTCAAGACATGGGACGCTAACTGTGCCACGGCCAAATGCCTCGCGCTTGTATCGATGGACAATACACATCAAAATCAGCACGAGAATATGGACATTCATGACATATTCCTCCATACAAAGGAGTTGTATGGAGAGCAATCCCGCGTATTATGATACGAAGCATCAAAGAAATTGTTTCAGATGCGAATGGCCCCTGGCACATCAGTAGGAGACCATGTTCTGAAGATGATAGCTCTTATAGAAGAGCTTGAGGACCTTGGATGGACGATGGACAATGAGCAATATACGGATATTATTCTGCAGTCCCTCCCCTCCACCTTTGCTCAATTCATAGTTAACTTCAACATGTACAATATGGAGAAGGAACTACCTGAACTCCTTAATATGTTAAGGAGTGCAGAGAGCACACTGAAATCAGTGAAAACTCCCGTTATGACTATTGGGCAATCTTCTTCTTCTCGCCCAAAGGCCAAGGCCAAGGGAAAGAAAAAGAAGAAGCCCACCAATCCTAAGGGTGGAGTTAAAAAGGTGAAGGGAAAGGAAAAGTCCAAAGCTGGAGACTCGGAGAAAGGTGAATGTTTTCATATCCACAAGACAGGACATTGGAAGCGCAACTGTACGGAGTACTTAAATTTCAAGAAGAAGCATGGGGATGCTTCCGCTTCAGGTGTGTTTGTGACAGAAAACTGTTTTTCAATAAACTCTGCTTCCTGGGTATTAGATACCGGTTCAGGTTCTCACATTTACAATTCTATGCAGGGGCTGAGAAATAGCAAGGTTTTGAAGACAGGTGACCATACTCTCCGCTTTGGAAATGGTTCCAATGTACATACAGTCGCTGTGGGAGAGTATCACTTGGGGTTGCCATCTGGGTGTATATTGGTTTTGAACCCATGTTATTTTGTACCAAGTATGCTTTGTAATATAATATCTGTTTCTTTGTTAGACAATGAAGGATATAATTTTGTATTGCAGAACAATGTTATGAACATTCACCTGAATCAAATGTTGGTTGGGTATGGTACACTTAATAACGGGATATACGTCTTAAATCAACACACAATTTTCAGTATACAACACACTAATAAAAGAAAACTTTCAGAAATTAATGAAACTTTTCTTTGGCACTGTAGACTTGGTCATATTAACGAAACAAGACTAAACAAGTTACACAAAGATGGATATTTAAACCCTTTTGAATATAAATCTTATGCGACTTGCCAGTCTTGTATCAAGGGTAAAATGACCAAAACTCCATTTACCGGACACGGATAAAGAGCTACCGAGCTCCTATGACTCATACATAGTGATGTATGTGGGCCATCTACACAGGCTAGAGGCGGTTTTTCTTACTTCATTACTTTCACTAACGATTTCTCAAGATTCGGTCATGTATTTTTATTAAAGCACAAATCCGAAGCTTTCGAGAAATTCACTGAATATAAACAAGAAGTAGAAAAACAAACCGGCTTGAGTACCAAGATGCTTCGATCAGATCGAGGTGGGGAGTACCTCATTACAGAATTTGCAAACTTTCTAAAAGAGAATGGGATTCTCTCTCAACTCACTCCTCCTTACACACCACAGCACAACGGTGTGTCTGAACGACGGAATAGGACCCTATTAGATATGGTTCGTTCCATAATGAGTGATGCTGAGTTACCTGTCTCATTTTGGGGGCATGCACTGGAAACTGCAGCGTTTCTTTTGAACAGGGTTCCAACCAAAACCGTGTCTACCACGCCATATGAGATATGGCATGGGAAGAGACCATCTCTTAAGAGAATTAAGATTTGGGGTTGCCAGGCCTATGTTAAAATGCAGAATCCGGACAAACTCGAGACACGGTCGGTCATGTGTAACTTTGTGGGATATCCAAAGAACTCATATGGATATCTATTCTACCACAAGGAGGAACAAAAGGTGTTTGTTTCTCAGCATGCCACATTCTTGGAAAAAGAGTTTTTCACAGATAAAGACGATGGCAATGTGGTGGATCTAGAAGAGGTTATAGAGACACAAACTATAAATGATGACTTGGTTGAACCGGCTGTTGCAATAGAAACTGAGGAACCTCGGCCACTCCGTAGGTCTGGTAGGACTTCTCGCCTACCGGAGAGGTACTACGGTTTCCTTATTGATGGTGACAGAGAAGACTGCATCATGGAGGATGATGATCTTACCAGTTTTCAGCAAGCTATCATGAGTGGTGACTCTGTGAAGTGGTTGGATGCCATGAGATCCGAAATGGAGTTTATGTACACCAACAAAGTTTGGACTTTGGACATTGTACCCCCTGGGGTAAAACCTGTGGGGTGCAAATGGATCTTTAAAAGAAAGATTGGTGTAGATGGGCAGGTAGAGACCTATAAGGCAAGACTTGTGGCGAAGGGTTTTCGTCAAAGACCAGGTTTGGACTATGACGAAACTTTTTCGCCCGTAGCCATGCTTAAATCCATTCGGATCCTACTTGCTATTGTTGCTCACTACGACTATGAAATCTGGCAGATGGACGTTAAAACGGCATTTCTAAATGAAGATTTATAAGAATGCGTTTATATGGATCAGCCAGAGGGCTTCATTGACAGTGGGAGCAGCGGGAAAGCATGTAGATTGCTTAAATCCATATATGGGTTAAAGCAGGCATCACGGAGTTGGAACATCTGTTTCGATGATGTTATCAAAGAGTTTGATTTCATCAAAAATCCAGATGAACCTTGTGTTTATAAGAAGGCTGTAGGAAGAGCTGTCACATTCCTCGTATTGTACGTGGATGACATTCTTCTGATAGGAAATGATATTCCTATGCTACAGTCGGTCAAATCTTTCTTATCACTAAGGTTCTCCATGAAGGACCTGGGTGATGCCACATACATCCTGGGCATAAGGATCTATAGGGATAGATCCAAAAAGTTATTGGGATTGTCCCAAACCAGGTACATCAACACCATCCTAAAAAGGTTTAGTATGGAGGACTCCAAGCGGGGTGCTTTACCCGCTTGCCATGGGGTCACTCTCTCCAAGGAATCTTGCTCAAAGACCGATGAAGAGAGAGCTCGCATGAGCGTTATACCCTATGCTTCGGCAGTAGGATCTATAATGTATGCGATGTTATGTACATGCCCAGATGTAGCTTATGCACTTAGTGTTGTAAGCAGGTATCAATCCAACCCAGGGGAGAATCACTGGATAGCTGTGAAGAACATTCTTAAGTACTTGCGAAAGACTAAAGAATTGTTCTTGGTGTATGGTAATGGAGATCTCCAAATGGAGGCCTTTACCGATTCAAGCTTCCAGAGCGATAAGGACGACAGCAAATCTATCTCAAGGTTTGTATTTACCCTCAATAGAGGGGCGGTAAGCTGGAAGAGTTCCAAACATGATATCGTTGCAGACTCTACGATGGAGGCTGAGTACATTGCTGCAAATGATGCCGCCAAGGAAGCCGTCTGGATGAGAAAGTTCGTCTCGGAGCTAGGAGTAGTTCCAACCATTATTGATCCAATACCATTGTATTGTGATAATAATGGGGCTATGGTGTTAGCTAAGGAGCCCAGGTCTCATCAGCGATCCAGACACATCTTGAGGCGCTTTCATTTGATCCGGGATATTGTTGATCGCCGCGAGATCGAGATTAAGAGAGTAGACACAAAGAATAACGCCGCGGATCCACTCACCAAGGCCCTCCCTCAGCCGCAGCATGAGCGACTTTTTGAGATGTTGGGTATGAGATATGCCAATAACTGGCCTTAGTGCAAGTGGGAGATTGTTGGATATATGTATGCCCTAGAGGCCATTATATGACAGTGGATGTATCTATACATGTATATATATTCAGTGTACATTCTTGCTAGACATGATAGTATGCTATATGGTTCTTCTTTATCTGACATGTTGATTTGATCATGCTTTTATTCATTCATACATGCTGATAAAGCCCTAAGGATATCGGCTTGACTACTGTGATTATGATGGAGATCATACTAGTGGGATATCTGTAGTTTATAAGCATATCCTGGAATGTCCGTAGTCGTAGGTATATCGAAACGGGGCATTGATATACCAGAGTAGACTAGCGTATATGATAGTAGACCCATACGATGGGCGATGAATGTTCCCACATTCATTGATGTTTGACATCGAGATCATATACGGGTGCTCAGTGGTGACTGGGTACACTGGACGGACTCACCGAGAACTCCTATATGGAATTATATCTATCGTCGGATAGCAGTTCTCAGGTGACACTGGTGCAGGTTAGTCTGTAGACCCGAGATCGTCATAGAGTCTTGTGTGCTCTCCCACTGTACTTTGATTACCACCCTATCACGGCTCTACTGAGTCGTGCAAACAGGTGGCCGTTGGGTACAGTCCCGAGACACACGAAGGTGATGAGCGATAGGAGGGGTTTCGTCTCTCCTGGTATTGGGAGTTGATGCTGTGCTGTGCTCGACTGGTTATATCAGTAAGTCCCTGGCCAGGGCTGCTGAGATTTACTGATAAGTGTTATCAGTAGTTTCTCGATCTGTTATAGACCATTCATCGGCACGACTTATTGAGTTATTGGGGTCGACGTTACCATCCCTAGACTCGATATGCAGCATATCAGACGAAGAGACCGGACTATACGGTAGTGTTGCCGGTTGGCTCTACGGGAGTTGTAGCAGGTTCGCTTGTTTTCTTCTGATCGCTCAATACCCGGGTGGCCGTTACGTTTAGTTGACCGCTTGCGGCTTGGGGGTGCTCGATATGATCATCACCCACTGCCGGCGTATTGACGAGTCTTAGAGTCACACAAAGGAGTTACCTAGTCCAGGCGAAACGTTGTGGTGCGCGTATGCGATATGCGCATGGACCCGGTTAAAATGCGCGTATAAGATACCGTATATTAATCGGGCGGCTTGCTTTTGGTCAAGTCGTATGTGATATGACCGGATTGCTAAATCAAGTGTTGATTTATCATTTGACCATTAGTTTCTCACTAGAAATCCTTTCTTGTATTTTTGGATGTATGCATGCATGTATGCATTCTTTCTTGTTCATGCACATATGGATGTGCATGCACACATACATACATACATCATCCTTCATGGTTGTATATACATAGAAAATGGTGGCAATATAAGACTCACACCTTGTTTTTTTATATGGATAATTATTTCTTTGTGTTTAAACAAAAAGAAAAAGAAAAGGATAATTCATGGTTTGTTTCTACACTCTTCTTTGACCTAACCATGCTCGCCCACCTTTTAACCATGGATTAACTTTTCTTTTGTGTTTTAAACTCAAATACAATAATATCTTTATTTTTAACCATGGTTTGAGATGAAGAGTGGAAAATATATATGTTTATATTTTCCATTTTTCATAAGAGATTATCTTTTCTCTTGTTCTAAAAAGGCCATCATCTTCTTCCTCCTTCTTCTTTTGCTCTCTAGATTTCTCTAGTGAGCAAATTACTCACCAAGTTAGGATTTTGAAGTGAGAAAAGCCACCACAATATCATTCTACAAAAGTCTTGCCCACTTGTTTAGAGTGTTAGCTTCATTTCTTTCTCTTGATCAAGTGAAGTTGCAAGCTTGGACAAAGGAGTTTCGGGTGGATCGTCGTGGACACTAGATGACCTCAAGCGAACCCTTCTCTAACCTTCAAGTGGCCAAGGAGTCTAGCGTAGGGAGCTACAAAGGTTGTACTCTCAAAACCCTAGATTTTGTTGCTTGTGATGTTGATTAAAATTATGAAACCCTAATTTTCTATGATTGATTCTTTGTGTGTTCACTTAGCACTCTAAAAGTTTAATCTTTTAGACATGTGATGCTTCCAAACCTTTCATAGGGTGCTAGGTAAACATAACACCTAGTCGAGGGAGTATCGAGACAGGGCATCGATATTCCAGAGTAGACTAGTGTGTACGTTTCTTGACCCTGTATGGTGCGATGGATGATCCCACATCCATTGCTATTTGACATCAAAGATTGTACAAAGGTGCTCATTGGAGAATGGGTACACCGAACAGGACTCGCCGAGAACTCCTAGATGGTATTATACCTATCGTCAGATAGCAGTTTTCTAGTGACACTGGTACAAGTTGTCTGTAGACCCGAGATCGTCATAGAGTCTTGTGTGATTCCCACCGTGCTTTGATTTCCTCCCTACCATGCTCAAGAGAGCGGGCAAACAGGTGGATTTTGGGTACAGTCCCGAGTCACATGGAGGCAATGAGCGATAGGAGGGGTTTCGTCTCTCTCGGTATTGGGGGTAGATGTTGCGCTATGCTTGATTGGCTATAACAAGAAGTCCCTGGCCAAGGCTGATGCTGAGATTTACCGGTAAGTGTTATCAGTAGTTTCTCGACCCGTTATGAGCCTCATATCGGTATGACTTATCAAGTTATTAGGGTCTGACGTTTACCACATCCAGACTCGATATGCGACATATCATACGAAGAGACCGGACTGTACGGTAGTGTTACTTACTGGATTCACGGGAGTATGGACAAGCTTGCTTGTCGATCTTCTGATCGCTCAATACCTGGGTAGCCGTTGTAGGGTTCCTATCGACGGCAGCAAGGTTTCGGGGGGCATCGTCCATGCCATTTTCAAAAATTTGCCGTTTCAAGGAACTCTAAACTAGAATCGATAACTAGAAAATAATACGTAAACTAATGTAAACCATTTACATCTAAGTGAAATAGAAATACAACCTTTGTAGATCGGTCCTTCACTTGAAAAGCTCCTTGTAGTAGTCCCTTCGCAGCGATCATGTTGCTCCCGGACTCTTGGACGGCTCTATGAGAAGAAGGAAACGGTCTTGCTTGAAGTCTTCAAGGACGAAGATGATCTACGTCGAGGGATTACTAACTCAAGCTACCACTTCACCAAAGTGAAGCAAACACCCTATACTAAAGTGCTAATCTAGTAGAGGATGGTGAAATAGGAAGTGGGCTCACTTTAGAATTTATTTTCTCACAATATTTCCTCACTTGGATCAAACCCTAGAAACCATTTTCTTTTGGAGGAAGAAGATGAAGAAAGAAGAAGAGAATGAGGTAATGATCAAGTGAGATAGAGAACCATGGTGAGTGAGTATCATATACGAACTCATGTAGAGACATAACCATGGCTAAATAAAATGGTTAGGTTAACAAATATCTAAAGTAAAACAAACCTAGTCAATGCATCCACAAGCTTCCATAAGCTTCATGCATTTTTCCAATAATCCACTAATTTTGTAATTACTTTAAATATTAAACCCAACATCATAATTAGCATGGTGTAAGTCTCATACATCCATGTATGTTGTATCAACAACCATGATACAAAAACAAAACACAAATTAATATATATCACATATATATTAAGTGTGCACATGTGAGAAAAAATGCTTAAGTGAGCAAATGTTAGTTAATGTAAATTAGTATATCAAATATACAATTATACACTAAATTATCAAATCAACACTTGACTTAATAATCCGGCTATATCACATATAACCGACTAACATCCAATGTATCGACTTATCGAATCAACCCTTGATTCGATAACCCTGCTATATCACATATAACCGTCCGATACAAAGAGTCGCGAGAATAGAATATGGTATCACATAAACGCATTATTCTCGGTCCCGCACATATCACATATGTGCTCCTATTTCGTTTTTCCTGAGCCAGTAAAACCTCTATATAGGACTCTAAAGACTCGTTAATACGCCGGCAGTAGGTGATGATCACATCAAGCACCCACAAGCCGTCAGCGGTACTAGCTGGACGTAACGGCTACCCGGGTATTGAGCGATCAGTAGATCAGCAAGCAGGCCCGTTCCAACTCCTGCAAAAGCTTGACAGTAACACTACCGTACAGTCCGGTCTCCTCGTCTGATATGTCGCATATCAAGTCTAGGGGTGGTAAACGTCAGAACCCAATAATCGATAAGTCATGCCGATATAAGGCTCATAACGTGTCGAGAAACTACTGGTAACACTTACCAGTAAATCTCTAAACCAGCCCTGGCCAGGGACTTCCCTGTTATGGCCAATCGAGCATAGTGCAACATCAACCCCAATACCGGGAGAGACGAAACCCCTCCTATCGCTCATTGCCTCCACGTGACTTGGGACTATACCCAAAAACCACCGTTTTGCATGCCCCCTTGGACGTGGTAAGGTGGAAATCAAAGCACAGTGGGAATCACACAAGACTCTATGATGATCTCGGGTCTACAGATTAACCTGTACCAGTGTCACCAGAGAACCGCCATCTGACGTGAGGTATAATACCATCTGGGATTCTCGGTGAGTCCGTCCAGTGTACCCAGTCTCCACTGAGCACCCGTACACCATCTCTGATGTCAAACACCAATGGATATGGGATCATCCATCGCCCATCTATATGGGTCGAGAAGCTATACGCTAGTCTACTCTGGTATATCGATGCCCCGTCTCGATACACCCACGACTAGGGACCTTAAAAGATGTACTTATGGACTACCATGGCCCCACTAGTATGATCTGCATCATAGTCCTGGTAGTCAAGTACACATCCTAAGGGCTTTACCAACATGCAACAGAGAGACAATCAGTGTACACGTTAAGGTAAAGAGTAACCAGATAGCATACTATCATGTCGAGCAAGAAAGTCCTCCCTATATATGTCCAAGCATCTACTACAATATACATCTCATATACAGTAATGGCCTCTAGGCCATACATATAACTAACAATCTCCCACTTGCATTAGGGCCATCTGATAACAGTGGTTGTAGTATCTCATACTCAACCATCCCATAAAAGTCTGTCTCTGAGAAAAGGCCTTTGTGAGTGGATCCGCCGTGTTGTCCTCCGAGTCTACTCTCCTAACCTCGATCCCCTGGAGATCAACCATCTCTATGATCAGGTGATACTGCCTTAGAATATGTCTGGATCACTGATGGGACGGGCGTTCCTTGGCATAAGCCACAACTCCACTGTCTCACAATGGTAGGAACGAAGTTCATCTTATGAACTAATATACACCCAGACTGCCTCTTAGGTAGCATCTTTGGTAGCGATGTATCCAACCTTTATCGTCTAGTATGCCACGGTATTTAGCTTGGAACTCTTTCAACATACCGTCCCTTCACTGAGGGTAAAGACAATGCCTGTGACTGACATTCAGTCGACCTTATCACTCTGGAAGACATCCAGTGATTCTCACCAGGATCGATTGATACCATCTCACTACACCTAGTGAGATTCCTAACATCCATTTAGATCTATCACATAGATCCAAAACCATGGATCTAGGAGGTATCACCTTGATCCTATATGGAGAATCCATGTGATAAGAGGAGATTGACCGAGTGTAGCATAGGAAACTCCTTTCCTATCAAGAGTATGTCATCCATGTACAATACGAGGATCACCACCATACTCCCTACTACCTTTGTATATACAAGGTTCATCTACCATTTTGATGAAGTCAAACTCTTTGACTACCACATCAAAACAGATGTTCCAACTCCGCGACGCCTGCTTTAACCTGTAAAGCAACTTGCACACGTTTTCGCTGCTCCCACTGTCTACGAAGCCCTCTGGCTGTGTACTTATAGACACTCTCTTCTAAATCAGTATTAGAAAAGCAGTCATGACACCCAACCGCCAGATATCGTAGTCATGGTATGTAGCAATGGCAAGTAGGATCCGGATGGACTTAAGCATAACTACCAGAGAAAAGGTTTCATCTTTAACCACACCTGGTCGATGACGAGAACCTTTTACAACAAGTCTAGCTTTGAAAGTCTCAACTTTTCCATCCACACCAAGTAATCTTCTCAAGATATACTTGCTTCTGATGGGGATTTAACCCTCCAGATCAAGCAACCAAAGTCCATACTTTGTTGGTGTATATGGATTCCATCTCAGATCGCATAGCATCCAGCCATTCTTACAGAGTCCCCACTCTTGATGGCCTGCTCAAAACTAGTTGGGTCATCATCTCATGATGAAATTCTCTCTCTCACTGTCATAGAGAAACCAAAGTATCTCTCAGGTGGGTGAGGAACCCTACCAGATCGGCGGAGAGGCCGAGGTTCGTTGGGAGCTATTGAATCCTCCGGTTCTACCAAATCATCAGCTGTAGTTTGTATAGCTGGAACTCCTTCCAGTTCTACCTCATGACCACTAATTTGTTTCCAAAATAAATTCCTTTTCTAAAAAAGGTGGCATGCCAAGAAACAAAACCCCTTTTGTTCTTCGGTGTGGTAGAAGATATTCCTTTGCGAATGCTTGGGATATCCAACAAACTTCCACAGAACTGACATTGCCTCGAGCTTGTCCGGATTTTGCTTTTAGACATAGGCCGGAAAACCCTAAATCTTAACTTACTTAAGAGATGGGCTCTTCCCATACCATATCACATATGGAGTGGTAGGCACCTGATTTGGTTGGAACACCATTCAATAGGTATGCAGCTTCTCAAGTGCATAACCCCCAAAAAGGAAATATGCAATTCAGTAATACTCATCATAGAGCGCACCATATCTCATAGGGTGCAATTGCTCCGCCCCGATACACCGTTGTGCTGTGGTGTATACGGAGGAGTAATGCTAAGAGAGAATCTCATTCTCCTTTAGAATAGTCCAGGATCTCCATGCTCAAGTATTCTCCTCCTCGATCACATCAGAGGACATAATACTTATACCTGTTTTGGTTCTCTACTTCTAACTTATATTCTTTGAATATCTAAAAAAGTTCAGACTTGTGTTTCAACAGGAACATATGTCCGAATCTTGAGAGATCATCAGTGAATGTAATGAAGTACAAAGAACCGGTCCTGGCATATGTAGACAGGGGACCTACATACATCATCATGTATCAATCCCAAGAGTTCACTAACTCTTTCTCTGTTTCCAATAAACGGAGCTATGGTCATCTTATCTTTGTGACACGACTGGCAAGTTTCATAAGATGTAAATTCAAACTGATTTAAATATGCATCTAAATGCAACTTAGCTAGTCGGGTTGCATTGATATGACCTAGTCTACAATGCCTCAAGAAGGATTCGTTCATTTCTGAACTCTTCTTCCTGTGTGTGTTTTATACGTTAAGAACTGTGGTTTGATTTAGAACGTATATGCTTTTAGATAACGTGCCTGAACTGATCAACTCTTGATATAGGAAATGTTCAAAACATTATCCAACAATACAAAACTATATCCTTCCTTACTAAATAAAGAGACTGATATGATGTTGTATATCAGGTTCGGTATCTAATAACATTCGTTCAGAATCAATGTATTGCGGTAATACAGAGTGATAGCTGCCAACATCTTGGCTGCATCAATTGCACCGTTTCCAACTCTTGAAATTTTATCACCCGTTCTCAGTTCTCTACCTATCTGTAGCCCATGTAACAGATTACATATGTGGGATCCTGATCCGGTATCTCATACCCAGGACGTAGAAGATACTGAGAAACAGTTCTCGGTAATGAACACACCCGAAGAAGATGCATCATCATGCACTTTCTTCGTTTGGGCGGCACGGGAATCCTGGTAATCCGCTATTTCCTGCTCGGTCTTATAACAATTAAGTTGGAGCGGGACCAACGTTCCCCAGCATAGTATAACAAGCGGGTTCGGTCAATACATCCATATTATTATCTTGATTAAGGCGTGACATGGTCGCTACCTGGAGAGAGAGAGAAGAAAACACTCTGCGTGCGCTCTTCCAAGATCAGATTGGTTATTATTTTATCTAATCAGGATGGCTCCCACTATTTTTATCAAACCTTCCTTCAAACCCTAAAAGGAAAGACTAGCCGGGATTAGTTAGACCCTACAAGTTTGCCAATCTTTCAGCCAGGCCAGTTCCGGTACTTTGAGGGAGGTTCCCCGTGCTTTCGCATGGACCTAATTAAAATAAACCTCGTTTTCCCAGAGGCATAACCCCGTTGACACCTTTCTAGACACCTACTTGATCGGCTAATTGTAATGTGTAAAACTCTCCCAGGAGTAACAGTTACTCGCAATGGGTATCGGGATCCAACTATCTTATAGAAGGTATGCAATCTCATTGCAAATTTCCACACTTGAAATTCCCGATAATTTTGCCCCTAGCACCCTATGACCTTGACGGAGGTCAAAAAACCATAGGCTACTGGTCAAGTTCAACCCCTCATTTCTTGATTGAATCAAACCCACCCGCACGACCCTTGACGGAGGTCAACAAGGTCGTACGACTACCCTAATCCAATCTGCATCATATGCGTAAGCAGATAAATACTAGTCAGCTACCGCACACTACGCCTTGACGGAGGTCAACAAACGTAGCACGAATACTAAGTAGGACTTATCTGAAATGACGGAGGGCTACGGCAGGTTTTTTTTCTTCTGAAAACCTATTGCGTAATGAACTTGATATCGTTGTAGAATCAAATGATTTTTCAATGGAGTGTTTTTGAGGCTTTTGCTAGTTTCGCTAAAGAGGCCACTCCCGGTGAAGGGATCTCGGCTCTTTCCTCGTCGAATGAGGTGCAGGATATTCACAATATCACTATGCAAAGAAAGAACTAGAAAAGCAATCAAAAGACAAAACCGCGGGTTGTAGCATCTGCCAGTTATTGCTAAAGGGGTCACTCCTGGTGTAGGGATCTCGGCCCTTTCCTTATCGAATAAGGTGCAGGATGTCCCACAAGGAACACCGCTTTGCAAAACAAGAACTGTAGCTACCTGTTTTTGAAAATTCGATTCCATAACATCTTTTAGGTTTCTTTTCTTTCATTAATCACATTAATGAAGTCCCATCATTTAAGTCACCTAAACATCACAGATAAATACGACGTATGCTTATGCCATCCGCATTCGTCTCGATGTCCCGTCATGCACCGTTAGGTTAGGTAACTAACAGCAGAGTGGGGCAGGGCTAGCGCGGGTGTAAAACATAAGTAACGTCTATATAATATATCATATATATTATATACAGTATCCATCTCAACATATCAAATGATCACATCACAGATATCGCAGCAGAATAAACATATGAAATGATGGATATACTAGGAGGTCCGTGTTTTATTTTGAACCTCTATAAAACACGGATTCCACGATCGCGATGAATAGCCAAACCGACATCCCTAGATCCCTATAAGAGCGGCAAGCAACCCTACCAATTCTAGAGTTAGAAGACCCGGACTCGACTCCTCGAGTTGGTCTCCCATTGGACTCTAGAACCGGGTTACTTGTGCTCTCCTTCTTGGGTCTATCCTAATGCGGAAAAGTAAATAATATACAATAATGGTGACATCATCCTCAACCCGGAAGTGCCCCAATAAAAGAATATTACATACATTGAATTTTATATGAATGTAAATAAAAACTCTCATCTCACATAAAACCCCCGGCTATTCAAAACGCGACGATCCAATATAACATATACAACAACACATAACATCACATGTCATCAACGTAAGTAAATATGCGTATCCCAATTGTCGTTGACATATAGCAACGAAACCGGCGATACACCACATATTACACTTACGGTCGCAGAAAAGAAAGTGAAAAACTGCAACAGTTGGAATCCGCAACCACCTTAGACATCACATGCCTAACCATTTGAATTCCTTAGACATCACATGCCTAACAATTATAAACCCCGTATTTTAGTCTTAATATTGAAAACACTTTTCAATATCAGGTCAGCAAATTCAACAAGATTCCCGATATCCTGATCGAATGCTCGTCGGAAACTTCAGTAGACGGCCGCACCCCCCGATGCCGTCGACGAAGTGAACTAAGGCGGAACACCGCTGCCGCGAGCACCCGAACGGATGCTTTTGGCGACGGGGTTCTCCTACAGTCACTTGGTCGGGGCTATGGGGCATGGCTATCTATTAAGTTTGCCCGGCGAGTATCCGCGTATGCTACGTGATTGCGATGGACTTTTGATCACATCAAAATCCCGTGGCAACCGATCAAATGAGACTAAACTGCTAGATTTATAACATTCAAACTAGTTATCTCATAACAACATGTGGATTCCAAATATTGTATCCCATCACATAATATCCGGACGACGATAAACTCTTCGATCGATTCATCAAAGTCCCACAATTTCCCGACAGCTCAACACTTGAGCACAGTTTTAATAATACCCAGAAGATGCCACAATACTTATGAACCAGCCGTAGAAGGGTCAAACCAACGCCTCACATGTGACAACGCTAAACTACCACAAACCCTAGGGTTCAAGTGGCGGTTTTGATGGCCACATAATCGAGTTAAGGTTTACGTTCTTCTAGAGGGTCCAAAGAATCACTTGCATATTTTTCCGAATACGTTAAACTTGGAAAAATGGGATTTAGACATTCGATCGAACTTTTTAACTTCGCCTAGACAATATGCGAAAAACCCGAAACAATGTTAAAACTACGAATACGAAACACTCCGAGTTGCCTTTGCATTGAGTTAATCATCACATGAAAAAGTTGCAAAAATAAACAACACCTGAAATACCAAAACCTTAAGTACAGAGCATGAAAAAAAATTGGGACCCTGAATCCACCCCCAGGCCGGCCTCCTTGGTTTTGGTGGCCATGTGCTCGGCCAAAATCCGAGCACATGGTCCCAAGTTTCTTCCATGCTCCTATATTTGCTCATAGATGATTCTGCACTTGTTTGAAAAATTTTTGGAGCTCGTTTGAAAATCGACAGAATGCAGGTTTTAGTATTTCATGTTTCGGAGTTCGTTTCGTTTTCGTAATCTAACATTATTCGTATAATTTTCTAGCTAGGCTCTGATACCACCGTAGGGTTCCTATCGACGGCAGCAAGGTTTCGGGGGGCATCGTCCATGCCATTTTCAAAAATTTGCCGTTTCAAGGAACTCTAAACTAGAATCGATAACTAGAAAATAATACGTAAACTAATGTAAACCATTTACATCTAAGTGAAATAGAAATACAACCTTTGTAGATCGTTCCTTCACTTCAAAAGCTCCTTGTAGTAGTCGCTTCGCCGCGATCATGTTGCTCCCGGACTCTTGGACGGCTCCATGAGAAGAAGGCAACAATCTTGCTTGAAGTCTTCGAGGCCGAAGATGATCTACGTCGAGGGATTACTAACTCAAGCTACCACTTCACCAAAGTGAAGCAAACACCCTATACTAAAGTGCTAATCTAGTAGAGAATGGTGAAATTGGAAGTGGGCTCACTTTAGAATTTCTTTTCTCACAATATTTCCTCACTTGGATCAAACCCTAGAAACCATTTTCTTTTGGAGGAAGAAGATGAAGAAAGAAAAAGAGAATGAGGTAGTGATCAAGTGAGATAGTGAACCATGGTGAGTGAGTATCATATACTAACTCATGTAGAGACATAACCATGGCTAATTAAAATGGTTAGGTTAACAAATATTTAAAGTAAAACAAACCTAGTGGACTTAGTCAATGAATCCACAAGCTTCCATAAGCTTCATGCATTTTTCCAATAATCCACTAATTTTGTAATTACTTTAAATATTAAACCCAACATCATAATTAGCATGGTGTAAGTCTCATACACCCATGTATGTTGTATCAACAACCATGATACAAAAACAGAACACAAATTAATATATATCACATATATATTAAGTTTGCACATGTGAGAAAAAATGCTTAAGTGAGAAAATGTTAGTTAAGGTAAATTAGTATATCAAATATACAATTATACACTAAATTATCAAATCAACACATGACTTAATAATCCGGCTATATCACATATAACCGACTAACATCCAATGTATCGACTTATCGAATTAACCCTGGATTCGATAACCCGGCTATATCACATATAACCGTCCGATACAAAGAGTCGCGAGAATAGAATACAGTATCACATAAACGCATTATTCTCGGTCCCGCACATATCACATATGTGCTCCTATTTCGTTTTGCCTGAGCCAGTAAAACCTCTATGTAGGACTCTAAAGACTCGTCAATACGCCGGCAGTAGGTGATGATCACATCAAGCACCCATAAGCTGTCAGCGGTACTAGCTGGACGTAACGGATACCTGGGTATTGAGCGATCAGAAGATCAGCAAACAAGCCCCCTCCAACTCCTGCAAAAGCCTGACAGTAACACTACCGTACAGTCCGGTCTTCTCATCTGATATGTCGCATATCAAGTCTAGGGGTGGTAAACGTCAGACCCCAATAACCGATAAGTCATGCCGATATAAGGCTCATAACGGCTCGAGAAACTACTGGTAACACTTACCAGTAAATCTCTAAACCAGCCCTGGCCAGGGAATTCCCTGTTATGGCCAATCGAGCATAGCGCAACATCAACCCCCAATACCAGGAGAGATGAAACCCCTCCTATCGCTCATTGCCTCCATGTGACTCGGGACTGTACCCAAAAACCACCATTTTGCACGCCCTCTTGGACGTGGTAAGGTGGAAATCAAAGAACAGTGGGAATCACACAAGACTCTATGACGATCTCGGGTCTACAGACTAACCTGTACCAGTGTCACCAGAGAACTGCCATCTGACGTGAGGTATAATACCATCTGGGAGTTCTCGGCGAGTCCTTCCAGTGTACCCAGTCTCCACTGAGCACCCGTACACCATCTCTGATGTCAAACACCAATGGATATGGGATCATCCATCACCCATCTATATGGGTCGAGAAGCTATACCCTAGTCTACTCTGGTATATCGATGCCCCGTCTCGATACACCCACGACTAGGGACCTTAAAGAATGTACTTATGGACTACCATGACCCCACTAGTATGATCTGCATCATAGTCCTGGTACTCAAGTACACATCCTAAGGGTTTTACTAACAAGTAACAGAGAGACAATAAGTGTGCACGTTAAGGTAAGAGTAACCAGATAGCATACTATCATGTCGATCAAGAAAGTCCTCCCTATATATGTCTAAGCACCCACTGCAATATACATCTCATGTACAGTAATGGCCTCTAGGGCATACATATAACTAACATCCGTTACGTCTAGCTAGTACCGCTGACGGCTTGTGGGTGACTGATATGATCATTACCTACTGCTGGCGTATTGACGAGTCTTTAGAGTCCTACACAGAGGTTTCCTGGCTCAAGTGAAACGAAGTAGGGCACATATGTGATATGTGCAGGACCGAGATTGATACGTGTATGTGATATAGTATTCTAATCTCGCGATATATGATATCAGTCGGTTATATGAGATATAGCCGGGTTATTGAATCAAGTGTTGGTTCGATAAGCTGATATAATTGATATTAGTCGGTTAGATGTGATATTGCCGGATTATTAAATCAAGTGTTGATTTAATAATTTAATATATAATTATATATTTGATATATTAATATATATTAACTAATATTAGCTCACTTAAGAATTTCTTTTCTACTAATACATTTAAATATATATGTGATATATATTAATGTATTTATTTATGTCATGCTAGATGATACATTGGACTTAGGTGTATGAGACTCATACCTAACTAAAGATAATTTTGGTGATTAATTATTAACAGATAAATTAAAATTAGGTGGAAATTGACATGGTTTAAGATGCTTGTGGAAGTATGTAGAAACCTTGACTTAGTCCACTTATTTTGTTTTACTTTAGATATTTATTAACCTAATCATTATCTTTAGCCATGGTTAAGTCTCTACAAGAGATTATATGAGATATTTTTCTCACCCATGGTTCATAACTTGAGTTTCTTCTTCATCTCCTTCTTTGCTCTCTAGCTTTCTAGTGAGGTGAAAAATGAAAAGAGAAAAATAATTCTAAAGTGAGCAAAATTCCTACTTCATCAATCTATACCAAACTAGCCATTTAGTATAGGTTGTTTACTTCACTAATTCCTCAATTAGTGAAGAGGTAGATTAAGTTAGAGATTCCCCAAGGTAGATCATCTTCGGCCTCCAAGATCTTTGAGCAAGCTCGTTCCTTTCCTCTAGCGGAGCCTAAGGATAGTCCGGGACACCACTACTTGGAGCTAAAGGACTACTACACGGAGCTATAGAAGTGAAGGACCGGTTTACAAAGGTTGTATTCCTATTTCACTTAGTGTAAAGTTTGTTTACATGCATATTATACCCTAATTCTCTAGTTAGATCCTTGGTCGGCCTCGATCGGCACCCTAGATTTTTTGAAATAACATACTTGATGCGTGCCGAAACATAGCGGGGGTGCTAAGCGAACCCAGCTGTGGTATCAGAGCCAAGCCAGAGCATTAGGAGTTGTCTAGGCGAAGTTAAAGTGTTCGATCGAACATCGAAACCAGGTTTTTACATGCTCTCTGAAATTTTTTCAAAAGTTGGAATTTTCCAGATTAAAAATATTCAGAAAATTGTGCAGGGTTTTCTATGGATCCCCAAGAAAAACGACGGCCCAACTCGACCAAACGACCATAGAAGGGCGGCCAAAACATGCTTTTGGTGGCGGTTTCGCGGTGTCGTTGGTGAGGCAGGGAGCGTGCTTTCTTGTGTTGGTCCGTATGTACTAGTGGCACTCTCTGGGTATTTTTGAATCTGACTCAAGTGTTAAGTTCTCTGATAATTGTGGATGTTTGATGGATCGATCGAAATGTTTAACAACGTCTAGATATCTGTGATTTGTGATACAATATTTGGAATCCACAATAATTAGTTTTGTGAAAACTAATTAGTGCTTTGTAAATCTATCAATTTAGTCTCTTTTGATCGGTTGCCGCGGGGTTTTGATTCGGATCAAAAATCTGTCGCAATCTCGTATAG
This sequence comes from Agapanthus africanus, assembly GCA_030015575.1. Lineage (NCBI taxonomy): Eukaryota > Viridiplantae > Streptophyta > Magnoliopsida > Asparagales > Amaryllidaceae > Agapanthus > Agapanthus africanus. The sequence continues at coordinate 243,290,170 of JASDDO010000031.1, forward strand.
TACGTGAACACTTGCCGGGTAACACTGCTAGATAGCCATGCCCCATAGCCCCGACCAAGTGACTGTAGGAGAACCCTATTGCCAAAAGCATCCGTTCGGGTGCTCGCGGCCGCGGTGTTCCGCTTAAGTGCACTTCGTCGACGGCATCGGGGGTGCGGCCGTCTACTAATGTTTCCGACGAGTATTCGATCATTTGTTGGAAATCTTGTTGAATTTCCCGACTGGATATTGAAAAGTGTTTTCAATTTGAGACTAAAATGCCGGGTTTATAACGTTAGGCATGAAATTCGGAATATATGATATTCCGGGTTTATGATGTCTAAGGAATTTATATGGTTAGGCATGAAATCCGAAATATGTGATATTTTGGGTTTATGATGTCTAAGGATGTTGTGGATTCCAATTAATGTAGTTTTCACTTTCTTTTCTGCGACCGTAAGTGTAATATGTGGTGTATCGCCGGTTTCGTTGCTATACGTCAACGACAATTGGGATACACATATTTACTTATGTTGATGACATGTGATGTTATGTGTTGCTGTGATATGTTATATTGGATCGTCGTGTTTGAATAGCCGGGGTTTTTTGCGTGAGATGAGAGTTTTTCATTTTCATTCATGTAAAAAATTGTATGTAATATTCTTTTATTGGGACACTTCCGGGTTGAAGATGATGTCACCATTGATATATATTATTTACTTTTCCGCATTAGGATAGACCCAAGGCGGGGAGCATAAGTAACCGGGTTCTAGAGTCCAGTGGGAGACCATATCGAGGAGTTGAGACCGGGTCTCCTAACTCTAGAATTGGCAGGGTTACTTGCCGCTCTCGTAGGGGTCTAGGGATGTGGGTTTGGCTATTCATCACGACCGTGGAATCCGTGTTTTTTACTGGCTTGATTTAAAACACGGACCTCCTAGTATATCCTATATTTCATATGTTGACTTCTGCTGCAATGTTCTATGATGAGATTATATAACTGCGGGAGATGAATGCTTTATATTATATATTTAATATATAATAAACGTTGCTTATGTTCGCGCTAGTCCTGCCCCTGCTCTGCCGTTTGTTAACTAACCTAACGGTCCATGACGGGACCCCGTGGCGAATGCAGATGGCATAAGTGTACGTTGTATTTTCGTTTCTTTATCTGTGATGCTTAGGAAGCATAAATGATGTGACTTCATTAATGAGATTAATGAAAAGGAAAGAAACCTAATGATGTTGTAGAATCAAATTTTCAAAAAGGCAGCTCTAGTTCTTGTTTTGCATAGTGGTATTCCTTTATGAATATCCCGCACCTCATTCGATGAGGAAAGAGCCGAGATCCCTTCACCGGGAATGACCTCTTTAGCAAAAGCTAGTAGATGCTACACCCACTCGATTTATTTTGAAAAACTCGATTTTAAAAGCGGAGCTTAAACCACTACTTTTCTGAATCACTCGATTCTTCAACGATATCAAGTTCATTATGCAAAAGGTTTTCTTAAAAACCTGTCGTAGCCCTCCGTCATTTCAGATAAGTACTATTTAGAATTCGTGCTACGTTTGTTGGCCTGCGTCAAGGCGTAGTGTGCGGTAGCTAATTAGTGCTTATCTTCAGCATGTGATGCGATTGGATTAGGGTAGTCGTGCGACTTTGTTGGCCTGCGTCAAGGGTCGTGCGGGTGGGTTTAATTCAATCACGAAATGTACGGGTTGAACTTGACTAGCGGACTATGGTTTGGTAGCCTGCGTCAAGGTTATAGGACGCTAGGGGCAAAAAATTATTGGGAATTTCAAGTGTTGAAATTTGCAATGAGATTGCATACTTTTTATGAGATAGTTGGATCCTGATACCCACTGCGAGTAAGAGTTACTCCTGGGAGAGTTTTGCACTTTACAATTAGCTAATCCAGTAGGTGTCTAGAAAGGTGTCAACGGGGTTATGCCTCCGGGAAAACGAGGTTTATTTTAATTAGGTCTGTGCGAAAGCACGGGGAACCTCCCTCAAAGTACCGACACTGGCCTGGCTGACCGGTTAGCGAACTTGTAGAATATAATTAATCCCAGCTAGTCTTACCTTTTAGGGTTTGAAGGAAGATTTGATAAAAACAGTGGGAGCCATCTTGATTAGATAAAATAATAACCAATCTAATCTTGCATGAGCATACGCTAAAGTGTTTTCTTCTCTCTCTTTCCAAGTAACGACCATGACACACCTTAATCAAGATAATAATATTGATGTATTGACCGAACCCGCTTGTTATACTGAGCTGGGGAACGTTGGTTCCGCTCTATCTTATAATTGTTATAAGTCTGAGCATGAAATAGGAGAATATCCGGATTCCCACGCGACCCAAACGAAGAATGATCATGTTGATGCATCTTCTTCGGGTGTGTTCGTTACCGAGAACTGTTTCTTAGTACACTCTACGTCCTAGGTATTAGATACCGGATCGGGATCCCACATATGTAATATGTTACATGGGCTAAAGAAAGGTAGAAAACTGAGAACATGTGATCATTCTCTAAAACTAGGGAATGGTGCAAATGTTGCGGCCAAAGCAGTTTGCGAATATCACCTTGTATTTCCAAATGGGAATACATTGATCTTGAACGACTGTTATTATGTACCATCTATGATATGCAATTTGATATCGATTTCTTTATTAGATAAAGAAGGATATAACTTTGTAATAGAGAATAATGTTATGAACATTTTCCTAAATCAAGTGTTGATTGGGTTTGGTACATTATGTAACGGTTTATACGTTCTGAATCAAAATACAGTTCTTAATGTACAGAACACACACAAGAGGAAACGTTCAGAAATGAACGAATCTTTCTTGTGGCATTGTAGACTAGGTCATATCAATGCGACACGACTAGCTAACTTACATAAGGATGGATATTTGAACCTGTTCGAATTTACATCTTATGAAACTTGCCAGTCATGTCTCAAAGGCAAAATGACCAAAACTCCGTTTACTGGACACGGAGAAAGAGCCACTGAACTCTTGGGAGTAATACACAGTGATGTATGCGGTCCTATGTCTACACATGCCAGGAATGGTTCCTCGTACTTCATTACATTCACCGATGATCTCTCAAGATTCGGACATGTGTTCTTGTTGAAACACAAATCTGAAGCTTTTGAGAAATTCAAGGAATATAAGTGCGAAGTAGAGAACCAAACGGGTAAAAGTATTAAAATCCTTCGATCAGATTGGGGAAGAGAATACTTGAGCACGGAATTCTGTAACTATTTAAAAGAGAATGGGATTCTCTCTCAGCTTACTCCTCCGTATACACCATAGCACAACGGTGTATCGGAGCGGAGGAATCGCACCCTATTAGATATGGTGCGCTCTATGATGAGTATTGCTAAGTTACTTATTTCCTTTCGGGGTTATGCGCTTGAGACAGCCGCATACCTATTGAATAGAGTTCCAACCAAATCAGTGCCTACCACTCCATATGAGATATGGAATGGGAAGAGACCATCTTTTAAACGAGTTAAAATATGGGGTTGTCCGGCCTATGTTAAAAAGAAAAATCCGGACAAGCTCGAGGCAAGATCAGTTCTGTGCAAGTTTTTAGGATATCCCAAGCATTTGCAAGGGTATATCTTCTACCACAGTGAGGAACAAAAGTTGTTTGTTTCTCGGAATGCCACCTTTTTAGAAAAGGAATTTCTTATGAAAGAAATTAGTGGTCATGAGATAGAACTGGAAGCAGTTTCAGCTACATAAACTACAACTGATGATTTGGTAGAACCGGAGGATTCGATAGTCCCCAACGAACCTCAGCCACTCCGCAGATCTAGTAAGGGTTCCTCATCCACCTGAGAGATACTACGGTTTTCTCATTGATGGTGGGAGCGAGGATTGCATCATGGAAGATGATGACCCAACTAGTTTCGAGCAGGCCATCACGAGTGGGGACTCTGTGAAATGGCTGGATGCAATGCGATCTGAGATGGAATCCATGTACACTAACAAAGTATGGACATTTGGAAGTTGCACCTGAAGGGGTAAAACCCATCGGGAGAAAGTGGATCTTGAGAAGATTCTTGGTGTAGATGGAAAAGTTGAGAGTTTCAATGCTAAACTTGTAGCAAAAGGTTTTCGTCAATGACCAGGTGTGGATTATGATGAAACATTTTCTCCAGTGGCTATGCTTAAGTCCATCAGGATCCTACCTGCCATTGATGCATACCATGACTATGAAATCTGGCAGTTGGACGTCAAGACCGCTTTTCTAAATGGTGATTTAGAAGAGAGCGAGTACATGACACAGCCAGAGGGCTTCGTAGATAGTGGGAGAAGCGGAAAGGTGTGCAAGCTGCTTAAATTAATATACGAATTAAAGCAGGCATCGCGGAGTTGGAACATCTGTTTTGATGTGGCAGTCAAAGAGTTAGACTTCATCAAAAACGGAGATGAACCTTGTATATACAAGAAGGTTGTAAAGAGTAAGGTTGTCTTCCACGTATTGTACGTGGATGGCATACTCTTGATAGGAAATGATGTTCCTATGCTACACTCGGTCAAGCTCTACTTATCACAGTTTCTCCATGTATGATCTGGGTGATGCCTCCTACGTTCAAGGATTAAGATCTATAGAGATAGATCTAAGAGGATGTATCATACTCACTAGGTGTAATGAGTAGGTGTCAATCAGATCCTGGGGAGAAATACTGGACAGCTGTGAAGAATATTCTCAAGTACTTGAGAAGCACTAAAGAAATGGTCTTGGTGTATGGTAACAGTGAACTCCATGTCGAGTCCTTTACCGATTCGAGCTTCCAGAGTGATAAGGACGACTGTAAGACAGTCTCGGGTTTTGTATTTAACCTCAGTGGAGGGACGATATGTTGGAAGAGTTCCAAGCTAGATACCGTAGTAGACTCGATGATAAAGGCTGAATACATCGCTACCAACGATGCTGCCAAAGAGGCTGTCTGGATGAACAAGTTCATGAGATGAACTTGGTGAGGTTCTTACCATTGAGCATCCAATACTTGTATTGTGATAACAATGGAGCTGTAGTTTTGTCCTACGAACCCAGATCCCATCAGTGATCCAGATATATTCTTAGGCGGTGTCACCTGATCAGGGAGATAGTTGATCTCCGGGAGATCGAGGTCAGGAGAGTTGACACGAAGAATAACACGGCAGATCCACTCACGAATGCCATTTGAGAGACTTTTCGGGATGTTGGGTATATGTGACATTTCAGAAAATATAAAATATTATTTTTGGAATTTAATATTAAAATAATATATTTCGCGAAAACTACCCGATTTGCGAAATTGGGGTTTTCGTAAAATGGTATAAATACATACCAATAATTGTGAAATAATTGGAGATTAAAATGATTTATTCATTTAAATATATATTTATTGGATTTGGCATTTTTATAATTAATTATACGTAAGTTTAAATAAAAATTGATTAGTGCACTACTAATCGCGATTAAGCCAAATCCGTTTTTCTACATTTTCCCATGGCTAGTGCACCATGGCATGAAGCATTTTGTTGCATGTTGTTTTAAGTGTGTTTGTGGTATTGGTTTTATTTGGTTTAGATGAGAAAAAGAAAAGAGTATGCATTATTGAGGGGAGAGAGAGAGGGGACCACATCATAGCATGTGAGCATGCCATGAGAGAGAGTGAGAGTAAGAAAGAGATAGAGAGTGAGAGGGCTGCCCCCATTCATTTCCCCCATTATTTTCTTCATCTCCTTCAACCTCAAGCTCCCTCCACTTCTACCCTCATGACCCATCTCAAAATCTTCATCAAAACCCTATACTCACTTCATTAAAAATGATCCCCACCTCATCCTCAACACATTGGACCAAGCAAAGTTGGATTTTGAAGATGTTAAGCAACTCAAGAAAATTATTGAGTTGCCAAATGAGGTATAATTGTAAACCCTAGTTATGTTATGGTGTGTAGTATACTCTATTGTTAGTTTAGAGTTAAATCGGTGTTGATTAGTGATGTTTGGAAAATTCAGGAGAGGGTTTGGGTGTTTGTGTGGGGTCATGATCTGTAGTGGGTATCTACAAGACCCTAGTGGTGTTTTTACCGGCCTAGACTCGGGATTAGAACCAAAACACGAACTTAGAACTTTCCGACATCGGTTAATTGACAGTTTGTGAGTGTATATGGGAATCTGGGATGACCCGAGACCATTATAAAATAAGTTCCCTTGACAGTGAGACGTGCAGGCAACCATGAAGCAACACCTGAAACCCTAGCCCCTAATGATCTTCTTTGGCTGCAAATAAATTCCCTGTGGCCGCAAATTGCGGCCACATCAGAGTGAAATTAGGAGATTTTTGGTGAGTGGCTTGGTTATGTGATATTTAGAGCAACCCAATATGCAAAATGTTCTGGTTTGACCTAGGGTAAAATCTGGGACAGATTTTCCTTAGGTGCTGAATTTGGTTTTCCGATTTCTGAACTTGGGTTTTGGGTATTTGATATTGTATTTGGTCGTTGGATATTTGTACGTCAATGACGAGGGTTGATTAGTTGTTTTTGCATGCGTAGGCTATAGGTTTTAACCTATGAGCGCGCCGTATGCCGTATTGGTTTTCCGGACTTGATTTTAATAGCATTGCGACCGTGTATATATTGTAGGTACCTTCGCGTGGATTCCGAGACGACGAAGCACATCGACTACGGTTGAACAAGGAGTTCCGCAGGTGAGTAGATTTATATCTACGGGGGATGTCGGGTGGATGGCGTATAGCACCCTCGCAAATTTTGATGGAAACCGATATATAGAATATGGTTAAGGAAACCTATATTAGAGAACTAGGGATATGATTAAAAAGATAGTTAGAGAATGATTGAATATATTTATCGAGATATGAGATGAAAGCTTTAGGGATATGACTCTTTGACGTGATATGATAGAAATGATGTCTCGAATTGATATATAAGGATATAAAAAGTGAATGTGAATCACGATGTATAGATATGTAGTTGCACGGGATTAAGTATGAGATTTAGGGTAGCATGACATGAGATTTTTAAGATAGAATGTATGTGTAAAATGACTTGATGTGAGATATTGATGTGATGAAAAGAGTATACGATGAGATATGATGACCTGGTTTGATAGGTCGTATTATGGATGCGAGTCGATATGATATAAGTGATACCTTTGCCGGTCCCATAATATGAGATTGATACAGATGTGACCTAAGAGATAGGTATATATATATATGGATAATGTTGTGAATCATGAGTGATATGCCGTACGAGACGTTAGGTCCGCACCCTCATTGTCATATAGGTTGATAGGATTGCTAATGGTTTAATGCCGCCGTACGATGGATATCGTACGTGATGAGTTCTACTTGATGATTGATCCATACCCTTGATTAGAGGATGCCGTACGATGTATTTACCGTACGTGATGTTGTAAGGCTGGATGCCGATTGATAGATTCACCGACTCGGTCATGTTAGATACGTATACCTTATAGCATTTAGCCAACGATGTACTTTATACTACGTTCATGTCATTCTCATTGCATTACATATACCTGTGCTAGTACACCTACACCATTATTGACGATGCGTATGTTACACTTACACAGATTGGCCGGCTCACACACTTTCATCATCGATAATTTCTATGTCACTACACAGTAGAATTGCTGCTTCATGATATGACTCCTTGCATGATTTACATGCTATGTTCACATCACTATTTCATGTTGCATGATATATGGATATGCTTACATTTCTGTTATATGTCACATACATCATGCTTTATGATTATACGCATTGAGATGTTGTTTTCATGAGATTCTGGATTTGAGAACCGTGATTATGTTTCAAAAGAAAGTATGTATTGTTTTAAAAACCCAGTTTCTCTTGATATGATATTTCAGTGCGTCCACCATGCGTTTTCTCGGTTCTGAGACGTGTGATATGTGAAACCCGATTCGAGGAGTTGGATGATCCGTTTGCGGGTTCATGGTGGACCCGGTATGGTAGCCCGGGGCAAGAAAGGTATGTCGATGGATTAGCCGATGAGCCCGGCAGAGGGAACACTTCCTACCGGTGATTGGTTGGAACTGGCGGTTATCCGGAGGATACCGACCGGAGTCGAGAGATGGATGTGGTCTGATCAGTTCTGCCGGAGCCCGAGGGCTGATCCAGACTGACGGAGCCCATGGGCCGATCCGGACCGACGGAGCCCGAGATATGAGGATTTACGTGTCGATTTGGACACCGGTTTCATGATATTTCGAGTGTCGATGTTGGACACTCAGGTTCCATGATTTTGATGTGTCATTGATGGACACACGTTGATGTATATCCTCATATTTACATGCATATGCTTTCATGATATTTACATGCATGATGTTGTTGTGTCATTGGTTGACACGTGGATGAGATCCACATGCATACAGGCATTGATTATATATTTGGATGAAATCCACATGCATATAGGCATTGAGTATATTGTTGGTACTTATGCAGATACGGTCACCCTAGATATCATAGTATTACCTTTATGATATAGTTGACCTAGGAATCGTTGTTTTATTCGATTTCTACCTGATGATGTTTTCTACTCACGAGTTGGCAACTCACCCCCGTTGTGCCACAGTTCTTGCAGGTTGACCGCATGGATCAGTAGCCGCATCGCTGACACACAGCTTGCATTCGGGTGACTTGCTTTGATAGGCGGTACATGTTGGATCATGCCACTCTTGTATTATTATTATTCCTATTGTATCTAGTCAACTCCATCAATCCGAAACTAGTATTTGTATATGTAGTAAGACTTAGCAAGACTTGTACTTGCGAGACTTGAGCGATGGGTTATATGTTCGCTACTTATGGTTTTGATGTCTTGCTTTACATTTCCTTTGTGTTGATCTTCGCCGTTGGGCGTCGTATACATATTTCTGTCTTGCGTGGTTGTGATTCCGCTGATTGGCGAAGAGCTAGCTCCCGCTTGGGGATGACTTTTATATTATCATGTATATGTGGTTTTGGATCAAAATATACAAAGGAGGTGCTGCCCAAATTTTTAAAAGACGAAACATGTTTTTCAACTAATAAATTCCACTTGCATTTTTCATGTTCCACCATTTAAGCATTAAGTAAACGTTTGATTTCACCATACCTTTATTTCAAAACTTCACCTCTTTTATTTTCTTAAAAAGGTTTAGATTTCTGGGTTTCGGCTTACTTGAATTACGTTACGCGTTTAGACGTTGCATGATTTAAGTGCCGGTCACGAGCTAAATTTCGGGCCGTGACAGTTGAGATACTACAACAATTGGCTTTAGTGCAAGTGGGAGATTATTAGTTATATGTATGCCCTAGAGGCTATTATTGTACATGATTGTATATTATAGTGGATGCTTGGACATATATAGAGAGGACTTTCTTACTCGACATGATAGTATGCTATCTGGTTGCTCTTTATCTTAACATGTATACTTGTATCATTATACTGTCTCTCCGTTACATGTTGATAAAGCCCTTAGGATGTGTACTTGACTACCAGGACTATGATGCAGATCATACTAGTAGGGCCAGGGTAGTCCACAAGTTCATCCTTTAATTGTTCCTAGTCGAGGGAGTATCGAGACAGGGCATCGATATTCCAGAGTAGACTAGTGTGTACGCTTCTTGACGCTGTATGGGGCGATGGATGATCCCACATCCATTGGTGTTTGACATCAAAGATTGTACACATGTGCTCATTGGAGAATGGGTACACCGAACAGGATTCGCCGAGAACTCCTAGATGGTATTATACCTATCGTCAGATAGCAGTTCTTTGGTAACACCGGTATATGTTAGTCTGTAGACCCGAGATCGTCATAGAGTCTTGTGTGATTCCCAATGTGGTTTGATTTCCTCTCTACCACGCTCAAAAGAGCGTGCAAACAGGTGGATTTTGGGTACAGTCCCGAGTCACATGGAGGCAATGAGCGATAGGAGGGGTTTCGTCTCTCTCGGTATTGAGGGTTGATGTTGCGCTATGCTCGATTGGCTATAACAAGAAGTCCCTGGCCAGGGCTGATGTTGAGATTTACTGTACCGCCGAAGGCTTGTGGGTGACTGATATGATCATTACCTACTGCTGGCGTATTGACGAGTCTTTAGAGTCCTACACAGAGGTTTCCTGGCTCAAGCGAAATGAAGTAGGGCACATATGTGATATGTGCGGGACCGAGATTGATACGTGTATGTGATACATTATTCTAATCTCGCGATATATGATATCAGTCGGTTATATGAGATATAGCCGGGTTATTGAATCAAGTGTTGATTCGATAAGTTGATATAAATGATATTAGTCGGTTACATGTGATATAACCAGATTATTAAATCAAGTGTTCATTTAATAATTTAATATATAATTATATATTTGATATATTAATATATATTAACTAATATTAGCTCACTTAAGAATTTCTTTTCTACTAATACATTTAAATATATATGTGATATATATTAATGTATTTATTTATGTGTCATGCTAGATGATACATTGGATTTAGGTGTATGAGACTCATACCTAACTAAATATAATTTGGGTGATTAGTTATTAACAGATAAATCAAAATTAGGTGGAAATTGACATGGTTTAAGATGCTTGTGGAAGCATGAAGAAACCTTGACTTAGTCCACTAATTTTGTTTTACTCTAGATATTTATTAACCTAACCGTTATTTTTAGCCATGGTTAAGTCTCTACAAGAGATTATATGAGATATTTTTCTCACCCATGGTTCATAACTTGAGCTTCTTCTTCATCTCCTTCTTTGCTCTCTAGCTTTCTAGTGAGGTGAAAAAGAAAAAGAGAAAAATAATTCTAAAGTGAGCAAAATTCCTACTTCATCCATCTATACCAAACTAGCCATTTAGTATAGGTTGTTTACTTCACTAATTCCTCAATTAGTGAAGAGGTAGCTTGAGTTAGAGATTTCTCAAGATAGATCATCTTCGGCCTTGAAGATCTTTGAGCAAGCTCGTTCCGTTCGTCTAGTGGAGCCTAAGGAGAGTCCGGGTCACCACTATTTGGAGCTAAGGGACTACTACACGGAGCTATAAAAGTGAAGGACCGGTCTACAAAGGTTGTATTCCTATTTCACTTAGTGTAAAGTTTGTTTACATGCATATTATACCCTAATTTTCTAGTTAGATCCTTGGTCGGGCTCGCTCGGCACCCTAGATTTTTTGAAATAGCATACTTGATGCGTGCCGAAACATATCGGGGGTGCTAAGCGAACCCAGCAGTAGGCAGTCTCATCCGCCCAAGAGATACTACGGTTTTCTCATAGACGGGGATAGAGAGGATTGCATCATTGACAATGATGAGCCAACTAGCTTCCAGTAAGCTATTTAGAGCGGTGACTCGGTAAAATGGCTGGATGCAATGCGGACCGAGATGGAGTCCATGTACACCAACAAAGTATGGACTTTGGACATTGCTCCAGAAGGGGTAAAACCCGTAGGCTGCAAATGAATCTTCAGAAAGAAGATTGGTGTAGATGGATAGGTTGAAACCTATAAGGCTAGACTTGTTGCAAAAGGTTTTCGTCAGGGACCTGGTTTGGACTATGATGAAAACTTTTCTCCAGTGGCTATGCTCAAATCCATTCGGATCCTTTTTGCCATTGCTGCCTTCCACGATTATGAAATATGGCAGATTGATGTAAAGACCGCTTTTCTGAAAGGACATTTGGACGAGTGCGTCTATATGGATCAGCCAGAGGGTTTCATTCAGAGTGGGAGCAGCGGGAAAGTGTGCAAGTTGCTTAAATCCATTTATGGATTAAAGCAGGCATCGCGGAGTTCGAACATCTGTTTTGATGAGACGGTCAAAGAATTCGACTTTATCAAAAATCCAGATGAACCATGCATCTATAGTAAGATTATAGCGCGAACTGTGGTATTTCTCATCTTGTACGTGGATGACATTCTCTTGATAGGAAATGACATTCCTATGCTACAATCAGTCAAAGGATTCTTGTCACAGAGGTTCTCCATGAAAGACCTGGGTGATGCCTCCTACATTCTGGAGATCCAGATCTATCGTGATAGATCTAAGAGGATATTGGGACTTTCACAGTTCAGGTACATCGACACCATACTAAAGAGATTTAGTGTGGAAGATTCAAAGCGCGGTAGTTTACCGGCTTGTCACGGAATCACCCTCTCCAAAAAGATATCTCCCATGACTGATTTGGAAAGGGCTCGCATGTCGATTATACACTACGCTTCTGCGGTAGGCTCTATAATGTATGCGATATTGTGTACCATACCAGATGTTGCTTACGCACTTAGCGTGGTAAGACGGTATCAGTCAAACCCAGGGGAGAACCACTGGATAGCAGTAAAGAACATTCTCAAGTACCTGAGAAGGACTAAGGAGATGTTCTTGGTGTATGGCGGAAAAGATCTCCAGATCGAGGCCTTTGCTGACTCCAACTTCCAGAGTGACAAGGATGACTCCAAGTCCATGTCGGCTTATGTCTTTACCCTTAATGGAGGGGCGGTCTATTGGAAGAGCTCCAAGCAGGACACCTTTGCTGACTCGACGATGGAAGCGGAGTATATCGCTACTTGTGACGTTGCGGAAGAAGCAGTCTGGATTAGGAAGTTCCTAACAAAACTTCAGGTGGTTCCGTCCATTGTGGATCTAATACCTCTGGATTGTGACAACAACGACGCTATAGCTTTAGCGAAGGAACCCAGGTCCCATCAGAAGTCCAGACACATCTTGAGGCGGTACCACCTGATCAGGGAGATCATTGATCACCGGGAGATCGAGGTGCGGAGAGTAGATACGGAGAACAACACTGCAGATCCACTCACAAAGGCCATCCCTCAGACACAGTTAGAGAGGCTATTCGAGATGATAGGTCAGCGATATGCCAATACATGGCCTTGGTGCAAGTGAGAGATTGTTAGCGATATATGCCTTAGAGGGCATTATTTTATCATAATGGTTTGTATATTACATATTGGAAGCTTGGGATATAAACAGATATAGTAACAGTCTTGCTTGAAATGGTAGTATGCTACCTGGTTTATTTCTATCTCAATACGTGCATGTGTTTCTTTTAGCATGTTGGTAGAGCCCTTAGGATCTTTGCTTGATTACCATCGTTGTTATGGAAGCCACACTGGTGGGAGCTGGGTAGTCTATAAGCACATCCTTATACAGGTCCTTGGTCGTAGGATTATCGAGACGGGGCATCGATACTCCAGAGTAGACTAGTGTATACGCTTCTCATCCTAGCAGGGGAGATGGTCTGTCCTACAACCATTAGTACTCCGTACTGGAGATAGTATGCAGGTGCTCATTGGGTTATGAGTACACTGGACAAGACTCGTAGGGAACTGCAGGTTGGTACTATACCTATCGTCGGGTAGCAGTTCCTAGGTGACATGAGTACAGCTTAGTCCGTCGACTTGACACTGCTACTTAACCTCGAGTATGTTCCTACTGTTCTTAGATTACTATCCTACCACGGCTCAAAGGAGTCGTGCAAATAGGTAGTTGTTGGGTGCAGTCCCGAAGAACTTGGAGGCAGTGGCGGTTAGATAGGATTCGTCTTTCCCGGTATTGGGGGTTGATATCGCCCTGTGTTCGGAAATCCATTACACAAAGTCCCTGGCCAGGGCAAGCGAGATTTACTGGTAGGTACTCCAGTAGTTTCTCAGGGTGTTTTGGGCTACACTCCGACACGACTTTTTGCGCTATTAGGGGTCTGATGGTTACTACCCCCTAGGCTCGATATGCGATACTCTTAGACGAACAGACCGGACTGTACGGAGATTGTCACAGATAGGCTCAGTAGGAGTTCGGATGAGTTTACTCATCGTCCTTCTTATCGACAAATACCTGGATAGCCGTTACGTGCAGCTAGTACCACTGACGGCTTGTGGTTAAACCCACTGGCAGGATTGTGTCGAGTCTTTAGAGTCCTACACAGAGGGTTTCCCTACATCGGGCAAAAGATGTAGAGGCCGTATGGTTTTATGGCAGGGCTTCGATCATATACGTGTACTTGTGCACGTATGATGTTCGAGTGGATAATACCAGTGGGATTTGGTTTAAGCCGGATCCTAGTATTATATTGTTGGATTATTTTCTTCTCTTTATATTCGTATTTTTCGGAATACGGATGTGGGTATGTATATACGGTGAGGGGTATTCTTGTAATTTGCTCAAGTATACTTCTAGAAGAAGACACCTCATTTTGTATTTAATCTTTTGATTAAAATATAAATGAGGTGGAGGTATGAGGTGGAGGATTTCATTAAATGAGGCATGGCTCTTTGGTGACTCACTAGGTGACTCATGAAGCATGCTTGATATTTTGGTGAGATATTTATCTTATGCATTATTGGTATGCTTCATTATTCATCACAAACAAGCCATCTCATTCTAATGTTCTTGCTTCACTCTTTTTTCCTCAAGCTCCCATTCTTCTTCCTCATACCCTTCATGTCTTATGTGTTGAGATACCTAGGGTATTTAGAGACAAAGTAATCCATCTACACTCTCCACATCATCTAGGACATCTAGTTTAGCGAACTAGATACCTTAGTTACATCGGATTTGAGGTTGGAGCTCGGACTATAGACTCTCGGGTGGATCGTCTTTGACTTGAGGAGACCGACGAGGAGGCCCGATCCGTATACGATCCAAGGAGGAGGACAACAAGAAGACCCGAAGGAGATGGTTCTGTGAGGTATAACTTTCTATCCGAGTAGTTAACCTCATACAGTTTAGCTAGTTAGGTTTTAGTATCGATCCTGGAGTTCAAGTCGATGTTGCAAAGCCCGTAAAAATCATTTTTTTACGCATTCCGCCTCCCCGCGAACCCGCGGGGTGCGCGACATCGACTTACACATCACACCCTATCCCTCTCCATTCTGAAATCTATCATCAAAACTCTCAAATTTTTCTAAGTCAAATTAGTTGCACAAGTGGAGTTAGCCCAAGGTCATCTTCCGGCGACGACTCGGGACAAATCCGGCGACACCGCAACTCCACGAAGCTTCATCTTGTTCCCATACCTCTCCTCTCTCTTTTCATCCAGTAAGTCCTTTCTCTTCTCTTCCTTTTCACCTCTCAAAAAGTTCTCTTTTCAAAACTCGTCGAAAGTGGAGTTATTCCGACTTCCGATTTTAATTTTGTTAAAAGCATAACTTTTCATAATAACCAAACACCCATATTGTTACATCTTGTTCAGCAACCATAAACCAACATTGAGAACAAGTTTCAATTTAAAATACCATGCTATGCAACTTTTATTTCACTTTTACGGTTAAATACTACAAACTTTCTATTCGACATCTTTCATCATATTTGCCCATATTACTTCTAGAAAATTCACGAGGTAATGACCTACCTCATCACAATACTTATCATGACATAGCATGATGGCTTTTGGAACAATATTTTGTGGGATAAATACAATTTTACAATAAAATAGCTTAAACTAATAAAACCGTATTTTTAAAGATTGTTTTAATTAAATTCCTTGCAATTAAGCCTCTACAACCCATTTTGGGGAACCCGATTTGGATGGTGCGGGTTATCTCATGTACTAGTAGAGCGAGATGCAGATCTCCTCACGGAGCATCCAATCTTGATAGAATTTTTAATACAATTTTTAAGAATAATGTGATTTTCTATTTAATAAATAAATTCTAGTTTTAATAATTATATATATATATATATATGTATTACCAAAATATCTATTTTAAATATATATAGTAAATTCCATGTTTTCTAAACAAAGGAATCACAAATTTCATGAATATACCATTACAAATCCATACAATTCCAATTTATACTAAAATACCCTACACTATTCAATCTAGGTTTATAATCACTTTTAAAAATTACATCCATGAAAACCCTAAATACGATAAATAAATACTTGAGGTTTATTCTGAAAGTATACTAAAACTATTTTCATAAAACTCCCTCAAGTTTATTAATTTACAATAAGGACCCTAGTAAATATATGTTTAAGCGGGACCGATTCTCTCGAGTCCCAGGGAGCCGGAGAACGTGGGTGATTTCCAATTTAAGGTAGGAAACTAAAACGGGGTTATCAATGGTAATTGGCTTGGAAAAAGTCACAAATTCTGCCGTCCATGTGCAGCAGTTACCGATAACTCCAAAACCTAATTCAGGAATCAAATTCTGTTTAAGTGTCCGACTCAGACGGAGTCTCGGTCTAATCTGAAAATAATCCATACATGAATACAATCCAAATATAACTCCAATACAACATGAATCCATATATACTGAATACCATCTATATCAACATGACTTGAACTGACCGAACCATGGATATACATTGACTTGGTTACATGACTATCCGTTTACATCCTTATCCGTTTACATGAGCAATTGATATCATGGTTTCGGCAAGTCTTACATCTATAAAACAACACAATAAATATTACGGGGTTTTTTATGGGGTAGCTTGGTACAGAATGTGTTAAAAGTGGCACGATGATGGTCACTCTAATACACCTAACCTGAATATCCATTGCTGTTATTACGTGGCTTAACGGTTCATTGTGCTCCGTATACCTTAGTCCACAGAATAGTTGGACCCCTCTCGTATATACTGGCATATTCTGTACAAAGTTACAAACAGCTACGTTAGTATAACAAACATACATTATACATTTATATTCTCTTTTATCTGTCTATTCTATTTCTATCTCTTTGGGACTTACCGAGTGATTGTTCGCTGACGACATTCCTTTTCTATTCTTTCTTTGGAATGTTGTCAGGAGGACCCGACTCTCTGGAGATCGAGTCCAGCTCAGAAGACTTGGAGCAGTTCTTTGAGGAGCCCGAGCTCTAGTCACTTGTCTATAATTTTACTTTCAGTTCATGCCATTGTTTAGGCATTGCTTTCCATATTGTATTTACTTTTCAGTTGTATTGTAAAGAATGTTTAATAAATAAAATGTTGTTGTTCATTTACATCTTATGTCTTTCTTGTGTACATTTATATTATATTGCTTATTTACGCTTAACTTGTTTACTTCTGAGTAAATATGTCGCGGGCCTCGTCATGTCTCCTTATCCGTACACTGGGAAGCGGGGCGTGACAGGTTTTGTTGGCGGCCCATGCAGACCAGTTCTGCATGGAAACCTAAGCAATATAACATAAGAATTATAAGCCTCAACAACTAAACATTTTTTATATTTCATATTCCTTGAATCTATCCTAACCCTAATTTTCTTTCAATGTTATGGATTCCCCGAACAATACTAGCACGAACGTGAACGACATCACCACACCATACAACCACCTCTTCCACTTACGCCTACCGTTGTAGCTCCGATCAACGAACATACGGTACTGCTCGAGGCAATAAAGAGCCTCTTGGAGGGACACCAGCAGCAGGCTGCTATCCTAATGAACCGCCCAGAAGCTGAGGCACCTGGAGTGAAACAATTCCGGGCACTGCATCCTAAGCAATTTTCTGGGAAAGAGAGCCCTCTGGAAGCTGAAGAATGGGCTTAATCCATTGAGGACGATTTGGCGGCAGCACAAGTGCTAGACATTGCTTGGGTAAGGGTTGCAAAGCTGCAACTCACGGATAACGCCCGAGTATGGTGGAAGGCGAAAGAAAGCCGTCTTACCCAGCTGATCTAATGGAAGACTTTTCACGACATGTTCGACGCGAAATATTCCCCGAGACTGCCCGATTTGACATGGAGCAACAATTCATCCACCTACAACAAGGCTCTATGTGGAGCAAATCCATGGATGAGTATGGTGCTGAGTTCACTATGTTAAGCAGGTAAAATATGTCTCAAATATTCGAATTTTTATATCACATACTAAACAGCAACACAAGGCCGTAACAGGTTCGCGGCACATCTCATACCGACTGCTGAGATCAGGGCCAGAAGATTTCAGCAGGGGTTGGACAAGGAAATCCAAGCTGCTTTAGCTACAGGGGATTTCCCAACCCACGACTTAGCTCTAAAGGCTGCCCGTTGATATGAGGCAGTGGTGAAGAAGAAGGGCATACCTCAATCTGCCGGTATGAAACGCCCTGCAGAAGGAGCCTCTTCCAGGCCACTTTTTGTACCCGGGAGACCGAGAGTACCTTTCAACCGGCCCGGTTCAGACTTTTTCACCTACTGCAGGAGGAATGGACACCTGGCGAAGGACTGCAGGCATGCTAATCGCCTTTGCTTAGTCTGTGGCTCATCCACTCATGATATTGGATCTTGTCCTCGTAGACTCAATCCAAATCCTGCAACCAGACCAACAATCACTTATCCGCAGCGGCCAGTTATCCAGGCATCTGCACCACGTCTTGCTCTTCCAGCTCCACCTCCTTATGGACCTACTGCACATCCTCCTCGTTAGTTCCATGAAGCATAAAGGAACCTACCTCAAGGACAGAGGAACGGACAGAGGAATGCTCCTCCAGCAAGGAGGAATGTACCGAGGCGACAAGCTTTCACATTTACCGTGGAAGAAGCTGAAGCCACTGGCCAAGTCATCACTGGTAACTCTTTTCTTTCAAACTTTCTTTCAATCCTTATACATATCAAATATCTTATCCTATACCTAAACATATTCCACACAACTTAGGTACAATCTTAGTAGCTTCAATTCCCGCACTAGCACTCTTCGATACTGGAGCATCTCATTGCTTTATGTCGCAACGTTTCGTCCGAACTCATGCGATTCCAGTCAAATCGCTCGTATCCAGCTGGAATGTTAGTTCAGGGAACAACGTTCTAAAGGCAACAATGGAATACGACCTGTGTCCAGTGGTCGTCTGCAGCAGAGAATTTTATGCTGACTTCAAGGTACTGGACATACCGAACTTCGATGTAGTTTTGGGTATGGATTGGCTAGGAACTTTCTATGCTACCATCGACTGTCGTCAAACGAGGGCAGTGTTCGAGATTCCAGAGCATCCGGTCTTTTATTTCAAGAGTGGAGACCGTACCCTGGATCCTAGCACATACAAAGAAAAACCGAAGAAGACAGTGATTGCAACTTTAAAGGCGGGATAAGATAAGCCAGAGGTAGTTCGAGAGTTCGATGATGTATTTCCTGAATACATATCAGGTTTGCCTCCTGATCGAGCTCTTGAGTTTGGAATTGATTTAGTACCTGTAGCATAACTGGTGATCAAAGCACCATACCGATTAAGTCCAGAAGGTTTGAAGGAGGTCCGTACTCAGCTGGATGAACTTCTGCAGAAAGGATGAATTCATCCCAGTACTTCAAGTTGGGGATCTCCGGTGTTGCTTGTGAAGAACAAGGAATGTTCATACAGAATGTGCATTGATTATAGAGCTTTGAACGAAGTCACGATAAAGAACAAGTATCCACTACCGCAAATCGACGATCTGTTCGATCAGCTAAGTGGGTCTTGCGTTTTCTCAAAGTTAGATCTTCGTTCGGGTTATCATAAGGTGAAGGTCAAAGAGTCTGATATTCCGAAGACGACATTCAGGACTCGCTATGGACATTATGAGTTTCTCGTGATGCCATTTGGAGTGACCAATGCACCGGCCATATTCATGAATCTGATGAATCAAGTTTTCCGAGAGTACCAAGACAGGTTCATTGTCATATTCATCGACGACATCCTGGTGTATTCTAAGAATCAGAAAGAGCATGCTAAATATTTACGAATTGTCCTGGAGACTTCGCGACATCATAAACTCTATGCCAAGTACAACAAGTGCGAGTTTTGGCTAGAACAAGTCGGATTTCTCGGACATATCGTTTAATGTGAAGGAATCTCTGTGGATCCAGCTAAAGTATCAGCAGTAAACGAATGGTCGACACCAAAGACAGCGAAGGACATCCGAAGTTTCTTGGGATTAGTGGGATACTACCGAAGATTTATTGAAGGATTTTCGAATATTGCAACACCCCTGACCAAGCTCACACGTAAAGATGAAGAATTCGTGTGGTCAGAAGCATGCGAACAAGCTTTCGTAGAACTCAAGTTAAGATTGACATCAACACCTATTCTCGTCATACCGGACCAATCTGGAGGTTTCATAGTGCATTGGGATGCATCCGGTAAGGGATTAGGATGTGTTTTACACCAGCACGGTAAAGTTGTAGCTTAAGCATCAAGACAGTTGAAGATTCATGAGCGCAATTATCCAACGCATGACTTAGAGTTGGCAGCTGTTATATTTGCACTGAAGATTGGCGTCATTATCTTCTTGGAGAACGGGTAGATATATACACAGACCATAAAAGTCTAAAGTATGTGTTTACTCAGAAAGAGTTGAATATGCAGCAGAGAAGATGGTTAGAACTTATGGAGGATTTCGACATCAACCTACAATATCATCCAGGGAAGGTGAATGTACTTCCTGATGCACTTAGTCACCAACCACTATCATTGAATCTCACCGCACAGTGGAAGCTACAACAAGATTTGCATCAGATGGAGATAGAAGTGATCATGCAAGGTAACGCTTCAAGTTTGATGAACTTACAAGTTTGATGAACTCAGTCTACAATTGTCAATCAGATCAAAGTAGCTCAAGCAAGTGATGCCAAGTTGCAAAAGATCAGAGAACAAGTAGGAAGTGGACTTAGAACAGACTTTATCATCCATGAAGACGGATCTTTGAGATACGAAAGCAGATTGTGTGTACCGTAAGGTCCTGTTCGGGAAGAGTTGATAAAAGAAGCTCACAGCTCCCTATACTCAGTACACCCTGGTGGTTCAAAGATGTACAAAGATTTACGTCAACATTACCGGTGGCATGGAATGAAGCGTGAAGTAGCCAGAGGCATAGCCAAATGCTTGGTGTGTCAGCAAGTAAAGCTGAACATCACAGGACCGCTGGTTTACTTCAACCGTTACCTATCCCAGAATGGAAGTGGCAACACATTACCATGGATTTTGTGACTGCTCTTCCTCACAGCACGAAAGTTAACGATGCAGTATGGGTTATTGTGGATCGACTCACAAAGTCGGCTCATTTTATTCCCTTTCGAGTTGGCCAATCTACCGAGACACTAGTAAAGAAGTACATGGAGGTAAGTTTGAATCTAAGTAAGATTTAACTCTTCAATGTGTACTATCTCTGATACCCATGAACTCATGCAGGAGATCGTGAGATTACATGGAGTACCGGTTTGCATTGTCTCCGATCGTGACACCAGATTCGGATCGCAGTTTTGGCAGAGTCTGCAAGCTAGCTTGGGAACGAGTCTGAACTTTAGCACAGCTTACCATCCACAAACAGATGGACAGTCTGAGCGAACGATTCAGATCCTTGAAGATATGCTAAGAGCTTGTATGCTAGATTTCGGAGGATCGTGGGAAGATCACCTACATCTTTTGGATTTTTCATACAACAACAGCTACCAAGCGAGTACTAGAATGACACCGTTTGCAGCACTCTATGGAAGGAAGTGTCGTTCACCATTAAGTTGGGATGACATTAGAGATAGGGAACTCCTTAGACCTGAGACCGACAGAAACACTGGGCTGATGCAAAGCGACTGTAGATGTAGTTCGTACTATCAGGGAACGAATGCGCATAACCTAAGACCGACAGAAACACTGGGCTGATGCAAAGTGCCGACACTTGGAGTTCCAACCGGGAGATCATGTCTTTCTGAAGATTTCTCCAAACCGTGGAGTGATTCGTTTTGGAAAGATGGGTAAGCTAAGTCCGAGATACATTGGACCGTTCGTCATACTCGAACGAGTCGGAGAAGTTGCATATCGTTTGGCACTTCCACCCTCATTGGAAGGAGTGCACAACGTATTCCATATATCCTAACTCCGAAGGTATATGAGTGACCCTAGCCATATCCTTGATCACTCCGAGCTCACTGTACAGACGAATCTATCTTGTGAGCAACAACCCATTGAAATCCTGGACAGAAAGGTAAAGTCATTTAGGAATAATGAAGTAAACTTGGTCCGAGTGATGTGGAGGAAAGACTTGTAAGTCGATGTACAACACCCCACGACTTGCGGGGAGGCGGAATAATGAAAAAAGATCTTGTTTTAGGCGTAAATATCGACTAACCGAGAATCTTGGCTAAACTATAACTAACAAGAATCATAGAAGTTAACAACTACTATGAAAAGTGATTATACCTGATGTACCGTGTCCTTCGTCTTTTCGTTCTCCACGTCCTCTTCGGCCTTCTCTATGTAGTAGATGATCCATCCGAGAGCTTTACTTCAAGCTTCACCTCTAACTTGAGGTAACTAGGTTTCTTAAAGTGCTAATCTAAGTAACCTAGGTGATATAGAGAAGGGTTATTGATTAAGTAGTCTAATCTAATCCTTGGTCTCAACACATGAGAGGGGAGGATTAGGGTTTAAAGAGAGAGAGCTTGAGGAGAGAGAAAGTGAGCAAGAGCATGGAATGAGATAATGATCTCTCATGATATATATGAAGCATTATCATTATCAAGATAAATGAAATAATGGATTTAACAACCATGCTTCATAAATATAAATGAGTGATTCATCTCCATGAGTCATTAAAATTTATGATGCATTAATGACAAGGATGAATCACACAAATGAGTCACTAATCCCATTTAATACTTATGCCACTTAAACCCCAAGTCACCAACCTTCTAGAAGCTTCTCACGAAATTACGAGAACGCCCCTCCTATCCGTGAAAACACGGAAAAACTTTAGACTGTATAAATCCAATAACCAGATACTAGAAACTGGCTTAAACCAAAGCCGGCTAGTAAAAACTGTCCAGATGTCGTACGTGCGTAAACACACGTATGCGTCCGAACCCTTGTCGTAAAACCATACGACCTCTATATCGTTTCGCCTGGAGTAGGGAAACTCTCTGTGTGGGACTCTAGAGACTCGACTACTACGCTGGCAGTGGGTTTAACTACAGACCGCAAGCGGCACTAGCTGTACGTAACGGTCCCCAGGTAGATGTCGATAAGAAGGCCGATGAGGAAACCCATCCGAACTCCTACTGAGTCTGATGTGACAATCTCCGTACAGTCTAGTCTGTTCGTTTAAGACTATCGCATATCGGGCCTAGGGGGCGGCAAGCGTCAGTCCCCTAATAGTGGTATAAGTCGTGTCGGAGCGTATCCTATTACACCCTGAGAAAACAACTGGAACCTACCAGTAAATCTCGCTTTCCCTGGCCAGGGACATTGCGTAATGGCTCTCTGACACAGCGCGATATCAACTCCCAATACCGGGAGAGACGAATCCTATCTAACCGCCACTGCCTCCAAGTGCTCGGGACTGCACCCAACTGCTACCTGTTTGCACGACTCCTTTGAGCCGTGGTAGGGTAGCAATCTAAGAGCAGTGGGACACACTCGAGGCGAAGTAGCAGTGTCAAGTCTGCGAACTATGCTGTACTCATGTCACCTGGGAACTGTTAACTGACGATGGGTATAATACCAACTAACAGTTCCCCGTGAGTCCTGTCCGGTGTACCCGTAACCTAACGAGCACCTGCATACTATCTCCAGTACGACGTACTGATGGCTGTGGGACAGACCATCTCCCCAACTTGGATGAGAAGCGTACACACTAGTTTACTCCGGAGTATCGATGCCCTGTCTCGATAATCCTACGACTAGGGACCTGAATAAGGATGTGCTTGTAGACTACCCAGCCCCCACTAGTGTGACTGCCATCACAACGCTGGTAGTCAAGCAAGATCCTAAGAGCTCTATCAATACGTATACTCACATATTAAGATCGAAAAACCAAGTAGCATACTACCATGTTTAGCAAGACTGTTATATACATGTGAATATCCCAATCTTCCATTAAGCAATATACAAACTAGTATGATACAATAATGGCCCCTAGGGCATATATACTAACAATCTCCCACTTGCACTGGCCATGTACTGGCATATCGAAGACAGATGATCTCGAGTAGCCTCTCGAACTGAATCTGAGGTAGGGCCTTCGTGAATGGATCAGCAATGTTCTCTTCAGTAGCAACTCTCCGAACCTCGATCTCCCGACGATCAATGATCTCCCTGATTAGGTGATACCGCCTTAAGATGTGTCTGGACTTCTGATGGGACCTTGGTTCCTTCGCTAAAGCTATAGCTCCGTTGTTGTCGCAATACAGAGGTATTGGATCAACAATGATAGGAACCACCTGAATTTCTGTTAGGAACTTCTTCATCCAGAGCGCTTCTTTTGCGGCATCGCAAGCAGCAATATACTCCGCTTCCATCGTCGAGTCAGCAACGGTGTCCTTCTTGGAACTCTTCCAGCACACCGCCCCTCCATTGAGGGTAAAGACATAACCTGACATGGACTTGGAATCGTCCTTATCACTCTGGAAGCCGGAATCAGCATAGGCCTCCATCTTGAGGTCTTTTTCGCCGTAAACCAAGAACATCTCCTTAGTCCTCCTCAGGTACTTGAGAATGTTCTTTACTGCTATCCAGTGCTTCTCCCCTGGGTCTGACTGATACCGGCTTACCACGCTCAGTGCGTAAGCTACATCTGGTCTGGTGCACAACATCACATACATTATAGAGCCTACCGCAGAAGCGTAGGGTATAATAGACATGCGTTCCCTTTCCAAATCAGTCTTGGGAGACATCTCTTTGGATAGGGTGATTCCGTGACAAGCCGGTAGATTACCGCGCTTAGAATCTTCCATACTGAATCTTTTCAGTACAGTGTCGATATACCTGGACTGCGAAAGTCCCAACATCCTCTTGGATCTATCACGATAGATCCGGATCCCCAGAATGTAAGAGGCATCACCCAGGTATTTCATGGAGAACCTGTGTGACAAGAATCCTTTGACAGATTGTAGCATAGGAATGTCATTTCCTATCAATAGAATGTCATCGACGTACAAGACGAGGAATACGACAGTTCTTGCTACAACCTTACTATATATGCATGGTTCATATGGATTTTTGATAAAGTCATACTCTTTGACCGTTTCATCAAAACAGATGTTCCAACTCCGCGATGCCTGCTTTAATCCATAAATGGATTTAAGCAACTTGCATACTATCCCGCTGCTCCCACTCTGATTAAAACCCTCTGGCTGATCCATATAGACGCACTCTTCTAAATTTCTATTCAGAAAAGCCGTCTTTACATCCATCTGCCAGATTTCATAATCATGGAAGGCAGCAATAGCAAGAAGGACCCGAATGGATTTGAGCATAGCCACTGGAGAAAAAATTTCGTCATAGTCCAAACCGGGTCTTTGAGGAAAACCCTTTGAAACAAGTCTAGCCTTATAGGTTTCCACCTGTCCATCTACACCAATCTTTTTCTTGAAGATCCATTTGCATCCTATCGGTTTTACCCCATCTGGAGCAAAGTCCAAAGTCCATACTTTGTTGGTGTACATGGACTCCATTTCGGTCCGCATTGCATCTAGCCATCGTACCGAGTCGCCGCTCTGGATGGCCTGCTGGAAGCTAGTAGGTGTAAGCCCATGCTACCCTTCCCCGGTACTTACGGGGTTGCGGAAGTGGTGAAAAACGATTTTCAAGAGGGTGGTAACATGGACTACAAATACGGATCTTTGTTAAACAACTAACTAACAACCTAACTTGAGTTTTACCTACTCGGTTAGGGGGCTATACCTTTCTTGAACTCCTTCGTCTTCAACTCCTCCCGGTGTACGGATCGGCCTCACCTCGTCGTCTACTTGCGCCAAAGATGGATCCACCCGAAAGCTTCTACCTTTGGCATCTTCTTCGAACTTTGAAGAAACTAGAACACTTGGCTTGCTAGGCCTTGTGAACTAGAATGAGTAGAGGATTGTTTTGATGTCTTTTTTGTTAGTGTATATGCCCTAGAGGCCATTACTGTATCATACTAGTTTGTATATTACTTAATGGAAGCTTGGGATTTCACCTTGTATATACAATCTTGCTCAATATAGTAGTATGCTACTTGGTTTGTTTCTACTTCTATGTGTACATGTGTTTATTTTTGTATATCACCTATACACATTAGTGGAGCCCTTAGGATCTTTTCTTGATTACCAGCGTTGTGATGGCAGTCACACTAGTGGGGGCTGGGTTGTTGGAGATAGTGCCCTCAGAGTCAATTATTGGATCACAGGCACGTGATTGCAATGATTGAGGGATGACCTATCCCGGTAGGACAGTCTTACTCGAGATGATAGTATGCTATCTGGTTTATCTTTATCATCGTGTACTGCTTTAGGTGACCTGACATGTCGCTATTACACGTTGATAGAGCCCCTAGGATTCTTGCTTGACTGCCGGCAGTATGATGGCGATCATATACGTGAGAGCTGGTGGTCTATAAGCACATCCTTAAAAGGTCCCTAGTCGTGGGAGTTTCGAGACAGGGCATCGATTCTCCACAGTAGACTAGTGTATACAGTCGAGACCCCGACGAGGGGCGGTGGCCGGTCTCACAAGCCACTGGTGTCAGTTGGTTCACCTAAGATGTATACAGGTGCTCATTGGGTTATGAGTACACCGGACATGACTCGCCGGGAACATGCTAGTTGGTCTTATACCTGACGTCAGATAGCAGTTCCCTGGTGACATGTGTGCAGGTTAGTTCATTGACCTGGGGATCGTCATTTGTCTCGTGTGAGTTCCCACTGTACTTTTATTACTACCCTACCACGGTTCAAAGGAGTCGTGCAAACAGGTTTTAGTTGGGTACAGTCCCGAGCCACATGGAGGCAGTGAGCGGATCTTCAGGGGTTCGTCTCTCCCGGTATTGGGGGTGAGGTCGCGCTGTGTCTAGGAGAGCCATTACGCATTGCCCTCGGCCGAGGCAGGAGATTTACTGGTAGGTATTCCAGTAGTATCTCAGGGCGTTCTGGGCTACACTCCGACACGACTTGTACCGCTTTTGGGGGTCTGACTTTTACCAACCCCCTAGGCCCGACATGCGGGTGTGTATGCACAGTATCGGGGTTTTCCTGTAATTTATTACGGGACCAGTTTTCTGGAGTTGCCAGTTTGCATTCCGTTCCGTCCGGTTTTCCTTTGTTCTTTCCCGGCCGGACTTTTCCGATGGAGGGTGTTATTTGCAAGTTTGCAAATAACACATTGTGGAGGGTTTTCTTGCAAATGTATTTATTATGAAAGCATCTTTTGATACCATTCTCATCACTTGCTTTTTGTTGATAAGAAGTGATTTGGAGTTGATTTGATTTGGTTATGATGGAAGGATATGGTCACCCTCTCTCTTTTCCTACACTCACCTCCCTCTTGCTTATGTAATTCCTTCCTCCACCATTCTCATAAGAAAATGGTTGAAGACATCTTGAGAGAGAAAGAAGATGAGAGCTTCATCTTGAGAGTTTCATTCTTGATCTCATTTTCATGCTAGAAAAATGCAAGCACCATTTTTCTAATCTTGATTCCTCCATCATCTTCAAAGGCAACAAACCCCAAATGAGACATAGCCTCTACACTACACATTCTATAGCATATCTTGAGCATGTCGAGTTGCCGGCTTCATGCCCGAGTTGCCTCGGTATTGAGGCGGGAACCCGTAAAAGACACGGGCGATGTGGTGCCCTTCCGGCGAGGAGGTGACGATGTGGAGACAAGACTTTCCGCGGGAGATCGGGACGATGACAAGAAGACCGGAGGACTCGGATCACTCGGTATACTTCTCTTCCCATCTCTTGTTAGCTAGTATAGGTTAATGGTTAACGATCCGGGTTTTCATTGTCTGCGGTAGCGCCAGTTTAAAAGACAAGAAAATTTTGATTCCGCATTTTGGCCTCGGATAGACGGCCAGGGCGCTGCCGTGGCGCAACATGGTATCAGAGCCACGCCATTAACCTTGTCTAGCTTGTTCTAATGTGTTTTACTTATCCGATCGACCAAAATCCCAAAAACCACATTTTGCATGCATCAGTTTTCTGTCGATTTTTTCCGGGCTCGAAAAATTTTTCAGATAGTTGCAGAATGATGTGCAGGGAAGTGTAAGAATTCTGGTAAAATTTGGTCGCCTGAATCCTTCATCTCACCGCGGAAACGCGGCCAAAGCCATGCTTTGGCCGCGGTTCCGCCGCCAGTTAGGCTCTTCACTGTACCAAATTTTTCCAGATTGTCTTACACTAGAAAATAGGGTATTTGGAATATTAAATTTGGGCCCAGAATTTCTGTGAGTGCTACAGTATTGCTTGAGGGCCCACTTGTTAATTATTTGATCGATTGGATATTTTAAACACATTATTTCACAGTATTTACATTATATCTGCGACCGTGAATGTCACTTGATCGGTAAATCCGGTCTAACTGCTATAGCCCGGTTAGACGGATTTGCGAACGTGACTTTCACGTTGATGTTCTATGTTTATGCTGTGTTGTTGCGGATCGGTCGTGGGGGATAGCCTGGATGCAATGTTAGTACAGTTTTGTTTTATATGTACATTTGTTATTGCGGGGCGAGCGTCCGACATGTGGACTGCCGTCACTGCCTGTTTGTATTATTCTTTTGGGGCACGGCCTGGTTGCGGTCGATGTACCCGTTGTATGTATATTTTACTTTCTGTACTAGGATTACCCCGCGGAGGGGTGCACGGATAGCCGGGTTCTAGAGGGCAACGGGCCCGCATCTCATGGCATTGAGACGGAGGGGGCTTCACTCTAGGATTGGAGGGCTATTCGCCGCACTCGTAGGGGGTACAGGTTGACCCAGGAGGGGTGCCCAAGTTACCGGATTCCATGAAGTGCTGGGTGGTCCATTCACGGAGCTGAAGGGGGCTGCCTCGCTTCAGGTTTTGGCGGGTGACTTGCCGCGCCCGTAGGGGTCTAGGATTTCATTGCACAGGCTATCCACACGACCAGGGGAACGTCGGGTTTCAGCAGCGGCTCTGTGAAACCCGGGGATCCCAGATATCTGTATTGTTCTGTGATGCTGTACATTTCTGTGATGTTGCTTTTTATCACGCCTTGAGCGAATATAATATATTGGTATATATATTAGTAGATGTTGTATATGTTTTGCATCCGCGCTAGTCCAGTCCCCGCTCTGTCGTTAGTTAAGTAACCTAACGGGTGATGACGGGACCCAGTGGCGAATGCGGATGGCATATACGTACATCAGTATATTTTCGTTCTTTGTAGTGTGATCAATTGATGGGACTGCGTTGATTCGGATCAATGCAAGATAAACAAACCTATTCTGATGTTGTTGGAACGTTTTTTTCAAAAAAAAGCTGTTATTGCAAGGACGTTCACTTTTGTTTTGCATCGTGGTATTCATTTGGAATATCCTGCTCCTCAGTCGACGAGGCAAGGGCCGAGATCCCTTCACCGGGAGTGACCCCTTGGACAGAAGTTTGCGTCAGGGCATTAACTTCACTATAGCAGATTACTTTTGCTTTGCATCGTGGTATTCAGTTGGAATATCCTGCACCTCATTCTACGGGGAAAGAGCCGAGATCCCTTCACCGGGAGTGACCTCTTTAGCAAAGGTTTTCGTCACTATATTTTTATAAAAGGCTATGCAGTTCCTTCAACGATATCAAGTTCTTTACGTTAAAGGTTTTTCGCCAAAAACCATTCGTAGCCCTCCGTCATTTCTTATGGGTATTATTTAGTATTCGTGCTGCGTTTGTTGACTCCGTCAAGGCGTAGTGTACGGTAGCTAAGTGGTGCTTGTTTGTTGCATAAATGGGATTGGTTAGGACAGTCGTGCGGCCTTGTTGACTCCGTCAAGGGCACGTACGGGTGGGTTTAATGCAATCCAGATAATGACGGGCTGAACTTGACTAGGACTCTTTGATTTGTTGACTCCGTCAAGGTCACTTGAGTCCTAGGGGTAAAAACACACATCGGGAGTTTCAAAAGAACTGAAACTTGCCAGGCATGCGCATACCTTCTGGAGTGTGGTGACTTGAGTGGATTCCGTCAAGTTATCATGCGATGATAGTTGGATCCCGATTCCCACTGATGAGTTAGTTTACTCCTCGGGTGACCCCGACTAATTCTTCTTTTAGGTTTGGAGGAGAATTTGAGGTACAGTGGGAGGTTTCCTGATTAGATAAATTGGTAACCATTCTGATCTAGGTTAGAGTGCACGCTGAGTGTTTCTTTTCTCTCTCTCTCTGGTAGCGACCATTGACCCGACCCTGGACTATGACTCAGTGACCAAGTTGACCGAACCTTCTTAACACAGGCTTTTGGATTGTCAGAGTTTCAGACCTCATTGCCACTCCTACTTTTACCCTTTTCTCCAGGACACCCCGTATTACTACGAACGTCCACTTCAATTGGACAAAACCATCGTATGGTTATATACGAACTCGAAGGACTTCGAGGATGGTTTCTGGTTCTGGAGAAAACGAATAGGATTATTCAGTTGTCTTTTCTTTTCACCTTCTCTCATTGCGAGTACTCCTTGGTTTAGGAGATAGTACACCTATTACGCGAATTGGATAGTCTTCTTCCAAACCTTAGGCTGGTGCCAACCGGTAGGGAATGAAGAAAACCAATTAGCCTAAACGGTGTATAGAAGGTATTAAGTTCAGACAAAGCAAGGGATTAGTAAGAGGGCAAAGTAAATTGCGACTGATATTCACGACCAAACCAAGTATTTCTTCGCCAATCCTAAATCACCTTTGTATTTCTCCAGGACACTCCGTATCACTACGAAGATCCACAGTTTATTGGATACTCCATCGTATGGTTATATACGAACTCGAAAGGAACTTGTTCCAATTCGGGGATGGATTCTGGTTCAGGAGAAATAGGAATAAGGTTTATTCGGTGGTCTTTTATCTTCACCTTCTCTCGCTTTGCGAGTGCTCCTAGGATTAGGACAGTACAACTTTTATGCTTATCGGATAGTCTTCTTCCAAACCATAGGCTGGTGCCGAACGGTAGGGAAGGAAGAAAACCATTTGGCCTAAGGGGTGTGCAGAAGGTAATGACTAAAGACATATAAAGGGATTTGGAGAGGTGGAAAAGAATTATACGGTTATAGTTGTGAATCTGGATAATGGAAGAGGCATTACTAGGAATACCAGGATACCCCAACGAAACATTTCGATGTTTCAGTTTCACTGTGTACTGTTAATGGAAAACTGATTTCCCGATTAGACACTTACTCCAGGGTATGTATTTACCAGGTATGATTCTCACATCTGTATGGTTTTACAGATGATGAGTGGGAGTAAGTTATTGGGAATTGGGTGATCATCCTCATTATATCGGGATTCGTTGTAATCGGTGATATTTGAGGAAGTCACCTGGGTTGTTTGCCGGACGACAATTATTTGGTTTTGAATATCCGCGGTTATGCACCAATTTCAAATTGATATATCTGTACGTCTATTTTTATAGAGTGAGATATACCTTTTGAAGTTATGTCGATGACATTTACCTATATCAGTGGATGGTTAGGTAAGGAGCATTAAACAGCGGTGTAATTCTTCTTAACCATAAGTACAGTTTTCAACCTACGACACACAGTGAAAGAGTTGTTAGACTCAGCGGACTTATACAGAGTGTTGTCTGTTGTCCAGTGTCCATTAGGACAGAGGGGTTGGTCCTCATACTATATTCTGTTTACTTTTAACTTCTCTAGTTCTTAGACATGTGTTTCGTAGAAACACAGGGTCTAAGTTTTGAGGAGTTATAGGTATTTGAATAGAGTAGAGAACCAGGTGAAGCAAGTATCGGGATTCTTCAAAGTGATTGAAGATGTAGATTCTTGTGTATGGTGTTCAGTTGATAGTAATGATTAAGAGAACTAGCTTCTCTTTCAGGTTACTCATAATTGGAAATATTCCTAAGTTGAGTAACGCTGATCGGCCTCCTTCCATTTAGTTGACATGCACTGGTGACAGCTGCATGATTTGAATCTGGTTAAATTAAATCAGTGCCTCTATTTCTATATTGGATATAGAACAGTTCATATCTTGACATTGTTAAGGTACGGGGAGTTGTCCGGCTTATGCTTAAAACCAGACTCTGGATAACTCAAGGCACGTTTCTGTAATGGCTGTTTGTGGGTTGACCCAGGCTATGACGAGGGTTGACTTTCTACCATCTGGCAGATCAATAGAAATATTGTTCTAGACTCGCCACAGTTTTATTAAAAATGGATTTTTTCAAAAACAGTAGTGGGAGTATGGTAGAACTGGAAGTGATTCCAGAACCACAAACGATTACTGAAGATTTGATAAGGAACCTAAAGATTCAATCTGGTTTGACATTCCATTGGCCACTCCGCAGATAAGGTGGATAACTTCAGGCACCCGAGAGGTACTCCGGTAGCCTCAAGGACGGTGACAGGGAAGTTCTTGTTTACCCACACTTGTCATTGTTGTTGTTCCAGGCTGCGAGACCCGGCAGGAGGATGAGTATAGCGTCGTTCTAAACTAGCTTTGGAAGTGCACGTCTATATGACTCTGCCAGAGGGTTGTCGTAGTCAGTGGGAGCAGCGGAAGCATTGGTGGACATCAGGCTTATGTCTATTTATAGACTAAAGCAGATGTAGCGGAGTTAGATCATCTATTTCTGATGTGACAGTCATAGGTTAGACGTCATCAGAAGAGGGGATGGATCTGTTAAGAAGGTAGTAGGGTGTGATGTCCTGGTTTTGGATGATATACACAGAGTAGGAAAGGAAACTCCTATACTACGATCGGTTATACTTTGGTTGTCACACAGTGGTTTCTCCACATGGGACTTGGACATAATATCTGACATACTGGTTACTAGATCTATGGTTTTAGATCTAGATTTGGGTGGTTTCCCAATCTGGGTACCTTGACAGCATTCTATGAGTATTTAGAATGGACGACTCCTGGCACGGTAGTACACCTGCAGGTAATGGAGTCACCCTCTCTAAAGGTGTCTTACAGACTAAAGGGGAGAGGGATACGCATGATTGACAGATCACTTGCTTAGGCAATTGAGTCAATCATGAGATGTCAAGTACCACACCAGATGTTGTTCTTGCAGTAGATGCAATAAGCTGATATTAATCTAATCCTGGAGAAACAATCGGAAGCAGTTTTAGGACATAAGTGCATGTTCTAGGGATGTGATAACGACAGCCTCTTTTAGGAGATGGTTATCACTCCAGGCTTCCAAGGTGACCTGGATAGCAGAGTGGATGTCAGAGTTATAGTTTTCCCTCTGACGAGGGGCAGTATATTGGACATATGGTCCAGGTGGATACTGAGGGAAGGCATGGCGCAGGATACTGATTAAGTTCAGTTGACGATACAGTCTAAGAAGTCTGGATTTGGAGTTCATTTATGAACTAGGTCCCATCAGACATCCAGACGTTCCAAGACAGGTATTGCTCATTTCGGGAGATGGCTTTCTCCGCGAACTTGAGATATAGAGAGACATAGAAAGAGAAATCACAGCGGATCCACTCACTGAGGCTATTCCTCGAACGCAATAGTTTCGCAAACGAGCTTTGTGAGACTGACTAGTAGAGGAGTTGGGTGTTCGGTATCACACGGGCTGTGAGTATGCGGCATCGCAATAATTAGCCTTGAGTGCAAGTGGGAGATTGTTGGAGATAGTGCCCTCAGAGTCAATTATTGGATCACAGGCACGTGATTGCAATGATTGAGGGAGGACCTATCCCGGTAGGACAGTCTTACTCGAGATGATAGTATGCTATCTGGTTTATCTTTATCATCGTGTACTGCTTTAGGTGTCCTGACATGTCGCTATTACACGTTGATAGAGCCCCTAGGATTCTTGCTTGACTGCCGGCAGTATGATGGCGATCATATACGTGAGAGCTGGTGGTCTATAAGCACATCCTTAAAAGGTCCCTAGTCGTGGGAGTTTCGAGACAGGGCATCGATTCTCCAGAGTAGACTAGTGTATACAGTCGAGACCCCAACGAGGGGCGGTGGCCGGTCTCACAAGCCACTGGTGTCAGTTGGTTCACCTAAGATGTATACAGGTGCTCATTGGGTTATGAGTACACCGGACAGGACTCGCCGGGAACATGCTAGTTGGTCTTATACCTGACGTCAGATAGCAGTTCCCTGGTGACATGTGTGCAGGTTAGTTCATTGACCTGGGGATCGTCATTTGTCTCGTGTGAGTTCCCACTGTACTTTGATTACTACCCTACCACGGCTCAAAGTAGTCGTGCAAACAGGTTTTAGTTGGGTACAGTCCCGAGCCACATGGAGGCAGTGAGCAGATCTTCAGGGGTTCGTCTCTCCCGGTATTGGGGGTGAGGTCGCGCTGTGTCTAGGAGAGCCATTACACAAAGCCCTCGGCCGAGGCAGGAGATTTACTGGTAGGTATTCCAGTAGTATCTCAGGGCGTTCTGGGCTACACTCCGACACGACTTGTACCGCTTTTGGGGGTCTGACTTTTACCAACTCCCTAGGCCCGACATGCGATACTCATAGACGAACGGACCGGACTGTACGGATATTGTCACTGGCAGGCTCAGTAGGGTGTCAGGATGAGTTCGCTCATCGACGTCCCTTTTGGTCAATAGCTGGTGGCCCGTCACGTATTGGCTAATACCTCTGACGTGCTAGTGGTTAAATCCACAGCCATAGTATTGACGAGTCTTTAGAGTCCACCACACTTTCAGTTACTCAAGCTTTCGGGCGAAACGCTGTAGAGGCCGTATGGAGATATGGCAGGGTCCGATCAGATACGTGCGGTATTGCACGGATCAGGATCGGACAGTTTTGTACTAGTGGCCGTATGGTTATATGGCAGGGTTCGATCAGATGCGTGCGGTATTGCACGGATCAGGATCGAACGGATTTTACTAGCCGGCTTTGGCTTAAGCCGGTCCTAGTTTAGTACAGTGTAGATTTTGTCTCATTGGATTTGTATCCGGATGGAATACAGATGCGGGTGTGTATGCACAGTATCGGGGTTTTCCTGTAATTTATTACGGGACCAGTTTTCTGGAGTTGCCAGTTTGCATTCCGTTCCGGCCGGTTTTCCTTTGTTCTTTCCCGGTCGGACTTTTCCGATGGAGGGTGTTATTTGCAAGTTTGCAAATAACACATTGTGGAGAGTTTTCTTGCAAATTTATTTATTATGAAAGCATCTTTTGATACCATTCTCATCACTTGCTTTTTGTTGATAAGAAGTGATTTGGAGTTGATTTGATTTGGTTATGATGGAAGGATATGGTCACCCTCTCTCTTTTCCTACACTCACCTCCCTCTTGCTTATGTAATTCCTTCCTCCACCATTCTCATAAGAAAATGGTTGAAGACATCTTAAGAGAGAAAGAAGATGAGAGCTTCATCTTGAGAGTTTCATTCTTGATCTCATTTTCATGCTAGAAAAATGCAAGCACCATTTTTCTAATCTTGATTCCTCCATCATCTTCAAAGGCAACAAACCCCAAATGAGACATAGCCTCTACACTACACATTCTACAGCATATCTTGAGCATGTCGAGTTGCCGGCTTCATGCCCGAGTTGCCTCGGTATTGAGGCGGGAGCCCGTAAAAGACGCAGGCGATGTGGTGCCCTTCCGGCGAGGAGGCGACGATGTGGAGACAAGACTTTCCGCGGGAGATCGGGACGATGACGAGAAGACCGGAGGACTCGGATCACTAGGTATACTTCTCTTTCCATCTCTTGTTAGCTAGTATAGGTTAATGGTTAACGATCCGGGTTTTCATTGTCTGCGGTAGCGCCAGTTTAAAAGACAAGAAAATTTTGATTCCGCATTTTGGCCTCGGATAGACGGCCGGGGCGCTGCCGTGGCGCAACATGGGTAATCTATAAGCACATCCTTATACAGGTCCCTAGTCGCAGGACTATCGAGACAGGGCATCGATACTCCGGAGTAGACTAGCGTATGCGCTTCTCATCCCAGTGTGGGAGATGGTCTGTCCCACAGCCATTAGTACGTCGTACTGGAGATAGTATACGAGTGCTCGTTAGGTTACGAGTACACTGGACCAGACTCGTCGGGAACTGACCGGTTGGTATTATACCTATCGTCAGTTATCAGTTCCCAGGTGACATGAGTACAGCTTAGTCCACTGACTTGACACTGTCACTTCGCCTCGAGTGTGTTCCCACTGTACTTTGATTACTACCCTACCATGGCTCAAAGGAGTCGTGCAAACAGGTAGTAGTTGGGTGCAGTCCCGAAGCACTTGGAGGCAGTGACGGTTAGACAGGATTCGTCTCTCCCGGTATTGGGGGTTGACATCACGCTGTGTCTAGGAGAGCCATTACACGAGTAGTCCCTGGCCAGGGCAATCGAGATATACTGGTAGGCTTCCAGTGTTATCTCAGGGTGTTTTGGGCTTCACTCCGACACGACTTGTACCGCTATTAGGGGACTGACGTTTACCGCCCCCCTAGGCCCGCCATGCGATGTATCAGATGAACAGACCGGACTGTACGGAGACTGTCACATTCAGGCTTAGTAGGAGTTCAGATGGGTTTCACCTCGTCAGTCTTCTTGTCGGCATCTACCTGGGGACCGTTACGCACAGCTAGTGCCGCATACGGTCTGTGGTTAAACCCACTGCCAGCGTAGTGTCGAGTCTTTAGAGTCCCACACAGAAAGCTATTCGCCTTTAGGCAAAAGAGTAGAGGTCGCATGGTTTTGCGACAGGTCGGATGGTTTTGCGACAGGGTTCGGTCACATCCGTGCACATATGCACGTACAGTGTCCGGACAGTTAACACTAGCGGGCTTTGGTTTAAGCCAGATCCTAGTGTACGTTTTTGGATTGGATTTATCCAGTATGTATTCGTGTTTCTCGGAACGCGGATGCGGGTGTGTATGCACAGTTGACGGAGAGACAGAGGCAGAGGATTCTCATTAGGGTTGTTGACCGTTGACTATTGACTTTTTGCTCAACCCTAATGAGAATATGATATGTAATTAACAATAATATTAATTAAGTATTATGGTGACATGGTTGTTGAGGGGTTGACTTTGTTGTCTTGTTGACTTTGTTGACCGGTTGACTAGGTTGGACTAGTTGACCATCATGATGACAATGACTATCATTTAATGGCAAAGACTTTTTACTTGCTTGTTTCTCTTGTGAAAAATGAGTGCATGAAATGATATGGCTATTGTAGCTTAAACCATCACATTATACTTGATTGCTATGATTTGTGATGATGGCTTTGGATTAT
Source organism: Agapanthus africanus (assembly GCA_030015575.1). Lineage (NCBI taxonomy): Eukaryota > Viridiplantae > Streptophyta > Magnoliopsida > Asparagales > Amaryllidaceae > Agapanthus > Agapanthus africanus. Next base: position 243,327,284 of record JASDDO010000031.1, read on the forward strand.
GAGAGCCAAGAGAGAAAAGTCTTTCTCATTCTATCATTTTCATTCTCTCTCTTGTTCTTGAGCTCTCATCCTCTTTCTCTTGCTCTCCCTCTCTCTTGAGTCTATGGTTCACTTGTCTCATGTGTTGAGAAACAAGAACCATAGAGTAAAATCCCAAACACACTCTTCTCTACTCACTCTAGTTCACAAGGTTTAGCAAACCAAGTGAACTAGTTTCTTCAAAGATCGAAGAAGAAGCCAAAGGTAGAAGCTTTCAGGTGGATCGATCTTCGGCGCAAGGAGACGACGGGGTGAAGCCGATCCGGACAACCATCGAGGCTTGAAGACGAAGGAGTTCAAGAAAGAAAGGTATAACCCCCTAACCGAGTAGTTAACAACTCCTAGTTAGGTTGTTGGTTAGATGTTTAACAAAGATCTGGTTTTTAGTCCATGTTACCACCTCTAGAAAATTGTTTTTCGTCAAATTCCGCATGCCCGAAAGTACCGGGAGAGGTAGCATGGACTTACAGTGGTATCGGAGCCTAGTTAAACTCTATCTAACATGTTAGCAAAGTAACTAGATGATCGATCAAAGAAAAAGTCACGAAACGAACCCGATATGTCAAGTTTCTGCCGATTTTTATTCTGTTCAAAAATTGATAAATTTCATCTTAAAAATCGGCTCAGGCATTTTTTTGAATAACCACAAAATTTGGTCCCACGAACCGTTCAAAGCGCCGCGGAAACGCGGCGGGAGCACGCTCCCGCTGCAGTTCCGCGGCCGAGTTGACTCGGCCGAGGTCCATATTTAGTGCAGTGTATTTCTGGGGTTGTTTTGGGATTTTTGGAATATGTCTTTTCAGCCCAGATTTTCCAGAACGAAAATTTTGTGTTTGGGGCCTAAAAATCCGTATTTTTGATCGAACTTCTAAAGACTTAAGTTGACGGGTTTTTCTGTGATATGATATTTGTATTGAACGTCTGCTAATCGCTATATGTCGATTAGTGGGGGTTATACAAATCTGTGATCTGTAATGTTATTGGAATGTGTATATGAATTCATTGGATTGTCGCGGGTGTAGGGTTCCTAGGCACACTAGTGAAGGTTCATAAGGCATCAAACATGCCCGGATAAAATTTTAGACGTGCCGAACAACCCAAAGACGGGATCTTTGCTAGATTATTAGGGTTTATCATGCAAGATAACAACTTTTTTCTATGTGTGAGGGATTACAACCTTTGTAGTCCGCTCCTTCGCTTCACAAGCTCCGAGTAGAAGTCCCTTTGCCGCGATCCACGATCTTCCGGACTCAAGAGAGGCTCCACGACTCGAACGATCCATGCTAGCTTGAAGTGTTCCGAATCTCCGATGATCTACGTCGAAGTTGCAAAAACCCAAGCTTTCTCACTCTATAGAGATGAACACCCAAATCTCATGGGCTAGATGAGATAAGGATGAAGGAGTAGTATTTATGATTTCTTTTTAATTCACTTTCTCACAATTTATCATCACAAATGGAATTTCTAGTAAGCTTTTTCTTTTTAACTCAGGAGAGAAGAAGATGATCATGAAAAGATAATTCCTTTTGTGATGAATAGAAAAGAAATCTATATGATTGATATATCAACCATGGTCAAGTATGAGTGGCTAAGAAGTTGTAGAGAATAAACTAGAGTTAGGGTTTGGTTAGGTTAAGGATAAGTATCAACCATAATATCTTAACCAAGACAAAAGGAAAAGCTTCTAGAATGTGTAAGAAGAAGCTAACCCTAATCAAACCCTAATCCCATTTAATCATCCTTAAACATGTTTAATAATAAATCATATCATGTCACAATAATATATATCACATATATATTATATATTTGCAACAAAAGAAAATAATACATTTAACATATATCGCATATATATCAATGTATTAATCTAGTGAGAAAATGAAATAATAAAGTGAGCCAATATTAAATAATGTAATACAATATATCATATATATTATTATACATTAAATCATCGAATCAACACTTGATCCAACGATCCGGTTATATCGAATATAACCGACTAATATATCATGTACCGATTCATCGAATCAACACTTGATCCGATGTCCTGATTCATATCAAAATATCTCGAGAATATAATACGGTATCTCATATCGCATTATCCTCGGTCCTGCACATATCACATATGTGCCTCTACTCCGTTTCGCCTGAGCCAAGAAACCTCTGTGTAGGACTCTAAAGAATCGTCAATACGCCGGTAGTAGGTGATGATCATATCAAACACCCACAAGCTGCAAGCGGTCAGCTAAACGTAACAGCCACCCAGGTATTGAGCGATCAGAAGATCAACAAGCTAGCCTGTCCGTTCTCCTGTGAATCCAATCAGTAACACTCCCGTACAGTCCGGTCTGTTCGTCTGATATGTCGCATATCAAGTCTAGGGGTGGTATCCATCAGACCCCAGTAACCGATAAGTCATGTCGATGTGAGGCTCATAACAGGTCGAGATACTACCGGTAACACTTACCATTATATCTCTATATCAGCCCTGGCCAGGGACTTCTAGTTATAGCCAATCGAACACAGCACAACATCAACTCCCTATACCGGGAGAGACGAATCCCCTCCTATCGCTCATTGCCTCCATGTGATTCGGGACTGTTCCCAAAAGCCACCGTTTTGCACGCCCTCTTGGACGTGGTAAGGTGGAAATCAAAACACAGTGGGAATCACACAAGACTCTATGACGATCTCGGATCTACAGACTACCCTGTACCAGTGTCACCAGAAAACTGCCATCTGACGTGTGGTATATCACCAACTGGGAGTTCTCGGCGAGTCCGTCCAGTGTACCCAGTCTCCACTGAGCACCCATACATCATCCTTAATGTCAAACACCGATGGATATGGGATCATCCATCGCCCATCATATGGGTCAAGATGCGTATACGCTAGTTTACTCTGGTGTATCGATGCCCTGTCTCGATATACCCTCGACTAGGAACATTTATAGGATGTACTCATCGACTACCATGGCCCCACTAGTATGATCTCATCATAATCCCAGTAGTCGAGTACAGATCCTAAGGGCTTTATCAATATGTGAGAGAAAGACAGTAAACCAATACAAGTCAACATGTTAAGATAAAGTGAAACCAAATAGCATACTATCATGACGAGCAAGAAAGTCCTCTCTGTATATATCTAAGCATCCATCATAATATACATCAAATGTACAACAATGGCCTCTAGGGCATATACATAACTAACAATCTCCTACTTGCACTAAGGCCAACTGCTGTAGTATCTCATACCTAGCATCCCGAATAATCTCTCAAACTGTATTTGGGGAATGGCCTTCGTGAGTGGATCCGCAGTGTTTTCCTTCGTATTTACTCTCCTGACCTCGATCTCCCGGCGATCAACTATCTCCCTGATCAGGTGATACCGCCTCAGAATATGTCTGGATTTCTGATGGGATCTGGGTTCCTTGGCCAAAGCCACGGCTCCATTGTTATCGCAATACAGAGGTATTGGATGTTCAATGGATGGAACCACACCAAGTTCAGTGATGAACTTCTTCATCCAGACAGCCTCTTTGGCAGCATCGTTGGCAGCGATGTATTCAGCCTCCATTATCGAGTCTGCAACGGTATCCTGTTTGGAACTTTTCCAACATACCGCCCCTCTATTGAGGGTAAAGACAAAACCCGAATGCGACTTAGAGTCGTCCTTATCACTTTGGAAGCTGGAATCGGTAAAGGACTCCACCCGGAGTTCTCCGTTACCATACACCAAGAACATGTCTCTAGTCCTTCGCAAGTACTTGAGAATGTTCTTCACAGCTGTCCAGTGACTCTCTCCAGGATCTGCTTGATACCGACTCACTACACTTAGTGAGTATGCGACATCGGGTCTGGTACATAGCATCGCATACATGATAGAGCCTACTGCCTAAGCATAGGGTATCCCTTGCATGCGAGCTCTCTCCAAATCAGTCTTGGGAGACATCTCTTTGGAGAGAGTGAGCCCAGAGATCATGGGTTGGTTCCCACGCTTAGATTCTTCCATACTAAACCTCTGTAGTATGGTGTCAATGTACCTGGATTGGGACAATCCCAGTATCCGTTTAGATCTATCTCTATAGATCCTAATCCCCAATATGCATGAGGCATCACCTAGATCTTTCATTGAGAATCTTTGTGATAAGAAGAGCTTGACTGATTGCAGCATAGGAATATCATTTCCTATCAAGAGTATGTCATCCACGTACAATACGAGGAAGACAACCTTACTCTCTGCTACCTTCTTATAGATACAAGGTTCATCTATGTTTTTGATGAAGTCAAACTCTTTGACTACTACATAAAAACAGATGTTCCAACTCCGCGATGCTTGCTTTAACCCATAAATGGATTTAAGCAGCTTGCACACCTTTCCGCTGCTCCCACTATCTACGAAGCCCTCTGGCTGAGTCATGTACACGCACTCTTCTAAATCACCATTTAGAAAGGCGGTCTTAACATCCATTTGCCAGATTTCGTAGTCATGGTATGCAGCAATGGCAAGTAAGATTCGGATGGACTTAAGTATAGCCACTGGAGAAAAGGTTTCGTCATAATCCACACCTGGTCGTTGACGAAATCCCTTTGCTACAAGTCTAGCTTTGAAAGTCTCAACTTTTCCATCTACACCAAATTTCTTTTTAAAAATCCACTTGCTCCCAATGGGTTTTACCCCTTCAGGAGCGTTTTCCAAAGTCCATACTTTATTTGTGTACATGGATTCCATCTCAGATCGCATTGCATCCAGCCATTTCACAGAGTCACCACTTGTGATGGCCTGCTCGAAACTAGTCGGGTCATCATCTTCCATGATGCAATCCTCGCTTCCACCATCAATGAGAAAACCGTAGTATCTCTCAGGTGGATGAGAAACCCTACTAGATCGGCGGAGAGGCTGGGGTTCGTCGGGTACTACTGAATCTTCTGGTTCTACTAAATCTTCAGTTGCAATTTGTGTTTCTGGAACCTCTTCCAGCTCTACCTCTTTGCCACTAATTTCTTTTGCAAGAAATTCCTTTTCTAAAAAGGTGGCATATTGAGAAACAAACACTTTTTGTTCTTCAGCGTGGTAGAAAAAATATCCTTGGGAATTCTTAGGATATCCCATAAATTTGCAAAGAACTGATCGTGTCTCGAGTTTGTCTGGATTTTGTCTTTTGACATAGGCCGGACAACCCCATATCTTAATTCGTTTAAAATATGGTCTCTTCCCACTCCATATCTCATATGGTGTGGTAGGCACGGATTTAGACGGAACTTGATTCAATAGGTATGCTGCTGTCTCCAGTGCATACCCCCAGAAGGAAATAGGTAACTCAGCTGTACTCATCATCGAGCGCACCATATCTAATAGGGTGCGATTCCTCCGCTCAGATACACCGTTGTGCTGTGGTGTATAAGGAGGGGTAAGCTGAGAGAGAATCCCATTCTCTTTTAGATAATCTAGGAACTCACTATTTAAGTATTCACCTCCTCGATCAGATCGAAGAATCTTAATACTTTTGCCCATTTGGTTCTCTACTTCGTGCTTATATTCTCTGAATTTCTCAAAAGCTTCAGACTTGTGTTTCATCAGGAACACATGTCCAAATCTAGAGAGATCGTCAGTGAATGTAATGAAGTAGGAAGAACCGTTCCTGGCATGCGTAGACATGGGACCGCATACATCAGTATGTATTAGTCCTAAGAGTTCAGTAACTCTTTCTCCGTGTCCATTAAACAGAGCTTTGGTCATTTTTCCTTTGAGACATGAATGGAAAGTATCATAAGATGAAAATTCGAATGAATTCAAATATCCATTTTTATGTAACTTAGCTAGCCGTGTCTCATTGATATGGCCAAGTCTACAATGCCACAAGAAAGATTCGTTCCTTTCTGAACTTTTCCTCTTGTGTGTGTTTTGTATATTGAGGACTGTATTCTGATTTAAAATGAATATGCCATTATGTAACGAGCCTGATGCAATCAACTTTTGATCTAGGAATATGTTCATAACATTATCCTTTACTACAAAATTATACCCTTCTTTACTTAATAAAGAAACTGATATAATGTTGCACATCATGTTCGGTATATAATAGCACTCATTTAGAATCAGTGTATTACGACTTGGCAATACAAGGTGATATTCGCCAACTGCTTTGGCTGCAATACTTGCACCATTCCCTACTTGAACGGAATGATCACCTTTTCCCAGTTCTCTACCTTTACGTAGCCCATGTAACAATTTACACATGTGGGATCCTGATCCGGTATCCAATACCCAGGACGTAGAGTGAACTGAGAAACAGTTCTCAATAACTAACACACCTGAAGAAGATGCATCAGCATGCATGTTCTTTTGGGCGGCGTGAGAATCCAGATATTCTCCTGTTTCCTGTTCAGTCTTATAACTCTTATAAGAAAGAACGGGTCCAACGTTCCCCTGCTCAGTATAATAAGCGGGTTCAGTCAATACATCCATATTATTATCTTGATTATGGCCTGACATGGTCGCTACCTGGAGAGAGAGAGAAGAAAACACTTTAGCGTATGCTCTTGCAAAATTAGATTGGTTATTATCTTATCTAATCAGGATGTCTCCCACTGTTTTTATCAAATCTACCTTCAAACCCTAAAAGGTAAGATTAGCCGGGATTAATTACACCCTACAATTTCGTCAATCTTTCAGCCAGATCAGTGTCGGTACTTTGAGGGAGGTTCCCCGTGCTTTCGCACGGACCTAATTAAAGTAAACCTCATTTTCCCAGAGGCGTAACCTCGTTAACACTTTTCTAGACACCTACTTGATCTACTAATTGTCCTGTGTAAAACTCTCCCAGGAGTAACTCTCACTCGCAGTGGGTATCGGGATCCAACTATCTCATAGAAGGTATGCAATCTCATTGCAAATTTCAACACTTGAAATTCCCGATAATATTTTGCCCCTAGCAATTTATGACCTTAACATAGTCAACAAATCATAATTGCTAGCCAAGTTCAACCCGTCATTTCCCGATTGAATTAAATCCACCTGCACGACCCTTAACATAGTCAACAAAGTCGTACAACTACCCTAATCCAATCACATCTCATGTTTTAGCAGATAAGTACTAATTAGCTACCGCACACTACGCCTTAACATAGTCAACAAACGTAGCACGAAAACTCACTAGTCTTTATCTGAAATGACGGAGGGCTACGTCAGGTTTTTCTGAAAAACCTATTGCGTAACGAACTTGATATCGTCGTAGAATCGAGTAGTTTTTGAAAAAGGAGTGTTTTTTAGGCTTTTCTTAGTTTCGCTAAAGGGGTCACTCCCGGTGAAGGGATCGTCGGCCCTTTCCTCATCGAATAAGGTGCAGGATATATCATATATATCGCTGTGCAAAGCAAAACTCTAAAAGCAATCAAAAGACAAACCGAGTTTTGTAGCATCTGCCAGTTTCGCTAAAGTGGTCACTCCCGGTGAAGGGATCTCGGCTCTTTCCTCATCGAATAAGGTGCAGGACATATCATATATATCACTGTGCAAAGAAAAACTGTAGCTACCCTTTTTTATAAAGTTTTGATTCTACAACATCTTTAGGTTTCTTTTCCTTTTATTAATCTCATTAATAAAATCCCATCAGCTTATGCTTCCTAAGCATCACAGATAAATACGACGTACACTTATGCCATCCGTATTCGCCTCGATGTCCCCTCGTGCACCGTTAGGTTAGGTAACTAACGACAGAGCAGGGCAGGGCTAGTGCGGGTGTAAAACATAAGTAACGTCTATATGATATATTATATATACTATATACTGTATCCATCACAACATATCAAAAGATTACATCACAGATATCGCAGCAGAAACATAGATATAATGCGGGATATACTAGGTTGTCCGTATTTAGTATTTAGCCAATAATAGAAAATACGGATTCCACAGTCGCGATGAATAGCCAAGCCCACACCCTGGACCCCTACGAGAGCGGCAAGCGACCCTACCAATTCTGGAGTTTAGGAGACCCGGTCTCGACTTCTCGAGATGGCCTCCCACTGAACCCCAGAACCCGGTCACTTGTGCTCCCCTCCTTAGGTCCATCCTAATGCGGAAAAGTAAATAATATACAACACTGGTGGCAGCAACCTCAACCTGGAAGTGCCCCAAATAAAAGAATATTACATTACATTTGAATTTACATGAATGAAAATATAAAACTCTCATCTCACATAAAACCCCCGGCTATTCAATCGCGACAATCCTGCACATCATATCTCAGCAACACATAATATCTCATATCATCAACATAAGTAAGTATGCATACACCGATCATCGTCGATGTATAGCAACGAAAACCGGCAATACAACTACATACTACACTTACGGTCACAGAAAAGAAATTGTAAAACTACAATATTTGGAATCCACAATCGTTTTAGACATCGTAAATCTGAAATATCACATACTTCGCATTACATGCCTAACACAATGAATTCCACATATTGTATCACATTCCAGATAAATAGACAGTATTAAACTCTTTGAACAGATAATCAAATACCCAGAATTTCCCAAACAGCTCAACACTTGAGCGGAGTTCAAATAATCCCAGAATATGTCACAGTACCAGTGATCCAGCCATAGAAGGGTCAAGCCAACGCCTCACATGTGGCACGCCGTACTGTCCCAAACCCGAAGGTTCAAAAGGCAGTTCAAGACGGTCACATAATCGAGTTAAGGTTTGTTGTCTTCTAGAGGGTCCACCGCTTAACTTGTACAAATTTTCCGAAAGATTTAAACCCGATAAAAATTCAACACTTGAAAGTTTGCCGTGCCGGGAAAAAGTGAGTTAATGATATCCGTTCAAATAGTTTAACAATTTCTAAATATCCGGAAATAAAAACGAATTTAAATATTCCGATCGAATCTACGATTACAAAGCAAACCCCAGAATATTCAACACTTGAGTCACTTTAAAAATACCTAGAAGCATCAACAAGCACCTACGGATATTATCATGAAGCTACGTGTCACAATTCCAAAAATCGGCCGCGGAACCGTCACGGGAAGCAGGTTCCCGCCGCGGTTCCGCCGCGGTTTAGTGGAGTTGTGGGCCCGTGTTTCATGGTAATTCTTATAATTCCCTGCTGGTTTTTTTACGTATTTTTAAATAAGAAAAATCCCAGATTTTGAAAAATTTCCAGAGAGGGGGTTATTTTCGTCGGTTCGGGTTCGATCGGAGTTTTAACTTCGTTAACACATCTCCTAATGCTCTAGCTAGGCTCTGATACCACTGTAGGGTTCTTAGGCACACTAGTGAAGGTTCATAAGGCATCAAACATGCCCGGATAAAATTTTTGACGTGCCGAACAACCCAAAGACGGGATCTTTGCTAGATTATTAGGGTTTAGCATGCAAGATAACAACTTTTTATCTATGTGTGAGGGATTACAACCTTTGTAGTCCGCTCCTTCGCTTCACAAGCTCCGAGTAGAAGTCCCCTTGCCGCGCTCCATGATCTCCCGGACTCAAGAGAGGCTCCACGACTCGAACGATCCATGCTAGCTTGAAGTGTTCCGAATCTCCGATGATCTACGTCGAAGTTGCAAAAACCCAAGCTTTCTCACTCTATAGAGATGAACACCCTAATCTCATGGGCTAGATGAGATAAGGATGAGGGAGTAGTATTTATGCTTTCTTTTTAATTCACTTTCTCACAATTTATCATCACAAATGGAATTTCTAGTAAGCTTTTTCTTTTTAACTCAAGAGAGAAGAAGATGATCATGAAAAGATAATTCCTTTTGTGATGAATAGAAAAGAAATCTATATGATTGATATATCAACCATGGTCAAGGATGAGTGGCTAAGAAGTTGTAGAGAATAAACTAGAGTTAGGGTTTGGTTAGGTTAAGGATAAGTATCAACCATAATATCTTAACCAAGACAAAAGGAAAAGCTTCTAGAATGTGCAAGAAGAAGCTAACCCTAATCAAACCCTAATCCCATTTAATCATCCTTAAACATGTTTAATAATAAATCATATCATGTCACAATAATATATATCACATATATATTATATATTTGCAACAAAAGAAAATAATACATTTAACATATATCGCATATATATCAATGTATTAATCCAGTGAGAAAATGAAATAATAAAGTGAGCCAATATTAGATAATGTAATATAATATATCATATATATTATTATAAATTAAATCATCGAATCAACACTTGATCCAACGATCCGGTTATATCGAATATAACCGGCTAATATATCATGTACCGATTCATCGAATCAACACTTGATCCGATGTCCTGATTCATATCAAAATATCTCGAGAATATAATACGGTATCTCATATCGCATTATCCTCGGTCCTGCACATATCACATATGTGCCTCTACTCCATTTCGCCTGAGCCAAGAAATCTCTGTGTAGGACTCTAAAGAATCGTCAATACGCCGGTAGCAGGTGATGATCATATCAAACACCCACAAGCTGCAAGCGGTCAGCTAAACGTAACAGCCACCCAGGTATTGAGTTATCAGAAGATCAACAAGCTAGCCTATCCGTTCTCCTGTGAATCCAATCAGTAACACTCACGTACAGTCCGGTCTGTTCGTCTGATATGTCGCATATCAAGTCTAGGGGTGGTATCCGTCAGACCCCAGTTACCGATAAGTCGTGTCGATGTGAGGCTCATAACAGGTCGAGATACTACCGGTAACACTTACCATTATATCTCTATATCAGCCCTGGCCAGGGACTTCCAGTTATAGCCAATCGAACACAGCACAACATCAACTCCCTATACCGGGAGAGACGAATCCCCTCCTATCGCTCATTGCCTCCATGTGATTCGGGACTGTACCCAAAAGCCACCGTTTTGCATGCCCTCTTGGACGTGGTAAGGTGGAAATCAAAACACAGTGGGAATCACACAAGACTCTATGACGATCTCGGGTCAACAGACTACCCTGTACCAGTGTCACCGGAGAACTGCCATCTGACGTGTGGTATATCACCAACTGGGAGTTCTCGGCGAGTCCGTCCAGTGTACCCAGTCTCCACTGAGCACCCGTACATCATCCTTGATGTCAAACACCGATGGATATGGGATCATCCATCGCCCATCATATGGGTCAAGATGCGTATACGCTAGTCTACTCTGGTGTATCGATGCCCTGTCTCGATATGCCCTCGACTAGGAACATTTATACGATGTACTCATCGACTACCGTGGCCCCACTAGTATGATCTCATCATAATCCCAGTAGTCGAGTACAGATCCTAAGGGCTTTATCAACATGTGAGAGAAAGACAGTAAACCAATACAAGTCAACATGTTAAGATAAAGTGAAACCAAATAGCATACTATCATGACGAGCAAGAAAGTCCTCTCTGTATATATCTAAGCATCCATCATAATATACATCAAATGTACAACAATGGCCTCTAGGGTATATACATAACTAACAGCGGGTGAATAGCCGGGGGTTGTGAGACGAGAGTTTTCTTTTCTTTCAATTAATGTAAATTTGTAAATTGATGTAATAATTATTTGTATGGCCGCACAACCGGGTCGGGGTTGTAGCCGTCATTGTATAATTTCTTTTTACTGTTTTTTCTCCTAGGATAGACCCATGGAGGGGGTGCACAAACTACCGGGTATGCCGAAATACCGAGTGGCCTACTCACGGAGTTGAGTGAGGTTGCTTCGCTTCGGGTACTTGGCGGGTAGTTTGCCGCACCCGTAGGGGTCTTGGGTGGGGTTTTGGCTATTCACCGCGACCGTGTAATCTGCTTTTCGTTACAGGCTCGTACGAATTGCGGGTTCCTAGTATATCCAATGTGTTCATCTGTGATCTGAAATGGCTATCATTGCAATATATCTATATATGATATTATTTAGGCGTTGCTTATGTTTTACAGCCGCGCTAGCCCAGCCCCCGCTCTGTCGTTAGTTAAGTAACCTAACGGGTAATGATGGGGCCCCGTGGCGAATGCGAATGGCATAAGCGTACGTCATATTTTGGTTGTTTTCTGCAATGGTAGGATTAAATGATGGGACGCATTAAAAGAACTAATGCAAGAATATCGCGCATTAAAAGAACTAATGCAAGAAAATAAACCAAGTAAAAGTCGTTGGAACACTTTCGAAAAACCACTCGGTTCTTTTCAAAACCAACTTTTAAAATGCGGAGTTTGAGCCACTCCTTTTAAAAGCTATCTCGTTCCATCGACTATATCAAGTTCACTACGTTCACGGTTTCGCCAAAACCATTCATAGCCCTCCATCGTTTCACATAAATAGTCAATAGTATTCAAGCTATGTATGTTGGCCAAAGTCAAGGCATAGTGATTCGTAGCTATTGGGTATTCATGTGTAGCATAGATAGATGTGTTGGTTTGGGACAGTCGTACTGCCATTTTGGCCAAAGTCAAGGGTAGGTACGGGTGGAACCAAAATAACCTGGAGAATGACGGGTAGAACTTGACATGTGACTTATGATATTTTGGCCAAAGCCAAGGTCATAAGAGCATGGGGCAGAAATCCATATCGGGAGTTTCAAAAGAACTGAAACTTGCTAGTGTTGCATACCATTTGGAGTGTGATGATTCTGGTAGGATTCCTTCAGTTTCGTCACGCGATGATATTTGGATCCCGATCCTACTGTGAGTATATGCTACTCCTCGGGAAATTTCTCACTTAACGATCAATGCTATAAACCTAGTAGGTGTCTAGAAAGGTGTTAGCGGGGCTACGCCCCCAGGGAAAAGAGGTTCTTAAATTAAGGAACTTCGCGAAAGCGTTGAAAAACCTCCCTCGAAGTACCGACACCGGCCTGGCCGAAAGGTTAAGCAAGTATTGTACGGTGAGATTGATCCTGACTAATTCTTCCTTTTTGGTTTGAGGAGGGATTCGAGAAACAGTGGGAGCCATCCTGTTTAGACAAACTAAAAACCACTCTAAACTTGCAAGAGCATCATGCTGAGTGTTTCTTCTGTTAGTGTATATGCCCTAGAGGCCATTACTGTATCATACTAGTTTGTATATTACTTAATGGATGCTTGGGATATTCACCTTGTATATACAATCTTGCTCAAAATAGTAGTATGCTACTTGGTTTGTTTCTACTTCAATGTGTACATGTGTTTATTTTTGTATATAGCCTATACACATTAGTGGAGCCCTTAGGATCTTTGCTTGATTACCAGCGATGTGATGGCCGTCACACTAGTGGGGCTGGGTAATCTATAAGCACATCCTTATGCAGGTCCCTGGTCGCAGGACTATAGAGACAGGGCATCGATACTCCGGAGTAGACCAGCGCATGCGCTTCTCATCCCAGTGTGGGAGACGGTCTGTCCCACAGCCGTCAGTACGTCGTACTTGAGATAGTATGCGGGTGCCCTTTAGGTTACGGGTACACTGGACAGGACTCGTCGGGAACTGACTAGTTGGTATTATACCTATCGTCAGTTATCAGTTCCCAGGTGACATGAGTACAGCTTAGTCCGCTGACTTGACACTGTCACTTCGCCTCGGGTGTGTTCCCACTGTACTTTGATCACTACCCTACCACGGCTCAAAGGAGTCGTGCAAACAGGTGGTGGTTAGGTGCAGTCCCGAAGCACTTGGAGGCAGTGACGGTTAGACAGGATTCGTCTCTCCCGGTATTGGGGGTTGACATCGCGCTGTGTCTAGGAGAGCCATTACATGAGTAGTCCCTGGCCAGGGCAAACGAGATATACTGGTAGGTTTCCAGTGTTATCTCAGGGTGTTTTGGGCTTCGCTCCGGCACGACTTGTACCGCTATTGGGGGACTGACGTTTACCGCCCCCTAGGCCCGCCATGCGATGTATCAGACGAACAGACCGGACTGTACGGAGAATGTCACACTCAGGCTCAGTAGGAGTTCAGATGGGTTTCGCCTCGTCGGTCTTCTTGTCGGCATTACCTGGGGACCGTTACGCACAGCTAGTGCCGCTTGCGGTCTGTGGTTTAACCCACTGCCAGCGTAGTGTCGAGTCTTTAAAGTCCCACACAGAAAGCTTTTCGCCTTTAGGCAAAAGAGTAGAGGTCGCATGGTATTGCGACAGGTCGCATGGTTTTGCGACAGGGTTCGGTCACATCCGTGCACTTGTGCACGTACAGTGTCCGGACAGTTTACACTAGCGGGCTTTGGTTTAAGCCAGATCCTAGTGTACCTTATAGGATTGGATTTATCCAGTTTGCATTCGTGTTCCTCGGAACGCGGATGCGGGTGTGTATGCACAGTTGACAGGGAGGCAGAGGCAGCGGATTCTCATTAGGGTTGTTGACAGTTGACCGTTGACTTTTTGAATTTTTGCTCAACCCTAATGAGAATATGATATGTGATTAACTATTATATTAATTAAGTATTATGGTGACATGGTTGTTGACTTTTGTTGACTTGTTGACTTTTGTTGACTTGTTGACTTTGTTGACCGGTTGACTAGGCTTGACTAGTTGACCATCATGATAACCATAACCATCATTTCATGGCAAAGACTTTTTCTTGCTTGCTCATTTAGCTAAAATGAGTAGATGATATGATATGGTTATGGTTGCTTCAACCATCACACATAAGACTTTTTTGATATGATGAGTTATGATTACTTTAGATTATGAGAGGGTGAAAGACAAAAGAGAGCCTCATTCTTTCTTGCTCATTCTCTCTCTTGTTCTTGAGCTCTCCATTTTGCTCTCACCCTCTTGCTCTTGCTCTCACCCTCTTGCTCTTGTTCTTGAGCTCTCTTGTTCATGAGTTGAGAATCAAGAACCATAGATAAAATCCCATTCTAAATCTTCTCTACTCATTCTAGTTCACTAGGTTTAGCAAACCAAGTGAACTAGTTTCTTCAAAGAACGAAGAAGGAGCTAAAGGTTGGAGCTTTCAAGTGGATCTATCTTCGGCGTACGAAGACGACGAGAAGGAGCCATCGGACCACCACCGGAGCTTGAAGACGAAGGAGTTCAAGACAAGTTTAGGTATAACCATCTTCATCCGAGTAGCTAACTCTCTTTAGCAAGTTTGCTAGTTTTAGTTTAGGAAAAGATCCCGACTTTGTTTAGTCCTTGTTGCCCCTTGCGCTAAAAATTTGATTTTTATACCGTTTCCGCCTCCCCGTAATAACCGAGGGTCGCAACGTGGACTTACATCTTCTTCTCTCTCCTAATTGCAGCGACCAATCGACATGACTGGACTTAAGTTACTTCTAAATAAAAACATACTGACAGGGCCAAACTACAAAGATTGGCTCAGGAATGTCAAAATGGCAATCACTTACGACAAGCTGGGGTATCTTCTTACCACCAAAGCTCCCCCTGTCCCAGGTCCCACCTCCAGCGTCGCGGATAAGGAAATTCGTAAGACTTGGGAGATTGATAGCGCGAAGGCCAAGTGCCTCGTACTTGCCTCTATGGACAACAAACATCAGAGGAGGCACGAGAATATGGACCTCGAATCCATATTTCTCCATACAAAAGAACTGTATGGAGAGCAATCTCGTATCGCAAGATACGAAGTGTCGAAGAAGTTATTTTCGGCAAGGTTGGCCATCGGATCATCGGTAGCGGAACAAGTGCTTAAGATGATTGGCTTCATTGAGGAGCTCGCAGAACTTGGGACCACGTTAGAGAACGAGCTCTATACGGACTTGATTCTCCAGTCCCTTCCTTCCACCTACGCCCAGTTTATCCTGAACTTCAACTTACAAGAAAAAGAAGTTGAACTTTCAGAACTCCTCAACATGCTGAGGAGTGCAGAGGGCACCCTACAGAAAGGTAGGAAAACATCCACTTTGTTTGTAGGAGGATCTTCCTCTTCTAGGTCCAAGGCGAAAGCCAAGGAAAAGAAGAAGAAAGCCCCCGCAAAACCAAGGGGCGATGTTGGTAAAGTGGATACGAAGGGAAAGGCAAAGGCAACAAAGAAAGCGGGGTAGCTTGTGGATAAAGAAGAATGCTTCTATTGTCATAAGAAGGGACACTGGAAGAATGATTGCAGGGCTTGGAAAGCCAGGACACAGGAATTGAAGCAGGTTGCGGCTTCAGCTTCAGGTGTGTATGTTATTGAAAACTGTCTTTCAATAAACTCTACTTTCTGGGTATTGGATACCGGATCAGGATTTCATATCTGTAATTCTTTGCAGGCGTTGAGAAACCGTAGGGTTTTGAAGGCAGGTGACATGACCCTCAAAGTTGCAAACGGAGCTAGCATGGATGCTAAGGCCGTGGGGGACTATCACATGGGAATGTCAGATGGACATGTTTTGGTTTTGCGTAATTGCTTTTTTGTACCCAACGCAACTTGTAATATCATTTCTGTATCTTTGGTTTCTAAAGAAGGTTATGAATTTGCGTTTGTAATCAATGTTGTAAACATTCACCTTAATCAAGTTCTGATTGGGTCAGGTACATTGAGCAATGGTATATACGTATTAAACCAACCACAGATTTTCAATGTCCAGAATACACACAAAAGAAAGTCTCCGGAAATAAATCAGACTTTCTTATGGCATTGTAGACTAGGTCACATCAATGAGAGAAGGTTGACGAAGTTACATATAGAAGGATATTTGAATCCGTTCGAATATAAATCGTATGCCACTTGTCAATCCTGTCTCAAAGGAAAGATGACAAAGACTCCGTTCACTGGACACGGAGTAAGAGCGATCGAGCTCTTGGGACTCGTACACAGCGACGTGTGCGGTCCAATGTCTACACATGCGCGAAGCGGTTATTCTTACTTCATTACTTTTACGGATGACTTTTCAAGGTACGGTTATGTCTTCTTAATGAAACATAAGTCCGAAGCATTTGGAAAATTCCAGGAATATAAGAATGAAGTAGAAAAACAAACCGGCAAAAGTATTAAGATTCTAAGATCGGATCGAGGTGGAGAATACTTGAGTGCCGAGTTCCTGGACTATTTAAAAGAGAACGGAATTCTCTCTCAGCTTACTCCTCCATACACTCCGCAACATAACGGTGTATCGGAGAGACGGAACCGAACCCTATTGGATATGGTACGGTCCATGATGAGTAACGCTGAGTTACCGCGATCATTCTGGGGGTATGCGCTAGAATCAGCTGCATACCTTTTGAACAGAGTTCCAACTAAGACTGTGCCTACTACACCATATGAGATGTGGTGTGGGAAGAGACCCTATCTTAATCATATTAAGACATGGGGAAGTCCAGCTTTTGTCAAAAAGCAGCATGCGGACAAACTCGAGGCACACTCAGTACTGTGCAAGTTTGTGGGATACCCAAAGAACTCCAGGGGGTATCTCTTCTATTACGCAGAGGAACAAAAGATCATTGTTTCTCGTAATGCCCATTTTCTGGAACACCAGTTCTTAGAAAAGGAAACAAGTGGGAGCGAAATAGAACTGGAAGAGATTCCAGAACCACAGACTATTACTGAAAGCTTAGTAGAACCAGAGGGTTCAAAAGAACAGGACATTCCTACGCCACTCCGCAGGAGTAGTAGGCAGTCTCATCCGCCCTAGAGATACTACGGTTTTCTCATAGACGGGGATAGAGAGGATTGCATCATAGATTATGATGAGCCTACTAGCTTCCAGCAAGCCGTTCAGAGCGTCGACTCGGTAAAATGGCTGGATGCAATGCGGACCGAAATGGAGTCCATGTACACCAACAAAGTATGGACGTTGGACATTGCTCCAGACGGGGTAAAACCCGTTGGATGCAAGTGGATCTTCAAAAGGAAGATTGGTGTAGATGGACAGGTTGAGACCTATAAAGCTAGACTGGTTGCAAAGGGTTTTCGTCAAAGACCTGGTTTGGATTATGACGAGACGTTTTCTCTAGTAGCTATGCTGAAATCCATTCGGATCCTTCTTGCCATTGCTGCCTTCCACGATTATGAGATTTGGCAGATGGACGTAAAGACCGCTTTTCTAAATGGAAATTTAGAGGAGTGTGTCTATATGGGCCAGCCAGAGGGTTTCATTCAGAGTGGGAGCAGCGGAAAGGTGTGCAAGTTGCTTAAGTCCATTTATGGACTAAAGCAGGCATCACGGAGTTGGAACATCTGTTTTGATGAGACGGTCAAGGAATTTGGCTTTATCAAAAATCCAGATGAACCATGCATCTATAGTAGATTTGTAGCGAGAACTGTAGTATTCCTTGTTTTATACGTGGATGACATTCTCTTAATAGGAAATGACATTCCTATGCTACAATCTGTCAAGGGGTTCTTGTCACACAGGTTCTCCATGAAAGACCTGGGTGATGCCTCATACATCCTGGGGATCCGGATCCATCGTGATAGATCCAAGAGGATATTAGGACTTTCTCAGTCCAGGTACATCGACACCATACTGAAAAGATTCAGTATGGAAGATTCCAAGCACGGTAATCTACCGGCTTGTCACGGGATCACCCACTCTAAAGAGATGTCTCCCAAGACTGATTTGGAGAGGGATCGCATGTCTATTATACCCTACGCTTCTGCGGTAGGCTCTATAATGTATGCGATGTTGTGTACCAGACCGGATGTAGCTTATGCACTGAGTGTGGTAAGCCGGTATCAGTCAAACCCTGGGGAGAAACACTGGATAGCGGTAAAGAACATTCTCAAGTACCTGAGAAGGACTAAGGAGATGTTCTTGGTGTATGGAGGAAAAGACCTCCAGATCGAGGCCTTTGCTGACTCCAGCTTCCAGAGTGACAAGGATGATTCCAAGTCCTTGTCTGGTTTTGTCTTTACCCTCAATGGAGGGGCGGTGTGTTGGAAGAGTTCCAAAGAGGAAACTATTGCAGACTCGACGATGGAAGCGGAATACATCGCTGCATCTGATGCCGCAAAAGAAGCTGTCTGGATGAGGAAGTTCTTGAAAGAACTTCAGGTGGTTCCGTCCATTGTTGATCCAATACCTCTGTATTGCGACAACAACGGGGCTATTGCTTTAGCGAAGGAACCCAGGTCCCATCAGAGATCCAGACACATCTTGAGGCGGTATCACCTGATCAGGGAGATCGTGGATCGCCAGGAGATCGAGGTTCGGAGGGTTGCTTCAGAAGATAACACTGCAGATCCATTCACCAAGGCCTTGCCCCAGACTCAGTTCGAGCGGCTGATCGAGATGATAGGTCTTCGATACGCCAGTACATGGCCTTAGTGCAAGTGGGAGATTGTTAGTGTATATGCCCTAGAGGCCATTACTGTATCATACTAGTTTGTATATTACTTAATGGAAGCTTGGGATATTCACCTTGTATATACAATCTTGCTCAATATAGTAGTATGCTACTTGGTTTGTTTCTACTTCAATGTGTACATGTGTTTATTTTTGTATATCACTTATACACATTAGTGGAGCCCTTAGGATCTTTTCTTGATTACCAGCGTTGTGATGGCAGTCACACTAGTGGGGGCTGGGTAATCTATAAGCACATCCTTATACAGGTCCCTAGTCGCAGGACTATCGAGACAGGGCATCGATACTCCGGAGTAGACTAGCGTATGCGCTTCTCATCCCAGTGTGGGAGATGGTCTGTCCCACAGCCATTAGTACGTCGTACTGGAGATAGTATACGGGTGCTCGTTAGGTTACGAGTACACTGGACAGGACTCGTCGGGAACTGACCGGTTGGTATTATACCTATCGTCAGTTATCAGTTCCCCTGTGACATGAGTACAGCTTAGTCCGCTGACTTGACATTGTCACTTCGCCTCGAGTGTGTTCCCACTGTACTTTGATTACTAACCTACCACGGCTCAAACGAGTCGTGCAAACAGGTAGTAGTTGGGTGCAGTCCCGAAGCACTTGGAGGCAGTGACGGTTAGACAGGATTCGTCTCTCCCGGTATTGTGGGTTGACATCGCGCTGTGTCTAGGAGAGCCATTACACGAGTAGTCCCTGGCCAGGGCAATCGAGATATACTGGTAGGCTTCGGTGGACTGCCGTGAGAAGCACTCGAGCGACGCACGGGTATTATTCGACCCAGGTTCTACACATTCGTACGTCTCTACACACTTTGCACCGATGTTGGGCCGTGAGTCGTCGTCGTTAGATCAGCCGCTTGTTGTTGTTACTCCGGTAGGCGAGTCGTTTGTCGCTCGGTTTGTATTTCGTTTGTGTTCCGTTCGTATCGGGGAGAGGGATTCATCAGTTGATTTGATACTCCTCGATATGTTGGACTTTGATGTGCTTCTGGGCATGGATTGGCTAGCCACTTGTTATGCTTCGGTGGACTGCCGTGAGAAGGCAGTCAGATTTAGCTTTCCGGGAGAACCAGTCCTTGTTATTCGGGGAGACCGCAGTGTCACCCTTCCCAGCTTAATTTCGTCTCTTCGCGCTGGTCAGCTCTTGCGGAAGGGGTGTCAGGGATTCTTAGCGTTTGTTTGTGATACTCGAGCTGCAGAGGTTCCGTTAGACCGGGTCCCGGTAGTTTGTGAGTTCCCTGATGTTTTCCCTGATGAGCTACCTGGGCTACCGCCTGAGCGCGATGTTGAGTTCTGCATTGATTTGATTCCCGGTTCGGGGCCTATTTCTATACCGCCTTATCGGATGGCCCCGGCAGAGCTTCGAGAGCTGAAGGATCAGTTGCAGGATTTGTTGGATAAGGGGCTTATTCGACCGAGTGTTTCTCCGTGGGGTGCTCCGGTCCTGTTTGTCAAGAAGAAGAATGGAAGTTTGCGCTTATGTATCGACTACCGCCAGCTGAACAAAGTTACCGTTCGGAACAGATATCCGTTGCCGCGCATTGATGATTTGTTCGACCAGCTTCAGGGTGCGGGGTATTTTTCGAGGATCGACTTGCGATCAGGATACCATCAGCTGCGAGTTCGACAGGAGGATATACCGAGGACAGCTTTCCGCACGCGCTACGGCCACTACGAGTTTTTGGTGATGTCGTTCGGACTCACCAACGCCCCAGCAGCATTCATGGACTTGATGAACCGTACATTCAGGCCGTATCTTGACTTGTTCATCATCGTGTTTATCGACGATATCTTGGTGTACTCCCGGAGCAGAGAGGAGCACGAGCAGCACTTGCGGATTACGTTACAGACTCTGAGGGAGCACCAGCTGTTCGCGAAGTTCTCCAAGTGTGCATTCTGGCTGGACAGCGTCGGATTCTTGGGTCACGTGGTTACGAGAGACGGCATTTGTGTGGACCCGAAGAAGATTGAGGCTGTTCAGCAGTGGCCCCGACCTACATCGGTGACTGAGATCCGTAGTTTTCTAGGCTTGGCGGGCTACTACAGGCGTTTTGTTCAGGACTTCTCCCGTATAGCTGCACCGTTGACCGGTTTGACCCGGAAGGGAGTTCCTTTCGTTTGGACAGAGGAGTGCGAGCGCAGTTTTCAGCAGCTACGGACTTGTTTGACTACGGCGCCGGTATTATCTTTGCCTTCGGGATCAGGCGGATTTGTTGTCTACTATGATGCTTCGCGAGTGGGATTAGGATGCGTATTGATGCAGCATGGCCGGGTGATCGCTTATGCTTCTCGGCAGTTGAAGAAGCATGAACAGAACTACCCCACTCATGATTTGGAGATGGCTGCAGTGGTCTTTGCACTGAAGATTTGGCGGCATTACCTTTACGGCGAGTCGTGTCAGATATTCACCGATCACAAGAGCTTAAAGTACATATTTCAGCAGCGAGACCTGAACCTCAGACAGCGTCGTTGGATGGAGTTGGTGAAAGACTACGACTGCGAGATCTTATATCACCCCGGCAAGGCAAATGTGGTGGCAGATGCATTGAGTAGGAGGCCCGGGGGTAGTCTATCCTTTTTGCGCGCAGTTCAGAGGCAGTCGTCAGCAGATTGGCAGATGTTATGCGACAGCCGAGTTGAGTTCGAGTTCACTCAGACAGGGGGACAGCTCGCGCATGTTCGTGCACGCCCACAGTTGCTTGACCGTATATATGAGGCACAGCGCAGTGACGACCGTTGCTCAGAGATCATGGCACAGATGGGACAGGGCAGATTTTCCGAGTTCGTGGTTGACGATCAGGGGATTTTACGATATGGATCTAGACTGTGCGTACCAGATGCTGATGGATTGCGGCGCGACATTCTTGAGGAGGCACACCGATCAGTGTATAGTGTCCACCTCGGTTCCACCAAGATGTACCATGATACGAGAGAGACCTACTGGTGGGACGGGATGAAGAGGGACATTGCGGAGTTCGTTTCGAGATGCCTGAGTTGTCAGCAAGTCAAGGCCGAGCACCAGAGGCCCGCAGGAGAGCTACAGCCGTTACCCATTCCAGAGTGGAAATGGGAATAGATTTCGATGGACTTTGTTGTGGGTCTACCCAGGACCAGTCGAGGGTACGACTCCATCTGGGTGATCGTGGATAGATTGACGAAAGCGGCTCACTTCCTTCCAGTGAAGACGACTTTCAGCTTCGCTCAGTATGCTCAGCTCTATATTGACGAGATCGTGCGACTACATGGCGTACCGACTTGTATCGTGTCAGATCGAGGCACTCAGTTCACCAGCCGACTTTGGCAGAGACTTCAGGAGGCTTTGGGCACTCGTTTGAGCTTCAGCACAGCGTTTCATCCGCAGACAGACGGACAGTCAGAGCGGACCATTCAGACTCTCGGGGACATGCTCAGAGCGTGCGTTTTAGACTTTGGTGGTAGCTGGGATCGTCATTTACCTCTAGTGGAGTTCTCCTATAACAACAGCTTCCAGGATACCATTCAGATGGCACCTTTCGAGGCATTGTATGGGAGGAGATGCAGATCGCCCGTTTGTTGGACAGAGCTCAGCGAGAGCAGCATTTTGGGGCCGCAGCTTGTTGAGGAGACGACAGCGAAGATACAGTTGATCCGAGACCGGATGAGAGCGGCTCAGAGCAGGCAGAAATCCTATGCAGACAGGCGCTGTCGCAGATTAGAGTTCGCAGTTGGCGACCATGTTTTTCTGAAAGTCTCTCCGATGAAGGGCGTGATGCGTTTTGGGCGAAAAGGGAAGCTTAGCCGTAGATTCGTAGGTCCCTTCAAGATCCTCGAGCGGGTTGGCGCTGTTGCTTATCGTTTGGCTCTTCCTCCCAGCTTTCCCGATTTTCACCCCGTCTTCCATGTTTCGATGCTCCGCAAGTACCTTCACGACCCTTCGCATGCGATTCAGCACCCGACAGTCCAGCTAGAGCGCGATCTTTCATTTGCAGAGCAGCCGGTGGCCATCCTGGATCGGCAGGTGAAGAAGTTGAGGTCGAAGATTATACCAACCGTCAAGGTCCTTTGGCGTAGCCCGAGCAGCGAGGAGGTTACCTGGGAGACCGAGGGCGAGATGAGGAAGAAATATACCCATCTCTTTGAAGGTACGCGTAGCTATATTTTTAAATTCGGGGACCGAATTTCTTTAAGGGGGGAAGATTGTAGCGTCTTGAAAAGTCGTTTTGGTGTTTTCCTGAAATTCGGTGAAAATTCGGTATTTTTCCGAAAACCGTCTTTCTTGTTATTTTGCAGTTTAGGGCTAATCATACCTAAAATGGATAGGTAATTGCTTGTTTTTAGTAGCTAATGAGTTACTTATGAAATTCTGGTCGTTTAAAAATTTTCCCTAATTTTTCAATTTTTTTATATTATTTTAAGCCGGTAAGAAAATACATTAAATTAGCGATAAATACAAATTTTTCCGGGCTAATTTTAATCTCTAAAATTATGATAATTAAAATCTAGTGGTAACATAAATTTTTAGTAATTTATTTTGATTTTTAACAAATTTTTATGATATGAAACGAATTTATTGAATTTTGAGCTAAAACTTGCAATTTTTGACTTGTAGGGGGCCTTTTTGCATAAAATTTCTTTTGTAAAACCCCTCTCTCTTTTCCCTCAGCCCTAGGACAGCCCCACCTTGTGCAAGTCCAGAAATTTCTGGCCTCATTTCCTTGGTTGCTTTCTTGAGTTGATTTAGTTAGTTTATGGCTTTATTTTAAATATAATGGATAAGTTATGATACATTGACTTTGGAGGGTTGACCAAGGACTTTTCCCCACTCACCCACACCCCTCCCCATACCTCATTCTGGCCGAAACCTGAACCTCCTCTTCTTCATCTCTTTTCTTTTCATTTTTCTTCAAATTTCTTCAAAAAAAACACATCAAAATCCACACTTTATTCAAAAATCCAAACAAAATCCTTATGCTATCATTATCCTTAGCCATTCTTGCTTGAATCTTGGAGCTAGGAAGCCATCCTTAGAGGCAAATCACTTGCTTGATCCATAGATCTTGAGGTATAATTTCTATCAAGTTAGTTCTTTTGGCTAAATTCCTTTAAGTTTATGGTTTTAGTGTTAAAAGATTAACTAATTTCTAATCTAGTTTAAAAAAAAGAGTAGTTTGTTTAAACTAGGGTTTTGAAGCCATGATAATTAATTAAGCTGTTTTATAGTTAATCTAGTTGTTAATTAACTAATCTATATGGTTACCTTGTTATGTAGTCTTCAATTTTGCTAATTTAGTTAACTTTAAAAGTTTGATTTTAGTTGTAATTGTTGTTTTAGGAAAATCTAGAAAGGGTTATGTATGGAAAATGAGTTGAATTAGGGTTTAGAAATCCATTATTAGGTTAATTAATTTACTTTGCTATCTAGTATTTTGCTAACCTAAATCTAGAAGGTTAACTTGCTAATTGGGTTTGAAATTAGTGTTAGTTAAGTTTTTCTAGTATGGATTTTGAATTGCAATTGCTTTTGAGAAAAATCAAGAAAGGGTTGGTTGTGGAATTTAGGTTTTTGAGCATGGTTAATGTGTTGAAATTTTGTGTAGTGGTTATCTAATGGTGTGACTTGGGTGATTATGCTAAATTGTAGTCGTTTTGTCGCAAATCGGCGATTTTTGCACCGATTTTGGAATGCAAATGCTTACTAGTTTTGTTATAAATTATGTGATGATTTATTTTTGATATCTTGATGATTGTATGGCTTATCCTACGACTATTAGGATGCGTGAGTGCGGATTTTTGGGTAGTCGGGTTTTAGTTTTGCCGGGCGACCAAATCGGCGTTTTTTTTTGGCAGTTTTTGCGATTTTCGCGTGTGTTCCGCGCACTTTGTGCACGTTGTACCTAGCTAGCGAACTTTAGTAGTTTCGTTGGGGTTTTGCGTCGTTCTTGATACGTAACCTTATGTTTGGTATTGATGTAAATTCCAGGTTCGGTCGCGGAGACGTCAGACGCGGCGCGGAAGGGAAAGGCGGTGATTGGACACAGCTAGCCAGGGATTCCGGTGAGTAGATGTAACATCTACGGGGGACTATCGTTGGATGGCGCAAGCCGCCCGATAGTTTTTTTTTGTAACTTACAAGACCCTTAGTGATGTTAGTAATTAGGGGTGAAATACTTAGTTGACTATTTGCTGCATCCATGCATTATACTGATATACCTATACGAAACCATTTTATAGGACACCTGCACCATTGCCAGGGTTTTTATATGCAGCACGAGCACTATTCATGCTTACACACACACCCTGGTAATTGCCATGCCACCACACTAGATAACATTTAAATTTAAACCTTTTACTAATTGATACTTAAACTGGTGCTATTGCCTTTAATTCCTTAAAATGAAACCGTAGAATTGCTATTCATGTGCATGTACTTCATCATATTAATTGTTCATGCTTAATCCATTGATCACACATCGCAACTTGATTATTGATACCATACGCATTCATTATCATTGATATATGCACTTATGAGGATTTCTTGAGATTTTATGATATTGCTGGATTTCGGGGGAAAGCCGCAAAATTTCCAAACTTATTATATTTTTAAAACATGTAAATTGCGGTTTTCTAGTGATGTAAGTGTCGTCCACCATGAGTTTGCTGTGGTTTTTGGAGACCCGTTTCGAGGAGTTGGATGAACCGTTTCGGGTACATGGTGGGCCCGGTAGGGTACCCCGGGGCAAGAAGCTCGTGGTGTTGACGATGAGCCTGGCAGGGGACGGATTACCTACCGGTGACTTCATTGGGCACGGCGGATATCCAGAGGATACCGACCGGGGCCGCGAGAGGATGAGATATTGATATTGAGATGGGTCAGCCGGATGGCTGAGGCCAGAGACACTATGACATGGATTTATGAGATTTGAGACAGCTTTTAGGTGTCGTTGCTGGACACCGGTTCTCGTCGATTTCTTTGAGTATTATGCTGGCATTCTAAAAGAGTTTCAAAACACAAAAAGAGATAAAATGTTTCTTATATATACCTATTGAGACCTCAGATATTCATGTTGCATACATATCAGTACACTGATGTTGTATACACACCTGCTAGTGCATCCAGACATACCTGTATTATAGATGCTAGGATGCTTGTGTGCATGCATACGATAGCCTTTGTAGATGTTATTTATTTCTCACGAGTTGGCAACTCACCCCCGTTGTGCCACAGTCTTTTGCAGGTCCGCTCCGTCAGTTCAGTAGCGGCGGGCGCACTTGTTCTTTTGCCTCTTTTGCCTGAGCTTGAGATTTGCTCATAGGCGGGTTATGTTATTATTTTGTACCACCTTGTATATTCTTTGTATCTAGTGTACTCCATCTACTGTTTCTACCAGATTTATTGTATATTGACCTAGAGATGAGACGGTGAGGTTTGTGGACTTCTATGCTGTATTTTGGGGTCGAACTCACTTGAGTCGACATGATGTTTTCTTATGCTTCATTATGATTATTTGCTTGTTGTCATTTTATATTACGTGGGATTTGTGACCGCCTTGTGGCGAAGAGCTAGCTCCCGCTTGGGGATGCCCTATTTTGTTGGATTCATGTATATTTTTGTTGTACCCAGTTTGGGGGCCAGTATTTACAAAGGAGACTCTGCCGAAATTTTCGTAAAAATTGGTATTGTTTTTAAAAAGGGTTTTACATGACTTATTTGATAACTTGCTTTCAAATGTTTGGGTTTTCTTCACTCTTTTGCTTAATTGGTTTTGTTTTCTGGGCTTTGGCTTACTTATTTTACGGACGTCTTTAGACATTTCGTAAACTTAAGTGCCAGTCACGTTCCGTACCCTGCGGGTCGTGACAAAGTTGGTATCAGAGCGATAGGTTTTACCTTTGTGAGTGTAGGATGACCCTTGGTAGATGGAGTAAGTGACTTAAGCAGGGTAACGTAGCGTGCGTATGTCCGCGGCATACTTGCGATACGGTACTCCGCCTAAGTGACTTTAGGATATACTTGCTTGAAAATTCCTTCTTCAATTCCGTGTATCCTATGATCCTTCTGCACTGTCCTTACCATCCGTTTTCCTGTAACAGCCACTATGCCGCCGAAGGCTACGAGGGCACAGAGGGCTGCCGCCAGAGACGAGATTCGAGCTGGCTCGTCCAAGACTAGGACTGAGCAGGGTGGTATGCCTACGCCGCAGGGACAGACCGATCCACCTTCCCCAGGCCGTATGGATAGGCTCGAGACTGGTATGGAGGAGTTGCGACAGATGATGGGAGGCATGCAGGAGCTACGTCAGATGGTAGGATCCCTAGTTGCAGCCAGTCGTACACCGAGGCCGGATGACGTACCTACTACATCACAGACGACCATGATACCTGCTCCTACTACTACCACCGTGGCCATTCCGGTTTCACTACAGGATTTCATGAGGTTGAGACCTCCAGTATTCACCGGCACCGAGGCAGCGGAGGACCCACAGACGTTCCTTGACAGTTTAGCCAGGATCTGCCGTTCGCTGAGATGTTCGGATGATCGATGGGTAGAGCTTGCGAGTTTCCGACTAGAGGGTCTCGCGCAGACATGGTGGGAGTCAGTCTTGAGAGGTCGAGCTGCAGGTTTACCGCCTATGACTTAGGCCGAGTTTACAGCGGTCTTTCTAGGCCGTTTCCTTCCAGAGAGCGTTTGTGACCCCAGAGCTCGCAGCTTCGAGGCCTTAGTCAAGACACCTGGGATGACGGTGTCTGAGTATGACATCCAGTTTACACAGTTATCCCGATATGCTCAGTATTTGGTGGATACCGAGGAGAAGATGGTGAAGAGGTTCGTACAGGGACTTGATGCCCAGCTATATCTTGCCATTGGCGCCCAGCACTACGACACTTATTCAGCGGCTATGGATACGGCATTGCGGATGGAGGCACGCATATCACGGACTTCGGCCGTTTCTGGGCCGAAGAGGATTCGCACCGATGTACCGTCTCCGAGGCAGCGCGCCAGATTCTTTCCGAGAGATAGGCCTGGCAGAGGATTTGGACGGGGACAGTTATATGGTTCTTATCCCCAGGGGCAGCAGCCGTCGCCAGGGTGTTTTGGGTGCGGGAGTTTGCACCATCTTGTCAGAGACTGTCCGGCGAGACGACAGGGAGCACCGACAGTTCCGCATGTGACCCTACCACCATCACCACCCCCTCCTCAGAGAGCCCTACTTCCTACCCCAGGCGATGCTCCACGCCAGTTAGGTGCACCGAGAGGCCGTGGACGCGGCGGTCCTGTTCAGAGAGGACGAGGAGGCAGAGGCCGAGGTCGAGATCAGCCCGCTATCGGTGGAGGACAGGCCCGAGTTTTTGCTTTGACACCGCAGGATGCGCAGGCATCCAATGCCGTTGTGACAGGTACCTTGCCAGTTTGTTCTTTCGACGCACGGGTATTATTCGACCCAGGTTCCACACATTCGTACGTATCTACACACTTTGCACCGATGTTGGGCCGTGAGTCGTCGTCGTTAGATCAGCCGCTTGTTGTTGTTACTCCGGTAGGCGAGTCGTTTGTCGCTCGGTTTGTATTTCGTTTGTGTTCCGTTCGTATCGGGGAGAGGGATTCATCAGTTGATTTGATACTCCTCGATATGTTGGACTTTGATGTGCTTCTGGGCATGGATTGGCTAGCCACTTGTTATGCTTCGGTGGACTGCCGTGAGAAGGCAGTCAGATTTAGCTTTCCGGGAGAACCAGTCCTTGTTATTCGGGGAGACCGCAGTGTCACCCTTCCCAGCTTAATTTCGTCTCTTCGCGCTGGTCAGCTCTTGCGGAAGGGGTGTCAGGGATTCTTAGCGTTTGTTTGTGATACTCGAGCTGCAGAGGTTCCGTTAGACCGGGTCCCGGTAGTTTGTGAGTTCCCTGATGTTTTCCCTGATGAGCTACCTGGGCTACCGCCTGAGCGCGATGTTGAGTTCTGCATTGATTTGATTCCCGGTTCGGGGCCTATTTCTATACCGCCTTATCGGATGGCCCCGGCAGAGCTTCGAGAGCTGAAGGATCAGTTGCAGGATTTGTTGGATAAGGGGCTTATTCGACCGAGTGTTTCTCCGTGGGGTGCTCCGGTCCTGTTTGTCAAGAAGAAGAATGGAAGTTTGCGCTTATGTATCGACTACCGCCAGCTGAACAAAGTTACCGTTCGGAACAGATATCCGTTGCCGCGCATTGATGATTTGTTCGACCAGCTTCAGGGTGCGGGGTATTTTTCGAGGATCGACTTGCGATCAGGATACCATCAGCTGCGAGTTCGACAGGAGGATATACCGAGGACAGCTTTCCGCACGCGCTACGGCCACTACGAGTTTTTGGTGATGTCGTTCGGACTCACCAACGCCCCAGCAGCATTCATGGACTTGATGAACCGTACATTCAGGCCGTATCTTGACTTGTTCATCATCGTGTTTATCGACGATATCTTGGTGTACTCCCGGAGCAGAGAGGAGCACGAGCAGCACTTGCGGATTACGTTACAGACTCTGAGGGAGCACCAGCTGTTCGCGAAGTTCTCCAAGTGTGCATTCTGGCTGGACAGCGTCGGATTCTTGGGTCACGTGGTTACGAGAGACGGCATTTGTGTGGACCCGAAGAAGATTGAGGCTGTTCAGCAGTGGCCCCGACCTACATCGGTGACTGAGATCCGTAGTTTTCTAGGCTTGGCGGGCTACTACAGGCGTTTTGTTCAGGACTTCTCCCGTATAGCTGCACCGTTGACCGGTTTGACCCGGAAGGGAGTTCCTTTCGTTTGGACAGAGGAGTGCGAGCGCAGTTTTCAGCAGCTACGGACTTGTTTGACTACGGCGCCGGTATTATCTTTGCCTTCGGGATCAGGCGGATTTGTTGTCTACTGTGATGCTTCGCGAGTGGGATTAGGATGCGTATTGATGCAGCATGGCCGGGTGATCGCTTATGCTTCTCGGCAGTTGAAGAAGCATGAACAGAACTACCCCACTCATGATTTGGAGATGGCTGCAGTGGTCTTTGCACTGAAGATTTGGCGGCATTACCTTTACGGCGAGTCGTGTCAGATATTCACCGATCACAAGAGCTTAAAGTACATATTTCAGCAGCGAGACCTGAACCTCAGACAGCGTCGTTGGATGGAGTTGGTGAAAGACTACGACTGCGAGATCTTATATCACCCCGGCAAGGCAAATGTGGTGGCAGATGCATTGAGTAGGAGGCCCGGGGGTAGTCTATCCTTTTTGCGCGCAGTTCAGAGGCAGTCGTCAGCAGATTGGCAGATGTTATGCGACAGCCGAGTTGAGTTCGAGTTCACTCAGACAGGGGGACAGCTCGCGCATGTTCGTGCACGCCCACAGTTGCTTGACCGTATATATGAGGCACAGCGCAGTGACGACCGTTGCTCAGAGATCATGGCACAGATGGGACAGGGCAGATTTTCCGAGTTCGTGGTTGACGATCAGGGGATTTTACGATATGGATCTAGACTGTGCGTACCAGATGCTGATGGATTGCGGCGCGACATTCTTGAGGAGGCACACCGATCAGTGTATAGTGTCCACCTCGGTTCCACCAAGATGTACCATGATACGAGAGAGACCTACTGGTGGGACGGGATGAAGAGGGACATTGCGGAGTTCGTTTCGAGATGCCTGAGTTGTCAGCAAGTCAAGGCCGAGCACCAGAGGCCCGCAGGAGAGCTACAGCCGTTACCCATTCCAGAGTGGAAATGGGAATAGATTTCGATGGACTTTGTTGTGGGTCTACCCAGGACCAGTCGAGGGTACGACTCCATCTGGGTGATCGTGGATAGATTGACGAAAGCGGCTCACTTCCTTCCAGTGAAGACGACTTTCAGCTTCGCTCAGTATGCTCAGCTCTATATTGACGAGATCGTGCGACTACATGGCGTACCGACTTGTATCGTGTCAGATCGAGGCACTCAGTTCACCAGCCGACTTTGGCAGAGACTTCAGGAGGCTTTGGGCACTCGTTTGAGCTTCAGCACAGCGTTTCATCCGCAGACAGACGGACAGTCAGAGCGGACCATTCAGACTCTCGGGGACATGCTCAGAGCGTGCGTTTTAGACTTTGGTGGTAGCTGGGATCGTCATTTACCTCTAGTGGAGTTCTCCTATAACAACAGCTTCCAGGATACCATTCAGATGGCACCTTTCGAGGCATTGTATGGGAGGAGATGCAGATCGCCCGTTTGTTGGACAGAGCTCAGCGAGAGCAGCATTTTGGGGCCGCAGCTTGTTGAGGAGACGACAGCGAAGATACAGTTGATCCGAGACCGGATGAGAGCGGCTCAGAGCAGGCAGAAATCCTATGCAGACAGGCGCTGTCGCAGATTAGAGTTCGCAGTTGGCGACCATGTTTTTCTGAAAGTCTCTCCGATGAAGGGCGTGATGCGTTTTGGGCGAAAAGGGAAGCTTAGCCCTAGATTCGTAGGTCCCTTCAAGATCCTCGAGCGGGTTGGCGCTGTTTCTTATCGTTTGGCTCTTCCTCCCAGCTTTCCCGATTTTCACCCCGTCTTCCATGTTTCGATGCTCCGCAAGTACCTTCACGACCCTTCGCATGCGATTCAGCACCCGACAGTCCAGCTAGAGCGCGATCTTTCATTTGCAGAGCAGCCGGTGGCCATCCTGGATCGGCAGGTGAAGAAGTTGAGGTCGAAGATTATACCAACCGTCAAGGTCCTTTGGCGTAGCCCGAGCAGCGAGGAGGTTACCTGGGAGACCGAGGGCGAGATGAGGAAGAAATATACCCATCTCTTTGAAGGTACGCGTAGCTATATTTTTAAATTCGGGGACCGAATTTCTTTAAGGGGGGAAGATTGTAGCGTCTTGAAAAGTCGTTTTGGTGTTTTCCTGAAATTCGGTGAAAATTCGGTATTTTTCCGAAAACCGTCTTTCTTGTTATTTTGCAGTTTAGGGCTAATCATACCTAAAATGGATAGGTAATTGCTTGTTTTTAGTAGCTAATGAGTTACTTATGAAATTCTGGTCGTTTAAAAATTTTCCCTAATTTTTCAATTTTTTTATATTATTTTAAGCCGGTAAGAAAATACATTAAATTAGCGATAAATACAAATTTTTCCGGGCTAATTTTAATCTCTAAAATTATGATAATTAAAATCTAGTGGTAACATAAATTTTTAGTAATTTATTTTGATTTTTAACAAATTTTTATGATATGAAACGAATTTATTGAATTTTGAGCTAAAACTTGCAATTTTTGACTTGTAGGGGGCCTTTTTGCATAAAATTTCTTTTGTAAAACCCCTCTCTCTTTTCCCTCAGCCCTAGGACAGCCCCACCTTGTGCAAGTCCAGAAATTTCTGGCCTCATTTCCTTGGTTGCTTTCTTGAGTTGATTTAGTTAGTTTATGGCTTTATTTTAAATATAATGGATAAGTTATGATACATTGACTTTGGAGGGTTGACCAAGGACTTTTCCCCACTCACCCACACCCCTCCCCATACCTCATTCTGGCCGAAACCTGAACCTCCTCTTCTTCATCTCTTTTCTTTTCATTTTTCTTCAAATTTCTTCAAAAAAAACACATCAAAATCCACACTTTATTCAAAAATCCAAACAAAATCCTTATGCTATCATTATCCTTAGCCATTCTTGCTTGAATCTTGGAGCTAGGAAGCCATCCTTAGAGGCAAATCACTTGCTTGATCCATAGATCTTGAGGTATAATTTCTATCAAGTTAGTTCTTTTGGCTAAATTCCTTTAAGTTTATGGTTTTAGTGTTAAAAGATTAACTAATTTCTAATCTAGTTTAAAAAAAAGAGTAGTTTGTTTAAACTAGGGTTTTGAAGCCATGATAATTAATTAAGCTGTTTTATAGTTAATCTAGTTGTTAATTAACTAATCTATATGGTTACCTTGTTATGTAGTCTTCAATTTTGCTAATTTAGTTAACTTTAAAAGTTTGATTTTAGTTGTAATTGTTGTTTTAGGAAAATCTAGAAAGGGTTATGTATGGAAAATGAGTTGAATTAGGGTTTAGAAATCCATTATTAGGTTAATTAATTTACTTTGCTATCTAGTATTTTGCTAACCTAAATCTAGAAGGTTAACTTGCTAATTGGGTTTGAAATTAGTGTTAGTTAAGTTTTTCTAGTATGGATTTTGAATTGCAATTGCTTTTGAGAAAAATCAAGAAAGGGTTGGTTGTGGAATTTAGGTTTTTGAGCATGGTTAATGTGTTGAAATTTTGTGTAGTGGTTATCTAATGGTGTGACTTGGGTGATTATGCTAAATTGTAGTCGTTTTGTCGCAAATCGGCGATTTTTGCACCGATTTTGGAATGCAAATGCTTACTAGTTTTGTTATAAATTATGTGATGATTTATTTTTGATATCTTGATGATTGTATGGCTTATCCTACGACTATTAGGATGCGTGAGTGCGGATTTTTGGGTAGTCGGGTTTTAGTTTTGCCGGGCGACCAAATCGGCGTTTTTTTTTGGCAGTTTTTGCGATTTTCGCGTGTGTTCCGCGCACTTTGTGCACGTTGTACCTAGCTAGCGAACTTTAGTAGTTTCGTTGGGGTTTTGCGTCGTTCTTGATACGTAACCTTATGTTTGGTATTGATGTAAATTCCAGGTTCGGTCGCGGAGACGTCAGACGCGGCGCGGAAGGGAAAGGCGGTGATTGGACACAGCTAGCCAGGGATTCCGGTGAGTAGATGTAACATCTACGGGGGACTATCGTTGGATGGCGCAAGCCGCCCGATAGTTTTTTTTTGTAACTTACAAGACCCTTAGTGATGTTAGTAATTAGGGGTGAAATACTTAGTTGACTATTTGCTGCATCCATGCATTATACTGACATACCTATACGAAACCATTTTATAGGACACCTGCACCATTGCCAGGGTTTTTATATGCAGCACGAGCACTATTCATGCTTACACACACACCCTGGTAATTGCCATGCCACCACACTAGATAACATTTAAATTTAAACCTTTTACTAATTGATACTTAAACTGGTGCTATTGCCTTTAATTCCTTAAAATGAAACCGTAGAATTGCTATTCATGTGCATGTACTTCATCATATTAATTGTTCATGCTTAATCCATTGATCACACATCGCAACTTGATTATTGATACCATACGCATTCATTATCATTGATATATGCACTTATGAGGATTTCTTGAGATTTTATGATATTGCTGGATTTCGGGGGAAAGCCGCAAAATTTCCAAACTTATTATATTTTTAAAACATGTAAATTGCGGTTTTCTAGTGATGTAAGTGTCGTCCACCATGAGTTTGCTGTGGTTTTTGGAGACCCGTTTCGAGGAGTTGGATGAACCGTTTCGGGTACATGGTGGGCCCGGTAGGGTACCCCGGGGCAAGAAGCTCGTGGTGTTGACGATGAGCCTGGCAGGGGACGGATTACCTACCGGTGACTTCATTGGGCACGGCGGATATCCAGAGGATACCGACCGGGGCCGCGAGAGGATGAGATATTGATATTGAGATGGGTCAGCCGGATGGCTGAGGCCAGAGACACTATGACATGGATTTATGAGATTTGAGACAGCTTTTAGGTATCGTTGCTGGACACCGGTTCTCGTCGATTTCTTTGAGTATTATGCTGGCATTCTAAAAGAGTTTCAAAACACAAAAAGAGATAAAATGTTTCTTATATATACCTATTGAGACCTCAGATATTCATGTTGCATACATATCAGTACACTGATGTTGTATACACACCTGCTAGTGCATCCAGACATACCTGTATTATAGATGCTAGGATGCTTGTGTGCATGCATACGATAGCCTTTGTAGATGTTATTTATTTCTCACGAGTTGGCAACTCACCCCCGTTGTGCCACAGTCTTTTGCAGGTCCGCTCCGTCAGTTCAGTAGCGGCGGGCGCACTTGTTCTTTTGCCTCTTTTGCCTGAGCTTGAGATTTGCTCATAGGTGGGTTATGTTATTATTTTGTACCACCTTGTATATTCTTTGTATCTAGTGTACTCCATCTACTGTTTCTACCAGATTTATTGTATATTGACCTAGAGATGAGACGGTGAGGTTTGTGGACTTTTATGCTGTATTTTGGGGTCGAACTCACTTGAGTCGACATGATGTTTTCTTATGCTTCATTATGATTATTTGCTTGTTGTCATTTTATATTACGTGGGATTTGTGACCGCCTTGTGGCGAAGAGCTAGCTCCCGCTTGGGGATGCCCTATTTTGTTGGATTCATGTATATTTTTGTTGTACCCAGTTTGGGGGCCAGTATTTACAAAGGAGACTCTGCCGAAATTTTCGGAAAAATTGGTATTGTTTTTAAAAAGGGTTTTACATGACTTATTTGATAACTTGCTTTCAAATGTTTGGGTTTTCTTCACTCTTTTGCTTAATTGGTTTTGTTTTCTGGGCTTTGGCTTACTTATTTTACGGACGTCTTTAGACGTTTCGTAAACTTAAGTGCCAGTCACGTTCCGTACCCTGCGGGTCGTGACATATACACTAACAATCTCCCACTTGCACTAAGACCATGTACTGGCGTATCGAAGACCTATCATCTCGATCAGCCGCTCGAACTAAGTCTGGGGTAAGGCCTTTGTGAGTGGATCAGCAGTGTTATCTTCCATAGAAACTCTCCGAACCTCGATCTCCTGGCGACCCACGATCTCCCTGATCAGGTGATCCCGCCTCAAGATGTGTCCGGACTTCTGATGGGACCTTGGTTCCTTCGCTAAAGCTATAGCCCCGTTGTTGTCGCAATACAGAGGTATTGGATCAACAATGGACGGAACCACCTGAAGTTCAGTTAAGAACTTCCTTATCCAGACAGCTTCTTTTGCGGCATCTGCAGCAGCGATATATTCCGCTTCCATCGTCGAGTCAGCAACGGTTTCCTGTTTGGAACTCTTCCAACACACCGCCCCTCCATTGAGGGTAAAGACATAACCCGACATGGACTTAGAATCATCCTTGTCACTCTAGAAGCTGGAGTCAGCAAAGGCCTTGATCTGGAGGTCTTTTCCGCCATACACCAAGAACATCTCCTTAGTCCTTCTCAGGTACTTGAGAATGTTCTTTATTGCTATCCAGTGTTTCTCCCCAGGGTTTGACTGATACCGGCTTACCACACTCAGTGCATAAGCTACATCTGGTCTGGTACAGAACATCGCATACATTATAGAGCCTACCACAGAAGCGTAGGGTATAATAGACATGCGATCCCTTTCCAAATCAGTCTTGGGAGACATCTCTTTGGAAAGGGTGATCCCGTGACAAGCCGGTAGATTACCGCGCTTGGAATCTTCCATACTGAATCTCTTCAGTATGGTGTCGATGTACCTGGACTGTGAGAGTCCCAGTACCCTCTTGGATCTGTCACGATAGATCTGGATCCCCAGAATGTATGAGGCATCACCCAGGTCTTTCATGGAGAACCTGTGTGACAAGAACCCCTTGACAGATGGTAGCATAGGAATGTCATTTCCTATTAAGAGAATGTCATCCACGTATAAAACGAGGAATACTACAGTTCTCGCTACAAATTTACTATAGATGCATGGTTCATCTGGATTTTTGATAAAGCCAAATTCTTTGACCGTCTCATCAAAACAGATGTTCCAACTCCGCGATGCCTGCTTTAGTCCGTAGATGGACTTAAGCAACTTGCACACCTTTCCGCTGCTCCCACTCTGAATGAAACCCTCTGGCTGGTCCATATAGACACACTCCTTTAAATTTCCATTTAGAAAAGCGGTCTTTACGTCCATCTGCCAGATCTCATAATCGTGGAAGGCAGCAATGGCAAGAAGGATCCGAATGGATTTCAGCATAGCTACTGGAGAAAAGGTCTCGTCATAGTCCAAACCAGGTCTTTGACAAAAACACTTTGCAACCAGTCTAGCTTTATAGGTCTCAACCTGTCCATCTACACCAATCTTCCTTTTGAAGATCCACTTGCATCCTACGGGTTTTACCCCGTCTGGAGCAATGTCCAACGTCCATACTTTGTTGGTGTACATGGACTCCATTTCGGTCCGCATTGCATCCAGCCATTTTACCGAGTCGACGCTCTGAACGGCTTGCTGGAAGCTAGTCGGCTCATCATAATCAATGATGCAATCCTCTCTATCCCCGTCTATAAGAAAACCGTAGTATCTCTCGGGCGGATGAGACTGCCTACTACTCCTGCGGAGCGGCGCAGGAATGTCATGATCTTTCGAACCCTCTGGTTCTACTAAGCTTTCAGTAATAGCTCGTGGTTCTGGAATTTCTTCCAGTTCTATTACGCTCCCACTTATCTGATTTTCCAAAAACTCAGTTTCCAAGAAGTGGGCATGACGAGAAACATAAATCTTTTGTTCCTCTTTGCAATAGAAGAAAAATCCCTTCGAGTTCTTTGGATATCCCACAAACTTACACTGTACTGAGTGTGCCTCAAGTTTGTCCGCATGCTGCTTTTTGACAAAAGCTGGACATCCCCATGTCTTAATGTGATTAAGATAGGGTCTCTTCCTACACCACATCTGATATGGTGTAGTAGGCACAGTCTTAGTTGGAACTCGGTTCAAAAGGTATGCAGCTGATTCTAGTGCATATCCCCAGAATGATCGCGGTAACTCAGCGTTACTTATCATAGACCGTACCATATCCAATAGGGTTCGGTTCCGTCTCTCCGATACACCGTTATGTTGCGGAGTAAGCTGAGAGAGAATTCCATTCTCTTTTAAGTAATCCAGGAACTCGGCACTCAAGTATTCACCACCTCGATCAGATCTTAGTGTCTTGATACTTTTGTCGGTTTGTTTTTCTACTTCATTCTTATATTCCTGGAATTTTCCAAAGGCTTCGGATTTATGTTTCATTAAGAAGACATAATTGTATCTTGAAAAGTCATCCGTAAAAGTAATGAAGTAAGAATAACCGCTTCGCGCATGTGTAGACATTAGACCGCACACGTCGCTGTGTACGAGTCCCAAGAGCTCGCTCGCTCTTACTCCGTGTCCAGTGAACGGAGTCTTTGTCATCTTTCCTTTGAGACAGGATTGACAAGTGGCATACGATTGATATTCGAACGGATCCAAATATCCTTCTGTATGTAACTCGTCAACCTTCTCTCATTGATGTGACCCAGTCTACAATGCCATAAGAAAGTCTGATTTATTTCCGGAGACTTTCTTTTGTGTGTATTCTGGACATTGAAAATCTGTGGTTGGTTTAGTACGTATATACCATTGCTTAATGTACCTGACCCAATCAGAACTTGATTAAGGTGAATGTTTACAACATTACTTACAAACGCAAATTCATAACCTTCTATAGAAATAAAAGATACAGAAATGATATTACAAGTTGCGTTGGGTACAAAAAAGCAATTACGTAAAACCAAAACATTTCCATCTGACATTCCCAGGTGATGGTCCCCCACGGCCTTAGCATCCATGCTTGCTCCGTTTGCAACTTTGAGGGTCATGTCACCTGCCTTCAAAACCCTACAGTTTCTCAACGCCTGCAAAGAATTACAGATATGAGATCCTGATCCGGTATCCAATACCCAGGAAGTAGAGTTTATTGATAGACAGTTTTCAATAACATACACACCTGAAGCTGAAGCCGCAACTTGCTTCAGATCCCGCGTTCTGGCTTTCCAAGCCCTGCAATCTTTCTTCCAGTGACCACTCTTGTGATTGTAAAAGCATTCTTCCTTATCCACAAGCTTTCCCGCTACCTTTGTTTCTTTTGTCTTTTCCTTCGTATCCACTTTACTAACACCGCCCCTTGGTTTGGCGGGGGCTTTCTTCTTCTTTCCCTTGGCTTTCGCCTTGGATCTAGAAGAGGAAGATCCTCCTACAAACAAAGTAGATGTTTTCCTACCTTTCTGTAGGGTGCCCTCTGCACTCCTCAGCATATTGAGGAGTTCTGAAAGTTCAACTTCTTTTTCTTGCAAGTTGAAATTCAGGATGAACTGGGGGTAAGTGGAAGGAAGGGACTGAAGAATCAAGTCCGTATAAAGCTCATTCTCCAACGTGGTCCCAAGGTCCGTGAGCTCCTCAATGAAGCCAATCATCTTAAGCACGTGTTCCGCTACCGATGATCCGATGGCCAACTTTGCCGAAAACAACTTCTTCGACACTTCGTATCTGGCGATACGAGATTGCTCTCCATACAGTTCTTTTGTATGGAGAAATATGGATTCGAGGTCCATATTCTCGTGCCTCCTCTGATGTTCGTTGTCCATACATGCAAGCACGAGGCACTTGGCCTTCGCGCAATCGATCTCCCAAGTCTTACGGATTTCTTTATCCGCGACGCTGGAGGTGGGTCCTGGGACAGGGGGTGCTTTGGTGGTTAGGAGATACCCCAACTTGTCATAAGTGATTGCCATTTTGACATTCCTGAGCCAATCTTTGTAGTTTGGCCCTGTCAGTATGTTTTTATTTAGTAATAACTTAAGTCCGGTCATGATGATTGGTCGCTGCAATTAGGAGAGAGAGAAGAAACACTTTAGCATGATGCTCTTGCAAGTTTAGAGTGGTTTTTAATTTGTCTAAACAGGATGTCTCCTACCGTCTCTCGAATCCCTCCTCAAACCAAAAAGGAAGAATTAGTCAGGATCAATCTCACCGTACAATACTTGCTTAACTGTTCGGCCAGGCTGGTGTCGGTACTTTGAGGGAGGTTTCCAACGCTTTCGTGAAGTTCCTTAATCTAAGAACCTCTTTTCCCTGGGGGCGTAACCCCGCTAACACCTTTCAAGACACCTACTTGGTTTATAGCATTGATCGTTAAGTGAGAAATTTCCTGAGGAGTAGCATATACTCACAGTAGGATCGGGATTCAATATCATTGCGTGACAAAACTGAAGGAATCCTACCAGAATCATCACACTCCAAATGGTATGCAGCGCTAGCAAGTTTTAGTTCTTTTGAAACTCCCGATGTGGATTTTTCCCCATGCTCTTATGACCTTGATTTTGGCCAACAAATCATAAGTCACATGTCAAGTTCTACCCGTCATTCTCCAGGTTAATTTGAGCCCACCCGCACATACCCTTGACTTTGGCCAACAAGGTAGAACGACGGCCCAAACCAACACATCTATCTATGCTGCACATGAATACCCAATAGCTACCAATCACTATGCCTTGACTTTGGCCAACAAACATAACTTGAATACTATTGACCATCCATGTGAAACGACGGAGGGCTACGAATGGTTTTGGCGAAACCGTGAACATAGTGAACTTGATATAATCGATGGAACGGGATAGCTTTTAAAAGGAGTGGCTTAAGCTTCGCGTTTAAAAGTTATTTTTTGAAAAGAAACCGAGTGGTTTTGAAAGTGTTCCAACGACTTTTACTTGGTTTATTTTTTCTTGCATTAATTCCAATGCGTCCCATCATTTAATCCTACCATTGCAGAAAACAACCAAAATATGACCTACGCTTATGCCATCCGCATTCGCCACCGGGCCCCGTCATTACCCTTTAGGTTACATAACTAACGACAGAGCGGGGGCTGGACTAGCGCGGATGCAAAACATAAGCAACGCCAAAATAATATCATACATAGATATATTGCAATGACAGCCATTTCAGATCACAGATGAACACATTGGATATACTAGGAATCCGCAATTCGTACGAGCCTGTAACGAAAAGCGGATTACACGGTCGCGATGAATAGCCAATACCCCCACCCTAGACCCCTACGGGTGCGGCAAACTACCCGCCAAATATCCGAAGTGGAGCAACCTCCCTCAACGACGTGAGTAGGCCACTCGGCACTTCGAGATACCCGGTAGTTTGTGCACCCCACCTTGGGTCTATCCTAGGAGCAAAAACAGTAAAAAGAAATTATACAATGACGGCTACAACCCCGACCCGGTTGTGCGGCCAAAAATAATATTACATCAATTTACATATTACATGAATTGAAAGATAAAAGAAAACTCTCATCTCACAACCCCCCGGTTTTTCATCCGCGACAATCCAATGAATTCATATACACATACCATCAACATTACAGATCACAGATATGCATAACCCCCACTAATCGACGTATAGCGATTAGCGGACGTTCAATACATATAACACATCACAGATATATAGCCGTCAGCTTAAGTCTTTAGAAGTTCGATCAAAATACGAATTTTCAAGCCCCAAAAACTAATTTTTCTTTCTGGAAAATCTGGGCAGAAAAGACATATTATAAAAATCCCAAAATACCGCCAGAAACACACTGCAAGAAATTTGAGCCACGACCGACTCAACTCGGCCGTGGATCAGCTGCAGGAGCGTGCTCCCGCCGCGGTTCCGCGGCGCTTTGAACGGTTCTCTGGACCAAATTTCTTGAGTGTCTTTTAAAAAGCCTGAGTCGAATTTTGGAGTATGATTTATCAATTTTTGAACAAAATACAGAATCGACAGAAACTTGATTTTCCGGGTGTTTTTCGTGACTTTTTCTCCGATCGAAGTTCTATTTACTTTGCTAACATGTTAGATAGTGTTTAACCTGGCTCTGATACCACTGTAAGTCCATGCTACCCTTCACCGGTACTTACGGGGTTGCGGAAGTAGTGAAAAACGATTTTCAAGAGGGTGGTAACATGGACTACAAATACGGATCTTTGTTAAACAACTAACTAACAACCTAACTTGAGTTTTACCTACTCGGTTAGGGGGCTATACCTTTCTTGAACTCCTTTGTCTTCAACTCCTCCCGGTGTACGGATCGGCTTCACCTCGTCGTCTCCTTGCGCCGAAGATGGATCCACCCGAAAGCTTCTACCTTTGGCTTCTTCTTCGAACTTTGAAGAAACTAGAACACTTGGCTTGCTAGGCCTTGTGAACTAGAATGAGTAGAGGATTGTTTTGGTGTCTTTTTATCTCTAAGGCAATGAGTCTCAACAAATGAGAATGGTTTGCCTTGAGCTAGAGAGAGCAAGAGGAAGAGGGAGAGCTTGAGCAAGTGATGGCAAGAGAGAGAAATGAAATGAGAGAATGATAGAGTCTTTTGCCATCCAACCTCTCATAATCCAAAAACATCATAACAAAAATAGTAATCAAGTATTGTGTGATGGTTTAAGTCAAAATGGCTATACCATTTCATGCACTCATTTTGCATAAATAAACAAGCAAGCAAAAGTCTTTGCCATGGAATGATAGCCATTGTCATGATGATGGTCAACTAGTCCAACCTAGTCAACCGGTCAACAAATTCAACAAGTCAACAAAGTCAACCCCTCAACAACCATGTCACTATAATACTTAATTAATATTATTGTTAATCATATTTCTTATTCTCATTAGGGTTAAGCAAAAGTCAATAGTCAACAGTCAACAGTCAACAACCCCAATGAGAATCCTCTGCCTCTGTCTCTCTGTCAACTGTGCATACACACCCACATCCGCATTCCGAGGAACACGAATACAAACGAGATAAAACCAATCCCAAAACGTACACTAGGATCTAGCTTAAACCAAAGCCCGCTAGTGTTAACTGTCCGGACACTGTACGCGCACAAGTGCACGGATGTGACAGAACCATGTCGCAAAACCATGCGACCTGTCGCAAAACCATGCGACAACTACTCTTTTGCCTAAAGGCGAATAGCTTTCTGTGTGGGACTCCAAAGACTCGACACTACACTGGCAGTGGGTTTAACCACAGACCGCAAGCGGCACTAGCTGTGCGTAACGGTCCCAGGTAGATGCCGAAAAGAAGACTGACGAGGTGAAACCCATCTGAACTCCTACTGAGCCTGAATGTGAAAATCTCCATACAGTCCGGTCTGTTCGTCTGATACATCGCATGGCGGGCCTAGGGGGCGGTAAACGTCAGTCCCCTAATAGCGGTACAAGTCGTGTCGGAGTGAAGCCCAGAACACCCTGAGATAGCACTGGAAACCTACCAGTATATCTCACTTGCCCTGGCCAGGGAATACTCGTGTAATGGCTCTTCTTGACACAGCGCGATGTCAACCCCTAATACCGGGAGAGACGAATCCTGTCTAACCGTCACTACCTCCAAGTGCTTCAGGACTGCACCCAAAAACTACCTGTTTGCACGACTCCTTTGAGCCGTGGTAGGGTAGTAATCAAAGTACAGTGGGAACACACTCGAGGCGAAGTGACAGTGTCAAGTCAGCGGATTAAGTTGTACTCATGTCACCTGGGAACTGATAACTGACGATAGGTATAGTACCAACCAACAGTTCCCGACGAGTCCTATCCAGTGTACTCGTAACCTAACGAGCACCCTCATACTATCTCAAGTACGACGTACTGACGGCTGCAGGACAGACCGTCTCCCACACTGGGATGAGAAGCGCATACGCTAGTCTACTCCAGAGTATCGATGCCCTATCTCGATAGTCCTGCCACTAGGGACCTGCATAAGGATGTGCTTATAGATTACCCAGCCCCACGAGTGTGACTGCCATCACAACGCCGGTAATCAATCAAAGATCCTAAGGGCTCCACTAATTTGTATAGGTGATATGCTAAAATAAACACATGTACACATTAATGCAGAAACAAACCAAGTAGCATACTACTATATTGAGCAAGATTGTCAATACAAGGTGAATATCCCAAGCTTCCATTAAGTAATATACATACTAGTATGATACAGTAATGGCCTCTAGGGCATATACATTAACAGTAGGTTCATCATCATCGATGATGCAATC
Source organism: Agapanthus africanus (assembly GCA_030015575.1). NCBI lineage: Eukaryota > Viridiplantae > Streptophyta > Magnoliopsida > Asparagales > Amaryllidaceae > Agapanthus > Agapanthus africanus. The sequence goes on from JASDDO010000031.1 coordinate 243,371,195, forward strand.
CTCTCTATCCCCATCTATGAGAAAACCGTAGTATCTCTCAGGCGGATGAGATGGCCTACTACTCCCGCGGAGGGGTGCGGGAATGTCCTGTTCTTCTTGAACTACTGGTTCTACCAAACTTTCAGTAGTATTTTGTGGTTCTGGAATTTCTTCCAGTTCTATTTCGCTCCTACTTATTTCCTTTTCTAAAAACTGCTGTTCTAGAAAATGGGCATTACGAGAAACAAAAACCTTTTATTCCTCTGCGTAATAGAAATAATATCCCCTGGAGTTCTTTGGATATCCCACAAACTTACACTGTACTGATCGTGCCTCGAGCTTGTCCGCATGCTACTTTTAAACAAAAGCTGGACATCCCCATATCTTCATATGATGAAGATGGGGTTTCTTCCCACTCCACATCTGATATGGGGTGGTAGGCACAGTTTTGGTAGGAGCCCTGTTCAGAAGATATGCCGCTGAATCTAGTGCATAACCCCAGAAAGATCGCGGTAACTCAGCATTACTCATCATGGAACGTGCCATATCCAATAGGGTTCGATTCCATCTCTCCGATACACCATTATACTGTGGAGTGTATGGAGGAGTAAGCTGAGAGAGAATTCCTTTCTCTTTTAGGTAACCTAGGAACTCGGCACTTAAGTATTCACCACCTCGATCAGATCTTAGTGTCTTGATACTTTTGCCGGTTTGGTTTTCTACTTCATTCTTATACTCTTGGAATTTCTCAAAAGCCTCGGATTTATGTTTCATCAGATAAATGAATCCGTACTTTGAGCAATCATCCGTAAAAGTAATGAAATAGGAAAAACCACCTCGAGCATGTGTAGACATTGGACCACATACATCGCTGTGTATGAGTCCTAAGAGCTTGCTCGCTCTTACTCCATGTCCAGTAAATGGAGTCTTTGTCATCTTTCCTTTGAGACAAGTGTAAGTCCATGCTACCCTTCCCCGGTACTTACGGGGTTGCGGAATTGCTGAAAAACGATTTTTCAAGAGGTGGTAACATGGACTTATAATATGGATTTTTGTTAAACAACCATCTAACAAACCTAACTAGGAGTTTTACCTACTCGGTTATGGGGTTATGCCTTTCTTGAACTCCTTCGTCTTCAACTCTTGTGGTGTACGGACAGGCCTCCCCTCGTCGTCTTCTCGCGCCGAAGATGGATCCACCTAAAAGCTTCTACCTTTTGGCTTCTTCTTCGAACTTGAAGAAACTAGAACACTTGGCTTGCTAGGCCTTGTGAACAAGGATGAGTAGAGGATTGTTTTGATGTTTTTATCTCTAAGGCAATGGTTCTCAACTCATGAGAGGGGTTTGCCTTGAGCTAGAGAGAGCAAGAGGAAGAGGGAGATCTTGAACAAGAGAGAGCTCAAGAGAGAGAAAACAAATGAAAGAATGTGCATCACTTTTCTCAACCTCTCTCTCATAATCCAAAAAGAATAATAATAATAATAGTAATTGAGTATTATGTGATGGTTCATATCATATCAAGTGGCATTATCATTTCATGCACTCATTTTGCAAAGCTCAACAAGCAAGCAAAAGTCTTTGCATGAAATGACAACCATTGTAATGATGATGGTCAACTAGTCCAACCAAGTCAACCGGTCAACCAAGTCAACAAGTAAACAAAGTCAACCTTTCAACCCAACCATGGCACAATAATACTTAATTAATATTATCATTAATCATATTTCTTATTCTCATTAAGGTTTAGCAAAAGTCAACAATCAACAGTCAACAACCCTAATGAGAATCCTCTGCCTCTGTCTCTCTGTCAACTTTGCATACACACCCGCATCCGCGTTCCGAGGAACACGAATACAAACGAGATAAAAATAATCCCAAAACGTATACTAGGATCTAACTTAAACCAAAGCCCGCTAGTGTTAACTGTCCGGACACTAAACGTGCACAAGTGCACGGATGTGACCGAACCGTGTCGCAAACCATGCGACCAGTCGCAAAACCATGCGACCTCTACTATTTTGCCTAAAGGCGAATAGCTCTCTGTGTGGGACTCTAAAGACTCGACACTACGCTGGCAGTGGGTTTAACCACAGACCGCAAGCGGCAATAGCTGTGCGTAACGGCCCCCAGGTAGAAGCCGATAAGAAGACGGACGAGGTGAAACCCATCTGAACTCCTACTGAGCCTGAATGTGACAGTCTCCGTACAGTCCGGTCTGTTCGTCTGATACATCGCATGGCGGGCCTAGGGGGCGGTAAACGTCAGTCCCCTAATAGCGGTACAAGTCGTGTCGGAGTGTAGCCCAGAACACCCTGAGATAACACTGGAAACCTACCAGTATATCTCGCTTGCCCTGGCCAGGGACACTTGTGTAATGGCTCTCCTAGACACAGCGCAATGTCAACCCCCAATACCGGGAGAGACGAATCCTGTCTAACTGTCACTGCCTCCAAGTGCTTCGGGACTGCACCCAACTACTACCTGTTTGCACGACTCCTTTGAGCCGTGGTAGGGTAGTAATCAAAGTACAGTGGGAACACACTCGAGGCGAAGTGACAGTGTCAAGTCAGCGGACTAAGTTGTACTCATGTCACCTGGGAACTGATAACTGATGATAGGTATAGTACCAACCAGTCAGTTCCCGACGAGTCCTGTCCAGTGTACTCGTAACCTAACGAGCACCCGCATACTATCTCAAGTACGACGTACTGACGGCTGTGGGACAGACTGTCTCCCCTGCTGGGATGAGAAGCGCATACGCTAGTCTACTCCGGAGTATCGATGCCCTGTCTCGATAGTCCTACGACTAGGGACCTGTATAAGGATGTGCTTATAGATTACCCAGCCCTCACGAGTGTGACTGCCATCACAACGCTGGTAATCAAGCAAACATCCTAAGGGCTCTACTAATATGTATAAGCAATATGCTAAAAGAAACACATGCACATATTAAAATAGAAACAAACCAAGTAGCGTACTACCATTTTGAGCAAGATTGTCTATACAAGGTGAATATCCCAAGCTTCCATTAAGTAATATACAAACTAGTATGATACAGTAATGGCCTCTAGGGCAAATACACTAACAATCTCCCACTTGCACTAAGGCCATGTACTGGCGTATCGAAGACCTATCATCTCGATCAACCGCTCGAACTGAGTCTGGGGTAAGGCCTTCGTGAGTGGATCAGCAGTGTTATCTTCTGAATTTACTCTCTTCACCTCGATCTCCCGGCGATCTATGATCTCCTTGATCAGGTGGTACCGCCTCAAAATGTTCCTGGACTTCTGATGGGACCTGGGTTCCTTCGCTAAAGCTATAGCGCCGTTGTTGTCACAATACAAGGGTATTGGATCAACACTGGTAGGAACCACCTGAAGCTCCGTGAGGAACTTCTTCATCCAGACAGCTTCCTTTGCGGCATCGCAAGCAGCTATGTACTCCGCTTCCATAGTTGAGTCAGCAACGGTTTCCTGCTTGGAGCTCTTTCAGCAAACCGCCCCTCCATTGAGAGTAAAGACATAACCCGACATGGACTTGGAGTCATCCTTGTCACTCTGGAAGCTAGAGTCAGCAAAGGCCTCGATCTGGAGGTCTTTTCCGCCATACACCAAGAACATCTCCTTAGTCCTTCTCAGGTACTTGAGAATGTTCTTTAACGCTATCCAGTGCTTCTCCCATGGGTCTGACTGATACCGGCTTACAACGCTCAATGCGTATGCTACATCTGGTCTGGTACACAACATCGCATACATAATAGAGCCTACTGCAGATGTGTAGGGTATTGATGACATGCGAGCCCTTTCCAAATCAGTCTTCGGAGACATCTCTTTAGAGAGGGTTATTCTGTGACAAGCCGGTAGATTACCGCGCTTGGAATCTTCCATACTGAATCGTTTCAGTATGGTGTCGATATACCTGGACTGTGAAAGTCCCAACATCCTTTTAGATCTATCACGATAGATCTGGATCTCAGAATGTAGTTGGCATCACCCAGGTCCTTCATGGAGAACCTCTGTGACAAGAATCCTTTGACTGACTGTAGCATAGGAATATCATTTCCTATTAGGATAATGTCATTGACGTACAAGACGAGGAATACCACATTTCTCCTTACAATCTTACTGTAAATGCATGGTTCATCTGGGTTTTTGATAAAGTCGAATTCTTTGACAGTATCATCAAAGAAGATGTTCCAGCTCCGCGATGCCTGCTTCAGTCCATAGATGGACTTGAGCAACTTGCACACTTTACCGCTGCTCCCACTCTGATTGAATCCCTCTGGCTGATCCATATAGACGCACTCTTCCAAATTTCCATTTTGGAAAGCCTTCTTTACGTCTATCTGCCAGATCTCATAATCGTGGAAGGCAGCAATGGCAAGAAGGATCCGAATGGATTTGAGCATGGGTACCGGAGAAAAGGTCTCGTCATAGTCCAAACCAGGTCTTTGATGAAAACCCTTTGTAACAAGCCTAGCTTTATAGGTTTCAACCTGTCCATCTACACCAATCTTCTTTCTGAAGATCCATTTGCAGCCTACGGGTTTTACCCCTTCTGGAGCAAAGTCCAAAGTCCAAACTTTGTTTGTGTACATGGACTCCATCTCGGTCCGCATTGCATCCAGCCATTTTACCGAGTCACCGCTCTGAATGGCTTGCTGGAAGCTAGTAGGCTCGTCATAATCAATGACACAATCCTCTCTATCCCCGTCTATGAGAAAACCGTAGTATCTCTCGGGCGGATGAGACTGCCTACTACTCCTGCGGAGCGGCGCAGGAATGTCTGGTTCCCCTGAAACTTCTGGTTCTTCCAAGATTTCAGTAATAGCTTGTGGTTCTGGAATTTCTTCCAGTTCTATTGCGCTCCCACTTATCTGATTTTCCAAAAATTCAGTTTCCAAGAAGTGGGCATGCGGAGAAACAAAAACTTTTTGTTCTTCTGCGGAATAGAAAAGATACCCCTTGGAGTTCTTTGGGTATCCCACAAACTTACATAGTACTGAGCGTGCCTCGAGCTTGTCCGCATGCTGCTTTTTTACAAAAGCTGGACATCCCCATGTCTTAAGATGCTTAAGACAGGGTTTCTTCGCACTCCATATCTGATATGGGGTGGTAGGCACAGTCTTGGTTGGAGCTTTGTTCAAGAGATATGCAGCTGTTTCTAGTGCATAACCCCAGAAAGATTGCGGTAACTCAGCCTTACTTATCATGGAACGAACCATATTCAATAGGGTTCGATTCCTTCTTTCAGATACACCATTGTGTTTTGGTGTGTATGGAGGAGTACGCTGAGAGAGAATTCCATTCTCTTTTAAGTAGTCCAGAAACTCGGCACTCAAGTATTCACCACCTCGATCAGATCTCAGTGTCTTTATACTTTTGCCAGTTTGTTTTTCAACTTCATTCTTGTATTCCCGAAATTTCTCAAAGGCCTCGGATTTGTGCTTCATTAAGAAGACATGTACATACCTAGAGAAATCATCTGTGAAAGTAATGAAGTATGAATAACCACTACACGCATGTGTAGACATTAGACCACACACATCACTGTGTATGAGTACCAAGAGCTCGCTCGCTCTTACTCCGTGTCCAGTGAACAGAGTCTTTGTCATCTTTCCCATGAGACAAGATTCACAAGTGGCATAAGACTGATACTCGAACGGATTCAAGTATCCCTCTTTATGTAACTTAGTTAATCGTGTCTCATTAATGTGACCCAGTCTACAATGCCATAAGAAAGCTTGATTTGTTTCCGGAGACTTTCTTTTAAGTGTGTTCTGGACACTGAAAATCTGAGCTTGATTCAATACGTATATTCCGTTATTTAATGTACCTGACCCAATCAGAACTTGATTTAGGTGGATGTGTACTACATCGCTTACAAAAGTAAAACCATATCCTTCCTTAGAAAGTAAGGATACAGATATGATATTACAAGTCGCACCTGGTACATACAAACAGTTACGCAAAATCAATATCTGCCCAGTTGTCAGTCCAAGATGATATTCCCCTACGGATTCAGCATCCATGCTCATTCCGTTAGCAACCCTGAGAGTCATATCACCTTTCCTGATAACCCTACGGTTTCTCAGAGCCTGTAATGAATTACAGATGTGAGATCCTGATCCGGTATCCAATACCCAGGAAGTAGGGTTAACTGACATAAAATTCTCTGGCTACTGGCTTTGCAAGCCCTGCAATCCATCTGCCAATGTTCATTCCCGTTACAATATGAATGTCCCTCTTTAACTACATCCAGTCCCGAAACTTTTGCCCTTCCTTTTCATTCTTCTTCCCTGGTTTCCTTCAGGGTATAAGCAGAGGGCAGGGACTGTAGAATCAAGTCAGTACTTGACTCGTTCTTCAATGTGGTCTTCAGGTCCGTGAGCTCAAAATAGTTGGTCTCTGTAAGGAAGTTGCCCCCTACTGATGACCCGATAGCCAATCTCGCTTGAAGCAATTCGTTCGAGGTCTCATATCTTGCGATACGAGATTGCTCTCCAAATAAATCTTTGTTATGGAGGAAGATAGAAACTAAGTCCATCTTCTCGTGCTGCCTCTGGTTTGCACCATCAACTGAGGCTAACACGAGGCACTTGGCTTTTGCACAGTCTTTTTCTGATGTCTTACGGATGTCAATGTCCGTGACAGGGGAAACTGGTCCTGAGACGGCAGGGGTTTGATTAGTTAAGAGGTGTCCTAGCTTGTCATGGGTAATGGACATCTGGACAGACCTTTGCCAATCATAACAGTCAGGTTCAGTCATTTTATTATCTAGATGTAACCTATGTGTGGTCACTGGGTCGCTGCAATTAAGAGAGAGAGAAGAAAACACTCAGCATGATGCTCTTGCATGTTTAGATTGGTTTTTAATTTATCTAAACAGGATAGCTCCCACTGTCTCTCGAATCCCTCCTCAAACCATAAAGGAAGAATTAGTCGGGATCAATCTCACCGTACAATACTTGCTTAATCGTTCAGCCAGACCAGTGTCGGTACTTCGAGGGAGGTTTTCCAACGCTTTCGCGAAGTTTCTTAATTAAATAACTTCTTTTCCCTGTGGGCGTAGCCCTGCTAACACCTTTTTAGACACCTACTTGGTTTATAGCATTGATCGTTAAGTGAGAAAGTTCCTGAGGAGTAGCATATACTCACAGTAGGATCGGGATCCAAATATCATCGCGTGACAAAACTGAAGGAATCCTACCAGAATCATCACACTCCAAATGGTATGCAGCACTAGCAAGTTTCAGGTTCTTTTGAAACTCCCGATGTGGATTTTTGCCCCATGTCTTATGACCTTGACCGAAGGTCAACAAATCATAAGTCACATGTCAAGTTTTACCCGTCATTTTCCAGGTTAATTTGAACCCACCCGTATATACCCTTGACGAAGGTCAACAAGGTAATACGACTGTCCCAAACCAACGCATCTATCTATGCTACATATGAACACCCAACAGCTACCAATCACTATGCCTTGACGAAGGTCAACAAACATAGCATGAATACTATTGAATATTCATACGAAACGACGGAGGGCTACGAATGGTTTTGGCGAAACCGTGAACGTAGTGAACTTGATATAATCGATGGAATGAGATAGCTTTTAAAAGGAGTGGCTTAAGCTCCGCGTTTAAAAGTTGTTTTTGAAAAGAACCGAGTGGTTTTGAAAATGTTCCAACGACTTTTACTTGGTTTATTTTTTCTTGCATTAATTTTTTAATGCATCCCATCATTTATTCCTACCATTGCAGAAAACAACCAAAATATGACGTACGCTTATGCCATCCGCATTCACCACGGGGCCCCGTCATTACCCGTTAAGTTACTTAACTAACGACAGAGCGGGGGCTGGACTAGCGCGGATGCAAAACATAAGCAACGCCTAAATAATATCATAAATAGATATATTGCAATGATAGCCATTCCAGATCACAGATGAACACATTGGATATACTAGGAATCCGCAATTTGTACGAGCCTGTAACGAAAAGCGGATTACACGGTGGCGGTGAATAGCCAATACCCCACCCAAGACCCCTACGGGTGCGGCAAACTACCCGCTAAATACCCGAAGTGAAGCAACCTCCCTCAACTCGTGAGTAGGCCACTAGTCACTTCGAGATACCCGGTAGTTTGTGCACCCCCTCCATGGGTCTATCCTAGGAGCAAAAACAGTAAAATAAATTATACAATGACGGCTACAACCTCACCCCGGTTGTGCGGCCAAATAAATAATATTACATCAATTACAAATTTTACATGAATTGAAAGAAAAGAAAACTCTCATCTCACAACCCCCGGCTATTCACCCGCGACAATCCAATGAATTCATATACACATACCATCAACGTTACAGATCACAGATATGTATAACCCCCACTAATCGACGTATAGCGATTAGCAGACGTTCAATACATATATCACATCACAGATATCAACCCGTCAGCTTAAGTCTTTAGAAACTCGATCAAAATACGGTTTTTTAAGCCCCAAAAACAAATTTTGCTTTCTGGAAAATCTAGGCAGAAAAATCATATTGTAAAAATCCCAAAACAACCCCAGAACCACACTGCAAGGAAAATCGTCCACGGCCGAGTCAACTCGGCCGCGGATCCGCGGCGGGAGCAAGCTCCTGCCGTTGTTCCGCGGCGCGTTGATGGGCTCTCTGGACCATTTTTCTACAGTGAGATATAAAAACCCTGATTCGAATTTTAAGCCAAGATTTATTATTTTTGGAACAGAGGAAAAATTCGACAGAAAGTTGATTTTACGGGTTCGTTTCGCGACGTTTTCTCCGATCGAATTTCTAGTTACTTTGCTAACATGTTAGATAGTGTTTAACTAGGCTCTGATACCACTGTAAGTCCATGCTACCCTTCCCCGGTACTTACGGGGTTGCGGAATTGGTGAAAATCGATTTTTCAAGAGGTGGTAACATGGACTCATAATACGGATCTTTGTTAAACAACCATCTAACAAACCTAACTAGGACTTTTACCTACTCGGTTAGGGGGTTATACCTTTCTTGAACTCCTTCGTCTCCAACTCTTGTGGTGTACGGACCGGCCTCCCCTCGTCGTCTTCTCGCGCCGAAGATGGATCCACCCGAAAGCTTCCACCTTTTGGCTTCTTCTTCGAACTTGAAGAAACTAGAACACTTGGCTTGCTAGGCCTTGTGAACTAGGATGAGTAGAGGATTGTTTTGGTGTTTTTATCTCTAAGGCAATGGTTCTCAACTCATGAGAGGGGTTTGCCTTGAGCTAGAGAGAGCAAGAGGAAGAGGGAGAGCTTGAACAAGCAAATGAAAGAATGAGCATCACTTTTCTCAACCTCTCTCTCATAATCCAAAAAGAATAATAATAATAATAGTAATTGAGTATTATATGATGGTTCATATCATATCAAGTGGCATTATTATTTCATGCACCCATTTTGCAAAGCTCAACAAGCAAGCAAAAGTCTTTGCATGAAATGACAACCATTGTAATGATGATGGTCAACTAGTCCAACCTAGTCAACCGGTCAACCAAGTCAACAAAGTCAACCTTTCAACCCAACCATGGCACAATAATACTTAATTAATATTATTATTAATCATATTTCTTATTCTCATTAAGGTTTAGCAAAAGTCAATAGTCAACAGTCAACAACCCTAATGAGAATCCTCTGCCTCTGTCTCTCTGTCAACTGTGCATACACACCTGCATCCGCGTTCTGAGGAACATGAATACAAACGAGATAAAACTAAACCCAAAACGTACACTAGGATCTGGCTTAAACCAAAGCCCGCTAGTGTTAACTGTCCGGACACTAAACGTGCACAAGTGCACGGATGTGACCGAACCCTGTCGCAAAACCATGCGACCTCTACTCTTTTGCCTAAAGGCGAATAGCTCTCTGTGTGGGACTCTAAAGACTCGACACTACACTGGCAGTGGGTTTAACCACAGACCGCAAGCGGCACTAGCTGTGCGTAACGGCCCTCAGGTAGATGCCGATAAGAAGACGGACGAGGTGAAACCCATCTGAACTCCTACTGAGCCTGAATGTGACAGTCTCCGTACAGTCCGGTCTGTTCGTCTGATACATCGTATGGCGGGCCTAGGGGGCGGTAAACATCAGTCCCCTAATAGCGGTACAAGTCGTGTCGGAGTGTAGCCCAGAACACCCTGAGATAACACTGGAAACCTACCAGTATATCTCGCTTGCCCTGGCCAGGGACTACTTGTGTAATGGCTCTCCTAGACACAGCGCGATGTCAACCCCCAATACCGGGAGAGACGAATCATGTCTAACCGTCACTGCCTCCAAGTGCTTCGGGACTGCACCCAACTACTACCTGTTTGCATGACTCCTTTGAGCCGTGGTAGGGTAGTAATCAAAGTACAGTGGGAACACACTCGAGACGAAGTGACAGTGTCAAGTCAGCGGACTAAGCTGTACTCATGTCACCTGGGAACCGATAACTGATGATAGGTATAGTACCAACCAATCAGTTCCCGACGAGTCCTGTCCAGTGTACTCGTAACCTAACGAGCACCCGCATACTATCTCAAGTACGACGTACTGACGGCTGTGGGACAGTCTGTCTCCCCTGCTAGGATGAGAAGCGCATACACTAGTCTACTCCGGAGTATCGATGCCCTGTCTCGATAGTCCTACGACTAGGGACCTGTATAAAGATGTGCTTATAGATTACCAAGCCCCCACGAGTGTGACTGCCATCACAATGCTGGTAATCAAGCAAAGATCCTAAGGGCTCTACTAATATGTATAAGCTATATGCTAAAAGAAACACATGCACATATTAAAGTAGAAACAAACCAAGTAGCATACTACCATTTTGAGCAAGATTGTCTATACAAGGTGAATATCCCAAGCTTCCATTAAGTAATATACAAACTGGTATGATACAGTAATGGCCTCTAGGGCATATACACTAACAACAAGATTGACAAGTGGCATAAGTTTGATATTCGAACGAGTCCAAATATCCTTCTCTATGTAACTTAGCCAACCTTCTCTCATTGATGTGACCCAGTCTACAATTCCATAAGAAAGCTTTATTTAAATCTGGAGAGTTTCTTTTTGGCGTGTTCCGGACATTGAAAATTTGGAGTTGGTTTAAGACATATATACCGTTATCCAGTGTACCGGACCCAATCAAACTATGATTATGGTGGATGTTAACAACATCACTTACAAACGTGAAATCATAACCTTTATTTGATAACAAGGAAACAGATATGATATTTTACGTTAAGCCGGGTACATAAAAACAGTTATGTAAAACCAAAATGTGTCCACTCGTCAATCCCAGGTGATAATCCCCTACGGACACAGCTCCCACGCTAGCTCCGTTAGCAACCATCAGGGTCATATCACCATCCTTCAGCACTCTACGGCTTCTCAGTGCCTGCAATGAATTGCAAATATGAGATCCTGATCCGGTATCCAATACCCAGGAAGTAGAGTTGATTGACAGACAATTCTCAATTACAAACACACCTGAAGTCGAAGCCACAGCTTGCTTCGGTTCCTGGTTCTTGGCGTTCCACGCCTTGCAATCTTTCTTCCAGTGCCCTTTCCTATGACAATGGAAACACTCATCCTGGGCCACTACCGGTACCGTAAACTTTTTCTTTCCCTTCCCTCCCACCTTACTTACACCTCCTCTAGGTTTGGTGGCGGCCATCTTTTTCCTTCCTTTGGCCCTAGCCTTGGACCCGGAAGAAGAAGCACCGCTAACAAACATAGCGGGTGTTTCACTTGCCTTCTACAAGGTGCCCTCTGCACTCCTCAACATGTTAAGGAGTTCCGGAAGTTCAACTTCTTTTCTTTGAATGTTGAAGTTCAGAATAAACTGGGTGTAGGTGGAAGGAAGGGACTGGAGAATAAGGTCTGTATAGAGCTCATTATCCAAAGTCGTCCCAAGGTCTGCGAGCTCTTCTATATAGCCAATCATCTTTAGGACATGTTCTCCTACCGATGATCCGACGGCCAACCTCGCTCGAAACAAGTTCTTAGAGGTCTCGTATCTTGCTATACGAGATTGCTCTCCATAAAGTTCTTTTGTATGGAGAAATATGGCATCAAGATCCATATCCTCGTGCCTCCTTTGATGTTCATTGTTCATCGAGGCAAGCACGATGCACTTGGCCTTCGCGCAATCATACTCCCAGGTTTTGCGGATTTCCTTATCCGCATTACTGGATTTGGGACCTGGGACTGCAGGTGCCTTAGCGGTGAGGACGTACCCTAATTTGTCATAGGTCAAAACCATTTTGACATTCCGCAGCCAATCTTTATAGTTTGGCCCTGTCAGTATATTTTTCTCTAAAAGTAACTTAAGTCTTGTCATTTTCAGGGTCGCTGCAAGTAGGAGAGAGAGAAGAAACACTTTAGCTTGATGCTCTTGCAAGTTTAGAGTGGTTTTTAATTTATCTAAACTGGATGGCTCCCACTGTTTCTCGAATCCTTCCTCAAACCATAAAAGAAGAATTAGCCAAGACTATTCTCATTGTACGATACTTGCTTAACCGTTCAGCCAGACTGGTGTCGGTACTTCGAGGGAGGTTTTCCAACGCTTTCGCGAAGTTCCTTAATTAAATAACCTCTTTTCTCTGGGGGCGTAACCCCGCCGACACCTTTCTTGACACCTACTTGGTTTATAGCATTGATCGTTAAATGACGAATATCCTGATGAGTAGCATATACTCACAGTAGGATCGGAATCCAAATATCATCGTATGATAATGTTGAAGGAATCCTACCAACATTCATCAAACTCCAAATGGTATGCATCTCTTTGCAAATTTCAGTTTCTTTAGAAATTCCCGATATAAATTTTTGCCCCATGCTCTTATGACCTTGGCTTTGGTCAAAATGTCATAAGTCACATGTCAAGTTCTACCCGTCATTATCTTGTCAATTTGAACCCATCCGTACATACCCTTGACTTTGGTCAAATGATAATACGACTGTCCCAAACTAACTCATCTATCTTATGCAACAAATGAAAACCCAGCAGCTACCAAACACTATGCCTTGACTTTGGCCAAAATGCATAGCTTGAATACTACTGAATACCCAAATGAAATGACGGAGGGCTACGAATGGTTTTGGCGAAACTGTGAATGTAGTGAACTTGATATGACCGAAGGAACCTGATAGCTTTTAAAAGGAGTGGTTAAAGCTCCGCAATTTAAAAATATCATCTGTTTTAAAATAACCGAGTGGTTTCTTTTAAATTGTTCCAACGATTCATCTTTTGGTTTATTTTCTTTGCATTAATAATAATGCGTCCCATCATTAACCTATCATTGCAGAAAACAACGAAAATACAACGTCCTCTTATGCCATCTGCATTCGCCACTGGGTCCTGTCATCATCCGTTAGGTTACTTAACTAACGACAGAGTGGGGGCTGGGCTAGCGCGGGTGTAAAACATAAGTGACGTCTAAATAGCTATCATATATAGATATTGTACATTCGTCAGACGCAATAATAGGCATTCTAGATCTCATATGAACCTTATTGGATTTGCAAGCAATCCACATTTGTTTAGAGCCTGCAACAAAAGACGGATTACACAGTTGTGATGAATAGCCATTACCACACCCTAGACTCCTACGGGTACGGAAAACTACCTGCCAAATACCCGAAGTGAATCGGTCTCCCTAAACAACGTGAGTTGGCCACTAAACACTTCAAAATACCCGGTGATTTGTGCACCCCATCTTGGGTCTATCCTAGGAGAAAAAACAGTAAAATGAAATAATACAACGGTGGCTACAACCGCAACCTGGATGTGCCCCGCAAAATAATATTACAACATATTACAATTACATTGAATGAATGAATATAACAACCCATCTCAAACCCCGGCTAATCATCACAACAGTCCAATACAGTTCACAACCACAAACAGTAAAAACCATTACAGAAATGTGCAACCCCCTGCCAACCGACATACTAGCAGTTAGGGGAGGTTTACGAACACATTATACAATCACAGATATAATCATATTAGCAAACATCGTAAAATTTCGATCGAGCAAAACACTTTAGATTCTACTCCAAAACTTCTCTGTGCACCTGAGATCTTAGCAGAAAATAAAATATCCCAGAAATATCACTGTTAACACAGGAGAGTTACTGAAGAAATTTGGGCTGACTCGGCCCCAACTCGGCCGCGGATCCGCGGCGGATCGCATGGATCCGCCGTGGTTCCGCGGTGAGTTAGCCGAGTCACAAGTCCAAATTTCTGCAGTAGCCCTATTATTCCCTGCTTGTTATTCTGCAAGTCCCTGAAAAAATTTTGGGCCTGTTTTAAATTCGACAGAAACTGTGTTAAATCGATGAATTTTCCGGTTCCTTTTGCGTTCGAAATTATTACGACTTTGCTAATGAGTTAATTATTGTTTAGCGAGGCTCTTATACCACTGTAAGTCGATGTACAACACCCCACGACTTGCGGGGAGGCAGAATAATGAAAAACGATCTTGTTTTAGGCGTAAACATCGATTAACCGAGAATCTTTGCTAAACTATAACTAACAAGAATCATAGAAGTTAACAACTACTATGAAAAGTGATTATACCTGATGAACCGTGTCCTTCGTCTTTTCGTTCTCCATGTCCTCTCCGGCCTTCTCTATGTAGTAGATGATCCACCCGAGAGCTTTACTTCAAGCTTCACCTCTAACTTGAGGTAACTAGGTTTCTTAAAGTGCTAATCTAAGTAACCTAGGTGATATAGAGAAGGGTTATGGATTAAGTAGTCTAATCTAATCCTTGGTCTTAACACATGAGAGGGGAGGATTAGGGTTTGAAGAGAGAGAGCTTGAGGAGAGAGAAAGTGAGCAAGAGCATGGAATGAGATAATGATCTCTCATGATATATATGAAGCATTATCATTATCAAGATAAATGAAATAATGGATTTAACAACCATGCTTCATAAATATAAATGAGTGATTCATCTCCATGAGTCATTAAGCATTTATGATCTATTAATGACAAGGATGAATCACACAAATGAGTCACTAATCCCATTTAATACTTATGCCACCTAAATCCCAAAGTCACAAACCTTCTAGAAGCTTCTCGCGAAATTACGAGAACGCCCCTCCTATCCGTGAAAACACGGAAAAACTTTAGACTGTATAAATCCAATAACCGGATACTAAAACTGGCTTAAACCAAAGCCGGCTAGTAAAAACTGTCCAGATGTCGTACGTGCGTAAACACACGTATGCGTCCGAACCCTTGTCGTAAAACCATACGACCTCTATATCGTTTCGCCTGGAGTAGGGAAACTCTATGTGTGGGACTCTAGAGACTCGACTACTACGCTGGCAGTGGGTTTAACCACAGACCGCAAGTGACACTAGCTGTACGTAATGGTGCCCAGGTAGATGTCGATACGAAGGCCGATGAGGAAACCCATCCGAACTCCTACCGAGTCTGATGTGACAATCTTCGTACAGTCCAGTCTGTTCGTCTAAGACTATCGTATATCGGGCCTAGGGGGCGGCAAGCGTCAGTCCCCTAATAGCGGTATAAGTCATGTCGGAGCGTAGCCCATTACACCCTGAGAAAACAACTGGAACCTACCAGTAAATCTCGCTTTCCCTGGCTAGGGACTTTGCGTAATGGCTCTCTGACACAGCGCAATATCAACTCCTAATACCGGGAGAGACGAATCCTGTCTAACCGCCTCCGCCTCCAAGTGCTCGGGACTGCACCCAACTGCTACCTGTTTGCACGACTCCATTGAGCCGTGGTAGGGTAGCAATCTAAGAACAGTGGGACACACTCGAAGCAAAGTAGCAGTGTCAAGTCTGCGGACTATGCTGTACTCATGTCACCTGGGAACTGTTAACTGACGATGGGTATAATACCAACTAACAGTTCCCCGTGAGTCCTGTCCGGTGTACCCGTAACCTAACGAGCACTTGCATACTATCTCCAGTACGACGTACTAACGGCTGTGGGACAGACCATCTCCCTAACTGGGATGGGAAGCGTACACACTAGTCTACTCCGGAGTATCGATGCCCTGTCTCGATAATCCTATGACTAGGGACCTGAATAAGGATGTGCTTGTAGACTACCCAGCCCCCACTAGTGTGACTGCCATCACAACGCTGGTAGTCAAGCAAGATCCTAAGAGCTCTATCAATACGTATACTCACATATTAAGATAGAAAAACCAAGTAGCATACTACCATGTTTAGCAAGACTGTTATATACATGTGAATATCCCAAGCTTCCATTAAGTAATATACAAACTAGTATGATACAATAATGGCCCCTAGGGCATATACACTAACAAGACTCACCAGGAGAATCAACGTGGGAAAGAGAAGACGACATGCGTGCAAGATACCCATTCTTGTTTATAAATTAGTCCTTAAATATTTGTAAATTTCGAGGACGAAATTTTTGTAAGGAGGGTAGAATGTAACGACTCTGTTTTTAATGTATAGAAATTTGTTTAAAGTTAAATTACTAAATGGAGTATTTGCAACCCTGAGTATGCTATAAGTATTTAATTTGTTTTAGAACATCAAGAAACAACTTCTAGCTCATTGGTAAAGCCTTGCACTGTTGTGACATAGCCCCTGTGTTCAAATCCCCCCAGCCACATATTATTTTTAATGATTTTTCTTGTACACTTTTTGGAAGCCCAAAAGTTTACATGTACAATACACGTAAAAATGAAAAGCCACTAAATCTAACATGCGGAAATTATTATATGTACAGACTAAGACACGTGGCAAGCATCTAGAGACCCAACTCACCAATGTGGCCGGTGAGATGGGGCTCTGGGCCGTCGCCGCCGGCCCCCCATACCAAATACCCCCAAACTTTGCCCAAGTGACTCTTCCCCTATCCCCACTACTCCTCTTCTGTTTGTTTTTCCTGAAATTAAACAAAGAATTAACATGAGGCTAAAATTTTAATGCATTTTAATTCCATTTTTCAATCCTCAAAACCATAATTTTTCCTATAAATACAACATCACACCCTAGCCCTCTCCATTCTGAAATCTATCATCAAAACTGCCAAATTTTTCCAAGTCAAATTAGTTTTACAAGTGGAGTTAGCCTAAGGTCATTGTCCGGCGATGACTCGGGACAAATCCGGCGACACCACGACTCTACGAAGCTTCCATCTTGTTCCCATACCTCTCTTCTCTCTTTTCATCCAGTAAGTCCTTTCTCTTCTCTCCTTTTCACTTCTCAAAAAGTTCTTTTTTCAAAACTCGTCAGAAGTGGAGTTATTCCGACTTCCGATTTTAATTTTGTTAAAAACTTAACTTTTCATAATAACCAAACACCCATATTGTTACATCTTGTTTAGCAACCATAAACCAATATTGTGAACAAGTTTCAATTTAAAATACCATACTATGCAACTTTTATTTCACTTTTACGGTTAAATACCACAAACTTTCTATTCGACATCTTTCATCATATTTGCCCATATTACCTCTAGAAAACTTACGAGGTAATGACCTACCTCATCACAGCACTCATCATGACATAGCACGATGGCTTTTGGAACAATATTTTGTGGGATAAATAAAATTTTACAATAAAAAAGCTTAAACTAATAAAACCGTATTTTTAAAGATTGTTTTAATTAAATTCCTTGCAATTAAGCCTCTACAACCTAATTTGGGGAACCCGATTTGGATGGTGCGGATTATCGCTCATCTTCGGTACGAGTAGAACGGGATGCAGACCTCCTCACGGAGCATCTGATCCTGATGGAATTTTTAATACAATTTTTAAGAATAATACGATTTTCTATTTAATAAATAAATTCTAGTTTTAATAATTATATATATATGTATTATCAAAATATCTATTTTAAATATATATAGTAAATTCCATGTTTATTAAACAAAGAAATCACAAATTTCATGAATATACCATCACAAATCCATACAATTCCAATTTACACTAAAATATCCTATACTATTCAATTTAGGTTTATAATCACTTTTAAAAATTACATCCATGAAAACCCTAAATACGATAAATAAATGCTTGAGGTTTATTTTGAAAGTATACTAAAACTATTTTCATAAAACACCCTCAAGTTTATTAATTTACAATAAGGACCCTAATAAATATAGGTTTAAGCGGGACCAATTCTCTTAAGCCTCAGGGAGCCGGAGAAAGTGGGTGATTTCCTATTTAAGGTAGAAACTAAAACGGAGTTATCAATGGTAATTGGCTTGGAAAAAGTCACAAATCCAGCCGTCCATGTGCAGCAGTTACCGATAACTCCAAAACCTAATTCAAAAATTAAATTCTGTTTAAGTGGTTGACTCAGACGGAGTCTCAATCTAATCTGAATACAATCCATACATGAATTCAATCCAAATATAACTCCAATACAACATGAATCCATATATACTGAATACCATCTATATCAACATGACTTGAACTGACCGAACCATGGATATACATTGACTTGATTACAAGACTATCTGTTTATATGAGCAATTGATATCATGGTTTCGACAAGTTTTACATCTATAAAACAACACAATAAACATTACGGGGTTTTTAATGGGGTAGATTGGTACGGAATGTGTTAAGAGTGGCACGATGATGGTCACTTTAATACACCTAACCTGAATATCCGTTGCTGTTGTTCCGTGGGTTAACGGTTCCTTGTGCTCCATATACCTTAGTCTATGGAATAGTTGGAATCCTCTCGTATACACTGGCATATTCTGTACCAAGCTACAAACAACTACGTTAGTATAACAAACATACATTATACAATTATATTCTCTCTTATCTGTCTATTCTATTTCTATCTCTTTGGGACTTACCGAGCGATTGTTCGCTGACGACATTCTTTTCTATTCTTTCTTTGGAATGTTGTCAGGAGAACTCGACTCTCTGGAGATCGAGCCAAGCTCAGAAGACTTGGAGCAGTTTATTGAGGAGCCCGAGCTCTAGTCACTTGTATATACTTTTACTTTCAGTTCATGCCATTGTTTAGGCATTGCTTTCCATATTGTATTTACTTTTCAGTTGTATTATAAAGAATGTTTAATAAATAAAAAGTTGCTGTTCATTTACATCTTATGTCTTTTTTGTGTACATTTATATTATATTGCTTATTTACGCTTAGCGTGTTTACTTCTGAGTAAATACGTCGCGAGCCTCGTCACGTCTCCTTATCCGTACACCGGGAAGCGGGGCATGACATAGTCTATTCCGAAGTATCGATGCCCTGTCTCGATACTCCTACGACTAGGGACATTTAAGGATGTGCTTATGGACTACCCATCCCCCATATGCATGATTGTCATCACAACACTGGTAGTCAAGCAATAATTCTACGGGCTTTATTAACATGTATTAACGATACGTAATAACAAGTAAAATATATACACATGTTAAGATAAAGACAAACCAAACAGCATACTATCATAACGAGCAAGATTTTCCTGTACATACATATGTCTAAGCATCCACTATATATGTATATATACAATAATGGCCTCTAGGGCATACATATCCAACAATCTCCCACTTGCACTAAGGCTGTGTATTGGCGTATTGAGTATCCAATGTCTGCTCTAGGGCCAGTTGTTGGCGTATCTCATACCCAACATCTTAAATAGTCTCTCGAACCTTGCTTGATGTGTAAGTCCACGTTACCTCTCCCAGTTCTTTCGGGCTTGTGGAAATGATGAAAAATGAATTTTCTTTTGGTGGTAACATGGACTCAAAATACGGATCTTTGTTAAACAACTATCTAACAACCTAACTAGGAGTTTTACCTACTCGGTTAGGGGTTATACCTTAACTTGAACTCCTTCTCTTGGACTCTTTGTGGTGGTCGGACGGTTCTCTCCTCGTCGTCTCTTTGTGCCGAAGATGGATCCACCTGAAAGCTTCTGCCTTTGGCTTCACCCTCAATCTTGAGGAAACTAGAACACTTGGTTTGCTAAACCATGTATACTAGGATGAGTAGAGAAGTGTGTTGGGCTTTATCTCTATGGTTCTTGCTTCTCAACACATGAGACAAATAGAACCATGAACTAGAGAGAGAGCAAGAAGAAGAAGGAGAGCTTGAGGATGAGAGAGAATGCGAATAATAGAATGAGTAAGACTTTTCTCACCCTTGCTCTCATAATCTAAAATAATCATAACAAATAATAGTAATTGAGTATTATGTGATGGTTCAAGTCAAATGGCAATATCATTTCATGCACTCATTTTGCAAAAAATAACAAGCAAGCAAAAGTCTTTGCCATGAAATGATAGCCATTGTAATGATGATGGTCAACAAGTCCAACCTAGTCAACCGGTCAACTAAGTCAACAAGTCAACAAAGTCAACCTTTCAACTCAACCATGGCACAATAATACTTAATTAATATTATCATTAATCATATTTCTTATTCTCATTAGGGTTTAGCAAAAGTCAACAGTCAACAACCCTAATGAGAATCCTCTGCCTCTGTCTTTGTCAACCGTGCATACACACCCGCATCCGCTTTCCGAGGAACACGAATACAAACGAGATAAAAACCAATCCCAAAACGTACACTAGGATCTGGCTTAAACCAAAGCCCGCTAGTGATAACTGCCCGGACACTAAACATGCACAAGTGCACGGATGTGACCGAACCCTGTCGCAAAACCATGCGACCTCTACTCTTTTGCCTAAAGGTGAATAGCTCTCTGTGTGGGACTCTAAAGACTCGACACTACGCCGGCAGTGGGTTTAACCACAGACCGCAAGCGGCACTAGCTGTGCGTTACATCCCCCAGGTAGATGCCGATAAGAAGACGGACGAGGTGAAACTCATCTGAACTCCTACTGAGCCAGAATGTGACAATCTGCGTACAGTCCGGTCTGTTCGTCTGAGAATATCACATGTCAGGCCTAGGGGGGCGGTAAACGTCAGTCCCCTAATAGCGGTACAAGTCGTGTCGGAGTGTAGCCCAGAACACCCTGAGATAACACTGGAAACCTACCAGTATATCTCGCTTGCCCTGACCAGGGACTTTGTGTAATGGCTCTCCTAGACACAGCGCGATATCAACCCCCAATACCGGGAGAGACGAATCCTGTCTAACCGTCACTGCCTCCAAGTGCTTCGGGACTGCACCCAACTACTACCTGTTTGCACGACTCCTTTGAGCCGTGGTAGGGTAATAATCAAAGTACAGTGGGAACACACTCGGGGTGAAGTGACAGTGTCAAGTCAGCGGACTAAGCTGTACTCATGTCACCTAGGAACTGATAACCGATGATAGGTATAGTACCAACCAACATTTCCCGACGAGTCCTGTCCAGTGTACTCGTAACCTAACGAGCACCCGCATACTATTTCAAGTACGACATACTGACGGCTGTGGGACAGACCGTTTCCCATGATGGGATGAGAAGCGCATACGCTAGTCTACTCCGGAGTATCGATGCCCTGTCTCGATAGTCCTACGACTAGGGACCTGCATAAGGATGTGCTTGTGGATTACCCAGCCGCCATGAGTGTGACTGCCATCACAACGCTGGTAATCAAGCAAAGATCCTAAGGGCTCCACTAATGTGTATAGGCGATATGTTAAAAGAAACACATGCACACATTAAAGTAGAAACAAACCAAGTAGCATACTACTATTTTGAGCAAGATTGTCTATACAACTGTGAATATCCCAAGCTTCTATTAAGTAATATACAAACTAGTATGATATAGTAATGGCCTCTAGGGCATATACACTAACATGATGGAGGGCCTTGGTGAATGGATCCGCCGTGTTCTCTTTTGTGTTTACTCTCTGCACCTCGATCTCCCGGCGATCTACGATCTCCCTGATCAGGCAATACCGCCTCAAGATGTGTCTGGATTTCTGATGGGACCGTGGTTCCTTCGCTAAAGCCATAGTCCCATTGTTGTCGCAATACAAAGGTATTAGATCAACAATGGATAGAACCATCTCAAGTCCAGTAATGAACTTTTTTATCCAGACCGCTTCTTTTGCGGCATCGTTGGCAGCAATGTATTCATCCTCTATCGTCGAGTCTGCGACGGTGTCCTGTTTAGAGCTCTTCCAACAGACCGCCCTTCCGTTGAGGGTAAACACAAAACCCAAGACAGATTTGCTGTCATCCTTGACACTCTAGAAGATGAGTCAGTAAAAGACTCCACCTGGAGGTCTCCATTACCGTACACCAAGAACATTTTCTTAGTCCTTCTCAGGTACTTAAGAATGTTCTTCACTGTTGTCCAGTGGTTCTCTCCTGGGTTCGACTGATACCGGTTCACCACGCTAAGTGCGTAAACTATATCTGGTCTGCTACATAGTATCACATACATTATAGATCCTATCGCCGAAGCGTAGGGTATAATGCTCATGTGAGCCCTCTCCTCATCAGTCTTAGGAGACATCTCTTTGGAGAGGGTGATTCCGTGCAATGCGGGTATATTACCGCGCTTGGAATCTTCTATACTAAATCTCTTGATTATGACCTCTTTGTATCTAGACTGTGAAAGTCCCAACAATCTTTTGGATCTATCTCTGTAGATCTTAATCCCTAGAATGTAAGAGGCATCACCCATGTAACATTTAAGAAAATATAAAATATTATGTTTGGAATTTAATATTAAAATAATATATTTCGCGAAAACTATTCGATTTGCGAATTTGGGGTTTTCGTAAAATGGTATTAATATATACCAATAGTTAGGAAATAATTGGAGATTAAAATGATTTATTCATTTAAAAATATATTTATCGGATTTGGGCATTTTTATAATTAATTATACGCAAGTTTAAATTAAACTCGATTAGTGCACTACTAATCACGATTATGCTAAATCCGTATTTCTAATTAACCATGGTTAGTGCACCATGACATGTTGCATTTTGTTGCTTGTTGGTTCATTTTATTTGTGTTATGTGTTTGGTTTTAATGAGTGAGGGTAAAAGAAAAGAAAAAGAAATGAGAAGACATGAGAGGATAATTGATGAGAGAGAAATAGGAGGACCACATGATGGCATGAGAGCATGCCATGAGAGTGAAAGAGAGAGGATGGCATGGCACCCTTGACTTTTCCTTCATCTCACCCTCATTTGTTTCTTCAACTCCTCCATTTTCATTTTCCTCACCTCCTTCCTCCGCCTCCTCCACCTCCATGGATCACCTCAAAAACCTTGCCAAAAGCCCACACCACCTTCACTAAAAATGATCCCCACCTCTCTACAAACTCATTGGACTAATCAAAGTTGGATTTTGAAGACTTTGAGCAACTCAAAAAAATTCTTGAGTTGGCAAATGAGGTATAATTCTAGACTTTAGTTAAGTTATTGTGTTTAGTTTATCCTATTGTTAGTTTAGAATTAAACCGATATGATTTGATGATCTTGGAAATTTCCAAGTTGATGTTTAGTGGTTTTGTGGACTTGTAAAGAGGTAATGGAGGTGTAGTGAGTGTTGTAAGACCTTAGTGATGATTTTCCTGACCAGGGCCATAGAATCGAACCCAATACACGAACTTAGAAATTTTCCGTGTCGGTTTTGTGATATTTTTGGAGGTCTACAGGGAATCTGGGGCTATCTGGGATGTTTCTAAGATAAAAAAACAAGTCTATTAACCTAGATACACCACTAGAAACCCACCACCAAAATATGAACCCAAATTTCCTCCCTTTGGCCGGCGAGCTCGGATTCTACGGCAATGTCGCCAGATTTTTGTGGGGCTATGGTGTTGAGTTTCTGGTTGTTGCTTGCTTACCCTGTAACCTATCCCCTGTACTTTCTTGTTTAGTCCCAATTGACATGAGACAAAATCTGGGAGCATATTGGGTTGGTTTTGGCTATGTTTTGCGATATTGGATTTCTTGGTTTTGATATTAGATATGAGATTTGGTCGTTGGATGTTTGTACGTCAACGACGAGAGTTGTTTGGTTGTTTTCGCATGCGTAGGATATAGGTTCTAACCTATGAGCGCACCGTGTGCCGTATCGGTTTTCCAGACCTGATTTTAATAGCATTGCGACCGTGTATTTATTGTAGGTACCTTCGCGTGGATTCCGAGACGACGAAGCACATCAACTACGGCTGAACAAGGAGTTCCGCAGGTAAGTAGATTTATATCTACGAGGGAAGTCGGGTGGATGGCATATAGCACCCGCGCAAATTATAAATGGAAACTAATATATATAGAATATGGTTGGAGGAACTATATGAGAAACTTATGGATATGGTTAAAAGAGTTAGTAGGCGATTAGATGAGATGATACGAGCGGATACGATTGATATAAGATATGAAACGAGATATATAAGGATGTGAAACATGAATATGAATCACGATATATATATATATATATATATATATATATATATATATATATATATATATATATATATTGTAGGGTTAGCTTAGCACCTTAACAAGGTTTTGGAAAGCATCAAACATGCTACTTTAAAATTTTTGGGGTGCTAAACAAACCCTAACGAAGATCAAAACTAGAGAATTAGGGTTAACTTTGCATGTAAACAACTTTACATCTAAGAGAGAGGGATTACAACCTTTGTAGTCTGTTCCTTCGCTTCATAAGCTCCGAGTAGTAGTCCCTTGGCCGCGATCCACGATCTCCCGGACTCAAGAGAGGCTCCACAAGTCGAATGATCCATTCTTACTTGAAGTCTTCGTTTTCGAAGATGATCTACCTTGAAGAATCTCAAGCTCAAGCTCTCACTTCTCTAATCAAGTATTAATGAAGTGAACACCCTAATCTAAGTGGCTAGAATAGATGAGGATGATGAAGTAGGAATTTTGCTCTCTTTTGTTTTCATTTTCTCACTTTAAATCATCACAAGTCAAAAAGTTAGAAAGCTTTTTCAAGGAGGAGGAAGAAGAAGAAAGCTTTTGTGATGAATAATAATAATTGTTATTGTTACAAAATGACAACCATGAGTTAATAATATCAAGTCTTAACTCATGTAGAGAATGAACTAGAGTTAAGGGTTTGGGTTGGGTTAAATAATATCTTCACAAAATATCAAAGGAAAAAATCTAAGCTTAAAACAAAACAAAGCTTCTAGAAACTTCATGAAAAAGCTAACCCAAAATGCTAACCCAAATCAAATCCTAACTTGTTTAATCTCCACAAATCATGTTTTATTTGTAACCCTAACTTGTTACAATATTATATATCACATATATAATATATTTTTGTAACAAAAGAAAATAATACAATTAACATATATCGCATATATATCAATGTATTACCCGGTGAGAAAATGAATCAATAAAGCGAGCTTATATTAGTTAACGTAATGTAATATATCACATATATAATTATACATTAAATTATCGAATCAACTCTTGATCCGATAATCCGGCTATATAGCATATAACCGACTAATATAACATGTACCGATTCATCGAATCAACATTTGATCCGATGACCCGGCTATATCATATATCGCGAGAATAGAATACGGTATCTCATATCGTATTATTCTCGGTCCCGCACATATCACATATGTGCTCCTACTCGTTTTGTCTGAGCCAGAAAACCTCTGTGAAGGACTCTAAATAATCGTCAATACGCCGGCAGTAGGTGATGATCATATCAAACACCTACAAGCTGCAAGCGGTCAACTAAACGTAATAGCCACCCAGGTATTGAGCGATCAGAAGATCAACAAGCAAGCCTGTACATTCTCCTGTAAATCCAATCAGCAAACACTACCGTACAGTCCGGTCTCTTCGTCTAATATGTTGCATATCTAGTCTAGGGGTGGTAAACGTCAGACCCCAGTAACCGATAAGTCGTGTCGATGTAAGACTCATAACGGGTTGAGAAACTACTGATAACTCTTACCAGCAGAACTCTATATCAGCCCTGGCCAGGTACTTCCAGTTATAGCCAATCGAACACAGCACAACATCAACTCCCTATACCGGGAGAGACGAAACCCCTCCTATCGCTCATTGCCTCCATGTGATTCGGGACTGTACCCAAAAGCCACCGTTTTGCACGCCCCTTTGGACGCGGTAAGGTGGAAATCAAAGCACAGTGGGAATCACACAAGACTCTATGACGATCTCGGGTCTACAGACTAACCTGTACTAGTGTCACCGGAGAACTGCTATCTAACGATAGGTATAATAACATCCAGGAGTTCTCGGCGAGTCCGTTCAGTGTACCCAGTCTCCACTGAGCACCCGTACAACATCTTTGACGTCCAACACCAATGGATACGGGATCATCCATCTCCCATCATATGGGTCAAGATGCGTATACGCTAGCCTGCTCTAGAGTATCGATGCCCTGTCTCGATTAACCCTCGACCAGGAAAAGTTATATGATGTACTCGTTGACTACTCTGGCCCCACTAGTATGATCTCATCATAGTCCTAGTAGTCGAGTACATATCCTAAGGGCTTTATCAACACGTGATCACAAAACGGTATTCGTTAACATGTTTAGATAAAGTGAAACCATATAGCATACTATCATATCGAGCAAGAAATTCCTCTCTATATATCCAAGCATCCATTATAATATATATCATATGTACAACAATGGCCTCTAGGGCATACATATAACTAAGAATCTCCCACTTGCACTAAGGCCAGCTGTTGTAGTATCTCATACCCAACATCCCGAAGAGTCTCTCAAATTGTATATGAGGAATGGCCTTTGTGAGTGGATCCCCAGGGTTGTCCTTCGTATCAACTCTCCTAACCTCGATCTCCCGGCGATCAACTATCTCCCGAATCAGGTGATACCGCCTCAGAATATGTCTATACTTCTGATGGGACCTGGGTGTTGGAGATAGTGCCCTCAGAGTCAATTATTGGATCACAGGCACGTGATTACAATGATTGAGGGAGGACCTATACCGATAGGACAGTCTTACTCAAGATGATAATATGCTATCTGGTTTATCTTTATCATCGTTTACTGCATTAGGTGACCTTACAGGTCACTATTGCGCGTTGATAGAGCCCTTAGGATTCTTGGTTGACGGCCAGCAGTATGATGGCGATCATATACGTAGGAGCTGGGGTCTATAAGCACATCCTTAAAAGGTCCCTAGTCGTGGGAGTTTCGAGACAGGGCATCGATATTCCAGAGTAGACTAGTGTATACAGTCGAGACCCCGACAAGGGGCGGTGGACGGTCTCACATGCCACTGGTGTCAGTTGGTTCACCTAAGATGTATACAGGTGCTCATTGGGTTATGAGTACACCGGACGGGACTCGCCGGGAACATGCTAGTTGGTCTTATACCTGACGTTAGATAGCAGTTCCCTGGTGACATGTGTACAGGTTAGTTCATCGACCTGAGATCGTCATTTGTCTCGTGTGAGTTCCCACTGTGCTTTGATTACTACCCTACCATGGCTCAAAGGAGTCGTGCAAACAGGTTTTAGTTGGGTACAGTCCCGAGCCACATGGAGGCAGTGAGCGGATCTGCAGGGGTTCGTCTCTCCCGGTATTGGGGGTGAGGTCGCGCTGTGTCTAGGAGAGCCATTACACAAAGCCCTCGGCCGTGGCAGGAGATTTAATGGTAGGTATTCCAGTAGTAACTCAGGGTGTTCTGGGCTACACTCCGACACGACTTGTACCGCTTTTGGGGGTCTGACTTTTACCAACCTCCTAGTCCCGCCATGCGATACTCATAGACGAACGGACCGGACTGTAAGGATATTGTCACTGACAGGCTCAGTAGGGTGTCAGGATGAGTTCGCTCATCGACGTCCCTTTTGGTCAATACCTGGTAGGCCGTTACGTATGGCTAATACCTCTGACGTGCTAGTGGTTAAATCCACAACTAAAGTATTGACGAGTTTTTAGAGTCCCCCACAGACCGTTTCTCAAGTTTCGGGCGAAACGCTGTAGAGGCCGTATAGATATATGGCAGGGTTTGATCATATCCGTGCAGTATTGCACGGATCAAGATCGGACGGATAATACTAGCGGGCTTTGGTTTAAGCCGGATCCTAGTATTGTACAGTGTAGATTTTGTTTCATTGCATTTGTATTCGGTCGGAATACAAATGCAGGTATGTATATACAGTCACGGGGTTTTCCTGTAATTTATTACGGGATCAGTTTTTTGAAGTTGCCAGTTTGCATTCCGTTTCGGCCATTTTCCTTTGTTTCGAAAATTGGTGGAGGTGGGCTTATTTGCAAATGTGCAAATTAGCATTATGGAGGGTGGTCTTTGTATATTGTTGCTTCATGATGATTCCACCATCATTTGACTTATTTGTTCATCATCATTGCTTGACTTTGGAGATATGATGGGTGATGGGTTTTTGAGTGGACATGGGAGTGATTAATGTTTCTCATGATAACCTTTTCTCTCTCTTGCATTATTGGCTCACTCTCTCATCTCATTCTATATAGCAATGGCCGACCACAAGATGATAAGGGGCTGTCCCAATTTTTGGTGTGGTGTGGTTCTCATTTTGTTTGCACAAAATTCCCTTTGTTCATCCAAAAACTTGCATCTCATTCCTCCACCAAAACCATGGCAACTTCAACCCCAATGAGACAAAGCTTTCTACACTTCATTTACAGTATTCTTGGACACGTCGACTCGCCAACTTCGTGCCCGAGTTGCCTCGGTCCAGTGGTGGGAGCCCGTAAAAGAACCCGGCGATGTGGTGCCCTCCCGACGAGGAGATGAAGACCGGAGATTCCGCGGGGAGATCGGGATGACAAAGAGAAGACCGAAGGACACGGATCGCTCGGTATATCTCTCTACCCTTTCTTCATTTTGCTAGTAGTAGGTTAATGGTCCGATCCGGGTTTATAGTCCGCGGTAGCGCCGGTTTAAAGTTAAGAAAAAAATTGTTTCCGCATTTTGGCCACGTTTTGGCGGCCGGGGCGCTGCCGTGCACTAACATGGTATCAGAGCCAGGCCATTAACCTAGTCTAGCTTGCTCTAACGTGTTTACAAGTTCGATCGAACGGATTTTCCAAAAACCGCGTTTCCATGCCGTACTTTCTGTCGAATTTTTCTGTGCTCTAAAAATTATTTGGTACATTGGAAAATTACGTGCAGGTTTTTTTTATGAATTCTGTGAAAATTTGGTAGGCTGATGTTACTGTAGTGCGGCAGATTAGCGGCCAAAACCACGTTTTGGCCGCGGATCCGCCGCCGTTCTGTGGCCAAACTGCTCCAAATTTTCACAGTGGGCTTCTGACATGGAAATAGGGTTTTTGGTATGTTCTGTTTGGGCCCAGATTTTCTTTGAGTGCTACAGTTGTGCTTGAGGCCCACTTCGGTAAGTTTAGTCGATCGAAAATTCTAAACATGTTAGTTCACAATATTTACATTATATCTGCGACCGTGAATGTCACTTGATCGGTAAATCATGTCTAACTGCTATAGCCCTTTTAGACGGATTTGCGAACGTGACATTCATGTTGATGTTCTGTGTTGTGATGTGATGTTGCAGATTTGTCGTGGTGGATAGCCTGGATGAAATGTTGGTACAGTTTGGTTATTTATGTACATTTTATATTGCGGGGCGAGCATCTGACATGTGGACTGCCGTCACTGCCTGTTTGTATATTATTCTTTTGGGGCACGACCGGGCTGAGGTCGATGTACCTGTTTTATGTATATTTTTACTTTTTGTACTAGGATTACCCCGCGGTGGGGTGCATGGATGGCCGGGTTCTAGAGGGCAACGAGCCCGCATCTCATGGCTTTGAGACGGAGGGGGCTTCACTCTAGAATTGGCGGGCTATTCGCCGCACTCGTAGGGGGTACAGGTTGACTCAAGGAGGGGTGCCCAAGTTACCGGATTCCGTGAAGTGCCGGGTGGTCCATTCACGTTGCTGAAGGGGGCTGCCTCGCTTCAGGTTTTGGCGGGTAACTTGCCGTGCCCGTAGGGTTCTAGGATTTCATTGCACAGGCTATCCAGACAACCAGGGGAACGTCGGGTTTCAGTAGCGGCTCTATGAAACCCGCGGATCCCAGATATCTGTATTGTTCTGTGATGCTTATTATATTTCTGTGATGTTGCATTTTATCACGCCTTGAGCGAATATTATATATTGATATATATACTAGTAGATGTTGTATATGTTTTGCATCCGCGCTAGTCCAGTCCCCGCTCTGTCGTTAGTTAAGTAACCTAACGGGTAATGACGGGACCTAGTGGCGAATGCGGATGGCATATACGTACATCATTATTTTTGTTCTTTATTGGTGTGATCAATTGATGGAACTGCATTGATTCAGATCAATGCAAGCTAAACAAACCTATTCTGATGTTGTTGGAACATTTTTCAAAAAAGCTGTTATTGCAAGGACGTTCTCTTTTGTTTTGCACAGTGGTATTCAGTTGGAATATCCTGCACCTCAGTCGACAAGGCAAGGGCCGAGATCCCTTCACCGGGAGTGACCCCTTGGACAGAAGTTTGCGTCAGGGTAATAACTTCACTATAGCCGATTGCCTTTTGCTTTGCATCGTGGTATTCAGTTGGAATATCCTGCACCTCATTCTATGGGGAAAGAGCCAAGATCCCTTCACCGGGAGTGACCTCTTTAGCAAAGGTTTTCGTCACCATATTTTTATAAAAAGCTATGCAGTTCCTTCAACGACATCAAGTTCATTACGTTAAATAGTTTTTCGCCAAAAACTAGATGTAGCCCTCCGTCATTTCTTACGGGTATTATTTAGTATTCGTGCTGCGTTTTTTGACTCCGTCAAGGCGTAGTGTACGGTAGCTAAGTGGTGCTTGTTTGTAGCATGGATATGGGATTGGTTAAGACAGTCGTGCGGCCTTGTTGACTCCGTCAAGGGCACCTACGGGTGGGTTTAATGCAATCAAGATAATGACGGGTTGAACTTGACTAGGACTCTTTGATTTGTTGACTCCGTCAAGGTCACTTGGGTCCTAGGGGTAAAAAATCACATCGGGAGTTTCTAAAGAAACTGAAACTTGCCAGATATGCGCATACCTTCTGGAGTGTGATAACGTGAGTGGATTCCATCACGTTATCATGCGATGATAGTTGGATCCCGATTCCCACTGATGAGTTGGTTTACTCCTTGGGTGTTCCCGACTAATTCTTCTTTCGGGTTTGGAGGAGAATTTGAGGATACAGTGGGAGATTTCCTGATTAGATTAATTGGTAACCATTCTGATCTAGGTTAGAGTGCACGCCGAGTGTTTCTTTTCTCTCTCTCTCTCTCTGGCAGCGACCATGACCCGACCCTTGATTATGACTCAGTGACCAAGATTAACCGAACCTTCTTAAACGCTGACTTTTGGATTGTCAGAGTTGCATACCTCATTGCCACTCCTACTTTTACCCTTTTCTCCAGGACATCCCGTATTACTACTGTTCCCCTCCGAACGACGGAGCGACTGGGCGTCTCGCCTGAGATTCGGGGCAGATGCTAATCGGTGCTATCCGTCCACCTCTCCGAAGATGCCAAGTTGATTTATGGCACCATGCATCGAAGGTTTAGACGGATGCGTCCGATGTAGCAGACTTCGTCAGATTCACCCTCGCTTGAGGGGTTTTTGATTGTGGGGACGCTCTTCCCTGCAGGCGCAAGCCCCTGCAGTTAATTACGCTACCGCATCGCGGTAACCACTTTCTCCTTCTCCAGATGGTCACTTCGTGTCGTGTGTATTTATTTTATGTTTAGTTGCCCGTAGATTGTATACAGAGACTGAGTTATGTCGTCGCCCGTAGGGCGTGGACTAGTCCAAATCCGTATTATCTTAGATTTGGGTTTGGGGGTTTGGGTTTAAGGATACGTTAGCCTCATTTGAGCATAAGATCGACTTAAACGTTTGTTAAGGATACGTTAGTCTAGTTTTTTTTTAGACTAAGATTGACTTAACGGGATCGTTTAGATCCAACAAGAGAGCAATAAAAAGGGGGGAGCTCTGTTGTTTAGTTTAGTGACGTTACGGTCGGTAGGTAGTTTAAGGACATTGCGGTCCATGGGTAGTTTAAGGACATTGCGGTCCAATGTTAGTTTTAAGACATTGCGGTCAAGGTTAAGGACCTCATAGTCCGTGGATTTAGGGACTCTACAGTCCATAGTTAGTTTTAAGACATCCCGGTCAAGGTTAAGGACGTCATAGTCCATGGGTTTAAGGACCCCACAGTCCATAGTTAGTTTTAAGACATCTCGGTCAAGGTTAAGGACCTCATAGTCCATGAGTTTAAGGACCCCACAGTCCATAGTTAGTTTTAAGACATCTCGGTCAAGGTTAAGGACCTCATAGTCCATGAGTTTAAGGACCCCACAGTCCATAGTTAGTTTTAAGACATCTCGGTCATGGTTAAGGACCTCATAGTCCATGAGTTTAAGGACCCCACAGTCCATAGTTAGTTTTAAGAAATCTCGGTCAAGGTTAAGGACCTCATAGTCCGTGAGTTTAAGGACCCCACAGTCCATAGTTAGTTTTAAGACATCTCAGTCAAGGTTAAGGACCTCATAGTCCATGAGTTTAAGGACCCCACAGTCTATAGTTAGTTTTAAGACATCTCGGTCAAGGTTAAGGACCTTATAGTCCATGAGTTTAAAGACACCACAGTCCATGTCAATGTGTGGTCATCAGGACCCGTCACCTCTTTGAAGACGTTGAGGAATTACAACGCCAAGTATCAAAGGAGTGAAGAGATGTACCCTTGAGCCGAGGTGGATTAAATAGTCTTTGGCCCAATTTGGGATCAAGACCAATTAATTATGTTATGAGCCCATTAGCCCAGTTAAGTCTGAATTGAGGACTTATGGCCACCTTGGGCTAAGCCCAATCATGTCTGGAATATTGGCTTCCTGTTGGTCCATTGAAGGAGAGGCTTTGCCTCTGGCCATTTAGCTAATTGGGCCAATGCCTAGTGTTAAACACTAAAGACCAATCAGTGTTGAACACTGGGAATGAGATTGATAAGTTAGTGTTTAACACTAAAAGATAGTTGGTGTTAAACACCAGCAACAAGGCTTTCAAATTAGTGTTAAACACTAAAATAGATCAAAACACTGGCAACAGAGATCTCAAATTAGTGTTAAACACTAAGGTAATCAGTGTTAAACACTGCAAATAAAGCTCTTTGATTAGTGTTGAACACTAAGGCCAAACAGTGTTTTAACACTGGATTCAGGGGTTCCAATTTAGCGTTAGACGCTAAGGCAAGAGGGGTCACGTGGTAGCACGTGAGGGCGCCCTCCCTTCATTTGTTCTGCTGAGAATATCGCATCTTTTGGAGCATCACGTGCCATCACGTGACGGGTGTTTAAATGGAGTATGTTAAAGCCTCTGCCAAGGTTCACGTGGGTCACGTGAGGCACTGCCTCAAAGGGGCTTTTCTGTAGATCTTTTTGGGGGTCACGTGGTGGCACGTGACCCTGCCTCTATGTATGTTTTTTAGAAGATCTGTTAATCCCTTTCAGGAATTAAATTCCTCGTAGGGTTGAACCCTGACAATAATTTCAGAGGAATTAAATTCCTACTTCCTTTTGAAGATTTATATTCTGGGATAGAGTTGAACTCTGAATTTTCTGTAGGAATTAAATTCCTCATATATGTGAAGAACTGAATAGGGTTAAACCCTAATAAAAGCTTTAAGGAATTAAACTCCCACTCTCTGTTAAAGAATTATTTTGGGGAATGAGATTAAGGGAATTAAATTCCTGTTGTTTTAACAGAACTAAGTTCTTAACTAGGGTTAAACCCTGATTCTGCTCATTCTGAAGGAATTAAATTCCCATAACACAGGGTCAAACCCTAATTTTATTTTAAAGGAATTAAATTCCTATAGTTCTGTGAGAATTAAATTCTCGTGCTTCCATTCCCTCTCTATGCTTTGGATCTGCATGGCAGGATCTCAACGTATTGAGAATTAAATTCTCAACTCAAGGGGAGATGTGCATTTTACAGATCCTCCACCAAAGAGAGAACTATGTTCTTCTGTTTTTATATCAGAGTTAAACTCTGTTGAGAATTAAACTTTCTTTTCCTTTCAAAAGGCCTTCCCCTTCTTACCTAGTGTTTTCTTTTGCAGAAGATCCAAATTTCTCCAAAGTATCAAGGCTCCCCTCTTTTTTGTCTCGATTCCTTTCTGCCTCTCTCTCTCTCTTTTTCTATATCTCTCGCTGTGTCTCTTGGCTCCTATTTATAGGAGAAGCAGCCGAATCAATTAGTTTTGGCGAATCTTTCATTGATAGATTTGATTTGTATTCACCATTTGTTTGGACCTTTGGATTATTAGGTGAATTTTATTCACCATTGGATTTTAAATCCAGAGATTCTCCTTTGTTATTTCGGTTAGATTTAAAGGGGAAATCTTTCTAAATTCGAGATATTCCCATGGATAGATGGTATTTAATCACCTTTAAATCTTTAATTTAATCGGTTGCTTTGGAAAGATTTAAGAGGTCTTTTCTCAGAATTTAATTTCTGTTAACATATAGGCTTTGAAAGCCGGTCACGTGTGACCACGTGACCCTTGGTCACGTATGGGCACGTGACCCCTTTGGAACGAGCCCTCTTCTTTCTTTCTGCGCTCTGCTTTCTGGTCGCTGCTTAGCCGTCACGTGCCACCACGTGACCCCTGGTCACGTGTGAGCACGTGACCCTCGTCTGGAGCCTTTTTCTTGATTCAATCAGGGAATTGAGTCTGCCGCTTTTGAGTGTCACGTGCCAACACATGACCCTGGTCACGTGGGAGCACGTGACCTTTTCTGAAGCCCTTTTCTTTGATGTAGTTTGGAAACTGAATTTGCCTTGCCGATGCATTTAGATGTCACGTGCCAACACGTGACTGCTGGTCACGTGTGAGCACATGACCCTTTTCTGAAGCCTCTTCCGTAGGCTTTCCTGATTTTAAATCAGGAAACAACTACGAACGTCCACTTCCATTGGATAAAACCATCGTATGGTTATATACGAACTCGAAGGAATTTATTCGAGGATGGTTTCTGGTTCTGGAGAAAAAGAATAGGACTATTCGGTTGTCTTTTCCTTTTACCTTCTCTCAGGTTGCGAGTGTTCCTTGGATTAGGACGGTACACCCATTACGCTAATTGGATAGTCTTCTTCCAAACCATAGGCTGGTGCCGAACGGTAGGGAATGAAGAAAACCATTTAGCCTAAACGGTGTACAGAAGGTATTAAGTAAAGACAAATAAAGGGATTAGTAAGAGGGCAAAGTAAATTGCGACTGCTATTCACGACCAAACCAAGTATTTCATTACCACTCCCACTTCACCTTTGTATTTCTCCATAACACTCCGTATCACTATGAAGATCCACGGTTTATTGGATACTCCATCGTATGGTTATATACGAACTCGAAAGGAACTTGTTCCAGTTCGGGGATGGATTCTGGTTCAGGAGAAATAGGAATAAGGTTTATTCGGTTGTCTTTTATCTTTACCTTCTCTCGGGTTGCGAGTGCTCCTAGGATTAGGACAATACACCCATTATGCTTATTGGATAGTCTTCTTCCAAACCATAGGCTGGTGCCGAACGGTAGGGAAGGAAGAAAACCATTTAGCCTAAGAGGGTGAACAGAAGGTAATGACTAAAGACATATGAAGTGATGTGGAGAGATGGCATAGAAATATACGGTTACAGTTGTGAATCTGGATAATGGAAGAGGCATTACTAGGAATACCAGGATACCCCTACGAAACATTTCAATGTTTCAGTTTCACTGTGTACTGTTAAAAGAAAACCGATTTCCCAATTAGTCCTTACTCCAGGGTATGTATTTACCAGGTATGATTCTCACATCTGTATGGTTTTACAGATGATGAGTGGGAGTAAGTTATTGGAAATTAAGTGATCATCCTCATTATATCAGAATTCGTTGTAATTGGTGATATTTGAGGAAATCGCCTAGGTAGTTTGCCGGACGGCAAATATTTGGTTTTGAATATCCGCTGTTATGCACCAATTTCAAATTGATATATCTGTACGTCTATTTTTATAGAGTGAGATATACATTTTTGAAATTATGTTCATGACATTTACCTATATCAGTGGATGATTAGGTAAGGAGCATTAAACAGCGGTGTAATTCTTCTTAACCATAAGTACAGTTTTCAACCTACGACACACAGGGTTTGAGTTATTAGACTCAGGGGACTTATACAGAGTATTGTATGTTGTCCAGTGTCCATTAGGACAGAGGGGTTGGTCCTCGTACTATATTCGATTTACTTATGACTTCTCTAGTTCTTAGATAAGTGTTTCGTAGAAACACAAGGTCTGAGTTTTGATAAGTTATAGGTATAAGAGTAAAGTAGAGAACCAGGTATTGCAAGTATCGAGATTCTTCAAGGTGATCGAAGATGTAGATACTTGTGTATGGTATTCAGTTAATAGTTTTGAGAAACTTGTTTCTCTTTCAGGTTACTCATAATTGGAAGCACTCCTAAGCTGAGTAACGCTGATCGACCTCTTTTCCATTTAGTTGACATGCACTGGAGACAGCTGCATGATTTGAATTCGGTTCAATTAAATCGGTGTCTCTGTTTCTGTATTGGATATAGAACAGTTCATATCTTGACATTTTTAAGGTACGAGGAGTTGTCCAGCTTATGCTTAAAACCAGACTCTGGACAACTCAAGGCACGTTTCTGTAATGGCTGTTTGTGGGTTGACCCGGGCTATGACGAGGGTTGAATTTCTACCATCTGGAAGATCAATAGTGATATTGTTCTTGACTCGCCACAGTTTTAATAAAAATGGATTTTTTCAGAAAACAGTAGTGGGAGTATAGTAGAACTGGAAGTGATTCCAGAACCGCAAACAATTGCTGAAAATTTGATAAGAACCTAAACATTCAATCTGGTTTGACATTCCATTGGCTACTCTACAGATAAGGTGGGTAACCTCAGGCACTCAGAGGTACTCCGGTAGCCTCAAAGACAGTGGCAGGGAGGTTCTTGTTTACCCAGACTTGCCATTGCTGTTGTTCCAGGCTGCGAGACCCGGCAGGAGGATGAGTATAGCATCGTTCTAAACTAGATTTAAAAGTGTACGTGTATATGACTCTGCCAGAGGGTTGTCGTAGTCAGTGGGAGCAGCGGAAGCATTGGTGGACAAGTGGCTTATGTCTTTTTATAGACTAAAGCAGATGTAGCGGAGATAGATCATCTATTTCTGATATGACAGTCATAGATTTGACTTCATCAGAATAGGGGATGGATCTGTTAAGAAGGTAGTAGGGTGTGATGTCCTGGTATTTGGATGACATACACAGAGTAGGAAGTGAAATTCCTATACTACGATCGGTTATACTTTGGTTGTCACACAGTGGTTTCTCCACAAAGGACTTGAATATTATATCAGACATTCTGGTTACTAGATCTATGGTTTTAGATCTAGATTTGGGTAGTTTCCCAATCTGGGTACTTAGACAGCATTCTAAAGGTGTTTTAGAATGGACGACTCCTGGCACGGTAGTATACCTGCAGGTGATGGAGTCACCCTCTCTAATGGTGTCTTACAGACTAAAGGGGAGAGGGGTGTGCATGATTGGCAGATCACTTGCTTAGGCAATTGAGTCAATCATGAGATGTCAAGTACCACACCAAATATTGGTTTTGCAGTAGATGCAATAAGTTGATAATAATCCAATCCTGGAAAACCAATCGGAAGCAGTTTTAGAATATAAGTGGATGTTCTTGGGATATAATAACGACAGCCTCATTCGGGAGACGGTTATCATTCCAGGCTTCCAAGGTGACCTGGATGACAGAGTGGCTGTCAGAGTTATAGTTTTCCCTTTGACGAGGGGCAGTATTTTGGACAGGTGGTCCAGGCGAATACTGAGGGAGGCATGGCGCAGGATACTGATTAAGTTCAGTTGACGATACAGTCTAAGAAGTTTGGATTTGGAGTTCATTTATGAACTAGGTCCCATAAGACATCCAAACATATTCTAAGACAGGTATTGCTCATTTCGGGAGATGGTTTTCTCCACGAACTTGAGATGTAGAGAGACATAGAAAGAAACATCAAGGCGGATCCACTCACCGAGGCTATTCCTCGAACGCAATAGTTTAGCAAACGGGTTTTGTGAGACTGATTAGTAGAGGAGTTGGGTGTTCGGTATCACACGGGCTGTGAGTATGCGACATCGCAATAATTAGCCTTGAGTGCAAGTGGGAGATTATTGGAGATAGTGCCCTCAGAGTCAATTATTGGATCACAGGCACGCGATTACAATGATTGAGGGAGGACCTATGCCGATAAGACAGTCTTACTCAAGATCATAGTATGCTATCTGGTTTATCTTTATCATCGTGTACTGCTTTAGGTGACCTTACAGGTCACTATTGCGCGTTGATAGAGCCCTTAGGATTCATGCTTGACGGCCAGCAGTATGATGGCGATCATATACGTGGGAGCTGGGGTCTATAAGCACATCCTTAAAAGGTCCCTAATCGTGGGAGTTTCGAGACAGGGCATCGATACTCCAGAGTAGACTAGTGTATATAGTCGAGACCCCGACGAGGGGCGGTGGCCGGTCTCACATGCCACTGGTGTCAGTTGGTTCACCTAAGATGTATACAGGTACTCATTGGGTTATGAGTACACCGGACAAGACTCGCCGAGAACATGCTAGTTGGTCTTATACCTGACGTCAGATAGCAGTTCCCTGGTGACATCTGTACAGGTTAGTTCATCGACCTGAGATCGTCATTTGTCTCGTGTGAGTTCCCACTGTGCTTTGATTACTACCCTACCACGGCTCAAAGGAGTCGTGCAAACAGGTTTTAGTTGGGTACAGTCCTGAGCCACATGGAGGCAGTGAGCAAATCTGCAGGGGGCTCTCCCGGTATTGGGGGTGAGGTCGCGCTGTGTCTAGGAGAGCCATTACACAAAGCCCTCGGCCGAGACAGGAGATTTACTGGTTGGTATTCCAGTAGTATCTTAGGGTGTTCTGGGATACACTCCGACACGACTTGTACCGCTTTTGGGGGTCTGACTTTTACCAACCTCCTAGGCCTGCCATGCGATACTCATAGACGAACGGACCGGACTGTACGGATATTGTCACTGACAGGCTCAGTAGGGTGTCAGGATGAGTTCGCTCATCGACGTCCCTTTTGGTCAATACCTAGTAGGCCGTTACGTATGGCTAATACCTCTGACGTGCTAGTGGTTAAATCCACAACCAAAGTATTGACGAGTCTTTAGAGTCCCCCACAGACCGTTTCTCAAGTTTTGGGCGAAACGCTGTAGAGGCCGTATAGATATATGGCAGGGTTCGATCATATACGTGCGGTATTGCATGGATCATGATCGGACGGATAATACTAGCGGGCTTTGGTTTAAGCCGGATCCTAGTATTGTACAGTGTAGATTTTGTCTCATTGCATTTGTATTCGGTCGGAATACAAATGCGGGTATGTATATACAGTCGCGGGGTTTTCCTGTAATTTATTACGGGATCAGTTTTTTGAAGTTGCCAGTTTGCATTCCGTTTCGACCATTTTCCTTTGTTTCGAAAATTGGTGGAGGAGGGCTTATTTGCAAATGTGCAAATTAGCATTATGGAGGGTGGTCTTTGTATATTGTTGCTTCATGATGATTCCACCATCATTTGACTTATTTGTTCATCATCATTGCTTGACTTTGGAGATATGATGGGTGATGGGTTTTTGAGTGGACTTGGGAGTGATCATTGTTTCTCATGATAACCTTTTCTCCCCCTTGCATTATTGGCTCACTCTCTCATCTCATTCTATATAGCAATGGCCGGCCACAAGATGATAAGGGGCTGTCCCAATTTTTGGTGTGGTGTGGTTCTTATTTTGTTTGCACAAAATTCCCATTGTTCATCCAAAAACTTGCATCTCATTCCTCCACCAAAACCATGGCAACTTCAACCCCAATGAGACAAAGCTTTCTACACTTCATCTACAATATTCTTGGACACGTCGACTCGCCAACTTCGTGCCCGAGTTGCCTCGGTCCAGAGGTGGGAGCCCGTAAAAGAACCCGGCGATGTGGTGCCCTCCCGACGAGGAGCTGAAGACCGGAGATTCCGCGGGGAGATCGGGATGACAACGAGAAGACCGAAGGACACGGATCGCTCAATATATCTCTCTACCCTTTCTTCATTTTGCTAGTAGTAGGTTAATGGTCCGATCCGGGTTTATATTCCGTGGTAGCGCCGGTTTAAAGTTAAGAAAAATTTTTGTTTCCGCATTTTGGCCTCGTTCTGACGGCCGGGGCGCTGCCGTGCACTAACACTGGGTTCCTTGGCTAAAGCCACAGCTCCATTGTTATCACAATACAGAGGTATTGGATGCACAATGGACGGAACCACACCAAGTTTCGTGATGAGCTTCTTTATCCAGACAGCTTCTTTGGCAGCATCGTTGGCAGCGATGTATTCAGCCTCCATCGTCGAGTCTGCCACGGTTTCCTGTTTGGAACTCTTCCAACACACCGCCCCTCCATTTAGGGTAAAGACAAATCCCGAGTGCGACTTAGAGTCATCCTTATCACTTTGGAAGCTCGAATCGGTAAAGGACTCCACCTGGAGTTCCTCGTTACCATACACCAAGAACATCTCCTTAGTCCTTCGTAAGTACTTGAGAATGTTCTTCACAGCTGTCCAGTGACTCTCTCCAGGATCTGCTTGATACCGACTCACTATACTTAGCGAGTATGCTACATCGGGTCTGGTACATAGCATCGCATACATGATAGAGCCTACTGCCGAAGCATAGGGTATCCCTTGCATGCGAGCTCTTTCCAAATCAGTCTTGGGAGACATCTCTTTGGAGAGAGTGAGTCCAGAGATCGTGGGTAAATTCCCACGCTTGGATTCTTCCATACTAAACCTCTTTAGTATGGTGTCAATGTACCTGGATTGGGACAATCCCAGTATCCATCTAGATCTATCTCTATAGATCTTAATCCCCAAAATGCAGGAGGCATCACCTAGATCTTTCATTGAGAATCTATGTGATAAGAAGAGCTTGACCGAGTGCAGCATAGGAATATCATTTCCTATCAAGAGTATGTCATCTACGTACAATACGACGAAGACAATTTTACCCTCTGCCACCTTCTTGTATATACAAGGTTCATCTATGTTTTTGATGAAGTCAAACTCTTTGACTACAACATCAAAACAGATGTTCCAACTCCACGATGCCTGCTTTAACCCGTAGATGGATTTAAGCAGCTTGCACACTTTTCCGCTGCTCCCACTGTCTACGAAGCCCTCTGGCTGAGTCATGTACACGCACTCCTCTAAATCCCCATTTAGAAAGGCGGT
Organism: Agapanthus africanus; assembly: GCA_030015575.1. NCBI lineage: Eukaryota > Viridiplantae > Streptophyta > Magnoliopsida > Asparagales > Amaryllidaceae > Agapanthus > Agapanthus africanus. The sequence continues at coordinate 243,412,485 of JASDDO010000031.1, forward strand.
CTTAACATCCATTTGCCAGATTTCGTAGTCATGGTATGCAGCAATGGTAGGTAAGATCCGGATGGACTTAAGCATAGCCACTGGAGAAAAGGTTTCGTCATAATCCACACCTGGTCGTTGACGAAAACCCTTTGCAACAAGTCTAGCTTTAAAAGTCTTAACTTTTCCATCTACACCAAGTTTCTTCTTAAAGATCCATTTGCTCGGGTTTTACCCCTTCCGGAGCAACTTCCAAAGTCCATACTTTGTTGGTGTACATGGATTCCATCTCAGATCGCATTGCATCCAGCCATTTCACAGAGTCCTCACTCGTGATGGCCTGTTCGAAGCTAGTTGGGTCATCATCTTCCATGATGCAATCCTCACTACCACCGTCTATGAGAAAACCGTAGTATCTCTCAGGTGGATGAGGAACCCTACTAGATCGGCGGAGAGGCTGGTTTCGTTGGGAACTACCGAATCATCTGGTTCTACTAAATCTTCAGTTGTAGTTTGTGGTGCTGGAACTTCTTCCATCTCTACTACTTCGCCACTAATTTCTTTTACAAGAAATTTCTTTTCTAAAAAGGTGGCATGCTGAGCAACAAACACCTTTTGTTGTTCACCGTGGTAGAATAGATATCCATTTGAATGTTTAGGATATCCTACAAACTTACAAAGAACTGATCGTGCTTCGAGTTTTTCCGGATTTTTCCTTTTGACATAGGCCGGACAACCCCATATCTTAACTCGTTTAAGACATGGTCTTTTCCCACTCCATATCTCATATGGTGTGGTAGATACAGATTTTGATAGAACCTGATTCAATAGGTATGATGCTGCTTCAACCGCATAACCCCAAAAGGAAATAGGCAACTCAGCAGTGCTCATCATAGAGCGCACCATATTTAATAGGGTGCGATTCCCCCGCTCTGATACACCGTTGTGCTGTGGTGTATAGGGAGGAGTAAGCTGAGAGAGAATCCCATTCTCTTTTAGATAGTCCAGGAACTCATTGATCAAGTATTCTCCTCCTCGATCAGATCGTAGGATCTTAATACTTTTGCCCATTTGGTTCTCCACCTCGTGCTTATATTCTCTGAATTTCTCAAAAGCTTCAGACTTGTGTTTCAACAGGAACACATGTCCGTATCTTGAGAGATTGTCAGTGAATGTAATGAAGTAGGAAGAACCGTTCCTGGCATGTGTAGACATGGGACCACATACATCATTATGTATCAGTCCTAAGAGTTCCGTAACTCTTTCTCCATGTCCACTAAACAGAGTTTTGGTCATTTTTCCATTGAGACATGAATGACAAGTTTCATAAGATGTAAATTCGAAAGAATTCATATATCCATCCTTATGTAACTTTGCAAGTCGTGTCGCATTGATATGACCAAGTCTACAATGCCACAAGAAGGATTCGTTCATTTCTGAATTTTTCCTCTTGTGTTGTTCTGTATATTAAGAACCGCATTGATATGAGGTCGATGAATACGACATGAGATTAATAAGATGACTTGATGTGAGATATTGATGTGATGAAAAGAGTATACGATGAGATATGATGATTTGGTTTGATATGCCGTTATACGGATGCGAGGCGATATGAGATAATTGATATATAATGATGTGAATAATGAGTGATATGCCGTACGAGACTTTAGATTTGTTCCCTCATTGTGTATAGGTCGATAGAATCCCTATTATGTTTGTTGTCGCTGCACGATGGTTTACCGCCCGCGATGTTTTACCGGATGATTGATCCATACCCTTGACTAGAGGATGCCGTACGATGGATTGTATCGTACGTGATGTTGTGAGGCTGGATGCCGATTGATAGATTCACCGATTCGGATATGTTATAGATATCTAATCCCTGTCTACACTGCTTAGTTTAGCTTTTACATAGATATTAGATTAGATACGTATACCTTATAGCATTTCGCTTACGATGTACTTTATGCTACGCTCATGATATTCTCATTGCATTACATATACCTGTGTCAGTACACCTACACAATTATCGATGATGCGTATGTTACACTTACACAGATTGCCGGCTCACACACTTTCATCATCGATAATTGCTATGTCACTTACACAGTAAAATTACTACATCATGCTATTACTCTAAATTGTTCAGTACTGTCACATGACTCGTTAGCATGATATACTTGCTATGCTCACATCACTATACTTTGTCGCATGATATACTGGATATGCTCACATTTCTGTTCTATGTTTGCATACATCATGCTTTACGATTATATGCATTCAGATGTTGTTTTCATGAGATTCTGGATTTGAGAACCGTGGTTATATTTCAAAAGAAAGTATGTATTGTTGTAAAAACCCGGTTTCTCTTGATATGATATTTTGAGACGTCCACCATGTGTTTTCTCGGTTATGAGCTATGTGATACCCGATTCGAGGAGCGGTAGGCACCGTCTGCGGGTACATGGTGGACCCGGTGAGGTATCCCGGGGCAAGAAGACTCGTATAGTTAGGTGGTGAGCCTGGCGGGGGAGCACTACCTACCGGTGATAGTATTTGGACTCGACGGTTATTCGGAGGATACCGACCAGAGTCGTGAGATGATATGGGCCGATCCGGACCGACGGAGCCCGTGGGCCGATCTGGACTGCCGGAGCCCGAGATATGAGGATTTACGTGTCGATACTGGACACAGGTTTCATGATGTTTCGAGTGTCGATGTTGGACACTCAGGTTCTATGATGTTGTTGTATCATTGATGGACATGTGGATGATATCCACATGCACACAAGCAGTGATTATTGTTGGCACATATGCAGACACGGTCACCCTGGATATCATAGTATTACCTTTATGATATCGTTGACCTAGGAATCGTTGTTTTATTCGATTTCTACCTGCTCATGTTTTCTACTCACGAGTTGGCAACTCACCCCCATTGTGCCATAGTTCTTGCAGGTTGACCGCATGGATCAGTAGCGGTATTGCTGGCACACAGCTTGCTTTCGGGTGAATTGCTTTGGTAGGTGGGACATATTGGATTGTGCCCACTCTTGTATTATTATTCCTGTTGTATCTAGTCAACTCCATCAATCAGAAACTAGTATTTGTATAAGTAGTAAGACTTAGAAAGACTTGTGTTTGCGAGACTTAGAGCGACGGTTTATATGTTCGCTATTGGGGGATTTGATGTCTTTCTTTATTGCATCATTATCCTTTTGTGTTGATCTTCGCCGGTTGCCGTCGTATACATATATTTCTGACTTGCGTGGTTGTGATTCCGCCGATTGGCGATGAGCTATCTCCCATTTGGGGATGCCTTTGTTGTTGTTATGCATATGTGGTTTTTGATCAAAATATACAAGGGAGGTGCTGCCCAAATTTTTAAAGACGAAACATGTTTTTTTTCAACTAGTATAATCCACTAGAATTTTCATGTTCCTGAAAGGTTCCTAGGCACTCAAATAAGGTCTCACAAGGCATCGAACATGCCAATTTAAAAAATTTGGTGCCGAGAAACCCTAGACTACGGATCTTAGACTAGATGTTTAGGCGAAATGATAAAGCTAGTTAACATATTAACTAAAGGTCGGAAGCTACAACCTTTGTAGATCCGGATTTCCACCTCCTTAGCTCCACGTGGTCATGCCCTCGCTGTCCATCATGAATCCTCGACTCATTCGTCGGCTTCATCGGAATAATGTGCGGAATAGGTCGTCGGCTTTGTGTCAAAGACGATCTACGTCGAGGTTGCACTAGTTCAAGCTCCGACTTCACAAAGTTGTGAAACTTGTGAAGAGAACACCCAAAACAACTTGGCAAGAGGTAGAGGGTGAAGAAATAGGAGATGGGTTCACTTTAGATTTGGAATTCTCTCACTAGAACTCAAGTTGCCATTGGAGTAGCAAGCTTGAAGAAGAAGAAGAAGATGATGATAATGTTATGATAAGTAATTCAAATAAAAGGAAAATCAATACTTATCATAAAGTAAACCATGGTTATGTGTAGAGAATTGACCAAGGTTAGATTAGTGGTTAGGGTTAAGGATGAAGACAAAAGGGATGACTTTGGTCAAAGTTTCATGAAGCTTCAATAAGCTTCATGAAGAAAAGAAACCCTTTTTGTTTTCTTTCACCTAATTAAATGAATAAATAATGGATAAATAATTATGTGAATAATCAAAAACCCTAACCCTTATCATAACCATGGTCCAATTCTTCACACAAAGCCAAGTTATTATGCATCATCAATCATGATACAACAAGTGTACACAAAACATATCACATATACAATGTGCACACCAAGTGAGAAAAATCCGTTTAAAGTGAACCAATACTAGTTAATGAAAAGCAATATATCAAATATATAATTATACATTAAATCATTAAATCAACATTTGATTCAATGATCCGGTCATGTCGCACATAACCGACTAGTATTCAATGTATCGATTTATCGAATCAATGATTCGATGACTAGGTCATATCGAATATAACCAATCGAAAACATATATCGCGAGAATGAAATGCGGTATCACATACACGCATTATTCTCGGTCCTTCACACATCTCATATGCGCTCCTATTTCGTTTCGCTTGAACCAGGAAACCTCTGTGTAGGACTCTAAAGACTCGTCAATACGCCGGTAGCAGATGATGATCATATCAAGCACCCACACGCCGCAAGCGGTCTGCTAAACGTAACGGCCACCCGGGTATTGAGCGATCAGAAGATCGACGAGCTAGCCCGCTCACACTCCTGCGAATCCGACCAGTAACACTTACCGTACAGTCCGGTCTCTTCGTCTGATATGTCGCATATCAAGTCTAGGGGTGGTATACGTCAGACCCCAATAACCGATAAGTCGTGCCGATGTGAGGCTCATAACGGGTCGAGAAACTACTGGTAACACTTACCAGCAAATCTCTGATCAGCCCTGGCCAGGGACTTCCCTGCTACGGCCAATCGAGCACTGCGCAACATCAACCCCCAATACCGGGAGAGACGAAACCCCTCCTATCGCTCATTGCCTCCATGTGACTCGGGACTGTACCCAAAGACTACCGTTTTGGACGCCCTCATGGACGTGGTAAGGTGGAGATCAAAGCACAGTGGGAATCACACAAGACTCTATGACGATCTCGGGTCTACAGACTAACCTGTACAAGTGTCACCTGAGAACTGCCATCTGACGTGAGGTATAATACCATCTGGGAGTTCTCGGCGAGTCCGTCCAGTGTACCCAGTCTCCACTGAGCACCCGTATACCATCTCTGATGTCAAACACCAATGGATATGGGATCATCCATCGCCCATCACATGGGTCGAGAAGCATATACGCTAGTCTACTCTGGTATATCGATGCCCCGTCTCGATACACCCACGACTAGGGACCTTGAAGGATGTACTTATGGACTACCATGTCCCCACTAGTATGATCTGCATCATAGTCCAGGCAGTCAAGTACACATCCTAAGGGCTTTACCAACATGTAACTTTAAGACAGTATAAAGAGACAAGTGTACATGTTAAGATAAAGGTCAACCAGATAGCATACTATCATGTCGAGCAAGAAAGTCATCTCTATATATGTCCAAGTATCCAATATAATATACATAATCTGTACAATACTGGCCTCTAGGGCATACATACAACTAACAATCTTCCACTTGCACTAAGGCCAGCTGCTGTAGTATCGCATACCGAGCATCCCGAAGAGTCTCTCAAACTGTATCTGGGGAATGACCTTCGTGAGTGGATCCGCTGTGTTATTCTTCGTGTCAACCCTCCTGACCTCGATCTCCCGGCGATCAACTATCTCCCGGATAAGGTGATACCGCCTCAGAATATGCCTGGATCGCTGATGGGACCTGGATTCCTTGGCCAAAGCCACCGCTCCATTGTTATCGCAATACAATGGTATTGGACGCTCAATGGATGGAACCACACCAAGTTCAGTAATGAACTTCTTGATCCAGACAGTCTCTTTGGCAGCATCGTTGGCAGCGATGTATTCAGCCTCCATCGTCGAGTCTGCCATGGTTTCCTTCTTGGAACTCTTCCAGCTAACCGCCCCTCCGTAAAGGGAAAGACAAAGCCCGATTGCGACTTAGAGTCTTCCTTATCACTCTGGAAGCTCGAATCGGTAAAGGACTCCACTTGGAGTTCTCCGTTACCATACACCAAGAACATATCTCTAGTCCTTCGCAAGTACTTGAGAATGCTCTTCACAGCTGTCCAGTGACTCTCTCCAGGATCAGCTTGATACCTGCTCACTATACTTAGTGAGTATGCTACATCGGGTCTGGTACATAGCATCACATACATGATAGAGCCTACTGCCGAAGCATAGGGTATACCTTGCATGCGAGCTCTCTCCAAATCAGTCTTGGGAGACATCTCTTTGGAGAGAGTGACTCCATAGATCGTGGGTAAGTTCCCACGCTTGGACTCTTCCATACTAAACCTCTTTAGTATGGTGTCAATGTACCTGGATTGGGACAATCCCAAAATCCGTTTGGATCTATCTCTATAGATCCTAATTCCCAATATGCAGGAGGCATCACCAAGATCTTTCATTGAGAATCTTTGTGATAAGAAGAGCTTGACCGATTGCAGCATAGGAATATCATTTCCTATCAAGAGTATGTCGTCCACGTACAATACGAGGAAGACAATCTTACTCTCTGCCACCTTCCTGTAGATACAAGGTTCATCTGGATTTTTGACGAAATCAAACTCTTTGATAACGACGTCAAAGCAGATGTTCCAACTCCGCGATGCTTGCTTTAATCCATAAATGGATTTAAGCAGCTTGCACACCTTCCCGCTGCTCCCACTGTCTACGAAGCCCTCTGGCTGAGTCATGTACACGCACTCTTCTAAATCACCGTTTAGAAAGGCGGTCTTAACATCCATTTGCCAGATTTCGTAATCATGATATGCAGCGATGGCAAGCATGATCCGGATGGATTTAAGCATAGCCACTGGAAAAAAGGTCTCGTCATAGTCCACACCTGGTCTTTGACGAAAACCCTTTGCTACAAGTCTAGCTTTGAAAGTCTCCACTTTCCCATCTACACCAAGTTTCTTCTTGAAGATCCACTTGCTCCCAATGGGTTTTACCCCTTCAGGAGCAACTTCCAAAGTCCATACTTTGTTGGTGTACATGGAATCCATCTCAGACCGCATAGCATCCAGCCATTTCACTGAGTCCCCACTCGTGATGGCCTGCTCGAAGCTAGTTGGGTCATCATCCTCCATGATGCAATCCTCGCTCCCACCGTCCATGAGAAAACCGTAGTATCTCTCAGGTTGGCGAGGAACCCTACTAGATCGGCGGAGTGACTGGGGTTCATCGGGAACTACGGAATCCTCTGGTTCAACCAAATCTTCTGTTGTAGTCTGTGTCGCTGGAACCTCTTTCAGTTCTACCTCAATGCCACTTATCTGTTTCATAAGAAAACTTTTTTCTAAGAAAGTGGCATGTCGAGAAACAAACACCTTTTGTTCCTCGGGGTGGTAGAAGATATACCCTTGTGAATTTTTGGGATATCCTACAAACTTACATAAGACAGATCTTGCCTCGAGTTTGTCCGGATTTTGTCTTTTGACATAGGCTGGACAATCCCATATCTTAATATAATTAAGATGTGGTCTCTTCCCTTTCCATATCTCATATGGAGTGGTAGGCACTGATTTGGTAGGAACTCTATTCAATAGGTCCATGGCTGTCTCAAGCGCATGTCCCCAGAAGGAAATAGGTAACTCAGCTGTACTCATCATTGAGCGCACCATATCTAATAGGGTGCGGTTTCTCCGTTCAGATACACCGTTGTGCTGTGGTGTATATGGAGGAGTCAGCTGAGAGAGAATCCCATTCTCTTTTAGGAAGTCCAGGAATTCATTGCTCAAGTATTCCCCTCCTCGATCAGATCGTAGGATTTTAATACTTTTTCCGGTTTGGTTCTCAACTTCTTGTTTATATTCCCTAAATTTCTCAAAGCTTCTGATTTGTGTTTCATCAGGAACACATACCCGAACCTAGAGAGATCGTCAGTGAATGTAATGAAGTATGAAGAACCATCCCTGGCATGTGTAGACATGGGACCACATACATCACTATGTACAAGTCCCAAGAGTTCGGTAACTCTTTCTCCGTGTCCCGTAAACGGAGTCTTGGTCATCTTGCCTTTGAGACATGACTGGCAAGTGTCATAAGATGAAAATTCAAACGGATTTAAATATCCATCTTTATGCAACTTAGCTAGTCGTGTCGCATTGATGTGACCAAGTCTACAATGCCACAAGAAGGATTCGTTGAGTTCAGAACTCTTCCTCTTGTGTGTGTTTGTTATGCTCAGAACCGTTGATTGATTTAGAACATAAATGCCATTGCACAACGTGCCTGATCCAACCAACTTTTGGTTACGGAAAATGTTCATAACATTGTCCTGTAATACAAAATTATATCCCTCTTTACTTAATAAAGAAATCGATATAATGTTGCATATCAGGTTCGGCATGTAATAGCATTCGTTCAGAACCAATGTATTACCAGTTGGTAATACAAGGTGATATTCCCCGACAGTCTTAGCTGCAACAATTGCACCATTTCCAACTCTAATGTCTTTATCACCTTCTCCAAGTTCTCTACCTTTCCTAAGCCCATGTAACTGATTACATATATGGGATCCTGACCCGGTATCTAATACCCAGGACGTAGAGCAAATGGAGAAACAGTTCTCAGTAACGAACACACCCGAAGAAAATGCATCAACATGTACTTTCTTCATTCGGGTGGCATGGGAATCCTGGTATTCCCCTATATCCTGTTCATTCCTATAACTCTTATAAGAATGAACGGAACCAACGTTCCCCAGCACAGTATAACATGCGGGTTCGGTCAATACATCCATATTATTATCTTGATTAAGGCATGAACTGGTCGCTACCTGGAGAGAGAGAGAAGAAAACACTTTAGCGTATGCTCGTGCAAGATCAGATTGGTTATTATCTTATCTAATGAGGATGGCTCCCACTGCTTTTTATCAAATCTTCCTTCAAACCCTAAAAGGAAAGACTAGCCGGGATTAATTACACACTACAAGTTCGCCAATCTTTCAGCCAGGCCAGTGTCGGTACTTTGAGGGAGGTCCCCCGTGCTTTCGCACGAACCTAATTAATGTAAACCTCGTTTTCCCAGAGGCGTAACCTCGTTAACACCTTTCTAGACACCTACTTGATCGGCTAATTGCAATGTGTAAAACTCTCCCAGGAGTAACTCTTACTCGCAGTGGGTATCGGGATCCAACTATCTCATAGAAGGTATGCAATCTCATTGCAAATTTCAACACTTGAAATTCCCGATAATCTTTTGCCCCTAGCGTGCTATGACCTTGACGCATGCCAAACAACCCATAGTCCGCTAGTCAAGTTCAACCCGTCATTTCCTGATTGAATTAAACCCACCCGCACGACCCTTGACGCATGCCAAACAACGCCGTGCGAATACCCTAATCCAATCTGCATCATATGCATAAGCAGATAAATACTAGTTAGCTACCGTACACTACGCCTTGACGCATGCCAAACAACCGCAGCACGAATACTAAATAGTACTTATCTGAAATGACGGAGGGCTACACCAGGTTTTTCTGAAAACCATGAGCGTAATGAACTTGATATCGTTGTAGAATCAAATGAAGTTTTTAAAATGGAGTGATTTTGAGGCTTTTCTAGTTTTGCTAAAGGAGTCACTCCCGGTGAAGGGATCTCGGTCCTTTCCTCGTCGAATGAGGTGCGGGATATATCATATATATCGCCGTGCAAAGCAAAAAACCAAAAGCAGTCAAAAGCAAACCGAGTGTGTAGCATCAGCCAGTTATTGCTAAAGGATTCACTCCCGGTGAAGGGATCTCGGTCCTTTCCTCATCGAATAAGGTGCAGGGTATATCATATATACCGCTGTGCAAAGCAAGAACTCTAGCTACCTGTTTTATTTTAAAATTCGATTCCACAACATCTTAGGTTTCTTATCTTTCATTAATCACATTAATGACGTCCCATCATTTAAATACCTAAACATCACAGATAGATATGACGTACACTTATGCCATCCGCATTCGCCTCGATGTCCCCTCGTGCACCGTTAGGATAGGTAACTAACGACAGAGCAGGGCAGGGCTAGCGCGGGTGTAAAACATAAGCAACGTCTATATAATATATCATATATACTATATACTATATCCATCACAGAATCACATCATAGATATCGCAGCAGAATAAACATATGAAATATTGGATATACTAGGACGTCCGTGTTTTCAATACGAGCCAGTATAAAACACGGATTCCACGGTCGTGATGAATAGCCAATACCACACCCCGAGACCCCTACGAGAGCGGCAAGCAACCCTGCCAATTCTAGGGTTAGGAGACCCGGACTCGACTCCTCGAGTTGGTCTCCCACTGGACCCCAGAACCCGGTTACTTGTGCTCCCCTCCTTGGGTCTATCCTAATGCGGAAAAGTAAATAATATACAAAAGGTGACATCTTCCGCTACCTGGAAGTGACCCAAATAAATGAATATTACATACAAGTTTTTACATGAATGAAAATGAAAAACACTCATCTCACATAAAAAACCCCGGCTATTCGAATACGACGATCCAATATAACATATCCAGCAACACATAACATCACATGTCATCAACGTAAGTAAGTACGCATACCCCAATTGTCGTTGACATATAGCAACGAAACCGGCGATATGAACATACTACACTTACGGTCACAGAAAAGAAAGTGTAAAACTACAACAGTTGGAATCCGCAACCACTTTAGACATCACATGCCTAACAGTTACAAACCCCGCATTTTAGTCTCATTATCGAAAACTCTTTTCAATATCGTATAGGACTAAAGTGCTAGATTTATAACATTCATGCAGTTATCTCATAACTGTTTGTGAATTCCAATTATTGTATCACATTCCAGATAAACAGATAATGTTAAACTTTCCGATCGAACAGTCGAATACCCAAGATTTCCCGATACAGTCCAACACATGAAATAAGTCTAACAACATTCAGTTCGTGCCTCAGTACCGACGGTCCAGCCGTAGAAGGGTCAAGCCAACGCCTCACATGTGGCACGCCGTACTGCCCCAAACCCGAAGGTTCAAAGGGCAGTTCAAGACGGTCACATAATCGAGTTAAGGTTTGTTGTCTTCTAGAGGGTCCATCGCGTTACTTGCACTACTTAGAACGTCGTTAAACTTCGGAAAAATCCAACACTTGGAAATTTCCCGACAGGGGAAAAATTGGGTATTTATATCCGGTCGAACTTTTTAACATATTCTGGAAATTATCCGGAAATACACAAAAGACGAAATTTGATAATCCGATCGAAACACCGAATCCCCAAAGCAAACCCAGAAAATTCAACTCTTGAATAATTATTAAAAATATCCAGAGAACACATCACTGTTAAATATAAATTACTGTACAAAAGTCAACGCAAGGGAAGACCAAACGGCCGCGGAACCGCCGCACATGCCAAGCTAGTGCCGCGGTTCCGCGCTGGATTATACGAATTAGGCCCCCGTATTTTACAGTAATTCATATAAAACCCTGCTTGATTTTCTGAATATTTTTAATGTTGAAAAACTCACTGTTTTCAAAAAAGTACAGAGAGCATGGAAATTTTGGACTTTCGGGTTCGATCGGACTTCAAAATCCGTCGGGACTTCGCCTAAGGCTCTAGCTAGGCTATGATACCAGTGAAAGGTTCCTAGGCACTCAAATAAGGTCTCACAAGGCATCGAACATGCCAATTTAAAAAATTTGGTGCCGAGAAACCCTAGACTACGGATCTTAGACTAGATGTTTAGGCGAAATGATAAAGCTAGTTAACATATTAACTAAAGGTCGGAAGCTACAACCTTTGTAGATCCGGATTTCCACCTCCTTAGCTCCACGTGGTCATGCCCTCGCTGTCCATCATGAATCCTCGACTCATTCGTCGGCTTCATCGGAATAATGTGCGGAATAGGTCGTCGGCTTTGTGTCAAAGACGATCTACGTCGAGGTTGCACTAGTTCAAGCTCCGACTTCACAAAGTTGTGAAACTTGTGAAGAGAACACCCAAAACAACTTGGCAAGAGGTAGAGGGTGAAGAAATAGGAGATGGGTTCACTTTAGATTTGGAATTCTCTCACTAGAACTCAAGTTGCCATTGGAGTAGCAAGCTTGAAGAAGAAGAAGAAGATGAAGAAGATGATGATAATGTTATGATAAGTAATTCAAATAAAAAGGAAAATCAATACTTATCATAAAGTAAACCATGGTTATGTGTAGAGAATTGACCAAGGTTAGATTAGTGGTTAGGGTTAAGGATGAAGACAAAAGGGATGACTTTGGTCAAAGTTTCATGAAGCTTCAATAAGCTTCATGAAGAAAAGAAACCCTTTTTGTTTTCTTTCACCTAATTAAATGAATAAATAATGGATAAATAATTAAGTGAATAATCAAAAACCCTAACCCTTATCATAACCATGGTCCAATTCTTCACACAAAGCCAAGTTATTATGCATCATCAATCATGATACAAACAAGTGTACACAAAACATATCACATATACAATGTGCACACCAAGTGAGAAAAATCCGTTTAAAGTGAACCAATACTAGTTAATGCAAAGTAATATATCAAATATATAATTATACATTAAATCATTAAATCAACATTTGATTCAATGATCCGGTCATGTCGCACATAACCGACTAGTATTCAATGTATCGATTTATCGAATCAATGATTCGATAACTAGGTCTTATCGAATATAACCAATCGAAAACATATATCGCGAGAATGAAATGCGGTATCACATACACGCATTATTCTCGGTCCTTCACACATCTCATATGCGCTCATATTTCGTTTCGCTTGAACCAGGAAACCTCTGTGTAGGACTCTAAAGACTCGTCAATACGCCGGTAGCAGATGATGATCATATCAAGCACCCACAAGCCGCAAGCGGTCTGCTAAACGTAACGGCCACCCGGGTATTGAGCGATCAGAAGATCGACGAGCTAGCCCGCTCACACTCCTGCGAATCCGACCAGTAACACTTACCGTACAGTCCGGTCTCTTCGTCTGATATGTCGCATATCAAGTCTAGGGGTGGTATACGTCAGACCCCAATAACCGATAAGTCGTGCCGATGTGAGGCTCATAACGGGTCGAGAAACTACTGGTAACACTTACCAGCAAATCTCTGATCAGCCCTGGCCAGGGACTTCCTTGCTACGGCCAATCAAGCACTGCGCAACATCAACCCCCAATACCGGGAGAGACGAAACCCCTCCTATCGCTCATTGCCTCCATGTGACTCGGGACTGTACCCAAAGACCACCGTTTTGCACGCCCTCATGGACGTGGTAAGGTGGAGATCAAAGCACAGTGGGAATCACACAAGACTCTATGACGATCTCGGGTCTACAGACTAACCTGTACAAGTGTCACCTGAGAACTGCCATCTGACGTGAGGTATAATACCATCTGGGAGTTCTCGGCGAGTCCGTCCAGTGTACCCAGTCTCCACTGAGCACCCGTATACCATCTCTGATGTCAAACACCAATGGATATGGGATCATCCATCGCCCATCACATGGGTCGAGAAGCGTATACGCTAGTCTACTCTGGTATATCGATGCCCCGTCTCGATACACCCACGACTAGGGACCTTGAAGGATGTACTTATGGACTACCATGTCCCCACTAGTATGATCTGCATCATAGTCCAGGCAGTCAAGTACACATCCTAAGGGCTTTACCAACATGTAACATTAAGACAGTATAAAGAGACAAGTGTACATGTTAAGATAAAGGTCAACCAGATAGCATACTATCATGTCGAGCAAGAAAGTCATCTCTATATATGTCCAAGCATCCAATATAATATACATAATCTGTACAATACTGGCCTCTAGGGCATACATACAACTAACAGTTCCATTATCTATGCATTTAAGAAAACGTTTGATTTCATCATATCTTTATTTCAAAATTTCACCTCTTTTATTTTATGTAAAAAGGTTTAGATTTCTGGGCTTCGGCTTACTTAAGTTACGTCACGCCTTTAGACGTTGCGTGATTTAAGTGCCGGTCATGAACTAAATTTCGGGCCATGACAACCCAGGTCTTTCATGGAGATCCTTTGTGACAAGAACAGCTTGACCGATTGTAGCATAGGATTGTCATTTCCTATCAAGAGAATGTCGTTCACGTACAAGAATAAGAATACGACAATTCTTCCTACAATCTTCTTATAGATATAAGGCTCATTCTCGTTTTTGATGAAGTCAAATTCCTTGAATATTTCATCAAAATAGATGTTCCAGCTCCGCGATGCCTGCTTTAATCCATAAATGGATTTAAGCAACTTACACACTTTTCCGCTGCTCCCACTGTCTACGAATCCCTCCGGCTGATCCATATAAACGCATTCTTCCAAACCCCCGTTCAGAAAAGCCGTTTTTACGTTTATTTGCCAGATTTCATAGTCATCGAAGGCAGCAATGGCAAGTAGGATCCGAACGGAGTTGAGTATAGCCACTGGAGAAAAGGTTTCGTCATAGTCCACACCGGGTCTTTGACGAAAACCTTTTACAACAAGTCTAGCCTTATAGGTTTCCACCTGTCCATCTACACCAATCTTCTTTTTGAAGATCCATTTGAATCCAACGGGTTTTATCCCAGGAGAAGCAATATCCAAGGTCTAAACTTTGTTGGTGTACATGAACTCTATTTAGGATTGCATAGCATCTAGCCATTTAGCAGAGTCCCTACTGTTAATGGCCTGTTTGAAACTAGTAGGATCATCTTCTTCTATGATGCAATCCTCTCGATCTCTGTCTATGAGAAAACCATAGTATCTCTCGGGCGGATGGGAAATCCTACTAGATCTGCGGAGTGGCTAAGGTTCGTCCGGGACTATTAAATCTTGAGGTTCCACCAAATCTTCAGTTTCAGCTTGTGATTCCAGAATTTCTTCTAGTTCTACCATGCACCTATTAATTTCTTTTGCAAGAAATTCTCTTTCCAAAAAGGTGGCGTGGCGAGTTACAAACACTTTCTGTTCCTCAGTGTGGTAGAACAGATATCTTAGTGAATTCTTAGGATATCCCACAAACTTACATAGAACCGATCGTGCCTCCAATTTGTCCGGATTTTTTTTAATATAAGCCGGACAACCCCATATCTTAATGAATTTAAGACATGGTTTCCTACCACTCCATATTTCATATGGAGTGGTAGGCACGGATTTGGTCGGAGCTTGATTCAAAAGATATGCTGTTGTCTGAAGCGCATGTTCCCAAAATGAATGAGGCAGATTGGCACTACTCATCATGGAGCGAACCATATCCAATAGGGTACGGTTCCTCCGTTCCGATACACCGTTGTGCTATGGTATATACGGAGGAGTAAGATGAGAGAGAATACCGTTCTCTTTTAGGTATTCTAGGAATTTCGTGATTAAGTACTTCCCTCCTCTATCAGATTGGAGGATCTTGATACTTTTGCCAGTCTAGTTCTCTACTTCGTTTCTGTATTCGTTGAATTTCTCAAAAGCTTCATATTTGTGTTTCAAAAGATATACATATCCGAACCTAGAGAGATCGTCAGTGAATGTGATGAAGTATGAGAACCTACCCCTTGCATGTATAGACATTGGACCAAATACATCACTGTGTATGAGTCCCAAGATCTCTGTCGCTCTTTCTCCGTATCCGGTGAACGGAGATTTGGTCATCTTTCCTTTGAGAAAAGACTGATAAGTTTCATATGATGAAAAATCGAACGGATTCAGATATCCATCCTTATATAACTTAGATAGTCTTTTCTCATTGATATGACCGAGTCTACAATGCCACAAGTAGGCTTCTTTCATATCTGAACTCATCCTCTTGCGTGTGTTTTGTTAGTTATATGTATGCCCTAGAGGCCATTACTATACATAGTATGTATATTGTAGTGGATGCTTGGACATATATAGGGATGACTTTCTTGCTGGATATGATAGTATGCTATCTGGTTACTCTTTACCTTAACGTGTACACTGATTGTCTCTCTGTTACATGTTGGTAAAGCCCTTAGGATGTGTACTTGACTACCTGGACTATGATGCAGATCATACTAGTGGGGACGTGGTAGTCCATAAGTACATCCTTCAAAGTCCCTAGTCGTGGGTGTATCGAGACGGGGCATCGATATACCAGAGTAGACTAGCGTGTAGCTTCTCGACCCATATAGATGGGCGATGGATGATCCCATATCCATTGGTGTTTAACATCAGAGATGATATACGGGTGCTCAGTAGAGACTGGGTACACTGGACGGACTCGCCGAGAACTCCCAGATGGTATTATACCTTACGTCAGATGGCAGTTCTCTGGTGACACTGGTGCAGGTTAGTCTGTAGACCCGAGATCGTCATAGAGTCTGTGATTCCCACTGTGCTTTGATTACCACCTTACCACGTCCAAGAGGGCGTGCAAAACGGTGGTTTTTGGGTACAGTTCCGAGTCACATGGAGGCAATGAGCGATAGGAGGGGTTTCGTCTCTACCGGTATAGGGAGTTGATGTTGCGCAGTGCTTGATTGGCTATAACAGGAAGTCCTTGGCCAAGGCTGCTTTAGGGATTTACTGGTAAGTGTTACCAGTAGTTTCTCGACCCGTTATGAGCCTCATATTGCCACGACTTATCGAGTTATTGGGGTCTGACGTTTACCACCCCTAGACAAGATATGCGACATATCAGACGAACAGACCGGATTGTACGGTAGTGTTACTGGTTGGATTCACAGGAGTGTGAGCGGGCTTGCTCGTTGATCTTCTGATCGCTCAATACCCGGGTGGCCGTTACGTTTAGCAGACCGGTTGCGGCTTGTGGGTGTTTGATATGATCATCACCTGCTGCCGGCGTATTGACGAGTCTTTAAAGTCCTACACATGGGTTTCCTGGCTCAAGCGAAACGGAGTAGGAGCGCATATGTGATATGTGCGGGACCGAGATTGATACGATATGAGATACCGTATTCGATTCTCGCGATTTGTGACATTCATCGGTTGTATGGATATAGCCGGGTTATCGGATTAAGTGTTGATTCGGTAAGTTGTTACTTTTGATATTAGTCGGTTATAGCCGGATTATTAAATCAAGAGTTGATTTAATAATTTAATGTATAATTATATATTTGATATATTACATTACATTAACTAATATTAGCTCACTTAAGATTTATTTTCTCACTAGTTTGTGCACATTGTTTATATGTGATATATGCAAGTGTACATGTATGTATCATGCTTGATGATACACACAAGATGGGTGTATGAGACTTATACTAAGATTAGGGTTAAGATTAGGGTTATTGGATTATCTTAAGATTTAACAAATGAGTTAAACTTAGTCAAAGTTGTCAAGCTTGAAGAAGCTTGGAGAAACTTTGACAAAGTCCACTCTTTTGTCAATTCTCTTGATATTTCTTTAACCTAACCCTTAAACCTCATACCTTAGTTAATTCTCTATATGAGTTAAGCATCAGGGCTTAACTCAACCATGGGTGAATTATTCAAGAGGAGATAAGTTTTCATTTAGATGAAAAATTCATTTCTTCTTCTTCTTCATCAAGCTCCTTGAAAAGCTTTCTAGCTCTAATGGTGCCTTGAAGAAAAATGTGAGAAAATCAATTTTGAAGTTAGCAACCTTCCTACTTCATCATCCTCTACTACTTGCCATTTAGTAGAGGGTGTTCTCTTCACAAAGTTCTCAACCTAGTGAAAGAATATCTTGAGTTAGTGTCTTCCCGACGTAGATCATCTTCGGCCTCGAAGTCAATGACCCAGCCCGATCATTTCTCCGACGAAACCATCGCTAGAGTCCAGGATCCGATGATCACAGCGGAAGGACGTCAACATGGAGCTAAAGAAATGGTGGAGCGGATCTACAAAGGTTGTAATCGCTTTCACTTAGCAATAAAGTTGTTTACTTGCTTGCTTTTCGCCTTTACCTAGTTAACGATCTATATTAGGGTTTCTCGGCACTGGAAAATTTTTGTTTGGCATTGTTGATGCCTTGTGGAACCTCTTGAGTGTGCCTAGTAACCCTACAGTGGTATCAGACCCTAGCTAGAGCTTTAGGCGAAGTGTAGACGATGTTAGAAATCCGATCGAGTCACGAAACCCTAACCAAGACCCCTCTCTGTACATTTTTCAAAACAGTGGATTTTTCCAAATTAAAAATTCTCAAAAATATCAGCAGGCAACTACAAGGGTTACTGTGAAGCACGTGACTGTAATACGGTTAAATCGCCGCGGAACCGCGGTCTTAACATTGTATTGGCGGCGGTTTCGCGGCCGTATGTAATGATCATGGAATCCTTTTTGCACAGTAACCTCAGTTGGTGTTTACTGATGCTTCTGGGAATTTTTATGTTTCACTCAAGAGTTGAGTTTTCTGGGGTGTATTGGGGACTCGATAATTCGATCGGATTATTTAACTTTGTTTATTGAGTTTTTCCGGATAATTTTTGAATATGTTAAAAAGTTCGACCGGATATAAATACCCAATTTTTCCCCTGCCGGGAAATTTCCTAGTGTTGGATTTTTCCGTAGTTTGAAAATGTTCTAAGTAGTGCAAGTAACGCGATGGACCCTCTAGAAGACAACAAACCTTAACTCGATTATGTGACCGTCTTGAACTGCCCTTTGAACCTTCGGATTTGGGGCAGTACGGCGTGCCACATGTGAGGCGTTGGCTTGACCCTTCTACGGCTGGGCCGTTGGTACTGTGGCATGAAGTGGATGTTTTTAAACTTATTTTAAGTGTAGAGCTGTTTCGGGAAAACTTGGGTGTTTGATTGATCGATCGGAAAGTTTAACATTTTCTGTTTATCTGGAATGTGATACAATATTTGGAATTCACAAATAGTTATGAGATAACTAATATGAATGTTATAAACATAGCACTTTAGTCTCACTTGATCGGTTGCCACGGAATTTTGATGCGATCAAAAGTCCATTGCAATCACGTAGCGTACGCGGATACTCGCTGGATAAACTTAATAGACAGCTACACCCCTTAGCCCCGACCAAGTGACTGTAGGAGAACCCCGTCGCTGAAAGCATCCGTCCGGGTGCTCGCGGTAGCGGTGTTCCGCCTTGGTGCACTTCGTCGACGGTATCGGGGGTGCGGCCGTCTACTAAAGTTTGCGACGAGCATTCGATCAGTTTATCAGGAATCTTGTTGAATTGCCCGACTTGATATTGAAAAGTGTTTTCGATATATAGACTAAAATGCGGGGTTTATAATTATTAGGCATACGATGTCTAAGGAATTCATTTGATTAGGCATGCGTTGTCTAATGAGGTTGCGGATTCCAACTGTTGTAGTTTTACACTTTCTTTTCTGCGACCGTAAGTGTAATATGTGATATCGCCGGTTTCGTTGCTATATGTCAACGACAATTGGGATGCGCACATTTATTTACGTTGATGACATGTGATGTTATGTGTTGCTGGATATGTTATATTGGATCGTCGTGTTTTGAATAGCCGGGGGTTTTATGTGAGATGAGGGTTTTCATTTTCATTCATGTAAAATTACTTGTATGTAATATTCTTTTATTGGGGCACTTCCAGGTTGCGGAAGATGTCACCTTTTGTATATTATTTACTTTTCCGCACTAGGATAGACCCAAGGAGGAAAGCACAAGTAACCAGGTTCTGGAGTCCAGTGGGAGACCAACTCGAGGAGTCGAGTCCGGGTCTCCTAACTCTAGAACTGGTAGGGTTGCTTGCCGCTCTCGTAGGGGTCTAGGGGTGTGGGTTTGGCTATTCGTCGCGACCGTGGAATCCGTGTTTTATACTGGCTCGTATTGAAAACACGGACGTCCTAGTATATCCAATATTTCATATGATTCTTCAGCTGCGATATCTGTGATGTGATCATTGGATGTTCTGTGATAGATATTGTATATAGTATATATGATATATTATATAGATGTTACTTATGTTTTACACCCGCGCTAGCCCTGCCCCGCTCTGCCGTTAGTTACCTAACCTAACGATGCACGAGGGGACATCGAAGCGAATGCGGATGGCATAAGTGTACGTCGTATTTATCTGTGATGTTTAGGTAACTTAAATGATGGGACTTCATTAATATGATTAATGAAAGAAAAAAGAAACCTAAAGATGTTGTGGAATCGAATTTTCAAAACAGGTAGCTACAGTTCTTGCTTTGCATCGCGGTGTTCCTTGTAGAACATCCTGCACCTTATTCGATAAGGAAAGGACCGAGATCCCTTCACCGGGAGTGACTCCTTTAGCAATAACTGGCAGATGCTACACCCCTCGGTTTGTCTTTTGATTGCTCCTATAGTTCTTGCTTTGCACAGCGGTATATATGATATATCCTGCACCTTATTCGATGAGGAAAGGGCCGACGATCCCTTCACCGGGAGTGACCCCTTTAGCAAAACTAGAAAAGCCTCAAAAACACTCGATTTAAAATCATTTGATTCTATAACGATATAAAGTTCATTGCGCAAAAGGTTTTCTTAAAAACCTGTCGCAGCCCTCCGTCATTTCAGATAAGTAATAGTTAGTATTCGTGCTGCGTTTGTTGACTCAGTCAAGGCGTAGTGTGCGGTAGTTAATTATTGCTTATCTGCAAAGCATATGATGCGATTGGATTAGGGTAGTCATGCAGCCTTGTTAACTCAGTCAAGGGTCGTGCGGGTGGGTTTAATTCAATCAGGAAATGACGGGTCGAACTTTACTTGCGGTCTATGGTTTGTTGACTCAGTCAAGGTCATCGATCGCTTGGGGCAAAATATTATCGGGAATTTCAAGTGTTGAAATTTGCAATGAGATTGCATACCTTCTATGAGATAGTTGGATCCCGATACCCGCTGTGAGTAAGAGTTACTCCTGGGAGAGTTTTACACATTACAATTAGCCGATCAAGTAGGTGTCTAGAAAGGTGTCAACGGGGTTACGCCTCTGGGAAAACGAGGTTTACATTAATTAGGTTCGTACGAAAGCACGGGGGACCTCCCTCAAAGTACCGACACTGGCCTGGCTGAAAGATTGGCGAACTTGTAGCGTGTAATTAATCCAGACTAGTCTTTCCTTTTAGGGTTTGAAGGAAGATTTGATAAAAACAGTGGGAGCCATCCTGATTAGATAAAATAATAACCAATCTGATCTTGCTAGAGCCCACGCAGAGTGTTTTCTTCTCTCTCTCTCAGGTAGCAACCATGTCACGCCTTAATCAAGATAATAAAACGGATATTTTGACCGAACCCGCTTGTTATACTGAGCTGGGGAACGTTGGTCCCGCTCCAACTTATAAATGTTATAAGATAGAGCATGAAATTGGGGAATACCATATTTCCCGTGCCGCCTAAATGAAGAAAGTGCATATGATGCATCATCTTCGGGTGTGTTCGTTACACAGAACTGTTCTCAGTATCCTTTACGTCCTGGGTATGTGATACCAGAACAGGATCCCGCATATGTAATTTGCTACATGGGCTACAGAAAGGTAAAGAACTGAAAACGGGTGATAAGTTTCATGAGGCAGAAAACGGTGCAAGTGTTGCAGCCAGGTCTGTTGGTCACTGTCACCCTGTATTACCTGAATACATTGATTTTGAACAAATGTCATTAGATACCGGATTACATACGGCGCGGAACCGCCGCCAATACCATGTTAAGACCGCGGTTCCGCGGCGCTTTATGTAATCCGGTATCTAATGACATTTGTTCAGAATCAATGTATTCAGGTAATACAGGGTGACAGTGACCAACAGACCTGGCTGCAACACTTGCACCGTTTTCTGCCTCATGAAACTTATCACCCGTTTTCAGTTCTTTACCTTTCTGTAGCCCATGTAACAAATTACATATGCGGGATCCTGTTCTGGTATCACATACCCAGGACGTAAAGGATACTGAGAAACAGTTCTGTGTAACGAACACACCCGAAGATGATGCATCATATGCACTTTCTTCGTTTGGGCGGCACGGGAAATCTGGTATTCCCTAATTTCCTGCTCTATCTTATAACATTTATAAGTTGGAGCGGGACCAACGTTCCCCAGCTCAGTATAACAAGAGGGTTCGGTCAAAATATCCGTTTTATTATCTTGATTAAGGCGTGACATGGTCGCTACCTGGAGAGAGAGAGAAGAAAACACTCTGCATGCGCTCTAGCAAGATCAGATTGGTTATTATTTTATCTAATCAGGATGGCTCCCACTGTTTTTATCAAATCTTCCTTCAAACCCTAAAAGGAAAGACTAGCCGGGATTAATTACACGCTACAAGTTCGCCAATCTTTCAGCCAGGCCAGTGTCGGTACTTTGAGGGAGGTCCCCCGTGCTTTCGCACGAACCTAATTAATGTAAACCTCGTTTTCCCAGAGGCGTAACCCTGTTGACACCTTTCTAGACACCCACTTGATCGGCTAATTGTAATGTGTAAAACTCTCCCAGTAGTAACTCTTACTCACAGCGGGTATCGGGATCCAACTATCTCATAGAAGGTATGCAATCTCATTGCAAATTTCAACGCTTGAAATTCCCGATAATATTTTGAACATTTCTTATATCAAGAGTTGATCGGTTCAGGCACGTTATCTAAAAGCATTGACGTTCTAAATCAAACCACGGTTCTTAGTATACAGAACACACACAAGAGGAAGAGTTCAGAAATGAACGAATCCTTCTTGAGGCATTGTAGACTAGGTCATATCAATGCGACCCGACTAGCTGAAGTTATATTAAGATGCATATTTAAATTAGTTTGAATTTACATCTTGTGAAACTTGCCAGTCATGTCACAGAAATAAGATGAGCATAGCTCTGTTTATTGGAGAAAGAGTTAGTGAACTCTTGGGATTGATACATGTTGATGTATGAAGGTCCCATGTCTACACATGCCAAGACCGGTTCTTTGTACTTCATTACATTCTCTGATAATCTCCCAAGATTCAGACATATGTTCCTGTTGAAACACAAGTCCGAACCTTTTGAGATATTCACAGAATATAAGTTAGAAGTAGAGAACCAAAATACGGGTAAGAGTATTATGTCTTTTGATGTGATCAAGGAGAAGAATACTAGAGCACGGAATTCCTGGATTATTCTAAAGGAGAATGAGATTCTTTCTCAGCATTACTCCTCCGTATACACCATAGCACGATGGTATATCAGGGCGGAGCAATAACACCCTATGTGATATGGTGTGCTCTATGATGAGTACTACTGAGTTTCCTATTTCCTTTTAGGGAGTTATGCACTTATGAAGTTGCATACCTATTGAATAGGGTTCCGATCAAATCAGTTGCCTACCACTTCATATGTGATATGGATTGGGAAGAGCCCATATCTTAAGTTTGTTAAGATTTGGGTTGTCCAGCCTATGTCTAAAACCAAAATCCGGACAAGCTCGAGGCAAAGTCAGTTCTGTGGAAGTTTGTTGGATATCCCAAGCATGCGCAAGGGAATATCTTCTACCTAACCGAGAAACAAAAATGTTTTGTTTCTCAGCATGCTACCTTTGTGAAAGGGAATTTCTTGTGAAGAAATAATTGGTTAGAAGGTAGAACTGGAAAAGTTCCAGCTATACAAACTGCAGCTGATGATTTGGTAGAACCAAAGGATTCAATAGAAACCAACGGACCTCAGCCTCTCCACCGATCTAGTAGGTTTCCTTACCCACCTGAGAGATACTTTGGTTTCTCTATAACAGTGGGAGCGAGGATTGCATCATGAGATGATGACCCAACTAGTTTTGAGATGGCCATCAGGAGTGGGACCCTATAAGAATGGCTGGATGTTTATCGATCTGAGATGGAATCCTTATACACCAACAAAGTATGGACTTTGGTTGCTTTATCTGAAGGGCTAAATCCCCATCAGGAGCAAGTATATCTTGAGAAGATTACTTGGTGTACATGGAAAAGTTGAGACTTTCAAAGCTAGACTTGTTAAAGGTTTGCATCATTGACCAGGTATGGATTATAATGAAACCTTTTCTAAGTTGCTGTGCTTAAGTCCATCCAGATCCTACTTGCCACGGCTACATACCATGACTACGAGTCACGGCCCAAAATTTGCCCGTGACGGCCCTAATACTACGCAACGCCTAAAGACGCAACGTAGTAAAAGAAAGCCAAACCCAGAAATCTAAACCAAGAAAAATACTGAAAAGATAATATAAGTTTAGAAACAATTGTAATCGCAACCCAAATTCTTTAAAAGTCTTACTTTCCTTCTTTAAAATTTTATCAACACCCCCTTTTTGTAAAGACAAGTCAAGAAGAATGCAACGCAAAAATAATGACAGTAGAGGAAAAGCTGTATATAAAAGACATCAAATCCACAATAATACATGCTAACGTCCTCACCAAGTCTCTATGTCCACAAATACAATAGTAGATGGAGAGAGAGAGTACAATATACAACGAAGGTACAACATAAAATACAGATAACCGTCTAACCCACCTAAGCAAAATGGTACTGTGAGTTTGGTGCGGTATCTGTAACAAAAGGTGGTAGCTGGATAGCTGAATAGAGGAATAGCCTGCCTCGACTACTCTGGGGAACAACCTGAAACACCTGTGGCACAACGGGGGTGAGTTGCCAACTCGTGAATAGTATAAAACATATGCAGGTAATCGCAGGAATGCACGTACAGCATGAATCTAAGATATGCGATTACAGTAGTAATATGTCATGCAATGCTGAAATAAGAGAGTACACTAGCAGGTACAATCAATATGTGAAGCAATGATGGCATGATAAAAGTATGCAATAACTATGCAATAGAGATATGAGGAAGCAATTATGCAACTATCATAAGGGTACACTACAAGTACTACCAATATATGAATCTGTGCATAAGGTAGGTAATGGTGAGGTATAGGGTGGAATATGTCATTTCCCACGGAAACCTGACGTCGTGGCAGGATCACAATCCAACAAGATACTCCAATCCCAAATCCTCAAACCAGCCCCCACATTGGGCACTCACATCATATAAATCTCACATCTCTTCAATGTACAATATCGAGTAATCTCCTATATCCCGAATGTACAAATCACCAATCACATAGGTATATCCAATGTCCAATCCCAATGAATCACCTAGTATCCCAAGTCCAATCTCAAGTAAGAATCTAACATCCTAAAGTTATATATATGTACAGAAATAAATATGATGGGGGCAATACACATATATTAGCGTCCCATACCACTAATATTGGTGTAAGGGTATATATAACAACGGCTAAATCCCCTGTTATATATACAAAAAGGGGTTAAAGAAATATCATGAAACCGTGTGCCAAGCATCGACACAGAAATCCTCGTATATGGGGCTCCATCAGTCCGGATCAGCCCACGGGGTCCGTCTGCAGTGTCGGCCCTCGGCCCCGACAGTACAGGTCATCCCGCATCCATCACTCTACTCTGGCCAGTAGCCTCCGGGCAACTGCCAGGTCCAAACAATCACCGGTAGGTACTCGCCCGCCTCCAGGCTCAATCGGAAAACCCATCGATCTTCTTGCCGAGGGGAACCATACCGGGCCCCACCATGTACCCTCATACGGCAACCACACATCGTATGGAGTAGAAAATCAGCACCGATAAAACTCATGGGGGACGCTCAAATATCATATCAAGGAAACCGGGTTGTTACATGTATGCATAATTTCATGAACTCCCGCGGTTCCCAAATCCCGAAAACATCATATAAAATCCAGATAAACAATGCATAAATCCAGGAATAATGTATGCGATATATCTGAATGCGAGCAGGTAAACACAAGTATATAGCTGAACTAGATGTATGCGAAATCAAGATGAGGTACAGCTAAGTAACATCAGTAAATGTAAATATGCGACAACAACTGAATATGTGTCTAACATACAGGTGTAGCAATGTATAGGTATCTACCTATAGGAACTGATGTCGTATACCCCCCTGGGTATAAGTAACATATGTAGGAACTCCCTCCCGGTATAGGTAAAATATGTAGGAGGTATACCTGTAGCTGTATCGCAAAGTGAAAATATACCTATCACTAAAGGTATGATACACTATAGGTATACCGATAAGCTAGATGTCATGTGTAGCAAGCAATAGTAGCTATAAGGGGTAGTGTGTGACATGGCAATTATTGACGGTGTGTGTGTAGCATACAATCCGTGCTCGTGCAACATGAACCGTCAATAATGTGTGCAGTGTCCTACGGCTGCTAGTCACAGTATATAACTATATCTCGGAAAAGCAGTAAGGCGCAATTCTACAATGACGTAGAAAGTGCGACAGGTAATTGAATCCTAGCCCAGACGCATAACGCCATGCGGGCGATTCCCCTGTAGATGTTAAATCTACTCACCTACACTCCACGCTGGGTGAATCCTACCGTCTGCTCCCTCTGTAGTGGTGTCTGCAGTCCCTGTCTGCAAACCTGCAAATAAGACATGGAAATCACATATAAGCCAAGATATCTCGCGAAACGCGATATCGAATCGAAACGAGAAACTCGCGTCGCGAACTAAACGCGCGTGTGCACGATACGCTGAATCGTGTGTGTACGCGTCTAAAACCCATCGCGACACGCCGCGATACGCTGGATCACAGAACCCATTCACGTATCGCGCGTATCGCGCAAACACATCGAAACACAAAAGCGATATAAGATCCCAGATTTTCCTACAGGTAAGATATTACAAAGCTAGACATACCAAAGATCTAGAAAACACAGAAGGGAACCCTACGACAAAACCCCAACATCCCTCTCCCCTTCCTGGCCGCAAATTGCGGCCAGAATGCCAAAATTGGCGGCCTGAAATGGGTCTGGTGGGTTCGTGTTCAGGTGGTGTGCTCTAGACCTAGGTATCATGTCCCAGTCTTCTCAATTTTACACTGCAAGGTCCGGGTCTATAGCAGATCACAAATGTCACAAATATCACTTAAAAACACCAATTTGCACAATTTAAGAAATCTATGGTATTTTAGTGAAATCTGGGGATTTCTCAGTTGAAGTGGCCTTATTAGCACTTAATTAACCTAGGGTAGCTAACCAATTCAACAATTTACCACAATTCCACTTAAACACCATAACCTAGCACAAAATAGCTAATTTAGCACTAATCGAAGCAATCGATGCACAACTAAGCAAACCAAGCAAACTAGGGAAACAAGTTAGGAAGTATACCTCATACTTGACCCTAGGGAGCTGCTGGGAGGTGAAGAAGTGAAGGGAAGGGGCTGCACTTGGTCCTTGTTGTTGCTGCTGCTGCCTCTGCTGCTTCTGCTGCTTCTTGCTGCTGCTTCTGCTATTGCTGTTGCTGGGGCAGCTGCTGCTGTTGCTAAAGATGATGATGATGATGTTGTTGTCGTAGCTTATGTTGTTGTTGCTGTTGTGAAGATGATGATGATGATGATCCCTGCAGCTGCTGCTGCCACTGCCTGTTGCTGCTGCTTCTTCTCTCTCTCTCTCTCTCTGCAGTGAGTGTGTGTGTGTTTGTGTTTGAGAGAGTGAGAATGAGGGAAAAGAGAAAGAGAAATGAGTGCAAGGCTACAACCCCTCCCTCTCTCCTTCTCTCTCATCATTAATGAGGCATGGGTCACCCATGCTCACCATGCCCCCTCTCTCTCACACAAAGTCAACAATCAAAACACTAAAATTCTTTTGCAAGAATAAATCATTTTCCATATCATTTCCTAATAACAACCATGCATACTATTTAACCCAAAAGCACTTAAACCAACTTAACACTAGATTAAGCAATGGTTAAACCACAATTTACATCCTAGTTTACATGCACAAGTGTGTGTGTGCCTAACAAAAATATAATAAAATATTCAATAAATAGGATAAAATATTTAAAAACCAATTTGGTAAACTTTTTATTAAAAACCATATATTAAAATAAAATTAGCTACAAAACACATTCTAAGGTGTTACAATCTCCCTCCCTTAAAAGAAATTCGTCCCCGAATTTAAAACTTATACTGTTACGCGTACCTTCAAAAAGAAGATTAAAATCCTCAAATCTCGCTCGCAGCCTCCCAAGTGACTAACTCACTACACGGCTACGTCCGAGAAAACCCTTCACAGATGGCAAGACCTTTGACCGACGTTTCTCCACCTGTCGAGCCATTAACACACATAGCTGCGGGTGAACGAAAGGTCACGTCCAGCCAAATGGTCTGGTGCCAAAACATGTGAGAAAGGTCATGAAGGTAAATGTAAGGTATCTTCACAAGGAATACGGGGTGAAAATCCAGAAATCTGGGCGGAAGTGCCAAATTGAAGGCAACGAAACTAACTCGCTTATAGGATCTAAAAGGACCTAAAATCCTGGGATAAGCTTCCCAACATCCAGCATGTCATTCATCGGAAGTCCATAGGAATACATGATCTGTCCTAGGAACTCGAGTCTATGACCAACACAATCGTCATAAGACCTTAGTTCGAAATGGACAATCCCCATCCTGACCTAACACAACTGGACCGTCTCCGAAATCTCAAGACTAGCTGGGGTCCAAGGTCCTACTTACGCAGAGTCAGAAAACAACAGGCTGGCGATCGACACGATCTAACCCCTAAGCCTAAGGGTGGCCAATTGGAGTGTCTCCTGATAATAGTTATCGAAAGAGAACCCTAACGATGGCGAGTGACGATCCCCAACTGCTGACAACAAACAAACAACACACAAACTTAACCAAACAACTGAGCAAACTGAGTATAACTGGATGACAAGAATCCGAATGGAGTCACACCCTAACTAACTGGGTAGAAACCATAACGGAATTCATGGAGATCTGCTCCCATTCCTTCTTCGGAACGGTAAAAAGATTGCAATTCTCCAGCCGGCCTCAGATGCTCGACCCAAAGCACACAACAAGACTGACACCTCGAAACGAAACCTGAAACTTCTCTTTACATCTCTGTCCACTCGTAACTATCTCACAAGTCACTCCAGAGCTGGTGGAACTTGAATGTATATAGAGAGTTGACAGATGTGCATACTCTAGGGTTATACGTCTCTACCCGATGAAACCAGGTACACAAACGCGTCCCTAACTTAGCACATCATTGTCACAAATCAAGGTCTCTGAATCGTTACCCAGCCGAATATGCTCAAGTATCTCTGACGTACGAGCTTCGACGGGCAGTGTCTCGCGAAAACGATTTAAGGAAAGTGGTCGGGCGCGGACATGAGCAAGCTGTCCCCTCCGTAGAGACGAACTAAAGCTGAACTCAACGATCACACAAGAACTGTAAATCTGCAGAAGACCATCACAACAATCCAAATCCGCTGCAAGAAGATGTACATTAAGCTCTAGTGGTCCGTGGAAAATCTGACACGACTCTCAAGCAAGTAGTGTCTCCAAATCTCCAATGCAAAACCACCGCCGCCATCTCCAGATCATGAGTGGAATATCCACCTCGTACTTCCTCCAAATGTAGGGAAAGCAAAAGCGATATCTCTATAGTGTCACCTCAGTACACCCTCGAGCCCACTCAAGAAACATTACAGTTAAACAACAAGTCGCCCGAACCAAACGCAAAGAAAGACTGATGCAGTTGCTAACTGAATCTTCAACTGTAGAAAACTCCGTACACATGCCTCAGTCCAAAGAAAAGAAACCTCCCTTCCGGTCCATTCAGTCGACGGTGCAGCATTACTCTAGCAATCCTGCATGAAACGGCGGCAAAAACCTTCTAAGCCCAACAATCTGCGGATCTCCGTCCTGCACACAAGTCTGGGCCTAAGCTGTACGGCCACGATCTCCCTCGGAACCATACGAAACCGTCTCCCGTGACTACAAGACCTAGGAGTCAACACAAACAAACCTGAAGAAACACTCCGAGAATTTAGCAAACTGCTGGTGCTCTCCCAGCATCTGCATAACAAATCCTCAAGTGCTACTCCTGTCCCTCAAGACACATTAAGTAGACCAGAGTGTCGTAAGTAACACAACAGAAACTGGTCGTGGAACGGCCTGCAGAAATCTGGTTCATCATATCTACAAATGCTGCTAGGGCGACAGTGAATCCAACGACTTACAAAAACACACAAAGCCCGTAGCACGCACAAGGCAGTCTTCGGAATGCCGTCACTCCGAATCCGCAATAATGATGACCTGATCCCAAACACACTTAGAAAATGTCTCGCACTCTGGAGCTGATCGGAGGAAATCGTCACGGCAAGATGAAGGATACCTATCCGCACCGTAAGCCGGTTCAATTGACGATCCGTCGATACACAACCTCAACTGCCGTCTTTCTCCTTGACGAACAGAAATAGGAGGTCCCAAAAGCGAAACACTCAGACGCACAAAACTCCCCAAACCAAGACTCTGCAGCTGATCCTTTAGCTCCCTCAGCTTCGCCGGCTCATCTGGAACAGCGTCGGAAAAACTCTCGCACGAAAAGAACCCGGTCCAACAATCCCACGGTGGCTCCGGTATCACGAATGAACACCAAGAATCCACGACATCTCCTCAGAAGCCGACTAGCGAAAAAGGCTGAATTCAAGCTGTGAGAGACGGCACAACTATCCACCTGCACAACAAGAACTGACTTGCCGGGGAAAACAAAACCTAACTTGTTTCCACACGGTAGTCCACAGACGCCTAACACGTAGTTAACCAATCCGTGCCCAGGAGAACGTCAAATCCAACATCTCTAGAAGGATCAAAACGACGGACGAAACCTCTACCTCCTATCAGCTTGGCACACAACTGAATACGTATCGCGCAACAAAAGAATCGCTGACAGAAGTTAAAACAACTACTGCTAATCTACCCAACAACGGTACAAGCATGAAAACAACGAATACACCAAGAGAAAATATAACTCAAGGGTACCTGAAAACTCCACATTGGACGTCTGCGCGTCCCGATGAGTAGAAGCAAACTCCTGTGCCTGCCCTCTACTCGCAGCTGGATGAACTCCTCTGGTAAACTGAGCCCTCTGAGCGAATCTTCCACGTCCACGGCCTCTCTGAAAGCGATCATGACGAGGTGCTAAGGAACAATCCCTGACGAAGTGCTGAAGGCTTCCACATCGAAAGCATCCACGTGCTGACTGCTGACCATCCTGGGGATGAGAGCTGAACGACTGCCCTTGTCCTAAGCCTCTGCTACTCCCGCGACGGCCACGAAATCTGTCTCGACGACCAAACCTCTGCCTCTGGGCTGGTACGCTGGTACGAGTCCTCCACTATCCTGGAACTCTCTGAGCCTCCGAAATATTTGTTAGTGTTTATGCCCTAGAAGGCCATTACTGTATCATACTAGCTTGTATATTACTTAATGGAAGCTTGGGATATTCACATGTATATAACAGTCTTGCTAAACATGGTAGTATGCTACTTGGTTTTTCTATCTTAATATGTGAGTGTACGTATTGATAGAGCTCTTAGGATCTTGCTTGTCTACCAGCGTTGTGATGGCAGTCACACTAGTGGGGGCTGGGTAGTCTACAAGCACATCCTTATTCAGGTCCCCGGTCGTTGGATTATCGAGACAGAGCATCGATACTCCGGAGTAGACTGGTGTGTACGTTTCTCATCCCAGTTGGGGAGATGGTCTGTCCCACAGCCGTCAGTACGTCGTACTGGAGATAGTATACAAGTGCTCGTTAGGTTACGGGTACACCGGACAGGACTCACAGGGAACTGTTGGTTGGTTTGATACCAGTCGTCAGTAAACAGTTCCCAGGTGACATGAGTACAGCGTAGTCCGCAGACTTGACACTGCTACTTCGCCTCGAGTGTGTCCCACTGTTCTTAGATTGCTACCTTACCACGGCTCAAAGGAGTCGTGCAAACAGGTGGCAGTTGGGTGCAGTCCCGAGCACTTGGAGGCAGTGGTGGTTAGACAGGATTCGTCCCTCCCGGTATTGGGAGTAGATATCGTGCTGTGTCAGAGAGCCATTACGCAAAGTCCCTGGCCAGGGCAAGCGAGATTTGCTGGTAGGTTCCAGTAGTTTCTCAGGGTGTAATGGGCTTCACTCCGACACGACTTATACCGCTATTAGGGGACTGACGCTTGCCGCCCCCCTAGGCCCGATATGCGATAGTCTTGGACGAACGGACCGGACTGTATGGAGATTGTCACATCAGACTCAGTAGGAGTTCGGATGGGTTTACTCATCGGCCTTCTTATCGACAACTACCTGGGGACCGTTACGTACAGCTAGTGCCGCTTGCGGTCTGTGGTTAAACCCACTGCCAGCGTAGTAGTCGAGTCTCTAGAGTCCCACACAGAGAGTTTCCTACTCCAGGCGAAACGATTTAGAGGTTGCATGGTTTTGCGACAAAGGGTTCGGACGCATACGTGCGTTTACGCGCGTACGACTTTCGGACAGTTTTTTACCAGTCGGCTTTGGTTTAAGCCAGTTACTGGTATCCGGTTATTGGATTTTTACAGTCTAAAGTTTTTCCGTATTTTTTGCGGATCGGAGGGGCGTTCTCGTAATTACTCGAGAAGCTTCTAGAAGATGTGACTAAGGAGGTTTCTTTTGGATAAGAGAGTGAGTCATGGTGGTGATTCATTCATTTCATTAATGCACATTTATTGCTTAATGACTCATGCTAATGAATCACCACTAGATATTTCATGAAGCATGCTTATTCATTTCTTTTTATTCATTATTGAAAAATAAGAATGCTTCATAATATTATGATACACTCTCTCTCTTCTCTCATTATCTTATCTCACATTCTCTCTCCTCAAGCTCTCATCTTCAAACCCTAATCCTTAATCCTCATGTGTTGAGATCAAAGGATTAGTTAGACTAAACAATCCATAACCTACACTCTACATCATCCTTTCATCTTTGATTAGCAATCAAAGTTGATTAGTTACCTCAAGTTAGAGGTTTAGCTTGGAGTTTCGCTCTCGGGTGGATCGTCTACTACCTAGAGAAGGTCGAGGAGAACAAAGGAGGACACAAAGACGAAGGACTAGTTTCGATCGGTATAATCCCTTAACACTATAGTTTAGTTTAGCTATGTGTTTGGTTATTATTTGTTTAGCTTCGATTCAAGCGGTTAGTCGATGTTCGTTGTTTAAACTTGATCGTTTTTGAAAATTCCGCCTCCCCATAAGTACTGGGGTGTACTACATCGACTTACAGTGGTATCAGAGCCTCGCTAAACAATAAATAACTTAATTGCAAATTTGTACGAATTTCGAACGGAAAAACAAAGCCGCAAAACCCTAATTCTGCCAAGTTTCTGTCGAAGTTAAAATGAAGTCCTAAAATTTTTCTGGTGTGTTCAGAGAGCTTGACATGACCACAGGAGAACACCCAAGAAATTCGAGCACATGATTCGACTAAAGCGCCGCGGAAGGGCGGCGGATCCCACCGATTCGCCGCGCTTCCGCGGCCGAGTTGCCGAGTCATGGGCTCATTTTTCATGGGTGGGTCCTCTCTGGTGTTTGGGGTTTTCTGGAATATTTAATTATTGCTCAGGTTACTGTTTAACAGAGCAGATTTTGGAGCAATATTGATGTTGTTTATTCGATCGAATTGTACAGTATTTGCGTATTGGATTATATCTGTGATTGTTTAATGTGTTCGTAAACCTCCCCTAACTGCTAGTATGTCGGTTGGCAAGGGGTTGCACATTTCTGAAATGGTTATATCTGTTTGTGCATATAAACTGTATTGGACTGTTGTGGTGTATAGCCGGGGTTAGCAATGGGTTATTGATTAATTCATTTGTTGTAAATGTAATTTGTTGTAATATTATTTTCGCGGGGCACTTCCAGGTTGCGGTTGTAGCCACCGTTGTATTATTTCATTTTACTGTTTTTGCTCCTAGGACTGACCCAAGGTGGGGTACACAGACTGCCGGGTGGGTAGTTTGCCGTACCCGTAGGGGTCGAGGGTGGGGTAACGGCTATTCATCACAACTGTGTAATCTGTCTTTTCTTGCAGGCTCAAAAGAAATACAGATTGCTTGCAAATCCAATATTGTTTATCTGTGTTCTGGAATGAATATCATTGCGTCAGACGAATGTAAAATATCTATATTTATGATAGCTATTTAGACGCCACTTATGTTTTACACCCGCGCTAGCCCAGCCCCCGCTCTGTCGTTAGTTAAGTAACCTAACGGGTGATGACGGGACCCCGTGGCGAATGCGGATGGCATAAGAGGACGTTGTATTTTCGTTGTTTTCTGCAATGATAGGTTAATGATGGGACGCATTATCTATAATGCAAAGTAAAATAAACCAAAGTTTAAACCGTTGGAACAATTTAAAAGAAACCACTCGGTTTTTTTTAAAAACAGATATTTTTAAATGCGGAGCTTTAACCACTCCTTTTAAAAGCTATCAGGTTCCTTCGGTTATATCAAGTTCACTACGTTCACGGTTTCGCCAAAACCAGTCGTAGCCCTCCGTCATTTCATTTGGGTATTCAGTAGTATTCAAGCTATGCATTTTGGCCAAAGTCAAGGCATAGTGTTTGGTAGCTACTGGGTTTTCATTTGTTGCATAAGATAGATGAGTTGGTTTGGGACAGTCGTATTACCATTTGACCAAAGTCAGGGGTATATACGGATGGGTTCAAATTGACAAGATAATGACGGGTAGAACTTGACATGTGACTTATGACATTTTGACCAAAGCCAAGGTCATAAGAGCATGGGGCAAAAACCTTATATCGGGAATTTCTAAAGAAACTGAAATTTGAAAAGAGATGCATACCATTTGGAGTTTGATGAATGTTGGTAGGATTCCTTCAACATTATCATACGATGATATTTGGATCCCGATCCTACTGTGAGTATATGCTACTTATCAGGATATTCGTCGCTTAACGATCAATGCTATAAACCTAGTAGGTGTCCAGAAAAGTGTCAGCGGGGTTACGCCCCCAGAGAAAAGAGGTTACTTAATTAAGGAACTTCGCGAAAGCGTTGGAAAACCTCCCTCGAAGTATCGACACCGGCCTGGCTGAACGGTTAAGCAAGTATTGTACGGTGAGAATAGTCTTGGCTAATTCTTCTTTTATGGTTTGAGGAAGGATTCGAGAAACAGTGGGAGCCATCCAGTTTAGATAAACTTAAAACCATTCTAAACTTGCAAGAGCATCATGCTAAAGAGTTTTCTTCTCTCTCTCCTAATTGCAGCGACCCTGAAAATGACTGGACTTAAGTTACTTTTAGAGAAAAATATACTGACGGGGCCAAACTATAAAGATTGGCTGCGGAATGTCAAGATGGCTTTGACCTATGACAAACTGGGGTACGTCCTCACCGCTACAGCACCTGCTGTCCTTGGTCCCAAATCCAGCAATGCGGATAAGGAAATCCGCAAAACCTGGGATTTAGATTGCGCGAGAGCCAAGTGCATCGTGCTTGCCTCGATGAACAATGAACATCAGAGGAGGCACGAGGATATGTCTCTAGATGGCATATTTCTCCATACAAAGGAACTTTATGGAGAGCAATCTCGTATAGCAAGATACGAGACCTCTAAGAAATTGTTTCGAGCGAGGTTGGCTGTCGGGTCATCGGTAGGTGAACATGTCCTACAGATGATTGGCTATATAGAAGAGCTCGCAGACCTTGGGACGACTTTGGATAATGAGCTCTATACAGACCTTGTTCTCCAGTCCCTTCCTCCCACCTACGCCCAGTTTATCCTCAACTTCAATCTTCAAGGAAAAGAAGTTGAACTTGCGGAACTCCTGAACATGTTAAGGAGTGCAGAGGGCACCTTGCAGAAGGCAAGGGAAACACCCGCTATGTTTGTTGGCGGTTCATCTTCTTCCGGGTCCAAGGCTAGGGCCAAAGGAAGGAAGAAGAAGGCCGCACCCAGACCTAGAGGAGGTGTTAGTAAGGTGGGAAAGAAGGGAAAGAAAAAGTTTACAGCACCGGTAGTTGGCCTGGATGAGTGCTTCCATTGTCACAGGAAAGGGCCCTGGAAGAAGGATTGCAAGGCGTGGAACGCCAAGAACCAGGAACCGAAGCAAGCTGTGGCTTCGACTTCAGGTGTGTTTGTAATTGAGAATTGTCTGTCGATCAACTCTACTTCCTGGGTATTGGATACCGGATCAGGATCTCATATTTGCAATTCATTGCAGGCACTGAGAAACCGTAGAGTGCTGAAGGAAGGTGATATGATCCTCAGGGTTGCTAACGGAGCTAGCGTGGGAGCTGCGTCCGTCGGGGATTTTCACCTAGGATTGACGAGTGGACACATTTTGGTTTTACATAACTGTTATTTTGTACCCAGCTTAACGTGTAATATCATATCAGTTTCCTTGTTATCAAATAAAGGTTATGATTTCACGTTTGTAAGAGATGTTGTCAACATCCACCTTAATCATGGTTTGATTGGGTCCGGTACTCTAAATAACGGCATATATGTGTTAAACCAACTCCAAATTTTCAATGTCCAGAACACACTAAAAAGAAAGTCTCCAGATTTAAATAAAGCTTTCTTATGGCATTGTAGACTGGGTCACATCAATGAGAGAAGGTTGACTAAGTTGCATAGAGAAGGATATTTGGACACGTTCGAATATCAAACTTATGACACTTGTCAATCTTGTCTCAAAGGAAAGATGACAAAGACTCCATTCACTGGACAAGGAGTAAGAGCGAGCGAGCTCTTAGGACTCATACACAGTGATGTATGCGGTCCAATGTCTACACATGCGAGAGGTGGTTTTTCCTATTTCATTACTTTCACGGATGATTACTCAAGATACGGATTCATTTATCTGATGAAACATAAATCCGAGGCTTTTGAGAAATTCCAAGAGTATAAGAATGAAGTAGAAAACCAAACCGGCAAAAGTATAAAAACACTGAGATCTGATCGAGGTGGAGAATACTTAAGTGCCGAGTTCCTAGGTTACCTAAAAGAGAAAGGAATTCTCTCTCAGCTTACTCCTCCATACACTCCACAGCATAACGGTGTATCGGAGAGACGGAATCGAACCCTATTGGATATGGTACGATCCATGATGAGTAATGCTGAGTTACCGCGATCTTTCTGGGGTTATGCGCTAGAATCAGCAGCATATCTTCTGAACAGAGCTCCTACCAAGACTGTGCCTACCACTCCATATCAGATGTGGACTGGGAAGAAACCCCATCTTCAGCATATGAAGATTTGGGGATGTCCAGCTTTTGTTAAAAAGCAGCATGTGGACAAGCTCGAGGCACGATCAGTAAAATGTATGTTTGTGGGATATCCAAAGAACTCCAAGGGATATTATTTCTATTACGCAGAGGAACAAAAGGTTTTTGTTTCTCGTAATGCCCATTTTCTGGAAAATCAGTTTTTAGAAAAGGAAATAAGTGGGAGCGAAATAGAACTGGAAGAAATTCCAGAACCACAAACTA
This sequence comes from Agapanthus africanus, assembly GCA_030015575.1. Classification (NCBI taxonomy): domain Eukaryota; kingdom Viridiplantae; phylum Streptophyta; class Magnoliopsida; order Asparagales; family Amaryllidaceae; genus Agapanthus; species Agapanthus africanus. The sequence continues at coordinate 243,449,940 of JASDDO010000031.1, forward strand.
CTACTGAAAGTTTGGTAGAACCAGAGGTTCAAGAAGAACAGAACATTCCCGCACCCCTCCGCAGGAGTAGTAGGCCGTCTCGTCCGCCTGAGAGATACTACGGTTTTCTCATAGACGGGGATAGAGAGGATTGCATCATAGATGATGATGAACCTACTGACTTCCAGCAGGCCATCCAGAGCGGCGACTCGGTACGATGGCTAGATGCAATGCGGACCGAAATGGAGTCCATGTACACCAACAAAGTATGGACTTTGGACTTTGCTCCAGATGGGGTAAAACCCATAGGATGCAAATGGATCTTCAAGAAAAAGATTGGTGTAGATGGACAGGTGGAAACCTATAAGGCTAGACTTGTTGCAAAGGGTTTTCGTCAAAGACCTGGTTTGGACTATGACGAAACTTTTTCTCCAGTGGCTATGCTCAAATCCATTCGGGTCCTTCTTGCTATTGCTGCCTTCCATGATTATGAAATCTGGCAGATGGACGTAAAGACGGCTTTTCTGAATGGAAATTTAGAAGAGAGCGTCTATATGGATCAGCTAGAGGGTTTCAATCAGAGTGGGAGCAGCGGGAAAGTATGCAAGCTGCTTAAGTCTATTTACGGACTAAAGCAGGCATCGCGGAGTTGGAACATCTGTTTTGATGAGACAGTCAAAGAATATGACTTTATCAAAAATCCAGATGAACCGTGCATATATAGTAAAGTTGTGGCCAGAAGTGTCGTATTCCTCGTCTTGTACGTGGATGACATTCTATTGATAGGAAATGACATTCCTATGCTACAATCTGTCAAAGGATTCTTATCACACAGGTTCTCCATGAAAGACCTGGGTGATGCCTCTTACATTCTGGGGATCCGGATCTATCGTGATAGATCCAAGAGGATGTTGGGACTTTCGCAGTCCAGGTATATCGACACTGTACTGAAAAGATTCAGTATGGAAGATTCTAAGCGCGGTAATCTACCGGCTTGTCACGGAATCACCCTCTCCAAAGAGATGTCTCCCAAGACTGATTTGGAAAGGGAACGCATGTCTATTATACCCTACGCTTCTGCGGTAGGCTCTATAATGTATGCGATGTTGTGTACCGGACCAGATGTAGCTTACGCACTGAGCGTGGTAAGCCGGTATCAGTCAGACCCAGGGGAGAAACACTGGATAGCAGTAAAGAACATTCTCAAGTACCTGAGGAGGACTAAGGAGATGTTCTTGGTTTACGGCGGAAAAGACCTCAGGTTGGAGGCCTTTGCTGATTCCGGCTTCCAGAGTGATAAGGACGATTCCAAGTCCATGTCGGGTTATGTCTTTACCCTCAATGGAGGGGCGGTGTGCTGGAAGAGCTCCAAGCAGGACACCGTTGCTGACTCGACGATGGAAGCGGAGTATATAGCTGCTTGCGATGCCGCAAAAGAAGCAGTCTGGATGAAGAAGTTCCTAACAGAACTTCAGGTGGTTCCTACCATAGTTGATCCAATACCTCTGTATTGCGACAACAACGGAGCTATAGCTTTAGCGAAGGAACCAAGGTCCCATCAGAAGTCCAGACACATCTTGAGGCGGTATCACCTGATCAGGGAGATCATTGATCGTCAGGAGATCGAGGTTCGGAGAGTTGCTTCAGAAGAGAACATTGCTGATCCATTCACGAAGGCCCTTCCTCAGATTCAGTTCGAGAGGCTGCTCGAGATCATTGGTCTGCGATATGCCAGTACATGGCCCTAGTGCAAGTGGGAGATTGTTAGTGTTTATGCCCTAGAAGGCCATTACTGTATCATACTAGCTTGTATATTACTTAATGGAAGCTTGGGATATTCACATGTATATAACAGTCTTGCTAAACATGGTAGTATGCTACTTGGTTTTTCTATCTTAATATGTGAGTGTACGTATTGATAGAGCTCTTAGGATCTTGCTTGTCTACCAGCGTTGTGATGGCAGTCACACTAGTGGGGGCTGGGTAGTCTACAAGCACATCCTTATTCAGGTCCCCGGTCGTTGGATTATCGAGACAGAGCATCGATACTCCGGAGTAGACTGGTGTGTACGTTTCTCATCCCAGTTGGGGAGATGGTCTGTCCCACAGCCGTCAGTACGTCGTACTGGAGATAGTATACAGGTGCTCGTTAGGTTACGGGTACACCGGACAGGACTCACAGGGAACTGTTGGTTGGTTTGATACCAGTCGTCAGTAAACAGTTCCCAGGTGACATGAGTACAGCGTAGTCCGCAGACTTGACACTGCTACTTCGCCTCGAGTGTGTCCCACTTTTCTTAGATTGCTACCCTACCACGGCTCAAAGGAGTCGTGCAAACAGGTGGCAGTTGGGTGCAGTCCCGAGCACTTGGAGGCAGTGGCGGTTAGACAGGATTCGTCCCTCCCGGTATTGGGAGTAGATATCGTGCTGTGTCAGAGAGCCATTACGCAAAGTCCCTGGCCAGGGCAAGCGAGATTTGCTGGTAGGTTCCAGTAGTTTCTCAGGGTGTAATGGGCTTCACTCCGACACGACTTATACCGCTATTAGGGGACTGACGCTTGCCGCCCCCCTAGGCCCGATATGCGATAGTCTTGGACGAACGGACCGGACTGTATGGAGATTGTCACATCAGACTCAGTAGGAGTTCGGATGGGTTTACTCATCGGCCTTCTTATCGACAACTACCTGGGGACCGTTACGTACAGCTAGTGCCGCTTGCGGTCTGTGGTTAAACCCACTGCCAGCGTAGTAGTCGAGTCTCTAGAGTCCCACACAGAGAGTTTCCTACTCCAGGCGAAACGATTTAGAGGTTGCATGGTTTTGCGACAAAGGGTTCGGACGCATACGTGCGTTTACGCGCGTACGACTTTCGGACAGTTTTTTACCAGTCGGCTTTGGTTTAAGCCAGTTACTGGTATCCGGTTATTGGATTTTTATAGTCTAAAGTTTTTCCGTATTTTTTGCGGATCGGAGGGGCGTTCTCGTAATTACTCGAGAAGCTTCTAGAAGATGTGACTAAGGAGGTTTCTTTTGGATAAGAGAGTGAGTCATGGTGGTGATTCATTCATTTCATTAATGCACATTTATTGCTTAATGACTCATGCTAATGAATCACCACTAGATATTTCATGAAGCATGCTTATTCATTTCTTTTTATTCATTATTGAAAAATAAGAATGCTTCATAATATTATGATACACTCTCTCTCTTCTCTCATTATCTTATCTCACATTCTCTCTCCTCAAGCTCTCATCTTCAAACCCTAATCCTTAATCCTCATGTGTTGAGATCAAAGGATTAGTTAGACTAAACAATCCATAACCTACACTCTACATCATCCTTTCATCTTTGATTAGCAATCAAAGTTGATTAGTTACCTCAAGTTAGAGGTTTAGCTTGGAGTTTCGCTCTCGGGTGGATCGTCTACTACCTAGAGAAGGTCGAGGAGAACAAAGGAGGACACAAAGACGAAGGACTAGTTTCGATCGGTATAATCCCTTAACACTATAGTTTAGTTTAGCTATGTGTTTGGTTATTATTTGTTTAGCTTCGATTCAAGCGGTTAGTCGATGTTCGTTGTTTAAACTTGATCGTTTTTGAAAATTCCGCCTCCCCATAAGTACTGGGGTGTACTACATCGACTTACAGTATGCGCCTCGTCAACTGGAGCTGCAACCACTGGTGCTATGTAAGTGACGGACTGCTGCACGCTGATCGTAAGGAACAGCTGAGTAACAGGGGTGACCACCTCCTGTCGTAGCTCCCGAACGACATCAACCAATGAACTCATCGTCTGGCGGAAGTCCTGCATCTCTACCAAAAGTCTATCCATAGTATAAGTCGTAGGCTGATCCGTCTGCACCTGTGCAACTAGAGTGCCATCCTGGTCAGTACTCGTCTCACCCGAGCTAACTCTGACCTCGGCCCTCGCTGCATCGCTCTGAGTCCCCATAGTCATCGGCGGCAAGGCTATAAATAGATATAAGATGAGATTCGATAAGAATGAGGAATTCGAATCTCAAAGATATGAATCATCAAGGAAGGAATGTCAAGCAAATTGTACTTAGGTCACTTAATACAAAGTACCGCGCTGTGGGTATGCTGCAGACATACACACACTACGTTACTCTGCTTAAGCTACCTACTCCATCATACTAAGGTCATCCTACACTCCGAAAGGTAAAACCTAACGCTCTGATACCAACTTTGTCACGGCCCAAAATTTGCCCGTGACGGCCCTAATACTACGCAACGCCTAAAGACGCAACGTAGTAAAAGAAAGCCAAACCCAGAAATCTAAACCAAGAAAAATACTGAAAAGATAATATAAGTTTAGAAACAATTGTAATCGCAACCCAAATTCTTTAAAAGTCTTACTTTCCTTCTTTAAAATTTTATCAACACCCCCTTTTTGTAAAGACAAGTCAAGAAGAATGCAACGCAAAAATAATGACAGTAGAGGAAAAGCTGTATATAAAAGACATCAAATCCACAATAATACATGCTAACGTCCTCACCAAGTCTCTATGTCCACAAATACAATAGTAGATGGAGAGAGAGAGTACAATATACAACGAAGGTATAACATAAAATACAGATAACCGTCTAACCCACCTAAGCAAAATGGTACTGTGAGCTTGGTGCGGTATCTGTAACAAAAGGTGGTAGCTGGATAGCTGAATAGAGGAATAGCCTGCCTCGACTACTCTGGGGAACAACCTGAAACACCTGTGGCACAACGGGGGTGAGTTGCCAACTCGTGAATAGTATAAAACATATGCAGGTAATCGCAGGAATGCACGTACAGCATGAATCTAAGATATGCGATTACAGTAGTAATATGTCATGCAATGCTGAAATAAGAGAGTACACTAGCAGGTACAATCAATATGTGAAGCAATGATGGCATGATAAAAGTATGCAATAACTATGCAATAGAGATATGAGGAAGCAATTATGCAACTATCATAAGGGTACACTACAAGTACTACCAATATATGAATCTGTGCATAAGGTAGGTAATGGTGAGGTATAGGGTGGAATATGTCATTTCCCACGGAAACCTGACGTCGTGGCAGGATCACAATCCAACAAGATACTCCAATCCCAAATCCTCAAACCAACCCCCACATTGGTCACTCACATCATATAAATCTCACATCTCTTCAATGTACAATATCGAGTAATCTCCTATATCCCGAATATACAAATCACCAATCACATAGGTATATCCAATGTCCAATCCCAATGAATCACCTAGTATCCCAAGTCCAATCTCAAGTAAGAATCTAACATCCTAAAGTTATATATATGTACAGAAATAAATATGATGGGGGCAATACACATATATTAGCGTCCCATACCACTAATATTGGTGTAAGGGTATATATAACAACGGCTAAATCCCCTGTTATATATACAAAAAGGGGTTAAAGAAATATCATGAAACCGTGTGCCAAGCATCGACACAGAAATCCTCGTATATAGGGCTCCATCAGTCCGGATCAGCCCACGGGGTCCGTCTGCAGTGTCGGCCCTCGGCCCCGACAGTACAGGTCATCCCGCATCCATCACTCTACTCTGGCCAGTAGCCTCCGGGCAACTGCCAGGTCCAAACAATCACCGGTAGGTACTCGCCCGCCTCCAGGCTCAATCGGCAAACCCATCGATCTTCTTGCCGAGGGGAACCATACCGGGCCCCACCATGTACCCTCATACGGCAACCACACATCGTATGGAGTAGAAAATCAGCACCGATAAAACTCATGGGGGACGCTCAAATATCATATCAAGGAAACCGGGTTGTTACATGTATGCATAATTTCATGAACTCCCGCGGTTCCCAAATCCCGAAAACATCATATAAAATCCAGATAAAAACAATGCATAAATCCAGGAATAATGTATGCGATATATCTGAATGCGAGCAGGTAAACACAAGTATATAGCTGAACTAGATGTATGCGAAATCAAGATGAGGTACAGCTAAGTAACATCAGTAAATGTAAATATGCGACAACAACTGAATATGTGTCTAACATACAGGTGTAGCAATGTATAGGTATCTACCTTTAGGAACTGATGTCGTATACCCCCCTGGGTATAAGTAACATATGTAGGAACTCCCTCCCGGTATAGGTAAAATATGTAGGAGGTATACCTGTAGCTGTATCGCAAAGTGAAAATATACCTATCACTAAAGGTATGATACACTATAGGTATACCGATAAGCTAGATGTCATGTGTGGCAAGCAATAGTAGCTATAAGGGGTAGTGTGTGACATGGCAATTATTGACGGTGTGTGTGTAGCATACAATCCGTGCTCGTGCAACATGAACCGTCAATAATGTGTGCAGTGTCCTACGGCTGCTAGTCACAGTATATAATTATATCTAGGAAAAGCAGTAAGGCGCAATTCTACAATGACGTAGAAAGTGCGACAGGTAATTGAATCCTAGCCCAGACGCATAACGCCATGCGGGCGATTCCCCTGTAGATGTTAAATCTACTCACCTACACTCCACGCTGGGTGAATCCTACCGTCTGCTCCCTCTGTAGTGGTGTCTGCAGTCCCTGTCTGCAAACCTGCAAATAAGACATGGAAATCACATATAAGCCAAGATATCTCGCGAAACGCGATATCGAATCGAAACGAGAAACTCGCGTCGCGAACTAAACGCGCGTGTGCACGATACGCTGAATCGTGTGTGTACGCGTCTAAAACCCATCGCGACACGCCGCGATACGCTGGATCACAGAACCCATTCACGTATCGCGCGTATCGCGCAAACACAACGAAACACAAAAGCGATATAAGATCCCAGATTTTCCTACAGGTAAGATATTACAAAGCTAGACATACCAAAGACCTAGAAAACACAGAAGGGAACCCTACGACAAAACCCCAACATCCCTCTCCCCTTCCTGGCCGCAAATTGCGGCCAGAATGCCAAAATTGGCGGCCTGAAATGGGTCTGGTGGGTTCGTGTTCAGGTGGTGTGCTCTAGACCTAGGTATCATGTCCCAGTCTTCTCAATTTTACACTGCAAGGTCCGGGTCTATAGCAGATCACAAATGTCACAAATATCACTTAAAAACACCAATTTGCACAATTTAAGAAATCTATGGTATTTTAGTGAAATCTGGGGATTTCTCAGTTGAAGTGGCCTAATTAGCACTTAATTAACCTAGGGTAGCTAACCAATTCAACAATTTACCACAATTCCACTTAAACACCATAACCTAGCATAAAATAGCTAATTTAGCACTAATCGAAGCAATCGATGCACAACTAAGCAAACCAAGCAAACTAGGGAAACAAGTTTGGAAGTATACCTCATACTTGACCCTAGGGAGCTGCTGGGACGTGAAGAAGTGAAGGGAAGGGGCTGCACTTGGTCCTTGCTGTTGCTGCTGCTGCTTCTGCTGCTTCTTGCTGCTGCTTCTGCTATTGCTGTTGCTGGGGCAGCTGCTGCTGTTGCTAAAGATGATGATGATGATGTTGTTGTCGTAGCTGATGTTGTTGTTGCTGTTGTGAAGATGATGATGATGATGATCCCTGCAGCTGCTGCTGCCACTGCCTGTTGCTGCTGCTTCTTCTCTCTCTCTCTCTCTCTGCAGTGAGTGTGTGTGTGTGTTTGTGTTTGAGAGAGTGAGAATGAGGGAAAAGAGAAAGAGAAATGAGTGCAAGGCTACAACCCCTCCCTCTCTCCTTCTCTCTCATCATTAATGAGGCATGGGTCACCCATGCTCACCATGCCCCCTCTGTCTCACACAAAGTCAACAATCAAAACACTAAAATTCTTTTGCAAGAATAAATCATTTTCCATATCATTTCCTAATAACAACCATGCATACTATTTAACCCAAAAGCACTTAAACCAACTTAACACTAGATTAAGCAATGGTTAAACCACAATTTACATCCTAGTTTACATGCACAAGTGTGTGTGTGCCTAACAAAAATATAATAAAATATTCAATAAATAGGATAAAATATTTAAAAACCAATTTGGTAAACTTTTTATTAAAAACCATATATTAAAATAAAATTAGCTACAAAACATATTCTAAGGTGTTACACTACGATATCTGGCGATTGGGTGTCATGACTGCTTTTCTAAATGATGTTTTAGAAGAGAGAGTCTGTAAGTACACAGTCAGAGGGCTTCGTAGATAATGGGAGCAGCGGAAACGTGTGCGAGATGTTTTATATGATAAAGCAGGCATCGCGGAGTTGGAACATCTGTTTTGATGTGGTAGTCAAAGAGTTTGACATCATCAAAATGGTAGATAAACCTTGTATATACAAAAAGGTAATAGGGAGTATGGTGGTGATCCTCGTAGAGTACGTGGATGAAATACTCTTGATAGGGAAGGAGTTTCCTATGCTACGCTCGGTCAATCTCCACTTATCACAAGGATTCTCCATAAAAGATCAAAGTGATACATACTAAATCCTGGGTTTTGGATCTATGAGATAGATCTAATTGGATGTTAGGATACTCACCAGTTGTAGTGAGATGGTATCAATTGATCCTGGGGAGAATCACTGGAAAATTTCCAGAGTGATAAGGATGACTGAATGTCATTCACAGGCATTGTCTTTACCCTCGGTGAAGGGACGGTATGTTGGAAGAGTTCCAAGCTAGATACCGTGGCATACTAGATGATAAAGGTTGGATACATCGCTACCAAAGATGCTACCAAAGAGGCAGTCTGGGTGTATATTAGTTCATGATATGAACTTCGTTCCTCCCATTGTGTGACAATGGAGTTGTGGCTTATGCCAAGAAACGCCTGTCCCATCAGTGATCCAGACATATTCTAAGGCAGTGTCACCTGATCGTGGAGATGGTTGATCTCCAGGGGATCTAGGTTAGGAGAGTAGACTCAGAGGACAACACGGCGGATCCACTCACGAAAGGCCTTTTCCCAGAGAGAGACTTTTATGGGATGGTTGAGTATGAGATACTACAACCACTGCTATCAGATGGCCCTAGTGCAAGTGGGAGATTGTTAGTTATATGTATGCCCTAGAGGCCATTACTATACATAGGATGTATATTGTAGTGGATGCTTGGACATATATAGGGATGACTTTATTGCTCGATATGATAGTATGCTATCTGGTTACTCTTTACCTTAACGTGTACTCTGATTGTCTCTCTGTTACATGTTGGTAAAGCCCTTAAGATGTGTACTTGACTACCTGGACTATGATGCGGATCATACTAGTGGGGACGTGGTAGTCCATAAGTACATCCTTCAAAGTCCCTAGTCGTGGGTGTATCGAGACGGGGCATCGATATACCAGAGTAGACTAGCATGTAGCTTCTCGACCCATATAGATGGACGATGGATGATCCCATATCCATTGGTGTTTGACATCAGAGATGATATACGGGTGCTCAGTAGAGACTGGGTATACTGGACGGACTCTCCGAGAACTCCCAGATGGTATTATACCTTACGTCAGATGGCAGTTCTCTGGTGACACTGGTGCAGGTTAGTCTGTAGACCCGAGATCGTCATAGAGACTTGTGTGATTCCCACTGTGCTTTGATTACCACCTTACCATGTCCAAGAGGGCATGCAAAACGGTGATTTTTGGGTACAGTCCCGAGTCACATGGAGGCAATGAGCGATAGGAGGGGTTTCATCTCTCCCGGTATAGGGAGTTGATGTTGCGCAGTGCTCGATTGGCTATAACAGGAAGTCCTTGGCCAAGGCTGCTTTAGGGATTTACTGGTAAGTGTTACCAGTAGTTTCTCGACCCGTTATGAGCCTCATATCGACACGACTTATCGAGTTATTGGGGTCTGACGTTTACCACCCCTAGACAAGATATGCGACATATCAGACGAACAGACCGGATTGTACGGTAGTGTTACTGGTTGGATTCACAGGAGTGTGAGCGGGCTTGCTCGTTGATCTTCTGATCGCTCAATACCCGGGTGGCCGTTACGTTTAGCAGACCGCTTGCGGCTTGTGGGTGTTTGATATGATCATCACCTGCTGCCGGCGTATTGACGAATCTTTAGAGTCCTACACAGGGGTTTCCTGGCTCAAGCGAAACGGAGTAGGAGCGCATATGTGATATGTGCGGGACCGAGATTGATACGATATGAGATACCGTATTCTATTCTTGCGATTTATGACATTCATCGGTTGTATGGATATAGCCGGGTTATCGGATCAAGTGTTGATTCGGTAAGTTGTTACTTTTGATATTAGTCGGTTATAACCGGATTATTAAATCAAGAGTTGATTTAATAATTTAATGTATAATTATATATTTGATATATTACATTACATTAACTAATATTAGCTCACTTAAGATTTATTTTCTCACTAGTATGTGCACATTGTTTATATGTGATATATGCAAGTGTACATGTATGTATCATTCTTGATGATACACACAAGATGGGTGTATGAGACTTATACTAAGATTAGGGTTAAGATTAAGGTTATTGGATTATCTTAAGATTTAACAAATGAGTTAAACTTAGTCAATGTTGTCAAGCTTGAAGAAGCTTGGAGAAACTTTCACAAAGTCCACTCTTTTGTCAATTCTCTTGATATTTCTTTAACCTAACCCTTAAACCTCATACCTTAGTTAATTATCTACATGAGTTAAGCATGAGGGCTTAACTCAACCATGGGTGAATTATTCAAGAGGAGATAAGTTTTCATTTGGATGAAAAATTCACTTCTTCTTCTTCTTCATCAAGCTCCTTGAAAAGCTTTCTAGCTCTAATGGTGCCTTGAAGAAAAATGTGAGAAAATCAATTTTAAAGTGAGCAACCTTCCTACTTCATCATCCTCTACTACTTGCTTTTTAGTAGAGGGTGTTCTCTTCACAAAGTTCTCGACCTAGTGAAGGAATAGCTTGAGTTAGTGTCTCCCCGACATATATCATCTTCGGCCTCGAAGTCAATGACCTAGCCCGATCATTTCTCCGACGAAACCATCGCTAGAGTCCATGATCCGATGATCACAGCGGAGGGACGTCAACACGGAGCTAAAGAAATGGTGGAGCGGATCTACAAAGGTTGTAATCCCTTTCACTTAGCAATAAAGTTGTTTACTTGCTTGCTTTTCGCCTTTACTTCTAGTTAACGATCTATATTAGGGTTTCTCGGCACCGGAAAATTTTTGTTTGGCATGGTTGATGCCTTGTGGAACCTCTTGAGTGTGCTTAGTAACCCTACATGTTTTGTATATTGAAAACTGTATTTTGATTTAGAACGTAGATACTATTACACAGTGTAGCTTCTGCAAATTAAGGTAAATGTTCATGATATTTCTATCTAGTACAAAGTTATATCCATCTTTATCAAGTTAAGAAACTGATATGATGTTACAAAGCATGGAAGGTATATGGTAGCAGTTGTTTAAAATCATAGTATTGCCACTTGGCAATACTAGGTGATATTCACTGATGGTAGCAGCATTAACTTGTGCCCCGTTCTCTACTCTGAGGGACATATCACCAGGTCCAACTATCCTACTTTTTCTCAGTCCCTGCAATAAATTACAGATATGAGATCCTGATCTGGTATCTAATACCCAGGAGGTAGGACTGACCAAAAAACAGTTCTCAATAACAAGAACACCTGAAGGAGAAGTAATAATATGCTTCTTCTTTGCTAGTGTCATCAATGAATTCATGTAATCCTCTTTCCCTTGCTCATACTCATGACAGTTGTCATAAGTTAGAGCTGAACCAACGTTCCCCATCCCCAAATAAGAATCCGGGTCGGTCAAGTCATACATTTTATTATCTTGATTAAGGCGTGACATGGTTACTACCCGGAGAGAGAGAGAAAAGAAACACTCAGCGTGCGATCTTGCAAGTTTAGGTTGGTTATTAGTTTATCTAAACAGGATGACTCCTACCGTTTTCTCGAATTCTCCTTCAAACCTTAAAAAGAGAAATAGTCGAGATTATTAACACCTTACAAGTTCGCTAACCATTCAGCCGGGTGGGTGTTGGTACTCCGAGGGAGCTTTCCCGCGCTCTCGCACGGGCCTAATTAAAATAAACCTCGTTTTCGTAGACACCTTTCTAGACACCTAATAGGTTAGTTAATTGTGAAGTGAAAAATATTTCCTAAGAGTAATCCTGATCATCAGTGGGATCGGAATCCAACTATTATTGCGTGATAACCTAGATAGAATACTCTTTAGTCACCACACTCCAGAAGGTATGCAACACTAGCAAGTTTCCTGTATATTTGAAACTCCCGATGTGGATTTTGCCCCTAGGACCTTAACGAAAAATCAACAAATCAAAAGATCCTAGTCAAGTTCAACTTATCGTTATCCAAGATTGCATTAGACCCACCCACATGACCCTTGACGAATAATCAACAAAGTCATACGACTGTCCTAATCAATCACATTATCTATGCTACAAACAATCATTACATAGCTACCGTACACTACGTCTTGACGAATAATTAACAAACGTAACACGAATATTAAGTACTAATTATCTGAAATGACGGAGGGCTACGGCTGGTTTTTGGCGAAAAACCTTTAACATAATGAACTTAATATCGTTGAAGGAACCAAGTAGTTTTGAAAAAGGAGTGGTTTATGCTCCGCTTGTGAAAACTGGTGGTTTTGAAGAAAACCGAATAATTTATAGCAACATAAACTTTTGCTCAAGAGATCACTCCCCGTGAAGGGATATAGGCTCTTGCCTTTATGAATGAGGTGCGGGATATTAATGACCGAATACAGCTATGCAAAGCGAAAGAATACGACTATAGTTTTTCGAAAATTTGTTCCAACATCTTTTAGATTTATGTTTCCTTGCATTAATCAAAATTAATGCGGTCCCATCAATTAAAACCTATCACACCATAAAAGAACGAAAATACAATGTACGTATATGCCATCCACATTCGCCACGGGGCCCCGTCATGCACCGTTAGGTTACTTAACTAACGGCAGAGCAGGGGCTGGACTAGTGATTGAAGCAGAAAAACCACGATATGTGTTATGATATGCATTCCCCTTTATTCTCTACTTACCGCAATCAAGACGGTTTCGCTTGTAGCTATCCGGTTGAGTACGAGTCATCCACTGAGAGATGGTTCGTATTGTTCGTTCTTGCTTTAGACGAGTTAATGAAGTTGTATATGTATGTGTTCAACTCTATCCTACGTGTTCGTATTTATATTCAAGTAAGCTTGTTAGGATTAAGCTTGGTTAGTAGAGTTAGGATTATTCTTGTGCTTGTCTTTTGCCATTCTTAAAATGATTTTGGGATAATAGAAAGTAGCGGGGATTAGGAGGACATAGGAATGAGATTTGCGAGTTTAAGCAAGCTTTCCAACGCTAAATCCATTCCTAGTGCCCTTTGTCCTTCCGCTACGTGCGCTTATTTCCAACCCTCGGCCAAACATACACAACCATGTATCCAATTGGGTCACAACTATATGTCACGTTGTAGTGCGCCCGAAGGACTTCTTGACTTAGGTCGCGGCTATATATCACATATAGCGCGCCTAAGGGAGGGGGTTGTGTTTGTTTTGTCTAGATTCGTTTTAAGGTGTTTGGTGAAGAGAAGCACAAGGGAGTTTTCCGTCACTTATACTAACCTTCCTTAGCCCTAACAAGTGTGGAAATTATTCACACATTTCAAAGGAAAACAAAACAAGAAAGAAGAAAGGAAAGAAAGGAAAAATACGGTTTTACAAAATGGTAGAAAGCTAACTACTTGGGCCCTCACTTAAGCAAGGGACTCCATAGAGTATCATGGCTTGAGAAAAATACGGATAAGAAGAAAAGAAAAAGAGCAACAAATAACAAAAAATAATTAAAAAAAAAAATAAAGTTACACTAAGAATTAAAATTACAATACAAGAAATAAAAATACAAGATAATAAAAAACCCTCATCTTCATTAACTTCCACTCAAGAGCTCTCACTACACTTTCATGGAGAATAGATGAAAAAGAAAAAGAAATACAAACTAAACTGCACTAAAATCCACTAAAGAAAAAACATACACACTTGGCTCAAAACTGGACAATTTATAGGCAGATAACTGAAACCCTAGGGTCATATTCTGAGCCCTAACACAATTACAAAACTACCCCCAAAATATGATCTGATGATGACTTGACATGGCAGCGGAACCGCCGCGAAAACGCCATATTTGCGGCAGAACCACGGTCGTTTGGAGGGATTGTTGTGTTGTTTTTTCTGGGCTCCTTGTGTTGCATTGTTCTTCTCTTTTACAGGTACAAAATTGCAAAATGGTTCCAAGATTTCTTCAGATTTTCAACAGTCCAAAATGGCTTCACTTTTAATTCATTTGACCTTTCTCTCCCTCGAGCTCCGCGCACCCATTGAATTTTGTGTTGCCCCTCTCGTGCTCTGTGGTTGACCGAGACATGAATGAACACTATTATTTGTCTTGTCTCATGAACTGGTAAGCGGTACTGGACTGATGCGGATGACCGGAACCCGAATTTTATCTGTCTGTGGCAGATGTTCTGGATTTTGGCGTAACTGTGGAGATTTTGTATGATTTGCGTTATTTTGGACTGGGAAACTGTAACCTGTAAATATGTAGCAAACACGGATCAAAAGCACCTGCCTATAAACAAACGAGCAGAAGAATTTGCAGTATTAAATGCAATATTCTGGTATGAACAAATACCCCCAAACTTATCTTTTGCTCGTCCCGAGAAAAACCAATTATTTTCAAAAATTCCTAAGCTCACTTTCATAGGCATCACAGTTGCACTTAGCATGTGCAACAATCCGTTAAACCTCTAAGTATCCCTAGTAGGAGGAGTGTTGTCTCCTGAGGGTTTTCAGCAGATACTACCCACAAAATCCCATCAAGCTAGTTTCATAAGTTAACGTCGATTCTACTCCTACAGTTTATTATCTAAGTTAGAAACTCTATCATCCTAGGTTAGAAATATCCATCCCTTATTTTTCACACCTCCTATTTATTCAACCTAAGATCCTATATGTTTTACAGTTTAGAAAGATCTCGGTTTCTCTTAAGTTTTTCTTCTAAAGCGCAGTCTCCAATCCGGAATTTTTATCAACTTTACGGAAAACATAAGTCTTATTTTTTATCTCTATCTTTCCTTCAAATATCAAACGTATACCCCCACGTGTGTGTAAATTTTCACCCCTACACTTAATAATTCAATTCAAGCTATAGTACCCTTGCCCTAATACCTAATACCACTTCATTTCATTAATGGTGGACGGTTTTGCTCACACACCTTTCTTGCGACTATTACTGCTTCCTGAGGCACTAATCAGCCGATTACTGAATGTGTGAGCTTAAACCATAAATAGCAGTTTTCAGGTCTTGTAATTATTTTTTTCTTTCTCTTTCTCTTTTCTTTCTCTTTCTCTTTTCTTTTTCTTTTCAAGACCGGAAATATTTTTCAATGATACTCTTTTGGTGGTTAGCTTTAAATACCGTTTTTTCTTTCATTCTAGGCTTTCATGCAAGAGTATTTCTATGTATCCTCTACTATCCTAAGTTTCAAGGTGCGTGTAAGTGCGATTTGTAGGGTATATAATTTTTGAATTTGTACTCAAGAATAGGAACTATTTTTCAGACATATCATTCAATAAAGCTTTCAATACTTTCCCTTTATTTTGATTTAACTCAAGAACCGAACTCAAGATTACCTACTTTTAAAAAAAACTGTAAGGACATATATTTACCAAGGTTAAACAGAAGGAGGGTTATTTTTAGGGTTTTCAACTCATAAACCTAGGATTTATTTATTTCTGACGTATCAACTAAATTTTTGGAATAAAAATCTAAGTTACCCTACTAGCTAAGTTGATGACAAAGTTTTTATATTTTTGTAATTTTTTTTGATTTTTGTGGGTTTTTAAAATAAGTATGCAAATGCAAAATATACACATGAATGCAAAGATAGAAAGCTTACCGAGCACACCCCGAAACTTAAACTTGACAGTGCCCTCACTGTCATGCTACACCAAGAGGGTCAAAATTGTCCGTGCTCCCTTGTTTTTTTTGTTTTGTATAAAACAAAAAGCAAACAAAATATATATACACAAAAAAGGGTCCCCCCAAACTTAAGTGAAACAGTGTTTCCACTGTTTAAGCGTTAAGGTCAGAGTTGGGGGGAGAGAACAGAATCAATCTACACAAGGCCTTACACAGGCCAAAAATTAACACCAACCATTCAAACATTTTATCGTGATAATGTGCAGGTTGGTGAAAGAATGCATAGAGGAAAGAGATGAAGAATACGCGAGACCGTGTGTGGATGGAAGCGGGATACGGTCTCGGTAGAGGAGACGAATGGCAGAGGGGAAAAAGAAATAGAATACAAACTTGAGGGTGGAAATGGAGTGAATAAATTAGTACAATTTGTAATGATCGAAGTGAAAAAATGGATTGTACCAATCTATTAACAAGTCGAGAAATGGGGTCAAACCTTTCAAGATTCGTAAGAAAATATGGGTCGACCGAACTTGGTGAACCAGATGTAAGAAATGAAGGTGATACGACATCTTGCAAAGTGGGAACGATGGAATGGTTGGAAGGAAGTGATCGAAGAATGGTATCGGTTAAACGTTCAGGAGGGCGGTCACAGTCAATGGAAGGGACATGATGAATTGGAAAATCTGACTCATCTAGTAAAACTGCTTCATCCTCAATGCTATCCTCAAAATTCTCCTCAAAATTCAGCTCATCCATGCATTTGTCATCAATTTCTAGACACATATGGAGTTCGGGAAAGACGGTTAATGGTTCGGGATGATGTCCACATGGAAGTGAAAGGACATGATGAATTGGTGAGAAAAACTCATCCAAAACCGTGGGTTCATCATTCAAAATATTCCCAGCGTCGATATCCTCAATCAAGTGAAAGTCAAATTTCTCAGACACCTTATCAAGAGCATGGTTTTCAATCAATTCTGGTTCCAGAGTGGAGGTGTAGAGATCATCGGGATTGGGTGTGGTTTCACTTGAAATGGACCCTTCACAATCGGGTAAATCAAACACTACAAACTTGCACAACTCATCAAACGTTCTATCTTCAATTGATGAATCATTTAGGACATTCGATAGACTTTCGAAACTGGAATTGTGGAATTCAATTTGCAACGGGTAGGTTTGATTTGGAAGGGTGTAATGCTTACTCTCACTACTCAAATTCTCAAACTGTCCCATCGCCTCATCATACATTGGAAAATTCGGACCTAGTTGGAAACTAGCTGCCAGTTCGTTAGGCTGTATGAGGGCGGACATAAATGCATTCAATTCCTCCATCTGTTGGCATGAAGCTACCCGAAATTGTTCTAATGACTGTTCAAGGCTAGACATGGGTTGTGAAGGGGTTTCAGTAAAAGAATCAAATTCGTATGGATATGTGAAACTCCCAAATGGCTGTTCAGAAGAAATGTCTAGGGAAGGTGTAAAAGTCGGGTAGGATTGATAAGAATCGGATGGATGAGAAAAATAGACAGGATTAGGATCAACATTATGATAAGAAGATGATTGGAATTGTTGTCCTAACAAATTTGGAGTGGTGAAAGGAGTGAAAGATCGGTTACGAGATTGTTCAATTCCGTCAGCAATGGACATGGGTTTCGGAGTCGCAACTTGACTTTCAAAAGGGGTATCAACGTAAGAAGGTGGGAGAGGTTGAAACGGTTGATACGAAGTGTATTAAAGAGTCCAATTGTTTGTCCTAGATGCGTCTATTCGATCTCTCAAAGAAATTTTGGGCATGGATGGATCGTTCGAAGTTCGACTAAAGTAAGAGCCGTAAGAAGAAATGCCTGGTTGTGGATACCAAAGTTCGGCAAGAGTTGGTCATTTTGGGGTACCTATGTTATGAAAAGAGTGGAGGGTGGAAAGTGCGTGAATTTTTATAAATTTTTGATATTTTTTTGTTTTTGGAGTTTTTGAAATTTTTTGTTCGGTTTTAGAAAAAACACGGAATTATGGGACTAAATTTTATACAAGCTGAATCACAATCACAATATGCACAAACAATACCTAGAGCTAGAGTCTTCAAAGTCCAGCTAGACCGCTTATAGATTTCCAAGCGACAAATTACAGGATAACCCTTGAATCGCCTCTTCACTGCCAATTGTGGCTAGGTAAGCACAAGTGAAGTAAGAAGGGTTCCGCTCACGAATCACAGTGAGACGGGCTTTCTAAAATTATCTCCTCACATGTCTAGCCTAGGCACCGCAAATTCAAGTTTAGATAAACGACCGATTCCCCGCAACCTTCACTTGTCCTAAATGAGCGCGACAAGTCCTTAAAGGTTTGGTATAGATATTTTTTTATTAACTCAAGGTAATGCGTATGTTTTTTTGTGATTTGTGGGGTCTTAGGAAGGGTGATGAAATCCCCAACCAATCTGAATTGGTGTTCAAGCCCTTAATGTCCGTATTATTATATGCAAAGTGTTTAATTAAACAAAATCTAAAACAAAAAAAAATTATTTGGCATCGGCGCAATCTGTGCAAAGAAACTTACAAAAAATACAATTCAGTGTAGTTTAGAGGAGAAGTTTAGAGCTGAGAAGAAGCCAGAAAATTTTTTGGGGCACGAAGACTAAGATCGGCCGCGGTTCCGCGGCGTTTTTGACGAGTTGGAGCTCCAAAATTGTCCTGTGCACACCTCCTGTTATGTTCTTCTGTATTAAAGCCTCTGTTTCTTGAGTTGATCACCGTACTTGCTTCAGATTTTCCTGCACACTTGCACAAAAAATATCAAAAATAACAAAATGGTTTTTTTATTATATTTATTTATTTATATATTTACAAAAAGAATATTAACCTGAATGACAAGAAAGAAAGTACGTTACCGTCTCCCCGGCAGCGATGCAATTTGATTGAAGCAGAAAAACCGCGATGTGTGTTATGATATGTGTTCCTCTTTGTTCTCTGCTTACCGTAATCAAGACGGTTTCGCTTGTAGCTAGCCGGTTGAGTACGAGTCATCCACTGAGAGATGGTTCGTATTGTTCGTTCTTGCTTTAGACGAGTTAATGAAGTTGTATATGTATGTGTTCAATTCTATCCTACGTGTTCGTATTTATATTCAAGTAAGCTTGTTTAGGTTAAGGTTGGTTAGTAGAGTTAGGATTAGTCGTGTGCTTGTCTTTTGACATTCTTAAAATGATGTTGGGATAATCAAAAGTAGCGGGGATTAGGAGGACATAGGAATGGGATTTGCGAGTTTAAGCAAGCTTTTCAACGCTAAATCCATTCCTAGTGCCCCTTGTCCTTCCGCTACGTGTGCTTATTTCCAACCTTCGACCAAACATACTCAACCATGTATCCAATTGGGTCACAACTAGATGTCACGTTGTAGTGCGCCCAAAGGACTTCTCGACTTAGATCGCGGCTATATGCCACGTATAGTGTGCCTAAGGGAGGGGGTTGTGTTTATTTGGTCTAGGTTCGTTTTAAGGTGTTTGGAGAATAAAAGCACAAGGGAGTTTTCCGTCCCTCATACTAACCTTCCTTAGCCCTAACAAGTGTGGAAATTATTCACACATTTCAAAGGAAAAAAAACAAGAAAGAAACAAAAAAATACGGTTTTACAAAATGGTAGCAAGCTAACTACTTGGGCCCCCACTTAAGCAAGGGACTCCACAGAGTATCATGGCTTGAGAAAAATATAGATAAGAAGAAAAGAAAAAGAGCAACAAATAACAACAACTACTTAACAATAACAAATAAAGTTACACTAAGAATTAAAATTACAATACAAGAAATAAAAATACACGATAATAAAAAACCCTCATCTTCATTAACTTCCACTCAAGAGCTCTCACTACACTTTCATGGAGAATAGATGAAAAAGAAAAGGAAGTACAAACTAAACTACACTAAAATCTACTAATGAAAAAACATACACACTTGGCTCAAAACTGGACTATTTATAGGCAGAGAACCGAAACCCTAGGATTATATTATGAGCCCTCACACAATTACAAAACTACCCCCAAAATATAATCTGGTGATGACTTGACATGGCTGCGGAACCGCCGCGAAAATGCCATATTTGCGGCAGAACCGCGGTCGTTTGGAGGGATTATTGTGTTGTTTTTTCTGGGCTTCCTTGTGTTGCATTGTTCTTCTGTTTTACAGGTCCAAAATTGCAAAACGGTTCCAAGATTTCTTTAGATTTTCAACAGTCAAAAATGGCTTCACTTTTAATTCATTTGACCTTTATCTCCCTCGAGCTCCGCACACCCATTGAATTTTGTGTTGCCCCTGTGTCGGTATTTAGAAAATGTATAGAAATCACAACCAAAAATATTTGACCGCAATCAATAACGGTGTCGGTTTGTAGCGCATTAGTGAGTGCGGATCGTCCACAGGGAAAGTGTAATCGTTCGTCTTTTGAATTAGATGAATCGAAACTTTAAAAAAAAGAAAAAGAACAATTCATGATTTGTAATTGAAGTTCAAGAATTAGAAAATCTAGATCTAATAACAAAAAACGATAAAATCAAGAATTGAGAATTTGATGATTTTCCAAACCAAATATCAAGAATCGAAATGAGGCTCGTAGGAATCGATCGGATCTATAGATGTGATGAAATCTTGCGATTACGTATTCTTATCCTTCGATGAATTGATACTAGATCGATGATGATCGATGAGAATTAGGGATTTTTAGTGAAACTACGGTTTCATCATTTATCCCTTGTTCCTTCGTCGATATCATTCACATTCTAGCCTCTAGTAAATTCAAGCATTGATCGTGGATCCCTAATTTCGAGCGATAACAATCAAGAAAGCATCGCAACGAAACTAGGTCGTCGATTCTTCAATTTGCTAGGGTTTACAAAACTCGTAGGACTTAAGAATCATTTTAAGATTCGTTACATCATCATTCTATTGATCGTCTCGACTCCTTTACGAGCGGAGTTCTACTCAAACATCACAATAAGAACCACAATCACAAATTGAGATCGAATCATGTTGCAAGAATTTAAAGAAAACAAGATTAAAGAATTTCACCTTTTATTTATATCAACAATTTCGTTACAATCGCTCAAGAACTACAAGAGGAAGAACTCGATCGTCGATTTGGCTTCGCTCGTCTCCTTGAGTCGCGGATCGGCTTGGATCACTTGCTCGGTGGAAGATCGGCTCCGCTCCTAAAAGGTTGAAAGCTTCTCGCTTGAATGGTACTCGGGATCTTGAATTTGGCTTTGGATTAGGGTTAGGGTTTGGCACAAGTCGTGTCACTCAACTTGTGGGTGGAAGAGATGAGAGAATCAAGAAGAAGAATTAACCCTTGATATAGGCTCCTTTTTATAGACCATCAAAACCCTAGATCTAGGATTTCAAATTTGAATTTTCCCTCCAAAAGTTTGTTAAAGAGAGCCTTCTAGATGAAGTTTGTTAAGCCGAGCCTTCTAGATGAGCCACGCGGCATTTCTACAATGTTCTGGAAGCTTGGGCCGTTAGAGGAAGCACGTGCAGAAAATATGAGCTTCTGAATCCATGAAGCCGCCGCGGTTCCGCGGCGCAAGCGGGCTCCCGCCGCGGAACCGCGACGCTTGTGAAGCCTTAGGGCTTGGTCTTCTGGTAATTGTTTGGTCTGACTTATGGGCCTTTATCTGAAATGTTGAATGTTATGTTTCCCTCTAGATTGCTACCAGATCTCAAAACTTGGAGTTGGTGTATTTTTGATCAGCTTCTTTTGGCTTTGTTCCTGCAATTTCTTACACAGACTCCGAAACAAGTGTTGCGCAATACAAGGATGATGCGATGCTTTGATAAACAGTCAATTTCCTTCATAAATGTCGGTTTTAGAGTATAACACATGCAATCTGGTATTTCAAGACTGTTTTGCTAATATGTGCAATATGACTACCGAACACTTCTAGATGAGTGCAAAAGATAGGGAAATTGCCGTGTTAAAAATGCAGTATTTTCGACTGATCAAATTCCCCCAAACTTATTTTCGATCGTCTCGAGCGAACTGTTTTATTAAAAGGAGAAGGAGAAAATAAAGAAAGAGAAAAACTAACTAGCACACTTTCGTAGGCAACATGATTGCACTGAGCACGTGCAACAAGCCTTTAAACCTCTAGGTGTCCCTAGTAGGAGGAGTGTTGTCTCCTGAGGGTTTTCAGCGGATTGCACCCACAAAATCCAATAATAAAAGGAAGGCCATGAATATTACATTTAAAGAAAAGAATTGTAAAAGAAAGACCTTGAAAATTAGGGTTTCCAACTAAGCTAGCTTTTCGGTTATCATGAGCCCTATCTTAATAGTCATGAAAAGATGTCAGAAATCACGTCCTCCCTCAATAAAACATCGTCTTATTTTTCATTCCTATCTTTCTTCCAAACATCGATCATATAACCCTGCGTGTGTGTAAAGACATCCCTACACCCGGAGAATTCAATTCAAGCTATCATACTCTTGCCCATCAGCCTCAATACTTTTTAATTAATGAATATTTAGATGAAGTTGCTCACACACTTTCATGCGACCGTTAATACTTCTTGAGGTACTAACCGACCGATTACTCATGTGCTTGCTTATTTGGTGTATTTTCCTCGTCTTGCACCACCTAAGGCTTAGCAGTGACTCCCAGACCAGTTGGCCTTAGGGCACTCGGTGAAGAGGCACCCTCGCTATATTTTTTTATTGCTGCCTTGGCGATAACAAAACCAGTGTCCATTTTTCTCACCATTATATATATATATATATATTTTATTTCCTTCATACTTTGGCTTTTAGACAAGGGCATTTCAAGGTATCTTCTACTATCCCGGGCTTCAAGACGTATATAAGTGCTAATAGCAGGGTATCAACATTCAAAATGTTTGGCTTCCAGAATAGAAACTATTTTTCAGACTTATTTTTATCCTCAGATTAGTGACTTCCTTCATCTTACTAACCCTTAGGACAACAGCTCATAACAACTTATTACTAGTTCGTTTAAGAAAACTTCTAATTTTCTTGGTTTTCTTAAATTTTTCAAATCTTTTGAATGTAATTTTTCACTATCTAAACTTTTATTATCTTATTTATGTACAATTTTTTTTATATTTTTGAAATTTTTAAATTTTTATAGGTTTTGAAAATGTTTTGTGCTTATGCAAAGTGATATGCAAATGATGCGAAAATAAGCACAAACCTCCCCTAAACTTGTTTTCAACGGTGTCATCACTGTTGCCATCCGCTAAATCTCAAAAACCTGTAAGCCTGGGAGGAAATTTATTAGTGGGGGTAAAATATTTAAGTGAAGAACCTCCCCCAAACTTATTCTTGGCTCAAAATTTTGTAAAAATTTTCTTTTCAAGAGCCAGATTACACCCCCCCAAACTTGAGTTAAACAATGTTAATCTTTGAAAATAAATCACATGAGGGGGTCAAAAATCATTGGTCAATGCCAGCTTTGCAAAGACCGATGGTTAACACCAACCATTCAAAATTTTTATCAATGCAGTGCTCTGGTTGGTGGAAGAAGAAGTGGGGAAAGGGTAAGTGGTGGAATAGAATGTGTGTGCGTCTCATTTTGGAGAGACGATGCAGTGAATGTGATGGATTACTCGCAATCTTTTTACAGTTCAGAAGAAGGGGTGGAGGATCAATTTCATTGATTGGGAGATGATTCATCTCAACACCCGTGTCATTCAAAAATACGAGTTCATCAGCGAAGATCTCCTCAAAAGTTCCATCTATACCCCGATGAATAATGCCATCACAAAGTGCGGGGTGATCTTCATACTCTAAAAACAGTTCATAATCAGTGTTAATTGTTGACCCGGACATCTTGGTGGAAGAGTCCGTATGTGTATGATACATAGTTGGGTCAAACAATAACGTATGAAAAGAGTCTAGATCGGTATCAGGAGGATCATCAAATTCGCTGCTGTCGACATCCATTAAGTCGACAGAACAGACCTGAGCTGTAGGTTCGGAGGGTACACTTCCCAACTTGTAAATGTTTAGCTCAATTGACCTATTCCCGAAGGATAGGGTCATAGAACCGTTACGACAGTTGATGATAGCGTTGGAAGTGGCCAAAAAGGGGCGACCTAAAATCACCGGAATTTGATTCCGTGGGTTCGCTACAGGCTGTGTATCAATTACAATAAAATCCATAGGGAATACAAATTCCCTGATTTTTATTAACACATCCTCCAGTTCACCCCTAGGTTTGGTGATTGATCGGTCAGCCATCTGGAGAGTTATGCTCGAGGGCTTTAACACTCCGATACCTAGTTCCTCATAGACTGAATATGGAAGCAAGTTAACACTAGCGCCAAGGTCAAGTAAAGCACGGTTGATGTGTTTTTCCCCGATAGAAATAGAAATAGTAGGACAGCCGGGTCCTTACATTTCCGTGGTAGTTGTTGGGGAAAAGCCGTGTCTACAGTACTCGACATGAAATTTTTTTAGGCACTTGAGTCTTCCTCTTCCTAGTGCACAAGTTCTTAAGAATTTTCGCATAGGACGGAACTTGTTGAATAGCATCTAGGAGAGGGATGTTGATGTTAACTTCCTTAAACATGTCCACAAGCTTCTCCATTTGGGCATCATGTTTATTGGGCCTCAACCTATTTGGAAATGGAGCTCTATCAATAAGTGTTGGGTCCAACATTTGTGGAGAAGTTTGTGGGGGTGGAAAAAATGAGGTGGGTAGAGGGTTCGAGCCTTTGGGAAAACGAAGAATAGGCTCGGAAGAAGAAGGTACATTAGACGATATAGGGTAAGAAGTAGAAGTGTGAGAGGAAGTGGAAGTGGAAGCCGGGGTGTTAATGATCAATTCATCATTATCAATTTGTTCACCCGAATTATTGTCTAGCACTCTTCCAGATCTCAACGTTGTAAAAGCATCCACATTTGTGCAATATGAAGGTCCAGGATCAGGTAAGGGTTGAGATGGAAGATTCCCTTTTCTCTAGCACTTATTTCGGCTGTTATTCGTTCAATTTTTGCTTCCATTGATTTAATATTCTCATTTTGAGTGAGAATGGTCTTTATCATATTATCGATGGAAGATTGAAAACTTGCCGACCTTTGGATGGATTGTTTCATGAAACTAACCAAGGTTTGTACTAGTGCAGAGGTATTATCAGTACCGGCCAATTGCAAAGAGTTTTCATGTGGAACAAAAATGTTGGCCGGATTTTGGAAGTTCTGTGATTGGTAGGGGTGCTGACTCAATTGAAGTGGTGGCTGTTGTGGTGGAAGAGCCCTTTGGAAAGTGTTATGATTTAGATCCTTGTATTGAGGTTGGTGTTGGATCCAAGAAAAATCAGGGTCATTCCTCCAATCTTGATTATATGAGGAAGAAGAAGGACCGTTTCCAGGTCTTTGCCGAAATGCAGCATTAGTGTGACCTTGAAACGGTACATTCAAAGGACATTCTTCTGTCAAATGTGAAGGGTTTGAACAGCAGCCACACATGGTTTTGGGAAGTGTGGCTTGGTTTAGGGAGGCTGAAGAAATTTTGTTTTCTATAGCGTCGAGTTTCTTTTGTATTGCGGCCAGTTCGGCTTTCATTATGATGGAAACATCGAGCCGATTGACATCTTCCCTAGGCAGTGGTGGTCTAACACTTTCCCATTGTGATGTGTTTTGAGCTAAATCTTCTAGGTATTTCCAAGCTTCACCATCATCTTTAGATAGGAATTGGCAATGACACATGGTTTCAAGCATCTGTCTAGTAGTAAGATCAATACCCTCATAGATAATTTGACACAAATCCCATCTGGAGATTCCGTGATGAGGGCATTGGATAAGAAGATCCTTGAACCGTTCAAAGCATTTCCAAAATGGTTCATTGGGAAGTTGGGTAAATTTAGAGATTTCGCTCCGAACAAGGGCGGTCTTGTGATTGGGATAAAATTTCTTAAGGAATGCTGCAACGAATTCGTCCCATGTTGAAATAGAATGTGCGGGTGTGATGTAAAGCCACTTCTCGGCTAAGTCGCACAAAGTGAATGGGATAAGATGTAAACGCAGAGCATCCAAAGACAGTTGAGAATTTCCCATAAAAGCACATACGTTTTCAAATTTGGAAATAAACATGTATGCGTTTTCAGAATCAAGACCGTGAAATTTGGGTAACAGTTTGATGAATTGGTGGTTGATTTCAAAATTTTCCCCGTTGGTAGGTGGTATAGAAAGACAGGTGGGAAGGGGAACACGTGTAGGATAGCATCTCTCTTGGAGAGAAATGCGTGGGAGATTCTACGCACCTGCGGGCGGTGGTAGAGTGGTGTTTAAGTTTGATGGATTTGGGTCCATCGCGGTCGTGGTGGGTGGTGGGGGAGAAGACGAAGAATTACCGACTCTGGGGTCGATAAAAGAAATGCGGACAAGACGGGAAATGGAATCCCGTGTCCAGCCTAACATTGTGCTAAATGGTTGTAGCACAAGTGGCAGCGTTGGTATAATTACAGGAAATGAAGTGTTGGTGTTTGTTCTGAAAAATGATACGGATTTTTTTGAAAAAAAATGATGCAATCACAACAAATGCAACAAGCAAAACCCTAATTCTAATGGTCACCTAGGTCAAATCTCTAGACCGCTCCTAACTGCCAAAAGACAAGTCGCAGGATAAATCCTCCACTGCCTCTTTGTCTCTCCTGTGGCCAGGTAAGTGCCAGGTAAGTGGGAGGTTCTCCTCTACGTAAGTAGTGGGCCTAATTAAGTAACCACTAGCCTTCGACACACTTGCCTTAGACACTACAAAAGAAACGCGGATAAGCAATGAATTACCCACGGCCTTCTCTTGTCCTAAGTGAGCGCGACGGTCCTTAGAGTCATCTCTAGATATTTTTTTAGTTAATTAGGGTAAATGCGGATGAAAGTTTTGTGATTTTTGGGGCTTAGGAAGGGTAATGAACTCCCCACCTAATCTGGATTTGGCCGTGCCCCTTAATTTCCGTATTAATATGCAAACAACCAAAAATCAAAACACGCACAATTTATTTTGCTTTTTGCGGCGCTGCAATTTATTTGCAAAGAAACCTGCACAAATTGTTAATTGGAGCAGACAGAGAAGGAGATAAGAAAGTCAGGGGGTCACAGAGAAATTTTTATGCAGCGATGACGTCAGCATGCGGCGGTTCCGCCGTGGGAGCTTGATAATGCCGCGGAATCGCGGTACTTTGAATTGTTCACTGCACGAAAATTTAACAGAGTGCTTCTGTTGATCCCCTGAGTCCTCTGGAATACTCCAAAATAAATTTTCACAACTCCACAAGTTCCAGATTTCCTCGCAACAAATCACAACAACTCGTATTAGTGTTTGCGCGAATTTTGATCTAAAAACTATAATGGAATAAACTTTTCAACTCAAATTTCAAAATACGAACAATTAGCGCACTATCCCCGGCAACGGCGCCATTTGATGGAATGATTTTAGGATGTGTCGGTATTTAGAAAATGTATAGAAATCACAAACAAAAATATTTGACCGCAGTCAATAACGGTGTTGGTTTGTAGCGCATTAGTGAGTGCGGATCTTCCACATGGAAAGTGTAATCGTTTGTCTTTTGAATTAGATGAATCGAAACTTTAAAGAAAAGAGAAAGAACAATTCATGATTTGTAATTGAAGTTCAAGAATTAGAAAATCTAGATCTAATAACAAGAAACGATAAAATCAAGAATTGAGAATTTGATGATTTTCCAAACCAAATATCAAGAATCGAAATGAGGCTCGTAGGAATCGATCGGATCTATAGATGTGATGAAATCGTGCGATTACGTATTCTTATCCTTCGATGAATTGATACTAGATCGATGATGATCGATGAGAATTTGGGATTTCAAGTGAAACTAGAGTTTCATCATTTATCCCTTATTCCTTCATCGATATCATTCACATTCTAGCCTCTAGTAAATTCAAGAATCGGTCGTGGATCCCTAATTTCGAGCGATAACAATCAAGAAAGCATCGCAACGAAATTAGGTCGTCGATTCTTCAATTTGCTAGTGTTTACAAAACTCGTAGGACTTAAGAATCGTTTTAAGATTTGTTACATCATCATTCTATTGATCGTCTCGACTCCTTTACGAGCGGAGTTTTACTCAAACATCACAATAAGAACTACAATCACAAATTGAGATCGAATCATGATGCAAGAATTTAAAGAAAACAAGATTAAAGAATTTCACCTTTTATTTATATCAACAATTTCGTTACAATCGCTCAAGAACTACAAGAGGAAGAACTCGATCGTCGATTTGGCTTCGCTCGTCTCCTTGAGTCGCGGATCGGCTTGGATCACTTGCTCGGTTGAAGATCGGCTCCGCTCCTAAAAGGTTGAAAGCTTCTCGCTTGAATGGTACTCGGGATCTTGAATTTGGCTTTGGATTAGGGTTAGGGTTTGGCACAAGTCGTGTCACTCAACTTGTGGGTGGAAGAGATGAGAGAATCAAGAAGAAGAATTAACCCTTGATATAGGCTCCTTTTTATAGACCATCAAAACCCTAGATCTAGGATTTCAAATTTGAATTTTCCCTCCAAAAGTTTGTTAAAGAGAGCCTTCTAGATGAAGTTTGTTAAGCCAAGCCTTCTAGATGAGCCACGTGGCATTTCTACAATGTTATGAAAGCTTGGGTCGTTAGAGGAAGCACGTGCAGAAAATATGAGCTTTTGAAGCTATGAAGCCGCCGCGGTTCAGCGGCGCAAGCGGGCTCCCGCCGCGGAACCGCGGCGCTTGTGAAGCGTTAGGGCTTGGGTCTTTTGGTAATTGTTTGGGCTGACTTATGGGCTTTTATCTGATATGTTGAATGTTATGTTTCCCTCTAGATTGCTACCAGATCTCAAAACTTGGAGTTGGTGTATTTTTGATCAGCTTCTTTTGGCTTTATTCCTGCAATTTCCTGCACAGACTCCGAAACAAGTGTTGCACAATACAAGGATGATGCGATGCTATGATAAACAATCAATTTCCTTCATAAATGTCGGTTTTAGAGTATAACACATGCAATCTGGTATTTCAGGACTGTTTTGCTAATATGTGCAATATGACTACCGAACACTTCTAGATGAGTGCAAAAGATAGGGAAATTGTCGTGTTAAAAATGCAGTATTTTTGACTGATCACCCCTCTCGTGCTTTGTGCTTGACTGAGACATGAATGCCCACTGTTATTTGTCTTGTCTCATGAACTGGTAAGCGGCACTGGACTGATGCGGATGACCGGAACCCGGATTTTATCTATCTGTGGCAAATGTTCTGGATTTTGGCGTAGCTGTGGAGATTTTGTATGATTTGCGTTATTTTGGACTGGGAAACTGTAACCTATAAATATGTAGCAAACAGGATCAAAAGCACCTGCCTATAAACAAACGAGCAGAGGAATGGGCAGTATTAAATGCAATATTCTGGTATGAACAACTAGCGCAGATGCAAAACATATACAATATCTACTAATATATATATATATATATATATATATATATATATATATAACCATTCGTCCCAGGCATGATATAAGCAAAATTACAGAAAAGCGATAAGCAATATGGAAAAGCAGATAATTTTGGAGCCCCGGGTTTCATTCGAGCTGCAAATGAAACCCGACGTTTCCCGATCGTATGGATAGCCTGTACAATGTATGACCAAGACCCCTACAAGCACGGCATGTTACCCACCAATTCCAGAAGAGAGGCAACCCCAATCAACAAAGTGAATGGGCCATCCAGCACTTCACGGAATCCAGTAACTTAAGCACTCCACCGTGGGGCATCCTATACCCTCTACGAGTGTGGCGAATAACCCGCCAATTCTAGAGTAAGGCACCCCTCTCTCAACGCCTTGAGATGAAGGCCCGTTGCCCTCTAGAATCCAGCTATTTGAGCATTCCGCCACAGGGTAATCCTAGTACAGAAAATAAAAATATATACAGTGGTGACATCGACCTCAACCCGTCCGTGCCCCAATAAAAGAATATACAACCAGGCAGAAACGACAGTCCACGTGTCGGACGCTCGCCCCACAACAAAGAATATACAATTGAATCAAAACTATTCAACAAACATTGCACTAAAGGCTATCCATCACGACAATCCATCGAAACCATCTCAAAGATATCACAAGCAACATCACAGATAAACAAGATGCATGAAACCCCTTCTAATCGACGTATAGCGATTAGAAGACGTTAAACAACACATATACGCTTTACAGAAGCAAGTAAAGAAAACCACGACATTAGAATTCTGCGCACAATTAGAAAACGAAACTGATTTTCCAAAACATGAAAATCCAATGAGCTAAAGTCTTAAAAACATTCATTTTAAGCCAATCCGGAAGTCGAAATGAACTCAAAACCCGCCTGAATCTTCACGGAGGTGAAGGGTACAAAATTAACGTTCACATTGGGGGCCTAGGGGGTACCCACCCCGGGGCCACCAAGGTGGACCCAAGGGGGTGGCAGACCCGAGAGCACCAGTTTGGGGTGGTCTCGGGTCCCTAACCCCCAAGGCCACCTTACGGTGGTCTTGCGGGTGGGCCCGACCTTTGGTCCCCCTGGTGTATCCCCGTGGTGCCTAAGCTTCACCCCACGGCTTCTCGGTTCAAACCGTGAGCCCGCAGGGTGAGCAAACATGTTAAAACTTCAATTTTAGGAATTGTTTTTGTTGGCAGTTCGTGCGCGACAAAAACGACGGATTTCTAACGTTGCTATGAGCTATTTAAGTCTTATAGGGTGGCTCTGATACCATATTAGGTCAGTCAGTGCATCGGAAGCTCACTGTGGCGTCCAAAGGTCCCTCAGCTACTACTATTTACGTTGTCCTCTCACGACGGACTACAACCCGCCGGACCAATCCGTACAGGGCACCCTAAAGGTAAGAGACCGCATTTTGCCACTTCTGCCACACAGTGAGAACCCCCATGGGTCGGCATCCCTGCCTAGTAGCTCTGATACTAATGAAAAGGCCAGTCAGCTCAGAGGAAACTGACCGTGGCATCCATAGGTCCCTCGGCGGCTACTTTTCACATAGTCTTCTCGCGACGGACGACAACCCGCTGGACCATATAACTGTTGGACATAGTGCCCTCAAGTCAATTATTGTAATCGTAGGCATGCGATTGTGATGATTGAGGGAGGACCTATATGGGTAGAACAGTCTGTAAGTGCACGGCGGCGCCCCGGCCGTCAATCCGACGGCCAAATGCGGAAGCGGTGATAAACTTTAATTTTGCAAACTAGCAAACCGGCACCACCGCCCACTAAACACCCGGATCGAACCATTAACTAGTCCTAGCTAACTACAAGACGGATTAGAGATATACCGAGTGATCCGAGTCCTCCGGTCTTCTCGTCGTCGTCCCGATCTCCTGCGGAAACTCCGGTCGTCGCCTCCTCGCCGGAAGGGCACCACATCGCATGCATCTTTTACGGGCTCCCGCCTCTATACCGAGGCAACTCGGGCATGAAGCTGGCAAGTCGACATGCCCAAGATATGCTGTAGAATGTGTAGAGTTGTGTCTCATTTGGGGTTTTGTTGCCATGGAGGATGGTGGAGGAGGTTAGGAAAATTGGTGCTTTCAATTTTCTAGCAAGAATAATATGAGATGAAGAATTCCTCACCTCACAAAATGAACTCTCTCATTCCCTCTTCTATCAAAGTGGCCCCTCCCCCTTATCATCTCACAAAATGGTGGAGGGAAAA
The DNA here is from genome assembly GCA_030015575.1 of Agapanthus africanus. Taxonomy (NCBI): domain Eukaryota; kingdom Viridiplantae; phylum Streptophyta; class Magnoliopsida; order Asparagales; family Amaryllidaceae; genus Agapanthus; species Agapanthus africanus. The sequence continues at coordinate 243,481,594 of JASDDO010000031.1, forward strand.
TACAAATCAAGAAGGGAGGTGATGGTAGTAAAAGGTGGAGGGTGACCACATCCAAACATCATGATAACAATATCATATCAAACTCTAATCAACTCTAATCTCAAATACAAAAGGTTGATGTAAAGAGAATCAAATGATGGTGGAAAAGAAAAGATGCCATCATAATCAATGCTTTTGCAATAAACCCCTCCACAAGGTGTTATTTGCAAACTTGCAAATAACCCCCTCCATCGGAAAAGTCCGGCCGGGAAAGAACAAAGGAAAACCGGCCGGAACGGAATGAAAACTGGCAACCTCAGAAAACTGATCCCGTAATAAATTACAGGAAAACCCCGATACTGCAAATACATGCCCGCATTTGTATTCCCACCAAACACAAATGGAAAGAGACAAAATCTACACAGTACTAAACTAGGATCCGGCTTAAACCAAAGCCGGCTAGTAATATCCGTCCGATCCTGATCCGTACAATACCGCACGTATCTGATCAAACCCTGCCATATATGCATACGGCCTCTAGTACTTACCGTCCGATTCTGATCGGACCCTGCCATATCTCCATACGGCCTCTACAGCGTTTCGCCCGAAACTTGAGTAACTGAAAGTGTGGTGGACTCTAAAGACTCGTCAATACTATGGTTGTAGATTTAACCACTAGCACGTCAGAGGTATAAGCCAATACGTGACGGGCCACCAGCTATTGACCAAAAGGGACGTCGATGATCGAACTCATCCTGGCACCCTACTGAGCCTGTCAGTGACAATATCCGTATAGTTCGGTCCGTTCGTCTATGAGCATCGCATGGCGGGCCTAGTGGGTTGGTAAAAGTCAGACCCCCAAAAGCGGTACAAGTCGTGTCGGAGTGTAGCCCAGAACACCCTGAGATACTATTGGAATACCTACCAGTAAATCTCCTGCCTTGGCCAAGGACTTTGTGTAATGGCTCTCCTAGACACAGCGCGAACTCACCCCCAATACCGGGAGAGACGAACCCCTGAAGATCCGCTCACTGCCTCCATGTGGCTCGGGACTGTACCCAACTAAAACCTGTTTGCATGACTCCTTTGAGCCGTGGTAGGGTAGTAATCAAAGCACAGTGGGAACTCACACGAGACAAATGACGATCCCCAGGTCGATGAACTAACCTATACACATGTCACCTGGGAACTGCTATCTGACGTCAGGTATAAGACCAACTAGCATGTTCCTTGCTAGTCCTGTCCGGTGTACTCATAACCCAATGAGCACCTGTATACACCTTAGGTGAACCAACTGACACCAGTGGCTTGTGAGACCGGCCACCGCCCCTCGTCGGGGTCTCGACTGTATACACTAGTCTACTCTGGAGAATCGATGCCCTGTCTCGAAACTCCCACGACTAGGGACCTTTTAAGGATGTGCTTATAGACTACCAGCTCCCACGTATATGATCGCCCTCATACTGCTGGCAGTCAAGCAAGAATCCTAGGGGCTCTATCAACGTGTAATAGTGACCTGTCAGGTCACCTAAAGCAGTACACGACGATAAAGGTAAACCAGATAGCATACTATAATCTCGAGTAAGACTGTCCTACCGGGATAGTTCCTCCCTCAAGCATTGCAATCACGTACCTGTGATCCAATAATTGACTTTGAGGGCACTATCTCCAACAATCTCCCACTTCCACTCAAGGCTAATTATTGCGATGTCGCATACTCACAGCCCGTGTGATACCGAACACCCAACTCCTCTACTAGTCAGTCTCACAAAACCCGTTTGCGAAACTATTGCGTTCGAGGAATAGCCTCAGTGAGTGGATCCGATTGGATGTTTCTTTCTATGTCTCTCTATATCTCAAGTTCGCGGAGAAAGCCATCTCCCGAAATGAGCAATACCTTTCTTAGAATGTCTGGATGTCTGATGGGACCTAGCTCATAAATGAACTCCAAATCCAAACTTCTTAGACTGTATCGTCAACTGAACTTAATCAGTATCCTGCGCCATGCCTCCCTCGGTATCTGCCTGGATCACCTGTCCAGAATACTGCCCCTCGTCAGAGGGAAAACTATAACTCTGACAATCACCATGTCGTCCATGTCACCTTGGAAGCCTGGAATGATAACTGTCTCCTTAATGAGGCTGTCGTTATCATTTCCCTAGAACATCTACTTATGTTCTAAAGTTGCTCACGACTGTTTCTCCAGGATTGGATCAATATCAACTTATTGCATCTAGTGCAAGAACAACATCTGGTGTGGTACTTGACATCTCATGATTGACTCAATTGCCTAAGCAAGTGATCTGCCAATCATGCACATCCCTCTCTACTTTAGTCTATAAGACACCTTTAGAGAGGGTGACTCCATCACCTGCAGGTACACTACCGTGCCAGGAGTCGTCCATTCTAAATACTCTTAGAATGCTGTCAAAGTACCCTGATTGGGAAACCACCCAAATCTAGATCTAAAACCATAGATCTAGTAACCAGTATGTCTGATATAATGTCCAAGTCCCATGTGGAGAAAACACTGTGTGACGACCAAAGTATAACCGATCGTAGTATATGAATATCACATCCTACTTTGTGTATGTCATCCAAAACCCGGATATCACACCCTACTACCTTCTCAACAGATCCATCCCCTATTCTGATGACGTCAAACCTATGACTGTCAGATCAGAAATAGATGATCTATCTCCTCTATATCTGCTTTAGTCTATAAATAGACATAAGCCTGATGTCCACAAATGCTTCCACTGCTCCCACTGACTACGACAACCCTCTGGCAGAGTCATATAGACGTGCACTTCTAAAGCTAGTTTAGAACGACGCTATACTCATCCTCCCACCGGGTCTCGCAGCCTGGAACAACAGCAATGGCAAGTGTGGGTAAACGAGAACCTCCCTGCCACCGTCCTTGAGGCTACCGGAGTACCTCTCGGGTGCCTGAGGTTACCCACCGTATCGGCGGAGTGGCCAATGGAATGTCAAACCAGATTGAATCTTTAGGTTCCTTATCAAATCTTCAGTAATCGTTTGCGGTTATGGAATCACTTCCGGTTCTACTATACTCCCACTTCCGTTTTTGAAAAAATCCATTTTTATTAAAACCGTGGCGAGTCTAGAACAATATTACTATTGATCTCCCAGATGGTAGAAAGTCAACCCTCGTCATAGCCTGGGTCAACCCACAAACAACCATTACAGAAACGTGCCTTGAGTTGTCCAGTGTCTGGTTTTAATCATAAGCCGGACAACTCCCCGTACCTTAACATCGTTAAGATATGAACTGTTCTATATCCAATATAGAACCAGAGGCACTGATTTAATTGAACCAGATTCAAATCATGCAGCTGTCTCCAGTGCATGTCAACTAAATGGAAAGAGGACGATCAACGTTACTCAACTTAGGAATACTTCCAATTATGAGTAACCTGTAAGAGAAGCAAGTTCTCTTAATCATTACTATCATCTGAATACCATGCACAAATATCTACATCCTCGATCACCTTGAAGAATCCTGATACTTGCAATATCTGGTTCTCTACTTTATCCTTATACCTATAACTCCTCAAAACTTAGACCCTGTGTTTCTACGAAACACATTTCTAAGAACTAGAGAAGTTAAAAGTAAACAGAATATAGTATGAGGACCAACCCCTCTGTCCTAATGGACACTGGACAACATACAATACTCTGTATAAGTCCGCTGAGTCTAACAACTTTTTCACTGTGTGTCGTAGGTTGAAAACTGTACTTATGGTTAAGAAGAATTACACCGCTGTTTAATGCTCCTTACCTAACCATCCACTGATATAGGTAAATGTCATCGACATAATATCAAAAGGTATATCTCACTCTATGAAAATAGACGTACAGATATATCAATTTGAAATTGGTGCATAACAGCGGATATTCAAAACCAAATATTTGCCGACCGGCAAACAGCCCAGGTGATTTCCTCAAATATCACCGATTACAATGAATCCCGATATAATGAGGATGATCACCTAATTCCCAATAACTTACTCCCACTCATCATCTGTAAAACTATACAGATGTGAGAATCATACTTGGTAAATACATACCCTGGAGCAAGTGTCTAACTGGGAAATCAGTTTTCGTTTAACAGTACACAGTGAAACTGAAACATTGAAATGTTTCGATGGCGTATCCCGGTATTCCTAGTAATGCCTCTTCCAGATTCACGACTGTAACCGTATAATTCTTTGCCACCTCTCCAAATCCCTTCATATGTCTTTATTCATTACCTTCTGCACACCCCTTTAGGCCAAATGGTTTTCTTCCTTCCCTACCGTTCGGCACCAGCCTATGGTTTGGAAGAAGACTATCCAATAAGCATAATGGGTGTACTGTCCTAATCCTAGGAACACTCGCAATGCGAGAGAAGGTGAAGATAAAAGACACCTGAATAAATCTTATTCCTATTTCTCCTGAACCAGAATCCATCCCCGAACTGGAACAAGTTCCTTTCGAGTTCGTATATAACCATACGATGGAGTATCCAATAAACTGTGGATCTTCATAGTGATACGGAGTGTCCTGGAGAAATACAAAGGTGATTTAGGATTGGCGAAGAAATACTTGGTTTGGTCGTGAATATCAGTCGCAATTTACTTTGCCCTCTTACTAATCCCTTGCTTTGTCTTAATCTTAATACCTTCTGCACACCATCGTTATGCTAATTGGTTTTCTTCATTCCCCACCGTTCGGCACCAGCCTAAGGTTTGGAAGAAGACTATCCAATTTGCGTAATAGGTGTACTACTCCTAAACCAAGGAGTACTCGCAACCTGAGAGAAGGTGAAAAGAAAAGACAACTGAATAGTCCTATTTGTTTTCTCCAGAACCAGAAACCATCCTCGAATTCCTTCGAGTTCGTATATAACCATACGATGGTTTTGTCCAATGGAAGTGGACGTTCGTAGTAATACGGGGTGTCCTGGAGAAGAGGGTAAAAGTAGGAGTGGCAATGAGGTATGCAACTCTGACAATCCAAAAGCCAGTGTTTTAGAAGGTTCGGTCAACTTGGTCACTGAGTCATAGTCTTAGGGTTGGGTCAATGGTCGCTGCCAAAGAGAGAGAGAAAAGAAACACTCAGCGTGCACTCTATCCTAGATCAGAATGGTTACCAATTTATCTAATCAGGAAACCTCCCACTGTAACGTCAATTCTTCCCCAAACCTGAAAGAAGAATTAGCCGGGATCACCCGAGGAGTAAACCAACTCATCAGTGGGAATCGGGATCCAACTATCATCGCATGATAACGTGACGGAATCCTCTCATGCTATCACACTCCAGAAGGTATGCGCATATCTGGCAAGTTTCAGTTCTTTTGAAACTCCCGATGTGGATTTCTACCCCATGCTCTTATGACCTTGACTTTGGCCAACATATCATAAGTCACATGTCAGGTTCTACCCGTCATTTTCCTGGTTAATTTGAACCCACCCGTACATACCCTTGACTTTGGCCAAAATGGCAGTACGACTGTCCCAAACCAACGCATCTATCTATGCTGCATATGAATACCCCAATAGCTACCAATCACTGTGCCTTGACTTTGGCCAACATACACAGCTTGAATACTATTGACCACCCATATGAAACGACGGAGGGCTACGAATGGTTTCTGGCGAAAACCTTTAACGTAATGAACTTGATATCGTTGAAGGAACGGATAGCTTTTTAGAAAAATATAGTGATGAAAACCTTTGCTAATGAGGTCACTCCCGGTGAAGGGATCTCGGCCCTTTCCCCGTAGAATGAGGTGCAGGATATTCCAACTGAATACCACGATGCAAAGCAAAAGTAATCGGCTATAGTGAAGTCATTGCCCTGACGCAAACTTTTTGTCCAAGGGGTCACTCCCGGTGAAGGGATCTCGGCCCTTGCCTCGTCGACTGAGGAGCAGGATATTCTAACTGAATACCACGATGCAAAACAAAAGAGAACGTCCTTGCAATAACAGCTTTTTTGAAAAGTGTTCCAACAACATCAGATTAGGTTTGTTTTTAACTTGCATTGATCCGAATCAACGCAGTCCCATCAATTGATCACACCACAAAGAACGAAAATATACTGATGTACGTATATGCCATCCGCATTCGCCACTGGGTCCCGTCATTACCCGTTAGGTTAGCTAACTAACGACAGAGCGGGGACTGGACTAGCGCGGATGTAAAACATATACAACATCTACTAATATATATACCAATATATTATATTCGCTCAAGGCGTGATAAAAATGCAACATCACAGAAATGTACAGCATCACAGAAAAATACAGATATCTGGGATCCCCGGGTTTCACAGAGCCACTACTGAAACCCGACGTTCCCCTGGTCGTGTGGATAGCCTGTGCAATTAAATCCTAGACCCCTACGGGCGCGGCAAGTTACCCGCCAAAACCTGAAGCGAGGCAGCCCCCTTCAGCAACGTGAATGGACCACCCGGCACTTCACGGAATCCGGCAACTTGGGCACCCCTCCTGGGTCAACCTGTACCCCCTACGAGTGCGGCGAATAGCCCGCCAATTCTAGAGTGATGCCCCCTCCGTCCCAATGCCATGAGATGCGGGCTTGTTGCCCTCCAGAACCCGGCTATCCGTGCACCCTATCGCGGGGCAATCCTAGTACAGAAAGTAAAATATACATACAACGGGTACATTGACCGCAACCTGGTCGTGCCCCAAAATAATAATACAAACAGGCAGTGACGGCAGTCCATATGTCGGACGCTCGCCCCGCAATATCAAATGTACATAATACAACCACAACTGTACTACCATTGCATCCAGGCTATCCTCCACGACCGATCCGCAACATCACAGCAAAATCACATAACATCAACGTGAAAGTCACGTTCGCAAATCCGTCTAACCGGGCTATAGCAGTTAGACTGGATTTACCGATCAAGTGAGATTCACGGTCGCAGATATAATGTAAATACTGTGAAATAATGTGTTTAAAATATCCGATCGATCAAAAATTAACAAGTGGTCCCCCAAGCAATACTGTAGCACTCACAGAAATTCTGGGCCCAAGTTTAATATTCCAAAACCCCTATTTTCAGCCCACAAGCCCACTGCAAAAAAATGATGACATGAACCCACATTCCTGCGGCGGAACCGCGGCCATAGAGGGGTTATGGCCGCGGTTCCGCGGTCGTACGGAGGGATCGGGTCATCAAATTTTTCCAGTGTTCTTAGAACTCCCTGCACATCATTCTGAGACAACCTGAAAAATTTTTGGACTCCAAAAAATTTCGACAGAAACTGATAGTACTAGAAAACGCAGTTTTGGGATTTTGTTCGATCGGAAACGTAAAACACATTAGGCAAAGCTAGACTAAGTTAATGGCGAGGCTCTGATACCACTGTAAGTGCACGGCGGCGCCCCGGCCGTCAATCCGACGGCCAAATGCGGAAGCGGTGATAAACTTTAATTTTGCAAACTAGCAAACCGGCACCACCGCGCACTAAACACCCGGATCGAACCATTAACTAGTCCTAGCTAACTACAAGACGGGTTAGAGATATACCGAGTGATCCGAGTCCTCCGGTCTTCTCGTCGTCGTCCCGATCTCCTGCGGAAACTCCGGTCGTCACCTCCTCGCCGGAAGGGCACCACATCGCCTGCATCTTTTACGGGCTCCCGCCTCTATACCGAGGCAACTCGGGCATGAAGCTGGCAAGTCGACATGCCCAAGATATGCTGTAGAATGTGTAGAGTTGTGTCTCATTTGGGGTTTTGTTGCGATGGAGGATGGTGGAGGAGGTTAGGAAAATTGGTGCTTTCAATTTTCTAGCAAGAATAATATGAGATGAAGAATTCCTCACCTCACAATATGAACTCTCTCATTCCCTCTTCTATCAAAGTGGCCCCCCCTTATCATCTCACAAAATGGTGGAGGGAAAATACAAATCAAGAAGGGAGGTGGTGGTAGTAAAAGGTGGAGGGTAACCACATCCAAACATCATGATAACAATATCATATCAAACTCTAATCAACTCTAATCTCAAATACAAAAGGTTGATGTAAAGAGAATCAAATGATGGTGGAAAAGAAAAGATGCCATCATAATCAATGCTTTTGCAATAAACCCCTCCACAAGGTGTTATTTGCAAACTTGCAAATAACCCCCTCCATCGGAAAACTCCGGCCGGGAAAGAACAAAGGAAAACCGGCCGGAACGGAATGCAAACTGGCAACCTCAGAAAACTGATCCCGTAATAAATTACAGGAAAACCCCGATACTGCAAATACATGCACGCATTTGTATTCCCACCGAACACAAATGCAAAGAGACAAAATCTACACAGTACTAAACTAGGATCCGGCTTAAACCAAAGCCGGCTAGTAGTATCCGTCCGATCCTGATCCGTGCAATACCGCACGTATCTGATCGAACCCTGCCATATATGCATACGGCCTCTAGTACTTACCGTCCGATCCTGATCCGTGCAATACCGCACGTATCTGATCGGACCCTGCCATATCTCCATACGGCCTCTACAGCGTTTCGCCCGAAACTTGAGTAACTGAAAGTGTGGTAGACTCTAAAGACTCGTCAATACTATGGTTGTGGATTTAACCACTAGAACGTCAGAGGTATAAGCTAATACGTGACGGGCCACCAGCTATTGACCAAAAGGGATGTCGATGAGCGAACTCATCCTGACATGCTACTGAGCCTGTCAGTGACAATATCCGTATAGTCCGGTCCGTTCGTCTATGAGCATCGCATGGCGGGCCTAGGGGGTTGGTAAAAGTCAGACCCCCAAAAGCGGTACAAGTCGTGTCGGAGTGTAGCCCAGAACACCCTGAGATACTACTGGAATACCTACCAGTAAATCTCCTGCCTTGGCCAAGGACTTCGTGTAATGGCTCTCCTAGACACAGCGCGAACTCACCCCCAATACCGGGAGAGACGAACCCCTGAAGATCCGCTCACTGCCTCCATGTGGCTCGGGACTGTACCCAACTAAAACCTGTTTGCACGACTCCTTTGAGCCGTGGTAGGATAGTAATCAAAGCACAGTGGGAACTCACACGAGACAAATGACGATCCCCAGGTCGATGAACTAACCTGTACACATGTCACCTGGGAACTGCTATATGACGTCAGGTATAAGACCAACTAGCATGTTCCCGGCGAGTCCTGTCCGGTGTACTCATAACCCAATGAGCACCTGTATACATCTTAGGTGAACCAACTGACACCAGTGGCTTGTGAGACCGGCCACCGCCCCTCGTCGGGGTCTCGACTGTATACACTAGTCTACTCTGGAGAATCGATGCCCTGTCTCGAAACTCCCACGACTAGGGACCTTTTAAGGATGTGCTTATAGACTACCAGCTCCCACGTATATGATCGCCCTCATACTGCTGGCAGTCAAGCAAGAATCCTAGGGGCTCTATCAACGTGTAATAGCGACCTGTCAGGTCACCTAAAGCAGTACACGACGATAAAGGTAAACCAGATAGCATACTATCATCTCGAGTAAGACTGTCCTACCGGGATAGGCCATCCCTCAATCATTGCAATCACGTACCTGTGATCCAATAATTGACTTTGAGGGCACTATCTCCAACACAGTCTTATTCAAAAATGATAGTATGCTGTCTGGTTTGTCTTTATCTTCATGTACATGCATTATGTGGTATTACATATCACTATTACATGTTGATAGAGCCCATAGGATTCTTTCTTGACTGCCAGCGTTATGATATCGATCATACATGTAGGGGCTTGGTAGTCCATAAGCACATCCTTTAATGTCCCCAGTCGTGGGAGTATCTGTTTGTAATATCTATGCCCTAGAGCCCATTACTGTACATACGATGTATATTGTAGTGGATGCTTGGACATATATAGGGAGGACTTTCTTGCTCGACATGATAGTATGCTATCTGGTTGCTCTTTATCTTAACATGTATACTGATTGTCTCTAAGTTACATGTTGGTAAAGCCCTTAGGATGAGTACTTGACTACCAGGATTATGATGCAGATCATACTAGTGGGGACAGTGTAGTCGCTAAGTACATCCTTCAAATGTCCCTAGTCGTGGGTGTATCGAGACAGGGCATCGATATACCAAAGTAGACTAGCGTATAGCTTCTCGACCCATGTAGATAGGCGATGGATGATCCCATATCCATTGGTGTTTGACATCAGAGATAGTATACGGGTGCTCAGTGGAGACTGGGTACACTGGACGGACTCGCCGAGAACTCCCAGATGGTATTATACCTCACGTCAGATGGCAGTTCTCTGGTGACACTGGTACATGATAGTCTGTAGACCCTGTTAGTGTTTATGCCCTAGAAGGCCATTACTGTATCATACTAGCTTGTATATTACTTAATGGAAGCTTGGGATATTCACATGTATATAACAGTCTTGCTAAACATGGTAGTATGCTACTTGGTTTTTCTATCTTAATATGTGAGTGTACGTATTGATAGAGCTCTTAGGATCTTGCTTGTCTACCAGCGTTGTGATGGCAGTCACACTAGTGGGGGCTGGGTAGTCTACAAGCACATCCTTATTCAGGTCCCTGGTCGTTGGATTATCGAGACAGAGTCTCGATACTCCGGAGTAGACTAGTGTGTACGCTTCTCATCCCAGTTGGGGAGATGGTCTGTCCCACAGCCGTCAGTACGTCGTACTGGAGATAGTATACAGGTGCTCGTTAGGTTACGGGTACACCGGACAGGACTCACAGGGAACTGTTGGTTGGTTTGATACCAGTCGTCAGTGAATAGTTCCCAGGTGACATGAGTACAGCGTAGTCCGCAGACTTGACACTGCTACTTCGCCTCGAGTGTGTCCCACTGTTCTTAGATTGCTACCCTACCACGGCTCAAAGGAGTCGTGCAAACAGGTAGCAGTTGGGTGCAGTCCCGAGCACTTGGAGGCAGTGGCGGTTAGACAGGATTCGTCCCTCCCGGTATTGGGAGTAGATATCGTGCTGTGTCAGAGAGCCATTACGCAAAGTCCCTGGCCAGGGCAAGCGAGATTTGCTGGTAGGTTCCAGTAGTTTCTCAGGGTGTAATGGGCTTCCCTCCGACACGACTTATACCGCTATTAGGGGACTGACGCTTGCCGCCCCCCTAGGCCCGATATGCGATAGTCTTGGACGAACGGACCGGACTGTATGGAGATTGTCACATCAGACTCAGTAGGAGTTCGGATGGGTTTTCTCATCGGCCTTCTTATCGACAACTACCTGGGGACCGTTACGTACAGCTAGTGCCGCTTGCGGTCTGTGGTTAAACCCACTGCCAGCGTAGTAGTCGAGTCTCTAGAGTCCCACACAGAGAGTTTCCTACTCCAGGCGAAACGATATAGAGGTTGCATGGTTTTGCGACAAAGGGTTCGGACGCATACGTGCGTTTACGCACGTACGACTTTCAGACAGTTTTTACCAGTCGGCTTTGGTTTAAGCCAGTTACTGGTATCCGGTTATTGGATTTTTACAGTCTAAAGTTTTTCCGTATTTTTGCGGATTGGAGGGGCGTTCTCGTAATTATACGAGAAGCTTCTAGAAGATGTGACTAAGGAGGTTACTTTGGATAAGATTGTGAGTCATGAGAGTGATTCATCATTATCATTATTGCACAATAAATGATAATGACACATGCTTAATGAATCACCATTAGATATTTGTGAAGCATGCTTATTCATCACTCATTTTTTCTTTTGTTGATAAATGAGAATGCTTCATAATATATTATGATACACTCTCTCTCATCTCATAATCTCATCTCACATTCTCTCTCCTCAAGCTCTCATCTTCAAGAGACTAATCCTTAATCCTCATGTGCTGAGATCAAAGGTTTAGTTAGACTTAAGCATCCATTACCTTCACTCTATATCATCCTTTCTTCTTTGATTAGCAATCAAAGTAGATTAGTTACCTCAAGTTAGAGGTGTAGCTTGGTGTTTTGCTCTCGGGTGGATCGTCTACTACCTAGAGAAGGTCGAGGAGAACAAAGGAGGACACAAAGACGAAGGACTAGTTTCGATAGGTATAATCCCTAATCACAAGTGATAAGAAAATCTTTGTGTACGGTTATTTATAGTTTAGCTTCGATTTAAGCGGTTAGTCGATGTTCGTTCCTTAAACTTGATTGTTTTTGTAAATTCCGCCTCCCCACAAGTACAGGGGTGTACTACATCGACTTACAGTGGTATCAGAGCCTCGCTAAACAATAAATAACTTGATTGCAAATTTGTACGAATTTCGAACGGAAAAACGAAGCCGGAAAACCCTAAATCTGTTCAGTTTCTGTCGAACTTAAAATGAAGTCCAAAAATTTTTCAGGTGTGCTCAGAAAGCTAGAAAGGAGTCCAGGAGAACACCCAAGAAATTCGAGCCCATGACTCGGCTAAAGCGCCGCGGAAGGGCGGCGGATCCCACCGATCCGCCGCGCTTCCGCGGCCGAGTTGCCGAGTCATGGACTCATATTTCATGTGTGGGTCCCCTGTGATATTTGGGGTTTTCTGGAATATTTAATATTTGCTCAGGTTACTGTTTAACAGAGCAGATTTTGGAGCAATATTGATGTTGTTTAATCGATCGAAATTGTACAGTATTTGCATATTGGATTATATCTGTGATTGTTTAATGTGTTCGTAAACCTTCCCCAACTGCTAGTATGTCGGTTGGCAGGGGGTTGCACATTTCTGAAATGGTTATATCTGTTTGTGCATATAAACTGTATTAGACTGTTGTGGTGTATAGCCGGGGTTTGCAATGGGTTAATGTTTTATTCATTTGTTGTAAATGTAATTTGTTGTAATATTATTTTTGCGGGGCACTTCCAGGTTGCGGTCGTAGCCACCGTTGTATTATTTCATTTTACTGTTTTTGCTCCTAGGACTGACCCAAGGTGGGGTACACAGACTGCCGGGTGGGTAGTTTGCCGTACCCGTAGGGGTCGAGGGTGGGGTAACGGCTATTCATCACAACTGTGTAATCTGTCTTTTCTTGCAGGCTCAAAAGAAATACAGATTGCTTGCAAATCCAATATTGTTTATCTGTGTTCTGGAATGAATATCATTGCGTCAGACGAATGTAAAATATCTATATTTATGATAGCTATTTAGACGTCACTTATGTTTTACACCCGCGCTAGCCCAGCCCCCGCTCTGTCGTTAGTTAAGTAACCTAACGAGTGATGACGGGACCCCGTGGCGAATGCGGATGGCATAAGAGGACGTTGTATTTTCGTTGTTTTCTGCAATGATAGGTTAATGATGGGACGCATTATCTATAATGCAAAGAAAACAAACCAAAGTTTAAATCGTTGGAACAACTTAAAAGAAACCACTCGGTTATTTTTAAAACAAATATTTTTAAATGCGGAGCTTTAACCACTCCTTTTAAAAGCTATCAGGTTCCTTCGGTTATATCAAGTTCACTACGTTCACGGTTTCGCCAAAACCAGTCGTAGCCCTCCGTCATTTCTTATGGATGGTCAGTAGTATTCAAGCTATGCTTGTTGGCTTTCGTCAAGGCATAGTGTTTGGTAGCTGCTGGGGTATTCATTTGTTGCATAGATAGATGAGTTGGTTTGGGACAGTCGTATAACCTTGTTGGCTTTCGTCAAGGGTATATACGGGTGGGTTCAAATTAACAAGATAATGATGGGCAGAACTTGACATGTGTTTTATGATTTGTTGGCTTTCGTCAAGGTCATAAGAACATGGGGCAAAAATATATATCGGGAATTTCTAAAGAAACTGAAATTTGCAAAGAGATGCATAGCATTTTGAGTTTGATGAATGTTGGTAGCATTCCTACAACATTATCAGACGATGATATTTGGATCCCGATCCTACTGTGAGTATATGCTACTTATCAGGATATTCGTCACTTAACGATCAATGCTATAAACCTAGTAGGTGTCCAGAAAGGTGTCAGCGGGGTTACGCCCCCAGAGAAAAGAGGTTATTTAATTAAGGAACTTCGCGAAAGCGTTGGAAAACCTCCCTCGAAGTATCGACACTGGCCTGGCTGAACGATTAAGCAAGTATTGTACGGTGAGAATAGTCCTGGCTAATTCTTCTTTTATGGTTTGAGGAAGGATTCGAGAAACAGTGGGAGCCATCCAGTTTAGATAAATTAAAAACCAATCTAAACTTGCAAGAGCATCATGCTAAAGTGTTTTCTTCTCTCTCTCTCATTGCAGCGACCTTGTGACCATGACTAGGTTACATCTAGATAACAAGATGACTGAATCTAACTTATTTGACTGGCAAAGGTCTGTCCAAATGACCATTGCCTATGACAAGCTGGACCACCCTATTACTACTCAAGATCCCACCGTCCCAGGTCCAGTTTCCACCGTCGCGGATATGGATATCCGTCAGACAAAGGAAAAGAATAAAGCGAAAGCCAAGTGCCTCGTGTTGGCTTCAGTTGATGGTAGATACCAGAAGCAGCACGAAAAGATGAACTCTGGTTCCATCTTTCTCCATAACAAAGATTTATATGGAGAGCAATCTCATATCGCAAGATATGAGGCTTCGAACGAATTGATTCAAGCGAGGTCGGCTGACGGGTCATCTGTAAGGGACGACGTCCTTACGATGACTAGCTATATTGATGAGCTCAAGGACCTGGAGACCACGTTGGGAAATAGGTCATATACTGACTTATTTCCACAGTCCCTACCCTCTACTTACACCCTGAAAGAAACCAGGGAGACACAAGCTCTGCTTAATAGGGGACCTTCTTCCTCTTCATCCAAGGCGAAAGCAAAGGGTGAAAAGAAGAAGACCTCTACAAAACCGATATACTGTGTCAGCAAAGTAGGAGGAAAGGGAAAAGAAACAGTTTCGGGACTTGGTATAGGTAAGGAGGGATATTCCTATTGTTATGGGAATGGACATTGGCAGAAGGATTGCAGGGCTTTGGAAGCCAGTAGCCAGGATACGAAGCATGTTGTGGCTTCAGCCTCAAGTGTGTTTGTAATTGAGAACTGTTTGTCAATTAACTCTACTTCCTGGGTACTAGATACCGGAGCAGGATCTCATATCTATAATTCGTTACATGCTTTGAGAAACCGTAAAGTTATAAGGATAGGTGATTTGTCTCTCAGAGTTGCAAACGGAATGAGCGTGGATGCTGAATCCGTGGGAGAATATCGCCTGGGTTTGACAAGTGGGCAGATATTGATTCTACGTAACTGTCTGTATGTACCTAGTTTGACTTGTAATATCATATCAGTGTCCTCACTTTCAAGAGAGGGATATGACTTTACATTCGTAAGCGATGTAGTTCACATCCACCTAAATCAAGTTCTGATTGGGTCCGGTACATTAGATGACGGTATATACGTATTGAATCAAGCTCAGGTTTTCAATGTCCAGAACACACTTAAAAGAAAGTCTCCAGAAGTAAATCAGGCTTTCTTATGGCATTGTAGACTAGGTCACATCAATGAAACACAGTTAACAAAGTTACATAGAGAAGGATATTTGAATCCGTTCGAATATCAATCTTATGCCACTTGTGAATCTTGTCTCATGGGAAAGATGACAAAGACTCCGTTTTCTGGACACGGAGTAAGAGCGAGCGAGCTCTTAGGACTCGTACACAGTGACGTGTGCGGTCCAATGTCTACACATGCGCGAGGTGGTTATTCCTACTTCATTACTTTTACGGATGATTTCTCTAGGTATGGACATATCTTCTTGATGAAGCATAAATCCGAGGCCTTTGAAAAATTCCAAGAATACAAGAATGAAGTGGAAAACCAAACAGGCAAAAGTATTAAGACGCTGAGATCTGATCGAGGTGGTGAATACTTAAGTGCCGAGTTCCTGGGTTACTTAAAAGAGAAAGGGATTCTCTCTCAGCTTACTCCTCCATACACACCACAACACAACGGTGTATCGGAAAGGAGGAATCGAACCCTATTAGATATGGTTCGTTCCATGATGAGTAAGGCTGAGTTACCGCGATCATTCTGGGGTTATGCGCTAGAATCAGCGGCATATCTTTTGAACAAGGTTCCCACCAAAACTGTGCCTACCACGCCATATCAGATGTGGAGTGGGAAGAAACCCCATCTTCAGTACCTGAAAACATGGGGATGTCCAGCTTTTGTAAAAAAGCAGCATCCGGACAAGCTCGAGGCACGCTCAGTAGAGTGTAAGTTTGTGGGATATCCAAAGAATTCCATGGGATATTGCTTCTACTATGCAGAGGAACAAAAGGTTTTTGTTTCTCGTCATGCCCGCTTCTTAGAAACTGAATTTTTAGAAAATTAGAAGAGTGGGAGCGCAGTAGAACTGGAAGAAATTCCAGAACCACAAGCTGTTACTGAAAGTTTGGTGGAACAAGAAGTTTCAGAAGAAAGGGACATACCAGCGCCTCTCCGCAGAAGTAGTAGGCAGTCTCATCCGCCCGAGAGATACTACGGTTTTCTCATAGACGGGGATAGAGAAGATTGCGTCATTGATAATGACGACCCTACTAGCTTCCAGCAAGCCATTCAGAGCGGTGACTCGGTAAAATGGCTGGATGCAATGCGGACCGAAATGGAGTCCATGTACACTAACAAAGTATGGACTTTGGACACTGCTCCAGATGGGGTGAAACCCGTAGGATGCAAGTGGATCTTCAGAAAGAAGATTGGTGTAGATGGACAGGTTGAAACCTATAAAGCTAGACTTGTTGCAAAGGGTTTCCGTCAAAGACCTGGTTTGGACTATGACGAAACTTTTTCTCCTGTAGCTATGCTGAAATCCATTCGGGTCCTTCTTGCTATTGCTGCCTTCCACGATTATGAAATCTGGCAGATGGACGTAAAGACGGCCTTTCTAAATGGAAATTTAGAAGAGAGCGTCTATATGGATCAGCCAGAGGGATTCATTCAGAGTGGGAGCAGCGGTAAAGTATGCATGCTGCTTAAATCCATTTATGGACTAAAGCAGGCATCGCGGAGTTGGAACATCTGTTTTGATGATACTGTCAAAGAATTCGACTTTATCAAAAACCTAGATGAACCATGCATATACAGTAAGATTGTAGGGAGAGTTGTTGTATTCCTCGTCTTATACGTGGATGACATTCTCCTAATAGGAAATGATATTCCTATGCTACAGTCAGTCAAAAGATTCTTGTCACAGAAATTCTCCATGAAGGACCTGGGTGATGCCACCTACATTCTGGGGATCCAGATCTATCGTGATAGATCAAAGAGGATGTTGGGACTTTCACAGTCCAGGTACATAGACACCATATTGAAAAGATTCAGTATGGAAGATTCTAAGCGCGGTAACCTACCGGCTTATCACGGAATCACCCTCTCCAAAGAGATGTCTCCCAAGACTGATTTGGAAAGGGAACGCATGTCGATTATACCCTACGCTTCTGCGGTAGGCTCTATAATGTATGCGATGTTATGTACCAGACCAGATGTAGCATACGTATTGAGCGTTGTAAGCCGGTATCAGGCAAACCCAGGGGAGAATCACTGGATAGCAGTAAAGAACATTCTCAAGTACCTGAGGAGGACTAAGGAGATGTTCTTGGTTTACGGCGGAAAGGACCTCAAGATGGAGGCCTATGCTGATTCCGGCTTCCAGAGTGACAAGGATGACTCCAAGTCCATGTCGGGTTATGTCTTTACCCTCAATGGAGGGGCGGTCTGTTGGAAGAGTTCCAAGCAGGACACCGTTGCTGACTCAACGATGGAAGCGGAGTACATAGCTGCTTGCGATGCCGCAAAAGAAGCTGTCTGGATGAAGAAGTTCCTCACAGAACTTCAGGTGGTTCCTACCAGTGTTGGTCCAATACCTCTGTATTGCGACAACAACGGAGCTATAGCTTTAGCGAAGGAACCAAGGTCCCATCAGAAGTCCAGACACATCTTAAGGCGGTATCACCTGATCAGGGAGATCGTAGATCGCCGGGAGATCGAGGTAAAGAGAGTAAATACGGAGGATAACATTGCAGATCCATTCACTAAGGCCCTTCCTCAGATTCAGTTCGAGAGGCTGCTCGAGATCATTGGTCTACGATATGCCAGTACATGGCCCTAGTGCAAGTGGGAGATTGTTAGTGTTTATGCCCTAGAAGGCCATTACTGTATCATACTAGCTTGTATATTACTTAATGGAAGCTTGGGATATTCACATGTATATAACAGTCTTGCTAAACATGGTAGTATGCTACTTGGTTTTTCTATCTTAATATGTGAGTGTACGTATTGATAGAGCTCTTAGGATCTTGCTTGTCTACCAGCGTTGTGATGGCAGTCACACTAGTGGGGGCTGGGTAGTCTACAAGCACATCCTTATTCAGGTCCCTGGTCGTTGGATTATCGAGACAGAGCATCGATACTCCGGAGTAGACTAGTGTGTACGCTTCTCATCCCAGTTGGGGAGATGGTCTGTCCCACAGCCGTCAGTACGTCGTACTGGAGATAGTATACAGGTGCTCGTTAGGTTACGGGTACACCGGACAGGACTCACAGGGAACTGTTGGTTGGTTTGATACCAGTCGTCAGTGAACAGTTCCCAGGTGACATGAGTACAGCGTAGTCCGCAGACTTGACACTGCTACTTCGCCTCGAGTGTGTCCTACTGTTCTTAGATTGCTACCCTACCACGGCTCAAAGGAGTCGTGCAAACAGGTAGCAGTTGGGTGCAGTCCCGAGCACTTGGAGGCAGTGGCGGTTAGACAGGATTCGTCCCTCCCGGTATTGGGAGTAGATATCGTGCTGTGTCAGAGAGCCATTACGCAAAGTCCCTGGCCAGGGCAAGCGAGATTTGCTGGTAGGTTCCAGTAGTTTCTCAGGGTGTAATGGGCTTCCCTCCGACACGACTTATACCGCTATTAGGGGACTGACGCTTGCCGCCCCCCTAGGCCCGATATGCGATAGTCTTCGACGAACGGACCGGACTGTATGGAGATTGTCACATCAGACTCAGTAGGAGTTCGGATGGGTTTTCTCATCGGCCTTCTTATCGACAACTACCTGGGGACCGTTACGTACAGCTAGTGCCGCTTGCGGTCTGTGGTTAAACCCACTGCCAGCGTAGTAGTCGAGTCTCTAGAGTCCCACACAGAGAGTTTCCTACTCCAGGCGAAACGATATAGAGGTTGCATGGTTTTGCGACAAAGGGTTCGGACGCATACGTGCGTTTACGCACGTACGACTTTCGGACAGTTTTTACCAGTCGGCTTTGGTTTAAGCCAGTTACTAGTATCCGGTTATTGGATTTTTACAGTCTAAAGTTTTTCCGTATTTTTGCGGATTGGAGGGGCGTTCTCGTAATTATACGAGAAGCTTCTAGAAGATGTGACTAAGGAGGTTACTTTGGATAAGATTGTGAGTCATGAGAGTGATTCATCATTATCATTATTGCACAATAAATGATAATGACACATGCTTAATGAATCACCATTAGATATTTGTGAAGCATGCTTATTCATCACTCATTTTTTCTTTTGTTGATAAATGAGAATGCTTCATAATATATTATGATACACTCTCTCTCATCTCATAATCTCATCTCACATTCTCTCTCCTCAAGCTCTCATCTTCAAGAGACTAATCCTTAATCCTCATGTGTTGAGATCAAAGGTTTAGTTAGACTTAAGCATCCATTACCTTCACTCTATATCATCCTTTCTTCTTTGATTAGCAATCAAAGTAGATTAGTTACCTCAAGTTAGAGGTGTAGCTTGGTGTTTTGCTCTCGGGTGGATCGTCTACTACCTAGAGAAGGTCGAGGAGAACAAAGGAGGACACAAAGACGAAGGACTAGTTTCGATAGGTATAATCCCTAATCACAAGTGATAAGAAAATCTTTGTGTACGGTTATTTATAGTTTAGCTTCGATTTAAGCGGTTAGTCGATGTTCGTTCCTTAAACTTGATTGTTTTTGTAAATTCCGCCTCCCCACAAGTACTGGGGTGTACTACATCGACTTACAGACCCGAGATCGTCATAGAGTCTTGTATGATTCCCACTGTGCTTTGATTTCCACCTTACCACGTTCAATAGAACGTGCAAAATGGTGGCTTTTGGGTAAAGTTCCGAATCACATGGAGGAAATGAGCGATAAGAGGGGTTTCGTCTCTCCCGGTATTTGGAGTTGATGTTGCGCTGTGCTCGATTGGCTATAACAAGAAGTCCTTGACCAAGGCTGCTTCAGAGATATACTGGTAAGTGTTATCAGTAGTTTCTCGACCCGTTATGAGAATCATATTGACACGAGTTATCGAGTTACTGGGGTCTTACGTTTACCACCCCTAGACGAGATATGCGACATATCAGACGAAGAGACCGGACTGTACGAAAGTGTTACTGATTGGATTAGCAGGAGTACGAGCAGGCTTGCTTGTTGATCTTCTGATCGCTCAATACCCGTGTGGCCGTTACGTTTGGCAGACCGCTTGCGGCTTGTAGGTGTTTGATATGAACATCACCTATTGCCGGCGTATTGACGAGTCTTTAGAGTCCTACACAGGGGTTTCCTGGCTCAAGAGAAACGAAGTAGGAGCACATATGTGATATGTGCGGGACCGAGATTGATACGATATGAGATACCGTATTCTATTCTCGCGATTTGTGACATTGCTCGGTTATATGCGATATAGCCGGGTTATCGGATCAAGTGTTGATTCGATAAGTTGTTACACATGATATTAGTCGGTTATATGTGGTATAGCCGGATTATTAAATCAAGAGTCGATTTAATAATTTAGTGTATAAGTATATATTTGATATATTACATTACATTAACTAGTATTAGCTCACTTAAGATTTCTTTTCTCACTTTTTGTGCACATTGAATATATGTGATATATTTTTGTGTACATGTATTGTGACATGCTTGATGATACATGCAACAAAGGTGTGTGTATTACTTACACCATGCTTGGTTTAATTGCTAGGGTTTTATTTATTTTGGTAATTACAAAAGGTGGCATTTTGTCATAGATGAAAGCTTGTAGAAGCTTGTAGTCTTCATTGACTAAGTCCACTCTTTTGTTTTGGCTAAGATATTTGTTAATCCGACCAATTAAACCTAGCCATGGTTAACTCTCTACAAAGGTTAATATATGATATTAACTCACCATGGTTTCAATTCTCACTTGAATTATTATCATATGAGAATTTTCTTCATCTTCTTCTTCCTCCTAAAAAGCTTTCTAGCTTCAATGGAGATGTGAGATAAAATGTGAGAAAAAAAATTCTAAAGTGAGCCCACTTCCTACTTCATCATCCTCTACTACTTGCCATTTAGTATAGGGTGTTTGCTTCACTAATTCCATAGTTAGTGAAGAGATAACTTGGGTTAGTGTCTCCTCGACGTAGATCATTTTCGGCTTCGAAGTCATCGAAGCAAGCATGCTCGTTTCTTCAAGGAAGCCTCTCTAGGGTCCGGAGTTCACGATCGCAGCGAATGGACTGCTACACGGAGATATTGAAGTGAAGGACAGGTCTACAAAGGTTGTATTCCTTGCTCTCTTTCACTTGCAAAGTGTTTGCATTTTCATTTCCGTCGATTTCTAGTTTACGATTCTTAGTTAGGGTTACCTAGAACGGCAAATTTTTGAATCTGGCATGGACGATGCCTCCCAAAACCTTGCTGCCGTCCTAGGTAACCCTGCAGTGGTATCAGAGCCATGCTAGAAATTTATACGGAATTTGTTAAGATTACGAAACCGAAATACTGCGAAACTTGCAACGCCTAAACTTGCTCTCTGTCGTTTTTAAATAATTGTCTAAATTTTTTGTAAACAAGTACAGAGTGCTATATGGGATATAACATGAACACTGACAAAATTTGAGGCAGTTTGGAGAAAATTTGGCCGAGCCCTATACCCTACATCTAGGCCAAAATCCGAGCTCACCCTCTGATTTTTTGCCTGTGTTTTAGTGACTGGGTTTAGGTGTTTCAGGTGTTTTTTATTTTTGCTAATTTTGCATATGATGTAATTTTACACTATAAGAAATTCGGAGTGTTTCGCATTTGTAGTTTTAACAATGTTTCGGATTATTCACATTTTGTCTAGGCGAAGTTAAAAAGTTCGATCGAATATCAAAAACCCATTTTTCCAAGTTTAACGTATTCGGAAAAATATGCAAGTGATTCTGTGGACCCTCTAGAAGAACGAAACCTTAACTCGATTATGTGGCAGTCAGAACCGCCACTAAACCCTAGGGTTTGTGGTAGTTCAGCGCCGTCACATGTGAGGCGTTGGTTTGACCCTTCTATGGCTGGTTCATAGGCACTGTGGTATCTTCTGGGTATTATTAAAACTTTGCTCAAGTGTTGAGCTGTCGGGAAATTGTGGGACTTTGATAAATCGATCGAAAAGTTTAACGTCGTCCGGATATTATGTGATGGGATACAATATTTGGAATCCACAAGTAGTTATGAGATAACTAGTTTGAATGTTATAAATCTAGCAGTTTAGTCTCATTTGATCGATTGCCACGGGATTTTGATGTGATCAAAAGTCCATCACAATCACGTAGCATACACGGATACTCGCCGGGTAACATTATTAGATAGCTACGCCCCATAGCCCCGACCAAGTGATTGTAGGAGAACCCCGTCGCCAAAAGCATCTATTCGGGTGCTCGCGGCAGCGGTGTTCCACCTTAGTGCACTTCGTCGACGACATCGGGGGATGCGGCCGTCTACTAAAGTTTCCGACGAACATTCGATTAGGATGTCGGGAATCTTGTTGAATTGCCCGACTTGATATTGAAAAATGTTTTCGAGATTGAGACTAAAATGCGGGGTTTATAATTGTTAGGCATGCGATGTCTAAGGAATTCATTTGGTTAGACATATGATGTCTAAGGTGGTTGCGGATTCCAACTGTTGTAGTTTTTCACTTTCTTTTCTGCGACCGTAAGTGTAATATGTGGTGTATCGTCGATTTCGGTGCTATATGTCAACGACAATTGAGATACACATATTTACTTACGTTGATGACATGTGATGTTATGTGTTGCTGTGATATGTTTTATTAGATCGTCGTGTTTTGAATAGCCGTGGGTTTTATGTGAGATGAGAGTTTTTATTTTCATTCATGTAAAATTCATTGTATGTAATATTCTTTTATTTGGGCACTTCCGGGTTGAGGATGATATCACCATTGTATATTATTTACTTTTCCGCATTAGGATAGACCCAAGGCAGGGAGCACAAGTAATCGGGTTCTAGGGTCCAGTGGGAGACCATCTCGAGGAGTCGAGACCGGGTGTCCTAACTCTAGAATTGGTAGGGTTGCTTGCCGCTCTCATAGGGGTCTAGGGGTGTGGGATTGGCTATTCATCACGACCATGGAATCCTTGTTTTATACAGGCTTAATTTAAAACACGGAAATCCTAGTATATCTAATATTTCATATGTTGTTTTCTGCTGCGATATCTGTGATGTGATCATTTGATATATTGTTGAGATAGATACTGGATATAGTATATGTAATATATTATATAGACGTTGCTTACGTTTTACACCCGTGCTAGCACTGCCCCGCTCTGCCGTTAGTTACCTAACCTAACGGTGCACGAGGGGACATCGAGGCCAATGCAGATGGCATAAGCATACGTTGTATTTATCTGTGATGTTTAGGTAACTTAATATGATGGGACTTCATTAATGCGATTAATGAAATAAAAGAAACCAAAAGATGTTGTGGAATCGAATTTTCAACAACAAGTAGCTCTAGTTGTTGCTTTGCATAGTGGTGTTCCTTGTAGAATATCCAGCACCTTATTCGATAAGGAAAGAGCCGAGATCCCTTCACCGGGAGTGACCTCTTTAGCAATAACTGGCAGATGCTACAACCCTCGGTTTGTCTTTTGATTGCTTTTATAGTTTTTGCTTTGCATAGTGGTATTTGTGAAATATCCTGCACCTTATTCGATAAGGACAGAGCCGACGATCCCTTCACCGGGAGTGACCTTTTTAGCGAAACTAGCAAAAGCCTAAAAAAGACTCCATTTAAAATCATTTGATTCTACAACGATATCAAGTTCATTACGCAAAGGGTTTTCTTAAAAACCTGTCGTAGCCCTCCGTCATTTCTGATAAGTAATAGTTAGTATTCGTGCTGCATTTGTTGATCTCTGTCAAGGCGTAGTGTGTGGTAGCTGATTAGTGCTTATCTGCAAAGCATATGATGCGATTGATTTAGGGTAGTCGTGCGACCTTGTTGACCTCTGTCAAGGGTCGTGCGAGTGGGTTTACTCAATCAGGAAATGACGGGTTGAACTTGACTAGCAGCCTATGGTTTGTTGACCTCCGTCAAGGTCATAGGACGCTTGGGGCGAAATATTATTGGGAATTTCAAGTGTTGAAATTTGCAATGAGATTGCATATCTTCTATGAGATAGTTGGATCCCGATACCCACTACGAGTAAGAGTTACTCCTGGGAGAGTTTTACACATTACAATTAGCCGATCAAGTAGGTGTCTAGAAAGGTGTTAACGGGGTTACGCCCCTGGGAAAACGATATTTATTTTAATTAGGTCCGTGTGAAAGCACGGGGAACCTCTTTCAAAGTACCGACACTGGCCTGGCCGAACGATTGGCGAACTTGTAAGCTGTAATTAATCCCGGCTAGTCTTTCCTTTTAGGGTTTGAAGGAAGATTTGACTAAAACAGTGGGAGCCATCCTGATTAGATATATTAATAACCAATTTAATCTTGCAAGAGCATACGCTGAGTGTTTTTTTCTCTCTCTCTCTCCAGGTAGCGACCATGTCACGCCTTAATCAAGATAATAATACGGATGTATTGACCAAACCCGCTTGTTATACTGAGCTGGGGAACGTTGGTCCCGCTCCAACTTATAATTGTTATAAGACCGAGCAGGAAATAAGGGATTACCAGGATTCCCGTGCCGCCCAAACGAAGAAAGTGCATGATGATGCATCTCCTTCGGGTGTATTCATTACCGAAAACTGTTTCTCAGTATCCTCTACGTCCTGGGTATGAGATACCGGATCAGGATCCCATATATGTAATCGGTTACATGGGCTACAGATAGGTAGAGATCTGAGAATGGATGATAAGTTTCAAGAGTTAGAAACGGTGCAAGTGTTGTAGCCAAGTATGTTGGCAGTTATCACCATGTATTACCATATACATTGATTCTGAACGAATATTATTAGATACCGAACCTGATATACAACATCATATCAGTCTCTTTATTTAGTAAAGAAGGATATAATTTTGTATTGTTGGATAATGTTTTGAACATTTCCTATATCAAAAGTTGATCGGTTCAGGCACGTTATCTAAAAGCATATACGTTCTAAATCAAACTACATTTCTTAACGTACAGAAAACACACAAGAGGAAGAGTTCAGAAATGAACAAATCCTTCTTGAGGCATTGTAGACTAGGTCATATCAATGCGACCCGACTAACTAAGTTACATTTTGATGCATATTTAAATCTGTTTGAATTTACATCTTGTAAAACTTGCCAGTCATGTCACAAAGATAAGATGACCATAGCTCCATTTATTGAAAACAGAGAAAGAGTTAGTGAACACTTGGGATTGATACATGATGATGTATGTAGGTCCCCTGTCTACACATGTCAGGACAGGTTCTTTGTACTTCATTACATTCACTGATGATCACTCAAGATTCGCACATGTGTTCCTGTTGAAACATTGGTCTGAACCTTTTGAGATATTCAAAGAATATAAGTTAAAAGTAGAGAGCCAAAATGGGTATAAGTATCATGTCCTATGATGTGATCAGGGAGAAGAATACTTGAGCACGGAATTCTAGGACTATTCTAAAGGAGAATGAGATTCTCTCTCAGCATTACTCCTCCAAATACACCATATATAGCATGTCGGTATATCGGGGCGGAACAATCGCACCCTATGTGATATGGTGTGCTCTATGATGAGTACTACTGAGTTGCCTATTTTCTTTTCGGGGTTATGCACTTGAGAAGCTGCATATCTATTGAATAGGGTTCCAACCAAATCAGAAGCCTACCACTCCATATGTGATATGAAATGGGAAGAGCCCATCTCTTAAGGATGTTAAGATTTGGGGTTGTCCGGCCTATGCCAAAAGCAAAATCCGGACAAACTCGAGGCAAGGTCAGTTCTGTGGAAGTTTGTTGGATATCCCAAGCATTCGTAAGGGAATATCTTCTACCACACTGAGGAACAAAAGGTGTTTTGTTTCTCAGCATGCCACCTTTTAGAAAGGGAATTTCTTGTGAAGAAATTAGTGGTCATGAGGTAGAACTGGAAGGAGTTCCAGCTATACAAACTGCAGCTGATGATTTGGTAGAACCGCATGATTCAATAGTTCCCGACGAACCTCAGCCTCTCCACCGATCTGGTAGGGTTCCTCACCCACCTGAGAGATACTTCGGTTTTCTCTATGACAGTGGGAGCGAGGATTGCATCATGAGATGATGACCCAACTAGTTTTCGAGCAGGCCATCAGGAGTGGGGACTCATTAAGAATGGTTGTATGCTAAGCGATCTAAGATGGAATCCATATACACCAACAAAGTATGGACTTTGGTTGCTATATCTAAAGGGTTAAATCCCCATCAGGAGCAAGTATATCTTGAGAAGATTACTTGGTGTACATGGAAAAGTTGAGACTTTCAAAGCTAAGGCTTGTTGTAAAAGGTTCTCGTCATCGACCAGAAATGGATAATGATGAAACCTTTTCTAGTGCCTATGCTTAAGTCCATCCAGATCCTACTTGCCATTACTACATACCATGACTACGATATCTGGCGGTTGAGTGTCATGACTGCTTTTCTAAATAGTGATTTAGAAGAGAGCGTCTATAAGTACACAGCCAGAGGGCTTCGTAGACAGTGGAAGCAGCGGAAACATATGCAAATTTCTTTATAAGTTAAAGCAGGCATAGCGGAGTTGGAACATCTGTTTTGATGTGGTAGTCAAAGAGTTTGACTTCATCATAATGGTAGATGAACCTTGTATATACAAAAAGGTGGTAGGGAGTATGGTGATGATCCTCGTATTGTACATATATGACATACTCTTGATAGGAAAGAAGTTCCTATGCTACACTCGGTCAATCTCCTCTTATCACAAGGATTCTCCATATAGGATCAAGGTGATACCTCCTAAATCCTTGGTTTTAGATCTATGAGATAGATCTAAATGGATGTTAGCATTCTCACTAGGTGTAGTGAGATGGTATCAATCGATCCTGGGGAGAATCACTGGATAGCTTCCAGGGTGATAAGGTCGACTGAATGTCAGTCACAGGCATTGTCTTTACCCTCAGTGGAGGGACGGTATGTTGGAAGAGTTCCAAGCTAGATACTGTGGCAAACTAGACGATAAAGGCAGGATACATTGCTACCAAGGATACAACTAAAAAAGTAGTCTGGATGTATAAAAGTTCATGAGATGAACTTTGTTCCTATCATTGTATGAAAATGGAGTTGTGGCTAAGGCCTAGGAACCCCCGTCGCATCAGAGATCCAGACATATTCTGAGGCAGTATCACCTGATCATGGAGATGGTTGATCTCCAGGGAGATCGAGGTTAGGAGAGTGGACACATAGGACAACAGGACGGATCCACTTACAAAGGCCAATTCCTAGGAGAGACTTTTATGGGATGGTTGAGTATGGGATACTTCAACCACTGCTGATTGTTGGGTATTAGATTCTACGACAGATGGCCCTAGTGCAAGTGGGAGATTGTTAGTAATATGTATGCCCTAGAGCCCATTACTGTACATACGATGTATATTGTAGTGGATGCTTGGACATATATAGGGAGGACTTTCTTGCTCGACATGATAGTATGCTATCTGGTTGCTCTTTATCTTAACATGTATACCGAATGTCTCTATGTTACATGTTGGTAAAGCCCTTAGGATGAGTACTTGACTACCAGGATTATGATGCAGATCATACTAGTGGGGACAGTGTAGTCGCTAAGTACATCCTTCAAATGACCCTAGTCGTGGGTGTATCAAGACAGGGCATCGATATACCAGAGTAGACTAGCGTATAGCTTCTCGACCCATGTAGATGGGCGATGGATGTGTAAGTCCATGCTACCTCTCCCGGTACTTTCGGGCATGCGGAATTTGGTGAAAAACAATTTTCTAGAGGCGGTAACATGGACTCAAAACCGGATCTTTGTTAAACATCTAACTAACATCCTAACTAGGAGTTGTTAACTACTCGGTTAGGGGGTTATACCTTTCTTTCTTGAACTCCTTCGTCTTCATCTCTTGATGGTGTACGGATTGGCTTCACCCCGTCGTCTCCTTGCGCCGAAGATCGATCCACCCGAAATCTTCTACCTTTGGCTTCTTCTTCGAACTTTGAAGAAACTAGTTCACTAGGTTTGCTAAACCTTGTGAACTAGAGTGAGTAGAGGAGAGTGTGATGGGATTTTCTCTATGGTTCTTGCTTCTCAACACATGAGACAAGTGAACCATAGACAAGAGAGAGAGCAAGAGGAAGAGGGTGAGAGCAAGAGGAAGAGAGAGCTCAATACCAAGAGAGAGAAAAATAATGAAAGAATGAGCCTCTCTTTTGTCATACACCCTCTCATAATCCAAAAGCATCATGAGCCATAATGTTAATCAAGTATTATGTGATGGTTCATATCATGTCAAAGGCAATATCATTTCCATTCACTCATTTAGCAAACCACAACAAGCAAGCAAAAGTCTTTGCATGAAAATGACAACCATTGTCATCTTGATGGTCAACTAGTCCAACCTAGTCAACAAAGTCAAGAAGTCAACAAAGTCAACCCCTCAACAACCATGTCACTATAATACTTAATTAATATTATTGTTAATTACATATCATATTCTCATTAGGGTTGAGCAAAAAGTCAATGGTCAACAGTCAACAGTCAACAACCCTAATGAGAATCCTCTGCCTCTGTCTCTCTGTCAACTGTGCATACACACCCGCATCCGCGTTCCGAGGAACACGAATACATACTGGATAAAACCAATCCCAAAACGTACACTAGGATCTGGCTTAAACCAAAGCCCGCTAGTGTTAACTGTCCGGACACTGTACGTGCACAAGTGCAAGGATGTGACCGAACCCTGTCGCAAAACCATGCAACCTGTCGCAAAACTATGCGACCTCTACTCTTTTGCCTAAAGGCGAATAGCTTTCTGTGTGGGACTCTAAAGACTCGACGCTACGCTAGCAGTGGGTTTAACCACAGACCGCAAGCGGCACTAGCTGTGCGTAACGGTCCCCAGGCAGATGCCGACAAGAAGACTGACG
This sequence comes from Agapanthus africanus, assembly GCA_030015575.1. Taxonomy (NCBI): domain Eukaryota; kingdom Viridiplantae; phylum Streptophyta; class Magnoliopsida; order Asparagales; family Amaryllidaceae; genus Agapanthus; species Agapanthus africanus. The sequence goes on from JASDDO010000031.1 coordinate 243,510,885, forward strand.
AGGTGAAACCCATCTGAACTCCTACTGAGCCTGAATGTGACAATCTCCGTACAGTCCGGTCTGTTCGTCTGATAGATCGCATGGAGGGCCTAGGGGGGCGGTAAACGTCAGTCCCCTAATAGCGGTACAAGTCGTGTCGGAGTGAGGCCCAAAACACCCTGAGATAACACTGGAAGCCTACCAGTATATCTCGATTACCCTGGCCAGGGACTACTCGTGTAATGGCTCTCCTAGACACAGCGCGATGTCAACCCCCAATACCGGGAGAGACGAATCCTGTCTAACCGTCACTGCCTCCAAGTGCTTCGGGACTGCACCCAACTACTAACTGTTTGCACGACTCCTTTGAGCCGTGGTAGGGTAGTAATCAAAGTACAGTGGGAACACACTCGAGGCGAAGTGACAGTGTCAAGTCAGCGGACTAAGCTATACTCATGTCACCTGGGAACTGATAACTGAAGATAGGTATAATACCAACCGGTCAGTTCCCGACGAGTCCTGTCCAGTGTACTCGTAACCTAACGAGCACCTGCATACTATCTCCAGTACGACGTACTGATGGCTGTGGGACAGACCATCTCCCACTCTGGGATGAGAAGTGCATGCGCTAGTCTACTCCGGAGTATCGATGCCCTGTCTCGATAGTCCTGCGACTAGGGACATGCATAAGGATGTGCTTATAGATTACCCAGCCCCCACTCGTGTGACTGCCATCACAACGCTGGTAATCAAGCAAAGATCCTAAGGGCTCCACTAATGTGTATGGGTGATATACTAAAATAAACACATGTACACATTGAAGTAGAAACAAACCAAGTAGCATACTACTATTTTGAGCAAGATTGTTTATACAAGGTGAATATCCCAAGCTTCCATTAAGTAATATACAAACTAATATGATACAGTAATGGCCTCTAGGGCATATACACTAACAATCTCCCACTTGCACTAAGGCCATGTACTGGCGTATCGAAGACCTATCATCTCGATCAGCCGCTCGAACTGAGTCTGGGGTAGGGCCTTCGTGAGTGGATCTGCAGTGTTATCTTCTGAATTTATTCTCTTTACTTCGATCTCCCGGCGATCAATGATCTCCCTGATCAGGTGGAACCGCCTCAAAATGTGCCTGGACTTCTGATGGGACCTGGGTTCCTTCGCTAAAGCTATAGCGCCGTTGTTGTCACAATACAGCGGTATTGGATCAACACTGGTAGGAACCACCTGAAGTTCCGTGAGGAACTTCTTCATCCAGACAGCTTCTTTTGCGGCATCGCAAGCAGCTATGTACTCCGCTTCCATGGTTGAGTCAGCAACGGTTTCCTGCTTGGAACTCTTCCAGCAAACCACCCCTCCATTGAGGGTAAAGACATAACCCGACATGGACTTGGAGTCATCCTTGTCACTCTGGAAGCTGGAGTCAGCAAAGGCCTCAATCTGGAGGTCTTTTCCGCCATACACCAAGAACATCTCCTTAGTCCTTCTCAGGTACTTGAGAATGTTCTTTACTGCTATCCAGTGTTTCTCCCCTGGGTTCGACTGATACCGGCTTACAACGCTCAATGCGTATGCTACATCTGGTCTGGTACATAACATCGCATACATAATAGAGCCTACCGCAGATGCGTAGGGTATTGATGACATGCGAGCCCTTTCCAAATCAGTCTTGGGAGACATCTCTTTGGAGAGGGTGATTCCGTGACAAGCCGGTAGATTACCGCGCTTGGAATCTTCCATACTGAATCGTTTCAGTATGGTGTCGATGTACCTTGACTGTGAAAGTCCCAACATCCTCTTAGATCTATCACGATAGATCTGGACCCCAGAATGTAGTTGGCATCGCCCAGGTCCTTCATGGAGAACCTCTGCGACAAGAATCCTTTGACTGACTGTAGCATAGGAATATCATTTCCTATTAGGAGAATGTCATCGACGTACAAGACGAGGAATACCACATTTCTCCCTACAATCTTACTGTAAATGCATGGTTCATCTGGGTTTTTGACAAAGTCGAATTCTTTGACAGTATCATCAAAGCAGATGTTCCAACTCCGCGATGCCTGCTTAAGTCCATAGATGGACTTGAGCAACTTGCACACTTTACCGCTGCTCCCACTCTTAATGAATCCCTCTGGCTGATCCATATAGACGCACTCTTCCAAATTTCCATTTAGGAAAGCCGTCTTTACGTCCATCTGCCAGATCTCATAATCGTGGAAGGCAGCAATGGCAAGAAGGATCCGAATGGATTTGAGCTTGGCTACTGGAGAAAAGGTCTCGTCATAGTCCAAACCAGGTCTTTGACGAAAACCCTTTGCAACGAGCCTAGCTTTATAGGTTTCAACCTGCCCATCTACACCAATCTTCTTTCTGAAGATCCATTTGCAGCCTACGGGTTTTACCCCTTCTGGAGCAAAGTCCAAAGTCCAAACATTGTTGGTGTACATGGACTCCATCTCGGTCCGCATTGCATCCAGCCATTTTACCGAGTCACCGCTCTGAATGGCTTGCTGGAAGCTAGTAGGCTCATCATAATTAACTGTGCAATCCTCTCTATCCCCGTCTATGAGAAAACCGAAGTATCTCTCGGGCGGATGAGACTGCCTACTACTTCTGCGGAGCGGCGTAGGAATTTCCGGTTCTCCTGAAACGTCTGGTTCATCCAAGCTTTCAGTAACAGCTTGTGGTTCTGGAATTTCTTCCAGTTCTATTGCGCCCCCACTTATCTGATTTTTCAAAAATTCAGTTTCCAAGAAGTGGGCATACGGAGAAACAAAAACTTTTTGTTCTTCTGCGGAATAGAAAAGATACCCTCTTGAGTTCTTTGGGTATCCCACAAACTTACACAGTACTGAGCATGCCTCGAGCTTGTCCGCATGCTGCGTTTTTACAAAAGCTGGACATCCCCATACCTTAAGATACTTAAGACAGGGTTTCTTCCCACTCCACATCTGATATGGGGTGGTAGGCACAGTCTTGGTTGGAGTCTTGTTCAAGAGATATGCAGCTGCTTCTAGTGCATAACCCCAGAAAGATCGCGGTAACTCAGCCTTACTCATCATGGAACGAACCATATCCAATAGGGTCCGATTCCGCCTTTCCGATACACCGTTGTGTTGTGGTGTGTATGGAGGTGTAAGTTGAGAGAGAATTCCATTCTCTTTTAAGTAGCCCAGAAACTCGGCACTCAAGTATTCTCCACCTCGATCCGATCTTAGAATCTTGATACTTTTGCCGGTTTGTTTTTCAACTTCATTCTTGTATTCTTGAAAGTTCCCAAAGGCCTCGGATTTGTGCTTCATTAAGAAGACATGTCCATACCTAGAGAAATCATCTGTGAAAGTAATGAAGTATGAATAACCACTTCGCGCATGTGTAGACATTGGACCACACACATCACTGTGTATGAGTCCCAAGAGCTTGCTCGCTCTTTCTCCGCGTCCAGTGAACGGAGTCTTTGTCATCTTTCCCATGAGACAAGATTCACAAGTGGCATAAGACTGATACTCGAACGGATTCAAGTACCCTTCTTTATGTAACTTAGTTAATCGTGTCTCATTAATGTGACCCAGTCTACAATGCCATAAGAAAGCCTGATTTGTTTCCGGAGACTTTCTTTTAAGTGTGTTCTGGACACTGAAAATCTGAGCTTGATTTAACACGTATATTCCGTTCTGTAATATACCTGACCCAATCAGAACTTGATTTAGGTGGATGTGTACTACATCGCTTACAAAAGTAAATTCATATCCTTCCTTAGAAAGTAAGGATACAGATATGATATTACAAGTCGCATCTGGTATATACAAACAGTTACGCAAAATCAATATCTGCCCAGTTGTCAGTCCAAGATGATATTCCCCTACGGATTCAGCATCCATGCTCATTCCGTTAGCAACCCTGAGAGTCATATCACCTTTCCTAATAACCCTACGGTTTCTCAGAGCCTATAACGAATTACAGATATGAGATCCTGATCCGGTATCCAATACCCAGGAAGTAGGGTTAACTGACATACAGTTCTCAATCACAAACACACTCGAAGCCGAAACCACAACATGCTTCGAATTCTGGCTACTGGCTTTGCCAGCCCTGCAATCCTTCTGCCAATGTTCATTCCCGTTACAATAGGAACATCCCTCTTTAATCATATCCAGTCCCGAAACTTTTGCCCTTCCTTTTCCTTCTTCTTCCCTGGTTTCCTTCAGGGTATAAGCAGAGGGCAGGGACTGTAGAATTAGGTGAGTACTTGACCCATTCTCCAACGTGGTCTCCAGGTCCGTGAGCTCAAAATAGCTGGTCTCTGTAAGGACGTTGCCCCCTACAGATGACCCGACAGCCAACCTCGCTTGAAGCAATTCGTTCGAGGTCTCATATCTTGCGACACGAGATTGCTCTCCATATAAAACTTTGTTATGGAGGAAGATAGAAACTGAGCCCATCTTCTCGCGCTGCCTCTGGTTTGCACCATCAACTGAGGCTAACACGAGGCACTTGGCTTTCACACAATCCTTTTCCGATGTCCTGCGGATGTGAACATCCGTGACAGGGGAAACTGGACCTGAGACGGCAGGGATTTGATTAGTTAAGAGGTGTCCCAGCTTGTCATGGGCAATGGACATCTGGACAGACCTTTGCCAGTCAAAACAGTCAGGTTCAGTCATCTTATTATCTAGATGTAACCTAAGTGTGGTCACAGGGTCGCTGCAATTAAGAGAGAGAGAGAAGAATACACTCAGCATGATGCTCTTGCAAGTTTAGATTGGTTTTTAATTTGTCTAAACAGGATGGCTCCCACTGTCCCTCGAATCCCTCCTCAAACCAAAAAGGAAGAATTAGTCAGGATCAATCTCACCGTACAATTCTTGCTTAACCGTTCAGCCAGGCTGGTGTCGGTACTTCGAGGGAGGTTTTCCAAAGCTTTCGCGAAGTTCCTTAATTTAAGAACCTCTTTTCCCTGGGGGCGTAGCCCCGCTAACACCTTTCTAGACACCTACTTGGTTTATAGCATTGATCGTTAAGTGAGAAATTTCCCGAGGAGTAGAATATACTCATAGTAGGATCGGGATCTAAATATCATTGCGTGACAAAACTGAAGGTATCCTACCAGAATCATCATACTCCAAATGGTATGCAGTGCTAGCAAGTTTCAGTTCTTTTGAAACTCCCGATGTGGATTTTTGCCCCATGCTCTTATGACCTTGACGAAGGTCAACAAATCATAAGTCACATGTCAAGTTCTACCCGTCATTATCCAGGTTAATTTGAACCCACCCGTATATACCCTTGACGAAGGTCAACAAGGTAATACGACTGTCCCAAACCAACGCATCTATCTATGCTACATATGAACAACCAACAGCTACCAATCACTATGCCTTGACGAAGGTCAACAAACATAGCTTGAATACTATTGAATATTCATACGAAACGACGGAGGGCTACGAATGGTTTTGGCAAAACCTTGAACGTAGTGAACTTGATATAATCGAAGGAACGAAATAGCTTTTAAAAGGAGTGGCTCAAGCTCCGCATTTAAAAGTTAGTTTTTGAAAAGAACCGAGTGGTTTTTCGAAAGTGTTCCAACGACTTTTACTTGGTTTATTTTCTTGCATTAGTTCTTTTAATGCGTGTTATTCTTGCATTAGTTCTTTTAATGCGTCCCATCATTTAATCCTACCATTGCAGAAAACAACCAAAATATGACGTACGCTTATGCCATTCGCATTCGCCACGGGGCCCCGTCATTACCCGTTAGGTTACTTAACTAACGACAGAGCGGGGGCTAGGCTAGCGCGGCTGTAAAACATAAGCAACGCCTAAATAATATCATATATAGATATACATTGCAATGATAGCCATTTCAGATCACAGATGAACACATTGGATATACTAGGAACCCGCAATTCGTACGAGCCTGTAACGAAAAGCAGATTACACGGTCGCGGTGAATAGCCAAAACCCCACCCAAGACCCCTACGGGTGCGGCAAACTACCCGCCAAGTACCCGAAGCGAAGCAACCTCCCTCAACCCCGTGAGTAGACCACTCGGCACTTCGGCATACCCGGTAGTTTGTGCACCCCCTCCATGGGTCTATACTAGGAGCAAAAACAGTAAAAAGAAATTATACAATGACGGCTACAACCCCGACCCGGTTGTGCGGCCATACAAATAATTATTACATCAATTTACAAATTTACATGAATTGAAAGAAAAGAAAACTCTCGTCTCACAACCCCCGGTTATTCACCCGAGACAATCCAATGAATTCATATACACATTCCAATGCCATTACAGATCACAGATTTGTATAACCCCCACTAATCGATATATAGCGATTAGCAGACGTTCAATACAAATATCACATCACAGATAAAAAACCCGTCAGCTTAAGTCATAAGAAACTCGATCAAAATACGGTTTTTAAAGACCCAAAAACAAAATTTTCTTTCTGGAAAATCTGGGCTGAAAAAACATATAACAAAATTCCCAAAATACCCCACATAACAAACTGCAACCAAAATTTCCCACGTCCGAGACAACTCGGCCGCGGAACCTCGGCGGGAGCACGCTCCCGCCGCGTTTCCGCGGCGCTTTGATCGGATCAGTGGATGAAACTTTTGCAGTTTGCTATAAAAACCCTGAGCCGAATTTTAAACTATGATTTATCATTTTTGGAACAGAGGAAAAATTCGACAGCAAGCATGAATTCCGGGTTCATTTGGGACTTTTTCTCCGATCGAATTTCTAATTACTATGCTAACATGTTAGGTAGTGTTTAACTAGGCTCTGATACCACTGTAAGTCCATGCTACCTCTCCCGGTACTTTCGGGCATGCGGAATTTGGTGAAAAACAATTTTCAAGAGGCGGTAACATGGACTCAAAACCGGATCTTTGTTAAACATCTAACTAACATCCTAACTAGGAGTTGTTAACTACTCGGTTAGGGGGTTATACCTTTCTTTCTTGAACTCCTTCGTCTTCATCTCTTGATGGTGTACGGATTGGCTTCACCCCGTCGTCTCCTTACGCCGAAGATCGATCCACCCGAAAGCTTCTACCTTTGGCTTCTTCTTCGAACTTTGAAGAAACTAGTTCACTAGGTTTGCTAAACCTTGTGAACTAGAGTGAGTAGAGGAGAGTGTGATGGGATTTTCTCTATGGTTCTTGCTTCTCAACACATGAGACAAGTGAACCATAGACAAGAGAGAGAGCAAGAGGAAGAGGGTGAGAGCAAGAGGAAGAGAGAGCTCAAAACCAAGAGAGAGAAAAATAATGAAAGAATGAGCCTCTCTTTTGTCATACACCCTCTCATAATCCAAAAGCATCATGAGCCATAATGTTAATCAAGTATTATGTGATGGTTCATATCATGTCAAAGGCAATATCATTTCCATGCACTCATTTTGCAAACCACAACAAGCAAGCAAAAGTCTTTGCATGAAAATGACAACCATTGTCATCATGATGGTCAACTAGTCCAACCTAGTCAACCGGTCAACAAAGTCAACAAGTCAACAAAGTCAACCCCTCAACAACCATGTCACTATAATACTTAATTAATATTATTGTTAATTACATATCATATTCTCATTAGGGTTGAGCAAAAAGTCAATGGTCAACAGTCAACAATCAACAACCCTAATGAGAATCCTCTGCCTCTGTCTCTCTGTCAACTGTGCATACACACCCGCATCCGCGTTCCGAGGAACACGAATACATACTGGATAAAACCAATCCCAAAACGTACACTAGGATCTGGCTTAAACCAAAGCCCGCTAGTGTTAACTGTCCAGACACTGTACGTGCACAAGTGCAAGGATGTGACCGAACCCTGTCGCAAAACCATGCGACCTGTCGCAAAACCATGCGACCTCTACTCTTTTGCCTAATGGCGAATTGCTTTCTGTGTGGGACTCTAAAGACTCGACACTACGCTGGCAGTGGGTTTAACCACAGACCGCAAGCGGCACTAGCTGTGCGTAACGGTCCCCAGGCAGATGCCGACAAGAAGACTGACGAGGTGAAACCCATCTGAACTCCTACTGAGCCTGAATGTGACAATCTCCGTACAGTCCGGTCTGTTCGTCTGATAGATCGCATGGCGGGCCTAGGGGGCGGTAAACGTCAGTCCCCTAATAACGGTACAAGTCGTGTCGGAGTGAAGCCCAAAACACCCTGAGATAACACTGGAAGCCTACAAGTATATCTCGATTGCCCTGGCCAGGGACTACTCGTGTAATGGCTCTCCTAGATACAGCGCGATGTCAACCCCCAATACCGGGAGAGACGAATCCTGTCTAACCGTCACTGCCTCCAAGTGCTTCGGGACTGCACCCAACTACTACCTGTTTGCACGACTCTTTTGAGCCGTGGTAGGGTAGTAATCAAAGTACAGTGGGAACACACTCGAGGCGAAGTGACAGTATCAAGTCAGCGGACTAAGCTATACTCATGTCACCTGGGAACTGATAACTGACGATAGGTATAATACCAACCGGTCAGTTCCCGACGAGTCCTGTCCAGTGTACTCGTAACCTAACGAGCACCCGCATACAATCTCCAGTACGACGTACTGATGGCTGTGGGACAGACCATCTCCCACTCTGGGATGAGAAGCGCATGCGCTAGTCTACTCCGGAGTATCGATGCCCTGTCTCGATAGTCCTGCGACTAGGGACATGCATAAGGATGTGCTTATAGATTACCCAGCCCCCACTCGTGTGACTGCCATCACAACGCTGGTAATCAAGCAAAGATCCTGAGGGCTCCACTAATGTGTATGGGTGATATACTAAAATAAACACATCTACACATTGAAGTAGAAACAAACCAAGTAGCATACTACTATTTTGAGCAAGATTGTTTATACAAGGTGAATATCCCAAGCTTCCATTAAGTAATATACAAACTAGTACGATACAGTAATGGCCTCTAGGGCATATACACTAACAGGAAGATCACATATCCATTTGTGTTTGACATCAGAGATAGTATACGGGTTCTCAGTGGAGACTGGGTACACTGGACGGACTCGCCGAGAACTCCCAGATGGTATTATACCTCACGTCAGATGGAAGTTCTCTGGTGACACTGGTACAGGTTAGTCTGTAGACCTGAGATCGTGATAGAGTCTTGTGTGATTCCCACTGTGCTTTGATTTCCACCTTACCACGTTTAAGAGAACATGCAAAACGGTGGCTTTTGGGTACAGTCCCGAATCACATGGAGGCAATGAGCGATAGGAGGGGTTTCGTCTCTCCCGGTATTAGGAGTTGATGTTGCGCTGTGCTCGATTGGCTATAACAGGAAGTCCTTGGCCAAGCTGCTTCAGAGATATACCGGTAAGTGTTATCAGTAGTTTCTCGACCCGTTATGAGCCTCGTATCGACACGACTTATCGAGTTACTAGGGTCTAACGTTTACCACCCCTAGACGAGATTTACGACATATCAGACGAAGAGACCGGACTGTATGGTAGTGTTACTGAATGGATTCGCAGGAGTACGAGTAGGCTTTCTTGTTGATCTTCTGATCGCTCAATACCCGGATGGCCGTTACGTTTGGCAGACCTCTTGCGGCTGTGGGTGTTTGATATGATCATCACCTACTGCCGGCGTATTGACGAGTCTTTAGAGTCCTACACAGGGGTTTCCTGGCTCAAGCGAAACGAAGTAGGAGCACATATATGATATGTGCGGGACCGAGATTGATACGATATGAGATACCGTATTCTATTCTCGCGATTTGTGACATTGCTCGGTTATATGCGATATAGCCGGGTTATCGGATCAAGTGTTGATTCGATAAGTTGTTACACATAATATTAGTCGGTTATATGTGGTATAGCCGGATTATTAAATCAAGAGTTGATTTAATAATTTAATGTATAATTATAAATTTGATATATTATATTACATTAACTAGTATTAGCTCACTTAAGATTTCTTTTCTCACTTTTTGTGCATATTGAATATATGTGATATATTTTTGTGTACATGTATTGTGTCATGCTTGATGATATGTGCAATAAAGGTGTGTATTACTTACACCATGCTTGGTTTAATTGCTAGGGTTTTATTTATTTTGGTAATTACAAAAGGTGGCATTTTGTCATAGATGAAAGCTTATAGAAGCTTGTAGTCTTCATTGACCAAGTCCACTCTTTTGTTTTGGCTAAGATATTTGTTAACCCAACCAATTAAACCTAGCCATGGTTAACTCTCTACAAAGATTAATATATGATATTAACTCACCATGGTTGCAATTCTCACTTGAATTATTATCATATGAGAATTTTCTTCATCTTCTTCTTCCTCCTAAAAAGCTTTCTAGCTTCAATGGAGATATGAGATAAAATGTGAGAAAAACAATTCTAAAGTGAGCCCACTTCCTACTTCATCATCCTCTACTATTTGCCATTTAGTATAGGGTGTTTGCTTCACTAATTCCATAGTTAGTGAACAGATAGCTTGGGTTAGTGTCTCCTCGACGTAGATCATCTTCGGCCTCGAGAACATCGAAGCCAGCATGTTCGTTTCTTCAAGGGAGCCTCTCTAGAGTCCGGAGTTCACGATCACAGCGAAGGGACTGCTACATGGAGCTATTGAAGTGAAGGACTGGTCTAGAAAGGTTGTATTCCTTGCTCTCTTGCACTTGCAAAGTGTTTGCATTTTCATTTCCGTCGATTTCTAGTTTACGATTTTTAGTTAGGGTTAGTTAGAACGGCAAATTTTTGAATTTGGCTTGGACGATACCTCCCGAAACCTTGCCACCGTCCTAGGTAACCCTGCAGTATCGAGACTGGGCATCGATATTCCGAAGTAGACTGGTGTATACGTTTCTAGACCCCGACGAGGGGCGATGGTTGGTCTCATAGCCATTGGTCTTTCATACTTAAGATTGTATACAGGTGCTCACTAGGGGTGAGTACATTGGACAGACTCACCGGGAACATGCTAGATGGTATTATACCTATTGTCAGATAGTAGTTCTCATGTGACATGAGTACAGGTTAGTCCTTCAACCTGAGATCGTCATTTGTCTCGTGTGAGTTCCCACTGTGCTTTGATTACTACCCTACCATGGCTCAAAGGAGTCGTGCAAACATGTATTAGTTGGGTACAGTCCCGAGCCACATGGAGGCAGTGAGCGGATCGTCGGGGATTCGTCTCTCCCGGTATTGGGGGTTAATGTCGTGCAGTGCATGGGTGGCCATCACCAAAAAATTCTTGACCAAGGTAGATGAGAATTACTGATTTGGATCAGTAGTTTCTCAGTGGGTGATGGGATTCACACCGACACAAAATATCGCGTTATTAGAGGTCTGACTTTATCCACCACCTTAGACCCAATATGCGATGCTCTTAGACGAAGAGACTAGACTGTATGGAGATTATCATAGATAGGGTCAGTAGGGATCCGGATGAGTTTTCTCGTCGGCCTTCCTTTTCGACAGGTACGCGGGTAGCCGTTACGTACAGCTAGTGCCGCTGACGTGCTTGTGGTTATGGATTTATCTAGTAACTCACTGCCGGCGTACTGTCGAGTCTTTAGAGTCCCACACAGAGGGTTTTCCTGGTTCAGGAGAAATGATGTAGTAGCCGTATTTTGATACGTGTAGGGTTCTGATCGAATGATTATACTAGTTACCCGGACTTTCGATCGGACGGTTGATAATACTAGCCGGCTTAGGATTGAAGCCAAATTATTAAATCAGGTATTGATTTAATAATTTACATATATATATATATATATTTAAATTGCGACTGCTATTCACGACCAAACCAAGTATTTCTTCGCCAATCCTAAATCACCTTTGTATTTCTCCAGGACACTCTGTATCACTACGAAGATCCATAGTTTATTAGATACTCCATCGTATGGTTATATACGAACTCAAAAGGAACTTGTTCCAGTTCGGGGATGGATTCTGGTTCAGGAGAAATAGGAATAAGGTTTATTCGGTTGTCTTTTATCTTCACCTTCTCTCGCATTGCGAGTGCTCCTAGGATTAGGACAGTACACCCATTATGCTTATTGGATAGTCTTCTTCCAAACCATAGGCTGGTGCCGAACGGTAGGGAAGGAAGAAAACCATTTAGCCTAAAAGGGTATGCAGAAGGTAATGACTAAAGACATATAAAGGGATTTGGAAAGATGGCAAAGAATTACACGGTTACAGTTGTGAATCTGGATAATGGAAGAGGCATTACTAGGAATACCGGGATACCCCATCGAAACATTTCAATGTTTCAGTTTCACTGTGTACTGTTAAAAAAAAACTGATTTCCCAATCAGATCTTGCTCCAGGGTATGTATTTACCAGGTATGATTCTCACATCTGTATGGTTTTACAGATGATGAGTACGAGTAAGTTATTGGGAATTAGGTGATCATCCTCATTATGTCGGGATTCGTTGTAATCGGTGATATTTGAGGAAGTCACCTGGGTTGTTTGCCGGACGGCAAATATTTGGTTTTGAATATCCGCTGTCATGCACCAATTTCAAATTGATATATCTGTACGTCTATTTTTATAGTGTGAGATATACCTTTTTGAAATTATGTCGATGGCATTTACCTATATCAGTGGATGGTTAGGTAAGGAGCATTAAACAGTGGTGTAATTCTTCTTAACCATAAGTAAAGTTTTCAATCTACGACACACAGGGTTTGAGTTATTAGACTCAAAGGACTTATACAGAGTATTGTATGTTATCCAGTGTCCATTAGGACAGAGGGGTTGGTCCTCGTACTATATTCGGTTTACTTATGACTTCTCTAGTTCTTAGACAAGTGTTTCGTAGAAACACAAGGTCTGAGTTTTGAGAAGTTATAGGTATATGAATAAAGTAGAGAACCAGGTGTTGCAAGTATCGGGATTCTTCAAGGTAATCAAAGATGTAGATACTTGTGTAGGGTATTCAGTTGATAGTAATGATTAAAGGACTTGCTTCTCTTTCAGATTACTCATAATTGGAAGCACTTCTAAGTTGTGTAATGCTGATCAGCCTCTCTCCATTTAGTTGACATGCACTGGAGACAGCTGCATGATTTGAATCTGGTTCAATTAAATCAGTGCCTCTGTTTCTGTATTTGATATAGAACAGTTCATATCTAAACGATATTAAGATACGGGGAGTTGTCCGGCTTATGCTTAAAACCAAACTCTGGATAACTCAAGGTGCATTTCTGTAATGGCTGTTTGTGGGTTGACCCAGGCTATGACGAGGGTTGATTTTCTACCATCTGGAAGATCAATAGTGATATTGTTCTAGACTCGCCACAGTTTTAATAAAAATGGATTTTTTCAGAAAACAGTAGTGGGAGTATGGTAGAACTGGAAGTGATTCCAGAACCGCAAACGATTACTGAAAGTTTCATAGGAACCTAAAGATTCAATCTGGCTTGACATTCCATTGGCCACTTCGCAGATACGGTGGGAAACCTCATGCACCTGAGGGGTACTCCGGTAGCCTCAAGGACGGTAAACAAGACTTGCCATTGCTGTTGTTCCAGGCTGCGAGACCTGTTGGAGATAGTGCCCTTAGAGTCAATTATTGGATCACAGGCACGTGATTGCAATGATTGAGGGAAGACCTATCCCGGTAGGACAGTCTTACACAAGATGATAGTATGCTATCTGGTTTATCTTTATCATCATGTACTGCTTTAGGTGACCTGACAAGTCGCTATTACACGTTGATAGAGCCCTTAGGATTCTTGCTTGACCACCAGCAGTATGAGGGCGATCATATAAGTGGGAGCTGGTAGTCTATAAGCACATCCTTAAAAGGTCCCTAGTCGTGGGAGTTTCGAGACAGGGTGTCACGACCCGAAAGAGCACGTGACTGGCCCTTGAACCATATGAAGTCTATAGGACTCCATCTGATCCAAGTAAGCCAAAAGCCCAGAAATCTAAAACCATTTTTAAGAATAAGTAAAGAAACTGGTTTAAAGAAGTGAAGAAAAACATGTTTGAAATCAAGATTTTTAAATAACTAAGCCGAATATGCATTTTTAAAAACAGTACAGTCTTTTCTAAAAATTTCGGCAGAGTTTCTTTTGTAAAACTGGCCCCGAATGGGGTATAACAAGGATAACAATATATGCAATGATAAAGGCATCCCCAAGCGGGAGCTAGCTCTTCGTCAATCGACGGTCACCACCACACATGCAACAATAATATACAACGCCAAGTGGCGAGGATCAAATCCAAAAGAAAGCTCAAAAGCAACAAGAAAACCGCAACACTACTAAGCGCGACTCTATGGTCGAATAATACATCACTAGTCTAGGTCTGAAACAATATACGAGTTTTGGTTGATGGATATTCTAGATACAATGAATAATATAAATACAACGGCGGTTCTGATACAAAAGAACCCACCTATCCAAGCAAATCACCCAAAAGGAAGCAGTGTGCCAGAAATGCCGCTATAGAACTGTACGGCAAACCTGCAAGAACTGGGGCACAACGGGGGTGAGTTGCCAACTCGTGAATAGAAAGATATCTACAAGCAGAGATCGAATGCATGACACAACCTAGGTCAATACGATCAGATATAAAGAAACCTCAATATGAATAAAGCTGAAGCATGCTAAACTGGCAATGTAATCTCTATACGTGAATGTAGTGCCAAGTGCTCGTGCTAGTGCCTCAGGTAATAGTATGTCATGAATATGAGGTATGAATGCATGAAAGCAGAATACATGTAAATGAAGAAACTGTTTTCATAATTTAGTGAGATTTCCCTTGTATTTTTAGTTGAGGTATCATAATGAAATCAGCATAAAACAGTGCCTAGCATCGGCACAAAACGTAATCCCAATATCTCGATATCTCTGTATCACAGTCTCTGTACCTCGAAATCTCGAAATCCCAATGTCTCAATCATAATATCTAGGGCGCCGTCAGTCCAGACCGGCCCCTACCATCCATCTCAAGACCACGACGGTATCCTCCGGATATCCGACGCGTCGGGTAAAATCACCGGTAGGTAGTGCTCCCCTGCCAGGCTCACATCGTCATCACCACGCGCTTCTTGCCCCGGGGTACCTTACCGGGTCCACCATGTACCCGAAACGGTTCATCCGTCTCCTCGAATCGGGTTTCCAAATCCATCAGCAAACTCATGGTGGACGACTCATACATCATGGGAAAACCGCACTTTTTATTTTAAAGAGAGAAAAGAAGTTTATATAAGTTTTGCGGTTTTCCCCCAAATCCAGAAAATCTCATGGAAATCCGAATCCAATCCTCAATAGCATGTAAACAGTGCATACAGGCATAAAAATCCATGAATAATAACATGCATGATGTAACAACTAATAATTACAATGTCTAATCTAGCATATAAGGCAAGTACACTAATATCATGTCTAAATTATTAGCTAACAACCTATGTCGATGCAATAATATTTTCTAAGGTGTACGTGACATGGCAATTACCGATGGAGATGTGTGTGAGCCGGCAAGTAAGTGTACGTGGTACATACGCATCATCGGTAATGGTGCTGGTGTCCTAACAGCATAACATCAATAATGGAGTATGAAACATAATATAAGCATGCGATGCGATGCGAACCACAATGAGCGGAAGCTGAATACTAGACGCAACTATAACTAATCTGCATTAATCTAAAATAACCTCTACAATTGGTGCCTTTTGAAATAACACGAATCATGGGGTTTTGAAAATAGGGGCTACGGTGTTTTTATGAAAAGATACGTCTTTTGAAATATCCGTAGGATCCCTTGGGCTGTCTTTTAAAATACCCACGATTCGTTAGTTTTTGAAATAGGTAGGAGTCTAATCTAATCTAACAACCATCTTAAACTATACGGCTGAACTAACAAGTAGAGCTACGGGTGAGGAAACCGCCTAACATCTGAGTCGATACATATACATACATGTATATATATTAGTCGGTGATCCCGCCTCAATAATATCATATCCGATACCCTATCTATAATCAGACATCCCAAGTCAAGAGTGCGGATCAATCATCAAAATATAGCTTGTACGTAAATCCGTCGTACGGCATCCCAAATCTGGGTACGGGTCAATATCACATTCATCATACTATTTATCTGGTATCCTCTTTATCAAATGTCATGATCGAGGTACTGATCTACGTCTAGTACAATATTGATACCCTCAATGTATGCATGCAGGTGTAAGAATCACTACGTCAAAAGACCCGTTAAAACATCGTGTCGTATCTCGATACGAACCAAATCACATCACCGATCTCCTGGCCTCAAGCCCAATCTCATCGACTCATCTCAAATCCCAAATACTATCCTCAAATCCAGTATATAAACACATAGTCCCATACCCATGTGTAGATATACGCACCATCATATGCACTCTAATAAATGAAAGAATGAATGCAAGTATGTGTGTAAATGTATGTGTGAGTGCAACCACTACTCTAGGGTTCGCACTAAACCAAACCAATATATTCTTATCATCAAAATATCATTATTACCATCAATAACCCTAAACAACACATAATAAATATTCGTGTGTATACGTATTCGTATACATCACCACGGACTGCGGGGGTGCTATACGCCATCCACCCGACTTCTCCCCACAGATATAAATCTACTCACATTGCTTCTCGTGTGCCAAAGCCGATGTCGCTATCTTCACCTCCTTTGCCTCAACATCACGCGGGGTACCTACAAGTATATCACAATGCTAAAGCACATGAAAATCACATCGGAAACCAAAATAGCACACGCTACCCGCATAGGTAAAAACCTATCGACTCGCATGTAAACACAATCAAAATCCACTTGTCGTTGACGTCCAAACGCCACCCGACAGGAATGAATCACCAAATACCAAAATCCATGCCAAAACAAGTCCCAAATTATACACCAACATAGGAAAATCAACCCAGATTTCACCCTAGATGGAATCAGTCAAAACTAGACATACTCAGGGTCAAAACTAGAGGAAATGGGGGCATGCACAGAAAACGAAGCAATTCCTTAAAATAACTTATTTTAGAATTTTCCATAATTTTTCCCCATTTATCTGTATTTAATTATACCAGAATATTAAAATATTCATTAAAATAATATTAAATTATAAAATTTCCCAAAAATCATATTTTATTATTTTGAAGACGTTACAATCTACCCCCCTTAAAGAAATTCGGTCCCCGAATTTAAATTTAAACCCCCAAATACTAAAATATTTCAATACAAATTCCAAGTCATCGGGGTTCCGAAATCATCTATACATAAAACATCATAGCGCAATGCATGCGCATGAGTACTGAGCAGATAACTCAAAAGCAACACTCCATCAAGCATCCGCAATCATCGGAGTCATGATAACGACACAATGTCAAATCCAATACAAAATCAATATGATATGGACCAAGACTATACATGTAGACATCCAATCTATACATGTAAATAGCTGATGCAAATGTATGCCAAATCTTTTTAAGTCGCTGTGCGATGCGCGTAACACTGCACAGTGGCGGACGTTTCTCATAAGAAAATAACTATATATGTGTATATATATCCTTTGTTTAATAGGTACGTTCCGCCGTTTTGAAAACAGTTTAGAAGGGTTTCCTTGTTTTTAAAACGTTTCGTGTCATATCGGACACGTAGGTATATACTGAGACTATAGCTCGCTTTTCGGAAATCCCTTCGATAACTATCGATGCATGCAAAATATATCCAGGTACTGCCCACTGACTAGTCCTGCTCAGTATGAAAGCAAATATCCAACATCATAAAAATGTACTGCTCCAAAAGGAATAAATCCCAAAAATCACATAACACCACCCTGTGCGTCTGGTGCGCACGGAAATCAAAATCCATATATGTGCTAAACATGTGCACAAAACAACATCTAGGTGCAACGGGTGTGCACGAAGCATCTGTCATAGGCAACGTGTGCCTGGCAGCCAAAACAGGTGCATCTGACATGCACGAAGAATCTCGATTTAGTGCATCTGGTGTGCCCCAAAATCGTATCTCAAAACATGCGCCCAACATGCGCGAAAATCCAAATCGGTGCATCCATCATGCACGAATGAAAATCTAGACCCTGCGCACTCAATATGCACGGAATCACAAAATCCAATAGCAACGTCGAATATGCGTAAGTCCAGTCAAAAGCACGGAGTGCAAGAATCCACATCAATATCACAATCAAAATCGACATACCGAAAGGCATCAAATCGAAGTCAGGTGCAATCGTAATGCACAAAATATAAATCCGGTGCAACAAAGGCACGAAATATAAATCTGATGCGATAAACGCAAGAAACATAAAACTGGTGCGACAAATGCACGAAGTATAGAACTGGTGCATCCCATGCACAAATACCAAGCAATAACTCAAATACGTAAGCAGCAACACCAAGTGTATCCAGATATGAAGAAAATCATAAACGTGTGCAGCTGCGGGCACAAAACACATATCGATACACTACAAGCACATATAAGCTATACCGAGTGCAAAATCAAAACACTAAAATTACATGAAACTCTGCTGGAAGCGTAAATCAAATCACCAGCATAAAATAGGCATGAAATCGCAATCAACAGCTCAAGAGTAATAACTATGTACAAGGTATAAATACCCAGTAGGTGCAACCATGGTGCACAAAATCAAATATCATGAAACTCAGTCATCAAGACTAAATCATGTGAATAGATCGCCCAAAATACCGAAATCCAAAGCAACGGATACGTGATAATCAAATCACAAAATCACAAATCATAATTACCGTCGTCGATATACCATCCTTCAGGGTCAAGAAGGTACCGGAACATCCGATGCTAGCTGCGCAAGATATCTACTTGCCTCTTGCTCGCGGCTGGCGTCCTCTGCCTCTGGTTCCTGATCTTTCCTGTAGATTACCAATCTCGCAATCCATCGGCTCATCGGCCCGGTCAGGAGTACTGACAGGAACGATTCCGTTCTGGCACTTTCCTGGTCACCTTTCGGTCAATCCTCACGACCGCTCGTAAGGCAGCGTATCACTGGCGTCGGCCTCTGGCTCTCTGAAAGCACGTCACACATCTGATCCTGGGTGCAAACATCATTGCAGCAATGTCCTGGAAGGAATCCTGCTCAAGGTCTCTTCCGATCATGCCTATGCCGATCTGTACAGAGGCTGGCTTCCTGCACAACCTCTTCTCGCTCAAAAACACCTGTGTCCTCAGCACAATATTTTCTCGGAAACTGGTCACATTCCAACGTCTCTGTAAGCATATCAGGTCTCTAGTCTCGACGGGAAGCAATGACAGCTCATCAGTGTCTCACACGAACCTCTTGTTCCAACTGTCTCTATCGTCGTCCACTATGACGTCACGCCAAGCTACTACGCACTGCACTGTTCTCGGCCACGGTCAATCTGAAGTCTCTCGCACGGACACGAAATCGCATATTCTGTAGCTTCATCATTCTGTAGAGGATGTCAGGCCGAACAGGTCCTCGGGAACACGTCCCAACCATCGGAGGAATACTCATCACTCGTCTGTCCCTGATCGATCTGCAACGCATCTGGGTAAGTTCCTTTATCCGAACATGGTCAACTACCTCGTCGACAATGCCGAACTCTGTCCTGCTGGGTGTGCGCAATACGACCACTCCTGGTCTAGGTCTTCTCGTAACGTACTCCAGAAAGGTCCTGTCGAGGTTCCTTTCTCAAATCTCAATCCTGCCGAAATGCCCGGAAGTCATCATCCAATGCTGAAGCTAAAGCTTATTCCGGAACGGCTGCATACCTATCGCGCTTCTCTCTGGAAGATACATCCATATACCACGCCTCGGGGTGCATATCACATCTCTAATGTCAGCGGAGTGGGACGTCATCTCGTCGAAATCTCGTACGAACTCTTTACTCCACCTTGCTCAATGTCGACTGATTCGGACTTAACTCATCGTGGCTACACGAACTGCGCTCCGACGGCTACGCTCGCATCTGGAGTCTCCCAAGCAGTGTCCCATCACGATATCCGAAAGATGTCGAACCATCCGATCGACTCGTCAGATCCTCATAATCCCCCAAGAGATCACATCATGGGTACAGTTTAATAGTATCGAGTACATGCCACAGCGTCGGTGGTCCAGCCGTAGAAGGGCAAACCCAAGCCTCACTAATGGCGCTAAGGAACCACCGCAAACCCGAAGGTTCAAAGGCTTTCACACGGTCATTAAGTCGAGTTAGGGTTTCATTCTTCTAGAGAGTCCATAGAATCACCTGCATGTCTTTCTGTATACTTTAAACTTGGAAAATGGGCTCCTGACATTCGATCGTCTCTATCGACTCTCAACGAACCTGCGTGAAGTCGTCTCTAGCTGGAAACAATCTATCTGATGACCTCGCATCGGTAAACAAACGAACCACCTGTCCTAGTCATTCATCCTCAGGTGACTAGCGACTCGCTATCATCTCTCTAAGTATATGCTCGCGCTGCAGTAGCTCCAACCATCTGGGCGACATCTCGTCATTTGCAGCAGCAACTGGCTTATTCGCCTGTACGCCGAACAGCGCCTCAATCCTCCAGGAAAGGCAATACATAGGCGGTCATCTCTGAGTCGGTCTGCTCTAGATCTGAGTAAGACTCTCCACACTGGAAATCTTCAACTCATCAGGGCCCGCTCCGGCGCAAAATCGGACGAATCACCTTCGTCTCTCAAATCGGGTAGACTAGCTATCATCTGTCTCATATCTGCCTGAAAGCTACGGCAATCTCAGCTCGTAAGCTTCGGAAGAGACATCCTGTCAATCTCAGCAACAGCTGGTCCATCTGTCTGCACGGTAGGCGACATCACAATCTCTGAGGTATGCTGTACATCAACAGTCCTCTCTCAACTGGCAGCTCTAACAATGGCCCGATCATCCGGTGCAAGACCAAGCACTCGCCTCCACTAGAGGTCACAATCACCAACACTAACTCGAGACGTTCCCATGTCACCAGAAAACACAATGGTCGGCCCTCGTACCAAACGAGCTCACACCGGCCGTAACCCTAGCAGCAGCCCAAACTGCCCTCAAACATGGTGACAGGAACCTCAATCGAGTATCAAGGAGAGCACATCAATGGCAAGAAAGGAAACAACAGATCCAAAGTGGATACATGATCATGGGAAGGAACAGCATCAATAAAGGTATGATCATGAAACTAATAGAATCGGGGATCTCAAATGGATGTATAATCCTGGATATAAAGAGGATCACTGATCTCGAAAATATGTACATCCTAAGGTTCCTTAAGCGGAATGGCGTGTCGTAAGTATGCCGCGGAACATACCAACGGTACGTCACTCTACTTTAGTTACCTATTCCATCAACCAAGGGTCATCCTACACGACGAAAGTTCGGGTCTAATACCCCCTCGACCAAGTCTAAGTTCCGTAAGGTCAAGCCTAAGTTCCGTATATATATAAACGCCCTAGGCTCCACATAGTCAAACTTAGACTCGAACCAAGGTCAACCTAGCGCTCTGATACCAACTTTGTCACGACCCGAAAGAGCACGTGACTGGCCCTTGAACCATATGAAGTCTATAGGACTCCATCTGATCCAAGTAAGCCAAAAGCCCAGAAATCTAAAACCATTTTTAAGAATAAGTAAAGAAACTGGTTTAAAGAAGTGAAGAAAAACATGTTTGAAATCAAGATTTTTAAATAACTAAGCCGAATATGCATTTTTAAAAACAGTACAGTCTTTTCTAAAAATTTCGGCAGAGTTTCTTTTGTAAAACTGGCCCCGAATGGGGTATAACAAGGATAACAATATATGCAATGATAAAGGCATCCCCAAGCGGGAGCTAGCTCTTCGTCAATCGACGGTCACCACCACACATGCAACAATAATATACAACGCCAAGTGGCGAGGATCAAATCCAAAAGAAAGCTCAAAAGCAACAAGAAAACCGCAACACTACTAAGCGCGACTCTATGGTCGAATAATACATCACTAGTCTAGGTCTGAAACAATATACGAGTTTTGGTTGATGGATATTCTAGATACAATGAATAATATAAATACAACGGCGGTTCTGATACAAAAGAACCCACCTATCCAAGCAAATCACCCAAAAGGAAGCAGTGTGCCAGAAATGCCGCTATAGAACTGTACGGCAAACCTGCAAGAACTGGGGCACAACGGGGGTGAGTTGCCAACTCGTGAATAGAAAGATATCTACAAGCAGAGATCGAATGCATGACACAACCTAGGTCAATACGATCAGATATAAAGAAACCTCAATATGAATAAAGCTGAAGCATGCTAAACTGGCAATGTAATCTCTATACGTGAATGTAGTGCCAAGTGCTCGTGCTAGTGCCTCAGGTAATAGTATGTCATGAATATGAGGTATGAATGCATGAAAGCAGAATACATGTAAATGAAGAAACTGTTTTCATAATTTAGTGAGATTTCCCTTGTATTTTTAGTTGAGGTATCATAATGAAATCAGCATAAAACAGTGCCTAGCATCGGCACAAAACGTAATCCCAATATCTCAATATCTCTGTATCACAGTCTCTGTACCTCGAAATCTCGAAATCCCAATGTCTCAATCATAATATCTAGGGCGCCGTCAGTCCAGACCGGCCCCTACCATCCATCTCAAGACCACGACGGTATCCTCCGGATATCCGACGCGTCGGGTAAAATCACCGGTAGGTAGTGCTCCCCTGCCAGGCTCACATCGTCATCACCACGCGCTTCTTGCCCCGGGGTACCTTACCGGGTCCACCATGTACCCGAAACGGTTCATCCGTCTCCTCGAATCGGGTTTCCAAATCCATCAGCAAACTCATGGTGGACGACTCATACATCATGGGAAAACCGCACTTTTTATTTTAAAGAGAGAAAAGAAGTTTATATAAGTTTTGCGGTTTTCCCCCAAATCCAGAAAATCTCATGGAAATCCGAATCCAATCCTCAATAGCATGTAAACAGTGCATACAGGCATAAAAATCCATGAATAATAACATGCATGATGTAACAACTAATACTTACAATGTCTAATCTAGCATATAAGGCAAGTACACTAATATCATGTCTAAATTATTAGCTAACAACCTATGTCGATGCAATAATATTTTCTAAGGTGTACGTGACATGGCAATTACCGATGGAGATGTGTGTGAGCCGGCAAGTAAGTGTACGTGGTACATACGCATCATCGGTAATGGTGCTGGTGTCCTAACAGCATAACATCAATAATGGAGTATGAAACATAATATAAGCATGCGATGCGATGCGAACCACAATGAGCGGAAGCTGAATACTAGACGCAACTATAACTAATCTGCATTAATCTAAAATAACCTCTACAATTGGTGCCTTTTGAAATAACACGAATCATGGGGTTTTGAAAATAGGGGCTACGGTGTTTTTATGAAAAGATACGTCTTTTGAAATATCCGTAGGATCCCTTGGGCTGTCTTTTAAAATACCCACGATTCGTTAGTTTTTGAAATAGGTAGGAGTCTAATCTAATCTAACAACCATCTTAAACTATACGGCTGAACTAACAAGTAGAGCTACGGGTGAGGAAACCGCCTAACATCTGAGTCGATACATATACATACATGTATATATATTAGTCGGTGATCCCGCCTCAATAATATCATATCCGATACCCTATCTATAATCAGACATCCCAAGTCAAGAGTGCGGATCAATCATCAAAATATAGCTTGTACGTAAATCCGTCGTACGGCATCCCAAATCTGGGTACGGGTCAATATCACATTCATCATACTATTTATCTGGTATCCTCTTTATCAAATGTCATGATCGAGGTACTGATCTACGTCTAGTACAATATTGATACCCTCAATGTATGCATGCAGGTGTAAGAATCACTACGTCAAAAGACCCGTTAAAACATCGTGTCGTATCTCGATACGAACCAAATCACATCACCGATCTCCTGGCCTCAAGCCCAATCTCATCGACTCATCTCAAATCCCAAATACTATCCTCAAATCCAGTATATAAACACATAGTCCCATACCCATGTGTAGATATACGCACCATCATATGCACTCTAATAAATGAAAGAATGAATGCAAGTATGTGTGTAAATGTATGTGTGAGTGCAACCACTACTCTAGGGTTCGCACTAAACCAAACCAATATATTCTTATCATCAAAATATCATTATTACCATCAATAACCCTAAACAACACATAATAAATATTCGTGTGTATACGTATTCGTATACATCACCACGGACTGCGGGGGTGCTATACGCCATCCACCCGACTTCTCCCCACAGATATAAATCTACTCACATTGCTTCTCGTGTGCCAAAGCCGATGTCGCTATCTTCACCTCCTTTGCCTCAACATCACGCGGGGTACCTACAAGTATATCACAATGCTAAAGCACATGAAAATCACATCGGAAACCAAAATAGCACACGCTACCCGCATAGGTAAAAACCTATCGACTCGCATGTAAACACAATCAAAATCCACTTGTCGTTGACGTCCAAACGCCACCCGACAGGAATGAATCACCAAATACCAAAATCCATGCCAAAACAAGTCCCAAATTATACACCAACATAGGAAAATCAACCCAGATTTCACCCTAGATGGAATCAGTCAAAACTAGACATACTCAGGGTCAAAACTAGAGGAAATGGGGGCATGCACAGAAAACGAAGCAATTCCTTAAAATAACTTATTTTAGAATTTTCCATAATTTTTCCCCATTTATCTGTATTTAATTATACCAGAATATTAAAATATTCATTAAAATAATATTAAATTATAAAATTTCCCAAAAATCATATTTTATTATTTTGAAGACGTTACACAGGGCATCGATACTCCAGAGTAGACTAGTGTATACAGTCGAGACCCCGACGAGGGGCGGTGGCCGGCCTCACAAGCCACTGGTGTCAGTTGGTTCACCTAAGATGTATGCAGGTGCTCATTGGGTTATGAGTACACCGGACAGGACTCGCCCGGAACATGCTAGTTGGTCTTATACCTGACGTCAGATAGCAGTTCCCTGGTGACATGTGTACTGGTTAGTTCATCGATCCGGGGATCGTCATTTGTCTCGTGTGAGTTCCCACTGTACTTTGATTACTACCCTACCACACTCAAAGGAGACGTGCAAACAGGTTTTAGTTGGGTACAGTCCCGAGCCACATGGAGGCAGTGAGCGGATCTTCAGGGGTTCGTCTCTCCCGGTATTGGGGATGAGGTCGCGCTGTGTCTAGGAGAGCTATTACACGAAGCCCTCAGCCGAGGCAGGAGATTTACTGGTAGGTATTCCAGTAGTATCTCAGGGTGTTCTGGGCTACACTCCGACACGACTTGTACCGCTTTTGGGGGTCTGACTTTTACCAACCCCCTAGGCCCGCCATGCGATGCTCATAGACGAACGGACCGGACTGTACGGATATTGTCACTGACAGGCTCAGTAGGGTGTCAGGATGAGTTCGCTCATCGACGTCCCTTTTGGTCAATACCTGGTAGCCCGTTACGTATTGGCTTATACCTCTGACGTACTAGTGGTTAAATCCACAACCAAGGTGTTGACGAGTCTTTAGAGTCCCCCATATTCAGTTACTCAGTTTTCGGGCGAAACGCTGTAGAGGCCGTATGGAGATATGGCACGGTTCGATCAGATACGTGCGGTATTGCACGGATCAGGTTCGGACGGTTAGTACTAGAGGCCGTATGGATATATGGCAGGGTTCGATCAGATACGTGCGGTATTGCACGGATCAGGATCGAACGGATATTACTAGCCGGCTTTGGTTTAAGCCGGATCCTAGTATAGTACAGTGTAGATTTTGTCTCATGCATTTATATTCGGTCAGAATACTGATGCGGGTATGTATACACAGTATCGGGGTTTTTCTGTAATTTATTACGGGATCAGTTTTCTGGAGTTGCCAGTTTGCTTTCTGTTTCGGCCATTTTCATTTGTATCTTTCAATGGCCGAAGATTGGTGGAGGATGGCTTATTTGCATTTATGCAAATAAGTATTTGTGGAGGGTGTTCTTTACATTTTTTTGCTTCATGATGAGTTCCCTTCATTTGACTTCATAACCTCATCATGGCTTGACTTTTGTATGATGATGGAGGGACATGATGATGAGTTTGTGTGTTGGATTTACTTGTGATCATGACCTTTCTCTCTCTCCTTTGCATTATGGGTGTGGTTCTATCATCCATTGATCCCTCCCTCACTCTCTCACTCTCTTGCTAATTGTGGCCGGCCACTCCTCATAGGGCGCTGTCCCAATTTGTTGTGGGGGGTTTTTTTTATCTCTTTTGGCTTGGTAAAATCCCCACAAGTTCCATCTCCAAAACTCCATTCCTCCACCATCTCAAAAGGCAACTCCATACAACCCCAAATGAGATATAGATCTCTACACTATTCTACAACAAATCTTGGGCACGTCGGCTCGCCAACTTCGTGCCCGAGTTGCCTCGGTATAGAGGCGGGAGCCCGTAAAAGAAGCCGGCGACGTGGTGCCCTTCCGGCGACGAGGTGGACACCGGAGATTCCGCGGGAGATCGGGACGACGACGAGAAGACCGGAGGACACGGATCGCTCGGTATATCTCTCTTCCCATCTTGTAGTTAGCTAGGACTAGTTTAATGGCACGATCCGGGTTTATAGTGCGCGGTGGTGCCGGTTCAAGAAAATTAAAGTTAACCATCGCTTCCGCATTTGGCCTCGCGATGGAGGCCGGGGCGCCGCCGTGCACTTACAGTGGTATCAGAGCCTCGCCATTAATATAGTCTAGCTTTGTCTAATGTGTTTTACATTTCCGATCGAGCAAAAATTCCAAAATCCGCGTTTTCTCATGCATCAGTTCTCTGTTAAAATTTTTTGTGCTCCAAAAATTTTTCAGTGTGTTGCAGAAGTATGTGCATGGACTTTTAAGCCTACTGTAAAAATTCGACAACATGATTCAACAAGAAGACCGCGGAACCACGGCCAAAACCCCCTTCTGGCCGCGGTTCCGCGGCGGTTCTGTGTTATCATTTTGCCAATTTTTTCCAGTGGGCTTTTGGGCTGAAAATAGGGGTTTTGGAATATTAATTTTGGGCCCAGAATTTCTTGATGTGCTACAGTAGTACTTGGGGCCCACTTGTTATAATTTTGATCGATCGGATATTAAAAACACATTATTTCACAGTATTTACATTATATCTGCGACCGTGAATGTCACTTGATCGGTAAATCCTGTCTAACTGCTATAGCCCGGTTAGACGGATTTGCGAACGTGACATTCACGTTGATGTTCTGTGTATTGCTGTGATGTTGCGGATTGGTCGTGGGGGATAGCCTGGATGCAATGCTAGTACAGTTTGGTTGTATTATGTACATTTGATATTGCGGGGCGAGCGTCTGACATGTGGACTGCCGTCACTGCCTGTTTGTATTATTATTTTGGGGCACGGCCAGGTTGCGGTCGATGTACCCGTTGTATGTATATTTTACTTTCTGTACTAGGATTACCCCAAGGTGGGGTGCACGGATAGCCCGATTCTAGAAGGCAACAAGCCCGCATCTCATGGCATTGAGACGGAGGGGGCTTCACTCTAGAATTGGCGGGCTATTCGCCGCACTCGTAGGGGGTACAGGTTGACCCAGGAGGGGTGCCCAAGTTACCGGATTCCGTGAAGTGCTGGGTGGTCCATTCACGTTGCTGAAGGGGGCTGCCTCGCTTCAGGTTTTGGCGGGTAACTTGCCGCGCCCGTAGGGGTCTAAGATTTCATTGCACAGGCTATCAGTAGTGGCTCTGTGAAACCCGGGGATCCCAGATATCTGTATTGTTCTGTGATGTTGTACATTTCTGTGATGTTGAATTTTATCATGCCTTGAGCGAAATATAATATATTGGTATATATATTAGTAGATGTTGTATATGTTTTGCATCCGCGCTAGTCCAGTCCCCGCTCTGTCGTTAGTTAGCTAACCTAACGGGTAATGACGGGACCCAGTGGCGAATGCGGATGGCATATACGTACATCAGTATATTTTCGTTCTTTGTGGTGTGATCAATTGATGGGACTGCATTGATTCGGATCAATGCAAGTAAAACAAACCTAATCTGATGTTGTTGGAACTTTTCAAAAAGCTGTTATTGCAAGGATGTTCTCTTTTGTTTTGCATCGTGGTATTCAGTTAGAATATCCTGCTCCTCAGTCGACGAGGCAAGGGCCGAGATCCCTTCACCGGGAGTGACCCCTTGGACAAAAAGTTTGCGCCAGGGCAATAACTTCACTATAGCCGATTACTTTTGCATCGTGGTATTCAGTTGGAATATCCTGCACCTCATTCTACGGGGAAAGAGCCGAGATCCCTTCATCGGGAGTGACCTCTTTAGCAAAGTTTTTCGTCACTATATTTTTAAAAGCTATCCGTTCCTTCAACGATATCAAGTTCATTACGTTAAAGGTTTTCGCCAGAAACCATTCTTAGCCCTCCGTCATTTCATATGGATAGTCAATAGTATTCAAGCTGTGTTTGTTGGCCAAAGTCAAGGCACAGTGTTTGGTAGCTGTTGGGTATTCATATGCAGCATAGATAGATACGTTGGTTTGGGGCAGTCATATAGCCTTGTTGGCCAAAGTCAAGGGCTTGTGCGGGTGGGCTCAAATTAACCTAGAGAATGACGGGTAGAACTTGACATGTGACTTATGATTTGTTGGCCAAAGTCAAGGTCATAAGAGCATGGGGCAAAAATCATATCGGGAGTTTCTAAAGAAACTGAAACTTGCCAGATATGTGCATACCTTCTGGAGTGTGACACCGTGAGCGGATTCCGTCACGTTATCATGCGATGATAGATGGATCACGATTCCCACTGATGAGTTGGTTTACTCCTCAGGTGAACCCGACTAATTCTTCTTTCAGGTTTGGAGGAGAATTTGACGGTACAGTGGTAGGTTTTCAGATTAGATAAATTGGTAACCTTTCTGATCTAGGTTAGAGTGCACGTTGAGTGTTTCTTTTCTCTCTCTCTTTGGCAGCGACCATTGACCCGACCCTAAGACTATGACTCAGTGACCAAGTTGACCGAACCTTCTTAAACACTGGCTTTTAGATTGTCAGAGTTGCAAACCTCATTGCCACTCCTACTTTTACCCTTTTCTCCAGGACACCCCGCATTACTACTAACGTCCACTTCCATTGGACAAAACCATCGTATGGTTATATACGAACTCGAAAGAATTTATTCGAGGATGGTTTCCGGTTCTGGAGAAAACGGATAGGATTATTCAGTTGTCTTTTCCTTGCGAGTACTCCTTGGTTTAGGAGATAGTACACCTATTACACAAATTGGATAGTCTTCTTCCAAACCTTAGGCTGGTGCCGAACAGTGGGGAATGAAGAAAACCAATTAGAATAACGATGGTGTGCAGAAGGTATTAAGTTAAGACAAAACAAGGGATTAGTAAGAGGGCAAAGTAAATTGCGACTGCTATTCACGACCAACCAAGTATTTCTTTCGCCAATCCTAAATCACCTTTGTATTCCTCCAGGACACTCCGTATCACTACGAAGATCCACAGTTTATTGGATACTCCATCGTATGGTTATATACGAACTCGAAAGGAACTTGTTCCAGTTCGGGGATGGATTCTGGTTCAGGAGAAATAGGAATAAGGTTTATTCGGTTTGCTTTTATCTTCACCTTCTCTCGCATGGCGAGTGCTCCTAGGATTAGGACAGCACACCCATTATGCTTATTGGATAGTCTTCTTCCAAACCATAGGCTGGTGCCGAACGGTAGGGAAGGAAGAAAACCATTTGGCTTAAAGGGGTGTGCAGAAGGTGATGACTAAAGACATAAAAAGGGATTTGGAAAGGTGGCAAAGAATTACACGGTTACAGTTGTGAATCTGGAAGAGGCATTATTAGGAATACCGGGATACCCCATCGAAACATTTCAATGTTTCAGTTTCACTGTGTACTGTTAAAGGAAAACTGATTTCCCGAATAGACACTTGCTCCAGGGTATGTACTTACCAGGTATTATTCTCACATCTGTATGGTTTTACAGATGACGGGTGGGAGTAAGCTATTGGGAATTGGGTGATCATCCTCATTATATCGGGATTCGTTGTAATCGGTGATATTTGAGGAAATCACCTGGGCTGTTTGCCGGTCGGCAAATATTTGGTTTTTGAATATCCGCTGTTATGCACCAATTTCAAATCGATACATCTGTACGTCTATTTTTATAGAGTGAGATATATCTTTTTGAAATTATGTCTGTGACATTTACCTATATCAGTGGATGATTAGGTAAGGAGCATTAAACAGCGGTGTAATTCTTCTTAACCATAAGTACAGTTTTCAACCTACGACACACAGTGAGTGAGTTATCAGACTCAAGGGACTTATACAGAGTATTGTATGTTGTCCAAGGTCCATCAGGACAGAGGGGTTGTTCCTCGTACTATATTCAGTTTACTTATGACTTCTCTGGTTTTTAGACAGGTGTTTCGTGGAAACACAGGGTCCGAATTTTGAGAAGTTATAGGTATTTGAATAAAGTAGAGAACCAAGTATTGCAAGTATCGGGATTCTTGAAAGTGATCGGAGATGTAGATACTTGAGTATGGTATTCAGTTGATAGCAGTGATTAAGAGAACTTGCTTCTCTTTCAGGTTACTCATAATTGGAAGCATTCCTAAGTTGAGTGACGCTGATAGGCCTCCTTCCATTTAGTTGACATGCACTGGAGACAGCTGCATGATTTGAATCTGGTTCAATTAAATCAGTGCCTCTGGTTCTATATTGGATATAGAACAGTTCATATCTTAACGATGTTAAGGTACGGGGAGTTGTTCGGCTTATGATTAAAACCAGACACTGGACAACTCAAGGCACGTTTCTGTAATGGCTGTTTGTGGGTTGACCCAGACTATGACGAGGGTTGATTTTCTACCATCTGGAAGATCAATAGTGATATTGTTCTAGACTCGCTACAGTTTTAAATAAAATGGATTTTTTTTCGGAAAACAGTAGTGGGAGTATGGTAGAACTGGAAGTGATTCCAGAACCGCAAACGATTACTGAAGATTTGATAAGGAACCTAAAGATTCAATCTGGATTGACATTCCATTGGCTACTCCGCAGATACGGTGGGTAACTTCAGGCACCCAAGAGGTACTCCGGTAGCCTCAAGGACGGTGGCAGGGAAGTTCTTGTTTACCCACACTTGCCATTGCTGTTGTTCCAGGTTGCGAGACCCGGCAGGAGGATGAGTATAGCGTCGTTCTAAACTAGCTTTAGAAGTGTACGTGTATATGACTCTGCCAGAGGGTTGTCGTAGTCAGTGGGAGCAGCAGAAGCATTGGTGGACAGGTAGCTTATGTCTATTTATAGACTAAAGCAGAGTAGCGGAGATAGATCATCTATTTCTGATGTGACAGTCATAGGTTTGACTTCATCAGAATAGGGGATGGATCTGTTGAGAAGGTAGTAGGGTGTGATGTCACGGTATTTGGATGACATACACAGAGTAGGAAGTGATATTCCTATACTACAATCGGTTATACTTTGGTCGTCACACAGTGGTTTCTCCACATGGGACTTGGACATTATATCAGACATACTGGTTACTAGATCTATGGTTTTAGATCTAGATTTGGGTGGTTTCCCAATTAAGGGTACTTAGACAGCATTCTAAGAGTATTTAGAATGGACGACTCCTGGCACGGTAGTATACCTGCAGGTGATGGAGTCACCCTCTCTAAAGGTGTCTTACAGACTAAAGGGGAGAGGGATGTGCATGATTGGCAGATCACTTGCTTAGGCAATTGAGTCAATCATGAGATGTCAAGTACCACACCGGATGTTGTTCTTGCAGTAGGTGCAATAAGTTGATATTCATCCAATCCTGGAGAAACAATCGGAAGCAGCTTTAGAACATAAGTGGATGTTCTAGGGATATGATAACGGCAGCCTCTTTTAGGAAACGGTTATCATTCCAGGCTTCCAAGGTGACATGGATGACAGAGAGGTTGTCAGAGTTATAGTTTTCCCTCTGACGAGGGGCAGTATGTTGGACAGGTGGTCCAGGTGGATACTGAGGGAAGGATGGCGCAGGATACTGATTAAGTTCAGTTGACAATACAGTCTAAGAAGTTTGGATTTGGAGTTCACTTATGAGCTAGGTCCCATCAGATATCCAGACACATTCTAAGACATGTATTGCTCATTTCAGGAGATGGCTCTCTCCGCGAACATGAGATATAGAGAGACATAGAAAGAAACATCAAAGCGGATCCACTCACTGAGGCTATTCCTCGAACGCAATAGTTTCGCAAACAGGCTTTGTGAGACTGACCAGTAGAGGAGTTGGGTGTTCGGTATCACACGGGCTGTGAGTATGCGACATCGCAATAATTAGCCTTGAGTGCAAGTGAGAGATTGTTGGAGATAGTGCCCTCAGAGTCAATTATTGGATCACAGGCACGTGATTGCAATGATTGAGGGAGGACCTATCCCGGTAGGACAGTCTTACTCAAGATGATAGTATGCTATCTGGTTTATCTTTATCATCGTGTACTGCTTTAGGTTACCTGACAAGTCGCTATTACACGTAGATAGAGCCCCTAGGATTCTTGCTTGACCACCAGCAGTATGAGGGCGATCATATAAGTGGGAGCTGGTAGTCTATAAGCACATCCTTAAAAGGTCCCTAGTCGTGGGAGTTTCGAGACAGGGCATCGACACTCCAGAGTAGACTAGTGTATACAGTCGAGACCCCGACGAGGGGCGGTGGCCGGTCTCACAAGCCACTGGTGTCAGTTGGTTCACCTAAGATGTATGCAGGTGCTCATTGGGTTATGAGTACACCGGACAGGACTCGCCGGGAACATGCTAGTTAGTCTTATACCTGACGTCAGATAGCAGTTCCCTGGTGACATGTGTACAGGTTAGTTCATCCACCTGGGGATCGTCATTTGTCTCGTGTGAGTTCCCACTGTACTTTGATTACTACCCTACCACGCTCAAAGAAGACATGCAAACAGGTTTTAGTTGGGTACAGTCCCGAGCCACATGGAGGCAGTGAGCGGATCTTCAGGGGTTCATCTCTCCCGGTATTGGGGGTGAGGTCGCGCCGTGTCTAGGAGAGCCATTACACGAAGCCCTCGGCCGAGGTAGGAGATTTACTGGTAGGTATTCCAGTAGTATCTCAGCGTGTTCTGGGCTACACTTCGACACGACTTGTACCGCTTTTAGGGGTCTGACTTTTACCAACTCCCTAGGCCCGCCATGCGATGCTCATAGACGAACAGACCGGACTGTACGGATATTGTCACTGACAGGCTCAGTAGGGTGTCAGGATGAGTTCGCTCATCGACGTCCCTTTTGGTCAATACCTGGTAGCCCGTTACGTATTGGCTTATACCTCTGACGTACTAGTGGTTAAATCCACAACCAAGGTGTTGATGAGTCTTTAGAGTCCCCCACATTCAGTTACTCAGCTTTCGGGCGAAACGCTGTAGAGGCCGTATGGAGATATGGCACGGTTCGATCAGATACGTGCGGTATTGCACGGATCAGGATCGGACGGTTAGTACTAGAGGCCGTATGGATATATGGCAGGGTTCGATCAGATACGTGCGGTATTGCACGGATCAGGATCGAACGGATATTACTAGCCGTCTTTGGTTTAAGCCGGATCCTAGTATAGTACAGTGTAGATTTTGTCTCATTGCATTTATATTCGGTCAGAATACTGATGCGGGTGTGTATACACAGTATCCGGGTTTTTCTGTAATTTATTACGGAATCAGTTTTCTGGAGTTGCCAGTTTGCTTTCTGTTTCGGCCATTTTCATTTGTATCTTTCAATGGCCGAAGATTGGTGGAGGAGGGCTTATTTGCATTTATGCAAATAAGTATTTGTGGAGGGTGTTCTTTACATTTTGTTGCTTCATGATGAGTTGCCTTCTTTTGACTTCATAACCTCATCATGGCTTGACTTTTGTATGATGATGGAGGGACATGATGATGAGTTTGTGTGTTGGATTTACTTGTGATGATTTCTTGATATCATGACCTTTCTCTCTCTCCTTTGCATTATGGGTGTGGTTCTATCATCCATTGATCCCTCCCTCACTCTCTCACTCTCTTGCTAATTGTGGCCGGCCACTCCTCATAGGGGGCTGTCCCAATTTGTTGTTGGGTTTTTTTATCTCTTTTGGCTTGGTAAAATACCCACAAGTTCCATCTCCAAAACTCCATTCCTCCACCATCTCAAAAGGCAACTCCATACAAACCCCAAATGAGATATAGATCTCTACACTATTCTACAGCAAATCTTGGGCACGTCGGCTCGCCAACTTCGTGCCCGAGTTGCCTCGGTATAGAGGCGAGAGCCCGTAAAAGAAGCCGACGACGTAGTGCCCTTCCGGCGACGAGGTGGACACCGGAGATTCCGTGGGAGATCGGGACGACGACGAGAAGACCGGAGGACACGGATCGCTCGGTATATCTCTCTTCCCATCTTGTAATTAGCTAGGACTGGTTTAATGGCACGATCCGGGTTTATAGTGCGCGGTGGTGCCGGTTCATGAAAATTAAAGTTAACCATCGCTTCCGCATTTGGCCTCGGGATGGATGCCGGGGCGCCGCCGTGCACTTACAAGACCCGGCAAGGGGATGAGTATAGCATCGTTCTAAACTAGCTTTAGAAGTGTACGCGTATATGACTCTGCCAGAGGGTTATCGTAGTCAGTGGGAGCAGCGGAAGCATTGATGGACAAGTGACTTATGTCTATTTATAGTCTAAAGCAGATATAGCGGAGATAGATCATCTATTTATGACGTAACAGTCATAGGTTTGACTTCATCAGAATAGGGGATGGATCTGTTAAGAAGGTAGTAGGGTGTGATGTCCTGGTATTTGATGACATACACAGAGTAGGAAGTGATATTCCTATACTACGATCAGTTATATTTGGTTGTCACACAGTGGTTTCTCCACATAGGAATTGGGTATAATATCAAGACATTCTGGTTACTAGATCTATAGATCTAGATTTGGGTGGTTTCCCAATCAGGGTACTTAGACAACATTCTAAAAGTGTTTAGAATGGACGACTCATGGCTTAGTGGTGTACCTGCAGGTGATGGAGTCACCCTCTCTAAAGGTGTCTTACAGACTAAAGGCGAGAGGGATGTGCATGATTGGCAGATCACTTGCTTAGGCAATTGAGTCGATCATGAGTACCACACCAGATGTTGTTTTTGCAGCAGATCCAATAAGTTGATATTGATCCAATCCTGGAGAAACGGTCGGAAGCAGTTTTAGAAAATAAGTGGATGTTCTAGGGATATGATAACGACAGCCTCATTCGGGAGACAGTCATTATTCCAGGCTTCCAAGGTGACCTGGATGACAGATTGGTTGTCAGAGTTATTGTTTTCCTTCTGACGAGGGGCCGTATTTTGGACAGGTGGTCCAAGGGGATACTGAGGGAGGCATGACGCAGGATACTGATTAAGTTCAGTTGAAAATACAGTCTAAGAAGTTTAGATTTGGAGTTCATTTATGAGCTAGGTCCCATCAGACATCCAGACACAATCTAAGACAGGTATTGCTCATTCCGGGAGATGGCATTCTCCGCGAACTTGAGATATAGAGAGACATAGAAAGAAACATCAAGGCGGATCCACTCAATGAGGCTATATCTCGAACGCAATAGTTTCGCAAACGGGTTTTGTGAGTTTGATAAGTAGAGGAGTTGGGTGTTCGGTATCACACGGGCTGTGAGTATGCGACATTGCAATAATTAGCCTTGAGTGCAAGTGGGAGATTGTTGGAGATAGTGCCCTCAGAGTCAATTATTAGATCACAGGCACGTGATTGCAATGATTGATGGAGGACCTATCCCGGTAGGACAGTCTTACTCAAGATGATAATATGCTATCTGGTTTATCTTTATCATCGTGTACTGCTTTAGGTGACCTTACAGGTCACTATTGCGCGTTGATAGAGCCCCTAGGATTCTTGCTTGACTTCCAGCAGTATGAGGGAGATCATATACGTGGGAGCTGTTAATCTATAAGCACATCCTTAAAAGGTCCCTAGTCGTGGGAGTTTCAAGACAGGGCATCGATACTCCAGAGTAGATTAGTGTATACAGTCGAGACCCCGACGAGGGGCGATGGCCGGTCTCACAAGCCATTGGTGTCAGTTGGTTCACCTAAGATGTATACAGGTGCTCATTGGGTTATGAGTACACCGGACATGACTCGCCGGGAACATACTAGTTGGTCTTATACCTGACGTCAGAGCAGTTACCTGGTGACATGTGTACAGGTTAGTTCATCGACCTGAGATCGTCATTTGTCTCGTGTGAGTTCCCACTGTACTTTAATTACTACCCTACCACGCTCAAAGGAGACGTGCAAACAGGTTTTAGTTGGGTACAGTCCCGAGCCACATGGAGGCAGTGAGCGGATCTGCAGGGGTTCGTCTCTCTCGGTATTGGGGGTGAGGTCGCGCTGTGTCCAGAAGAGCACTTACATGAAGTCCTTTTCCAAGGCAGGAGATTTACTGGTAGGTATTCCAGTAGTATCTCAGGATGTTCTGGGCTACACTCCGACACGACTTGTACCGCTTTTGGGGTCTGACTTTTACCAACCCTCTAGGCCCGCCATGCGATGCTCATAGACAAACGGACCGGACTGTACGGATATTGTCACTAACAGGCTCAGTAGGGTGTCAGGATGAGTTCGCTCATCGACGTCCCTTTTGGTCAATACCTGGTAGCCCGTTACGTATGGCTAATACCTCTGACGTGCTAGTGGTTAAATCCACATCCAAAATATTGACGAGTCTTTAGAGTCCCCCACAGACCGTTTTCTCAAGTTTCGGGCGAAACGCTGTAGAGGCCGTATGGAGATATGGCAGGGTTCGATCATGTTCGTGCGGTATTGCACGGATCATGATCGGACGGATAATACTAGCGGGCTTTGGTTTAAGCCGGATCCTAGTATTGTACAGTGTAGATTTTGTCTCATTGCATTTGTATTCGGTCGCAATACAAATGCAGGTATGTATATACAGTAGCGGGGTTTCCTATATTTTATTACGGGATCAGTTTTATGAAGTTGCTAGTTTGCTTTCCGTTTCGGCCAATTTCCTTTGTTTCTTTCCTTGGCTGAAAATTGGTAGAGGAGGGCTTATTTGCAATTGTGCAAATTAGCATTGTGGAGGGTGGTCTTTGCTTATTGTTGCTTCATGATGGTTGCACCATCATTTGACTTCTTGACTTCATCATGGCTTGAATTTTGAGGGGACATGGTTTTCATGATGGTTGATTGAGTGTTGGATTAAGTTAGTGATCATTTCTTCTCATGATAACCCTTTCTCTCTCTTGCATTATTCTTGTGGCTCCATCATTCATACACTTACTCTCCTCTCATTCTCTCCCTTGATGATGGATGGCTGGCCAAAGAAGGAGGGGGCTGTCCAAAAATTTGGTGTGGGGTTTTTCATCTTTTTGGCTTGCTAAAAAACCCCTTAGCTCATCTCCAAACAATTCTTGGGCACGTCGGCTCGCCAACTTCGTGCCCGAGTTGCCTCGGTCCAGAGGTGGGAGCCCGTAAAAGAACCCGGGGTTGTGGTGCCCTTCCGATGAGGAGATGAAGACCGGAGATTCCGCGGGGAGATCGGTACGACGACGAGAAGACCGAAGGACACGGATCGCTCGGTATATCTCTCTACCCCTTCTCTAGTTAGCTAGGACTGTGTTAATGGCCCGATCCGGGTTTAAAGTGCGCGGTGGTGCCGGTTCAAAAGTTAAAGAAAAGCTTCGTTTCCGTATTCCGGCGTCGGATTGACGGCCGGGGCACCGCCGTGCACTTACATGTATTATATAAAGCATGGCACGGATTTTATATTTTTTAGAAAATAGAAAATCAGGTGTAATATATGGAGATATTTGTGGAATGGGCAAGCATGGTCTTTATCATTTGTTTATTGCTCTTGACTCACTATTCAAGCATGGTTGCAATTTCTTATTGCAATTTATTCCATTCTTGAATAAGTGAGGTCAAGGGGGTTGCCATTCTACAATTCATTCTTGACTTGAGTTATTTTTCTTGAGCTTCGTCTTGAGCTCATGAGATGAGTTCCAGCATTCTCTATTTTCTTCACCTCATACTTTAAGCTCTAAACCCTCACATGTGATGTGAACTATAGAGCTTGAAACCCTAGTGAGCAAATAAAACCCATACTTCACCATCCTACACTTCATTAGCACTCTAGTGTAGTGTGTTTCCTTCACTAAAGAGTTTAGTGAAGAGATAGCTCGGATTGGCGGATTTCGGGTGGATCATCTTCGGCACGAAGATCATCGGAGGAACCTTGTTCATTCTTCAAGTGGAGCCTAGTGGAGTCGCGTGGACTACTACCTGGAGCATTTGAAGAGAAGGACACGGTCTACAAATGTTGTAGCTTCCTTCCCTTCTCTTAGTTTTCATATCATCACATAGTAAACCCTAATATTCTAGTTAAGATCTTGGTTAGTGTTCGTTAGCACCCGAAATTTTTGAAAATTGCATGTGTGATGCCTGTTTAAACCCCGTCGCGGTGCTAGTGTAAGTCGATGTAGTACACCCCAGTACTTGTGGGGAGGCGGAATTTTCAAAAAACGATCATGTTTAAAGAACGAACATCGACTAACCTCTTGAATCGAAGCTAAACTATAAATAACCGTACACAAAGAGTTTCTTATCAATTGTGTTTAGGGATTATACCTAATGAAACCGGTCCTTCGTCTTTGTGTCCTCCTTTGTTCTCCTCGACCTTCTCTAGGTAGTAGACGATCCACCCGAGAGCAAAACACCAAGCTACACCTCTAGCTTGAGGTAACTAATCTACTTTGATTGCTAATCAAAGAAGAAAGGATGATATAGAGTGAAGGTAATGGATGTTTAAGTCTAACTAATCCTTTGATCTCAACACATGAGGATTAAGGATTAGTCTCTTGAAGATGAGAGCTTGAGGAGAGAGAATGTGATAATAATAATGAGATGAGATAGTGAGAGTATCATAACATATTATGAAGCATTCTCATTTTAGAATAATCAATAATAGAAATGAATAAGCATGCTTCATAAATGAAAAGAGGTGATTCATTAAGCATGTGTCATTATCATTTATGGTGCAATAATGATAATGATGAATCACTCTCATGACTCACAATCTTATCCAAAGTAACCTCCTTAGTCACATCTTCTAGAAGCTTCTCGTACAATTACTAGAACGCCCCTCCAATCCGCAAAAATACGGAAAAACTTTAGACTGTAAAAATCCAATAATCGGATACCAGTAACTGGCTTAAACCAAAGCCGACTGGTAAAAACTGTTCGAAAGTCGTACGTGCGTAAACGCACGTATGCGTCCGAACCCTTTGTCGCAAAACCATGCAACCTCTATATCGTTTCCCCTGGAGTAGGAAACTCTCTGTGTGGGACTCTAGAGACTCGACTACTACGCTGGCAGTGGGTTTAACCACAGACCGCAAGCGGCACTAGCTGTACGTAACGGTCCCCAGGTAGTTGTCGATAAGAAGGCCGATGAGGAAACCCATCCGAACTCCTACTGAGTCTGATGTGACAATCTCCATACAGTCCGGTCCGTTCGTCCAAGACTATCGCATATCGGGCCTAGGGGGGCGGCAAGCGTCAGTCCCCTAATAGCGGTATAAGTCGTGTCGGAGGGAAGCCCATTACACCCTGAGAAACTACTGGAACCTACCAGCAAATCTCGCTTGCCCTGGCCACGGACTTTGCGTAATGGCTCTCTGACACAGCACGATATCTACTCCCAATACCGGGAGGGACGAATCCTGTCTAACCGCCACTGCCTCCAAGTGCTCGGGACTGCACCCAACTGCTACCTGTTTGCACGACTCCTTTGAGCCGTGGTAGGGTAGCAATCTAAGAATAGTGGGACACACTCGAGGCGAAGTAGCAGTGTCAAGTCTGCGGACTATGCTGTACTCATGTCACCTGGGAACTGTTCACTGACGACTGGTAGAAAACCAACCAACAGTTCCCTGTGAGTCCTGTCCGGTGTACCCGTAACCTAACGAGCACCTGTATACTATCTCCAGTACGACGTACTGACGGCTGTGGGACAGACCATCTCCCCAACTGGGATGAGAAGCGTACACACTAGTCTACTCCGGAGTATCGATGCTCTGTCTCGATAATCCAACGACCAGGGACCTGAATAAGGATATGCTTGTAGACTACCCAGCCCCCACTAGTGTGACTGCCATCACAACGCTGGTAGACAAGCAAGATCCTAAGAGCTCTATCAATACGTACACTCACATATTAAGATAGAAAAACCAAGTAGCATACTACCATGTTTAGCAAGACTGTTATATACATGTGAATATCCCAAGCTTCCATTAAGTAATATACAAATTAGTATGATACAGTAATGGCCTTCTAGGGCATAAACACTAACAATCTCCCACTTGCACTAGGGCCATGTACTGGCATATCGTAGACCAATGATCTCGAGTAGCCTCTCGAACTGAATCTGAGGAAGGGCCTTCGTGAATGGATCAGCAATGTTCTCTTCTGAAGCAACTTTCCGAACCTCGATCTCCTGACGATCAATGATCTCCCTGATCAGGTGATGCCGCCTCAAGATGTGTCTGGACTTCTGATGGGACCTTGGTTCCTTCGCTAATGCTATAGCTCCGTTGTTGTCGCAATACAGAGGTATTGGATCAACTATGGTAAGAACCACCTGAAGTTCTGTTAGGAACTTCTTCATCCAGACTGCTTCTTTTGCGGCATCGCAAGCAGCTATATACTCCGCTTCCATCATCGAGTCAGCAACGGTGTCCTGCTTGGAGCTCCTCCAGCACACCGCCCCTCCATTGAGGGTAAAGACATAACCCGACATGGACTTGGAATCGTCCTTATCACTCTGGAAGCCGGAATCAGCAAAGGCCTCCAACCTGAGGTCTTTTCCGCCGTAAACCAAGAACATCTCCTTAGTCCTCCTCAGGTACTTGAGAATGTTCTTTACTGCTATCCAGTGTTTCTCCCCTGGGTCTGACTGATACCGGCTTACCACGCTCAGTGCGTAAGCTACATCTGGTCTGGTACACAACATCGCATACATTATAGAGCCTACCGCAGAAGCGTAGGGTATAATAGACATGCGTTCCCTTTCCAAATCAGTCTTGGGAGACATCTCTTTGGAGAGGGTGATTCCGTGACAAGCCGGTAGATTACCGCGCTTAGAATCTTCCATACTGAATCTTTTCAGTACAGTGTCGATATACCTGGACTGCGAAAGTCCCTACATCCTCATGGATCTATCACGATAGATCCGGATCCCCAGAATGTAAGAGGCATCACCCAGGTCTTTCATGGAGAACCTGTGTGACAAGAATCCTTTGACAGATTGTAGCATAGGAATATCATTTCATATCAATAGAATGTCATCCACGTACAAGACGAGGAATACGACACTTCTGGCCACAACTTTACTATATATGCACGGTTCATCTGGATTTTTGATAAAGTCATATTCTTTGACTGTCTCATCAAAACAGATGTTCCAACTCCGCGATGCCTGCTTTAGTCCATAAATAGACTTAAGCAGCTTGCATACTTTCCCGCTGCTCCCACTCTGATTGAAACCCTCTGGCTGATCCATATAGACGCTCTCTTCTAAATTTCCATTCAGAAAAGTCGTCTTTACGTCCATCTGCCAGATTTCATAATCATGGAAAGCAGCAATAGCAAGAAGGACCCGAATGGATTTGAGCATAGCCACTGGAGAAAAAGTTTCGTCATAGTCCAAACCAGGTCTTTGACGAAAACCCTTTGCAACAAGTCTAGCCTTATAGGTTTCCACCTGTCCATCTACACCAATCTTTTTCTTGAAGATCCATTTGCATCCTATGGGTTTTACCCCATCTGGAGCAAAGTCCAAA
The DNA here is from genome assembly GCA_030015575.1 of Agapanthus africanus. NCBI lineage: Eukaryota > Viridiplantae > Streptophyta > Magnoliopsida > Asparagales > Amaryllidaceae > Agapanthus > Agapanthus africanus. Next base: position 243,552,881 of record JASDDO010000031.1, read on the forward strand.
GTCCATACTTTGTTGGTGTACATGGACTCCATTTCGGTCCGCATTGCATCTAGCCATCGTACCGAGTTGCCGCTCTGGATGGCCTGCTGGAAGTCAGTAGGTTCATCATCTTCTATGATGCAATCCTCTCTATCCCCGTCTATGAGAAAACCATAGTATCTCTCAGGCGGATGAGACGGCCTACTACTCCTGCGGAGGGGTGCGGGAATGTCCTGTTCTTCCTGAACTTCCGGTTCTACCAAACTTTCAGTATTGGTTTGTGGTTCTGGAATTTCTTCCAGTTCTATTTCGCTCCCACTTGATTCCTTTTCTAAAAACTGATGTTCTAGAAAATGGGCATTACGAGAAACAAACACCTTTTGTTCCTCTGCGTAATAGAATAGATATCCCCTGGAGTGCTTTGGATATCCCACAAACAAACACTTTACTGATCGTGCCTCGAGCTTGTCCACATGCTGCTTTTTAACAAAAGCTGGACATCCCCAAATCTTTATATACTGTAGATGGGGTTTCTTCCCGCTCCACATCTGATATGGAGTGGTAGGCACAGTCTTGGTAGGTACCATGTTCAAAAGATATGCCGTTGATTCTAGCGCATGACCCCAGAAAGATCGCGGTAACTCAGCATTACTCATCATGGATCGTACCATATCCAATAGGGTTCGATTACGTCTCTCCGATACACCGTTATGTTGTGGAGTGTACGGAGGAGTAAGCGGAGAGAGAATTCCTTTCTCTTTTAGGTAACCTAGGAACTCGGCACTCAAGTATTCACCACCTCGATCAGATCTAAGTGTCTTAATACTTTTGCCGGTTTGGTTTTCTACTTCATTCTTATACTCCTGGAATTTCTCAAAAGCCTCGGATTTATGTTTCATCAGATAAATGAATCCGTATCTTGAGTAATCATCCGTGAAAGTAATGAAATAGGAAAAACCACCTCTCGCATGTGTAGACATCGGACCACATACATCGCTGTGTATGAGTCCTAAGAGCTCGCTCGCTCTTACTCCTTGTCCAGTGAATGGAGTCTTTGTCATCTTTCCTTTGAGACAAGATTGACAAGTGTCATAAGATTGATATTCGAACGAGTCCAAATATCCTTCTCTATGCAACTTAGTCAACCTTCTCTCATTGATGTGACCCAGTCTACAATGCCATAAGAAAGCTTTATTTAAATCTGGAGACTTTCTTTTTAGTGTGTTCTGGACATTGAAAATTTGGAGTTGGTTTAAAACATATATTCCGTTATTTAATGTACCGGACCCAATCAAACCATGATTAAGGTGGATGTTGACAACATCTCTTACAAACGTGAAATCATAACCTTTATTTGATAACAAGGAAACTGATATGATATTACACGTTAAGCTGGGTACAAAATAACAGTTATGTAAAACCAAAATGTGTCCACTCGTCAATCCTAGGTGATAATCCCCGACGGACGCAGCTCCCACGCTAGCTCCGTTAGCAACCCTGAGGATCATATCACCTTCCTTCAGCACTCTACGGTTTCTCAGTGCCTGCAATGAATTGCAAAAATGAGATCCTGATCCGGTATCCAATACCCAGGAAGTAGAGTTGATCGACAGACAATTCTCAATTACAAACACACCTGAAGTCGAAGCCACAGCTTGCTTCGGTTCCTGGTTCTTGGCGTTCCACGCCTTGCAATCCTTCTTCCAGTACCCTTTCCTGTGACAATGGAAGCACTCATCCTGACCAACTATCGGTACTGCTTTCTTTTTCTTTCCCTTCCCTCCCACCTTACTAACACCTCCTCTAGGTCTGGGTGCGGCCTTCTTCTTCCTTCCTTTGGCCCTAGCCTTGGACCCGGAAGAAGATGTACCGCCAACAAACATAGCGGGTGTTTCCCTTGCCTTCTGCAAGGTGCCCTCTGCACTCCTTAACATGTTCAGGAGTTCCGCAAGTTCAACTTCTTTTCCTTGAAGATTGAAGTTGAGGATAAACTGGGCGTAGGTGTGAGGAAGGGACTGGAGAATAAGGTCTGTATAGAGCTCATTATCCAAAGTCGTCCCAAGGTCTGCGAGCTCTTCTATGTAGCCGATCATCTTTAGGACATGTTCTCCTACTGATGACCCGACAGCCAACCTCGCTCGAAACAAGTTCTTTGAGGTCTCGTATCTTGCTATACGAGATTGCTCTCCATAAAGTTCCTTTGTATGGAGAAATATGCCATCAAGGTCCATATCCTCGTGCCTCCTATGATGTTCATTGTTCATCGAGGCAAGCACGATGCACTTGGCTTTCGCGCAATCTAAATCCCTGGTTTTGCGGATTTCCTTATCCGCATTGCTGGATTTGGGACCAGGGACAGCAGGTGCCGTAGCGGTGAGGACGTACCCCAGTTTGTCATAGGTCAAAGCCATTTTGACATTCCGCAGCCAATCTTTATAGTTTGGCCCCGTCAGTATATTTTTCTCTAAAAGTAACTTAAGTCCAGTCATTTTCAGGGTCGCTGCAATTAGGAGAGAGAGAAGAAAACTCTTTAGCATGATGCTCTTGCAAGTTTAGAGTGGTTTTTAGTTTATCTAAACTGGATGGCTCCCACTGTTTCTCGAATCCTTCCTCAAACCATAAAAAAAGAATTAACCAAGACTATTCTCACCGTACAATACTTGCTTAACCGTTCAGCCAGGCCGGTGTCGATACTTCGATGGAGGTTTTCCAACGCTTTCGCGAAGTTCCTTAATTAAATAACCTCTTTTCTCTGGGTGCGTAACCCCGCTGCCACTTTTCTGGACACCTACTAGGTTTATAGCATTGATCGTTAAGTGACGAATATCCTGATAAGTATCATATACTCACGGTAGGATCGGGATCCAAATATCATCGTCTGATAATGTTGTAGGAATGCTACCAACATTCATCAAACTCAAAATGGTATGCATCTCTTTGCAAATTTCAGTTTCTTTAGAAATTCCCGATATAAGTTTTTGCCCCATGCTCTTATGACCTTGGCGTTAGGTCAAAATGTCATAAGTCACATGTCAAGTTCAACCCATCATTATCTTGTCAATTTGAACCCATCCGTATATATCCTTGACGTTCGGCCAAAATGATAATACGACTGTCCCAAACTAACTCATCTATCTATGCAACAAATGAATATCCAGCAGCTACCAAACACTATGCCTTGGCGTTAGGTCAAAATACATAGCTTGAATACTACTGAATACCCAGATGAAATGACGGAGGGCTACGACTGGTTTTGGCGAAACCGTGAACGTAGTGAACTTGATATAACCGAAGGAACCTGATAGCTTTTAAAAGGAGTGGTTAAAGCTCCGCATTTAAAAATATCTGTTTTAAAAATAACCGAGTGGTTTCTTTTAAATTGTTCCAACGATTAAAACTTTGGTTTATTTTTCTTTGCATTATAGATAATGCGTCCCATCATTAACCTATCATTGCAGAAAACAACGAAAATACAACGTCCTCTTATGCCATCCGCATTCGCCACGGGGTCCCGTCATCACCCGTTAGGTTACTTAACTAACGACAGAGCGGGGGCTGGGCTAGCGCGGGTGTAAAACATAAGTGACGTCTAAATAGCTACAATATATATAGATATTTTACATTCGTCTGACGCAATGATATTCATTCCAGAACACAGATAAACAATATTGGATTTGCAAGCAATCTGTATTTCTTTTGAGCCTGCAAGAAAAGACAGATTACACAGTTGTGATGAATAGCCGTTACCCCACCCTCGACCCCTACGGGTACGGCAAACTACCCACCCGGTAGTTTGTGTACCCCACCTTGGGTCAGTCCTAGGAGCAAAAACAGTAAAATGAAATAATACAACGGTGGCTACAACCGCAACCTGGATGTGCCCCGCAAAATAATATTACAACAAATTACATTTACAACAAATGAATTAAACAATAACCCATTGCTAAACCCCGGCTATACACCACAATAGTCCAATACAGTTTATATGCACAAACAGATATAACCATTTCAGAAATGTGCAACCCCCTGCCAACCGACATACTAGCAGTTGGGGGAGGTTTACGAACACATTTATCAATCACAGATATAATCCAACATGCAAATACTGTACAATTTCGATCGACTAAACATCTTTAATATTGCTCCAAAAACTGCTCTGTAAACTGGAGACCTGAGCAAAATTAAAAAATTCCAGAAAATCCCAAATTTCACAGAGAAGCAACAGAAGAAAACTGAGTTCCTGACTCGCCAACTCGGCGGCGGAAGCGTGGCGACTCAGTAGGCTGAGGCCGCGGTTCCGCGGCGAGTTAGGCGATTCAGGCGACTGTTTTTCTTGGGTGTTCTACTGTGGTCATTTCAAGCTTTCTGCACTCACCTGAAAAATTTTTGGACATCGTTTTAAATTCGACAAAAACTTAATTTTTCGGGACTTTCCGGTTTCGTTTTTTCCGTTCGAAATTCGTACAAATTTACAATTAAGTTATTTATTGTTTAGCGAGGCTCTGATACCACTGTATGTCGATGTAGTACACCCCAGTACTTGTGGGGAGGCGAAATTTTCAAAAAACGATCATGTTTAAAGAACGAACATCGACTAACCGCTTGAATCGAAGCTAAACTATAAATAACCGTACACAAAGAGTTTCTTATCAATTGTGTTTAGGGATTATACCTAATGAAACCGGTCCTTCGTCTTTGTGTCCTCCTTTGTTCTCCTCGACCTTCTCTAGGTAGTAGACGATCCACCCGAGAGCAAAACACCAAGCTACACCTCTAGCTTGAGGTAACTAATCTACTTTGATTGCTAATCAAAGAAGAAAGGATGATATAGAGTGAAGGTAATGGATGTTTAAGTCTAACTAATCCTTTGATCTCAACACATGAGGATTAAGGATTAGTCTCTTGAAGATGAGAGCTTGAGGAGAGAGAATGTGATAATAATAATGAGATGAGATAGTGAGAGTATCATAACATATTATGAAGCATTCTCATTTTAGAATAATCAATAATAGAAATGAATAAGCATGCTTCATAAATGAAAAGAGGTGATTCATTAAGCATGTGTCATTATCATTTATGGTGCAATAATGATAATGATGAATCACTCTCATGACTCACAATCTTATCCAAAGTAACCTCCTTAGTCACATCTTCTAGAAGCTTCTCGTACAATTACGAGAACGCCCCTCCAATCCGCAAAAATACGGAAAAACTTTAGACTGTAAAAATCCAATAACCGGATACCAGTAACTGGCTTAAACCAAAGCCGACTGGTAAAAACTGTCCGAAAGTCGTACGTGCGTAAACGCACGTACGACTTTCGGACCCTTTGTCGCAAAACCATGCAACCTCTATATCGTTTCGCCTGGAGTAGGAAACTCTCTATGTGGGACTCTAGAGACTCGACTACTACGCTGGCAGTGGGTTTAACCACAGACCGCAAGCGGCACTAGCTGTACGTAACGGTCCCCAGGTAGTTGTCGATAAGAAGGCCGATGAGGAAACCCATCCGAACTCCTACTGAGTCTGATGTGACAATCTCCATACAGTCCGGTCCGTTCGTCCAAGACTATCGCATATCGGGCCTAGGGGGGAGGCAAGCGTCAGTCCCCTAATAGCGGTATAAGTCGTGTCGGAGGGAAGCCCATTACACCCTGAGAAACTACTGGAACCTACCAGCAAATCTCGCTTGCCCTGGCCAGGGACTTTGCGTAATGGCTCTCTAACACAGCACGATATCTACTCCCAATACCGGGAGGGACGAATCCTGTCTAACCGCCACTGCCTCCAAGTGCTCGGGACTGCACCCAACTGCTACCTGTTTGCACGACTCCTTTGAGCTGTGGTAGGGTAGCAATCTAAGAACAGTGGGACACACTCGAGGCGAAGTAGCAGTGTCAAGTCTGCGGACTATGCCGTACTCATGTCACCTGGGAACTGTTCACTGACGACTGGTATAAAACCAACCAACAGTTCCCTGTGAGTCCTGTCCGGTGTACCCGTAACCTAACGAGCACCTGTATACTATCTCCAGTACGACGTACTGACGGCTGTTGGACAGACCATCTCCCCAACTGGGATGAGAAGCGTACACACCAGTCTACTCCGGAGTATCGATGCTCTGTCTCGATAATCCAACGACCAGGGACCTGAATAAGGATGTGCTTGTAGACTACCCAGCCCCCACTAGTGTGACTGCCATCACAACGCTGGTAGACAAGCAAGATCCTAAGAGCTCTATCAATACGTACACTCACATATTAAGATAGAAAAACCAAGTAGCATACTACCATGTTTAGCAAGACTGTTATATACATGTGAATATCCCAAGCTTCCATTAAGTAATATACAAACTAGTATGATACAGTAATGGCCTTCTAGGGCATAAACACTAACAGCTAGCGTACACCATCATGGTATTAGAGCCAAGCTAGAAGATTAGGGGATGTCTTTACGACGTTAAAGTATTTGATCGGTTTTCGAAACCCAAAATTTTCAAGTTTCTGTTAATTTTCAAAAGTTGGATTTTTCATGATTAAAAATATGCAGAAAAACGTGCAGGGTTTTATATGGAGCCCCAAGAAATTTCATACCCTAATTGCCTAAAAGAGCCGCGGAACCGCGGCACAAACCCTAGTTTGGCCGCGGTTCCGCCGCAAGTTTGGGGTTTTATGGTTTTATTTTTCTTGTGATGCTCCAATGTTAGATTTTGTACTTTCTGGATGTTTTTAATGAGACTCAAGCTATGGAGCTCTCTGTGATTTGTGGGTGTTTGTTAAATCGATCGAAATGTTTAACGTTGTATAGATGATGATGATATGTGATACAATATTTGGAATCCACTATAATTAGTTTTGTGAAAACTAGTTAGTATATTGTAAACCTAGTCGTTTATTCTCGTTTGATCGATTGCCACAGAGATTTGATTCGGATCAAACCTTCGTCGCAATTGCGTATAGTACGCGATCACTTAGTCGGGAATCTTGTTGAATTATTCGACAACTTATTGAAAAGAGTTTTCAATTTGAGACTAAAATGCAAGGTTTATAAGTTAGGCATGAAATTCGGAAAATGAGATATTCCGGGTTTATGATGTCTAAGGATATGCGGATTCTAATTATTGTAGTTTTTTCATTTCTTTTCTGCGACCGTAAGTTTAATATGTGGGGTATCCCAAATCTCGTTGCTATATGTCAATGGAATTTGGGATAAGCGTATTTACTTACGTTGATGACATGTGATATTATGTGTTGCTGTGATGTGTTTTATTGGATCGTCATGATTGAATAGCCGGGGGTTTTGCGTGAGATGAGAGTTTTTCATTTTCATTCATGTAAAATCTGTATGTAATATTCTTTTATTGGGACACTTCCGGGTTGAGGATGATATCACCACTGATGTATATTATTAACTTTTCCGCATTAGGATAGACCCAAGGCGGGGAGCACAAGTAACCGGGTTCTAGAGTCCAGTGGGATACCATCTCAAGGAGTCGAGACCGGGTCTCCTAACTCTAGAATTGGCAGGGTTACTTGCCGCACTCGTAGGGGTCTAGGGATGTGGGCTTGGCTATTCTTCACGATCGTGGAATCCGTGTTTTTCATTATTGGTTTAATTTAAAACACGGACCTCCTAGTATATCCAATATTTCATATGTTGCTTATGTTGCTTATGCTGCTTGATTATGTGATATGATCATATAACTGCGTGAGACGAATGCTATATTATATATATGATATATAATAAACGTTGCTTATGTTTTGCACCCGCGCTAGTCTATCCCCCGTTCTTCCGTTAGTCAAGTAACCTAACGGTGCATAACGGGGCCCCGTGGCGAATGCGGATGGCATAAGCGTACGTTCTATTTTCGTTTCATTTTCTGTGATGTTTAGGAAACATTAAATGATTGGATTTCATTAATGAGATTAATGAAAAGAAAAAAAACCTAAATATGTTGTAGAATCAAAAGTTTTTAAAAAAGGCATCTCTGGTTCTTTCTTTGTATAGTAGTATTCTTTGATGAATATCCAGCACCTCATTCGATGAGGAAAGAGCCGAGATCCTTTCACCGGGAGTGATCTCTTTAGCAAAACTAGCAAATGCTACAACCCACTCGGTTTATCATCATAGCTTCTGTAGTTCTTGCTTTGCATAGTGGTGTTCCTTGATGAATATCCAGCACCTCATTCGACGAGGAAAAAGCCGAGATCCCTTCACCGGGAGTGACCTCTTTAGCAAAAGCTAGTAAAAGCTATTCGGTTTGTTTTTGAAAACTTCTTGATTTTAAAAGCGGAGCTTAAAACCACTCCTTTTCAAAATCACTAGATTCTACAACGATATCAAGTTCATTACATTAAAGGTTTTCTTAAAAACCCGCCGTAACCCTCCGTCCTTCAGATAAATACTATTTAGTATTCGTGCTACGTTTGTGGACCATATCCAAGGCGTAGTGTGCGATAGCTGATTAGTGCTTATCTGCAGCATGTGATGCGATTGGATTAGGGTAGTCGTACGGCTTTGTTGACCTTAGCCAAGGGTCATACGGGTGGGTTTAATTCAATCAAGAAATGACGGGTTGAACATGGCTAGCACTTATGATTTGTTGACCATAGCAAAGGTCATAAGTTGCTAGGGGTAAAAACAATTATTGGGAATTTCAAGTGTTGAAATTTGCAATAAGATTGCATACCTTCTATATGATAGTTGGATCCCGATACCCACTGCGAGTAAGAGTTACTCCTGAGAAAGTTTTCCACTTTACAATTAGCCAATCCATTAGATGTCTAAGAAAGGTGTTAACGGGGTGATGCTGTAAGTCCACGTTACCTCTCCCGGTTCTTTCGGGCTTGCGGAAATGATGAAAAACGATTTTTCTTTTGGTGGTAACATGGACTCAAAATACGGATCTTTGTTAAACAACTATCTAACAACTTAACTAGGAGTTTTACCTACTCGGTTAGGGGTTATACCTTAACTTGAACTCCTTCTCTTGGACTCCTTGTGGTGGTCGGACGGTTCTCTTCTCGTCGTCTCTTTGTGCCGAAGATGGATCCACCTGAAAGCTTCTACCTTTGGCTTCACCCTCAATCTTGAGGAAACTAGAACACTTGGTTTACTAAACCTTGTATACTAGGATGAGTAGAGAAGTGTGTTGGGCTTTATCTCTATGGTTCTTGCTTCTCAACACATGAGACAAATAGAACCATGAACTAGAGAGAGAGCAAGAGGAAGAGGGAGTGCTTGAGGATGAGAGAGAATGAGAATGATAGAATGAGTAAGACTTTTCTCACCCTTGATCTCATAATCTAAAATAATCATAACAAAAAATAGTAATTGAGTATTATGTGATGGTTCAAGTCAAATGGCAATATCATTTCATGCACTCATTTTGCAAAGAATAACAAGCAAGCAAAAGTCTTTGCCATGAAATGATAGCCATTGTAATGATGATGGTCAACAAGTCCAACCTAGTCAACCGGTCAACTAAGTCAACAAGTCAACAAAGTCAACCTTTCAACTCAACCATGGCACAATAATACTTAATTAATATTATCATTAATCATATTTCTTATTCTCATTAGGGTTTAGCAAAAGTCAACAGTCAACAACCCTAATGAGAATGCTCTGCCTCTGTCTCTGTCAACCGTGCATACACACCCGCATCCGCGTTCCGAGGAACACGAATACAAACAAGATAAAAACCAATCCCAAAACATAAACTAGGATCTGGCTTAAACCAAAGCCCGCTAGTGATAACTGCCCGGACACTAAACGTGCACAAGTGCACGGATGTGACCGAATCTTGTCGCAAAACCATGCGACCTCTACTCTTTTGCCTAAAGGCGAATAGCTCTCTGTGTGGGACTCTAAAGACTCGACACTATGCTGGCAGTGGGCTTAACCACAGACCGCAAGCGGCACTAGCTGTGCGTAACGGCCTCCAGGTAGATGCCGATAAGAAGACGGACGAGGTGAAACCCATCTGAACTCCTACTGAGCCTGAATGTGACAATATGCGTACAGTCCGGTCTGTTCGTCTGAGAATATCGCATGGCGGGCCCAGGGGGCGGTAAACGTCAGTCCCCTAATAGCGGTACAAGTCGTGTCGGAGTGTAGCCCAGAAGACCCTGAGATAACACTGGAAACCTACCAGTATATCTCGCTTGCCCTGGCCAGAGACTTTGTGTAATGGCTCTCCTAAACACAGCGCGATATCAACCCCCAATACCGGGAGAGACGAATCCTGTCTAACCGTCACTGCCTTCAAGTGCTTCGGGACTGCACCCAACTACTACCTGTTTGCACGCTCTTTTGAGCCGTGATAGGGTAGTAATCAAAGTACAGTGGGAACACACTCGAGGCGAAGTGACAGTGTTAAGTCAGCGGACTAAGCTGTACTCATGTCACCTGAGAACTGATAACTGACGATAGGTATAGTACCAACCAACAGTTCCCGACGAGTCCTGTCCAGTGTACTCGTAACCTAAGGAGCACCCGCATACTATCTCAAGTACGACGTACCGACGGCTGTGGGACAGACCGTCTCCAATGCTGGGATGAGAAGCGCATACGCTAGTCTACTCCAGAGTATCGATGCCCTGTCTCGATAGTCCTACGACTAGGGACCTGCATAAGGATGTGCTTGTGGATTACCCAGCCCCCACGAGTGTGACTGCCATCACAACGCTGGTAATCAAGCAAAGATCATAAGGGCTACACTAATGTGTATAGGCGATATGTTAAAAGAAACACATGCACACATTAAAGTAGAAACAAACCAAGTAGCATACTACTATTTTGAGCAAGATTGTCTATACAACTATGAATATCCCAAGCTTCCATTAAGTAATATACAAACTAGTATGATACAGTAATGGCCTCTAAGGCATATACACTAACAGATGCATTTTGATTGTCATAAGTCTGAGCAAGGAATAGGGGAATATCCGGATTCTCACGCCACCCAAACGAAGAAAAAGCATTTTGATGCATTTTCTTCGGGTGCGTTCATTACCAAGAACTGTTTCTCAGTTAACTCTATGTCCTGGGTATTTGATACCGGATCAGGATCCTACGTATGTAATTTTTTACATGGGCTAAAGATAGGTAGAGAACTGGGAAAGGGTGATATGTCTCTAGGAGTAGGGAATAGAGCAATTGTTGCAGCCAAATCAGTTGGCGAATATAACCTTGTATTACCAAGAGGTAACACAATGATTCTGAGCGACTGTTATTTCGTACCAAAAATGTTATGAATGATTTCCTAAATCAAGTGTTAATTGGGTATGGTACGTTGTATAACAGTATATACGTTCTAAATCAAACTACAGTTCTAAGTATACAGAACACACATAAGAGGAACAGTTCAGAAATGAACGAAGCCTTCTTGTGGCATTGTAGACTAGGTCATATCAATGCGACAAGACTAGCTTAAGTTAATTAAAGATGGATATTTGAATCCGTTCGAATTTACATCTTATGAAACTTGCGAGTCATGTCTCAAAGGCAAGATGACCAAAAACCCCGTTTACTGGATACGGAGAAAGAGCTACTGAACTCTTTGGACTGATACATAGTGATGTATGTGGTCCTATGTCTACATATGCCAGGAATGGTTTCTTGTACTTTATTACATTCACCGATGATCTCTCAAGATACGGACATGTGTTCCTGTTGAAACAAAAATCTGAATCATTTGAGAAATTCAAGGATTATAAGTACGAATTTGAGCACCAGACGGGTAAAAGTTTTAAAAACCTTCAATATGATCGGGGAGAAGAATACTTGAGCCCGGAATTCAGAGACTACTTAAAAGAGAATAGGATTCTCTCGCAGCTTACTCCTCCGTATACACCACAGCACAACAGAGTATCGGAGCAGAGGAATCACACCCTATTAGATATGGCGCGCTCTATGATGAGTATTGCTGAGTTGCCTATTTCTTTTTGGGGTTATGCACTTGAGATAGCTGCATTCCTATTGAATAGAGTTCCGATCAAATCCGTTTCCTACCACTCCATATGAGATATGGAATTGGAAGAGACCATCTCTTAAATGAGTTAAGATATGGGGTTGTCCGGCCTATGTTAAAAAGAAAAATCCGGACAAGCTCAAGGCAAGATCAGTTCTGTGCAAGTTTGTAGGATATCCCAAACAAACGCGAGGGAATATCTTCTACCACACCGAGGAACAAAAGGTGTTTGTTTCTCGACATGCCACATTTTTGAAACGGATTTTCTTTGTGAAAGAAATTAGTGGCAATGAGGTAGAACTGGAAGAAGTTCCAGCAACACAAACTATTACGGAGGACTTGGTGGAACCGGAGGATTCAATATTTCCCAACGAACCTCAGCCACTCCGCAGATCTAGTAGGGTTCCTCATCCACCTGAGAGATACTACGGTTTTCTCAGAGACGGTAGAAGCAAGGATTGCATCATGGAAGATGATGACCCAACTAGTTTTGAGCAGGCCATCACAAGTGGGGACTCTATGAAATGGATGGATGCTATGCGATCCGAGAGGGAATCTATGTACACCATCAAAGTATGCACTTTGGAAGTTGCTCCTGAAGGGGTAAAACCCATCGGGTGCAAGTGGATCTTGAGAAGATATATGGTGTATATGGAAAAGTTGAGACTTTCAAAGCTAGAATTGTAGAAAAAGGTTTTCGTCAACGACCAGGTGTCGAATATGATGAAACCTTTTCTCCAATGGCTATGCTTAAGTCCATCATGATCCTACTTGCCGTTGCTGCATACCATGACTACGAAATTTGGCTGTTGCACGTCAAGACCGCTTTTCTAAATGGTGATTTAGAAGAGAGTGTGTACATGACACAGACAGAGGGCTTTGTAGACAGTGGGAGCAGCGGAAGCGTGTGCAAGCTGCTTAAAATCAATTTACGGATTAAAGCAGGCATCGTGGAGATGGAACATCTGTTTTGGTGAAGCTATCAAAGAGCTTGACTTCATCAAAAATGTAGATGAACCATGCATATATAAGAAGGAAGTAGAGAGTAAGGTTATCTTCCTCGTATTGTACGTGGATGATATACTCTTGATAGGAAAGAATGTTCCTATGCTACACTCGGTCAAGCTTTTCTTATCACACAAGTTCTCCATGAAAGATCTAGCTGATTCCTCCTACATCTTGAGGATCAAGATCTATAGAGATAGATCTAAGCGGATGCTGGGATTGTCCCAATCCAGGTACATAGACACCATACTAAAGAGGTTTAGTATGGAAGATTCTCAGCGTGGTAATGTACCCGCTTGATCAGGAATTACTCTCTCCAAAGAGATGTCTCCCAAGACTGATTTGGAGAGGGCTCACATGCAAGGGATACCATATGCTTCGGCAGTCGAGTCAATCATGTATGCGATGTTATGTACCAGACCAGATGTAGCTTACTCACTAGGTGTAGTGAGTACGTATCAATCAGATCCAGCGGAGAAATACTGGACAGCTGTGAAGAACATTCTTAAGTACTTGAGAAGGACTAAAGAGATGTTCTTTGTATATGGTAACGGTGAACTCCAGGTGGAGTCCTTTACCGATTCAAGCTTCAAGAGTGATAAGGACAATAGTTAGTCGGTCTCGGGTTCTGTCTTCACCCTCAGTGGAGGGATGGTATGTTGGAAGAGTTCCAAGCTAGATACCGCAGCAGACTCGATGATGAAGGCTGAATGCATCGGTACCAACGATGCTACCATAGAGGATGTCTGGATGAAGAAGTTCATGAGATGAACTTGGTATGGTTCATACCATTGAGCATCCAATACCTGTGTATTGTGATAACAATGGAGCTGTGGCTTTGGCCTAGGAACCCAGGTCCCATCAGCGATCCAGACATATTCTTAGACGGTATCACCTGATCAGGGAGATAGTAGATCTCCGGGAGATCGAGGTCAGGAGAGCTGACAATGAGGATAACACAGTGGATCCACTCACCAAGGCCCTCCCCCGGATGCTAATCGAGAGACTTCCTGGGATGTTGAGTATGAGATACTACAATAACTGGCCTTAGTGCAAATGGGAGATTGTTAGTGATATGTATGCCCTAGAGGCCATTATTGTACGATATAGTGGATGCTTGGACATATATATGGAGGACTTTCTTGCTGGACATGATAGTATGCTATCTGGTTTCCTTTATCTTAACATGTTCACTGGTATTATTATACCGTCTCTCATATACATGTTGATAAAGCGCTTAGGATGTTGGCTTGACTACCAGGACTATGATGCGGATTATACTACTGGGTCCTGGGTAGTCCACAAGCACATCCTTCAATTGTTCCTAGTCGAGGAAATATCGAGACAGGGCATCTATATTCCAGAGTAGAGTAGTTTGTACGTTTCTTGACCATGTATGGGGCGATGGTTGATCCCATATCCGTTGGTGTGTGACATAAAAGATTTTACACAGGTGCTCATTAGAGAATGGGTACACCGAACAGGACTCGCCGAGAACTCCTAGTTGGTATTATACCTATCGTTAGATAGCAGTTCTCTGGTGACACTGGTACATGTTTTTCTGTAGACCCGAGATCGTCATAGACTCTTGTGTGGCTCCCACTGTTCTTTGATTTCCTCCCTACCACGGCTCAAAGGAGTCGTGCAAATAGGTGTATTTTGGGTACTGTCACGCCCCGCTTCAGGAAATACGGAATACGGAGAGCGACGAAGGCCAGCCATGCTACCGACGGTAAGGAAAGATCCTTCCATAGTCACATAAGGCTGTCTAGATTAACCTGTCAAAAATAAAATCCAATACCAAAAGGAATAATACAGATAATCAAGCTGCAATGAAACCACAAGGTATACTAAAAATGGGTCCACTAGATAATTGATGCAATTAAAAATCCGATACAATAGGTTCGAAATAAAATAAGATCTAAAAGAGATACATAAGTCCTAATGTCCCATAAGGGCGCACATACTAAATACTAGCAGAAAAGGAAAATAAACCTACGGGTTACTGATCTTCGGCAAAGTTCAGATAGTCGCTGCGATCCTGCTCGGCCTGAAAATCCGTCTCTAAACCTGAGATAGCAAATCTCAGAGATGTCAGAACACCCCAACAAGTACTCAACGTATGAGGTGTGTGTATAGTATGATATCATGAATATATGAATGTAGTGAAGCCTGTGGGCGCAAGTAAAACAGATATATATAAATAGATGTATTAATACTATGAAACCAACATATAAAGAGGTCAAGTCATAACTTAACTGGTCGCTAAAAGGTAAACTACCCTATCGTAAGCTCGAGTGTGTGCGTCAACCTCTGCAGGAGTATTCCTGACCCAAGAGTGGTGCCCAGGGGCTAGGAAACACGGGCCCAACTGTGGAATAAACAAGAGACCGATATAGCCCGGTACGAGCTGTAAACATGCGACCGATATAGCCCGGTACGAGCTGTAAACATGCCACCGATATAGCCCGGTACGAGCTGTAATAACATGCGACCGATATAGACCGGTACGAGCTGTAAACATGCGACCGATATAGCCCGGTATGAGCTGTAATAACATGCGATTGATATAGCCCGGTACGAGCTGCCGGCATGGGACTCCTGAGATCCTGTTGTACGAACGCACACTCAAACTACCCCAACACCCGCGTATTTATAGCTACTATGGTAATGTCTGGATCAATAATTAAGAATGCTGAAAAGACTGGAACTTTTAATATCATGTTAATTGTATAAAAAAGAAATTTGTAAACAGTATAGATTGTGTCATGTCATGTAATTCAGCATTCAAATTAGAGAAATCATTTTAATATGAGTAGTCTGGAACAATGAGTAGTCAAGACATGTCAAGTACAATAGTTATAAAAGGATAGTGTCCATAAACAAGAATAGCATGTTAAGGTTTCTCAAGCATGCCGACAATGATAGTCTCAAGTAAAATGTTAAATATAGACGATAGGATATGATAAAGTCAAAAATGTAAATAAGACTCAACATAAATATGCAAGCATCTGTATTTAACATACGGGTTTATTTATTAAAAAGAATAATAAATTGAAATATGGTTTTAAAAGGTTAATATAGTTAAATAGGAATGACAAATTACAGATGCATAAAGTGGATAGTGGTAATAGTATAATTACGAGATAATAATAAGTAAGATAAAATAAATGACAGATTGACCAGTCATCGTGTAAGTGCTAATAATAAGTTTTATAATCATGTGATAATAGAAAATATTAATACAAATTATAGTATCAAAATAATTTATATGACTAGGGCACGTAGAGTGCAGCGATATTATAAGGAGTGATAGTGTAGAAAGTTTAATTTATATATATAAAATATTAAGCCCAAAGCGTTTATTGATTTACAGTAATACTGGTATATTTTTATGTTTTAGATTAGGATATAAGTGTTGACATTTTGCATGCTAGTGTATACCAATATTGTTGCAACAGAAACATATAATTAGTTATAAAGCTTTTTATATATTAAACCACATTTACATGTTAAAATTTATTTTATTACGCTTGCACTTTTACAGTTGTTCACTTGATGAAAGGATTAATAGGTATTATAAATCCTAGGGTTTTCATCATATGTACAAGTATTATAAGATACATTAATAAAGCGGCAGAATATTACAATTTTATTTAAATATTGTATGTGAATAATTTATTCAGAGAATTGCCGATGTTGCATCGACTAAAAAAAATAAAAGAGTAAGAGTACTTGCCTCGGAGACCGATAAACACGACGACACGAAAAACAACTCCAAGGTTTGATTGCTCGGCTAATTTAGAAGAAGAAGAAAATATTGTGATGGGAAAAAGTGAAGGTTGGTTTATATGAGAAGGGGAGAGATGATAATAATTAGATTGTTATTTATAGGGAAGAGAGATATTGTTAAAGATTGAAGAGATTATTATAATTGGAGAGAGAAATATTCTGATGAGATGAGATTTGGATTTGATTTTATAAAAGAGAGATATGATGGGTTGTTATATACTTCTATAAGATATTAGAAAAGTTGTATATATACATATTAGTTTGTATATAGTTAGAAAAATAGAAAAGTATATGTATATATATATATTAGTATATAGTGAAAATATATGTAGATATGTATATGGTTATGGGTTAATGAAAATAAATATAATTAGTTATATATATAGAATTTTATGATATCAAACAACTAAAATATATTTTCAGTTAAACTATCATAACAAAATATCTTCAATTATATATATGTATGTATGTATATAGGTTTGTAGAAAAATAATTAAAGAGAGAGTAGATTTGAGAAAGAGAATCTGCTGAGAGAGATTAAATTAGATTGGAGAGAGAGGGATTTTGTTAGGAAATATATATAGAAAGAGAGCGGGGACTTGGTGAAATATAGTTAGTGATATAGAAAAATATATGTAGATAGAATAGAATATGGTGAGAAAGAAATCTGTTGAAAAAGATATTTGTTTGGAGAGAGAGAATAGTATTTGTTTTAAAAGAATAAAGTTATCAGGTAAGACATATATGGTGATTGGAGAGAGAAAATTAAGTTTGTTAGTTTGGGAAAAATATTTACATGGTTAAAACATATAACAGGGGCTCTCATGACTTTTCAAAATTTAATATTTTAACCAAATAAATATCGTAAGACAAAATATCTTATAAATAGAATTTAAAAAGGGGTAAAATCTTATGTATATGTATTGTTTAAAGAAATACCAAATAAAATATCTTTTGTCTAAACTATGACACTAAAATATAAATATGGTTATAAAATAGTGTTAGACAAATAAATATTTAAATACTAATAATATGCATATTTAACAAACTTGAAAAACCATAATTATATGTATATATCTTGATTAAAAGTATTAAACTCCAAGTTATAATAATAAAAATAAAACAAAACCCAATATATCCAAAAGAAAAAGAAATGTATGATCGAACTAGGATGTTACATCCTACCCACCTTACAAAAATTTCGTCCTCGAAATTTGAAGAACGAAAATTAATACAAGATTGTGAACTAATTACAAGGATCAATGAAAATAGATGGGTATGAAAAATTAAGGATCAACGAAGCAAATGAGGGTATTAAGAGTCAGGGTTTAGGCTCGAAAAATCGGCATGTGAAAGGAAATCAAATCAGTGGAAACAAATCAGGTAGAACTCTAAGTTACTCAAACAGAATAACGTATTGTAACCATGCCGCGGTACATGGGTACAATAATGTAATTCTATCTCAGTCGCCCAAATCCTACAATCAGAGTCAAAGGAATATACAACACGACACACTGGGGAGAACCTATACATGTGATTCTAACCTAAAAGTTCGGTAGAAGCAAGACTAACTTTGATGTCAGCCTGGGCTCTGATACCAACTAAACCTTGTCACGCCCCGCTTCCCGAAATACGGAATACGGAGAGTGACGAAGGCCAGCCGTGCTACCTACGGTAAGGAAAGATCCTTCCATAGTCACATAAGGCTGTCTACATTAACCTGTCAAAAATAAAATCCAATACCAAAAGGAATAATACTGATAATCATGCTGCAATGAAACCACAAGGAATACTAAAAATGGGCCCACTAGATAATTGATGCAATTAAAAATCTGATACAATAGGTTCGAAATAAAATAAGATCCAAAAGAGATACATAAGTCCTAATGTCCCATAAGGGCGCACATACTAAATACTAGCAGAAAAGGAAAATAAACCTACGGGTTACTGATTTTTGGCAAAGTTCTGATAGTCGCTGCAATCCTGCTCGGCCTGAAAATATGTCTCTAAACCTGAGATGGCAAATTTCAGAGATGTCAGAACACCCCAACAAGTACTCAACGTATAAGGTGTGTGTATAGTATGATATCATGAATATATGAATGTAGTGAAGCCCGTGTGCGCAAGTAAAATAGATATATATAAATAGATATATTAATACTATGAAACCAACATATAAAGAGGTCAAGTCATAACCTAACTGGTCACTAAAAGGTAAACTACCCTATCGTAAGCTCGAGTGTGTGCGTCAACCTTTGCAGGATTATTCCTGACCCAAGAGTGGTGCCCTAAGGGATAGGAAACACGGGTCCAACTGTGGAATGAACAAGCGACCGATATAGCCCGGTACGAGCTGTAAACATGCGACCGATATAGCCCGGTATGATCTGTAATAACATGCCACCGATATATCCCGGTACGAGCTGTAAACATGCGACCGATATAGCCCGGTATGAGCTGTAATAACATGCAATCGATATAGCCCGGTACGAGCTGCCGGCATGGGACTCCTGAGATCCTGTTGTATGAACGAACACTAAAACTACCCTAACACCCGCGTATTTATAGCTACTATGGTAATGTCTGGATCAATAATTAAGAATGCTGAAAAGACTGGAACTTATAATATCATGTTAATTGTATAAAAAAGAAATTTGTAAACAGTATAGATTGTGTCATGTCAAGTAATTCAGCATTCAAATTAGAGAACTCGTTTTAATATGAGTAGTCTGGAAAAATGAGAAGTCATGACATGTCAAGTACAATAGTTATAAAATGATAGTGTCCATAAACAAGAATAACATGTTAAGGTTTCTCAAGCATGCCGACATTGATAGTCTCAAGTAAAATGTTAAATATAGACGATAGGATATGATAAGGTCAAAAATGTAAACAAGGCTCAACATATATATGCAAGCATCTGTATTTAACATCCGGGTTTATTTATTGAAAAGAATAATAAACTGAAATATGGTTTTAAAGGGTTAATATAGTTAAATAGGAATGGCAAATTACATATGCATAAAGCGGATAGTGGTAATAGTATAATTATGAGATAATAATAAGTAAGATAAAATAAATGACATATTGACAAGTTATCGTGTAAGTGCTAATAATAAGTTTTATAATAATGTGATAATAGAAAATATTAATACAAATTATAGTATCAAAATAATTTATATGACTAGGGCACATAGAGTGCAGCGATATTATAAGGAGTGATAGTGTAGAAAGTTTAATTTATATATATAAAATATTAAGCCCAAAGCGTTTATTGATTAACAGTAATAATGGTATATTTTTATGTTTTAGATTAGGATATAAGTGTTGACATTTTGCATGCTAGTGTATACCAATATTGTTGCAACAGAAACATATAATTACTTATAAAGCTTTTTATATATTAAACCATATTTACATGTTAAAAGTTATTTTATTACGCTTGCACTTTTACAGTTGTTCACTTGATGAAAGGATTAATAGGTATTATAGATCCTAGGGTTTTCATCTTATGTACAAGTATTATAAGATATATTAATAAAGCGACAGAATATTACAATTTTATTTAAATATTGTAAGTTAAAAATTTATTTAGAGAATTGCAGATGTTGCATCGACTAAAAAAAATAAAAGAGTAAGAGTACTTGCCTCGGAGACAGATAAACACGACGACACGAAGAACAACTCCAAAGTTTGATTGCTCGGCTAATTTAGAAGAAGAAGAAAATATTGTGATGGGAAAAAGTAAAGGTTGGTTTATATGAGAAGGGGAGAGATGATAATAATTAGATTGTTATTTGTAGGGAAGAGAGATATTGTTAAAGATTGGAGAGATTATTATAATTGGAGAGAGAAATATTCTGATGAGATGAGATTTGTATTTGATTTTATAAAAGAGAGATATGATGGGTTGTTATAACTTCTATAAGATATTAGAAAAGTTGTATATATACATATTAGTTTGTATATAGTTAGAAAAATAGAAAAGTATATGTATATATACATATTAGTATATAGTGAAAATATATGTAGATATGTATATGTTTATGGGTTAATGAAAATAAATATAATTAGTTATATATATAGGATTTTATGATATCAAACAACTAAAATATATTTTCAGTTAAACTATCATAACAAAATATCTTCAATTATATATATGTATGTATGTATATAGGTTTGTAGAAAAATAAATAAAGAGAGAGTAGATTTGAGAAAGAGAATCTGCTAAGAAAGATTAGATTAGATTGGAGAGAGAGGGATTTTGTTAGGAAATATATAGAGAAAGATAGCGGGGGTTTGGTGAAATACAGTTAGTGATATAGAAAAATATATGTACATAGAATAGAATATGGTGAGAAAGAAATCTGTTGGAAAAGATATTTGTTTGGAGAGAGAGAATAGTATTTGTTTTAAAAGAATAAAGTTATCAGGTGAGACATATATGGTGATTGGAGAGAGAAAATTGAGTTGTTAGTTTAGGAAAAATATTTATATAGTTAAAACATTTAACAGGGGCTCTCATGACTTTTCAAAATTTAATATTTTAACCAAATAAATATCGTAAGACAAAATTTCTTATAAATAGAATTTAAAAAAGGGTAAAATCTTATGTATATGCATTGTTTAAAGAAATACCAAATAAAATATCTTTTGTTTAAACTATGATACTAAAATATAAATATGGTTATAAAATAGTGTTAGATAAATAAATATTTAAATACTAATAATATGCATATTTAACAAACTTGAAAAACCATAATTATATGTATATATCTTGATTAAAAGTATTAAACTCCAAGTTATAATAATAAAAATAAAAGAAAACTCAATATATCCAAAAGAAAAAGAAACGTATGATCGAACTAGGATGTTACATGTACAGTCCTGAGTCACATTGAGCCAATTAGCGATAGGAGGGGTTTCGTCTATCCCGGTATTGGGAGTTGATTGGAACGATTTCGGATGTGTCGTATGAAATTGTAAAGAAATCACAACCAAAAATATTTGACCGCAATCAACTACGGTGTCGGTTGTAGTTAATGAATGAGTGCGGATCGTCCACAGGGATCTCGAGATTCGTTTGTATTTTACTTTGTTCGAAATGAAATGTTAAGCAACAAGAAAACAAGATTCAGGAGTTGATTTGTATTTGTGTGTCACACTTCTCTATTAAAGAATCACGAAATTATAAACAATCAAGAATCGGGGTTTCAATGGTATTTTCCAAACAACAATCAAGAATGATAGAGAGGCTCGTAAGAATCGATAGGATCTTTAGATGTGTTGTAGTCTACAATATTTCGTATTCTTGTCCTTCGAAGAATTGATACTAGATCAATGGTTATCGACGCGAGTTAGGGTTTTCTTGATGAAATTAGGGTTTCATCTCTTAACCCTTGCTCTTTCGAGGATACCATTTATATTCTAGCCTCTAGCAATTTCAAGAAGCGATCGGATCACCCCAATCTCGAGCGATGTTGATCAAGAAAGCATCGCATCAAATTGGGTTGTCGATTCTTGAACTTGCTAGGGTTTACACACTCGTGGGATTCAAGAATTGATTATAAATTTGCTACATCATCATACTAAAGATCGTTTCGACTCCTTAACGAGCGGAGTTTTATTCACACATCACCACATAGACAATATTCAAGAATAGTAAAGATAACATGATGCGGAATTTAAAGAAAACAAGATAGAAGAAAATATCACCTTTTATTTCATCAACAATTTCAATACATTCTTTCAAGATCTACAAGAAGAAAGAAAATCGATCGTTGACTCGGCTTCGCTCGTCTCCGTGGATCATGGATCTACTTTGATCTCTTGCCCGATGGAAGATCGGCTCGGCTCATAAAAGGGTTGAAGGAATCTTGCTTGGCTTGCACTCAAGATCTTGAAGTGTGGTTGGATTTAGGGTTAGGGTTTCCTATAAGATTTCTCACTAATCTTGAGGAAGAAGAAGATGGAGAAAAAGAATGGCTAAACTAAAATTGGGTTGAATCTATCTATCTCCAAGATTGAATCAAGATTTTTCCAAGATGAGAAATGAGAGAGCCTAGGGTCTTATTTATAGAACTAGGTTTAGGTTTGAATTGGACTTTCCCTCCCAAAGTTTGTTGGCCAAGTTTGTTGGGGTTTAGCTTAGGGTTTAAGCAAGGGTTTAGGAAAGTTCTAGAAGTTTTAGGCTAGTTTAGGAGCTTGATGAGCTGGTGGAAGTGTCTGGACTCTTCTAGACTTTTGTGTGCATTTTTGAGTAGTGGGAACTGAATCAGGAGTTTTGGTGAAACTCGAGGAGCTGACTCCCTGGATCCGCCGCGCAACCGCCGCGTGAGGTGGGCATTGGCCGCCCTTCCGCCGCTCATTGGTGGCCTTGGAATCTGTGATTTCTTCAGTAGTCTTGTACTTCTGTATGGGCTTTACTCTAATGTTTTGATTTGTATAATCCCTTCTGTGTTGATACCAGATTTGCTTTCAATGAGTTTACGAGCAATTGTAATGGTCGAGCGATGTAATGATCGAGCAAGCATCTCTTTTCCTGCATAGACTTTGAAATAGGGGTTGCAAGATATAGAAAATATGTTATGTAATGCAATGCAGTTAATTTCCCTAGAATTTCCGGTTTTAAGGTCGAATACATGTAATTTGATATTTTGCGACCGATTAGCTAATATGTGAATTATGAATACCGTACACTTCTAAGTGTACGCAAATGTTAAGGAAATTGCCTGCTAAAATATACAGTATTTTCGACTGATCAAATACCCCCAAACTTAATTTCGATCGTCTCGAGAGAATGTTTTATTAAAAAGAGAAGGAGAAAACAAAGAAAGAGAAAAACTAACTAGCACACTTTCGTAGGCAACACGATTGCACTGAGCACGTGCAACAAGCCTTTAAACCTCTAGGTGTCCCTAGTAGGAGGAGTGTTGTCTCCTGAGGGTTTTCAGCGGATTGCACCCACAAAATCCAAAAATAAAAGCAAGATCATGAATATTACATTTAAAGACAAGAATTGTAAAAGAAAAGCCTTGAAAATTAGGGTTTCCAACTAAGCTAGCTTTTCGGTTGTCATGAGCCCTATCTTAATGGTCATGAAAAGATGTTAGAAATCACGTCCTCCCTCAATAAAACATCGTCTTATTCTTCATTCCTATCTTTATTCCAAACATCGATCATATCACCCTGCGTGTGTGTAAAGACATCCCTACACCCGGAGAATTCAATTCAAGCTATCATACTCTTGCCCATCGACCTCAGTACTTCTTGGCAAACGAGATTGCTTACACACTTTCATGCGACCGTTAATACTTCTTGAGGTACTAACCGACCGATTACTGATGTGCTTGCTAACTTGGTGTATTTTCCTAGTCTTGCACCACCTCAGGCATAGCAGTGACTCCCAGACCAGTTGACCTTGGGGCACTAGGTGAAGAAGCACCCTTTTGCTATATATTTTTCTTACCCTTGGTGATAACAAAACCAGTATCCATTTTTCTCACCACTTTCAAAATACTTTTTTCTTTTTCATACTTTTGTCTTTAAGACAAGAGCATTTCAAGGTATCCTCTACTATCCCAGGCTTTAAGATGTGTGTAAGTGCGAATAGCAGGGTAGCAACGTTCAAAATGCTTGGCTTCCAGAATAGAAACTATTTTTCAGACTTATTTTTATCCTCAGATTAGTGAAGTCCTTCATCTTACTAACCCTTGGGACAACGGCTCATAACTACTTATTACTAGTTCGTATAAGAAACTTCTAATTTTCTCGGTTTTCTTAAATTTTTCCAATCTCATGGATGTAATTTTTCACTGTCTAAACTTTCATTATCTTATTTTAAAAAAAGGTAAATATTTAAAATTATTTTTATATTTGAAAATTTTTAAATTTTTATGGGTTTTTGAAAAATTTTCAATTTTTATAGATTTTTAAAAGAAATGTTTTGTGCTTATGCAGATGATATGCAAATGATGCAAAAATAAGCACAAACCTCCCCCAAACTTGTTTTCAACAGTGTCCTCACTGTTGCCGACAGTTATACCTACAAAAATCTGTAAATCTGGGGAGAATTATTAGTGGGGCAAAATATATAAGTGAAGAACTTCCCCCAAACTTGTTTTATTTACTCACCTTCATTCAAAATATGATGCAATGATATACTGGACATGAAAATGAGACGGAGGAATTTTAATCAAAATAAACTGGCTCTTGTAAGAACAAGAGCTCCTCCGTGGGGTCAGTGGAAAAATACGGCTTTAATCTATGTCCATTTATTTTGAAAACAGTGCCGTTTTTAACATTTTCAATATCTACTGCCCCGTGCGGGTATACAGACCGCACAACAAAAGGTCCCTTCCAACGAGATCGGAGCTTACCCGCATGAAGGTGTAATCGTGAATCATAAAGAAGGACTTGTTGACCAGGTAAAAATGTTTTCCTTACAATGTTTTTATCGTGAAAAACCTTAGTCCTATTCTTTGTGATTACAGCATTATCATAAGCTTCATCGCGGAGTTCGCTTAGCTCGTTAAGTTGCAGCTTCCGAAAGTTGCAAGCAAGGTTTAGATCAAAATTAATTTCCTTTATAGCCCACAATGCTTTATGTTCTATCTCAACAGGTAGATGACATGCTTTTCCAAACACTATCCTATATGGAGACATTCCTAGGTCGGTCTTATATGCAGTCCTGAATGCCCAAAGAGCATCCGTCAATTTGGTCGACCAGTCTTTTCTATTTTTGGCGACAGTTTTCTCCAGGATAAGTTTGATTTGTCTGTTTGAGATCTCAGCCTGCCCGCTTGTATGGGGGTGATAGGGTGTAGAAAGACGGTGTTTGATTGAATATTTCCGCATCAGAGTCTCAAAAGATCTGTTGCAGAAGTGTGTCCCATTATCGCTAATAATAGCGCGTGGGTGTCCAAATCGCGAGAAGATATTCTCTTTTAAGAACTTAATGACAACTTTCCTGTCATTAGTGCGACTTGGAATGGCTTCTACCCACTTGGAGACATAATCAACCGCCAGCAATATGTACAGATTCCCAAAGGAGTTGGGAAAAGGACCCATAAAATCTATGCCCCAAACATCAAACATTTCAACAACCAGAATGGGTTGCTGAGGCATTTCATTCCTTTGGGATATTCTACCCGTATACTGACATTGTGTACAGGTTTTGCAATGTTCAAATGCGTCCTTGAATAAGGTCGGCCAATAAAATCCACATTGCAAAACCTTTTCCGCTGTTTTTCTTGGACCAAAGTGACCCCCACAAGCCTGATCATGACAAAATGAAAGAATACTCTTGAACTCTTCATTTGGGACGCACCGGCGAATGATCTGATCAGGACAATATTTAAACAAATAAGGCTCGTCCCAGTAATAGTGTTTTACTTGGGAAAGAAAGCAGTATTTGTCCTGTTTTGACCAATCGCTCGGTATAAGTCCCGTGGCATGATAGTTCACAATATCCCTGAACCATGGTTCAGAGGATACGCTCAAGAGTTGTTCGTCAGGGAATGAGTCATTGATCGGCAGGGTCACGGGGGAAGAAACGATGCGTGAAAGGTGGTCAGCTACTACGTTTTCACATCCTTTCTTATCTTTGATAACAAGATCGAATTCTTGTAAAAGAAGGATCCAACGTATTAGTCGACCTTTGGCATCTTTCTTCGCCAACAGATGTTTCAAAGTGGAATGGTCAGTATATACAACAATAGGTGAGCCGATTAAGTAAGGCCTGAATTTCTCCAATGCGAATACAACCGCTAATAGTTCTTTCTCTGTGGTTGTATAATTGATTTGCGCATCATTCAGGGTCTTACTAGCATAGTAAATCACATGTGGCATCTTTTCAATGTGTTGTCCAAGGACAACACCTACTGCAAAATCAGATGCGTCACACATCAGCTCAAAAGGGTAGTCCCAGTTTGGTGATGATAAAACGGGGGCTGAAGTGAGTGAGTGTTTAAGTGAGTCGAAAGCTGTCTCGCAATCCGAATCAAAGTGGAAGGTTGTATCCTTGGCCAGGAGTAGTGTTAAAGGTCTAGCAATTTTGCTAAAGTCCTTTATGAATCTCCTATAAAAGCCAGCATGGCCAAGGAAAGAGCGAATATCTTTGACGCTTTTGGGATGAGGGAGGTTTTGAATGACATCTACTTTAGCTCTGTCAACCTCAATGCCCTTCTGTGAAATGACATGTCCAAGGACTATTCCTTCTTGGACCATAAAGTGGCATTTTTCCCAGTTTAAAGTCAAGTTCTTCTCTTTGCATCGAGTAAGAACAGCGTCCAGATTCGCAAGGCATTCAGAAAAAGAGTCTCCAAAAATCGAAAAGTCGTCCATAAAGATCTCCAGGAAATTCTCTACCATATCAGAGAATATCCCCATCATACACCGCTGAAAGGTAGCGGGAGCATTGCATAGCCTGAAGGGCATGCGACTGTAAGCAAAGGTACCAAAAGGACAAGTAAAAGTGGTTTTATTTTGATCCTTTTTGGCGATGGGGACCTGATTGTAGCCGGAGTAACCGTCCATGAAACAATAGTATTGTCGTCCCGCTAAGCGTTCCAGCATTTGATCAATAAATGGTAGAGGAAAATGATCTTTCCTCGTAGCAGCGTTGAGTTTTCTATAATCGATGCATACACGCCACCCGGTTTGGGTGCGTGTCTGAATCAACTCATTCGCTTCATTTGTGATCACAGTGATGCCGGATTTCTTAGGAACGACGTGTATAGGACTTACCCACTGGCTATCGGAGATCGGGTATATAATACCACTATCTAAACATTTGACGATCTCTTTCATGACAGCTTCCTTCATGACGGGATTTAACCGTCTCTGTGGTTCTCGGGTCGGTCTGGCATCATCCATCACATGTATATGATGTACAACTATCAAGGGACTGATCCCTTTGATGTCCGCCATACTCCAACCAAACGCCTCTTTATTAGATCTTAATACCGATAAAAGTGCATTCTCTTGCTCTGATGCAAGGGAAGCGGAAATTATAACCGGTAAAGTTTCCTTTTCACCAAGGTATGCATATTTAAGGTGAGAGGGTAAAACCTTAAGATCTAATTCAGGCGGAGAAATAATCGAAGGAAGGATCATAGAATGATTTTTGGATTTACCAAGAAGCTCAGAGCCTGTGAAAGATACAGACTCGGGTGGAGAAAAGTCAGAAGTGCAGGACTCAAGTGTAAGTGTCGTGTCCTCACTAAGATCAAGTGTAAGATCAAGCAAAGATGTGCTAATGTCATCGAGATTAGTAAAGCAAAGTTCCTCGGCTCCACAACTATCGGGAGCGATCTCATGGACAGAACACACATCTAAAATATGAGCACTAGGTTCTGATGGCTGATTCCCAACTCTGTAGATATTTAGTTCAATGGTCATATTTCCAAATGATAAATTCATTGAACCATTTCTACAGTTTATAACAGCGTTGGAAGTGGCAAGGAAAGGACGACCTAAGATCACCGGAATTTGGCCCCGGGGGTTTGCTACAGGATGTGTGTCGAGCACAATGAAGTCTACAGGGAAAACAAATTCCCCGACCTTTATCAACACATCCTCTAATTCACCCCTTGGTTTGGTGATAGATCGGTCCGCCATCTGGAGAGTACAATGAGCAGGTTTCAGCTCTCCAATTCCTAGTTGCTCATAGACAGAATAAGGTAACAGGTTAACACTCGCGCCAAGGTCTAAAAGAGCACGATTTATGTTTTTACCCCCAATTGAAATCGATATTGTAGGACATCCTGGGTCCTTTCGTTTCTTTGGCAGCTGGGGAATAAAAGCTGTGCTGATATTATTAGCCATAAAGACCTTCTTCGGCACCTGAGTCTTCCTCTTCCTAGTGCACAAGTCCTTTAGAATCTTCGCATAAGCGGGGACTTGTTGAATTGCATTTAGGAGAGGGATATTGATGTTAACCTGTTTGAACATTTCTAAAATTTTCTCCATAGGAGGACTCGTTCTGTTAGCCCTTAACCGGTTCGGGTAAGGTGCTTTCGCAATAAGCGTAGGGTCCATCATAGGAGAAGGAAAGGGGGGTAGACGAGATCCCAAAAGAGGTGTGGGGACCGTCTGTGGAGAACTATAAGGGTCGGGTGAAGGTGTTGAGCCTAAAGGGAACTGGAGAATAGGCTCGTGCGAAGGTGGTTTGGTAGAAGAAGAAGGATCAGAAGGAGAAGTGTGTGTATGTGGAAAGGTCTCAGCCGGGGTTTTGACATGATTTTCAGTATTATCAATATCTTCCCCGACATTATTATTCAGCACTCTTCCCGATCTCAACGTGGTAATGGCATTTACATTGTAATGCCCAGGATTCTGTAGGGGTTGAGAGGGAAGTTTCCCTTTTTCTCTCGCACTCATTTCGGCTTTGAGGCGTGCGATTTCAGCTTCCATCGTTCTAATACTCTCAGCTTGTGACGCTGAGTTTTTCTTTATCTCATTGACGGAAGATCTAACCTCAGTTGAAACCTTCATGAAATTGGATAAGAGTGATTTCATGGTTTGAGTAAATTGAGAGAAATCGTCAGAACAGGGCTGCATAGGATTAGATTGTGCATGAGTGTTGCCCTGGTTTTGGAAATTTTGTGACTGGTAGGGGTGCTGAGTGAGTTGAAGGGGTTGCTGTTGTGGTGGAGGAAGAGCCCTTTGAAAGTTATTTGTGTTTGGAACCGTGTTTTGAGATTGATTTTGGTTCCAAACAAAATTCGGGTGGTTCCTCCAACCCTGATTGTACGTGGAAGAATATGGATCGTTTCGAGGTCGTTGAAATGCGGCATTAGAATGCTCTTGACCTTGAAACGCCGAGTTTAAAGGACATTCTTCCGTTAAGTGTGACGGATCAGAACAGCACCCACAAATAGTTTTGGGAAGTGATACCGGGTTTAGGGAGGCTGCTGCAAATTTGTGTTCCATAGCGTCGAGCTTCTTTTGCATTGCTGCCATTTCTGCTCGAACACCTATGGACACATCTACTTGGTGTATGCCACCCCTATTCAATGGTTGGGTTCCACTCTCCCAAATTAGTGATTTTTCAGCGAACTCTTCTAAGTATCGCCAGGCTTCCCCATCGTCTTTGGTCATAAATGTACCCTGACACATATTCTCAAGGCTCTGTTTCGTGCTAGGGTTACTGCCCTCATAGATGATTCGGCAAAGCTCCCATCTCGGGATGCCGTGATGAGGACATTGAACCATTAGATCCTTGAAACGTTCAAAGTACTTTGAAAATGGTTCGGTAGGGAGCTGGGCAAATTGGTTCAATTCACTACGGATTCGAGCCGTTCTTTGGACTGGGTAAAATTTCTTTAGGAATGCTGCGACGAATTCTTCCCAATTCGTGATGGAGTGTGCGGTGGTGTTATATAGCCACTTCTCGGCTATATCGCACAGGGTAAAAGGAAGAAGTCGTAGACGCATCGCATCCACAGAAAGTTGAGACGTACCCATCATAGCACATACGTTTTCAAATTTGGTAATGAAAACGTAAGCGTCCTCGGTCTCGAGTCCGTGGTATTTAGGTAGAAGGTTGATATACTGGGGCTTTATTTCAAAGTTATCCCCGTTGGCTGGTGGTGTGGATAAGCAGGTCGAAAGAGGACCTCTAAGTGGATAGCATCTTTCCTGGAGAGAAATGTGTGGAGGATTCTGCGCACCAACGGACGGTGGCAGATTAGGGTTAAAGAAGTTGGATGGATTCGGATCCATCGATGTGGGTGTGGTAGTAGGTAAAGAAAAGGTAAATGGAGAATTATCGACTTCGGAGTCGATAAAAGGTACGCGGACTAAACGGGCACTAGAATCCCGTGTCCAGCCTATCTTGTACTAAAAAGGGTTAGTACAAGTGGCAGCGTGAATTTATAATCAGGGGTAAAAATGAATGCGGTGTTTGCTTTTGAAAAGGGACGGATTTTGAAAAAAATGATGCGACAACCAAATGCAGCACACAAACCCTAGAATCTAATGGTCACCTAGGTCCGGCTCTAGACCGCTCCTAACTGCCAAAAGACAAGTCGCAGGATCAATCCTCCACTGCCTCTTTGTCCCCCTGTGGCCGGATAAGTGCCAGGTAAGTGGGAAGGAACCACCACTACAGTGGCCCTAATTAATAACCACTAGCCTTAGACACACTCGCCTTAGGCACCACAAGAAAACGCGGATAAGCAATGAATTACCCACGGCCCTCTCTTGTCCTAAATGAGCGCGACAGTCCTTAGAGTCATCTCTAGATTTCTTTTAGTTAATGGGGGTAAATGTGGATGCAAGTTTGGTGGTTTTCGGGGCCTAGGAAGGGTAATGAAATCCCCACCTAATTTGGATTTGGCCGTGCCCCTTAAATTCCGTATTTAATATGCAAAACAACCAAGAAAAGCAAAATCACGCACAATTTTAATTTGCTTTTGCGGCGCAGCTATTGTTTGCAAAGAATCCTGCAGAAAGGATTAGTTGGAGCTAAAAAGGGAGAGGGGAGAGAGCAAGAAATCACCTGCTGGAAAATTTTCCAGAGAACCCTCAAGAATGCGGCGCTTCCGCCGCAATAAGCATGTATCTTCCGCCCTTCCGCGGTCGGTTGTTGGGAACTGTGTACAATTTTTCTTCAACTGTTTGATGTTGCTATCTCCAGCTCTCTGGTATATCTCAAATAATTTTTCCACAGCACAGAATGCTCCAGATCACCTTGCAATCAAATCACCACACATGTATAAGAGTTTGTACGAATTTTGAATTCAAGAAATGAAACGTAATAATTCTTTCACTTCAAACTATAAAATGTAAACGAATTAGCGCGCGATCCCCGGCAACGGCGCCATTTTGATTGGAACGATTTCGGATGTGTCGTATGAAATTGTAAAGAAATCACAACCAAAAATATTTGACCGCAATCAACTACGGTGTCGGTTGTAGTTAATGAATGAGTGCGGATCGTCCACAGGGATCTCGAGATTCGTTTGTATTTTACTTTGTTCGAAATGAAATGTTAAGCAACAAGAAAACAAGATTCAGGAGTTGATTTGTATTTGTGTGTCACACTTCTCTATTAAAGAATCACGAAATTATAAACAATCAAGAATCGGGGTTTCAATGGTATTTTCCAAACAACAATCAAGAATGATAGAGAGGCTCGTAGGAATCGATAGGATCTTTAGATGTGTTGTAGTCTACAATATTTCGTATTCTTGTCCTTCGAAAAATTGATACTAGATCAATGGTTATCGACGCGAGTTAGGGTTTTCTTGATGAAATTAGGGTTTCATCTCTTAACCCTTGCTCTTTCGAGGATACCATTTATATTCTAGCCTCTAGCAATTTCAAGAAGCGATCGGATCACCCCAATCTCGAGCGATGTTGATCAAGAAAGCATCGCATCAAATTGGGTTGTCGATTCTTGAACTTGCTAGGGTTTACACACTCGTGGGATTCAAGAATTGATTATAAATTTGCTACATCATCATACTAAAGATCGTTTCGACTCCTTAACGAGCGGAGTTTTATTCACACATCACCACATAGACAATATTCAAGAATAGTAAAGATAACATGATGCGGAATTTAAAGAAAACAAGATAGAAGAAAATATCACCTTTTATTTCATCAACAATTTCAATACATTCTTTCAAGATCTACAAGAAGAAAGAAAATCGATCGTTGACTCGGCTTCGCTCGTCTCCGTGGATCATGGATCTACTTTGATCTCTTGCCCGATGGAAGATCGGCTCGGCTCATAAAAGGGTTGAAGGAATCTTGCTTGGCTTGCACTCAAGATCTTGAAGTGTGGTTGGATTTAGGGTTAGGGTTTCCTACAAGATTTCTCACTAATCTTGAGGAAGAAGAAGATGGAGAAAAAGAATGGCTAAACTAAAAATGGGTTGAATCTATCTATCTCCAAGATTGAATCAAGATTTTTCCAAGATGAGAAATGAGAGAGCCTAGGGTCTTATTTATAGAACTAGGTTTAGGTTTGAATTGGACTTTCCCTCCCAAAGTTTGTTGGCCAAGTTTGTTGGGGTTTAGCTTAGGGTTTAAGCAAGGGTTTAGGAAAGTTCTAGAAGTTTTAGGCTAGTTTAGGAGCTTGATGATCTGGTGGAAGTGTCTGGACTCTTCTGGACTTTTGTGTGCATTTTTGAGTAGTGGGAACTGAATCAGGAGTTTTGGTGAAACTCGAGGAGCTGACTCCCTGGATCCGCCGTGCAACCGCCGTGTGAGGTGGGCATTGGCCGCCCTTCCGCCGCTCATTGGTGGCCTTGGGATCTGTGATTTCTTCAGTAGTCTTGTACTTCTGTATGGGCTTTACTCTAATGTTTTGATTTGTATAATCCCTTCTGTGTTGATACCAGATTTGCTTTCAATGAGTTTACGAGCAATTGTAATGGTCGAGCGATGTAATGATCGAGCAAGCATCTCTTTTCCTGCATAGACTTTGAAATAGGGGTTGCAAGATATAGAAAATATGTTATGTAATGCAATGCAGTTAATTTCCCTAGAATTTCCGGTTTTAAGGTCGAATACATGTAATTTGATATTTTGCGACCGATTAGCTAATATGTGAATTATGAATACCGTACACTTCTAAGTGTACGCAAATGTTAAGGAAATTGCCTGCTAAAATATACAGTATTTTCGACTGATCAGGAGTTGATGTTGCGCTTGTTGGGTTATGGCAGCGCCCCGGCCATCAAACCGTGGCGAAACGCGGAACAAAATTTTTCTAAACTGTCGCTATCATTTCCCGATGCCCGGATCTACCCTAAACCCTATACTAGAAAGCATAAATAAATAAGTTAGAATGGTTCTACCGAGTTGATCCGTGTCCTTCGGTCTTCAACCATCTTCCCAAGCTTCTAGTGGTCGTCTGGATCGAGTTTGGTTGCCGGTCTTCCTCCATCTACGATGATCTACCTGAGGGAAACGACGCAAGCTTCAGCCTCGCCAAGCGAGGCAGCCGACGCTCCAAGGTTGCTAGCAATGGAGAGTGGAGGTGTAGGAACGCGTCACTATGTATTTTCTCTCATCACATTGCTCCAAGAGCAACTCAAGAAGATGAAGAGGAGGTGAGGAAACATGTGGCATGAGCAACTAAAGAAATGGCTAAGTGTTTTCTCCAAGTGAATGTATAAATGAAGTGAAGAGAGCAAGTGAAGAAAAGAAATGATCAAAGCATGTAGAAGAGATGGCAGCCCCTCTCTCTCAATCATGCACCTACAAAAAATCTCCTCATTTTTTCATTAAACAAAAAAATGCCCATACCTCTCTACATGCCTCACCATGCTTATGCCAACTCATCTTCCACCTCATTTCCAAATTGATTTTCTAAAAATAAAATCCAATAATGAGGTGGCCATCTTCTAGAAGCTAATCCGTATAAATACGGAATGCAACCCGGTGCACGTATTGAAATACATATACGCGTATTCGTACCAAAATACGAATAGCCAAGAGAGAAAATGAATAGTGAACAATAATACTAGAATACACATATATAAAAACATATATAAATTAATAAATCAAAACCAGATTTAATAATCCGGCTTAATCCTAAGCCGCTAGTATTATCAACAGTCCGATTAAAGTCTGTGCAGCCTGTACACATATTTAATCGGACACCTGTATGTACCAACATACGTCATCTACACCATATCTCCTGAACCATGAAAACCCTCTGTGTGGGACTCTAAAGACTCGTCAATATGCTGGCAGTGGGTTTAACCACAAGCACGTCAGCGGCACTAGCTGTACGTAACGGCTACCCAGGTATTGAGCGAAAGGGAGGTAGACGAGAAAACTCATCCTGAACCCCTACTGAGCCTGACAGTGACAATATCCGTACAGTCCAGTCTATTCATCTAAGAGTATCGCATATCGAGTCTAGGGGCGTGGATGAAGTCAGACCCCTAACAACGCGATAATTTGTGTCGGCATGAAACCCATCACCACCTGAGAAACTATCGATCCTGGATCGGTAATTCTCGTATACCCCGGCCGAGGATTTCTGGTGATGGCCACCCGTGCACTGCGCGACATCAACTCCCGATACCAGGAGAGACGAATCCCCGACGATCCGATCACTGCCTCCATGTGGCTCGGGACTGTACCCAACTAAAACCTGTTTGCACGACTCCTTTGAGCCATGGTAGGGTAGTAATCAAAGCAAAGTAGGAACTCATACGAGACAAATGACGATCTATGGTTGACAGACTAACCTGTACACATGTCACCTGGGAACTGCTATCTGACAATAGGTATAGTACCAACTAGCAGGTTCCCGCGCGAGTCCATCCAGTGTACTCATAACCCATTGAGCACCTGTATAATATCTTAGGTGAACAAACTAACACCAATGGCTTGTGATACCTGGCCACCGCCCCTCGTCGGGATCTCGATCTGTATACACTAGTCTACACTGGAGTATCAATGCCCAGTCTCGAAACTTCCACGACTAGGGACATTTAAGGATTTGCTTATAGAACCCCAGCTCCCACATATATGATCACCATCATAATGTTGGTAGTCAAGCAAGAATCCCATGGGCTCTATCAACATGTAATAGTGATGATAAAGAAAAACTAGATAGCATACTATCATCTCGAGTAAGACTGTTCTACTGGTATAGGTCCTCTCTCAATCATCATAATCATGTGCCTGCGACTATGATAATTACCTTGAGGGCTCTATAGCCAACAATCTCCCACTTGCACTTAAGGCTAATTATTGCGGTGTCACATACTCACAGCTCGTGTGATACCGAACACCTAACTTCTCTACTAATCAGCCTCAGTGAGTAGATCCGCTCCAATGTTTCTTTCTGTATCTCTCTATATCTCAACTTCGCGGAGAATAACTATCTCCCAAAATGAGCAATACCTGTCTTAGAATTTGTATGGATATCTGATGGGACCCAGTTCATAAATGAACTCCAAATCCAACAATCTTCTTAGACTGTATCGTCCACTGAATTTAATCAGTATCCTGCGACATGCCTTCCTCAGTATCCGCTTGGACTACCTTTCCAACATACTGCCCCTCAGAAGAGGGAAAAACTATAACTCAGGCAGCCAATCTGTCATCCAGGTCACCTTGGAAGCCTGAAATGATAACCGTCTCCTGATGGAGGCTGTCGTTACCATATCTTTAGAACATCAACTTATGTTCATAACTGCTTCCCAAAATTTCTCCAGGATTGGATTAATATATATGCTTATTGCAGCTAGTGCAAAAGCAATATCTGGTGTTGTACTCGACATCTCATGATTGACTCAATTGCCTAAGCAAGTGATATGTCAATCATGCAAATTCCTCTCCCCTTTAGTCTGAAAGACATCCTTTAGAGAGGGTGACTCCATCACCTGCGGGTATAACTACCTCGCCAGGAGTCGTCCATTCTAAAATACCTTTAGAATATTGTCAAGTACCCTAATTGGGACACTTCCAAAATCTAAATCTAAAACCATAGATCTAGTCACCAGAATCCCTAATATTATATCCTTATCCTATGTGGAGAAACCATCTTGTGACAACCACAGTATAACCGATCGTAGTATAAGAATATCTCTTCCTATCAAGTGCATGTCATCCCAAATACCTGGACATCACTATCTACTACCTTCTTACCTTCTTACCATATCCATCTCCTATTCTGATGAGGTCAAGACCTATGACTGTTACATCAAAAATAGATGATCTATTTCCGCTATATTTGCTTTAGTCTATAAATAGACATAAACTACTTGCCCACTATGCTTCCCTGCTCCCACTGACTACAACAACCATCTGGCAGAGTCATACACACGTGTACTTCCAAAGCTAGTTTAGAACGATGCTATACTCATCCTCCTGCTGAGTTTCATAGTCTAGAACAACAGCAATGGCAAGTCTGGGAAAACAAGAATCTCCCTGTCACCATCTCTGAGAGGACCGAAGTACCTCTCGGGTGCCTGAGGTTACCCACCAAATCTGCGGATTGGCTAATGGAACATCAAATCCAATTGAATCCTTAGGTTCTATTAAATTTTCAGTAATCGTTTGTGTTTCTGGAATCTCTTCCAGTTCTACCATACTTCCACTAATGTTTTCTGAAAAGAATCCATTTTACTAAAACTGGTGGCGAGTCAAGAACAATACAACTATTGATCTTCCTGATGGTAGAAAGTCTACCCTCGTCAAAGCCCGGGATAACCCACAAACTGCCATTACTGAAACGTGCCTTGAATTTGTCCAGATTTTGGTTTTAAGCATTAACCGGAAAACTCCCTATATCTTAACATCGTTAAGATACAAATTGATTCTATATATACAATATAGAAACAAAAGCACTAATTTAATTGGAACCAGATTCAAAATCATGCAGCTGTCTCCAGTGCAGATCACCAAATGGAAAAAGGCCAATCTGCATTACTCAACTAGGAGTGCATCCATATATGAGTAACCCGAAAGAGAAGCAAGTTCTCAAAACCATTACTATCAACGGAATATCAAACACAAGTATCTTCATCTTCGACTACCTCGAAGAATCCTGATACTTTCAACATATGGTTCTCTTCTTTATTCTTATACCTATAACTTCTCAAAATCTGGACTTTGTATTTCAACGAAATGCTTGTCTAGAACTGGAGAAGTCATGAGTAAACAGAATATAGTATGAGTACCAATCCCATTGTCCTAATGGACACTGGACAACATACAATACTTTGTATAAGTCCCCTGAGTTTAATAACTCAAACTTTGTGCGTCGTAGGTTGAAAACTGTACTATGGCTAAGAAGAATTACACCGCTGTTGAATGCACCTTACCTAATCACCAACTGATATAGGTAAATGTCATAGACATAATATCAAAAATTTATATCTCACTTTATAAAATAAACGTACAGATATATCAGTTTCAAATTGGTGCATAACAACGGATATTCAAAACCAAATATTTGCTGTCAGGCAAAACCCAGGTGATTTTCTCAAATATCATCAATTACAACGAATTTCGATATTATGAGGATCTAATCACACAATTCCTAATATCTTACTCCCACTCACCATCTGTAATAACATATAGATGTGAGAAACTGATCTGGTAAATATATACCGTGGAGTTAGATTCCAATTTGGGAAAACAGTTTTCAATTATCATCGCACAGTGAAACTGAAACATGAAAATGTTTCGAAGGGGTAACCGGGTATTCCTAGTAATGCCTCTTCCACTATCCTGATTCATGACTGTAATCGTATACTTCCCTACCCTTCGGCACCAGCCTAAGGTTTGGAAGAAGACTATCCAATAAGCTTAATAGGTGTACACTCCTTATACCAGGAGCCCTCGCTGTAGGGCTCCTATCGACGACAGCAAGGTTTCGGGAGGCATAATCCATGCCATTTAAAAAAAAATTTGCCGTTTCAAGGAACTCTAAACTAGAATCGTTAACTAGAATATAACACGGAAACAAAAGTAAACCTTTTTACTTATAAGTGAAATAGAAATACAACCTTTGTAGATCGGTCCTTCACTTCTAAAGCTCCTTATAGTAATCCCTTCGCTGCGATCGTTGAACTCCCGGACTCTTGCATGGCTTCACGAAGGGAAAAGAGCGATTTTGCTTGAAGTCTTCGAGGCCGAAGATGGTCTACGTCGAGGGAATACTAGCTCAAGCTTCTACTTCACTAACTAAAAGATTAGTGAAGCAAACACCCTATACTAAAGTGCTAATCTAGTAGAGGATGATGAAATAGGAAGTGGGCTCACTTTAGAATTATTTTTCTCACAATACTTTCTCACTTGTTTCAAACCCTAGTAAGCTTTTGTCTTGAGGAAGAAGATGAACAAATGAGAAGAGAAATGAAAATGATCAAGTGAGAGAGTGAACCATGGTGAGTGAGTATCATTTACTAACTCATGTAGAGACATAACCATGGCTAATTAAAATGGTTAGGTTAACAAATATCTAAAGTAACACAAAATGAGTGGACTTTGTCAAAGCACTCCCAAGCTTCTACAAGCTTCTACAAGCTTTATGCTTTTAACAAATAATCCACTAATTTTGTAATTACTTTAAACATTAATAACCCACCATTATAAATAGAATGGTGTATGTCTCATACACCCATGTATAGTGTATCAACAACCATGACACACTAAAATAAATAATGCACATCAATATATATCACATATATATTACATGTACACACAAGTGAGAAAAGAATGCTTAAGTGAGCTAATGTTAGTTAATGTAAATTAGTACATCAAATATACAATTATACATTAAATTATTAAATCAACACTTGATTTAATAATCCGGCTATATCTCATATAACCGACTAACACTAAATGTACCAACTTATCGAATCAACACTTGATTCAATAACCCGGCTATATCACATACAACCGACCGATACAAAAGTCGCGAGAATAGAATACGGTATCACATACGTGCATTATTCTCGGTCCAGCACATATCACATACGTGCTCCTATTTCATTTTTCCTGAGCCAGTAAAACCTCTATGTAGGACTCTAAAGACTCGTCAATACGCCGGCAGTGGGTGATGATTACATCAAGCACCCACAAGCCGTCAGCGGTACTAGCTGGACGTAACATCTACCCGGGTATTGAGCGATCAGAAGATCAGCAAGCATGCCCGCTCCAACTCCTGCAAAAGCCTGACAATAACACTTGCCGTACAGTCCGGTCTCATCGTCTGATATGTCGCATATCAAGTCTAGGGGTGGTAAACGCCAGACCCCAATAACCGATAAGTCATTCCGATATGAGGCTCATAACGGGTCGAGAAACTACTGGTAACACTTACCAGTAAATCTCTAAACCAGCCCTGGCCAGGGACTTCCCTGTTATGGCCAATAGAGCACAGTGCAACATTAACCCCCAATACCGGGAGAGACGAAACCCCTCCTATCGCTCATTGTCTCCATGTGACTCGGGACTGTACCCAAAAACCACCATTTTGCACGCCCTCTTGGACGTGGTAAGGTTGAAATCAAAGCACAGTGGGAATCACACAAGACTCTATGACGATCTCGGGTCTACAAACTAACCTATACCAGTGTCACCAGAGAACCGCCATCTGACGTGAGGTATAATACCATCTGGGAGTTCTCGGCGAGTCCGTCCAGTGTACCCAGTTTCCACTGAGCACCCGTATAGCATCTCTGATGTCAAACACCAATGGATATGTGATCATCCATCGCCCATCTCATGGGTCGAGAAGCGCACACGCTAGTCTACTCTGGTATATCGAAGCCCCGTCTCGATACACCTATGACTAGGGACATTAAAGGATGAACTTATGGACTACCATGGCCCCACTAGTATGATCTACATCATAGTCCTGGTAGTCAAGTACACATCCTAAGGGCTTTACCAACATGTAACCATAAGACAGTATCAAGAGACAAGTATACACGTTAAGATAAAGAGCAACCAGATAGCATACTATCATGTCGAGCAAGAAAGTCTTCTATATATATGTCCAAGCATCCAATATAATATACATCATATGTACAATACTGGCCTCTAGGGCATACATACAACTAACACTCGCAACCTCATAGAAGGTAATGCGAAAAGACATCTGAATAATCCTATTCTATTTCTCCTGACCGGAAACTATCCTCGAATCTGGAACGAATTCCTTCGAGTTCGTATGTAACTATACGATGGCATGTCCAAGCATTATGGACGTTTGTAGTAATACGAAGTGTTCTGGAGAAATTCAAAGTGGATGTGGGAGTGACAGGGGTATACACGGTTTTGTCATGAATGATAGCAGTCGCAATTTCTTTTCCGTTATTCTAATCCCTTTATTTGTCTTTACTTATTACCTTCTGTACACCATCTTTAAGCTAATTGGTTTTCTTCCTTCCCCACCTTTCGGCACCTGCCAATGGTCTGGAGGAAGACTATCCAATAAGCTCAATAGGTGTACCCTCTGCTAATCCTAGGAGCCCTCACAACTTGAGAGAAGGTAAAGATAAAAGAAAACCGAATAATCTTATTCAATCTCTCCAGAACCAGAATCCATCCTCGAATCTGGAACAAGTTCCTTCGAGTTCGTATGTAACTATACGATGGATTTATCCAATAGGAGTGGATGTTCGTAGTGATACGAGGAGTTCTGGAGAAATGCAAAGGTGATATAGAAGTGGCAATGATATTTTGCGACTCCGTGACATTCCAAAAGCCAAAGTGTTTTAAGAAGGTTCGGTTAACTTGGTTCATG
This sequence comes from Agapanthus africanus, assembly GCA_030015575.1. NCBI lineage: Eukaryota > Viridiplantae > Streptophyta > Magnoliopsida > Asparagales > Amaryllidaceae > Agapanthus > Agapanthus africanus. The sequence goes on from JASDDO010000031.1 coordinate 243,593,863, forward strand.
AGTTTTATGTAAGTCTATGTTACACACCCCAATAGTTTGCGGGGAGGCGGAATAGGTAAAAATCAAAATTTTCTTACAAGGTAACATAGACTATGCTTAAGGATCTTTCCTAAACCATTGCTAACAAACAAACTAGAGGTTTTATCTACTATGCTAGAAGATTATACCTCATGCTACAAGTCCTTCGAGTCTTCTCCGCTATCCTCCTCGTCTTCGTAGGCTCCAAGGGTCGATCTGGATCGTGGCTTCTTCAACGGCCTTCTTGAGTCAAAGATGATCCATCCGAGAGTCTATAGTTTAGCTCCACCTCAAGACCAAGGTAACTAGGGCAACAAGCTTGCTAAACTTGATGGCCTAGGTGATATAGAGTAAGAAGATAGATTTGTTTGTCTATTGAAACCCTAATTTTCTCAACACATGAGAGCTTAAGGGATTTCTAGTGAGGAAGAAGAAGGAGAGCAAACATGGGAGCTCTCTTGAAGAGATAGAAGATGTATGAGATAATGATCCATGGAAAAAAGAAAACAAATCTTTTATCATTATAATTGTGATGGAAACCTTGATTTGACCATTATCATGTCACAATTAATACTAAGCAAAATATCTAGTGCTTAACAAAAATATCTAAGTCAACCATGGTCAAATGGTCAAACCAATTAGCCATGACACAATTATCATTAAAAAGATTAGTAAACATTTTCCTCCACCTCCTAATGGTTTTAATCAAGTCAATGGTCAAAATCCTAATGAGGCATCTCCTTCTTTGCTCCTCACATCCGTGCATACACACCCGCATCCGTATTTTGAAGAATACGAATACTAACAGACAACAACTGATCCATCTATATATAATACTAGAATCCGGCTTAAACCAAAGCCCACTAGCATTATCCGCCCGAACATCATACGCACACAAGTGCACGTAAGTGATCATAGCCCTGCCGTAAAACCATACGGCCTCTACACCTTTTGCCCAGTGCAGGGAAACTCTCTGTGTGGGACTCTAAAGACTCGACACTACGCTGGCAGTAGGTTTAACCACAGGCCGCAAGCGGTACTAGCTGTACGTAACGGTCCCCAGGTAGATGTCGATAAGAAGGCCGATGAGGAAAACCCATCCGAACTCCTACTGAGCCTGAATGTGACAATTTCCGTACAGTCCGGTCTGTTCTTCTAAGAGTATCGCATATCGGGCCTAGGGGCGGTAAACGTCAGACCCCTAATCGCGGTATAAGACGTGTCGGAGTGTAGCCCAGAACACCCTGAGAAACTACTGGAAAACCTACCAGTAAATCTCGCTTGCCCTGGCCAGGGAATTTGTGTAATGGATCTCCAGACATAGAGCGATATCAACCCCCAATACTGGGAGAGACGAATCCTGTCTAACCGCCACTTCCTCCAAATGCTTCGAGACTGCACCCAACTACTACCTGTTTGCACGACTCCTTTGAGCCGTGGTAGGGTAGTAATCAAATTACAGTGGGAACATACTCGAGGCGAAGTGGCAGTGTCAAGTCGAAGGACTAAGCTGTACTCATGTCACCTGGGAACTGCTATCTGACGATAGGTATAATACTCACCAGCAGTTCCCTACGAGTCATGTCCGGTGTACTCGTAACCTAACGAGCACCTGCATACTATCTCCAGTACGACGCACTAATAGCTGTGGGACAGACCATCTCCCCTGCTGGGATGAGAAGCGTATACACTAGTCCACTCCGGAGTATCGATGCCTCATCTCGATAATCCTACGACTAGGGACATGTATAAGGATGTGCTTGTAGATTACCCAGCCCCCACTAGTGTGACTGCCATCACAACGCTGGTAATCAAGCAAAGATCCTAAGGGCTCTACTAATATGTATAAGCGATAGCTAAATGTTGGATATAGTGCCCCCAGAGTCAATTATTGGATCACTGGCACGTGATTGCAATGATTGAGGGAGGACCTATGCCGGTAGGACAGTCTTACTCAAGATGATAGTATGCTATCTGGTTTATCTTTATCATCGTGTACTGCTTAAGGTGACCTTATAGGTCACTATTGCGCGTTGATAGAGCCCTTAGGATTCTTTCTTGACGGCCAGCAGTATGATGGCGATCATATACGTGGGAGCTGGGGTCTATAAACACATCCTTAAAAGGTCCCTAGTCGTGGGAGATTTCGAGACAGGGCATCGATACTCCAGAGTAGACTAGTGTATACAGTCGAGACCCCGACGAGGGGCGGTGGCCGGTCTCACAAGCCACTGGTGTCAGTTGGTCCACCTAAGATGTATACAGGCGCTCATTGGGTTATGAGTACACCGGACAGGACTCGCCGGGAACATGCTAGTTGGTCTTATACCTGACGTCAGATAGCAGTTCCCTAGTGACATGTATACAGGTTAGTTCATCGACCTAAGATCGTCATTTGTCTCGTGTGAGTTCCCACTGTACTTTGATTACTACCCTACCACGGCTCAAAGGAATCGTGCAAACAGGTTTTAGTTGGGTACAGTCCCGAGCCACTTGGAGGCAGTGAGCGGATCTGCATGGGTTTATCTCTCCCGGTATTGGGGGTGAGGTCGCGCTGTGACTAGGAGAGCCATTACACGAAGTCCTTGGCCAAGGCAGGAGATTTACTGGTAGGTATTCCAGTAGTATCTCAGGGTGTTCTGGGCTACACTCCGACACGACTTGTACCGCTTTTGGGGGGTCTGACTTATACCAACCCCCTAGGACCGCCATGCGATGCTCATAGACGAACGGACCGGACTGTACGGATATTGTCACTGACAGGCTCAGTAGGGTGTCAGGATGAGTTCGCTCATCGACGTCCCTTTTGGTCAATACCTGGTAGCCCGTTACGTATGGCTAATACCTCTGACGTGCTAGTGGTTAAATCCACAGCCAAAGTATTGACGAGTCTTTAGAGCCCCCCACAGACAGTTTCTCAAGTTTCGGGCGAAACGCTGTAGAGGCCGTATGGAAATATGGCAGGGTTCAATCTTATACGTGCGGTATTGCACGGATCATGATCGGACGGATAATACTAGCGGGCATTGGTTTAAGCCGGATCCTAGTATTGTACAGTGTAGATTTTGTCTCATTGCATTTGTATTCGGTCGGAATACAAATGCTGGTATGTATATACTGTCGCGGGGTTTTCCTGTAATTTATTACGGGATCAGTTTTTTGAAGTTGCCAGTTTGCATTCCGTTTCGGCCATTTTCCTTTGTTTCTTTCTTTGGCTGAAAATTCGTGTGCAGGGTCTTATTTGCAAATATGCAAATTAGCCAAGTGGAGGGTGGTTTTTGTAAATTGTTGTTTCATGATGGTTGTAGCTTCCATTGACTTCATTTGTTCATCATGACTTGATATGATTAGGTGATGGAGTGGAGATTTGGTTGTGATCATTATTCTTCATGATTATCATTTTCTCTCTCTTGTATTATTGCTTACTCCACTCTCTCTCTCCTTCTTGAAGCAAGGGTCCGGCCATTCTTAGTGTGGGGTTGTCACAATTTTTGTGGTGTGGCATTTTTGTTTCTCATTTGCTTGGAAAGATTCCCTAGTTCATCTCATTCATCCACCAGAAAATGGCAACTTCTTATAACCCCATGAGACAGAGATTTCTACGTATAACCTACAGCATTCTTGGACATGTCGACTCGCCAACTTCGTGCCCGAGTTTCCTCGGTCCAGAGGTGGGAGCCCGTAAAAGAACCCGGCGATGTGGTGTTCTTCAGACGAGGAGATGAAGACCGGAGATTCCGCGGGGAGATCGGGACGACGACGAGAAGACCGAAGGACACGGATCGCTCGGTATATCTCTCTACCCCTTCTCTAGTTAGCTAGCATTAGATTAATGGTCCGATCCGGGTTTTTAGTACGCGGTAGCGCCAGTTTTTAAAGTTAATGAAAAGTATCGTTTCCGCATTTTGTCCTCGGAAAGACGGTCGGGGCGCTGCCGTGCACTTACAATGGTATCAGAGACAGGCCATTAACCTAGTCTAGCTTGCTCTAGTGTGTTTAAAACATCGATCGAACAAATATCCCAAAACCGCGATTTCATGTGCATCAGTTTTCTGTCGAATTTTTTTTGGCTCGAAATTTTTTTTTGAGTGTTGCAGAAATTCATGCAGTCGTTTTTAAGCATTCTGGAAAAATTCGATGCAGTGATTCCTCAGTTGGACCGCGGAACCGCGGCCAAACCCTTGTTATGGCCTCGGTTCCGCGGCGGGAAAATGTAATCAATGCACCAAATTTTTACAGTGGGCTTCTGAGTTAAAATTAGGATTTTTGGAATATTCTGTTTGGGCCCAGATTTTCTTTGAGTGCTACAGTTGTGCTTGGGGCCCACTTCGGAAAATTTAGTCGATCGAAAATTTAAAACATGTTAGTTCACAGTATTTAAATTATATCTGCGACCGTGAATGTCATTTGATCGGTAAATCCTGTCTATCTGCTGTAGTTCTTTTAGACGGATTTGCGAACGTGACATTCACGTTGATGTTCTGTGTTGTGCTGTGATGTTGCGGATTGTCGTGATGGATAGCCTGGATGCAATGGTAGTACAGTTTGGTTTATTATGTACATTTTATATTGCGGGGCGAGCGTCCGACATGTGGACTGCCGTCACTGCCTGTTTGTATATTATTCTTTTGGGGCACGACCGGCCTGAGGTCGATGTACCCGTTGTATGTATATTTTACTTTCTGTACTAGGATTATCCCGCGGTGGGGTGCACGGATAGCCGGGTTCTAGAGGGCAACGGGCCCGCATCTCATGGAGTTGAGACGGAGGGGGCTTCACTCTAGAATTGGCGGGCTATTCGTCGCACTCTCAGGGGGTACAGGTTGACCCAAGGAGGGGTGCACAAGTTATCGGATTCCGTGAAGTGCTGGGTGGTCCATTCACATTGCTGAAGGGGGCTGCCTCGCTTCACGTTTTGGCGGATAACTTTCCGCGCCCGTAGGGGTCTAGGATTTCATTGCACAGGCTATCCACGCGACCAGGGGAACGTCGGGTTTCAGTAGCGGCTCTATGAAACCCGGGGATCCCAGATATCTGTATTGTTCTGTGATGCTTATTACATTTCTGTGATGTTGCATTTTATCACGCCTTAAGCGATTATTATATATTGATATATATATATATATATATATTCTAGTAGATGTTGTATATGTTTTGCATCCGCGCTAGTCCAGTCCCCGCTCTGTCGTTAGTTAAGTAACCTAACGGGTAATGACGGGACCCAGTGGCGAATGCGGATGGCATATACGTACATCATTATTTTCGTTCTTTTGTGGTGTGATCAATTGATGGGACTGCGTTTATTCGGATCAATGCAAGCTAAACAAACCTATTCTGATGTTGTTGGAACTTTTTCAAAAAGCTGTTATTGCAAGGACGTTCTTTTTTGTTTTGCACATTGGTATTCGGTTATGAATATCCAGCACCTCAGTCGACGAGGCAAGGGCCGAGATCCCTTCACCGGGAGTGACCCCTTGGACAGAAGTTTGCGTCAGGGCAATAACTTCACTATAGTCGTTTGCTTTTGCTTTGCATCGTGGTATTCAGTTGGAATATCCTGCACCTCATTCTACGGGGAAAGAGCCGAGATCCCTTCACCGTGAGTGACCTCTTTAGCAAAGGTTTTCGCCACTATATTTTTAAAAGCTATCCAGTTCCTTCAACGATATCAAGTTCATTACTTTAAAGGTTTTTCGCCAGAAACCATTCGCATTTCAGTTAAATGTTCGGTAGTATTCAAGCTATGTATTTTGACCTACGCCAAGGCATGGTGATTGGTAGCTACCGGATATTTATCTGTTGCATAGATAGATGCGTTGGTTTGGGACAGTCGTACTGCCTTGTTGGCCAAAGTTAAGAGTAGGTACGGGTGGGTTCAAATTAACCTGGACAATGACGGGTAGAACTTGACATGTGACTTATGATATGTTGGCCTACGTCAAGGTCGTAAGAGCATGGGACAAAAATCACATCGGGAGTTTCTAAAGAAACTGAAACTTTCCAGATATGCGCATATCTTCTGGAGTGTGATAACGTGAGTGGATTCCATCATGTTATCATGCGATCATAGTTGGATCCCGATTCCCACTGATGAGTTGGTTTACTCCTCGGGTGATCACGACTAATTCTTTTTTCAGGTTTGGAGGAGAATTTGAGGTTACAGTGGGAGGTTTCCTGATTAGATAAATTGATAACCATTCTGAACTAGGTTAAACTGCACGCTGAGTGTTTCTTTTCTCTCTCTCTTCGGAAGCGACCATGACCCGACCCTAGACTATAACTCAGTGACCAAGATTAACCGAACCTTCTTAAAACACCGACTTTTGGATTGTCAGAGTTGCATAGCTCATTGCCACTCCTACTTTTACACTTTTCTCCAGGACACCCGTATTACTACGAACGTCCACTTCCATTGGATAAAACCATCGTATGGTTATATACGAACTCGAAGGAACTTGTTCCAGATTCGAGGATTGTTTCTGGTTCTGGAGAAAACGAATAGGACTATTCAGTTGTCTTTTCCTTTTACCTTCTCTCAAGTTGCGAGTGCCCCTTAGATTATGGGATAGTACACCTATTACGCAAATTGGATAGTCTTCTTCCAAACCATAGGCAGGTGCCGACCGGTAGGGAATGAAGAAAACCAATTAGCCTAACGATGGTGTACAGAAGGTATTATGTAAAGATAAATAAAAGGATTAGAAGGTGGGAAAAGTAAATCGCGACTGCTATTCACGACCAAACCAAGTATTTCATTACCACTCCCACTTCACCTTTATATTTCTCCAGGACACTACGTATCACTACGAAGATCCACACTTTATTGGATACTCCATCGTATGGTTATATACGAACTCGAAAGGAACTTGTTCCAGTTCGGGGATTGATTCTGGTTCAGGAGAAATGGGAATAAGGTTTGTTTAGGTGTCTTTTATCTTCACCTTCTCTCGCGCTGCGAGTGCTCCTAGGATTAGGACTGTACACTGATTACGCTTATTGGATAGTCTTCTTCCAAACCATAGGCTGGTGCCGAACGGTAGGGAAGGAAGAAAACTATTTGGCCTAAAGGGGTGTGCAGAAGGTAATGACTAAAAGACATATAAAAGGATTTGGAGAGATGGTAGAGAAATATACGGTTACAGTTGTGAATCTGGATAATGGAAGAGGCATTACTAGGAATACCCGGATACCCCATCGAAACATTTCAATGTTTCAGTTTCACTATGTATTTTAAAAGAAAACTGATTTCCCAATTAGACACTTGCTCCAGGATATGTATTTACCAGATATGATTCTCATATCTGTATGGTTTTACAGATGATGAGTGGGAGTAAGTTATTGGGAATTAGGTGATCATCCTCATTATATCGGAATTCGTTGTAATTGGTGATATTTGAGGAAATCGCCTCTGTAGTTTGCCGGACGACAAATATTTGGTTTTGAATATCCTTTGTTGTGCACCAATTTCAAATTGATATATTTGTACGTCTATTTTTATAGAGTGAGATATACCTTTTTGAAATCATGTCTATGACATTTAAATATATCAGTGGATGGTTAGGTAAGGAGCATTAAACAGCGGTGTAATTCTTTTTAACAATAACTACAGTTTTCGACCTACGACATACAGGGAATGAGTTATTAGACTCAGGGGACTTATACAGAGTATTGTATGTTGTCCAGTGTCATGAGGACAGAGGGGTTGGTGCTCGGACTGTATTCTGTTTACTTGTGACTTCTCTAATTCTTAGACATGTATTTCGTAGAAATACAATGTCCAAGTTTTGAGAAGTTATAGGTATAAGAATAGAGTAAAGAACCAGGTGTTGCAAGTATCGAGATTCTTCAAGGTAATCGAAGATGTAGATACTTGTGTATGGTATTCAGTTGATAATAATGATTAAGAGAACTTGCTTCTCTTTCAGGTTACTCATAATTGGAAGCACTCCTAAGTTGGGTAACGCTGATCGGCCTCTTTCTATTTACTTGACATGCACTGGAGACAGCTGCATGATTTGAATCTGGTTCAATTAAATCAGTGCCTCTGTTTCTATATTGGATATAGAACGGTTCATATCTTAACGATGTTAAGGTACGGGGAGTTGTCCGTCTTATGATTAAAACCAGACTCTGGACAACTCAAGGCACATTTCTGTAATGGCAGTTTGTGGGTTGACCCAGGCTATGACGAGGGTTAATTTTCTACCATCCGGAAGATCAATAGTGATATTGTTCTAGACTCGCCACAGTTTTAAAAGAAATGGATTTTTTCAGAAAACAGTAGTGGGAGTATGGTAGAACTGGACGTGACTCCAGAACCGCAAACGATTATTGAAAATTTGATAGGAACCTAAAGATTCAATCTGGCTTGACATTCCATTAGCCACTCCACAGATATGGTGGGTAACCTCGGGCACTCGAGAGGTACTTCGGTATGCTCAAAGACGGTGACAGAGAGGTTCTTGTTTACCCAGACTTGCCATTGCTGTTGTTCCATACTGTGAGACCCGGTAGGAGGATGAGTATAGCGTCGTTCTAAACAAGCTTTAGAAGTGCACGTGTATATGATTCTGCCAGAGGGTTGTCGTAGTTAGTGGGAGCAGCGGAAGCATTGGTGGACAAGTGGCTTATGTCTATTAAGAGACTAAAGCAGATGTAGCGGAAATAGATCATCTATTTCTGATGTGACAGTCATAGGTTTGACTTCATTAGAATAGGGGATGGATCTGTTAAGAAGGTAGTAGGGTGTGATATCCTGGTATTTGGATGACATACACAGAGTAGGAAGTGAAATTCCTATACTACGGTCGGTTATACTTTGGTTGTCACACAGTGGTTTCTCAACATAGGATATAGATATAATATCAGACATTCCGGTTACTAGATTTATGTTTTTAAATCTAGAATTGGGTAGTTTCCCAATCTGGGAACTTAGACAGCATTCTAAAGGTGTTTTAGAATGGACGACTCCTGGCACGGTAGTATACCTGCAGGTGATGGAGTCACCCTCTCTAAAGGTGTCTTACAGACTAAAGGGGAGAGGGATGTGCATGATTGGCAGGTCACTTGCTTAGGCAATTGAGTCAATCATGAGATGTCAAGTACCACACCAGATGTTGTTTTTGCAGTAGATGCAATAAGTTGATATTAATCCAATCCTGGAGAAACGGTCGGAAGAAGTTTTAGAACATAAGTGGATGTTCTAGGGATATGATAACGACAACCTTTTTTAGGAGACAGTTATCATTCCAGGCTTCCAAGGTGACCTGGATGACAGAGTGGCTGTCAGAGTTATAGTTTTCCCTCTGACGAGGGACAATGTTTTGGACAGGTGGTCCAAGGGGATACTGAGGGAGGCATGGCGCCGGATACTGATTGGTTTCAGTTGACGATACAGTCTAAGAAGTTTGTATTTGGAGTTGATTTGCGAACTAGGTCCCATCAGACATCCAGATATATTCTAAGACAGGTATTGCTCATTTCGGGAGATGGTTTTCTCCGTGAACTTGAGATTATGAGAGACATAGAAAGAAACATTAGGGTGGATCCACTCACTGAGGTTATTCCTCGAACACAATAGTTTCGCAAACGGGTTTTGTGAGACTGATTAGTAGAGGAGTTGGGTGTTCGGTATCATACGGGCTGTGAGTATGCGACATCGCAATAATTAGCCTTGAGTGAAAGTGGGAGATTGTTGGATATAGTGCCCTCAGAGTCAATTATTGGATCACAGGAACGTGATTGCAATGATTGAGGGAGGACCTATGCCGGTAGGACAGTTTTACTCAAGATGATATTACGCTATCTGGTTTATCTTTATAATCGTGTGCTGCTTAAGGTGACCTTACAGGTCACTATTGCGCGTTGATAGAGCCCTTAGGATTCTTGCTTGACGGCCAGCAGTATGATGGAGATCATATACGTGGGAGCTGGGGTCTATAAGCACATCCTTAAAAGGTCCCTAGTCGTGGGAGTTTTGGAGATAGGGCATCGATACTCCAGAGTAGACTAGTGTATACAGTCGAGACCCCGACGAGGGGCGGTGGCCAGTTTCACAAGCCACTGGTATCAGTTGGTTCACCTAAGATGTATACAGGTGCTCATTGGGTTATGAGTACACCGGACAGGACTCGCCGGGAACATGCTAGTTGGTCTTATACCTGACGTCAGATAGCAGTTCTCTGGTGACATGTGTACAGGTTAGTTCATCGACCTGAGATCGTCATTTGTCTCGTGTGAGTTCCCACTGTACTTTGATTACTACCCTACCACGCTCAAAGGAGTCGTGCAAACAGGTTTTAGTTGGGTACAGTCCTGAGCCAAAGGGAGGTAGTGAGCGGATCTGCAGGGGTTTGTCTCTCCCGGTATTGGGGGTGAGGTCGCGCTCTGTCTAGGAGAGTCATTACACGAAGTCCTTGGCCAAGGCAGGAGATTTACTGGTAGGTATTCCAGTAGTATCTCAGGGTGTTCTGGGCTACACTCTGACACGACTTGTACCGCTTTTGAGGGTCTGACTTTTACCAACCCCTAGGCCCGCCATGCGATGCTCATAGACGAACGGACCGGACTGTACGGATATTGTCACTGACAGGCTCAGTAGGGTGTCAGGATGAGTTCGCTCATCGACGTCCCTTTCGGTCAATACCTGGTGTTGGAGATAGTGCCCTCAGAGTCAATTATTGGATCACAGGCACGTGATTGCAATGATTGAGGGAGGACCTATACCGGTAGGACAGTCTTACTCAAGATGATAGTATGCTATCTGGTTTATCTTTATCATCGTGTACTATTTTAGGGGACCTTACTGGTCGCTATTATATGTTGATAGAGCCCCTAGGATTCTCGCTTGACTGCCAGCAGTATGATGGCGATCATATACGCGGGAGATGGGGTCTATAAGCACATCCTTAAAAGGTCCCTAGTCGTGGGAGTTTCGAGACAGGGCATCGATACTCCAGAGTAGACTAGTATATACAGTCGAGACCCTGACGAGGGGCGGTGGCCGGTCTCACAAGCCATTGGTGTCAGTTGGTTCACCTAAGATGTATACAGGTGCTCATTGGGTTATGAGTACACCGGACAGGACTCGCCGGGAACATGCTAGTTGGTCTTATACCTGACGTCAGATAGCAGTTCCCTGGTGACATGTGTACAGGTTAGTTCATCGACCTGAGATCGTCATTTGTCTCGTGTGAGTTCCCACTGTACTTTGATTACTACCCTACCACGCTCAAAGGAGATGTGCAAACAGGTTTTAGTTGGGTACAGTCCCGAGCCGCATGGAGGCAGTGAACGGATCTGCAGGGGTTCGTTTCTCCCGGTATTGGGGGTGAGGTCGTGCTGTTTCTAGGAGAGCCATTACACGAAGTCCTTGGCCGAGGCAGGAGATTTACTGGTAGGTATTCCAGTAGTATCTCAGGGTGTTCTGGGCTACACTCCGACACGACTTGTAACTCTTTTGGGGGTCTGACTTTTACCAACCCTTAGGCCCGCCATGCGATTCTCATAGACGAACGGACCGGACTGTACGGATATTGTCACTGACAGGCTCAGTAGGGTGTCAGGATGTCACGACCCGAAAGTACGGAACATGACCGGCACTTAGACTACGAACGTCTCAAGGCGTACGTAAGCTAAGTAAGCCGAAACCCAGAAATCCAAACCAAGTGAAGTAGTAGAGAATAGGAAGAACCATATCAAATCAACCTGTATGCAACATAATATACAACGCCTAAAGGCGAGGATCACAACAGAAATGAACTCAACCAGCAAGAAACCCAAGGAAATATAACACATGACTCTAAGGTCGAAAGAATAACACCACTGGTCTCTATCTCAAATAAGTACAAGTTTTGGTTGATGGAACTTCTAGATACAACTGAAATATAATATACAAGGTATAATGATGGGTAAGATACAATAAACCCACCTACTAGTAAGTCACCCGAAAAGAAACCGTGCCCGCAAAGCCATAATGAAATCCGTACGGCAACACCTGCAAGAAACTGGGGCACAACGGGGGTGAGTTGCCAACTCGTGAGTAGAAAAAGATCTACGAACAGAAAATCGCATGAATAACGCAACCTAGGTCAATGATCATAATATATCCTCAAATATATGAATAACATGCAGCCTATAACAATGGCTAGGGTAATATCTAGCCCGAGTGTGATCTCATATGCCCGTGTCAGTGCCTCAGGTAGCAATATATCATATGAATGAGGTATGAATGCATGAAAACAGAATACATGTAAATGAAGAAACTGTTTTCATAAATTAGTGAGATTTCCTTTGTATTTTTAAAATGAGGTATCATAAATGAAATCAGCATCAACAGTGTCTAGCATCGACACAAAACATAAATCTCAATGTCTCAAAACCTCAGGCTCCGGCCATCCGGACTGGCCTGTATCATCAAATCTCAGTACCTCAATATCTCGAAATCTCAATGTCTCAATCTCAATATCTAGGGCGCCGTCAGTCCAGACCGGCCCCTACCATCCATCTCAAGACCACGACGGTATCCTCCAGATATCCGACGCGTCGGGTAAAATCACCGGTAGGTAGTCTGCCCCTGCCAGGCTCATCGTCATCACCACGAGCTTCTTGCCCCGGGGTACCTTACCGGGTCCACCATGTACCCGAAACGGTTCATCCAACTCCTCGAATCGGGTCTCCAAATCTATCAGCAAACTCATGGTGGACGACTCATACATCATGGGAAAAACCGCGCTTTTTATTTAAAAAGAGAAAGAAGAAGTTTGTATATGTTTTGCGGTTTTCCCCAAATCCAGAAAATCTCATGGAAATCCAAATCCAAAACCTCAATAGCACGTAAAAAGTGAATATATGCATTAGAATCCATGAATGCGGCATAACAATGAATAACAGTATGCATGAGGTAGCAGGTAATAACTATAATGTCTAAACTAACATATAAGGCAAGTACACTAATATCATGTCTAAACTATTAGCTAACAGGCTATGTCAAGCAATAATATTTTCTAAGGTGTACGTGACATGGCAATTACCGATGAAGATGTGTGTGAGCCGGCAAGTAAGTGTACGTGGTACATACGCATCATCGGTAATGGTGCTGGTGTCCTAACCACAAGATATCAACAGTAGAATATGAAGCATAATATAAGCATGTGATGCGGAGCAAACAACAATAATGAGCAGGAGCTGAATACTAGACGCAACGATAATTAATCTGTTTTAACCTAATATAAGTCCTACAATGGTGCCTTTTGAAATAACACGAATCGTGGGGTTTTGAAAATAGGGGCTACGGTGTTTTTAAGAAAGATACGTTTTTTGAAATATCTGTAGGATCCCTTAGGCTGTCTTAAAAAAATACGCACGATTCGTAAGCTTTGAAATAGGTAGGAACCGAATCTAATCTAACAACTAACTAAACTAAAGGGCTACGCTATAAGCTAGACTACAGGTAAGGAAACCGCCTAACATCTGAGTCGATACATATACATACCTGTATATATATTAGTCGGTGATCCCGCCTCAATAATATCATATCCGATACCATATCTATAATCAGACATCCCAAGTCAAGAGTGCGGATCAATCATCAAGATATAGCTCGTACGTAAATCCGTCGTACGGCATCCCCAAATCTGGGTACGGGTCAATATCATATTCCTCACACTATTCCTCTGGTATCCTCTTTATCCAAGATCATAGTCTAGGGTACTGACCTATGTCTAGTACAATTCCAACATCATCACTATAATCAAGATCTAACTACTGATCGACATTCTAGTATAGATCGATATTATCCTCATATATCATCACCAGAGTATACATCACCTAAAGTGGCCTATCACAAGTATCCTGTCGTATATCATAATCACATGTCGATCACATAATATATATGTCGCTATTATTATGGCATCATCATTCCCAAAATCCTCTAAGCATCAAGACGTACCTCCATTATGAATTTCATTATATCACCGACATCATGATCTCATATCAAACCATCGACTCACATCGATCCTACATATATCATCCTCAAATCCGTAATAAGCATATAAACCCAAACTCATGTGAACACATATCCATAACGAATTCCATAACCATATATGAAGTGAGGATGTTTGCAAGTATGAATGTGTGAGTATGTATGTGTAGTGCACCCACTACCCTAAGGTTCCGTAACCAAAATCATCCAAGTCCACCAATTCCCATTTAAACATCTATAATTAATCCCAACGACAATAATATTTATAGGTGTCTATACGCATCCGTATACACCACCTCGGACTGCGGGGGTGCTATACGCCATCCACCCGACTTCTCCCCGTAGATATAAATCTACTCACCTGATAAACTCCTCGCTAAGCCGTAGTCGATACGCTACGTCGTCTCGGAATCCACGCGAAGGTACCGATCGATCCGTGTCCTTCGGTCTTTGCTCTCGGTCCTTAGCATGTTACAGCTGCCTCGACAACGTTCGCCCTCCGGTCAAGCTCGTCAAAAAAACCAAGTGGGGCCGGCCAAACAAGTGTTCACTGTGAAAAAATTGAATTGATGATGAGTGCTCTGCGGATTTTTACATGATATGAATTGAAGAGATGAGCTAAAGAAAATTCCATGAGAGGAATAAATGGGCTCTGGCATTCAAAAATTGAAGAAAAGGCTCTCTGTTGATTTTCTAAATTGGATCACTCCTTGGTTTCGAAATCTCCCCTCAGCGAAATGGTGAGTGGGTGAGGTTAATGAAAATGGAGTGGTGAGTGTAAGAAAAATGGATTATGTTGTGAGAATATGTTGTGAGGTGTGGTTGAAGTGAAGCAAAGTGTATTAATCAACATGAAAACAATCCCACTTCAAAAACAAGTGGGGCCGGCCAATCACGAAGAGCATAAATTGCTCACTGCCCCAAGTAGGGCCGGCCACCATAAGATTCACAGTGGGAATGGGTGAGTGGTGAGGGGTTGCAATCAAGTAGAGAGAGTGTGAGGTGTATGCCATGAATGTGAATGTGAATGTGAAACATTAATTTACTCAAAGAAAATAACTTCCATTAATTCACAGCCACCAAAACAATTCCACTCTCCAAACTAAAAGTGAACAGCACACTTCATTCCACAAATAAAATCCTACACAGAAACTTTCACCAAAACAAAAGCATTAATAGCCACCCATCTCCTGCCAAAGCCATACCTTCGAAAATGACCCATGCCTAAATTAATTTAAAGTAAACAAATGACCCACCCAAAGTTCAATAATTTTCCACTGCCAAATGAAATTCCCATTTTGAAATTTCCCAGCAAAAGCCATCAAATGCATGCACAAATAAATTAATGCAACAATATGACTCACCGCTCACTCATCAAAGAGCCTAAAGCCCATTCGAATTTTTTTTGCCAGGGAAAGGAAAAAGACCATGCTTAATTAATGCTTAAGAATGATTACCAATTAAAACATGCTCATGAATTTTCCTTCACCAATTATAACAGCACACCCACTTGAACTTTGAAAAAACCCAGCCCAAAGAAAATCCATGCAATCAAAATATATACTCTCACATTTCACATCACAATTTTTTTTTTTTAAATGAATAAATTATTTTAATCTTCCAATTATTTCAAAATTATAGATATACATTTATACCATTTTACGAAAACCCCTAATTCGCAAATCGGTAGTTTTCACGAAATATATTATCTAAATGTTAAATTCCAAAAATAATGTTTTATATTTTCTGAAATGTTACAATCTTCCTCCCTTAAAAAAATTCGGTCCCCGAATTTAAATTTAAACTCCCAAATGATAAAACATTTCAGTAATCAACTTAAATCAACGGGGCTACGAAATAACGGAAAACAAACAGAAAATCACAGCGCATCCTGCGTGCCGGAAAAATGAGTACGAAACTCAAAAACGAACTCCGTCAAGCGTCACGCAAATCAACGGATTTGCACGCATATCATCGGAGTCACAAAGGAGATACAAATCTCAAATCCCCTACCGAAATACCATATGCACCAATCAAATACCATAATACATATATAATACGCATCCTGTTTGAAAAAATTACAAAAACCGAATAAATCATATGCATAATCTTTTTTGAATTGCCGCGTAATGTGAAAATCACGGCACAAGTGGCGGACGCTCATTGTTAAAGTAATAATATACTAGCATATATGTTTTGCCAAAATATGCGTCCCGCCTTTTTGAAACATCCCAAAAGGTTTATTTGTAAACGTTCGTGCCAGTCGCAGACACGTAAGAAATAGCGAAACTATAACTCCTTTTTAAAACCTCTTGGTAAACTTTTTATGCATGAAAAGTACATAAGTACTGTCTTCGGATCAATCCTGTTCAGTACGAAAACTCATAGCAAATATCATACAAACGTACTGCCCCATAAGAAATCAATCCAAGGAATGCATATAAATACTACGTGCGTCTGGTGCGCACGGAAATCAAGATCCATATACGTGCCATACAGGTGCACAGAAACAAAATCTAAGTGCATCGGGTGTGCACGAAGCATCTGTCATGGACAACGTGGGTGCCTGACAGCAAAATCAGGTGCATCTGACATGCACGAAAATTTCGATTTAGTGCATCTGGTGTGCACCAAATCGCATCCCATAGCAGGCGCCCAACATGCGCTAAAAATCCAAACCCGGTGCATCCATCATGCATGAAATCCCGAAATCCAATATCGAGTGTCGAACACACATAAAATCCAATCCGGTGCACAAGGTGCACAAAACAAATATCGAGTATCCCAATCGAAATCGAAGTCCAGTGCATCTAAGTGCACAAAAAGCGTATCACTGCACTGCAAGCATATATAAACTATACAGAGTGCAGGAACCAAATCGTGTGCGTGCATACGCACAAAATCAACTCAAATGTCTAAATCACATAAAATCACAAACATGTGAAACCAAGGCACGAAAACGATATCAAGTGCAACAACTGTGCAAAAATCGTAAATACTCAGTAAGTATAACCATGGTGCATGAAAACACATATCATGAAACCCAATCATCAAAATCAAATCATGCGAATAATTCTTCCAAAATGCCGAAGCAAGTATGGCGGAATAGTCCCGCTCAAGCGCATCCTCCAAGAATCTCTGGCCAACTGTCGTGGTCACTCATAGCATATCTCGTCAACGATCCTGAAATCTGGCCTGCTGGTGTGCATAACATGACCACTCCTGGGTCCAAGTCTTCTCTGTATATTACCATTCTTACGACCCGTCGGCTCATCGGCCCTGTCAGGTGTGCTAACGGGGACGATTCCGTTTTGACACTTCTCTGGTCATCTCTCGGTCAATCTTCACGACCACTCATCACGCAGCATGTCACTGGCGTCGGCCTCTGGCTCTCTAAATGCACGTGACACATCTAATCCTGGATGTAAATATCATTGCAGCTGTGTCCTGGAAGGAATCCTGCTCAAGGTCTCTTCCAAGTCTCGTCTCTGCCTAACTGTCCGGAAGTCATCGTCCTTTACCATATCTGCTTCTTGTTCCGGAACGGCTGCATACTCATCGTGACTCCTTCTAGAAGTTATATCCAGTTACAATGCCTCGGCATGCGCATCGCATCTCTGATGTCGGCGGAGTGGAACGTCATCTCCTTTAGATCTGGCACGAACCTCTTACTCCATTTTTCTCTAATGTCGACTACTTCGGACTCGTCTTGTCGTGGCTGCATGGACTAGGCTCCAACGACTATCATCGTATCTGGAGTCTCCCAAGAAATGCATCTCACCACCTAGCATCCGAATTAAATCGAGCCATCCGATTGATTGGTCAAAACCTCATAATCCTCCAAGATATCAACATCTTAGGTACAGTATAAGAGTATCGAGTACATACCACAGTATCGGTGGTCCAGCCGTAGAAGGGCAAGCTCAAGCCTCACTAATGGCACCGCAGAACTGCCGCAAACCCTAAGGTTCAAAGGCTTTCATATGGTCATTAAGTCGAGTTAGGGTTTCATTCTTCTAGAGGGACCATAGAATTGCCTACATGTCTTTCTGAATTCTTTAAACTTGGAATAGTAGGTTTCTGACATTCGATCGTCTCTGTAGACTCTCAACGTCTCCGCGTGAAGTCGTCTCTAGCTGGAATCAATCTATCTGATGAACTCGCATCGGGGTAGCGAACAAGCAACATGTCCTAGTCATTTATTCTTGGTGACTAGCGATCTTCTATCATCTCTTAGTACAATCTCGTACTATAATAGCTCCAATCATCTGGGGTAATAGCTCGTCGTTCGCAGCAATAACTGGCTCACTCGTCTGCACACTGAACTGTGCCTCAATCATCAGGAGTAAGCAATTCACCAATGGTCATCAAAATCTGGCTGGCCTCTGTCAATGGCTCAATCCTCTAGTACTGATCTTCACGTCCGAGTAATCTCATACAGCGATCCATCCATCGCTCGTGGCACAAAGCACAATCAAAAGACACATCTCTACAATCGTGTGTCACTAGAATCACGCCCCGGTCAGTCCTCGTTCGTGACGAGCTCAAGCTGACCGCAACTCTAGCCGTAGCTCTCCCTGCCCGTAATCGTGGCAGCAAAACCAAAACTGGTACCGACGAGGCTAGATCAGGAAGGAATATGATACTGAATAAAGAAATGTACATCCAAAGGCTTCTTAAGTGGAGTGGCGCATCGTAAATATGCCGCGGACATACCACGGTACGTAACTCTACTTTAGTCACCTATTCCATCAACCAAGGGTCATCCTACGCTTCGAAAGTAAAACCTAACGCTCTGATACCAACTTTGTCACGACCCGAAAGTACGGAACATGACCGGCACTTAGACTACGAACGTCTCAAGGCGTACGTAAGCTAAGTAAGCCGAAACCCAGAAATCCAAACCAAGTGAAGTAGTAGAGAATAGGAAGAACCATATCAAATCAACCTGTATGCAACATAATATACAACGCCTAAAGGCGAGGATCACAACAGAAATGAACTCAACCAGCAAGAAACCCAAGGAAATATAACACATGACTCTAAGGTCGAAAGAATAACACCACTGGTCTCTATCTCAAATAAGTACAAGTTTTGGTTGATGGAACTTCTAGATACAACTGAAATATAATATACAAGGTATAATGATGGGTAAGATACAATAAACCCACCTACTAGTAAGTCACCCGAAAAGAAACCGTGCCCGCAAAGCCATAATGAAATCCGTACGGCAACACCTGCAAGAAACTGGGGCACAACGGGGGTGAGTTGCCAACTCGTGAGTAGAAAAAGATCTACGAACAGAAAATCGCATGAATAACGCAACCTAGGTCAATGATCATAATATATCCTCAAATATATGAATAACATGCAGCCTATAACAATGGCTAGGGTAATATCTAGCCCGAGTGTGATCTCATATGCCCGTGTCAGTGCCTCAGGTAGCAATATATCATATGAATGAGGTATGAATGCATGAAAACAGAATACATGTAAATGAAGAAACTGTTTTCATAAATTAGTGAGATTTCCTTTGTATTTTTAAAATGAGGTATCATAAATGAAATCAGCATCAACAGTGTCTAGCATCGACACAAAACATAAATCTCAATGTCTCAAAACCTCAGGCTCCGGCCATCCGGACTGGCCTGTATCATCAAATCTCAGTACCTCAATATCTCGAAATCTCAATGTCTCAATCTCAATATCTAGGGCGCCGTCAGTCCAGACCGGCCCCTACCATCCATCTCAAGACCACGACGGTATCCTCCAGATATCCGACGCGTCGGGTAAAATCACCGGTAGGTAGTCTGCCCCTGCCAGGCTCATCGTCATCACCACGAGCTTCTTGCCCCGGGGTACCTTACCGGGTCCACCATGTACCCGAAACGGTTCATCCAACTCCTCGAATCGGGTCTCCAAATCTATCAGCAAACTCATGGTGGACGACTCATACATCATGGGAAAAACCGCGCTTTTTATTTAAAAAGAGAAAGAAGAAGTTTGTATATGTTTTGCGGTTTTCCCCAAATCCAGAAAATCTCATGGAAATCCAAATCCAAAACCTCAATAGCACGTAAAAAGTGAATATATGCATTAGAATCCATGAATGCGGCATAACAATGAATAACAGTATGCATGAGGTAGCAGGTAATAACTATAATGTCTAAACTAACATATAAGGCAAGTACACTAATATCATGTCTAAACTATTAGCTAACAGGCTATGTCAAGCAATAATATTTTCTAAGGTGTACGTGACATGGCAATTACCGATGAAGATGTGTGTGAGCCGGCAAGTAAGTGTACATGGTACATACGCATCATCGGTAATGGTGCTGGTGTCCTAACCACAAGATATCAACAGTAGAATATGAAGCATAATATAAGCATGTGATGCGGAGCAAACAACAATAATGAGCAGGAGCTGAATACTAGACGCAACGATAATTAATCTGTTTTAACCTAATATAAGTCCTACAATGGTGCCTTTTGAAATAACACGAATCGTGGGGTTTTGAAAATAGGGGAATACTACGGTGTTTTTAAGAAAGATACGTTTTTTGAAATATCCGTAGGATCCCTTAGGCTGTCTTAAAAAAATACGCACGATTCGTAAGCTTTGAAATAGGTAGGAACCGAATCTAATCTAACAACTAACTAAACTAAAGGGCTACGCTATAAGCTAGACTACAGGTAAGGAAACCGCCTAACATCTGAGTCGATACATATACATACCTGTATATATATTAGTCGGTGATCCCGCCTCAATAATATCATATCCGATACCATATCTATAATCAGACATCCCAAGTCAAGAGTGCGGATCAATCATCAAGATATAGCTCGTACGTAAATCCGTCGTACGGCATCCCCAAATCTGGGTACGGGTCAATATCATATTCCTCACACTATTCCTCTGGTATCCTCTTTATCCAAGATCATAGTCTAGGGTACTGACCTATGTCTAGTACAATTCCAACATCATCACTATAATCAAGATCTAACTACTGATCGACATTCTAGTATAGATCGATATTATCCTCATATATCATCACCAGAGTATACATCACCTAAAGTGGCCTATCACAAGTATCCTGTCGTATATCATAATCACATGTCGATCACATAATATATATGTCGCTATTATTATGGCATCATCATTCCCAAAATCCTCTAAGCATCAAGACGTACCTCCATTATGAATTTCATTATATCACCGACATCATGATCTCATATCAAACCATCGACTCACATCGATCCTACATATATCATCCTCAAATCCGTAATAAGCATATAAACCCAAACTCATGTGAACACATATCCATAACGAATTCCATAACCATATATGAAGTGAGGATGTTTGCAAGTATGAATGTGTGAGTATGTATGTGTAGTGCACCCACTACCCTAAGGTTCCGTAACCAAAATCATCCAAGTCCACCAATTCCCATTTAAACATCTATAATTAATCCCAACGACAATAATATTTATAGGTGTCTATACGCATCCGTATACACCACCTCGGACTGCGGGGGTGCTATACGCCATCCACCCGACTTCTCCCCGTAGATATAAATCTACTCACCTGATAAACTCCTCGCTAAGCCGTAGTCAATACGCTACGTCGTCTCGGAATCCACGCGAAGGTACCGATCGATCCGTGTCCTTCGGTCTTTGCTCTCGGTCCTTAGCATGTTACAGCTGCCTCGACAACGTTCGCCCTCCGGTCAAGCTCGTCAAAAAAACCAAGTGGGGCCGGCCAAACAAGTGTTCACTGTGAAAAAATTGAATTGATGATGAGTGCTCTGCGGATTTTTACATGATATGAATTGAAGAGATGAGCTAAAGAAAATTCCATGAGAGGAATAAATGGGCTCTGGCATTCAAAAATTGAAGAAAAGGCTCTCTGTTGATTTTCTAAATTGGATCACTCCTTGGTTTCGAAATCTCCCCTCAGCGAAATGGTGAGTGGGTGAGGTTAATGAAAATGGAGTGGTGAGTGTAAGAAAAATGGATTATGTTGTGAGAATATGTTGTGAGGTGTGGTTGAAGTGAAGCAAAGTGTATTAATCAACATGAAAACAATCCCACTTCAAAAACAAGTGGGGCCGGCCAATCACGAAGAGCATAAATTGCTCACTGCCCCAAGTAGGGCCGGCCACCATAAGATTCACAGTGGGAATGGGTGAGTGGTGAGGGGTTGCAATCAAGTAGAGAGAGTGTGAGGTGTATGCCATGAATGTGAATGTGAATGTGAAACATTAATTTACTCAAAGAAAATAACTTCCATTAATTCACAGCCACCAAAACAATTCCACTCTCCAAACTAAAAGTGAACAGCACACTTCATTCCACAAATAAAATCCTACACAGAAACTTTCACCAAAACAAAAGCATTAATAGCCACCCATCTCCTGCCAAAGCCATACCTTCGAAAATGACCCATGCCTAAATTAATTTAAAGTAAACAAATGACCCACCCAAAGTTCAATAATTTTCCACTGCCAAATGAAATTCCCATTTTGAAATTTCCCAGCAAAAGCCATCAAATGCATGCACAAATAAATTAATGCAACAATATGACTCACCGCTCACTCATCAAAGAGCCTAAAGCCCATTCGAATTTTTTTTGCCAGGGAAAGGAAAAAGACCATGCTTAATTAATGCTTAAGAATGATTACCAATTAAAACATGCTCATGAATTTTCCTTCACCAATTATAACAGCACACCCACTTGAACTTTGAAAAAACCCAGCCCAAAGAAAATCCATGCAATCAAAATATATACTCTCACATTTCACATCACAAATTTTTTTTTTTTAAATGAATAAATTATTTTAATCTTCCAATTATTTCAAAATTATAGATATACATTTATACCATTTTACGAAAACCCCTAATTCGCAAATCGGTAGTTTTCACGAAATATATTATCTAAATGTTAAATTCCAAAAATAATGTTTTATATTTTCTGAAATGTTACACAGGATGAGTTCGCTCATCGACGTCCCGTTTGGTCAATACCTGGTAGCCCGTTACGTATGGCTAATACCTCTGACGTGCTAGTGGTTAAATCCACAACCAAAGTTTTGACGAGTCTTTAGAGTCCCCCACAGACCGTTTTCTCAAGTTTCGGGTGAAACGCTGTAGAAGCCGTATGGAGATATGGCTGGGTTCAATCATATACGTGCGGTATTGCACAGATCATGATCGGACGGATTATACTAGCGGGCTTTGGTTTAAGCCGGATCCTAGTATTGTACAGTGTAGATTTTGTCTCATTGCATTTGTATTCGGTCAGAATACAAATGCGGGTATGTATTTACAGTCGTGGGGCTTTCCTGTAATTTATTACATGATCAGTTTTTTGAAGTTGCCAGTTTGCATTCCTTTTCGGCCATTTTCCTTTGTATCTTTGTTTGGCTGAAAATTGGTATGGAGGGGCTTATTTGCAAATGTGCAAATTAGGAAAGTGGAGGGTGGTTTTTGTAAGTTGTTGTGACATGATAGGTTCATGATGGTTGTAGCTTCCATTGACTTCTTTGTGTTCATCTTTGCTTGCTATGATGGGTTGAGTGATGAGGAGGAGTATGGACTTTGTTGTAATGATATTTCATCATCATCACCCTTTCACTCTCTTGCATTATTATTGATCCACTCCCTCCCTCACTCTCAATCAAGTAATGGCCGGCCACAACTTGTGAAAGGGGGGGGGGGGCTGTCCAAAATTGGTGTGGGGTTCTTTATCTCTTATGCTTGCAACAAAAACTCTAGAGCCATCACAAAATTCACATCTCCTTTCCCACTTCTAAATGGCAACTTCACAACCCCAAGAGACAAAGTGATCTACACTTAGCCTACAGCATTCTTGGACACGTCGACGCGCCAACTTCGTGCCCGAGTTGCCTCGGTCCAGAGGTGGGAGGCCGTAAAAGAACCCGGCGATGTGGTGCCCTTCCGACGAGGATATGAAGACCGGAGATTCCGCGGGGAGATCGGGATGACGACGAGAAGACCGAAGGACACGGATCGCTCGGTATATCTCTCTACCCCTTCTCTAGTTAGCTAGGATTAGATTAATGGCCCGATCCGGGTTCAAAGTACGTGGTAGCGTCGGTTCTAGTTTATAGAAAAGTTTTTGATTACGCATTTTAGCCTCGTTCAGACGGTCGGGGCGCTGCCGTGCACTTACACTGGTATTAGAGCCACGCCATTAACCTAATCTAGCTTGCTCTAACGTGTTTACAAGTTCGATCGAACGGATTTTCAAAAAACCGCGTTTCCATGTCAAGTTTCTGTCGAATTTTTCCAGTGCTTTAAAAATTATTTGGTACATTGTAAAAATACGTGTAGGGTTTTTTATGCATTCTGTGAAAATTTGGTAGGCTGAAGTTACTCTAGCGCGGCGGATCAGCGGCCAAAACCATGTTTTGGCAGCAGATCCGCCGCCGAATTTCGGCTTCACTGCATCAAATTTTTACAGTGGCTCTCTGACATGGAAATATGGTTTCTGGTATAATCTTTTTGGGCCCAGATGTTTTTGGGTGCTACAGTTGTGCTTGGGGCCCACTTCGGAAAATTCAGTCGATCGAAAATTTTAAACATGTTAGTTCACATTATTTACATTATATCTGCGACCGTGAATCCCATTTGATCGGTAAATCTTGTCTAACTGCTATAGCCCTTTTAGACGGATTTGCGAACGTGACATTCACGTTGATGTTCTGTGTTGTGCTGTGATGTTGCGGATTGTCGTGGTGGATAGCCTGGATGCAATGGTAGTACAGTTTGGTTTATTATGTACAATTAATATTGCGGGGCGAGCGTCCGACATGTGGACTGCCTGTTTGTATATTATTCTTTTGGGGCACGACCGGGCTGTGGTCGATGTACCCGTTGTATGTATATTTTACTTTCTGTACTAGGATTACCCCCCGGAGGGGTGCACGGATAGCCGGGTTCTAGAGGGCAACGAGCCCGTATCTCATGGCGTTGAGACGGAGGGGGCTTTACTCTAGAATTGGCGGGCTATTCGCCGCACTCGTAGGGGGTACAGGTTGACCCAAGGAGGGGTGCCCAAGTTACCGGATTCCGTGAAGTGCTGAGTGGTCCACTCACGTTGCTGAAGGGGGCTGCCTCGCTTCAGGTTTTGGCGGGTAACTTTCCGCGCCCGTAGGGGTCTAGGATTTCATTGCATAGGCTATCCACACGACCAGGGGAACGTCGGGTTTCAGTAGCGGCTCTATGAAACCCGGGGATCCCAGATATCTGTATTGTTCTGTGATGCTTATTACATTTCTGTGATATTGCATTTTATCACGCCTTGAGCGAATATTATATATTGATACATATATACTAGTAGATGTTGTATATGTTTTGCATCCGCGCTAGTCCAGTCCCCGCTCTGTCGTTAGTTAAGTAACCTAACGGGTAATGACGGGACCCAGTGGCGAATGCGGATGGCATATACGTACATCATTATTTTCGTTCTTTATTGGTGTGATCAATTGATGGGACTGCGTTGATCCGGATCAATGCAAGCTAAACAAACCTATTCTGATGTTGTTGGAACAATTTTCAAAAAGCTGTTATTGCAAGGGCGTTCTCTTTTGTTTTGCACAGTGGTATTCGGTTATGAATATCCAGCACCTCAGTCGACGAGGCAAGGGCCGAGATCCCTTCACCGGGAGTGACCCCTTGTCACGTCCCGAAAGAGCACGTGACTGGCCCTTGAACCAAATGAAGTCTATAGGACCCCATCTGATCCAAGTAAGCCAAAAGCCCAGAAATCTAAAGCCATTTAAAGAGTAAATAAGGAAAACTGGTTTTAAGAAGTAAAGAAAGCATGTTTCAAAAATCAATGTTTTTAAACAACTAAGCCGAATATGCAATTTTAAAAATGTGTAACCTTTCCTGAAAATTTCGGCAGAGTTTCTTTGTAAAAACTAGTGCACCAGTCAAGTTCAACCCGTCATTTCTTGATTGAATCAAGCCCACTCGCACGACCCTTGACAGAGGTCAACAAGGTCGTACGAATACCCTAATCCAATCACATAGCATGCTTTACAGATAATTACCAGTTAGCTACCGCACACTACGCCTTGACAGAGCTGAACAAACGCAGCACGAATACTAAATAGTCTTTATCTGAAATGACGGAGGGCTACGACAGGTTTTTCTGAAAACCTATTGCGTAATGAATTTGATATCGTCGTAGAATCAAGTGAAATTTTGAAATGGGGTGTTTTTTAGGCTTTCATTAGTTTTGCTAAAGAGGTCACTCCCGGTGAAGGGATCTCGGCTCTTTCCTCATCGAATAAGGTGCAGGACATATCATATATATCACTGCGCAAAGCAAAACCCTAAATGCAATCAAAAGACAAACCGAGTTTTGTAGCATCTGCCAGTTTCGCTAAAGAGGTCACCCCCGGTGAAGGGATCTCGGCTCTTTCCTCATCGAATAAGGTGCAGGGTATATCATATATATACCGCTATGCAAAGCAAAACTGTAGCTACCCTTTTTATAAAGTTTTGATTCTACAACATCTTTTAGGTTTCTTTTCTTCTTATTAATCTCATTAATAAAAAATCCCATCAGCTTTTGCTTCCTAAGCGTCACAGATAAATACGACGTACACTTATGCCATCCGCATTCGCATCGATGTCCCCTCGTGCACCGTTAGGTTAGGTAACTAACGACAGAGCAGGGCAGGGCTAGTGCGAGTGTAAAACATAAGTAACGTCTATATATAATATATCATATATATACTATATACTGTATCCATCATAATATATCAAATGATCACATCACAGATATCGCAGCAGAAACATAGATATAATGTGGGATATACTAGGACGTCTGTATTTAGTACTTAGCCAACAATAGAAAATACGGATTCCACAGTCGCGATGAATAGCCAAGCCCACACCCAGGACCCCTACGAGAGCGGCATGCGACCCTACCAATTCTGGAGTTTAGGAGACCCGGTCTAGACTCCTCGAGATGGCCTCCCACTGAACCCCAGAACCCGGTCACCTGTGCTCCCCTCCTTGGGTCCATCCTAATGCGGAAAAGTAAATAATATACAACACTGGTGGCATCAACCTCAACCTGAAAGTGCCCCAAATAAAAGAATATTACATTACAATTGAATTTACATGAATGAAAATATAAAACTCTCATCTCACATAAAACCCCCGGCTATTCAATCGCGACAATCCTGCACATCATATCTCAGCAACACATAATATCTCATATCATCAACGTAAGTAAGTATGCATACACCGATCGTCGTCGATGTATAGCAACGAAAACCGGCAATACAACTACATACTATACTTACGGTCACAGAAAAGAAATTGTAAAACTACAATATTTGGAATCCACAATCACTTTAGACATCGTAAATCCGAAATATCACATACTTCGCATTTCATGCCTAACTCTATGAATTCCACATATTGTATCACATTCCAGATAAATAGACAATATTAAACTTTTCAAACAGATAATCAAATACCCAAAATTTCCCAAATACCTCAACACTTGAGCGGAGTTCAAATAATCCCAGAATATGTCACAGTAGTAGCGGTCCAGCCGTAGAAGAGTCAAGCCAACGCCTCACATGTGGCACGCCGTACTGCCCCAAACCCGAAGGTTCAAAAGGTAGTTCAAGACGGTCACGTAATCGAGTTATGGTTTGTTGTCTTCTAGAGGGTCCACAACAAAACTTGCACGCATTTCCGAAAGATTTAAACTCGAGAAAAGATTCAACACTTGAAAATTTTTCGTGTCGGGAAAAAGTGAGTTAATGATATCCGTTCGAACTTTTTAACAGTTTCTAAATATCCGGAAAAACAATAACGAATTTAAAATTCCCGATCGAATCGATGATTACAAAATAAACCCCAGAATACTCAACACTTGAGTCAGATTAAAAATACCCATAAAATAGTAACCACAGAGACAAGAATTACTGTGCAAAATTCCGTACCTATACCCTTACCCTGCCGCGGAACCGCCGCCAAAGGTGGGTAATTGCCGCGGTTCCGCGGCCATGTTGAGGAATTGGGGGCACGTTTTTCACCATAATTCTTATATTTTCCTGCTGAATTTTTTAGGTATTTTTAATTCTGGAAAAACCCAGATTTTAAAAAATGTACAGAGAGGGGTTTGAAATGTCGTATTCGGGTTCGATCGGGGTTTTAACTTCGTTAAGACATCGCCTAATGCTCTAGCTAGGCTCTGATACCACTGTAGGGTTCCTAAGCACACTTGTGAAGGCTCATAAAGCATCAAACATGCCCGAATAAAATTTTACATGTGCCGAACAACCCAAAGACGGGATCTTTGCTAGATTATTAGGGTTTAGCATGCAAGATAACATCTTTAGAGCTAAGTGTGAGGGATTACAACCTTTGTAGTCCGCTCCTTCGCTTCATAAGCTCCAAGTAGAAGTCCCTTCGCCGCGATCCACGATCTCCCGGACACAAGAGAGGCTCCACGACTCGAACGATCTATGCTTGCTTGAAGTGTTCCGATTCTCCGATGATCTACGTCGAAGTTGCTATAACCCAAGCTTTCTCACTCTAAAGAGATGAACACCCTAATCTAATGGGCTAGATTAGATGAGGATGATGGAGTAGTATTTATGCTATCTTTTTATTTCACTTTCTCACAATAAATCATCATAAAAGGATTAAGTAGTGAGCTCTCTCTCAAACTCAAGAGATAAGAAGATGAAGAATGAAAAAGGAATAATCCTTTTGTGATGAATAGTAGTCAAGAGTATATCATTGATTATAGAACCATGGTCAAGGATGATAGGATAAAACTTGTAGAGAATAAACTAGAGTTAGGGTTTGGTTAGGTTAAGGATAAGGATCAACCATAATATCTTAACCAAGACAAAAGAGAATCCTTCTAGAAAGTGCATGAAAGAGCTAACCCTAATCAAACCCTAATCCCTTTTTATCATCCCTAATCATGTTTCATAATAAATCATATCATGTCTCAATAATATATATCACATATATATTATATATTTGCAACAAAAGAAAATAATACAATTAACATATATAGCATATATATCAATGTTTTAATCCGGTGAGAAAATGAAATAATAAAGTGAGCCAATATTAGATAATGTAATACAATATATCATATATATCATTATACATTATATCATCGAATCAACACTTGATCCAACGATCCGGCTATATCGAATATAACCGACTAATATATCATGTACCGATTCATCGAATCAACACTTGATCCAATGTCCCGATTCATATCTAAATATCGCGAGAATATAATATGGTATCTCATATCGCATTATCCTCGGTCCTGCACATATCACATATGTGCCTCTACTCCGTTTTGCCTGAGCCAAGAAACCTCTGTGTAGGACTCTAAAGAATCGTCAATACGCCGGTAGCAGGTGATGATCATATCAAACACCCACAAGCTGCAAGCGGTCACCTAAACATAACAGCCACCCAGGTATTGAGCGATCAGAAGATCAACAAGCGAGCCTGTCCATTCTCCTGTGAGTCCAATCAGTAACACTCCCGTACAGTCCGGTCTGTTCGTCTGATATGTCGCATATCTGGTCTAGGGGTGGTATACGTCAGACCCCAGTAACCGATAAGTCGTGTCGATGTGAGGCTCATAACAGTCGAGAAACTACTGGTAACACTTACCAGTATATCTCTATATCAGCCCTAGCCAGGGACTTCCATATATAGCCAATCGAACACAGCACAACATCAACTCCCAATACCGGGAGAGACGAATCCCCTCCTATCGCTCATTGCCTCCATGTGATTCGGGACTGTACCCAAAAGCCACCGTTTTGCACGCCCTCTTGGATGTGGTAAGGTGGAAATCAAAGCACAGTGGGAATCACACAAGACTCTATGACGATCTCGGGTCTACAGACTACCCTGTACCAGTGTCACCGGAGAACTGCCATCTGACGTATGGTATATCACCATCTGGGAGTTCTCGGCGAGTCCGTCCAGTGTACCCAGTCTCCACTGAGCACCCATACACCATCTCTGATGTCAAACACCGATGGATATGGGATCATCCATCGCCCATCATATGGGTCAAGATGCGTATACGCTAGTCTACTCTGGTGTATCGATGCCCTGTCTCGATATACCCTCGACTAGGAACAGTTATAGGATGTACTCATTGACTACTATGGCCCCACTAGTATGATCTCATCATAGTCCCAGTAGTCGAGTACAGATCCTAAGGGCTTTATCAACATGTGAGAGTAAGACAGTAAACCAATACAAGTCAACATGTTAAGATAAAGCGAAACCAAATAGCATACTATCATGACAAGCAAGAAAGTCCTCTCTGTATATATCCTAGAAACCATCATAATATACATCATATGTACAACAATGGCCTCTAGGGCATATACATAACTAACAATCTCCCACTTGCACTAAGGCCATTTGCTGTAGTATCTCACACCTAGCATCCCGAATAATCTCTCAAACTATATCTGGGAATGGCCTTCGTGAGTGGATCCGCAGTGTTATCCTTCGTATCTACTCTCCTGACCTCGATCTCCCGGCGATCAACTATCTCCCTGATCAGGTGATACCGCCTCAGAATATGTCTGGATTTCTGATGGGATCTGGGTTCCTTGGCCAAAGCCACAGCTCCATTGTTATCGCAATACAGAGTTATTGGATGTTCAATGGATGGAACCACACCAAGTTCAGTGATGAACTTCTTCATCCAGACAGCCTCTTTGGCAGCATCGTTGGCTGCGATGTATTCAGCCTCCATCGTCGAGTCTGCAACGGTATCCTGTTTGGAACTCTTCCAACATACCGCCCCTCCATTGAGGGTAAAGACAAATCCCGAATGCGACTTAGAGTCGTCCTTATCACTTTGGAAGCTGGAATCGGTAAAGGTCTCCACCCGGAGTTCTCCGTTACCATACACCAAGAACATGTCTCTAGTCCTTCGTAAGTACTTGAGAATGTTCTTCACAGCTGTCCAGTGAGTCTCTCCAGGATCTTCTTGATACCGACTCAGTACACTTAGTGAGTATGCTACATTGGGTCTGGTACATAGCATCGCATAAATGATAGAGCCTACTGCCGAAGCATAGGGTATCCCTTGCATGCGAGCTCTTTCCAAATCAGTCTTGGGAGACATCTTTTTGGAGAGAGTGAGTCCAAAGATCATGGGTTGTTTCCCACGCTTGGATTATTCCATACTAAACCTCTTTAGTATGGTTTCAATGTACCTGGATTGGGACAATCCCAGTATCCGTTTGGATCTATCTCTATAGATCCTTATCCCCAATATGTAGGAGGCATCACCTAGATCTTTCATTGAGAATCTTTGTGATAAGAAGAGCTTGACTGATTGCTGCATAGGAATATCATTTCCTATCAAGAGTATGTCATCCACGTACAATACGAGGAAGACAACCTTACTCTCTGCCACCTTCTTATAGATACAAGGTTCATCTATGTTTTTGATGAAGTCAAACTCTTTGACTACTACATCAAAACAGATGTTCCAACTCCGCGATGCTTGCTTTAACCAATAGATGGATTTAAGCAGTTTGCACACCTTTCCGCTGCTCCCACTATCTATGAAGCCCTCTGGCTGAGTCATGTACACGCACTCTTCTAAATCACCATTTAGAAAGGCGGTCTTAACATCCATTTGCCAGATTTCGTAGTCATGGTATGCAGTAATAGCAAGTAAGATCCGGATGGACTTAAGCATAGCCACTGGAGAAAAGGTTTCGTCATAATCCACACCTGGTCGTTGACGAGATCCCTTTGCTACAAGTATAGCTTTAAAAGTCTCAACTTTTCCATCTACACCAAATTTCTTTTTAAAAATCCACATGCTCCCAATGGGTTTTACCCCTTCAGGAGCATTTTCCAAAATCCATACTTTATTGGTGTACATGGATTCCATCTCAGATAGCATTGCATCCAGCCATTTCACAGAGTCACCACTCGTGATGGCCTGCTCGAAACTAGTCGGGTCATCATCTTCCATGATGCAATCCTCGCTTCCACCATCAATGAGAAAACCGTAATATCTCTCAGGTGGTCGAGAAACCCTACTAGATCGACGTAGAGGCTGGGGTTCGTCGGGTACTACCGAATCCTCTGGTTCCACTAAATCTTCAGTTACAGTTTGTGTTGCTGGAACTTCTTCCAGTTCTACCTCAGAGCCACTAATTTCTTTTTCAAGAAATTCCTTTTCTAAAAAGGTGGCATGTTGAGCAATAAACACCTTTTGTTGTTCATTGTGGTAGAAAAAATATCCATTTGAATGTTTAGGATATCCCATAAACTTACATAGAACTGATCGTGCCTCGAGTTTGTCTGGATTTTGCCTTTTGACATAGGCCAGACAACCCCATATCTTAACTCGTTTAAGACATGGTCTCTTCCCACTCCATATCTCATATGGTGTGGTAGGTACAGATTTAGTTGGAACTTGATTCAATAGGTATACTGCTGTCTCAAGCGCATACCCCCAGAAGGAAATAGGTAACTCAGCTGTACTCATCATAGAGCGCACCATATCTAATATGGTGCGATTCCTCCGCTCCGATACACCGTTGTGCTGTGGTGTATAAGGAGGAGTAAGCTGAGAGAGAATCCCATTCTCTTTTAGATAATCTAGGAACTCATTGCTTAAGTATTCTCCTCCTCGATTAGATCGAAGGATCTTAATACTTTTGCCCGTTTGTTTTTCTACTCCGTGCTTATATTCTCTGAATTTCTCAAAAGCTTCAGACTTGTGTTTCATTAGGAACACATGTCCGAATCTAGAGAGATCGTCGGTGAATGTAATGAAGTATGAAGAACCTTTCCTGGCATGCGTAGACATGGGACCGCATATATCACTATGTACCAGTCCTAAGAGTTCATTAACTCTTTCTCCGTGTCCACTAAACAGAGCTTTGATCATTTTTCCTTTGAGACATGAATGGCAAGTATCATAAGATGATAATTCGAACGGATTCAAATAACCATCCTTATGTAACTTAGCCAGTCGTGTCGCATTGATATGACCAAGTCTACAATGCCACAAGTAGGATTTGTTCATTTCTGAACTTTTCCTCTTGTGTGTGTTTTGTATATTGAGGACTGTATTCTGATTTAGAATGAATATACCATTATGTAACGAGCCTGATGAAATCAATTTTTGATCTAGGAATATGTTCATAACATTATCCTTTACTACAAAATTATATCCTGCTTTACTTAATAAAAAGACTGATATAATTTTGCACATCATGTTTGGTATATAATAGCACTCATTTAGAATCAGTGTATTACGACTTGGCAATACAAGGTGATATTCGCCAACTGCTTTGGCTGCAATACTTGCATCGTTCCCTACTTGAACGGAATGATCATCTTTTCCCAGCTCTCTACCTTTACGTAGCCCATGTAACAATTTACATATATGGGATCCTGATCCGGTATCTAATACCCAGGACGTAGGGTGAACTGAGAAACAGTTCTCAATAACTAACACACCTGAAGAAGATGCATCAACATGCATGTTCTTTTGGGCGGCTTGAGAATCCAGATATTCTCCTGTTTCCTGTTCAGTCTTATAACTCTTATAAGAAAGAACGGGTCCAACGTTCCCCTGCTCAGTATAATAAGCGGGTTCAGTCAATACATCCATATTATTATCTTGATTATGGCCTGACATGGTCGCTACCTGGAGAGAGAGAGAAGAAAACACTTTAGCGTATGCTCTTGCAAGATTAGATTGGTTATTATCTTATCTAATCATGATGTCTCCCACTGTTTTTATCAAATCTACCTTCAAACCTTAAAAGGTAAGATTAGCCGGGATTAATTACACCCTACAATTTCGTCAATCTTTTAGCCAGATCAGTGTCGGTACTTTGAGGGAGGTTCCCCGTGCTTTCCCACGGACCTAATTAAAATAAACCTCGTTTTCCCAGAGGCGTAACCCCGTTAATACTTTTCTAGACAACTACTTGATCGACTAATTGTCCAGTGTAAAACTCTCCCAGGAGTAACTCTTACTCGCAGTGGGTATCGGGATCCAACTATCTCATAGGAGGTATGCAATCTCATTATAAATTTCAACACTTGAAATTTCCGATAATATTTTGCCCCTAGTGTGCCATGACCTTGACAGAGGTCAACAAACCATAGTGCACTAGTCAAGTTCAACCCGTCATTTCTTGATTGAATCAAACCCACTCGCACGACCCTTGACAGAGGTCAACAAGGTCGTACGACTACCCTAATCCAATCACATCACATGCTTTACAGATAATTACTAGTTAGCTACCGCACACTACGCCTTGACAGAGGTCAACAAACGCAGTACGAATACTAAATAGTCTTTATCTAAAATGACGGAGGGCTACGACAGGTTTTTCTGAAAGCCTATTGCGTAATGAACTTGATATCGTCGTAGAATAAAGTGAAATTTTGAAATGGAGTGTTTTTTAGGCTTTCATTAGTTTTGCTAAAGAGGTCACTCCCGGTGAAGGGATCTCGGCTCTTTCCTCATCGAATAAGGTGCAGGACATATCATATATATCACTATGCAAAGCAAAACCCTAAAAGCAATCAAAAGACAAACCGAGTTTTGTAGCATCTGCCAGTTTCGCTAAAGAGGTCACTCC
Organism: Agapanthus africanus; assembly: GCA_030015575.1. Taxonomy (NCBI): domain Eukaryota; kingdom Viridiplantae; phylum Streptophyta; class Magnoliopsida; order Asparagales; family Amaryllidaceae; genus Agapanthus; species Agapanthus africanus. The sequence goes on from JASDDO010000031.1 coordinate 243,628,549, forward strand.
CGGTGAAGGGATCTCGGCTCTTTCCTCATCGAATAAGGTGCAGGGTATATCATATATATACCGCTATGCAAAGCAAAACTGTAGCTACCCTTTTTATAAAGTTTTGATTCTACAACATCTTTTAAGTTTCTTTTCTTTTTATTAATCTCATTAATAAAAAATCCCATCAGCTTATGCTTACAAAGCATCACAGATAAATACGACGTACATTTATGCCATCCGCATTCGCCTCGATGTCCCCTCGTGCACCGTTAGGTTAGGTAACTAACGACAGAGTAGGCAGGGCTAGTGCGGGTGTAAAACATAAGTAACGTCTATATATAATATATCATATATACTATATACTGTATCCATCACAACATATCAAATGATCACATCACAGATATCGCAGCAGAAATATAGATATAATGTGGGATATACTAGGACGTCCGTATTTAGTATTTAGCCAACAATAGAAAATACGGATTCCACAGTCGCGATGAATAGCCAAGCCCATACCCTGGACACCTACGAGAGCGGCAAACGACCCTACCAATTCTGGAGTTTAGGAGACCCGGTATCGACTCCTCGAGATGGCCTCCCACTGAACCCCAGAACCTGGTCACCTGTGCTCCCCTCCTTGGGTCCATCCTAATGCGGAAAAGTAAATAATATACAACACTGGTGGCATCAACCTCAACCTGAAAATGCCCCAAATAAAAGAATATTACATTACAATTGAATTTACATGAATGAAAATATAAAACTCTCATCTCACATAAAACCCCGAGCTATTCAATCGCGACAATCCTGCACATCATATCTCAGCAACACATAATATCTCATATCATCAACGTAAGTATGCATACACCGATCGTCGTCGATGTATAGCAACGAAAACCGGCAATACAACTACATACTACACTTACGGTCACAGAAAAGAAATTGTAAAACTACAATATTTGGAATCCACAATCACTTTAGACATCGTAAATCCGAAATATCACATACTTCGCATTTCATGCCTAACTCTATGAATTCTACATATTGTATCACATTCCAGATAAATAGACAATATTAAACTTTTCAAACAGATAATCAAATACCCAAAATTTCCCAAATAGCTCAACACTTGAGCGGAGTTCAAATAATCCTAGAATATGTCACAGTACTAGCGGTCCAGCCGTAGAAGGGCCAAGCCAACGCCTCACATTTGGCACGCCGTACTGCCCCAAACCCGAAGGATCAAAAGGCAGTTCAAGACGGTCACATAATCGAGTTAAGGTTTGTTGTCTTCTAGAAGGTCCACCACAAAACTTGCACGCATTTCCGAAAGATTTAAACTCAAGAAAAGATTCAACACTTGAAAATTTTTCGTGTCGGGAAAAAGTGAGTTAATGATATCCGTTCAAACTTTTTAACAGTTTCTAAATATCCGGAAAAACAATAACGTATTTAAAATTCCCGATCGAATCGATGATTACCAAATAAACCCCAGAATACTCAACACTTGAGTCAGATTAAAAATACCCATAAAATAGTAACCACAGAGACAAGAATTACTGTGCAAAATTCTGTACCTAATACCCTTACCCTGCCGTGGAACCGCCGCCAAAGGTGGGTAATTGCCGCGGTTCCGCGGCCATGTTGAGGAATTGGGGGCACGTTTTTCACCATAATTCTTATATTTTCCTGCTGAATTTTTTAGGCATTTTTAATTCTGGAAAAACCCAGATTTTAAAAAATGTACAGAGAGGGGTTTGAAATGTCGTATTCGGGTTTGATCGGGGTTTTAACTTCGTTAAGACATCGCCTAATGCTCTAGCTAGGCTCTGATACCACTGTAGGGTTCCTAGGCACACTTGTGAAGGTTCATAAAGCATCAAACATGCCCGAATAAAATTTTACATGTGCCGAACAACCCAAAGACGGGATCTTTGCTAGATTATTAGGGTTTAGCATGCAAGATAACATCTTTAGAGCTAAGTGTGAGGGATTACAACCTTTGTAGTCCGCTCCTTCGCTTCACAAGCTCCGAGTAGAAGTCCCTTCGTCGCGATCCACGATCTCCCGGACTCAAAAGAGGCTCCACGACTCGAACGATCCATGCTATCTTGAAGTGTTCCGATTCTCCGATGATCTACGTCGAAGTTGCTATAACCCAAGCTTTCTCACTCTAAAGAGATGAACACCCTAATCTAATGGGCTAGATTAGATGAGGATGATGGAGTAGTATTTATGCTATATTTTTATTTCACTTTCTCACAATAAATCATCATAAAAGGATTAAGTAGTGAGCTCTCTCTCTCAAACTCAAGAGATAAGAAGATGAAGAATGAAAAAGGAATAATCCTTTTATGATGAATAGTAGTCAAGAGTATATCATTGATTATAGAACCATGGTCAAGGATGATAGGATAAAACTTGTAGAGAATAAACTAGAGTTAGGGTTTGGTTAGGTTAAGGATAAGGATCAACCATAATATCTTAACCAAGACAAAAGAGAATCCTTCTAGAAAGTGCATGAAAGAGCTAACCGTAATCAAACCCTAATCCCTTTTTATCATCCCTAATCATGTTTCATAATAAATCATATCATGTCACAATAATATATATCACATATATATTATATATTTGCAACAAAAGAAAATAATACAATTAACATATATCGCATATATATCAATGTTTTAATCCGCTGAGAAAATGAAATAATAAAGTGAGCCAATATTAGATAATGTAATACAATATATCATATATATCATTATACATTAAATCATCGAATCAACACTTGATCCAACGATCCGGCTATATCGAATATAACCGACTAATATATCATGTACCGATTCATCGAATCAACACTTGATCCAATGTCCCGATTCATATCTAAATATCGCGAGAATATAATACGGTATCTCATATCGCATTATCCTCGGTCCTGCACATATCACATATGTGCCTCTACTCCGTTTTGCCTGAGCCAAGAAACCTCTGTGTAGGACTCTAAAGAATCGTCAATACGCCGGTAGCAGGTGATGATCATATCAAACACCCACAAGCTGCAAACGGTCAGCTAAACATAACAGCCACCCAGGTATTGAGCAATCAGAAGATCAACAAGCCAGCCTGTCCGTTCTCCTATGAATCCAATCAATAACACTCCCGTACAGTCCGGTCTGTTCGTCTGATATGTCGCATATCTGGTCTAGGGGTGGTATACGTCAGACCCCAGTAACCGATAAGTCGTGTCGATGTAAGGCTCATAACAGGTCGAGAAACTACTGGTAACACTTACCAGTATATCTCTATATCAGCCCTGGCCAGGGACTTCCAGTTCTAGCCAATCGAACACAGCACGACATCAACTCCCTATACCGGGAGAGACGAATCCCCTCCTATCGCTCATTGCCTCCATGTGATTTGGGACTGTACCCAAAATCCACTGTTTTGCACGCCCTCTTGGACGTGGTAAGGTGGAAATCAAAGCACAGTGGGAATCACACAAGACTCTATGACGATCTCGGGTCTACAGACTACCCTGTACCAGTGTCACCGGAGAACTGCCATCTGACGTGTGGTATATCACCATCTGGGAGTTCTCGGCGAGTCCGTCCAGTGTACCCAGTCTCCACTGAGCACCCGTACACCATCTCTGGTGTCAAACACCGATGGATATGGGATCATCCATCGCCCATCATATGGGTCAAGATGCGTATACGCTAGTCTACTCTGGTGTATCGATGCCCTGTCTCGATATACCCTCGACTAGGAACGGTTATAGGATGTACTCATTGACTACTATGGCCCCACTAGTATGATCTCATCATAGTCCCAGTAGTCGAGTACAGATCCTTAGGGCTTTATCAACATGTGAGAGTAAGACAGTAAACCAATACAAGTCAACATGTTAAGATAAAGTGAAACCAAATAGCATACTATCATGACGAGTAAGAAAGTCCTCTCTGTATATATCCAAGCATCCATCATAATATACATCATATGTACAACAATGGCCTCTAGGGCATATACATAACTAACATTATGATTACTAATGCAACATGATTTGTGGGGATTAAATATAGTTCGGGTTTGATTTGGGTTTGCTTTTTCATGAAGCTTCTAGAAGCTTTTATTTTGTTTTAAGCTTAGATATTTTGTTATGATATTTTGGATAGATATTATATAACCCAACCTAAACCCTTTACCCTAGTTAAGTCTCTACATGGGTTAAGCCTTCATACTTGACCCAAGGTTGCATTTGTAATCATGGTAACATTTTTATTATTCATCACAAATACTCTTCTTCTTCTTCCTCTTAAAAAGCTTCTAGCTTTTAGGTTTGTGATGAAAAATGGTGAGAAATAGAATATAAAAGAGTGCTAAATTCCTACTTCATCATCCTCATCTATTCTAGCCACTTAGATTAGGGTGTTCACTTCATTAATACTTGATTAGAGAAGTGAGAGCTTGAGTTAAAGATTCTTCAACGTAGATCATCTTCGAAAAAGAATACTTCAAGAAAGCCTGGATCATTCGGCTTGTGGAGCCTCTCTTGAGTTCGGAAGTTCATGGAATACGGCAAAGGGACTACTACTCGGAGCTTATGAAGCGAAGGAGCGGACTACAAAGGTTGTAATCCCTCTCTCTTAGATGTAAAGTTGTTTACATGCTTTGTTAACCCTAATGATCTAGCAAAGATCCTTGCTTTAGGTTGTTCGGCACTTTAATTTTTTAAATTAGGCATGGTTGATTCCTTGTAGACCCTTGTGAAAATGACTAGTAACCCTACAAATAAAAGAATCTGGGGGGGGGGCATGAGTTGGTAGTGCAATAAATGAGGGAGAAATTTGTGCATGGCTAATGATAGTCATTCCCTCTTCATCTTTTCCTTTCTGTCTTCCTTCTCCTTAATTCTCTCTTCTTCCTTCTTCAACTCCCCTTCACAGAAAAAAAAAACCTTCTCTACCTCCTAAATCCCACACACTCACCACAAGATTCCATCACAAACCATCATAAAATCCTAATTTTTATCCTTTCAAAAGTCTTATGTGAGCAAATTCTTCATCTTGAAGGCTTGCAAGCTTAGGATCTCTCTCAAGCCAATATTGAGGTAATGAGCCAACTTTGATCTTGTTTTATTACACTCTTGCCTTAACAACCCCTAATCTTAATTAAAGTCTAAGTTTTGTGATGTTTTAAAATTTGAAGTGAGGTTTTGAGATGATATTGGGGTTGTGATAATTTGTAGGGTACCATAACCTAAACTAGGATAGATAGGAGTATTTTAGTGCTAAATATCCTTGTTTAGCCAATCAAGACTTCACTAAACCACCATAATGTTTTAATTAGTAGTGAAACTAGTATATAGTTAAAAGTTAGAGCTTTAAACTAAATCTGCTATCAAACCAGTGATCAAAGAATTCAATTGCGTTTAATGAGAACTTGTTATAGGACCCTGGGTGCACCCTCGAAACCGAGCCCATTTCCCCAAAACTTGGCCGCCAATTTAATGAGTTTTACCGCAATTTGCGGCCCCCTGGGGAATTAGGGAATAGGTTTTTGTCGGGGGCTCTCTAAGACTCTAATTAGACCTCTGGTATATGCAACTTTTTCCAATTTTGCGTATACAAAAATATAGGAGAATTTTACCCGACTTTTAGTGATATTTTAACGTACGATACGGATATCCCGACTGTCGTTTTAGTGATTTAGTTGGTTAACGGACCTTAGGGGTAGTACTAGGTGGTTACTGCACACGTATAGCACACTAAGTTCACACGTTTTAACTCGAGAGAGTTAGTTCGTTTGTGTTTGTATATATATGTGTCATATCGGAATTTTAGACCTCACGTGCTAAGGTTTTATTCGATGCTAGGATCGGTTGCGGGGACCTCGAATGCGGCAAGGAAAGGGAAGGAGGTGATCAGATTCGAGTAGCTCGATGTCACGACCCACCCCCAATACAGAGAGTATTGTCCGCTCTGGCCGTAGCCACACGGTTTTGTCCTTCGGGGCGAACTGGACCCGACCGGGGGCCACTTCCCAGGAGGTCACCCATCCCAGGACTTCCCTGGCCCGAGCACGCTTAACTACGGAGTTCTCAAACTCCTGTAGTGCCAGTTCACTTAAAAAGCGCCTCTGTATTGAAGAGTGGTATCATTCCATTTATAACACAGATTTGTCCTCTTTCGGAATGTATTCCGAAGATTCCCTATTGTTTTACAGTGGGTCCCCATGCTGATCTTGTATAAATGGGTATACTAGATAATACACGGGGTATTACATTCTCCCCCACTTAGAACAATGGTTCGTCCTCGAACCACAGACCTACTATTGGGGAACCAGCTCTGATACCAACTTTGTCACGACCCAAAATTTGGATGTGACCGGCACTTCGATTGTATGATATCTAAAGATGTCAACACAATCTGAGCAAGCCAAAAACTATGATCAAAACCTTTTTTGCGGAATTTAGAAAATTTTAGTTTTTAAGTAAAAGAATGAAGTAGCATGACGAATGATTTTTAAATAAGAGAAGTTTAAACAGCTGGTTTTGAAACTTCAACGTAACTTTGTCACGACCCAAAGTTTGGATGTGACCGGCACTTAGATTGTATGATATCTAAAGATGTCAACACAATCTGAGTAAGCCAAAAACCAAGATCAAAACCCTTTTTGCAGAATTTAGAAAATTTTAGTTTTTATGTAGAAGAATGAAGTAGCATGTCGAATGATTTTTAAATAAGAGAAGTTTAAACAGCTGGTTTTGAAACTTCGACAGTACTTTCTTTTTAATTATTAAATAAGCAGTTATAGGATGTGTGAATAGGTTGCATCCCTAGTTGGGAGCAACAATGCCAAACAGCGGAAATCAATATACAAAAATAATACGGCACGAAAAATGAAGAATCTCAAACATAAGTTAAAAAAAAAAATTTAACACCAATAAACGATCTCATCAGTCAAAATAAGATACATACTACCACATCTTGTTCTAAGTCAACTATACAGGGTCTGATGGAGTAATACTAGATCCAATATACAAAACCAAAATAGGAGGTTACTGCGTAGGTAACCCACCTAGCAAAAAGAACGATAAAAGCTGATAAGTGGATCCGCACTACTGCTACGCATCCACTCGACTCCTGCAAGGAACTATAGCACAACGACGGTGATTTGCCAACTCAGTGAATAAAACCAACATATATCGGTTGATAATGTAAGTATGCTGAACTAGAACTAAATTCAACAACAATGAATGCGATGCATAATAACAGGTGGAAGCATGAATATGTACTACTCAATGTATAAATCAAAACTGAAATCTCATCAATTATTTTCCAAATAAGGTTCATTTTTCCGTGTCCAACATCGACACAAATCTTCGGTATTTCATCAGGCATCGTTCACCGAATGATCCTGTCACTTAATAACACCGGTCGGTATCACCTAGATATCCGCCGTGTTCACAACTGTCTCCGGTATCGAGTATCTTCGTTAGGCTCCCCGTCTAAAGTGCGTCTATCCTGCCCCTCGGCCTCTACCGGGTACACCATGTATCCAACTATATATCCCCTCACTCAGTCTAGATAACGTATAAATCCGCAACCGTATAGGCCCCCCCCACTCGGGTCGGAATAAATCCAAATCATAAAAACGACATCTCATGGTGGACGTATCACATAATTCAGGAATAATTAATGAATCTACTCAATAGTATATAAAAACTCAAAACCATAAATCCTCAATAATCCAATGCATTTTATATCGAACTACTAACACTTGAATATGACGCATGATATCATTTATGCAAAGTAACTACCATTATTGATGCTTAAGTTATAATAGAAATCATATTTAACATAATAAATACTAAGTATGTAGGTGACATTTTAATATTGACGAGATGTAGTGTAACATGTAGATATGTGCATGTGCAGCATGACTCGTCGATAATTGTGCAGTGTTCTAACAATTATTAACATGACGATGTATATATATGAATGCATACGATCAACGTTATATGAAAAGGAACAAATTAAATGTAAACTTAACTACGGGTGTATCACGCTATCCATACAAAATCCCCCAGTAGATGTTTAGTCTACTCACCAGAATACGTCGAATCTATTCAGAAATTGTCAATCCCTTTTCCTTTCCTTGCGACCTCCGAAGTTCTCGTACTCAAATCTATCATCGACATTAAGTTGTATAAGAAACGGCTAAACTCCGATACGGCGAATACATTGGAATACAAGTTTTACGTATTAACTATACTACATACGACGATTGTAAACTATCACATACTTATACTAACTGGATTTTAACCAATCGCTGTTCATAACAGAAAACAGAAACGCGTTACGAAACATCCGTGTCTTGTTTTAGAATTTTAACCCTTTTTCAGATATTAGCTTCCAGATTTCATATACTGTTAAAATAACTTAAACAAACAATACCAAATATCTTAATACATATTCAGAGACCTACCCTAAAAACCACAACACCCAACTCCCTCAAAAATCCGGCGACATCGGATTTTTGGCTATTGTCGCCGGCCAAAATCTGAGCAAAAGGGTTCGTCTTCCTAGGGTTTATTCTAGGTCTAGTTTATAAGATGATGGCACTGTTTGGGTATGTTAACTATTATCTAAGCTACAACAGATCTTCACAGAGCCTATATTTTCCTAAAATGTCATATATCCGATATTCGATTTCTACATTTAAACTGTTACAGAACTAAAATTTCTACAGGGTTTAAAGATTATACCTACAGAAGATTGTTGAAAGGCTTCCTCAAAGATGCACAAGCTCTTAGCTCTTAGCTTGGTGGTGGTGAAAACCTTAGCACTTAGTCCTTCCTCTCCCTCTTTTCTTTTCTTTGTTGTTCTAGGATTTCTTAAATTTTCAATTTATCAAATTGGATTTCAACTGAACTATCAACTGAGTTCAAAAGAAGAGATAAGGGTAATAAATGATGAAGCTTAAGAGGAGGTGTCACAAGATGATGTGTGATGTATCCATGCAATTAGGAGGTGTAGCATGGAAGAATGGTAGGGTTTTCATGCAAGGAGGAGGTGTATGCATGAAGTGTCACCTAGATTGTGCTATACCATGAGTATAATTTTAGCTTAACCATGACCCTTCCCCCTTTGCACATAAACCCTCACAAATTCCAAATTTTCACAATTACTTAAAATTTTCACAAAACCCCTCATGATACTTATTATTATAAAAACAACTATTTTATTACGAATTCAACCTACTACTTATTAAAAGGTCTTTTATTACAATAATTTTTAATTTACATTTTTAATTAAAAAAAATTAATTAATTATCTAAAATATTTCAAATTGTTACAATATTCCCCCTTAAGAAAATTCGGTCCCCGAATTTAAATTAAATCCCCTTTTTAAAACATTTTCCTTAATCCAATCTGCTCAAATTCAAAACAATTTTCCAAGGTCCAATTTAAAACATACAATGTTCGTGCAATTATTGGAACTCCAAAGCCACATGAGCTAAAACGCATCATAACGCAACCGTGTGCGTGAAACATCAAAATATATAAAACTTACATAACTGTAATTCTAGCAGACACTATGAGAATTACTCCAGTTATGATGCAATTTTCCAAATACGAAAACCGTTGTGTATCCTAAGTACACGACCCATGCCATAATCGTAGTGCAACATCGGTGCACACGACCAAGCGAAAAATACATAAATCCAATCTACAACATATCCTATCAAGTGCAAAGCACGAAAACAAAATCAACCCTAATGGGTTTGCGTGCAAATCTCAAACCATACGTAACGGTGTGCATAAAAACAAACAGCGCAAAGTGCAACAGGCGTGCACGAAACGCTATCCACTGCATCTACTGTGCATGGAACAAAAGGGTACAAAATAGTATCAAGTGACTCAGGGTGCACAAAATCAAATCCAAGTATACCTAGGGTATATATATATATAAAATCTCTTAACCATGTGCATCTGATGTGCACGGAAATATCAGTGTAGTGTATCCGGTGTACATTACACTCCAATCGAGTGCAGTCACCTCGCACGAAAATCTCGACAAGTGCACCTGCTGTGCACAAAACATAAATCAAAATGAAATTATTGTACATGGAAATCTCATCAAGTGCACATGGTGTGTGTTGGAGATAGTGCCCTCAGAGTCAATTATTGGATCACAGGCACGTGATTGCAATGATTGGGGGAGGACCTGTCCCAGTAGGACAGTCTTACTCGAGATGATAGTATGCTATCTGGTTTACCTTTATCATCGTGTACTGTTTTAGGTGACCTGACACGTCGCTATTACACGTTGATAGAGCCCCTAGGATTCTATGCTTGACCACCAGCAGTATGAGGGCGATCATATAAGTGGGAGCTGGGAGTCTATAAGCATATCCTTAAATGGTCCCTAGTCGTGTGAGTTTCGAGACAGGGAATCGATACTCCATAGTAGACTAGTGTATACAGTCGAGACCCCGACGAGGGGCGGTGGCCGGTCTCACAAGCCACTGGTGTCAGTTGGATCACCTAAGATGTATACAGGTGCTCATTGGGTTATGAGTACACCGGACAGGACTCGCCGGGAACATGCCAGTTGGTCATATACCAGACGTCAGATGGCAGTTCCCTGGTGACATGTGTGCAGGTTAGTTCATCGACCTGGGGATCGTCATTTGTCTCGTGTGAGTTCCCACTGTACTTTGATTACTACCCTACCACGGCTCAAAGGAGTCATGCTAACAGGTTTTAGTTGGGTACAGTCCCGAGCCACATGGAGGCAGTGAGCGTATCTTCAGGGGTTCGTCTCTCCCGGTATTGGGGGTGAGGTCGTGCTGTGTCTAGGAGAGCCATTGCACGAAGCCCTCGGCCGAGGCAAGGAGATTTACTGGTAGGTATTCCAGTAGTATCTCAGGGTGTTCTGGGCTACACTCCGACACGACTTGTACCGCTTTTGGGGGTCTGACTTTTACCAACCCCCTAGGCCCGCAATGCGATGCTCATAGACGAACGGACCGGACTGCACGGATATTGTCACTGACAGGCTCAGTGGGGCGTCAGGATGAGTTCGCTCATCGACGTCCCTTTTGGTCAATAGCTGGTGGCCCGTCACGTATTGGCTTATACCTCTGACGTGCTGGTGGTTAAATCCACAGCCATAGTATTGACGAGTCTTTAGAGTCCCCCACATTCAGTTACTCAGCTTTCGGGCGAAAGATTGTAGAGGCCGTATGGAGATATGGCAGGGTCCGATCAGATACGTGCGGTATTGCACGGATCAGGATCTGACAGTTTGTACTATAGGCCGTATGGTTATATGGCAGGGTTCGATCAGATACGTGCGGTATTGCACGGATCAGGATCGAACAGATATTGCTAGCCGGTTTTGGTATAAGCCGGATCCTAGTATAGTACAGTGAAGACTTTGTCTCATTGCATTTGTATTTCGGTCGAAATACAGATGCGGGTGTGTATGCACAGTATCGGGGTTTTCCTGTAATTTATTACGGGACCAGTTTTATGGAGTTGCCAGTTTGCTTTCCGTTTCGGCCGATTTCCATTGTTCCGTTCATTGGCCGAAGATTGGTGGAGGAGGGTTTATTTGCATTGTTGCAAATAGGCATTAGTGGAGGGGGTTCTTTGCATCTTGTTGCATCATGATGGCTTTCATGATGTGCACCATCATTGACTTGTTTTGACTCCATCATGGCTTGACTTTTAAAGTCATGATTGTTGATGATGTTGAGGGGTATGGTTGTTGAGTGAGGTTTTTTCTTTTTGATCACTTCACACTCTCCCTTGGATGATGGTTCCACCCACCCCTTGACTTCACTTTTTTCTCTCTCCAATCACTCATGAAGGGGGGGGGGGCGGCCATTCCTTGGATGAGGAATGGGATTCATTTCCTTTTGTGGGTGGAAAATTGTTACTCTCATTTTTTTTGTATGCTACATTTTTCCCACCTCTCTCCAAGCTCTCTTTTCTTCCACCAAATGGCAAAGCTCCAAAACCCATATGAGACTTGAGTACTACATATTCTACAGTGAATCTTGGGCACATCGAGTAGCCGGCTTCGTGCCCGAGTTGCCTCTGCATTGAGGTGGGAGCCCGTAAAAGAAGTAGGCGATGTGGTGCACTTCCGGCGACAAGGAGGAGACGGGACATTCCGCAGGAGATCGGGACGACGACGAGAAGACCGGAGGACTCGGATCTGTCAGTATACTTCTCTTCCCTATCTTGTAGTTAGCTTAGACAAGTTAATGGTTACGATCCGGATGTTTAGTGCGCGGGGGTGCCGGTTTGCTAAGTCCGCAAAAATTAAAGTTTTTCACCGCTTCCGCATTCCGGCGTCGGATTGACGGCCGGGGCGCCGCCGTGCACTTACAGTGGTATCAAAGCCTCGCCATTAACTTAGTCTAGCTTGGTTTAATGTGTTCGCATTTCCGATCGATCAAAAAAAGTTCCAAAACTGCATTTTACCTTCGCATCAGTTTCTGTTGAAAATTTTTGGTCTCGAAAATTTTTTCAGGTGGTCTTAGAATGATGTGCAGGGAGTTCTAAGAACTCTGGGAAAATTCGACTCACTGATCCCTCTTCCAGAGCGCGGAACCGCGGCCTCACCCTTCTATTGGGCCGCGGATCCGCCGCAGTCTAGAGAGGTCAATGGGCCAAAGTTTTCCAGTGGGCTTCTGGGATTAAATTGGGGGTTTTGGAATATTAAAATTGGGCCAATTATTTCTGTGAGTGCTGCAGTATTGGTTTGGGGCCCACTTGTTATTTTTTGGTCAATCGGAAAATTATAAACACATTTTTCACAGTATTTACATTATATCTGCGACCGTGAATGTCACTCGATCGGTAAATCCGGTCTAACTGCTATAGCCCGGTTAGACGGATTTATGAACGTGACTTTCACGTTGATGTTCTGTTTTTGCTGTGATGTTGCGGATCGGTCGTGGGGGATAGCCTGGATGCAATGCTAGTACAGTTGTGGATGTATTATGTACATTTGATATTGCGGGGCGAGCGTCCGACATGTGGACTGCCGTCACTGCCAGTTTGTATTATTATTTTGGGGCACGGCCAGGTTGCGGTCGTTGTACCCGGTGTATGTATATTTTACTTTCTGTACTAGGATTACCCCGCGGAGGGGTGCACGGATAGCCGGGTTCTAGGGGGCAACAAGCCCGCATCTCATGGCATTGAGACGGAGGGGGCTTCACTCTAGGATTGGCGGGCTATTCGCCGCACTCGTAGGGGGTACAGGTTGACCCAGGAGGGGTGCCCAAGTTGCCGGATTCCGTGAAATGCTGGGTGGTCCATTCACGGTGCTGAAGGGGGCTGCCTCGCTTCAGGTTTTGGCGGGTAACTTGCCGCGCCCGTAGGGGTCTAGGATTTCATTGCGCAGGCTATCCACACGACCAGGGGAACGTCGGGTTTCAGAAGTGGCTCTGTGAAACCCAGGGATCCCAGATATCTGTATTGTTTCTGTGATGCTGTTCATTCTCTGTGGTGTTGCATTTCTTTTCACGCCTTGAGCGAAATATAATATATTGGTATATATATTAGTAGATGTTGTATATGTTTTACATCCGCGCTAGTCCAGTCCCCGCTCTGTCGTTAGTAAGCTAACCTAACGGGTAATGACGGGACCCAGTGGCGAATGCGGATGGCATATACGTACATCAGTATATTTTCGTTCTTTTTGGTGTGATCAATTGATGGGACTGCATTGATTCGGATCAATGCAAGTTAAAAACAAACCTAATCTGATGTTGTTGGAACACTTTTTCAAAAAGCTGTTATTGCAAGGACGTTTACTTTTTTTTTGCATCGTGATATTCAGTTGGAATATCCCGCTCCTCAGTCGACGAGGCAAGGGCCGAGATCCCTTCACCGGGAGTGACCCCTTGGACAAAAAGTTTGCGTCAGGGCATTAACTTCACTATAGCCGATTACTTTTGCTTTGCATCGCGGTATTCAGTTGGAATATCCTGCACCCCATTCTACGGGGAAAGAGCCGAGATCCCCTCACCGGGAGTGACCTCTTTAGCAACGGTTTTCGTCACTATATTTTAAAAGCTATCCGTTCCTTCGACGATATCAAGTTCTTTACGTTAAAGGTTTTCGCCAGAAACCATTCGTAGCCCTCCGTCGTTTCATATGGGTAGTCAATAGTATTCAAGCTGTGTTTGTTGGCCAAAGTCAAGGCACAGTGTTTGGTAGCTGTTGGTTATTCATATGCAGCATAGATAGATGCGTTGGTTTGGGACAGTCGTATAGCCTTGTTGGCCAAAGTCAAGGGCTTGTGCGGGTGGATTCGAATCAACCTGGAGAATGACGGGTAGAACTTGACATGTGACTTATGATTTGTTGGCCAAAGTCAAGGTCATAAGAGCATGGGGCAGAAATCACATCGGGAGTTTCAAAAGAACTGAAACCTGCCAGATATGCGCATACCTTCTGGAGTGTGATGCCGTGAGCGGATTCCGTCACGTTATCATGCGATGATAGTTGGATCCCGATTCCCACTGATGAGTTAGTTTACTCCTCGGGTAACCCCGACTAATTCTTCTTTCAGGTTTGGAGGAGAATTTGAGGTACAGTGGGAGGATTCCAGATTAGATAAATTGGTAACCATTCTGATCTAGGTTAGAGTGCACGCTAAGTGTTTCTTTTCTCTCTCTCTTTGCAGCGACCATTGACCCGACCCTATGACTATGACTTAGTGACCAAGATTAACCGAACCTTCTTAAACACTGGCTTTTGGATTGTCAGAGTTGCGAACCTCATTGCCACTCCTACTTTTACCCATTTCTCCAGGATACCCCGTATTACTATGAACGTCCACTTCCATTAGACAAAACCATCGTATGGTTAGATACGAACTCGAAGGAATTCATTCGAGGATGGTTTCAGGTTCTGGAGAAAACGGATAGGATTATTCAGTTGTCTTTTCCTTTTACCCTCTCTCAGGTTACGAGTACTCCTTGGTTTAGGGGTAGTACACCTATTACGCAAATTGGATTGTCTTCTTCCAAACCTTAGGCTGGTGCCGACCAGTAGGGAATGAAGAAAACCAATCAGCATAACGATGGTGTGCAGAAGGTATTAAGTTAAGACAAAGCAAGGGATTAGTAAGAGGGCAAAGTAAATTGCAACAGATATTCATGACCAAACCAGGTATTTCTTCGCCAATCCTAAAATCACCTTTGAATTTCTCCAGGACACTCCGTATCAGTACGAAGATCCACAGTTTATTGGATACTCCATCGTATGGTTATATACGAACTCGAAAGGAACTTGTTCCAGTTCGGGGATGGATTCTGGTCCAGGAGAAATAGGAATAAGGTTTATTCGGTTGTATTTTATCTTCACCCTCTCTCTCATTGCGAGTGTTCCTAGGATTGGGACAGTACACCCATTATGCTTATTGGATAGTCTTCTTCCAAACCATAGGCTAGTGCCGAACGGTAGGGAAGGAAGAAAACCATTTGGCCTAAAGGGGTGTGCAAAAGGTAAAGACTAAAGACAAATGAAGGGATTTGGAGAGGTGGCAAAGAATTACACGGTTACAGTTGTGAATCTGGATACTGGAAGAGGCATTACTAGGAATACCAGGATACCCTATCGAAACATTTCGATGTTTCAGTTTCACTGTGTAATGTTAAAAGAAAACTGATTTCCCGATTAGATACTTACTCCAGGGTATGTATTTACCAGGTATGATTCTCACATCTGTATGGTTTTACAGATGATGAGTGGGAGTAAGTTATTGGGAATTGGGTGATCATCCTCATTATATCGGGATTCGTTGTAATCGGTGATATTTGAGGAGATCACCTGGGCTGTTTGCCGGTCGGCAAATATTTGGTTTTGAATATCCGCTGTTATGCACCAATTTCAAATTGATATATCTGTACGTCTATTTTCATAGAGTGAGATATACCTTTCTGAAATTATGTCTACGACATTTACCTATATCAGTGGATGGTTAGGTAAGGAGCATTAAACAGCGGTGTAATTCTTCTTAACCATAAGTACAGTTTTCAACCTACGACACACAGTGAATGAGTTTTCAGACTCAAGGGACTTATACAGAGTATTGTATGTTGTCCAGGGTCCATCAGGACAGAGGGGTTGGTCCTCGTACTATATTCGATTTACTTATGACTTCTCTAGTTTTAGACAGGTGTTTCGTGGAAACACATGGTCCGAATTTTGAGAAGTTATATGTATTTGAATAGAGTAGAGAACCAGGTGTAGCAAGTATCGGGATTCTTCAAAGCAATCGAAGATGTAGACACTTGTGCATGGTATTCAGTTGATAGTAATGATAAGAGATTTTGCTTCTCTTTCAGGTTACCCATAATTGGAAGCATTCCTAAGTTGAGTAACGCTGATCGGCCTCCTTCCATTTTAGTTGACATGCACTGGGGACAGCTGCATGATTTGAATCTGGTTCAATTAAATCAGTGCCTCTGGTTCTATATTGGATATAGTACAGTTCATATCTTAACATTGTTAAGGTACGGGGAGTTGTCCGGTTTATGCTTAAAACCAGACATTGGACAACTCAAGGCACGTTTCTGTAATGGCTGTTTGTGGGTTGACCCAGGCTGTGACGAGGGTTGACATTCTACCATCTGGATGAACAATAGCGATATTGTTCTATACTCGCCACAG
Organism: Agapanthus africanus; assembly: GCA_030015575.1. Taxonomy (NCBI): domain Eukaryota; kingdom Viridiplantae; phylum Streptophyta; class Magnoliopsida; order Asparagales; family Amaryllidaceae; genus Agapanthus; species Agapanthus africanus. The sequence continues at coordinate 243,645,233 of JASDDO010000031.1, forward strand.
TTTTATTAAAAATGGATTTTTTCAGAAAACAGTAGTGGGAGTATGGTAGAACTGGAAGTGATTCCAGAACCACAAACGATTACAAAAGATTTGATAAGGAACCTAAAGATTCAATCTGGATTGACATTCCATTGGCCACTCCGCAGATAAGGTGGGTAACTTCAGGCACCCGAGAGGTACTACGGTAGCCTCAAGGACGGTGACAGGGAAGTTCTTGTTTACCCACAATTACCATTGTTGTTGTTCCAGGCTGCGAGACCCGGCGGGAGGATGAGTATAGCGTCGTTCTAAACTAGCTTTAGAAGTGTACGTCTATATGACTCTGCCAGAGGGTTGTCGTAGTCAGTGGGAGCAGCGGAAGCATTGGTGGACAAGTAGCTTATGTCTATTTATAGACTAAAGCAGATGTAGCGGAGATAGATCATCTATTTCTGACGTGACAGTCATAGGTTTGACTTCATCAGAATAGGGGATGGATCTGTTGAGAAGGTAGTAGGGTGTGATATCCTGGTATTTGGATGACATACACAGAGTAGGAAAAGAAACTCCTATACTACAGTCGGTTATACTTTGGTCGTCACACAGTGGTTTCTCCACAACGGAAATGGATTTTATATCAGACATACTGGTTACTAGATCTATTGTTTTAGATCTAGATTTGGGTGGTTTCCCAATCAGGGTACTTGACAGCATTCTAAGAGTATTTAGAATGGACGACTCCTGGCACGGTAGTGTACCTGCAGGTAATGGAGTCACCCTCTCTAAAGGTGTCTTACAGACTAAAGGGGAGAGGGACGTGCATGATTGGCAGATCACTTGCTCAGGCAATTGAGTCAATCATGAGATGTCAAGTACCACACTAGATGTTGTTCTTGCAGTAGATGCAATAAGTTGATAATGATCCAATCCTGGAGAAACAGTCGGAAGCAGTTTTAGAACATAAGTGGATGTTCTAGGGATATGATAACGACAGCCTCATTCAGGAGACAGTTATCATTCCAGGCTTCCAAGGTGACCTGGACGACAAGGAGGTTTTCAGAGTTATAGTTATCCCTCTGACGAGGGGCAGTATTTTGGACAGGTGGTCCAAGGCAATACTGAGGGAGGCATGGCGCAGGATACTGATTAAGTTCAGTTGACGATACAGTCTAAGAAGTTTGGATTTGGAGTTCATTTATGAGCTATGTCCTATCAGACATCCAGACACATTCTAAGACAGGTATTGCTCATTTCGGGAGATGGGTTTCTCCGCGAACTTGAGATATAGAGAGACATAGAAAGAGACATCAAGGCGGATCCACTCACTGAGGCTATTCCTCGAACGCAATAGTTTCGCAAACGAGCTTTGTGAGACTGACTAGTAGAGGAGTTGGGTGTTCAGTATCACACGGGCTGTGAGTATGCGACATCGCAATAATTAGCCTTGAGTGCAAGTGGGAGATTGTTGGAGATAGTGCCCTCAGAGTCAATTATTGGATCACAGGCACGTGATTGCAATGATTGGGGGAGGACCTGTCCCAGTAGGACAGTCTTACTCGAGATGATAGTATGCTATCTGGTTTACCTTTATCATCGTGTACTGTTTTAGGTGACCTGACACGTCGCTATTACACGTTGATAGAGCCCCTAGGATTCTATGCTTGACCACCAGCAGTATGAGGGCGATCATATAAGTGGGAGCTGGGAGTCTATAAGCATATCCTTAAATGGTCCCTAGTCGTGTGAGTTTCGAGACAGGGCATCGATACTCCATAGTAGACTAGTGTATACAGTCGAGACCCCGACGAGGGGCGGTGGCCGGTCTCACAAGCCACTGGTGTCAGTTGGATCACCTAAGATGTATACAGGTGCTCATTGGGTTATGAGTACACCGGACAGGACTCGTCGGGAACATGCCAGTTGGTCATATACCAGACGTCAGATGGCAGTTCCCTGGTGACATGTGTGCAGGTTAGTTCATCGACCTGGGGATCGTCATTTGTCTCGTGTGAGTTCCCACTGTACTTTGATTACTACCCTACCACGGCTCAAAGGAGTCGTGCAAACAGGTTTTAGTTGGGTACAGTCCCGAGCCACATGGAGGCAGTGAGCGTATCTTCAGGGGTTCGTCTCTCCCGGTATTGGGGGTGAGGTCGTGCTGTGTCTAGGAGAGCCATTACACGAAGCCCTCGGCCGAGGCAAGGAGATTTACTGGTAGGTATTCCAGTAGTATCTCAGGGTGTTCTGGGCTACACTCCGACACGACTTGTACCGCTTTTGGGGGTCCGACTTTTACCAACCCCCTAGGCCCGCCATGCGATGCTCATAGACGAACGGACCGGACTGCACGGATATTGTCACTGACAGGCTCAGTGGGGCGTCAGGATGAGTTCGCTCATCGACGTCCCTTTTGGTCAATAGCTGGTGGCCCGTCACGTATTGGCTTATACCTCTGACGTGCTGGTGGTTAAATCCACAGCCATAGTATTGACGAGTCTTTAGAGTCCCCCACATTCAGTTACTCAGCTTTCGGGCGAAAGATTATAGAGGCCGTATGGAGATATGGCAGGGTCCGATCAGATACGTGCGGTATTGCATGGATCAGGATCTGACAGTTTGTACTATAGGCCGTATGGTTATATGGCAGGGTTCGATCAGATACGTGCGGTATTGCACGGATCAGGATCGAACAGATATTGCTAGCCGGTTTTGGTATAAGCCGGATCCTAGTATAGTACAGTGAAGACTTTGTCTCATTGCATTTGTATTTCGGTCGAAATACAGATGCGGGTGTGTATGCACAGTATCGGGGTTTTCCTGTAATTTATTACGGGACCAGTTTTATGGAGTTGCCAGTTTGCTTTCCGTTTCGGCCGATTTCCATTGTTCCGTTCATTGGCCGAAGATTGGTGGAGGAGGGTTTATTTGCATTGTTGCAAATAGGCATTAGTGGAGGGGGTTCTTTGCATCTTGTTGCATCATGATGGCTTTCATGATGTGCACCATCATTGACTTGTTTTGACTCCATCATGGCTTGACTTTTAAAGTCATGATTGTTGATGATGTTGAGGGGTATGGTTGTTGAGTGAGGTTTTTTCTTTTTGATCACTTCACACTCTCCCTTGGATGATGGTTCCACCCACCCCTTGACTTCACTTTTTTCTCTCTCCAATCACACATGAAGGGGGGGGGGCGGCCATTCCTTGGATGAGGAATGGGATTCATTTCCTTTTGTGGGTGGAAAATTGTTACTCTCATTTTTTTTGTATGCTACATTTTTCCCACCTCTCTCCAAGCTCTCTTTTCTTCCACCAAATGGCAAAGCTCCAAAACCCCATATGAGACTTGAGTACTACATATTCTACAGTGAATCTAGGGCACGTCGAGTAGCCGGCTTCGTGCCCGAGTTGCCTGGGCATTGAGGTGGGAGCCCGTAAAAGAAGTAGGCGATGTGGTGCACTTCCGGCGACAAGGAGGAGACGAGACATTCCGCAGGAGATCGGGACGACGACGAGAAGACCGGAGGACTCGGATCTGTCAGTATACTTCTCTTCCCTATCTTGTAGTTAGCTTAGACTAGTTAATGGTTACGATCCGGATGTTTAGTGCGCGGGGGTGCCGGTTTGCTAAGTCCGCAAAAATTAAAGTTTTTCACCGCTTCCGCATTCCGGCGTCGGATTGACGGCCGGGGCGCCGCCGTGCACTTACAGTGTGCACAAAACATAAATTGACCCTCAAATCCTCAAAATATATATATCAAAATAACGGACGTTGAGTTCCAACGTTGAAAATGGAATGTTTTAGATCATAAAAACGCAAATCGAACTCAAAGGACATCGAAGCCTATCTTCTTCAATGTCGGAAGGTGTTTATACCACCGGAATTGGCATAGAAAGGATTACTACTTGCCGTCTTCCACGTTCTAACGTTCTCTATCTCTAAATTCTGGTTCTTCTTGCGGATCTCTAATACCATTGCTTCTTTATGCGATCGTCCGGTGAGGAGAAACAACACCATTTGTCTTATTGCTGATACATCACATCACATCTTCTTGACCAGTAGTCCAGTCTCTTGTAATGCAACATGTTGATAACGGAATCTCTATCCTCTGCTTGTGTGCTAACAACTGATACTGGGTCCAATCTTACTTATTATCAACTTCTAGAAAGAACCCCTTCAAGTCTCCTGCTGATCTCAGCTATCCAGCCTACCCGGAACCAGTACTCATTACTGAATCCACTTTCTCTTTAGCAACCACTGTCATCTTTTTTTCTCCTGAAAGTGTGGTCGTATTCGCTTCTGCATTTGCATTGAATCTTCAACATCGGTGGTGAAGAACAACTGGCCACTAAAACTTTGCACCAATCTCCTATCTCATAAATCTCCAATATCTACCACTTAAGGAGCGTATCACGATAATCATGCGAGTTACAAGTCATACTCGATTATGACCAAGCTCGGAGTCTTTACATAACTCAAAAACACAAATCCGGCATCTCTGGTACTCTGTGGAAGAATCTGGCTAAACTCACCTTCGAGAACTCGTCTCAATTCGTCGAAGGAAAACTTACTGCACGTTCTCTTTCTCGAGCGCTTACATCTGGTCTAAGCAAGATCCATCAGAAGAAACTATTCAATTTCATTGATCTCGTATCGGAGCGCCACAACGGATTAAAAGTCCTAACCATCCCATATATGAACGGCTACTAATCCTGTTGATCCATCTGTACTTGTAACTATTGTGAACTCTGGAAGCAGCACCTTGATAACCTCAGCAATGATTGGTATCGCTGTATGAACAGTACACAACACCACGATCTTCGGAAAGTGGAAAACATCACGCCTCAAGTCCGGCTGATCTCTAGCAATGATCCTACCACCTGGTGCGGATCCTGAAGAAACTCGCTTCAATATTGGAACTCGATCAAATATAAATAAACGACGTGTCTCTATATCATCAGAATGTCATCCTGGTCAGTCCTTGTCCCAAGCAAGTCTGCTCTGACCGTACCTTTAACTGCAGCCCTCTCGGCTCCCATAAACATGGTGACCGAAACAATCAACATACACTGACGAGTATAGATCAACAGAATGAATAGAAGGAAGATCTCAAGATATAAATCCTAAGCTAACTTAGGTGGAGTATCATATCGTAAATATGCCGCGGAATATATGTACGGTACGTCACTCTACTTAGTACCCACTCCATCAACAAAGGTCATCCTATATAACGAAAGTTCGGGTATAAGACCCCTTAGGTCAAGTCTAAGTCCTATAAGGTAAAGTCTAGGTAACAAAAGTGTATGCCCAGACTCCATATAGTCAAACCTAGACTCGAACAAAGGTTAAACCAAATGCTCTGATACCATTCTGTCACGACCCACCCCTAATACAGAGAGTATTGTCCGCTCTGGATGTAGCCGCACGGTTTTGTCCTTCAGGGCGAACTGGACCCGACCAGGGGCCACTTCCTAGGAGGTCACCCATCCCAGGACTTCCCTGGCCCGAGCACGCTTAACTACGGATTTCTCAAACTCCTATAGTGCCAGTTCACTTAAAAGGCACATCTGTATTGAAGAGCGGTATCATTCCATTTATAGCACAGATTTGTCCTCTTTCGGAATGTATTCCGATGATTCCCCATTGTTTTACAGTGGGTCCCCTTGCTGATATGGTATAAATGGGTATACCAGATAATACATGGGGTATTACACTCGAGGCCGTTCCAATGAGTAGATTTAATATCTACGGGGGAATCGTCTGGATGGCATTAAGCACCCGATATCTAGATTCAAGCTATAAAATCTTATATATATAGACACACACACACACACATTCATATATTGCATAAGCATTATAATATGCATCCTATTACTTGCTACGCATTGATACATCCTCGTTAGGACACTTGTATTATTACCAATAGTTCATGCCGCACGTGCACAAACTCATATGTATTGTAACGTTTCTGAAACCGTTATGCAAATTTTTCCGTTTTAGGGTAAAATAGCCGATGTTTTCCGTAAAAATCCGGAAGTGAACATTTTTCAGTATAAACTTGACTACACCTAGTTTAGCTAGAATGGTACTAGTTTGCGGGTTTTAGTGGTCATTTGAATATTTTGGTTCACTTTGATTTTTTTTCCCTAATTAAAATATTATTTTAAGTTGTTAATTATGCACTTAATTAGTGGTAATTACAATTTTGGTTTGGATTAATTACTTCTAATGTGAATCTATGCTAATCTAATCACTAGATTTTTAGTTAATTCATCCATAGAAATATCTAGATATTTGTAATTTAAATGGAATTTTAAAAGAAAAGAAAAGGTGAAAAAAGACTTTAATGCATTAATTAGCATTTATTGCTATTTGTAGCTAGAAATTTCCATTTTCTTTTTCACAAAACCCCCTCATTGTTGCCATGGCCGAACTCTTTTCCCTTGCTCCCTTGCTCATTTTCATTTTCTTCTTGCTCAAATAAATGATCAAAAATCATGAAATATTCACACAAACTGAAATACAAATCCATACTCCTTAGTCTTTAGCCTAAACTAGTTTAGTTCTTCATTAAAGTTAGCATTTTGGGAGGCTATTTTGGAAATCAATTTGCAAGTTTGATAGCATGTTTGTGAGGTATAAATCCTAACCCTAATCCTTTATTGTTGCTTAATTCTTTAAGCTATCTATTTAAATGTTTAATATAGCTTCAATTTCATGTTTTGAATTTTCATGATAAGCTTTATGAATTTCAAGTTAGGGTTTTGATGTGTTTAAGTGGTTAATCTTGAAGTGTAGACTTGGTTAACCTAATCATTTTGTGAGAATGATATTTGTTAAATTCCTAATTTGTCTAATTGAGATAATTAGCAAACTAGGTTTTACTAAAACATGTTTTGGATGAGATTAAAATGGTAGTAAAGGTTTGGATGACTTAATTAAGCCGCTTTGTGATGATTGTGATCACTAGATTGTTTAAAACATCTAGCTTTGTGTTAAAATGATATAAACTGCTTACTAGGTTTTTGGTAAAAATTAGACGTGGGTTTTAATGGACATGGTGATGATGTATATATTTTTTTATCTACGATAATTATTATGTTGTGAATGAGTATTGGTGCGATTGGATATTTGGCGTGGCAGTTTTCATGTATAGCGACCCTAGTGAGGGTTTTGGCTATGTTTATCGGTATTTGGATTTCTTGGTTTTGCGACTGGATATTGTATTTGGGTGTTGGACGTTTTTACGTCAACGATGAAGGTTGTTTAGTTGTTTTGCATGCATAGGCTATAGGTTCTAACCTATGAGCGCACTGCGTGCCGTATTTGGATTTCGAAATTTGATGTTAATAGCATTGCGATTTCATATTGATTGTAGGTACCTTCGCGTGGATTTCGAGATGACGAAGCGCATCGACTACGGATAAGAGAGGAGTTTAGCATGTGAGTAGATTTATATCTACGGGGGAAGTCGGGTGGATGGCATATAGCACCCCCGCAACCATTGATATGGAATATCGTTTGATTATGTTATCCTAATAAATGATATGCGACGGGCATGATTGTAGGATTTACAAACGATAATATGATAGAAGTTGATGCTGATGGACATATTGACATATGAGAATATGGAATGATAAGTGAATCATGATGGCTACAAATTGAAAGAGAACAAGTGTGACGTTTATATAATGTGATGCGGGATATTAATGTGATGAACGAGTATACGATGTGATATGATGACTTAGTGTGATATGTCATTTTATGGATTCGAGTCGATATGAGATTGTTGATACCTTTGTAGGTCCCCTGATACGAGATGGACATGGATGTGACCTGAGAGATAGGTATATTTATATGGATAATGTTTTTCATTTTGAGTGATATGCCGTACGAGACTTAGATCCGTACCCCGATGTTGTATAGGTTGATAGAGTCACTATTTGTTTAATGCCGCCGTACATGGATTACCGTACGCGACGCGTTTTACCTATTGATTTATCCATACCCTTGTTTAGAGGATTCCGTACGATGGTTTGTACCGTACGTGATGTTGTGAGGCTGGATGTCGTTTGATGGATTCACCGACTCGAATATATTGTAGACACGTATACCTTATAGCATTTAGTTGTACTTTATGCTACGTTCATGTTATTCTCATTACATTACATATACCTGTGCTAGTACACCTACACCATTATCGATGATGCGTATGTTGCACATACACAGATTGCCGGCTCACACACTTCATCATCGATAATTGCTATGTCACTACACAGTAGAATTTCTACATCATGCTATGATATATTTGCTATGTTCATATCACTGTTCCACGTTGCATGAGATATACGAACATGCTTACATCCTGTTATATGTTGCATACCTTGCTACAGCTACATGCACATCATGCATACATATTAACATGTACACCTACATATCTTTCTATAGCTGCATATACCCCTAAGTGGTATTGTTATGACATATGATATTGAGACGTTGCTTATTGTGCTATTGTGCTTATGAGATGCATCATACATACCTTCTTACATGTAGATACACTTATCTTGCTATAGTTACATGTACACTTTATATGATGATGCACTTGATTTCGGAGAATTTGGGAACCGCATGATATATTTTAAACTGGATTCATTTAAAAGAGCGGTTTTCCCTTAATATGCTCATATTGCTGTTTTATGTTGCATATATCAGTTTTCATGGATTTTCGCATTGAGATATAGATTTCATATGATTTATGGATGTGAGAACCGTGGGGGTGTTTTCAAGAAATTTATGTATTGTTTGAAAACCCGGATTCTCTTGATATGATATTTCAGTGCGTCTACCATATGATTTCTCGGTTCTGAGATTGGCATGCGACACCCGATTCGAGGAGGAGGAGGAACCATCTGTAGGTACATGGTGGACCCGGTATGGTACCCCGGGGCAAGAGATGATTTCGTGGTGTAGACGATGAGCCTGGCAGAGGGACCACTACCTACCGGTGACAGTATTTGGACTCAGCGGATATCTGGGGGATACCGACCGGAGTCATGTTCAGACATGCTACGTAGATTGCGGGTGTCGATGTAGACACTCAGGTTCCATGAGATGTACTGACATCAGGGCCAGTCAAGGTGACGACGCCTGACAGATGAGGATTTACGTGTCGATACTAGACACGGGTTTCATGATGTTTCGAGTGTCGATGTGGACACTCCGGTTCCATGATTTTGTTGTGTCGTGAAGGACACACGTTGATTTATATCCTCATTTTTACCTGTATATGATTTTATGATATTTACATGCAGGAGTTGTTGTGTCAATAGTTGACACGTGGACGAGATCCACTGCATACATGCATTGATTATATTGTTGGATGACATCCACTTGCTGATAGGCATTTATTTTGTGTTGGCACATATGCAGATACGGTCACCCTAGATATCATAGTATTACCTTTATGATATAGTTGACCCAGGAATCGTTGTTTATTTCGATTTCTACCTGATGATGTTTTCTACTCACGAGTTGGCAACTCACCCCCGTTGTGCCTCAGTTCTTGCAAGTTGTCCGCTTGGATCAGTAGCGGCATCGTTGGCACATATTTGTTTTTCGGGTGATTTGCTTGGTAGGTGGTACATGTTGGATCGTGCCCCTCTTGTATTCATTATTCATAATGTATCTAGTCACTCCATCAAATCAGAAACTAGTAATTGTATATGTTGCAGACTTAGAAGACTTATAGTTGCGAGACTTGAGCGATGGGTTTTATGTTCGCTTTTGGGGTTGATGTCTTGCTTTACTTTATTTCCTCATGTGGATCTTCACCGTTGGGCGTCGTATACTTGTTATTTATACTTGTGGTGGTTGTTTCTGCCGTTGGGCGTGTTTTGCTCCCGTTTGGGGATGCTCTCTTTATATTCTGTGTTGTACCCGTTTTCGGGTTTAGTTTTCACAAAGGAGGTGCTGCCTAAATTTTCAAAAGACAAAACATGATTTATTGTATCTTTATTTTCTAAAAAGGTTTAGATTTCTGGGTTTCAGCTTACTTGAATTACGTTACGTCTGTAGACGTCGCGTGATTTAAGTGCTGGTCGCGAGCTAATATTTTGGGTCGTGACATGTATTTACACACCATTGGTAATTGCAATACCACGTACACTGTTGGAGTTCCTTAGCACGACTACTAGGTTTTAAAGATGCATCGAGTATACAATTTTAAAATTTTAGTGTGCTAATCAACTCAAACCTAGAATTGAACTAGAGAATTAGGGTTTAAAAGCAAGTAATCAAACATTACTCTAAGTGAAGAAGGAATACAACCTTTGTAGACCGGTCCTTCACTTCTAAAGCTCCGTGTAGTAGTCCCTTCACTCTAAGTAGTGGTGTCCCGGACTCTCCTTAGGCACCACTAGGCGATAAGAACGAGCTTTCTCAAAAGACTTCGAGGCCGAAGATAATCTACGTCGAGGAGACTCTAACTCAAGCTAGCTCTTCACTAATTGATGAATTAGTGAAGCAAACAACATATACTAAATGGCTAGTTTGGTATAGATTGATGAAGTCGGAATTTTGCTCACTTTAGAATATTTTTTTTCTTTTTCTTTCTTCACCTCAAGAAAACCAAGAGAGGAAAATGAGATGAAGAAGATGAACTTGTGATCAACCATGGGTGAAAGAATATCTCATATCCTTTTGTAGAGAGTTAACCATGGCTAAAGATAATGGTTAGGTTAATAAATATCTAGGATAAAAACAAAATTAGTGGAATTAGGTCAAAACTTCTACAAGCTTCTCAAGCCTTCATTACCATGCTAATTTCTACCTAATTTTGGTTTTCCCTAAATAAATAATTCCAACATTATCTTTAATATGGTATGAGTCTCATACACCCAAGTTGTATGTATCATCTAGCATGACACATAAATAAAATAAATACATTTATATATATCACATATATTTTAAATGTACTTGTAGAAAAGATATTCTTAAGTGAGCTTATATTAGTTAATATATATTAATATATCAAATATATAATTATATATTAAATTATTAAATCAACACTTGATTTAATAATCCGGCTATATCATATATAACCGACTAATATCAAATCATTGAATCAACACTTGATTCAATAATACGGTTATATCACATATAACCTTTATCGAGAGATTAGAATATGGTATTATATACACGTATTGATCTTGGTCCCGCACATATCACATATGTGCCCTACTTCGTTTCGCTTGAGCCAGGAAACCTCTGTGTATGACTCTAAAGACTCGTCAATACGCCGACAATAGGTAATGATCATATCAGTTACCCACAAGCCGTCAGTGGCACTAGCTGTACGTAACGACTACCCGGGAATTGAGCGATCAGAAGATCAGCAAGCAAGCTTGTCTAAACTCCCGCAAAGCCTATCAGTAACACTACCGTACAGTCCGGTCTCTTCATCTGATATGTCGCATATCTAGTCTGGGGGTGGTAAACGTCAGACCCCAATAACTTGATAAGTCGTGCCGATGTGGGGCTTATAACTGGTCGAGAAACTACTGATAACACTCACCAGTAATTCTCATCATCATCCCTGGCCAGGGACTTCCTGTTATAGCCAATCGAGCATAGCGCAACATCAACCCCCAATAGCGGGAGAGACGAAACCCCTCCTATCGCTCATTGCCTCCATGTGACTCACGACTGTACCCAAAAACCACCGTTTTGCACGCTCTCTTGAACGTGGTAAGGTAGAAATCAAAGCACAGTGGGAATCATACAAGACTCTATGACGATCTCGGGTCAACAGACTAACATGTACCAGTGTCACCAGAGAACTGCTATCTGACGATAGGTATAATACCATCTAGGAGTTCTCGGCGAGTCCTGTTCGGTGTACCTATTCTCCAATGATCACCTGTGCACATTCTCTGATGACAAACACCAATAGTTGTGGGATCAACCATCGCCCCATACAGGGTCAAGAATCGTACACGCTAGTCTACTCTAGAATATCGATGCCCCGTCTCGATACTCTCTCGACTAGGAACAATTAAAGGATGTACTTGTGGACTACCCTGGCCCCATTAGTATGATCTCCATCATAGTCCTAGTAGTCAAGTCCACATCCTAAGGGCTTTATCAACATGTAACAGAGAGACAATATAAAGATACATGTTAAGATAAAGAGTAATCAGATAGTATACTATCATGTCGAGCAAGAAAGTTCTCCCTATATATGTCCAAGCATCCACTATAATATACAATCATGTACAATAATGGCCTGTAGGGCATACATACAACTAACAATCTCCCACTTGCACTAAGGCCAGTTGTTGTAGTATCTCATACCCAACATCCCTTAAAGTCTCTCTAGGGAAAGGCCTTCGTGAGTGGATCCGCCGTGTTATTCTTTATGTCAACTCTCCTGACCTCGATCTGCCGGAGATCAACCATCTCCCTGATCAGGTGATACTGCCTAAGAATATGTCTGGATCACTGATGGGATCAGGGTTCTTAGGCCAAAGCCACAACTCCATTGTCACCACAATGTTAGGAACTTCACCAAGTTCATCTCATGAACATCTTTATCCAGACGACCTCTTTGGTAGCATCGTTGGTAGCGATGTATTCATCCTTCATCGTCGAGTCCGCCACGGTATCTAGCTTGGAACTCTTCCAACATACCGTCCATCAACTGAGGGTAAAAACAAAACCAGTGACTGTCTTACAGTCGACCTTATCATATTGGAAGCTCGAATCAGTAAAGGACTCAACATGGAGTTCACCGTTACCATACACCAAGAACGTTTCTTTATTCCTTCTCAAGCACTTAAGAATGTTCTTCATAGCAGTCCAGTGTTTCTCCTCAGGATGTGTGAGGCATCACCCAGATCCTTCATGGAGAAACATTGTGATAAGAGGAGCTTGACCGAGTGTAGCATATGAATACCATTTTCTGTCAAAAGTATGTCATCCACGTATAATACGAGGAAAACAACCTTACTCTTTACAACCTTCTAGTATATACAAGGTTCATCTACCTTTTTGATGAAGTCAAACTCTTTGACTGCCACATTAAAACAAATGTTTCAACTCCGCGATGACTGCTTTAATCCATAAATTGATTTAAGCAACTTGTACACCTTTCCGCTGCTCCCACTGTCTATGAAGCCCTCTGGCAGTGTCATGCACATGTTCTCTTCTAAATCACCATTTAGAAAAGCGGTCTTGACATCAATCTGCCAAATTTCGTAGTCATGGTATGCAGCAATGGCAAGTAGGATCCTAATGGACTTAAGCACAACCAGTGGAGAAAAGGTTTCATCATAATCTACACCTGGTTATTGACAGTAAGTCTACGCTAGCGCCCCGGCAGTCTACAGACGCCAAATGCGGAACAAAAACTTTTTAACTGGCGCTATCGTATACTTTAACCCGGATCTGCCATTATTGCTAAACTAACAAACTGTAAAGAGTGTAGAATGGTTATACCGAACGATCCGAGTCCTTCGTTCTTTAACCATCATCCCACGCTCCGTTGCGGCTGCTCCGATCTCGTCGATCTCCGATATCCTCGTCGAGGTGGCACCACATCGATGATTCTTTAAACGGGCTCCCGCCTCTGACTTGAGGCAACTCGATCGTCAAGTTTGCTAAAAGAGACGACCAAGAATGATGTAGAGAATGAGTAGATGACTTTGTCTCACTTCGTCCAAGTCCGTGGACGATCGGTTAATGAAGTTGCCGAGGGAATTGGGTGATGGAATGAAATGAACTGTGAAATTCCATACACCCCAAAATCTATCATATCTTTTTAAGTGAAACCTCAAGTGAGATCGATCAAGAGAGGAGGGGGAAGGGGCCGGCCATATATAGGTAGAGGGAGGTGAGTGTAGGAGAGAGGGGGGTGACCATAAGAGAAAAGCTTCTCACAAAAGATCTTAACCAAAACAAGAATCATTAAAGCTAAAGCATGACTCACATAAACACCTCATCAAGTCATTAATGCAACCATTAATGTCAAGATGACTCATTAGCCACTTCATCACTTCTAGAACCTTCTAGAATGATGACTCGCTCTTATCTGAAGAAAAGATAAATCCGTCTTTAACCGAATATTAAAAGACGGCTGATAGAAAACTGGAAACTGGCAACTTCCAAAAGTGATCCTGAAACGACTTTCAGGATAACCCCGAAACTGTATAAATATACCCGCATTTGTATTACGACCGAATACAAATGCAACTGAGACAAAGATATTATACCTACTCAATATAATACTCTGATCCGGCTTAAACCAAAGCCGACCAGTATCATCTGTCCGAAAACCGACACGTGCGTAAACGCACGTGCATTTTCCGAACCCTGCCATAAAACCATACGGCCTCTACAACGTTTCGCCCGAACTTGGGAAACTGTCTGTGGGGGACTCTAATGACTCGTCAGTACCCTGGCAGTGGGTTTAACCACAAACCGTCAGCGGCACTAGCAATGCGTAACGGCTGCCCATGGACTGACCTCAAGGGAGGCTGATGAGCGAACTCATCCATAAACCCTACTGAGCCTAACAGTGACAATGTATATACAGTCCGGTCCGTTCGTCTATGAGTATCGCATATCTGCCTAAGGGGCTAGTAACGTCAGACCCCCAATAGCAGTATAAGTCGTGTCGGAGTGAAGCCTAATAACACCCTGAGATACTACTGGAGTACCTACCAGTAAATCTCCTGCCACGGCCGTGGGCTTTGTGTAATGGCTCTCCTAGACACAGCACGATCTCGCCCCCAATACCGGGAGAGACGAATCCCCTGCCGATCCGCTCACATGCCTCCATATGGCTCGGAACTGTACCCAAAAGCTACCTGTTTGCACGACTCCTTTGAGCCGTGGTAGGGTAGAAATCAAAGCACAGTGGGAACTCACACGAGATAAATGACGACCTCAGGTCGATGAACTAACCTGTACACATGTCACCAGGGAACTGCTATCTGACGATAGATATAGTACTAACTAGCAGATTCCCGGCGAGTCCTATCCGGTGTACTCATAACCCAATGAGCACCTGTATACATCTTAGGTGATCCAACTGACACCAGTGGCTTGTGAGACCGGCCACCGCCCCTCGTCGGGGTCTCGACTGCACACACTAGTCTACTCCGGAGTATCGATGCCATGTCTCGAAACTCCCACGACTAGGGACCACAATTAAGGATATGCGTATAAACCACCCAACTCTCACGTATATGATCGCCATCATACTGTTGGTGGTAAAGCAAGATCCTAAGGGCTCTATCAAAGTGTAACATGTAATCAGTCACCTGAACATGTACACGACTGATAAAGGCAAACCAGATAGCATACTATCATCTCGAGTAAGACTGTCATACCGGTATAGGTCCTCCGCAATCATTGCAATCACGTACCTGCGATCCAATAATTGACTATGAGGGCACTATCTCCAACAATCTCCCACTTGCACTCAAGGCTAATTATTGCGATATCGACTACTCACAGCCCGTATGAAACCGAACATCCAACTCCTCTACTAATCAGTTTCACAAAGCCCGTTTGTAAAACTATTGTGTTCGAGAAATAGCCTTAGTGAGTGGATCCGCCTAGAAGTTTCTTTCTATATCTCTCTTAATCTCAAGTTCGCGGAGAAAGCCATCTCCCGAATCGAGTAATACCTGTCTTAGAATATGTCTGGATATCTGATAGGACCTAGTTCATAAATGAACTCCAAATCCAAACTTCTTAGACTGTATCGATCACTGAACCTAATCAGTATCCGGCACCATGCCTCCCACAGTATTCTCTTGGACCACCTGTCCATAATACTGTCCCTCTTCGTCAGAAGGAAAAACTATAACTCTGACAATCACTCTGTCATCCATGTCACCTTTGAAGCTTGGAATGATAACCGTCTCCCGAAGGAGGCTGCCGTTTTCAAATCCGTAGAACATGCACTTATGTTCCAAAACTGCTTCCTTATGTTTCTCCAGGATTGGATTAATACAAACTTATTGCATCTAGTGCAAAAACAACATCTGGTGTGGTACTTGACATCTCATGATTGACTCAATTGCCTAAGCAAGTGATATGTCAATCATGCCCATCCCTCTCCCCTTTAGTCTGTAAGACACCTTTAGAGAGGGTGACTCCATCACCTGCAGGTACACCACCATGCTAGGAGTCATCTATTCTAAAAACCATTAGAATACTGGCAAAGTACCCACATTAGGAAACTACCCAAATCCAGATCTAAAACCATAGATCTAGAAACCAGAATGTCAAATATTATATCCATATCCTGTCTGGAGAAACAACTGTGTGACGACCACAGTACAACCGATCGTAGTATAGGAATTTTACTTCCTACTCTGTGTATGTCATCAAATACCATGACATCACACCCTACTACCTTCTTAACAGATCCATCCCTTATTCTGATTGAAGTCAAAACCATGACTGTCATATCAAAATTAGATGATCTATCTCCGCTATAACTGCTCTAGTCTATAAATAGACATAAGCTATTTGCCCACCATGCTTCCGTTGCTCCCACTGACTACGACAACCCTCTTACCGGGTCTCATAGCCTGGAACAACAGTAGTGTCAAGTCTGGGTAGATAAAAACCTCCCTGTCACTGTCCTTGAGGCTACCGAAGTACCTCTCGGGTGCCTGAGGTTACCTATCATATCTGCGGAGTGGCTATTGGAATGTCAAACCTGATTGAATATATAGGTCCTATTAAATTTTCCGTAATCGTTCGCGGTTCTGAAATCACTTCCAGTTCTACCATACTCCCACTACTGTTTTCTGGAAAAGATCCATTTTACTAAAACTGTGGCGAGTCAAGAACAATATCACTATTGATCTTCCAAATGGTAGAATATCAACCCTCGTCATAGCCAGGGTCAACCCACAAACAGCCATTACAGAAACGTGCCCTGAGTTATCCAGAGTCTGGTTTTAAGCATAAGCTGGACAACTCCCCGTACCTTAACATCTTTTAAGGTACGATCTATTCTATATCCAATACAGAAACTTTGGCACTAATTTAATTGGAACCATATTCAAACCATGCAGCTGTCTCCAGTGCATATCAATTTAATGGAAAGAGGCTAATCAGCATTACTCAACTTAGAAATCCATCCAATTATGAGTAACCTGAAAGAGAAACACGTTTCTCAAAACCATCACTATCATCTGAATACCAATCACAAGAATCTACATCTTCGATCTCTTTGAAGAATCCCGATACTTGTGATACCTTGTTCTCTACTTTATTCTTATACCCACAACTTCTCAAAACTTAGACCATGTATTTCTACGAAACACTTGTCTAAATACTGGAGAAGTTATAAGTAAACAGAATATAGTACGAGGACCTACCCCTTTGTCCTGATGGACACTGGACAACATACAATACTCTGTATAAGTCCGCTGAGTTGAACAACTCATAACCTGTGCGTTGTAGGTGGAAAACTGTACCCTGGCGATTTCCTCAAATATCACCAATTACAACGAATTCCGATATAATGAGGATAATCACCTAATTCCCAATAACTTACTCCCACTCATCATCTGTAAAACCATACAGATATGAGAATGAAACCTGGTAAATACATACCCTTGGAGTAAGTGTCTAATCGGGAAAACAGGTTTTCTTTTAACAATGCACTGAAACATGAAAATGTTTCGTAGGGGTATCCTGGTATTCATAGTAATTCCTCTTCCATAATCCAATTCATGACTTCAACCGTATATTTTATTGCCGTCTCTCCAAATCCCTTTATTTGTCTTTAGTCGTTACCTTCTGTACACCATCGTTAGGCTAAATGGTTTTCTTCCTTCCCTACCGTTCGGCACCAGCCTATGGTTTGGAAGAAGACTATCCAGTAAGCATAATAGGTGTACCCTCCTAAACCAAGGAGTACTCGCAACTGAGAGAAGGTGATGATAAAAGACAACTGAATAATACCTTATTCTTTTAAAGGTGAAATAGGAGTGGCGATGAAGTACGCGGTTTTGGTCGTGAATGATAACAGTCGCAATTTACTTTGCCCTCTTTCTAATCCCTTTATTTTGTCTTTACATATTACCTTCTGCACACCCTACTTAGGCTAATTGGTTTTCTTCATTCCCTACCTTTCGGCACCAGCCTATGGTTTGGAATAAGACTATCCAATAAGCGTAATAGGTGTACTCTCCTAAACCAAGGAGCCCTCGCAACCTGAGAGAAGGTGATAATAAAACTCAATTGAATAAACCAATTCTATTTCTCCTGAACCTGGATCCATCCTCGAAGAAGTCTCTTCGAGTTCGTATATAACCATACGATGGATCTATCCAATGGAAGTGGATATCCGTAGTAATACGGGTGTTCTAAGAAATTCAAAGGGTAAACGAAGGAGTGGCAATGACTTATGCAACTCAGACAATCCAAAAGCCGGTATGTTAAGAAGGTTCGGTCAACCTGGTCACTGAGTCAAAGTCTAGGGTCGGTCAAAGGTCGCTGCCAAAGAGAGAGAGAAAAGAAACACTCTGCGTGCACTCTAACCTAGATCAGAATGGTTATCACTTTATCTAATCCGGAAACCTCCCACTGTCCTGTCAAATTCTCCTCCAAACCTAAAGAAGAATCAATCGGGATCACCCGAAGAGTAAACCAACTCATCGGTGGGAATCAGGATCCAACTCTCATCGCATGATAACGTGATGGAATGCATCCAAGTTACTCATACTCCAGAAGGTATGCGCATACTTGGCAAGTTTCAGTTTCTTTAGAAACTCCCGATATGATTTTTGCCCCATGCTCTTATAACCTTGGCTTTGGTCAAAGTGCCATAAGTCACATGCCAAGTTCTACCCATCACTATCTTGTCAATTTGAACCCACCCGCACATGCCCCTGACTTTGGCCAATCGGCAGAACGACTGTCCCAAACTAACTCATCTATCTATGCAACAATTGAATACCCAGCAGGTACCAAACACTATGCCTTAACTTTGGCTAAAATGCATAGCTTGAATACTACTAAATACCCAAAAGAAGTGACGGAGGGCTACGGCTGGTTTTTGGCGAAAAACCTTTAACGTAGTGAACTTGATATCGCTGAAGGAACCTGATAGCTTTTTAAAATATAGTGGCGAAAACCTTTTGCTAAAGAGGTCACTCCCGGTAAAGGGATCTCGGCTCTTTCCTCGTGGAATGAGGTGCAGGATATTCCACTGAATACCGCTATGCAAAGCAACATGTAATCGACTATAATGAAGTTATTACCCTGACGCAAACTTCTGCCCAAGGGGTCAGTCCCGGTGAAGGGATATCGGCCCTTGCCCCGTCGAATGAGGTGCAGGATATTCCACTGAATACCGCTATGCATAACAAAAGAAAACATCTTTGCAATAACACTTTTTAAATTTGTTCCAACAACATCCAAACAGGTTTGTTTTACTTTGCATTGATCAGAATCAACACAGTCCCATCATTTAATCACACCAGAAAAGAACGAAAATAAAATGTACGTATATGCCATCCGCATTCGTCACTGGGTCCCGTCATCACTCGTTAGGTTACTTAACTAACGACAGAGCGGGGACTGGACTAGCGCGGGTGTAAAACATATACAACATCTAATAGTATATAAACCAATATACAATAATCGCTCCAGGCGTGATAGTATGCAACATTACAGAAAAGTAATAAGCATAACAGAACAATACAGATAATCTGGGATCCCCGAGTTTCACAGAGCCGCTGCTGAAACCCGACGTTCCCCTGTCGTGTGGATAGCCTGTGCAATGAAACCTATACCCCTACGGGTGCGGCAAGTTACCCGCCAAAACCTGAAGCGAGGCAGCCCCCTACAGCATAGTGAATGGACCACCTAGCACTCCACGGAATCCGGTAATCTTGGGCACCCCTCCTTGGGTCAACCTGTACCCCCTACGAGTGCGGCGAATAGTCTGCCAATTCTAGAGTGGGGCCCCTCTGCCTCTCAAAGCCATGAGATGCGGACCCGTTGCCCTCCCGAACCCGGCTATCCGTGCACTCCGTCTCGGGGCAAAACCTAGTACAGTAATGAAAAATAGTACAATAGGTACATCGACCGCAACCTGGTCGTGCCCCAAAAGAATATTATACAACAGGCAGTGACGGCAGTCCACATGTTGAACTCTCGCCCCGCAATATCAAATGTACAAATAAACTCAAACTGTACTACCATTGCACACTGCTATCCACCACGACAAATCCGCAACATCACAGCACAACACAGAACATCAACGCGAATGTCACGTTCGCAAACTCGTCTAAAAGAACTATAGCAATCAGACGCGGTTTACCGATCAAATGACATTCCCGGTCGGAGATATAATGTAAGCACTGTAAACTAACATGTTTAAATTTCGATTGACCAAATATCAAGAAGTGGGCCCCACGACTTACTGGTGAACAGTAACAAAACCTGGGCCAAAAAGATATATACCAAAAACCCCAAAATCCAACAGAGAACCCACTGTACAAATTTTGGAGCATGAGCTCACCAAGTGGCCGTGGATGCGCGGCCAAACCATGGGTTTGGCCGCGTTTCCGCGGCAGTTTGGTGGAGTCACGTGCCCAAATTTTGTCGTGGTTCTTAGAAAAGCCTGCACAGATTTTTAAGACATGCAGAAAAATTTTAGGAGACCATTTAAAATCGACAGAAACTGTGAGCTTGGAATTTTGCAATTTTCGATTTCCGGTTCGATCGATGTTTTAAACGCGTTAGCACAAGTTAGTATAGCAAAATGCTGAGGCTCTGATACCACTGTAAGTCTACGCTAGCGCCCCGGCAGTCTACAGACGCGAAATGCGGAACAAAAACTTTTTAACTGGCGCTATCGTATACTTTAACCCGGATCTGCCATTATTGCTAAACTAACAAACTGTAAAGAGTGTAGAATGGTTATACCGAACGATCCGAGTCCTTCGTTCTTTAACCATCATCCCACGCTCCGTTGCGGCTGCTCCGATCTCGTCGATCTCCGATATCCTCGTCGAGGTGGCACCACATCGATGATTCTTTAAACGGGCTCCCGCCTCTGACTTGAGGCAACTCGATCGTCAAGTTTGCTAAAAGAGACGACCAAGAATGATGTAGAGAATGAGTAGATGACTTTGTCTCACTTCGTCCAAGTCCGTGGACGATCGGTTAATGAAGTTGCCGAGGGAATTGGGTGATGGAATGAAATGAACTGTGAAATTCCATACACCCCAAAATCTATCATATCTTTTTAAGTTAAACCTCAAGTGAGATCGATCAAGAGAGGAGGGGGTAGGGGCCGGCCATATATAGGTAGAGGGAGGTGAGTGTAGGAGAGAGGGGGGGTGACCATAAGAGAAAAGCTTCTCACAAAAGATCTTAACCAAAACAAGAATCATTAAAGCTAAAGCATGACTCACATAAACACCTCATCAAGTCATTAATGCAACCATTAATGTCAAGATGACTCATTAGCCACTTCATCACTTCTAGAACCTTCTAGAATGATGACTCACTCTTATCTGAAGAAAAGATAAATCCGTCTTTAACCGAATGTTAAAAGACGGCTGATAGAAAACTGGAAACGGGCAACTTCCAAAAGTGATCCTGAAACGACTTTCAGGATAACCCCGAAACTGTATAAATATACCCGCATTTGTATTACGACCGAATACAAATGCAACTGAGACAAAGATATTATACCTACTCAATATAATACTCTGATCCGGCTTAAACCAAAGCCGACCAGTATCATCTGTCCGAAAACCGACACGTGCGTAAACGCACGTGCATTTTCCGAACCCTGCCATAAAACCATACGGCCTCTACAACGTTTCGCCCGAACTTGGGAAACTGTCTGTGGGGGACTCTAATGACTCATCAGTACCCTGGCAGTGGGTTTAACCACAAACCGTCAGCGGCACTAGCAATGCGTAACGGCTGCCCATGGACTGACCTCAAGGGAGGCTGATGAGCGAACTCATCCATAAATCCTACTGAGCCTAACAGTGACAATGTATATACAGTCCGGTCCGTTCGTCTATGAGTATCGCATATCTGCCTAAGGGGCTAGTAACGTCAGACCCCCAATAGCAGTATAAGTTGTGTCGGAGTGAAGCCCAATAACACCCTGAGATACTACTGGAGTACCTACCAGTAAATCTCCTGCCACGGCCGTGGGCTTTGTGTAATGGCTCTCCTAGACACAGCACGATCTCGCCCCCAATACCGGGAGAGACGAATCCCCTGCCGATCCGCTCAGGTGCCTCCATATGGCTCAGGACTGTACCCAAAAGCTACCTGTTTGCACGACTCCTTTAAGCCGTGGTAGGGTAGAAATCAAAGCACAGTGGGAACTCACACGAGACAAATGACGACCTCAGGTCGATGAACTAACCTGTACACATGTCACCAGGGAACTGCTATCTGACGATAGATATAGTACTAACTAGCAGATTCCCGGCGAGTCCTGTCCGGTGTACTCATAACCCAATGAGCACCTGCATACATCTTAGGTGATCCAACTGACACCAGTGTCTTGTGAGACCGGCCACCGCCCCTCGTCGGGGTCTCGACTGTACACACTAGTCTACTCCGGAGTATCGATGCCCTGTCTCGAAACTCCCACGACTAGGGACCACAATTAAGGATATGCGTATAAACCACCCAACTCTCACGTATATGATCGCCATCATACTGTTGGTGGTAAAGCAAGATCCTAAGGGCTCTATCAAAGTGTAACATGTAATCAGTCACCTGAACATGTACACGACTGATAAAGGCAAACCAGATAGCATACTATCATCTCGAGTAAGACTGTCATACCGGTATAGGTCCTCCGCAATCATTGCAATCACGTACCTGCGATCCAATAATTGACTATGAGGGCACTATCTCCAACATTGACGAAAACCTTTTACCACAAGTTTAGTTTTGAAAGTCTCAACTTTTCCATCTACACCAAGAATCTTCTCAAGATCCACTTGCTCCCGATGGGTTTTACCCCTTCAGGTGCAACTTCCAAAGTCCATACTTTGTTGGTATACATGGATTCCATCTCAGATTGCATTGCATCCAGCCATTTCACAGAGTCCCCACTCATAATGGCCTGCTCGAAGCTAGTTGGTTCATCATCTTCCATGATGCAATCCTCGCTCCCACCATCTTTGAAAAAACCGTAGTATCTCTTAGGTGGATGAGGAACCCTACTTGATCTGTGGAGAGGCTGAGGTTCGTCGGGAACTATTGAACCCATCGGTTCTACCAAATCATCTGTTGTAGTTTGTGTAGCTGGAATTTCTTCCAGTTCTACCTCATGACCACAAATTTCTTTCGCAAGAAATTCCTTTTCTAAAAAGGTGGCATGCCGAGAAATAAACACCTTTTGTTCTTCGGTGTGGTAGAAGATATACCCACGCGAATGTTTGGGATATCCAACAAACTTGCACAGAACTGACCTTGCTTTGAGCTTGTCCGTATTTTCTGTTTTCACATATGCCGGACAACCCCATATCTTAACATAATTAAGACATGGCCTCTTTCCTTTCCATATCTCATATGGAGTGGTTGGCACGGATTTTGTGGGAACCATATTCAATAGGTCTGCAGCTGTCTCCAGTGCATAACCCCAAAAGGAAATAGGTAACTCAGCAGTACTCATCATAGAGCGCACCATATCTAATAGGGTGCAATTTCTCTGCTCTGATACACTGTTGTGTTGTGGTGTATACGGATGAGTAAACTGAGAGAGAATCCTATTCTCTTTTAAATAATCCAGGAACTCTGTGCTCAAGTATTCTCCTCCCCGATCAGATCGAAGGATTTTAATACTTTTACCCGTCTGGTTCTCTACTTCACTTTTATAGTCTTTGAATTTCTCAAAAGTTTCAGACTTGTGTTTCAATAGGAGCACATGTCCGAATCTTGAGAGATAGTCAGTGAACGTAATAAAGTATGAGGAATCATTCCTGGCATGTATAGACATAGGACCGCATACATCACTATGTATGAGTGCCAAGAGTTCAGTAGCTCTTTCTCCGTGTCCAGTAAACGGAGTTTTGGTCATTTTACCTTTGAGACATGTGATTGAATATTTCTTTGTGTGTCGTTTTATAAAATGAATAAAATCACAATCAAAGAATTATATTTGACCGCAATCAATTACGGTGTCGATTGTAGATCGTAAGCGAGTGCGGATCGTCCACAGGGATTGTGCGATTCGTTTCTGTATTTAATTTGTTTGAATCGAAAAGTTAATTGAAAAGAAAAGAAAACATGATTCAAGAATTTATCAATTGATTCAAGTGTCACGAGTTTAATAAAGAATCAAGAAACTGATAAACAATCAAGAATTGGGTTTCGATAATATTTCCAACCAAAATGTCATGAATCTAAATGAGGCTCGTAGGAATCGATCGGATTGATAGACGTGATGTAATCTAAAGATTTCGTGTTCTTGTCCTTCGAAGGATTGATACTAGATCGATGATAATCGACGAGAGTTAGGGCTTTCTCGTGAAACTAGGGTTTCATCTTATCCCTTGTTCTTTTGTCGATATCATTCACATTCTAGCCTCTAGCAATTTCAAGAAACGATCGTAACTCCCCAATTTCGAGCGATATCATTCAAGAAAGCATCGTAACGAAATAGGTTTTCGGTTCTTAAACTTGCTAGGCTTTACAAAACTTGTAGGAATCAAGAATCGTTTTCAGATATATTACATCATCATTCTATTGATCGTCTCGACTCCTCGACGAGCGGAGTTTTACTCAAACATCACAACAAGAACAACAATTACAAATTGAGATCTAATCATGATGCAAGAATTAAAAGAAAACAAGATAAAGGAAAATCACCTTTTATTTATATCAACAATTTGATTACAGTCGCTCAAGAACTACAAGAGGAAGAACGAAATTGTCGAATTGGCGTCGCTCGGCTCCGTGAGTCGCGGATCGTTTGGACCACTTGCTCTGTTGAAGATCGGCTCGGCTCATAAAAGGTCGCAAGGCTTCTTGCTTGATGGGTACTCGGGATCTTGGCTTTTGGAGTTGGAATTAGGGTTAGGGTTTCACACAAGCCCTGTCACTAGACTTGTGGAAGAAGAAGATGAAGAAAGAGATAGAATGGGTCTAGTTTTATGCTAGATTGGGGATTGATCCATAATGATTTACAAGTGAGCCTAGGGTCTTATTTATAGACCATCCAAACCCTAGGTCTAGGTTTGAATTTACAATTCCCTCCAAAAGTTTGTTGAGGAGTTTCTAGAAAGAGTTTGTTAGGAGTTAGCTTAGGGTTTAAGCTAGGATTAATTAAGCTTAGAAAACCCTAGTTTGCTGATCTGGCAGAAACCTCTGGAGTCTTCTAGAACCTGGAGTGTCTTTCTGAACTGTAGGAGCTGAGACAGGAGTTTTGCACTAAAATTGAGGAGCTAATTCCTTGAACCCACCGCGGATCCGCGGCGCAAGCAGGCTCCTGCCGCGGATCCGCGGCAGTTTGTGGGTCTTGGGCCTTGGTCTTTCTGGTGTAGTCTTTGGATGCCATTTGGGGCTTTGTCTGATGTGTTGAATTGTATTTTGCCTTTTGGATTGCTACCAGAACTGAAATCATTGAGTTGGCGTTATGTTTTAGCAGTGTCCATTCGAGCAAGCTTCTGATTTTCCTGCACAGACTTCGAAACACGGGTTGCGATATATGGAAATGATGTCATGCAATGAAATGCAGTCAATTTCCCTAGAAATGCCGGTTTTAAGGTCTAATACATGCAATCTGATATTTTGCGATCGTTTTGCTAATATGTGAAATATGAATGCCGTATACTTCTAAATGAGTGCAAATGATGAGGAAATTGTCGGCTAAAATATACAATATTTTCGACTAATCAAATTCCCCCAAACTTAATTTCGATCGTCTTGAGCGAACTGTTTTATTAAAAAAGAGAAGGAGAAAATAAAGAACGAGAAAAACTAACTAGCACACTTTTGTAGGCAACACGATTGCACTGAGCACGTGCAACAAGCCTTTAAACCTCTAGGTGTCCCTAGTAGGAGGAGTGTTGTCTCCTGAGGGTTTTCAGCGGATTGCACCCACAAAATCCAATAATAAAAGGAAGATCATGAATATTACATTTAAAGATAAGAATTGTAAAAGAAAAGACTTTGAAAATTAGGGTTTCCAACTAAGCTATCTTTTCGGTTGTCATGAGCCCTATCTTAATGGTCATGAAAAGATGTTAGAAATCACGTCCTCCCTCAATAAAACATCGTCTTATTCTTCATTCCTATCTTTCTTCCAAACATCGATCATATAACCCTGCGTGTGTGTAAAAGACATCCCTACACCCGGAGAATTCAATTCAAGGTATCATACTCATGCCCATCAGCCTCAGTACTTTTTAATTAATAAATATTTAGACGAAATTGCTCACAAACTTTCATGCGACCGTTAATACTTCTTGAGGTACTAACCGACCGATTACTCATGTGCTTGCTTACTTGGTGTATTTTCCTCGTCTTGCACCACCTCAGGCATAGCAGTGACTCCCAGACCAGTTGGCCTTAGGGCACTAGGTGAAGAAGCACCCTCGCTATATATTTTTTTTATTGCCCTCGGTGATAACAAAACCAGTGTCCATTTTTCTCACCACTTTATATTTTTTTATTCACTTTTTTTTTTATATTTCCTTCATACTTTTGGCTTTAAGACAAGAGCATTTCAAGGCATCCTCTACTATCTCAGGCTTTAAGATGTGTGTAAGTGCGAATAGCAGGGTAGCAACATTCAAAATGTTTGGCTTCCAGAATAGAAACTATTTTTCAGACTTATTTTTATCCTCAGATTAGTGACGTCTTTCATCTTACTAACCCTTGGGACAACGGCTCATAACTACTTATTACTAGTTCGTATAAGAAAACTTCTAATTTTCTTAAATTTTTCTAATCTCATGGATGTAATTTTTCACTATCTAAACTTTCATTATCTTATTTATGTACAAAAAATATTTTTATAATTTTGAAATTTTTTAAATTTTTATAGGTTTTCAAAAAAATGTTTTGTGCTTATGCAAAGTGATATGCAAATGATGCGAAAATAAGCACAAACATCCCCCAAACTTGTTTTCAACAGTGTCCTCACTGTTGCCTTCTACTAAATCTCGAAAAACCTGTAAGCTTGGGAGGAATTTATTAGTCGGGGCAAAATATTTAAGTGAAGAACCTCCTCGAAACTTATTCTTGGCTCACCATTTTGTAAAAATTTTCTTTTCAGGAGCCAGAAAAAAGATGCCCCCCCTAAACTTATGCAATGTTAATCTTTGAAAATCATATGAGGGGGTTAAAAAATAGTGGTCGATGCCAAGCTATGCAAAGACCGAATGTCAACACCAACCATTCAAAAATTTTATCAATGCAGTGCTCTGGTTGGTGGAAGAAGAAGCGTGGAAAGGGTAAGTGGTGGAATAGAATATGTGTACGTCTCATTTTGGAGAGACGGTGCAGTGAAAGTGATGGATTACTCGCATTCTTTTTACAAGTCAGAAAAAGGGGTGGAGGTTCAATTTCATTGATTGGGACATGATTCATCTCAACACCCGTGTTATTCAGAAATGCGAGTTCATCAGCGAAGATCTCCTCAAAAGTTTCATCAATACCCCGAAGAATAATGTCATCACAAGGTGCGGGGTGATCTTCAGACTCTAAAAGCAGTTCATAATCAGTGTTAATTGTTGACCCGGACATCTTGGTGGAAGAGTCCGTATGTGTATGATACATAGTTGGGTCAGACAATAACGTATGAAAAGAGTCAAGATCGGTATCAGGAGGTGTTAGTGTATATGCCCTAAAGGCCATTACTGTATCATACTAGTTTGTATATTACTTAATGGAAGCTTGGGATATTCACCTTGTATAAACAATCTTGCTCAATATAGTAGTATGCTACTTGGTTTGTTTCTACTTCAATGTGTACTTGTGTTTATTTTAGTATATCACCTATACACATTAGTGGAGCCCTTGGGATCTTTGCTTGATTACCAGCGTTGTGATGGCAGTCACACTAGTGGGGGCTGGGTAATCTATAAGTACATCCTTATACAGGTCCCTAGTCGCAGGACTATCGAGACAGGGCATCGATACTCCGGAGTAGACTAGCGTATGCGCTTCTCATCCCAGTGTGGGAGATAGTCTGTCCCACAGCCATCAGTACGTCGTACTGGAGATAGTATACGGGTGCTCGTTGGGTTACGAGTACACTGGACATGACTCGTCGGGAACTGACAGGTTGGTATTATACCTATCGTCAGTTATCAGTTCCCAGGTGACATGAGTACAGCTTAGTCCGCTGACTTGACATTGTCACTTCGCCTCGAGTGTGTTCCCACTGTACTTTGACTACTACCCTACCACGGCTCAAAGGAGTCTTGCAAACAGGTAGTAGTTGGGTACATTCCCGAAGCACTTGGAGGCAGTGACGGTTAGACAGGATTCGTCTCTCCCGGTATTGGGGGTTGACATCGCGCTGTGTCTAGGAGAGCCATTACACGAGTAGTCCCTGGCCAGGGCAATCGAGATATGCTGGTAGGTTTCCAGTGTTATCTCAGGGTGTTTTGGGCTTCACTCCGACACGACTTGTACCGCTATTAGGGGACTGACGTTTACCGCCCTCTAGGCCCACCATGCGATGTATAAGACGAACAGACCGGACTGTACGGAGATTGTCACATTCAGAATCAGTAGGAGTTCAGATGGGGTTCACCTCGTCAGTCTTCTTGTCGGCATCTACCTAGGGACCGTTACGCACAGCTAGTGCCGCTTGCGGTCTGTGGTTAAACCCACTGCCAGCGTAGTGTCGAGTCTTTAGAGTCCCACACAGAGGGCTATTCGCCATTGGGCAAAACAGAGTAGAGGTCGCATGGTTTTGCGACAGGGTTCGTTCTCATCCGCGCACTTGTGCACGTTTGGAGTCCGGACGGATATTACTGGCTGGCTCTGGTTTGAGTCAGATACTGGTATATGTTTTGGGGTTGATTTTATCTCATTGTGTTCATGTTCCTCGGAACAAGAATGCGGGTGTGTATGCACAGTTGTTTGAGGCGGAGGAAGAGGATTTTCATTAGGGTTTCGGAACGGGTGCGCATGCACAGTTGACAGTCGTCTTTTTCCAAACCCTAATGAATTTGTGATATATCAATTAACAATATTAATTAAATGAAATTATGTTATGGATGGGTTTGTTGACTTGTTGACCAAGGTTGACTTGTTGACCATGGTTGAAAGTTTAACCATTATCATTACATATCAAAGATGCTCTTTGATTCTAGCAAAATTCATTTAATGAATGTAATGATAATGGTCATTCCAAACCATCCATCAACTATTTTCATTTTTATTATTATTGTTAATTTGATAATTCTTTTCATTTCTAGTTATGGTTGTAAAATGAAAAGAATAGCTCATTCTATCATATCTCTTCTCTCTCCTCTCTTCTTCTTCTTCCTCCTCTAGTTCAAAGGAGAATCCTTCTCATGTGTTGAGAATCCCTCTCCTTGAGATAAAAGCACCCCAAAGCCACACTCTACTCATTCTAGGGTTAGAGGTTTAGCAAGCCGAAGATCCTAGTTCGTCCAAAGTTCGAGAAAGAGCCCGAAGGTTGAACCCTCAGGTGGATCCATCTTTGGCGGAAGAAGGCGACGAGAAAAGCACCATCAAACCCTACAAAGGTTTCAAGAAGAAGGAGTTCAAGTTAGGTATAACCTTTTATCCGAGTAGCTAACTATCTTTAGCTTTCTTGCTAGTTTAGTTTAGAAAAGATCCCGACTTTGTTAGTCCATGTTGCCTCATGCGCTAAAAATTTGTTTTTTATACCGTTTCCGTCTCCCCGCAAGAACCGGGGGTGGCAACGTGGATTTACAGTGGTATCAGAGCCTAACTAAACTTAAACTAGCTTAGTGGTAAAGTGTACGGAAGTTCGATCGGAAAAATCACAAAAACCTAAAAGTTAAAAACCCTAACTTTTTGTTGAAATTTTTTGTGCTCAAAAGTGAAATAGGTTTACTCCTAAAATCGGCTCAGGGTTTTGTGAGAACACCCAAGAAAAATGATCCCCTGATTCTTTCAAACCGCCGCGGTTCCGCGGCAATAGGTATGCATTTGCCGCGGAACCGCCGCCGTTTAGGCTCCTCTCGTGATCGGGTTTTGTGCAGTGTTCTTATGGTAGGGTTTTGGGATTTTTCAGATGGTTTATTTGTGCCCAGGTTTTCCAGAAAAGAAATTTGTTTTTGGGGGCCTATAAATCCGTATTTTTATCGAACTAAACTACACTTTGACTATATTGGTTATATCCGTGATGTTTATATGTATTGAACGTCGGCTAATCGCTATATGTCGATTAGTCGGGGTTATACATATCTGTGATCTGTGTTTGATGATGGTTTGTGTATATGAATGCGTTGGACTGTCGCGGGTGAATAGCCGGGGTGGATGTGAGATGAGCTTTTGTTTTTCTTTCATTCATTTGTAATATGTAAATTGATGTAATATTATTATTTGTATGGCCGCACAACCGGGTCGGGGTTGTAGCCGTCATTGTATAATTCTTTTTACTGTTTTTGCTCCTAGGATAGACCCATGGAGGGGGTGCACAAACTACCGGGTATCTCGAAGTGCCGAGTGGCCTACTCACGGTGGTGAGGGAGGTTGCTTCGCTTCGAATACTTGGCGGGTAGTTTGCCGCACCCGTAGGGGTCTTGGGTGGGGTTTTGGCTATTCACCGCGACCGTGTAATTCGCTTTTCGTTGCAGGCTCGAACGGATTGCGGATTCCCAGTATATCCAATGTATTCATCTGTGATCTCTAATGTCTATCATTGCTTTACATTTATAACTATTTAGGCGTTGCTTATGTTTTACAGCCGCGCTAGCCCAGCCCCCGCTCTGTCGTTAGTTAAGTAACCTAACGGGTGATGACGGGGCCCCGTGGCGAATGCGAATGGCATAAATGTACGTCATATTTTGGTTGTTTTCTGCAATGGTAGGATTAAATGATGGGACGCATTAAAAGAACTAATGCAAGAATATCACACATTAAAAGAACTAATGCAAGATAATAAACCAAGCAAAAGTCGTTGGAACACTTTCGAAAAACGACTCGGTTCTTTTCAAAAATAACTTTTAAATGCGGAGCTTGAGCCACTCCTTCTAAAAGCTATCTCGTTCCATCGATTATATCAAGTTCACTACGTTCACGGTTTCGCCAAAACCATTCGTAGCCCTCCGTCGTTTCGTATGAATATTCAATAGTATTCAAGCTATGTTTGTTGACCTTCGTCAAGGCATAGAGATTGGTAGCTGTTGAGTGTTCATATGTAGCATAGATAGATTCGTTGGTTTGGGATAGTCGTATTGCCTTGTTGACCTTCGTCAAGGGTATATACGGGTGGGTTCAAATTAACCTCGAAAATGACGGGCAGAACTTGACATGTGACTTATGATTTGTTGACCTTCGTCAAGGTCATAAGAGCATGGGGCAAAAATCCACATCGGGAGTTTCATAAGTACTGAAACTTGGTAGATTTGCATACCATTTGGAGTGTGGTGATTCTGGTAGGATTCCTTCAGTTTCGTCACGCGATGATATTTGGATCCCGATCCTACTGTGAGTATATGCTACTCCTCGGGAAATTTCTCACTAAACGATCAATGCTATAAACCTAGTAGGTGCCTAGAAAGATGTTAGCGGGGCTATGCCCCCAGGGAAAATAGGTTATTTAATTAAGGAACTTCGCGAAAGCGTTGGAAAACCTCCCTCGAAGTACCGACACTGGCCTGGCTGAACGGTTAAGCAAGTATTGTGCGGTGGGATTGATCGCGACTAATTCTTCCTTTATGGTTTGAGGAGGGATTCGAGAGACAGTGGGAGCCATCCTGTTTAGTCAAATTAAAAACCACTCTAAACTTGCAAGAGCATCATGCTAAAGTGTTTCTTCTCTCTCTCCTAATTGCAGCGACCAATCGACATGAATGGACTTAAGTTACTTCTAGATAAAAATATACTGACAGGGCCAAACTACAAAGATTGGCTCAGGAATGTCAAAATGGCAATCACTTACGACAAGCTGGGGTATCTTCTTACCACTAAAGCTCCCCCCGTCCCAAGTCCCACCTCCAGCGTCGCGGATAAGGAAATCCGTAAGACCTGGGAGATTGATAGCGCGAAGGCCAAGTGCCTCGTACTTGCCTCGATGGACAACGAACATCAGAGGAGGCACGAGAATATGGACCTTGAATCCATATTTCTCCATACAAAAGAACTGTATGGAGAGCAATCTCGTATCGCAAGATACGGAGTGTCGAAGAAGTTGTTTTCGGCAAGATTGGCCGTCGGATCATTGGTAGCGGAACACGTGCTTAAGATGATTGGCTACATTGAGGAGCTCGCTGAACTTGGGACCACGTTGGAGAATGAGCTCTATACGGACTTGATTCTTCAGTCCCTTCCTTCCACTTACGTCCAGTTTATACTGAACTTCAACTTACAAGAAAAAGATGTTGAACTTTCAGAACTCCTCAACATGCTGAGGAGCGCAGAGGGCACCCTACAGAAAAGTAGGGAAACATCCACTTTGTTTGTAGGAGGATCTTCTTCTTCTAGGTCCAAGGCGAAAGCCAAGGGAAAGAAGAGGAAAGCCCCCGCCAAACCAAGGGGCGGTGTTAGTAAAGTGGATACGAAGGGAAAGGCAAAGGCAACAATGGTAGCGGGGAAGCTTGTGGGAAAGGAAGAATGCTTCTATTGTCATAAGAGTGGACACTGGAAGAAAGATTGCAGGGCTTGGAAGGCCAGGATACAGGAACTGAAGCAGGTTGCGGCTTCAGCTTCAGGTGTGTATGTTATTGAAAACTGTCTTTCAATAAACTCTACTTCATGCGTATTGGGTACCGGATGAGGATCTCATATCTGTAATTCTTTGCAGGCGTCGAGAAACCGTAGGGTTTTGAAGGCAGGTGACATGACCCTCAGAGTTGCAAACGGAGCTAGCATGGATGCTAAAGCCGTGGGGGACTATCACCTGGGAATGTCAGATGGACATGTTTTGGTTTTGCGTAATTGCTTTTTTGTACCCAACGCAACTTGTAGTATCATTTCTGTATCTTTGGTTTCTAAAGAAGGTTATGAATTTGCGTTTGTAAGTAATGTTGTAAACATTCACCTTAATCAAGTTCTGATTGGGTCAGGTACACTAAGCAATGGTATATACGTGTTAAACCAACCACAGATTTTCAATGTCCAGAATACACACAAAAGAAAGTCTCCAGATATAAATCAGGCTTTCTTATGGCATTGTAGACTGGGTCACATCAATGAGACACGGTTGACTAAGTTACATAAAGAAGGATACTTGGATCCGTTCGAGTATCAGTCTTATGCCACTTGTGAATCTTGTCTCATGGGAAAGATGACAAAGACTCCGTTCACTGGACACGGTGAAAGAGCGAGCGAGCTCTTAGGACTCATACACAGTGACGTGTGTGGTCCGATGTCTACACATGCGCGAAGCGGTTATTCATACTTCATTACTTTCACAGATGATTTCTCTAAGTATGGACATGTCTTCTTAATGAAGCACAAATCCGAGGCCTTTGAGAAATTTAGGGATTACAAGAATGAAGTTGAAAAACAAACAGGCAAAAGTATCAAGATTCTAAGATCGGATCGAGGTGGAGAATACTTAAGTGTCGAGTTCCTGAATTACTTAAAAGAGAATGGAATTCTCTCTCAGCTTACTCCTCCATACACTCCGCAACATAACGATGTATCGGAGGGACGGAATCGAACCCTATTGGATATGGTTTGTTCCATGATCAGCAAGGCTGAGTTACCGCGATCTTTCTGGGGTTATGCACTAGAAGCAGCTGCATATCTCTTGAACAAGGCTCCAACCAAGACTGTGCCTACCACCCCATATCAGATGTGGAGTGGGAAGAAACCCTGTCTTAAGTATCTTAAGATATGGGGATGTCCAGCTTTTGTAAAAAAGCAGCATGCGGACAAGCTCGAGGCACGTTCAGTACAGTGTAAGTTTGTGGGATACCCAAAGAACTCCAGGGGGTATCTGTTCTATTCCGCAGAGGAACAAAAAGTTCTTGTTTCTCAACATGCCCGCTTCTTGGAAACTGAGTTTTTAGAAACCCAGATAAGTGGGAGCGCAATAGAACTGGAAGAAATTCCAGAATCACAAGCTATTACTGAAAGCTTGGAAGAGCCAGTAGGTTCAAAAGAACAGGACATTCCTATGCCGCTCTGCAGAAGTAGTAGGCAGTCTCATCCGCCCGAGAGATACTACGGTTTTCTCATAGACGGGGATAGAGAGGATTGCATCATAGATTATGAT
The DNA here is from genome assembly GCA_030015575.1 of Agapanthus africanus. Lineage (NCBI taxonomy): Eukaryota > Viridiplantae > Streptophyta > Magnoliopsida > Asparagales > Amaryllidaceae > Agapanthus > Agapanthus africanus. The sequence goes on from JASDDO010000031.1 coordinate 243,679,626, forward strand.
GAGCCTACTAGCTTCCAGCAGGCCGTTCAGAGCGTTGACTCGGTAAAATGGCTGGATGCAATGCGGACCGAAATGGAGTCCATGTATACCAACAAAGTATGGACGTTGGACATTGCTCCAGACGGGGTAAAACCCGTAGGATGCAAGTGGATCTTCAAAAGGAAGATTGGTGTAGATGGACAGGTTGAGACCTATAAGGCTAGACTTGTTGCAAAGGGTTTTCATCAAAGACATGATTTGGACTATGACGAAACCTTTTCTCTAGTGGCTATGCTGAAATCCATTCGGATCCTTCTTGCCATTGCTGCCTTCCACGATTATGAGATTTGGCAGATGGACGTAAAGACCGCTTTTCTAAATGGAAATTTAGAGGAGTGTGTCTATATGGATCAGCCAGAGGGTTTCATTCAGAGTGGGAGTAGCGGAAAGGTGTGCAAGTTGCTTAAGTCCATCTATGGACTAAAGCAGGCATCGCGGAGTTGGAACATCTGTTTTGATGAGACGGTCAAGGAATTTGGCTTTATCAAAAATCTAGATGAACCTTGCATCTATAGTAGATTTGTAGCGAGAACTGTAGTATTCCTCGTTTTATACGTGGATGACATTCTCTTAATAGGAAATGACATTCCTATGCTACAATCTGTCAAGGGGTTCTTGTCGCACAGGTTCTCCATGAAAGACCTGGGTGATGCCTCATACATCCTGGGGATCCGGATCCATCGTGATAGATCTAAGAGGATATTAGGACTTTCTCAGTCCAGGTACATCGACACCATAGTGAAAAGATTCAGTATGGAAGATTCCAAGCGCGGTAACCTACCGGCTTGTCACGGGATCACCCTCTCTAAAGAGATGTCTCCCAAGACTGATTTGGAGAGGGATCGCATGTCTATTATACCCTACGCTTCTGCGGTAGGCTCTATAATGTATGCGATGTTGTGTACCAGACCGGATGTAGCTTATGCACTGAGTGTGGTAAGCCGGTATCAGTCAAACCCTGGGGAGAAACACTGGATAGCGGTGTAGAACATTCTCAAGTACCTGAGAAGGACTAAGGAGATGTTCTTGGTGTATGGCGGAAAAGACCTCCAGATCGAGGCCTTTGCTGACTCCAGCTTCCAGAGTGACTAGGATGATTTCAAGTCCATGTCGGGTTTTGTCTTTACCCTCAATGGCGGGGCGGTGTGTTGGAAGAGTTCCAAACAGGAAACCGTTGCAGACTCGACGATGGAAGCGGAATACATCGCTGCATCTGATGCCGCAAAAGAAGCTGTCTGGATAATGAAGTTCTTGAAAGAACTTCAGGTGGTTCCGTCCATTGTTGATCCAATACCTCTGTATTGCGACAACAACGGGGCTATAGCTTTAGCGAAGGAACCCAGGTCCCATCAGAAATCCAGACACATCTTGAGGCGGTATCACCTGATCAGGGAGATCGTGGATCGCCAGGAGATCGAGGTTCGGAGGGTTGCTTCAGAAGAAAACACTGCAGATCCATTCACCAAGGCCTTGCCCCAGACTCAGTTCGAGCGGCTGATCGAGATGATAGGTCTTCGATACGCCAGTACATGGCCTTAGTGCAAGTGGGAGATTGTTAGTGTATATGCCCTAGAGGCCATTACTGTATCATACTAGTTTGTATATTACTTAATGGAAGCTTGGGATATTCACCTTGTATAAACAATCTTTCTCAATATAGTAGTATGCTACTTGGTTTGTTTCTACTTCAATGTGTACTTGTGTTTATTTTAGTATATCACCTATACACATTAGTGGAGCCCTTGGGATCTTTGCTTGATTACCAGCGTTGTGATGGCAGTCACACTAGTGGGGGCTGGGTAATCTATAAGCACATCCTTATACAGGTCCCTAGTCGCAGGACTATCGAGACAGGGCATCGATACTCCGGAGTAGACTAGCGTATGCGCTTCTCATCCCAGTATGGGAGATGGTTTGTCCCACAGCCATCAGTACGTCGTACTGGAGATAGTATACGGGTGCTCGTTGGGTTACGAGTACACTGGACAGGACTCGTCGGGAACTGACAGGTTGGTATTATACCTATCGTCAGTTATCAGTTCCCAGGTGACATGAGTACAGCTTAGTCCGCTGACTTGACACTGTCACTTCGCCTCGAGTGTGTTCCCACTGTACTTTGACTACTACCCTACCACGGCTCAAAGGAGTCGTGCAAACAGGTAGTAGTTGGGTACAGTCCCGAAGCACTTGGAGGCAGTGACGTTTAGACAGGATTCGTCTCTCCCTGTATTGGGGGTTGACATCGCGCTGTGTCTAGGAGAGCCATTAAACGAGTAGTCCCTGGCCAGGGCAATCGAGATATGCTGGTAGGTTTCCAGTGTTATCTCAGGGTGTTTTGGGCTTCACTCCGACACGACTTGTACCGCTATTAGGGGACTGACGTTTACCGCCCCCTAGGCCCGCCATCCGATGTATCAGACAAATAGACCGGACTGTACGGAGATTGTCACATTCAGACTCAGTAGGAGTTCAGATGGGGTTCACCTCGTCAGTCTTCTTGTCGGCATCTACCTGGGGACCGTTACGCACAGCTAGTGCCGCTTGCGGTCTGTGGTTAAACCCACTGCCAGCGTACTGTCGAGTCTTTAGAGTCCCACACAGAGGGCTATTCGCCATTGGGCAAAACAGAGTAGAGGTCGCATGGTTTTGCGACAGGGTTCGTTCTCATCCGCGCACTTGTGCACGTTTGGAGTCCGGACGGATATTACTGGCTGGCTCTGGTTTGAGTCAGATACTGGTATATGTTTTAGGGTTGATTTTATCTTATTGTGTTCATGTTCCTCGGAACAAGAATGCGGGTGTGTATGCACAGTTGTTTGAGGCGGAGGAAGAGGATTTTCATTAGGGTTTCGGAACAGGTTCGCATGCACAGTTGACAGTCGTCTTTTTCCAAACCCTAATGAATTTGTGATATATCAATTAACAATATTAATTAAATGAAATTATGTTATGGATGGGTTTGTTGACTTGTTGACCAATGTTGACTTGTTGACCATGGTTGAAAGTTTGACCATTATCATTACATATCAAAGATGCTCTTTGATTCTAGCAAAATTCGTTTAATGAATGTAATGATAATGGTCATTCCAAACCATCCATCAACTATTTTCATTTTTATTATTATTGTTAATTTGATAATTCTTTTCATTTCTAGTTATGGTTGTAAAATGAAAAGAATAGCTCATTCTATCATATCTCTTCTCTCTCCTCTCTTCTTCTTCTTCCTCCTCTAGTTCAAAGGAGAATTCTTCTCATGTGTTGAGAATCCCTCTCCTTGAGATAAAAGCACCCCAAAGCCACTCTCTACTCACTCTAGGGTTAGAGGTTTAGCAAGCCGAAGATCCTAGTTCTCTCAAAGTTCGAGAAAGAGCCCGAAGGTTGAACCCTCAGGTGGATCCATCTTTGACGGAAGAAGGCGACGAGAAAAGCACCATCAAACCCTACAAAGGTTTCAAGAAAAAGGAGTTCAAGTTAGGTATAACCTTTTATCCGAGTAGCTAACTATCTTTAGATTTCTTGCTAGTTTAGTTTAGAAAAGATCCCGACTTTGTTAGTCCATGTTGCCTCATGCGCTAAAAATTTGTTTTTTATACCGTTTCCATCTCCCTGCAAGAACCGGGGGTGGCAACGTGGACTTACAGGAGGATCATTAAATTCGCTGCTGTCGACATCCATTAAGTCGACAGAACATACCTGAGCAGTAGGTTCGGAGGGTACACTTCCTAACTTGTAAATGTTCATCTCAATTGTCCTCTTCCCGAAGGATAGGGTCATAGAACCGTTACGACAATTGATGATAGCATTGGAAGTGGCCAAAAAGGGGAGACCTAAAATCACCGGAATTTGATTCCGTGAGTTCGCTACAGGCTGTGTATCAATTACAATAAAGTCTACAGGGAAGATAAATTCCCCAATTTTTATTAACACATCCTCTAGTTCACCCCTAGGTCTGGTGATTGATCGGTCAGCCATCTGGAGAGTGCATGGAGATGGTTTCAACTCTCCGATCCCTAACTGCTCATAAACTGAGAAAGGAAGCAGGTTAACAATTGCCCCAAGATCTAGTAGAGCACGGTTAATGTGTTTCTCCCCAATAGAGATGGAAATAGTAGGATATCCAGGATCCTTACGTTTCCTCGGTAATTGTTGGGGGAAAGCCGTGTCTACTGTTTTTGCCATGAATATCTTCTTGGGCATTTGTTTCTTCCTCTTTCTAGTGCAAAAGTCTTTAAGAACTTTCGCATATACAGGGACTTGTTGGATAGCATCTAGAAGAGGGATATTGATGTTAACCTGTTTAAACATCTCAGTGATCTTCTCCATATGTGGACTTGGTGTGTTAGCCCTTAACCGATTGGGATAAGGTGCTTTAGCAATAAGCGCTGGGTCCATCATAGGAGAAGGAAGTGTGTGTGGAACCGATCCCAGAATAGAAGTGGGAATCGTCCGTGGAGGGGTAAAAGAGGTGGGCTGTAGTGGCGAGCCTTTTGGGAAATGGAGAATAGGCTCGGAAGAAGGTGGTGGGGTAGAAGAACTGGGGTCAGAATTAGAAGTGTGTGTGTGAGGAAAGGTCTCAGCCGGGGTGTTGATATGATTTTCAGTATCATCAACTTCTTCCCCAACATGATTGTCAAGCACTCTTCCAGATCTCAACGTGGTGATTGCATTCACATGATGTGAATAACCAGGATTGGGTAAGGGTTGAGCTGGAAGTTTCCCTTTCTCTCTTGCACTAATTTCGTCTTTTAATCGTGCAATTTCTTCTTCCATCGATTTAATACTCTCGTTTTGGAACGCAGAGTTTTTCTCAATTTTATCGACAGAAGACTTCATTTCAGCCGAAACTTGCATGATATTTGTTAAGACCAAATTCATGTATTGTGCAAAATAAGAGGATTCATCAGTTCCGGTCAACTGTAAAGGACTAGACAGTGCAGGTGTGTTGACCTGATTTTGAAAATTATGTGCTTGAAAGGGGTGCTGACTTAATTGAAGTTGTGGTTGCTGTTGTGGTGGAGGGAGAGCCCTTTGAAAATTGTTTTGGTTTGGAACCGTGTTTTGAGAGTGTGATTGGTTCCAAGCAAAATTAGGGTGATTCCTCCAACCCTGATTATATGTGGAAGAAAAAGGGTCGTTTCTCGGTCTTTGAAATGCGGCATTGGTATGCTCACGACCTTGAAACGGACATTCTTCCATCAAGTGAGACGGATCAGAACAGCAGCCACATACAGTTTTGGAAAGTGACATTTGATTAAGGGAGGCAGCTAAAAATTTGTTTTCCATAGTCTCGAGTTTCTTTTGTATAGCTGAAATGTCAGCTCTAACTCTTATGGAAACATCCGATTGGTTATTGCCACTCCTAAATGATGGACTTTCCCACTGTAAAGACTTTTCAGCGAACTCTTCTAAATATCGCCAAGCTTCCCCATTATCCTTGGTCATGAAGGTACCTTGACACATGTTTTCAAGGCTCTGTTTAGTGTTAGGGTTACTGCCCTCATATATGATTCGGCAAAGCTCCCATCTCGGGATGCCCTGATGAGGACATTGAACCAATAGATCCTTGAAACGTTCAAAGCATTTTGAAAATGGTTCAGCAGGGAGCTGGGCAAATTGATTTAGTTCGCTACGGATTCGAGCTGTCTCTTGTATTGGGTAAAATTTCTTAAGGAATGCAGCGACGAATTCTTCCCAATTCGTAATAGAGTGTGCGGTAGTGTTATATAGCCACTTCTCGGCTATATCGCACAATGTAAATGGAAGAAGTCGTAGACGCATCGCATCCACTGAAAGTTGTGACGTACCCATCATTGCGCACACGTTTTCAAATTTGGTAATGAAAACGTAAGCGTCCTCAGTCTCGAGTCCGTGGAATTTGGGTAAAAGATTGATATACTGGGGCTTAATCTCAAAGTTATCCCCATTGGCTGGTGGTGTGGATAAGCAAGTCGAAAGAGGACCTCGAATAGGGTAGCACATCTCCTGGAGAGAGATGCGGGGTGGATTCTGAGCACCAACGGACGGCGGCAGATTAGGGTTAAAGAAGTTTGATGGATTCAGATCCATCGGTGTGGGTGTGGTAGTAGGTAAATGGAGAAATATCGACTTCGGAGTCGATAAAATGAACGCGGACTAAACGGGCACTAGAATCCTGTGTCCAGCCTATCTTGTACTAAAAAGGGTTAGTAAAAGTGGCAGCGTTGGCTTATAATTAGGGGCAAAATGAATGCGGTGTTTGCTTTTGAAAAAGGGACGGATTTTTGAAAAAATGATGCGACACAACAAATGCAGCACACAAACCCTAGAATCTAGTGGTCACCTAGGTCCGGCTCTAGACCTCTCCTAACTGCCAAAAGACAAGTCGCAGGATAGAATCCTCCACTGCCTCTTTGTCCCTCTGTGGCCGGATAAGTGCCAGGTAAGTGGGAAGGTACTCCACTACGTAAGTAGTGGGCCTAATTAATAACCACTAGCCTTAGACACACTCGCCTTAGGCACCACAGGAAAACCCGGATAAGCAATGAATTACCCACGGCCTTCTTCTGTCCTAATTGAGCGCGACAGTCCTTAGAGTCATCTCTAGATTTCTTTTAGTTAATGTGGGTCAATGCGGATGCAAGTTTGGTGGTTTTCGGAGCCTAGGAAGGGTAATGAAATCCCCACCTAATTTGGATTTGGCCGTGCCCCTTAATATCCGTATTTATAATGCAAAACAACCAAGAAACAAAATCACGCAAAAATTTAATTTGCAATTTGCGAGCTGCTATTCTTTGCAAAGAATCCTGCAGAAAATTGTCAGTTGGAGCTAAAAAGAGGAGAGGAGAAGGTAAGGAACTTACAGAGGAAAAATTGCACAGAGAAGGCTTCAGGTAGCCGCGGAACCGCCGCAATAGGGGCTTATTGCCGCCCTTCCGCGGTCAAACAATGGGAACAATGCACCAAAATTTTTCAGCAGCTTCCTGTTGATAACTCCAGCTCTCTGGAATTTTCCAAAAATTTTCCTCAATTGCCAAACAGCTCCAGATTTCCTTGCAATGAAACACCACAAATCGTTTAGGGTTTGCATGAATTTTGATCTCAAAATAACAATGAAATAATTCTTTCAATTCAAACTATAATATGAAACGAATTAGCGCGCGATCCCCGGCAACGGCGCCATTTGATTGAATATTTCTTTGTGTGTCGTTTTAGAAAATGAATAGAATCACAATCAAAGAATTATATTTGACCGCAATCAATTACTGTGTCAATTGTAGATCGTAAGCGAGTGCGGATCGTCCACAGGGATTGTGCGATTCGTTTCTGTATTTAATTTGTTTGAATCGAAAAGTTAATTGAAAAGAAAAGAAAACATGATTCAAGAATTTATCAATTGATTCAAGTGTCACGAGTTTAATCAAGAATCAAGAAACTGATAAACAATCAAGAATTGGGTTTCGATAGTATTTCCAACCAAAATGTCAAGAATCTAAATGAGGCTCGTAGGAATCGATCGGATCGATAGACGTGATGTAATCTAAAGATTTCGTGTTCTTGTCCTTCGAAGGATTGATACTAGATTGATGATGATCGACGAGAGTTAGTGCTTTCTCGTGAAACTAGGGTTTCATCTTATCCCTTGTTCTTTTGTCGATATCATTCACATTCTATCCTCTAGCAATTTCAAGAAACGATCGTAACTCCCCAATTTCGAGCGATATCATTCAAGAAAGCATCGTAACGAAATGGGTTGTCGGTTCTTGAACTTGCTAGGGTTTACAAAACTTATAGGAATCAAGAATCGTTTTCAGATATATTACATCATCATTCTATTGATCGTCTCGACTCCTCGACGAGCGGAGTTTTACTCAAATATCACAACAAGAAAAACAATTACAAATTGAGATATAATCAAGATGCAAGAATTAAAAGAAAACAAGATAAAAGAAAATCACCTTTTATTTATATCAACAATTTGATTACAGTCGCTCAAGAACTACAAGAGGAAGAACGAAATTGTCGAATTGGCGTCGCTCGGCTCCGTGAGTCGCGGATCGTTTGGACCACTTGCTCTGTTGAAGATCGGCTCGGCTCATAAAAGGTTGCAAGGCTTCTTGCTTGATGGGTACTCGGGATCTTGGCTTTTGGAGTTGGAATTAGAGTTAGGGTTTCACACAAGCCCTGTCACTAGACTTGTGGAAGAAGAAGATGAAGAAAGAGATAGAATGGGTCTAGTTTAATGCTAGATTGGGGATTGATCCATAATGATTTACAAGTGAGCTTAGGGTCTTATTTATAGAGCATCCAAACCCTAGGTCTAGGTTTGAATTTACAATTCCCTCCAAAAGTTTGTTGAGGAGTTTGTTAGGAGTTAGCTTAGGGTTTAAGCTAGGATTAATTAAGCTTAGAAAACCCTAGTTTGCTGATCTGGAAGAAACCTCTGGAGTCTTCTAGAACCTGGAGTGTCTTTCTGAACTGTAGGAGCTGAGACAGGAGTTTTGCACTAAAATTGAGGAGCTAATTCCTTGAACCCACCGCGGATCCGCGGCGCAAGCAGGCTCCTGCCGCGGATCCGCAGCAGTTTGTGGGTCTTGGGCCTTGGTCTTTCTGGTGTAGTCTTTGGATGCCATTTGGGGCTTTGTCTGATGTGTTGAATTGTATTTTGCCTTTGGATTGCTACCAGAACTGAAATCATTGAGTTGGCGTAATGTTTTAGCAGTGTCCATTCGAGCAAGCTTCTGATTTTCCTGCACAGACTTCGAAACACGGGTTGCGATATATGGAAATGATGTCATGCAATGAAATGCAGTCAATTTCCCTAGAAATGCCGGTTTTAAGGTCTAATACATGCAATCTGATATTTTGCGATCGTTTTGCTAATATGTGAAATATGAATGCCGTATACTTCTAAATGAGTGCAAATGATGAGGAAATTGCCGGCTAAACTATACAATAATTTCGACTAATCAACATGACTGGCAAGTTACATAAGATGAAAATTCAAACGGATTCAAATATCCATTCTTATGTAACTTAGCTAGTCGTGTCGCATTGATATGACCTAGTCTACAATGCCACAAGAAGGATTCGTTCATTTAAGAACTTTTCCTCTCGTGTGTGTTCTGTACATTAAGAACTGTATTCTGATTCAGAACGTACAAACCGTTACATAACGTACCAAACCCAATCAACATTTGATTTAGGAAAATGTTCATAACATTTTTCTCTACTACAAAATTATATCCTTCTTTATCTAATAGAGAAATAGATATTAAATTGCACATCATATATGGTACGTAGTAACAGTCGTTCAAGATCAGTGTATTACCATTTGGTAATACAAGGTGATACTCGCCAACTGCTTTGGCTGCAACATTTGCACCATTCCCTACTTTTAGAGAATGTTCACCCTTTCCCAGTTCTCTACCTCTCCTAAGCCCCTATAACATATTACATATGTGGGATCCTGATCCGGTATCTAATACCTAGGACGTAGAGTATACTGAGAAACAGTTCTCGGTTACGCACACAACCGAAGAACTAGAATCTGTTGTATACCTATTGAATAAGGTTCCAACTAAGTCCGTGCCTACCACTCCATATGAAATGTGGAGTGGGAAGAAACCCTGTCTTAAGTATCTTAAGATATGGGGTTGTCCTGCTTTGGTCAAAAAGGTCCATCCAGACAAACTCGAGGCACGTTCGGTGTTGTGTAAGTTTGTGGGATACCCCAAGAACTCTAGGGGGTATTATTTCTATTACGTCGAGGAACAAAAGGTCTTTGTTTCTCATCATCCCCGCTTCATGGAAACTCAATTTCTTGAAAATGAGATAAGTGGGAGCGCAATAGAGTTAGAAGAAATTCCAAAACCACAAACTATTACTGAAAACTTAATAGAACCTGAGATTTCAATGGAACCGGACGCGCCTACGCCACTCCGCAGATCGAGTAGGCAGTCTCATCCGCCCGAGAGATACTACGGTTTTCTCGTAGACGGGGATCGAGTGGATTGCATCATCGATGATGATGAGCCAACTAATTTTCAACAAGCCATCACGAGTAGAGACTCGGTGAAGTGGATGGATGCTATGCGATCCGAGATGGAATCCATGTACATAAACCAAGTATGGACTTCAGATTTTGCTCCTACTAGGGTAAAACCCGTAGGATGAAAATGGATCTTCAAAAAGAAGATTGGTGTAGATGGTCAGGTAGAAACCTACAAAGTTAGACTTGTTACTAAATGTTTTCGTCAAAGACCATGATTGGACTATGACGAAACCTTTTCACCAGTGGCTATGCTTAAATCCATTCGGATCCTACTTGTCTTTGCTGCCTTCCATGGCTATGACATCTGGAAGATGGATGTTAAAACCGCTTTTCTAAATGGAAGTTTAGAAGAGTGTGTTTACGTAGATCAACTAGAGGGTTTCATAGACAGTGGGAGCAGCGGAAAGGTGTGCAAGTTGCTTAAATCTATTTATGGATTAAAGAAGGCATCGCGGAGTTGGAACATCTGCTTTGATGAGACGGTCAAGGAATTTGACTTTATCAAAAATGTAGATGAACCTTGTATTTATAAGAAAATTGTAGGGAGAACTGTGTTATTCCTCGTTTTATACGTGGATGACATTATCCTGATAGGAAATGATATTCCTATGCTACAATCGGCCAAGCTATTCTTGTCACAGAAGTTCTCTATGAAAGACCTGGGTGATGCCCCGTACATTCTGGGGATTAAGATATATCGTGACAGATCTAAAAGAATGTTGAGACTTTCACAGTCAAGGTACATAGACACCGTACTAAAGAGGTTTAGTATGGAAGATTCTAAGCGCGGTAATTTACCCGCTTGTCACGGAATCACCCTCTCCAAAGAGATGTCTCCCAAGACTGATGAGGAGAGGGCTCGAATGAGCATAGTACCCTACGCTTCGGCGGTATGGTCAATAATGTATGCGATGTTATGTACCAAACTAGATGTAGCTTCCGCACTTAGTGTCATAAGCAGATATCAGTCCAACCAAGGTGAGAAACATTGGATAGCAGTAAAGAACATTCTTAAGTACTTGAGAAGGACTAAGGAGATGTTCTTGGTGTACGGTAATGGAGACCTCCAGATCGAGGCTTTTACCAAATCTGGCTTCCAAAGTGACAAGGATGACTCTAAATCTATCTCGGGTTATGTGTTTACCCTCAACAGAGGGGCGGTCTATTGGAAGTGTTCCAAACATGACACCATAGCAGACTCGACGATGGAGGCTGAGTACATCACTGCTAACGATGCCGTAAAAGTGGCATTCTAGATGAGGAAGTTAGTTTCTGAACTTCAGGTGGTTCTATTTATTGCCCATCCAATACCTTTGTATTGCGATAACAATGGAGCCATGGCTTTGGCAAAGGAACCACGGTCCCATCAGAAATCCACACATATCTTGAGACGGTATCATCTAACCTGGGAGATCATGGATCGCCACGAGATCGAGGTGATGAGAGTAGATACAAAGGACAACACGACAGATCTATTCACCAAGGTCATCCCTCAAGTCCAGTTCGAGAGACTGTTCGAGATGTTGGGTATGCGGTACGCCAGCAACTGGCTCTAGTGCAGACATTGGGTATATAATACGCCAATTATAGGCCTTAGTGCAAGTGGGAGGTTGTTGGATATGTATGTCCTAGAGGACTTCATTGTATAGGATGCTAGGGATATGTATGTACAGGACAATCTTACTCGATATGATAGTATGCTATTTGGTTTGCCTTTATCTTAACGTATGATATGTTTTACTTGTTATTTCATATATTGTATACATGTTGATAAAGCCCGTAGGATCCTTGCTTGACTACCAGCGTTGTGATGGCAATCATACTTATGGGAGCTGAGTAGTCAATAAGCACATCCTTAAAATGTCCCTAGTCGTGGGAGTATCGAGACTGGGCATCGATACTCCAGAGTAGACTAGTGTATACATATCTAGACCCTGACGAGGGGTTATGGATTGGTCCGCAGCCATTGGTGTGGTGCACCTAAGATTGTATACAGGCGCTCACTAGGGGTGAGTACACTGGACGGATTCGCCGAGAACTGGCTAGATGGTATTATACCCAGTGTCAGATAGCAGTTCTCTGGTGTCAGGAGTGCAAATAGTCTATCGACCTGAGGACTCAGCATTACTCATCATGGAACACACCATATCAAGTAAGGTGCGATTCCGTCTTTCTGATACACCGTCGTGTTGTGGTGTGTATGGAGGAGTAAGCTGAGAGAGAATTCCATCCTCTTTTAGATATTCCAGGAACTCGGCACTTTAGTATTCACCACCCCGATCAGATCAGAGCATCTTGATACTTTTGCCGGTTTGCTTTTTCGCTTCATTCTTATACTCTTAGAATTTCTCAAAGGTCTCGGATTTATGTTTCATTAAGAATACATGTCCATACCTTAAGAAATCATCGGTGAAAGTAATGAAGTAGGAATAGCCACTTCTTGCATGCGTATGCATTGGCCCACACACGTCGTTGTGTATGAGTCCCAGGAGCTCAGTAGCTCTTTCTCGATGTCCAGTGAACGGAGTTTTTGTCATCTTTCCTCTGATACATAATTGAAAAGTTGCATATGATTGATACTCAAACGGATCTAAGTATCCGTCTTTATGCAACTTGGTCAACCGTGTTTCATTGATATGACCAAGTCTGCAATGCCATAAAAAAGCTTGGTTTGATTCTAAAGTTTTTCTTTTTAGTATGTTTTGGACGATGAAAACTTGATGTTGATTAAGAATGTATATTCCGTTATTAAGTGTACCCGACCCAACTATTTCATGATTTTGGTGAATTTTATGACATTGCTTTCAAGTGCAAAATTATATCCTTCATTAGATAACAAAGATACCGATATAATATTACACATCATACTGGGTACACAAAAGCAGTTACGCAATAACAAAATATGTCCACTCGCCAATCCTAGGTTATATTCTCCTACCGCAACAGCATCCACATTGGTTCTATTGCCAACCCTGAGGGTCATATTACCTTTCCTCAAAAATCTAAGGTTTCTCAGCGCGTGCAAAGAATTACAGATGTGAGATCCTGATCCGGTATCCAATACGCAAGAAGTAGAGTTAATAGAGAAACAGTTTTCAATCACGAACACACCTGAAGCCGAAGCCACAACTTGCTTCGTGTCCTGATTCTTGGCTTTCAAAGCCCGACAGTCCTTCTTCCAATGTCCTTTTTTTCGACAATAGAAACATTCTTCCTTTGTGGCTGCCCCCCCATTCCTTTCCTTTCCCTTTCCCTGCACCTTCTGCACACCTCCCCTCGATTTGGTGGGGGCCTTCTTCTTCTTCCCTTTGGCCTTAGCCTTGGATTTAGCAGAAGAAGATTCCCTAATAAACAGAGCTGGTGTTTCCTTGGTTTTCTTCAAGGTGCTCTCTGCCACCCTCAGCATGTTGAGAAGCTCAGGAAGTGAAACTTCCATCTTTTGCATATTTAAGTTCAATATGAATTGGGCATAGGTGGAGAGAAGGGACTATAGAATCAAGTTGATGTATAACTCATTCTCCAATGTAGTTCCCAGGACTACGAGCTCTTCTATGAGAGAAATCAACTTTAGGACGTGGTCCCCAACAGATGATCCGATAGCCAACCTCGCTTGAAACAATTTCTTCGAGGTCTCATATTTTGCGATACGAGATTGCTCTCCATATAAATCTTTGGTATGGAGGAAGATGGAAGCAAGGTCCATCTTCTCGTGCCGCCTCTGATGTTCATTATCCATGGAGGCCAACACGAGGAACTTGGCTTTCGCACAATCAAGATCCCAGGTTTTACGGACTTCAATGTCTGTGACCGAGGATTTTGGATTGGGAACAGGGGGATCTTTCGTCATGAGGACGTATGCGACCTTATCATATGCAAGGGCCATATGGACGTTCCTCTGCCAGTCTTTATAATTTTCCCCAGCGAGTTTATTTGTATCTAGTATTAGCTTAAGTACCGTCATGGTCGCTGTAATTAAGGGAGAGATAAAAGAAACACTCAACATTTCCTCGAATTCTTCTTCAAACCCTAAAAGAAGAATTAGTCATGATTAATCGCACCCTACAAGTTCGGTTATCTTTCAGCCAGGCGAGTGTTGGTACTTCGGAGGGAGGTTCCCCGTGCTTTCGCATGGACCTAATTAAATAACCTCGTTTTCCCAGAGGCATAGCCCCGTTAACACCTTTCTAGACACCTACTTGATTAACTAATTGCAAAGTGAAAAATTCTCCTGAAGAGTAGAGGATACTCACAGTAGGATCAGGTCCCAACTATCATTGTATGATAATTTTGAAGGAAGCCTACTAAAATACCACACTCCAGAAGGTATGCAACACTAGAAAGTTTCATGTATGTTTGAAACTCCCGATGTGATTTTTGCCCCGAGCGCTTATAACCATGTTGAAGGTCAAAACATCATAAGTCGCAAGTCAAGTACAACCCGTCATTGTCCAGATTAACCTAGACCCATTCGTACAAGCCCTTGACGAAGGTCAAAACAGATGTACGTCTGTCCTAGATTAATGCATCTATCTATGCTGCAGATAAGCACCCACTAGCTACCAAATACTATGCCTTGACGAAGGTCAAAACACATAGCATGAATATTGGTAGATACATATCTGAAATGACGGAGGGCTACTGCTGGTTTTGGCGAAAACCGTTAGCGTAATGAACTTAATATAGTTGAAGAAACCGAATAGCTTTTGAAAAGGAGTGCTTTAAGCTCCGCTTTTTAAAGTTGTTTTTGAAGAAAACCGAGTGGTTTTGCAATTGTTCCAACGACGTCAGATTTTAGGTTTATTACTTTGCATTAATCAATATTAATGCGGTCCCATCAATTAACCTTATCATTGCAGAAAGAAACGAAAATAGAACCTAGGATTATGCCATCCGCATTCGCCAGGGGCCCCGTCATGCACCGTTAGATTACTTAACTAACGACAGAGCGGGGCCTGGACTAGCGCGGGTGCAAAACATAAGCAACGTTTATTATATATATTATATATAGCCATTCGTCTCACGCAATAATATACATTCCAGATCACAGATCACAGCACAACAACACAGATGAATATATTGGATATACTAGGATTTCCGTGTTTCGTTTTAGCCTATAACGAAAAACGAAATCCACGGTCGTGATGAATAGCCAAACCCCCACCCTAGACTCATACGGGTGCGGAAAACAACCCTCCAAATTCCTAAAGTGAAGCAACCTCCCTCAATAAATTGAGTAGGCCACTCGGCATTTCAAGAACCCGGTAGTTTGTGCACCCCTCCTTGGGTCTATCCTAGGTGCAAGAAAAATTAAATGAAATAATACAACGGTGGCTACAACCTCAACCCGGATGTGCCCCGCAAAAGAATATTACATCAATTTACAAATAAACATAAATGAAAAAAAGAACACTCTTCTCACATCCCCCCGTTATTCATTCACGACGATCTAATACTTTATATCCACAAACTATCAATAAGATACAAGATATGTGCAACCTATTAGTGATGTGTATACCCTAGAGGCCATTATTGTATGATATAGTGGATACTTGGATATATATGGAGGACTTTCTTGCTCGACATGATAGTATGCCATCTGATTGTCTTTATCTTAACATGTTCACCGGTATTATTATACCGTCTCTCATATACATGTTGATAAAGTGCTTAGGATATTGGCTTAACAACGAGGACTATGATGCAGATCATACTACTGGGTCCTGGGTAGTCCACAAGCACATCCTTCAATTGTTCCTAGTCGAGAGAATATCAAGACAGGGCATCGATATTCCAGAGTAGAGTAGTGTGTACGTTTCTTGACCCTGTATAGGGCGATGTTTGATCCCATATCCGTTGGTGTTTGACATCAAAGATTGTACATAGGTGCTCATTAGAGAATGGGTACACTGAACAGGACCCGCCGAGAACTCCTAGTTGGTATTATACCTATCGTCAGATAGCAGTTCTCTGGTGATACTGGTACATGTTAGTCTGTAGACCCGAGATCGTCATAGAGTCTTGTGTGACTCCCACTGTACTTTGATTTCCTCCCTACTACGGCTCAAAGGAGTCGTGCAAACAGGTGGATTTTGGGTACAGTCCCGAGTCACATGCAGGCAATGAGCGATAGGAGGGGTTTCGTCTCTCCCGGTATTGGGAGTTGATGTTGCGCCATGCTCGATTGGCTATAACAGTAAGTCCCTGGCCAGGGTTGTTGATGAGATTTACTGGTAAGTGTTATCAGTAGTTTCTCATACCGTTATAAGCCATATATCGGAATGAATTATCAAGTTATTGAGGTCTGACGATATCACCCCTAGACTCGATATGCGACATATTAGACGAAGAGACCGGACTGTACGGTAAGTGTTACTTATAGGCTTCATGAGAGTTTGGACAAGCTTGCTTGTTGATCTTCTAATCGCTCAATGCCTGGGTAGCCGTTACGTCCATCTAGTACTGCTGATGGCTTGTGGGTGACTGATGTGATCATCACTTTCTGTTGGCGTATTGACGAGTCTTTAGAGTCCCACATAGAAGTTTTCTGGTTCAAGCGAAACGAAGTAGAGCACATATGTTGATATGTGCAGAGGCCAGATTAAATATGAGTATGTGATACCGTATTCTAATCTGGCGGTTATTTGTTATCGATTAGGTTATATGTGATATAACCGGATTGTCGAATCAAGTGTTGATTTGATAATGTGATATACAGATAAATGATATTAGCCGGTTATATGTGATGTAACCGGATTATTAAGTCAAGTGTTGATTTAATAATTTGATATATATTATATTTGATATAATTATATATTAACTAATATTATTAGCTCACTAATTATTCTTCATAATATATATATATGTGTGTGTGTGTGTGTGTGATATATATATATATATGTGTGTATATATATATATATATATAATGAAGCATGGCATGATTTTCTATTTATTGGAAATAGAAAATGAGGTGGAAAATGATGAGGAATGGTGAGGTATGGCTTTTCTTATTTCTTTAGTCATTTGGGATCACTATAGAAGCATGGTTGCTATATTATATTGGATATATTTTCATGCTTCAATGAGTGAGCCATTAGTGCCATTCTTCACTTGAAGTTGAGAGTTAGTCATTTTTCCTTTCTTGAGCTCATGAGATGAGCTCTTGCTCTCTCCCCTTTTCCTCACCTCCACCATCAAGCTCTAAACCCTCACATGTGATGTGAACCATAGGGCTTGAGCATCCTAGTGTGCAAATAGAACCCCTACTTCACCGTCCCACATTAGATTAGCACTTTGATGTGGTGTGTTTCCTTCACTAAAAGGTTTAGTGAAGAGGTAGCTTGGATTGGCGGACTTCGGGAGGATCATCTTCGGCACGAAGGTTTTCGTAGAAAGCTCGATTTAACTTAAGTGAAGCCTAGTGGAGTCGCATGGACTACAACCTGGAGCTTGTGAAGTGAAGGACTCGACGAGGGTATAATCTCTTTCACTTCTTATAGTTTAGTTGATATCATCTTAGGAAACCCTAATATTCTAGTTAAGATCTTGGTTAGTGTTCGTTAGCACCCGAAATTTTTAATATTGCATGTGTGATGCCCGTTTAAACCTTATCGCGGTGCCAACGTTCACTTTCATGGTATCAGAGCCAAGCTAGAACATTTGGTTTGGTCTTTACGATGTTAAAGTGTTCGATCGGTTTTCGAAACTGCAAACTTGTGCAGTTTCTGTCGAATTTTTCAAATGTTGAAATTTTCGTGATTAAAAATATTCAGAAAATCGTGCAGGATTTTTTATGGAACCCCAAAAAATTCGAACCCCTGACCCCTTCAAAGAGCCCCGGAACCGCGGCCCAAACCCTAGTTTGGGCGTGGTTCCGCCGCACTTTTGTGGAGTCAAGGATTGACTTTTTCTATGATGCTCCAATTGTAAATTTGGCACTTTCTGGATGTTTTTAATGATTCTCAATTTGTTGAGGTCGCTGGATTTTGTGGCTGTTTGTTAAATAGATCGAAATGTTTAATATCGTTTAGACTTTAATGATATGTGATACAATTGTTAGAATCCGGAATAATTAGTTTTGTGAAAACTAGTTAGTATATTGTAAATCAAGCCATTTAGTCTCGTTTGATCGATTGCCACGGTGTTTTGATTCGGATGAAAATTCCGTCGCAATCGCGTATAGTACGCGATCACATAGTCGAGAATCTTGTTGAATTATCCGACATCTTATTGAAAAGTGTTTTCAATTTGAGACTAAAATGCAAGGTTTATAAGTTAAACATGAAATCCGGAATATGAGATATTCTGGATTTATGATGTCTAAGGATATGCGAATTCTAATTATTGTAGTTTTTCATTTCTTTTCTGCGACCGTAAGTGTAATATGTGGGGTATCCCAAATCTCGTTGCTATATGTCAACAGAATTTGGGATACGCGTATTTACTTACGTTGTTGACATGTAATGTTATGTGTTGCTGTGATATGTTATATTGGATCTTCGTGAATGAATAGCCGGGGGTTTTATGTGAGATGAGAGTTTTTCAATTTTCATTCATGTAAAATTTGTATATTATATTCTTTTATTGGGACACTTTCGGGTTAAGGATGATGTCACCACTGATGTATATTATTTACTTTTCCGCATTATGATAGATCCAAGGCGGGGAGCACAAGTAACCGGATTCTAGAGTCCAGTGGGAGACCATCTCGAGGAGTCGAGACCGGGTCTCTTAACTCTATAATTGGTAGGGTTACTTGCTGCTCTCGTAGGGGTCTAAGGATGTGGATTTGGCTATTCATCATGACTGTGGAATCCGTGTTTTACATTATTAGCTAAATTTAAAACACGGACCTCCTAGTATATCCAATATTTCATATGTTGCTTTTGTTGCTTGGTTCTATGATGTGATCATATAACCGCGTGAGACGAATGTTATATTATATATATGATATATAATAAACGTTGCCTATGTTTTGCACCCGCGCTAGTCCAGCCCACGCTCTGCCATTAGTTAAGTAACCTAACGGTGCATGATGGGTCCCCGTGGCGAATGTGGATGGCATAAACGTACGTTCTATTTTCGTTTCATGTTTCTGTGATGTTTAGAAAACATTAAATGATGGGACTTCATTAATGAGATTAATGAACGGAAAAGAAACCTAAAGATGTTGTAGAATCAAGAGTTTTTAAAAAGGTAGCTCTAGTTCTTGCTTTGCACAGTGGTATTCCTTGATGAATATCCAGCACTTCATTCGATGAGGAAAAAGCCGAGATCCCTTCACCGGGAGTGACCTCTTTAGCAAAACTAGCAAATGCTACAACCCACTCGGTTTATCATCATAGCTTCTGTAGTTCTTTCTTTGCATAGTGGTATTCCTTGATGGATATCCAACACCTCATTCGATGAGGAAAGAGCCGAGATCCCTTCACCGGGAGTGACCTCTTTAGTAAAAGCTAGTAAAAGCTATTCGGTTTGTTTTTGAAAACTACTCGATTTTAAAAGCGGAGCTTAAACCACTCCTTTTCAAATCACTAGACTCGATATCAAGTTCATTACGTTAAAGGTTTTCTTAAAAACCAACCGTAGCCCTCCGTCATTTCAGATAAGTACTATTTAGTATTCGTGCTACGTTTGTTAGCCTTCGTCAAGGTGTAGTGTGCAGTAGCTGATTAGTGCTTATCTGCCGCATGTGATGTGATTGGATTAGCATAGTCGTGCGACTTTGTTGGCCTTCATCAAGGGTCGCGCGGGTGGGTTTAATTCAGTCAAGAAATGAACGGGTTGAACTTTACTAGCGGCCTATGGTTTGTTGGCCTTCGTCAAGGTCATAGGAAGCTAGGGGTAAAAACAATTATTAGGAATTTCAAGTGTTGGAATTTGCAATGAGATTGCATACCTTCTATATGATAGTTGGATCCCGATACCCACTGCGAGTAAGAGTTACTCCTGGGAGAGTTTTGCACTTTACAATTAGTCGATCCATTAGGTGTCTAAGAAAGGTGTTAACGGGGCGATACCCCTGCGGAAATGAGGTTATTTAATTAGCTCCATGCGAAAGCTTGGGGAGACTCCATCGGAGTACCAATACCTGCCTGGCTGAACGATTAGCGAACTTGTAGGGTGTAATTAATCCCGGCTAATCTTACCTTTTAGGGTTTGAAGGAAGATTTGATAAAAACAGTGGGATCCATCCTGATTAGATAAAATAATAACAAATCTAATCTTGCAAAGAGCGCACGCAAAGTCATTATCCTTCTCTCTCTCCTGGTAGCGACAAATGACACGCCATAATCAAGATAATCATATGAATGTATTGACCGAACCCACTTATTATACTGGGCTAGGTTCCGCTCTATCTTATGATTGTCATAAGTCTGAGCAAGGAATAGAGCAATATCCGGATTCCCACGCCACCAAAACGAAGAATAAGAATGTTGATGCATCTTCTTCGGGTGTGTTCGTTACCAAGAACTGTTTCTCAGTTAACTCTACGTCCTGGGTATTGGATACCGGATCAGGATCCCACGTATGTAATTTGTTATATAGGTTATAGAGAGGTAGAGAACTGGGAAAGGGTGATATGTCTCTAGTAGTAGGGAATTGTGCAATTGTTGCAGCCAAAGCAGTTGGCGAATATCACCTTGTATTACCAAGTGGTGACAATGATTCTGAGCGACTGTTATTTTGTACCAAAAATATTGTGAATGTTTTCCTGAATCAAGTTTTGATTGGATATGGTACGTTGTATAACGGTATAAACGTTCTAAATCAAACTACAGTTCTAAGTATACAAAACACATACAAGAGGAACAGTTCAGAAATGAACAAAGATTTCTTGTGGCATTGTAGACTAGGTCATATCAATACGACAACACTGGCTGAGTTCCATAAGGATGCATATTTGAATCCGTTCGAATTTACATCTTATGAAACTTGCCAGTCATGTTTCAAAGGCTAGATGACCAAATCTCCATTTACCGGACACGGAGAAAGAGCTACTGAACTCTTGGGACAGATACATAGTGATGTATGTGGTCCTATGTCTACACATGCCAAGAATGGTTCCTCGAACTTTATTACATTCACCGATGATCTCTCAAGATTCGGAAATGTGTTTCTATTGAAAAACAATTCTGAATCTTTTGAGTAATTCAAGGAATATAAGTACGATGTTGAGAACCAGACGAGTAAAAGTACTAAAATCCTTCGATATGATCGGGGAGGAGAATACTTGAGCACGGAATTCAGAGACTACTTAAAAGAGAATGAGATTCTCTCTCGGCTTACTCTTTTGTATACACCACAGCACAATGGAGTTTCGGAGTGGAGGAATCGCACCTTATTAGATATGGTGCGCTCTATGATGAGTAATGCTGAGTTACCTATTTCCTTTTGGGGTTATGCACTTGAGATAGCTGCATACCTATTGAATAGAGTTCCGACCAAATCCGTGCCTACCATTCCATATGAGATATGGAATGGGAAGAGACCATCTCTTAAACGAGTTAAGATATGGGGTTGTCCGGCCTATGTTGAAAAGCAAAATCCGGACAAGCTTGAGGCAAGGTCAGTTCTGTGCAAGTTTGTAGGATATCCCAAACATTCACAAGGGAATATCTTCTACCACACCGAGGAACAAAAGGTGTTTGTTTCTCGACATGCCACCTTTTTAGAAAAGGAATTTCTTATTAAAGTGATTAGTGGTAATGAGGTAGAACTGGAAGAAGTTCCAGCACACAAACTATAACTGACGATTTGGTAGAGCCAAAGGATTCAATTGTCCCCAACGAACCTTATGTAAGTCGATGTACAACACCCCACGACTTGCGGGGAGGCGGAATTATGAAAAACGATCTTGTTTAAAGCGTAAGCATCGACTAACCGAGAATCTTTGCATAAACAATAACTAACATCAAACATAGGAGTTCTAAACTACTATGAAAAGTGATTATACCTGTAGAACCGTGTCCTTCGTCTTTACGATCTCCACCTCCTCTTCGGCCTTCTCCAAGTAGTAGACGATCCACACGAGAGCTTTACACCAAGCTTTGCCTCTAAACTTGAGGCATCTAGGTTTCTTTAGTTTCTAATCAAAGTACCTAGATGATATAGAGTGAGGGTTATGGATTAAGTAGTCTAACTAATCCTTGTACTCAACACATGATAGGGGAGGATTAGGGTTTGAAGAGAGGAAGCTTGAGGAGAGAGAAGATGAGAATGATAATTGATATGAGAAAAAGAGTTATCATAATATATATGAAGCATTAAGATTTATCAATAAAAGAAAATAAAATGATGAATAATCATGCTTCATAAATATCTAATGGTGATTTATTTCCATGAGTCATTAAGCATTTATGATGCATTAATGACATGGATGAATCACTCATATGACTCACTAATCTCATTCAATGTATATGCCACCTTAACCTCCTTAGTCACCATCTTTTAGAAGCTTCTCGCGCAATTACGAGAACGCCCCTCCTATCCGTGAAAACACGGAAAAACTTTAGACTGTATAAATCAAATAACCGGATACTAGAAACTGGCTTAAACCAAAGACGATTAGTAAAATTGTCCGGATGTCGTACGTGCGTAAACACACGTATGCATCCGAACCCTTATCGTAAAACCATACGACCTCTATATCGTTTCGCCTAGAGTAGAGAAACTCTCTGTGTGGGACTCTAGAGACTCGACTACTACGCTGGCAGTAGATTTAACCACAGACCGCAAGCGGCACTAGCTGTACGTAACGGTCCCCAGGTAGATGTCGATAAGAAGGCCGATGATGAAAACCCATCCGAACTCCTACTGAGTCTGATGTGACAATCTCCGTACAGTCCGGTCTGTTCTTCTAAGACTATCGCAAGTCGGGCCTAGGGGCGGAAAGCGTCAGTCCCCTAATAGCGGTATAAGTCGTGTCGGAGCGAAGCCTATTACACCCTGAGAAACTACGGGAACCTACCAGTAAATCTCGCTTGCCCTGGCCAGGGATTTTGCGTAATGGCTCTCTGACACAGCGCGATATCAACCCCCAATACCGGGAGAGACGAATCCTGTCTAACCGCCACTGCCTCCAAGTGCTCTGGACTGCACCCAACTGCTACCTGTTTGCACGACTCCTTTGAGCCGTGGTAGGGTAGCAATCTAAGAACAGTGGGACACACTCTAGGCGAAGTAGCAGTGTCAAGTCCGCGGACTATGCTGTACTCATGTCACCTGGGAACTGTTCACTGACGACTGGTATAAAACCAACCAACAGTTCCCTGTGAGTCCTGTCCGGTGTATCCGTAACCTAACGAGCACCTGAATACTATCTCCAGTACGACGTACTGACGGCTGTGGGACAGACCATCTCCCCAACTGGTATGAGAAGCGTACACACTAGTCTACTCCGGAGTATCGATGCCCTGTCTCGATAATCCTACGACTAGGGACCTGAATAAGGATGTGCTTGTAGACTACCCAGCCCCTACTAGTGTGACTGCCATCACAACGCTGGTAGTCAAGCAAGATCCTAAGAGCTCTATCAATACGTATACTCACATATTAAGATAGAAAAACCAAGTAGCATACTACCATGTTTAGCAAGACTGTTATATACATGTGAATATCCCAAGCTTCCATTAAGTAATATACAAACTAGTATGATACAATAATGGCCCCTAGGGCATATACACTAACAATCTCCCACTTGCACTAGGGCCATGTACTGGCATATCGAAGGCCGATGATCTCGAGTAGCCTCTAGAACTGAATCTGAGGTAGGGCCTTTGTGAATGGATCAGCAATGTTCTCTTCAGTAGCAACTCTTCGAACCTCGATCTCCCGACGATCAATGATCTCTCTGATCAGGTGATACCGCCTTAAGATGTGTCTGGACTTCTGATGGGACCTTGGTTCCTTCGCTAAAGCTATAGCTCCGTTGTTGTCGCAATACAGAGGTATTGGATCAACAATGGTAGGAACCACCTGAAGTTCTGTTAGGAACTTCTTCATCCAGACTGCTTCTTTTGCGGCATCGCAAGCAGCTATATACTCCTCTTCCATCGTCGAGTCAGCAACGGTGTCCTGCTTAGAGCTCTTCCAGCACACCGCCCCTCCATTGAGGGTAAAGACATAACCCGACATGGACTTGGAATCGTCCTTATCACTCTGGAAGCCGGAATCAGCATAGGCCTCCATCCTGAGGTCTTTTCCGCCGTAAACCAAGAACATCTCCTTAGTCCTCCTCAGGTACTTGAGAATGTTCTTTACTGCTATCCAGTGCTTCTCCCCTGGGTCTGACTGATACCGGCTTACCACGCTTAGTGCGTAAGCTACATCTGGTCTGGTGCACAACATCGCATACATTATAGAGCCTACCGCAGAAGCGTAGGGTATAATAGACATGCGTTCCTTTTCCAAATCAGTCTTGGGAGACATCTCTTTGGATAGGGTGATTCCGTGACAAGCCGGTAGATTACCGCGCTTAGAATCTTCCATACTGATTCTTTTCAGTACAGTGTCGATATACCTGGACTGCGAAAGTCCCAAAATCCTCTTAGATCTAACACGATAGATCCGGATCCCCAGAATGTAAGAGGCATCACCCAGGTCTTTCATGGAGAACCTGTGTGACAAGAATCCATTGACAGATTGTAGCATAGGAATGTCATTTCCTATCAATAGAATGCCATTCACGTACAAGACGAGGAATACGACAGTTTTTGCTACAACTTTACTATATATGCACGGTTCATCTGGATTTTTGATAAAGTCATATTATTAGACTGTTTCATCAAAACAGATGTTCCAACTCCGCGATGCCTGCTTTAGTCCATAAATGGACTTAAGCAACTTGCATACTTTCCCGCTGCTCCCACTCTGATTGAAACCTCTGGCTGATCCATATAGACGCACTCTTCTAAATTACCATTCAGAAAAAGCCGTCTTTACGTCCATCTGCCAGATTTCATAATCATGGAAGGCAGCAATAGCAAGAAGGACCTGAATGGATTTGAGCATAGCCACTAGAGAAAAAGTTTCGTCATAGTCCAAACCAGGTCTTTGACGAAAACCCTTTGCAACAAGTCTAGCCTTATAGGTTTCCACCTGTCCATCTACACCAATCTTTTTCTTGAAGATCCATTTGCATCCTATGGGTTTTACCCCATCTGGAGCAAAGTCCAAAGTCCATACTTTGTTGGTGTACATGGACTCCATTTCGGTCCGCATTGCATCAAGCCATCGTACCGAGTCGCCGCTCTGGATGGCCTGCTGGAAGCTAGTAGGTTCATCATCATCTATGATGCAATCCTCTCTATCCCCATCTATGAGAAAACCGTAGTATCTCTCTGGCGGATGAGACGGCCTACTACTCCTGCGGAGCGGTGCGGTAATGTCCTGTTCTTCTTGAACTACCGGTTCTACCAAACTTTCAGTATTAGTTTGTGGTTCTGGAATTTCTTCCAGTTCTATTTCTCTTTCACTTGATTCCTTTTCTAAAAACTGATGTTCTAGAAAATGGGCATTACGAGAAAAAAATACCTTTTGTTCCTCTGCGTAATAGAATAGATATCCCCTGGAGTTCTTTGGATATCCCACAAACTTACACTTTACTGATCGTGCATCGAGCTTTTCCACATGCTGCTTTTTAACAAAAGCTGGAGATCCCCAAATCTTTTTATACTTTAGATGGGGTTTCTTCCCACTCCACATCTGATATGGAGTGGTAGGCACAGTCTTGGTAGGTACCATGTTCAAAAGATATGCCGCTGATTCTAGTGCATAACCCCAAAAAGATCGCGGTAACTCAGCATTACTCATCATATATTGTACCATATCAAATAGGGTTCGATTCCGTCTCTTCGATACACCGTTATGCTGTGGAGTGTATGGAGGAGTAAGCTGAGAGAGATTTCCTTTCTCTTTTAGGTAACCTAGGAACTCGGCACTCAAGTATTCACCACCTCGATCAGATCTTAGTGTCTTGATACTTTTGCCGGTTTGGTTTTCTACTTCATTCTTATACTCTTGGAATTTCTAAAAATCCTCGGATTTATGTTTCATCAGATAAATGAATCCATACCTTGAGTAATCATCCGTGAAAGTAATGAAATAGGAAAAACCACCTCTTGCATGTGTAGACATTGGACCACATACATCGCTGTGTATGAGTCCTAAGAGCTCGCTCGCTCTTA
Source organism: Agapanthus africanus (assembly GCA_030015575.1). Lineage (NCBI taxonomy): Eukaryota > Viridiplantae > Streptophyta > Magnoliopsida > Asparagales > Amaryllidaceae > Agapanthus > Agapanthus africanus. The sequence continues at coordinate 243,705,879 of JASDDO010000031.1, forward strand.
CTCCATGTCCAGTAAATAGAGTCTTTGTCATCTTTCCTTTGAGACAAGATTGACAAGTGTCATAAGTTTGATATTCGAACGAGTCCAAATATCCTTCTCTATGAAACTTAGTCAACCTTCTCTCATTGATGTGACCCAGTCTACAATGCCATAAGAATGCTTTATTTAAATCTGGAAACTTTCCTTTTAGTGTGTTCTGGACATTGAAAATTTGGAGTTGGTTTAACACATATATACCGTTATCCAGTGTACCGGACCCAATCAAACTATGATTAAGGTGGATGTTAACAACACCACTTCCAAACGTGAAATCATAACCTTTATTTGATAACAAGGAAACATATATGATATTACACGTTAAGCTGGGTACACAAAAACAGTTATGTAAAACCAAAATGTGTCCACTCGTCAATCCCAGGTGATAATCCCCTACGGACACAGCTCCCACGCTAGCTCCATTAGCAACCATCAGGGTCATATCACCTTCCTTCAGCACTCTAGGGTTTCTTAGTGCCTGCAATGAATTGCAAATATGAGATCCTGATCCGGTATCCAATACCCAGGAAGTAGAGTTGATTGACAGACAATTCTCAATTACAAACACACCTGAAGTCGAAGCCACAGCTTGCTTCGGTTCCTGGTTTTTGGCGCTCCACGCCTTGCAATCCTTTTTCCAGTGCCCTTTCCTGTGACAATGGAAGCACTCATCCTGGGCCACTACCGGTACCGTAAACTTTTTCTTTCCCTTCCCTGCCACCTTACTAACACCTCCTCTAGGTCTGTTGGGGGCCTTATTCTTCCTTCCTTTGGTTTTAGCCTTGGACCCGGAAGAAGAAGTACCGCGAACAAACATAGCGGGTGTTTCCCTTGCCTTCTGCAAGGTGCCCTCTGCACTCCTCAACATGTTAAGGAGTTCTGAAAGTTCAACTTCTTTTCTTTGAATGTTGAAGTTTAGAATAAACTGGGCGTAGGTGGGAGGGAGGGACTGGAGAATAAGGTCTGTATAGAGCTCATTATCCAAAGTCGTCCCCAGGTCTGCGAGCTCTTCTATATAGCCGATCATCTTTAGGACATGTTCTCCTACCGATAACCCGACAGCCAACCTCGCTTGAAACAGCTTCTTTGAGGTCTCGTATCTTGCTATACGAGATTGCTCCCCTTACAGATCTTTTGTATGGAGAAATCTGGAGTCAAGATCCATATCCTCGTGCCTCCTCTGATGTTCATTGTTCATCGAGGCAAGCACGATGCACTTGGCTTTCGCGCAATCTAAATCCCAGGTTTTGCGGATTTCCTTATCCGCATTACTGGATCTGGGACCTGGGACTTCAGGTGCCGTAGCGGTGAGGACGTACCTCAATTTGTCATAGGTCAAAGCCATCTTGACATTCCGCAGCCAATCTTTATAGTTTGGCCCTGTCATTATATTTTTTTCTAAAAGTAACTTAAGGCCAGTCATTTTCAGGGTCGCTGCAATTAGGAGAGAGAGAAGAAAACTCTTTAGCATGATGCTCTTGCAAGTTTAGAATGGTTTTTAATTTATCTAAACTGGATGGCTCCCACTGTTTCTCGAATCCTTCCTCAAACCATAAAAGAAGAATTAGCCAGGACTATTCTCACTGTACAATACTTGCTTAACCGCTCAGCCAGGCTGGTGTCGGTACTTCGAGGGAGGTTTTCCAACGCTTTTGCGAAGTTCCTTAATTAAATAACCTCTTTTCTCTGGGGGCGTAACCCCGCTGACACCTTTCTTGACACCTACTTGCTTTATATCATTGATCGTTAAGTGACGAATATCCTGATGAGTAGCATATACTCACAGTAGGATCGGGATCCAAATATCATCGTATGATAATGTTGAAGGAATCCTACCAACATTCATCAAACTCCAAATGGTATGCAACTCTTTGCAAATTTCAGTTTCTTTAGAAATTCCCGATATATATTTTTGCCCCATGCTCTTATGACCTTGGCGTTAGGTCAAAATGTCATAAGTCACATGTCAAGTTCTACCCATTATTATCTTGTTAATTTTAACCCATCCGTATATATCCTTGACGTTCGGCCAAAATGATAATACGATTGTCCCAAAATAACTCATCTATCTATGCGACAAATGAATACCCAGCAGCTACCAAACACTATGCCTTGGCGTTAGGTCAAAATACATAGCTTGAATACTACTGAATACCCAAATGAAATGACGGAGGGCTACGAATGGTTTTGGCGAAACCGTAAACGTAGTGAACTTGATATGACCGAAGGAACCTGATAGCTTTTAAAAGGAGTGGTTAAAGCTCCGCAATTAAAAATATCATCTGTTTTAAAATAACCGTTTGGTTTCTTTTAAATTGTTCCAACGATTCAACTTTTTGGTTTATTTTCTTTGCATTATAAATAATGCGTCCCATCATTAACCTATCATTGTAGAAAACAACGAAAATACAACGTCCTCTTATGCCATCCGCATTCGCCACGGGGTCCCGTCATCAGTCGTTAGGTTACTTAACTAACGGCAGAGCGGGGGCTGGGCTAGCGCGAGTGTAAAACATAAGTGACGTCTAAATAGCTATCATATATAGATATTGTACATTCGTCAGATGCAATAATAGGCATTCCAGATCTCATATGAAATTTATTGGATTTGCAAGCAATCCGTGTTTGTTTAGAGCCTGCAACAAAAGACGGATTTACACAGTTGTGATGAATAGCCATTACCCCACCCTAGACCCCTACGGGTACGGCAAACTACCCGTCAAATACCCGAAGTGAAGCGGTCTCCCTCAACAAAGTGAGTAGGCCACTAAACACTTCAAAGTACCCGGTAGTTTGTGCACCCCACCTTGGGTCTATCCTAGGAGCAAAAACAGTAAAATGAAATAATACAACGGTGGCAACAACCGCAACCTGGATGCGTCCCGCAAAATAATATTACAACATATTACAGTTACATTGAATGAATTAAAAAACAAAATAACCCATAACAAAACCCGGCTAATCATCACAACAGTCCAATACAGTTCACATCCACAAACAGTAAAAACCATTACATAAATGTGCAACCCCCTGCCAACCGACATACTAGTAGTTACGGGAGGGTTACGAACACATTATACAAACACAGATATAATCAAATTAGCAAACATCGTAAAATTTTGATCGTGCAAAACACTTTAGATTCTACTGCAAAACTTCTCTGTGCACCTGAGATCTTAGCAGAAAATAAAATATCCAGATATATCACTGTTAACAACAGAAGGTCACTGAAGAAATTTGGGCCGACTCGGCCCTAACGCGGCCGCGGATCCGCGGCGGATCGCATGGATACGCCGCGGTTCCGCGGCAAGTTAGCCGAGTTACGCGACCAAATTTCTTGAGTACCCCTATAATTTCCTGCTTGTTATTCTGCAGGTCCCTGAAAATTTTTTAGGGCCTGTTTAAAATTCGACAGAAACCGTGTTAATGCGACGATGTTTCCAGTTCTTTTTGCGTTCGAAATTCATGCGACTTTGCTAATGAGTTAATTATTGTTTAGCGAGGCTCTGATACCACTGTAAGTCGATGTACAACACCCCACGACTTGCGGGGATGCGGAAATATGAAAAACGATCTTGTTTAAAGCGTAAGCATCGACTAACCGAGAATCTTTGCATAAACAATAACTAACATCAAACATAGGAGTTCTAAACTACTATGAAAAGTGATTATACCTGTAGAACCGTGTCCTTCGTCTTTACGATCTCCACCTCCTCTTCGGCCTTCTCCAAGTAGTAGACGATCCACCCGAGAGCTTTACTCCAAGCTTTGCCTCTAAACTTGAGGCAACTAGGTTTCTTTAGTTGCTAATCAAAGTACCTAGATGATAAAGAGTGAGGGTTATGGATTAAGTAGTCTAACTAATCCTTGTACTCAACACATGAGAGGGGAGGATTAGGGTTTGAAGAGAGGAAGCTTGAGGAGAGAGAAGATGAGAATGATAATTGATATGAGAAAATGAGTTATCATAATATATATGAAGCACTAAGATTTATCAGTAAAAGAAAATAAAATGATGAATAATCATGCTTCATAAATATCTAATGGTGATTCATTTCCATGAGTCATTAAGCATTTATGATGCATTAATGACATGGATGAATCACTCAGACTCACTAATCTCATTCAATGTATATGCCACCTTAACCTCCTTAGTCACCATCTTCTAGAAGCTTCTCGCGCAATTACGAGAACGCCCCTCCTATCCGTGAAAACACGAAAAAACTTTAGACTGTATAAATCCAATAACCGGATACTAGAAACTGGCTTAAACCAAAGCCGACTAGTAAAAACTGTCCGGATGTTGTACGTGCGTAAACACACGTATGCGTCCGAACCCTTGTCGTAAAACCATACGACCTCTATATCGTTTCGCCTGGAGTAGGGAAACTCTTAGTGTGGGACTCTAGAGACTCGACTACTACGTTGGCAGTGGGTTTAACCACAGACCGCAAGCGGCACTAGCTGTACGTAATGGTCCCCAGGTAGATGTCGATAAGAAGGACGATGAGGAAAACCCATCCGAACTCCTACTGAGTCTGATGTGACAATCTCCGTACAGTCCGGTCTGTTCGTCTAAGACTATCGCATATCGGGCCTGGGAGCGGCAAGCGTCAGTCCCCTAATAGCGGTATAAGTCATGTCGGAGCGAAGCCCATTACACCCAGAGAAACTACTGGAATCTACCAGTAAATCTCACTTGCCCTGGCCAGGGACTTTGCGTAATGGTTCTCTGACACAGCGCGATATCAACCCCCAATACCGGGAGAGACGAATCATGTCTAACCGCCACTGCCTCCAAGTGCTTGGGACTGCACCCAACTGCTACCTGTTTGCACGACTCCTTTGAGCCGTGGTAGGGTAGCAATCTAAGAACAGTGGGACACACTTGAGGCGAAGTAGCAGTGTCAAGTCTGCGGACTATGCTGTATTCATGTCACCTGGGAACTGTTAACTAACGACTGGTATAAAACCAACCAACGGTTCCCTGTGAGTCCTGTCCGGTGTACCCGTAACCTAACGAGCACCTGCATACTATCTCCAGTACGACGTACTGACGGCTGTGGGACAGACCATCTCCCCAACTGGGATGAGAAGCGTACACACTAGTCTACTTCGGAGTATCGATGCCCTGTCTCGATAATCCTACGACTAGGGACTTGAATAAGGATGTGCTTGTAGACTACCCAGCCCCCACTAGTGTGACTGCCATCACAACGCTGGTAGTCAAGCAAGATCCTAAGAGCTCTATCAATACGTATACTCACATATTAAGACAGAAAAACCAAGTAGCATACTACCATGTTTAGCAAGACTGTTATATACATGTGAATATCCCAAGCTTCCATTAAGTAATATACAAACTAGTATGATACAATAATGGCCCCTAGGGCATATACACTAACACCTTAGCCACTCCGCAGATCTAGTAGGGTTCCTCATCCACCTGAGAGATACTACAGTCTTCTCATACACTGTGGGATCTAGAATTGCATCATGGAAAATGATGACCCAACTAGTTTCGAGCAGGCCATCACAAGTGGAGACTCTGTGAAATAGCCGGATGCTATGCGATCTGAGATGGAATCCATGTACACCAACAAAGTATGGACTTTGGATGTTGCTCCTGAAGGGGTAAAACCCAACGGGAGCAAGTGGATTTTGAGAAGATAATTGGAGTAGATGGAAAAGTTGAGACTTACAAAGATAGACTTGTAGCAAAAGGTTTTCGTCAACGACCGGGTGTCGATTATGATGAAACATTTTCTCCAGTAGCTATGCTTAAGTCCGTCAGGATCCTACTTGCCGTTACTGCATACCATGACTACGAAATCTGGCAGTTGCACGTCAAGACCGCTTTTCTAAATGGTGATTTATAAGAGAGCGTGTACATGACACAGCCAAAGGGCTTCGTAGACAGTGGGAGCAGCGGAAGCGTGTGCAAGCTGCTTAAATCAATCTATGGATTAAAGCTGTAGGCTTCCTAGGCACACACATGAGGTTCTACAACTGATCAACCATGCCAAATTCAAATTTGTTTTATGTGCCAAAGAACCCTATACTAGATCATAACTAGAGGTAAAGGCGAAACTATGCAAGTTAACAACTTTAACTAAAAGGAAAGTGACTACAACCTTTGTAGATCCAGTCCTCCACTTCCTTGGATCCGTGATGACGTCCCTCCGCTGCAACCATCGGAATCCTAGACTCTCGCGGTGGTTTCATCAGAGAAAAGATCGGGCTAGGTCGTCGACTTCGATGCCGAAGATGATCTACGTCGAGGCAAATCAAGATCAAGCTCCAACTTCACCAAGTCATGAAACTTGTAAAGAAAACACCCTATACTACATGGGAAGTGGTAGAGGATGAAGAAATAGGAATTGGGTTCACTTTAGAATTGGATTTCTCACTCTTTTTCTCAAGGCACCATTGAAGCTAGAATGGTTTCTTCTTCTTGAAGAAGAAGAAGAAGAAGAAGAAAAAGAATATGATAAGAATGATAAAATCAATTGATTAATAATAATAAATCAAGTGATCTTATCATATAGCAACCATGGGTTAGTGTAACTAGTGTAGAGACTAAACTAGGGTTTAGGTGAATGGTTAGGTTTAACGAAAGAAACAAAATGGTCAAAGCTTCATGAAGCTTCAAGGTAAAAAACAAAAGAAGCCACCATTTTTTTTCTGCCCTAAAATAAATAAAATGAATAAGTAATTAAGAAAAGATAACAAAACCCTAACCATTAACCTAAACATGGTTTAAAGCATGCACACACCCAAGTTTGAATGTATCATCAAACATGATACAATCTAGTGCACAAAAATATATCACATATACTACTTGTGCACATCAAGTGAGAAAATCCATCTTAAGTGAACAAATACTAGTTAATGTAAACTAATATATCAAATATATAATTATACATCAAATCATTAAATCAACACTTGATTTATTGATCCGGTCATATCGCATATAACCGACTAATATCAAGTGTATCAATGTATCGAATCAACACTTGATTCTGTAACCCGGCTATATCCTATATAACCGTCCGATGATACAAATCGCGAAAATAGAATCCAGTATCACATACTGGTATTATTCTCGGTCCCGCACATATCTCATACGCGCTCCTATTTCATTTCGCTTGAGCCAGGAAACCTCTGTGTAGGACTCTAAAGACTCGTAAATACGCCGGCAGCAGGTGATGATCATATCAAACACCCACAAGCCGCAAGCGGCCTGCTAAACGTAACGGCCACCCGGGTATTGAGCGATCAGAAGATCAACGAGCAAGCCCACTCACACTCCAGTGAATCCAACCAGCAACACTTACCGTACAGTCCTGTCTGTTCGTCTGATATGTCGCATATCTCGCCTAGGGGTGGTAAACGTCAGACCCCAGTAGCTTGATAAGTCATGCCGACGTAAGGTCCATAATAAGCATGAAACTTCTGATAACACTTTCCAGTAAATCAGTGCAACCCTGGCCAGGGATTTCATGTTATGGCCAGTCGAGCATAGCGCAACATCAACCCCCAATACCGGGAGAGACGAATCCCCTCCTATCGCTCATTGCATCCATGTGAATCGGGACTGTACCCAAAAACCACCTGTTTGCACGACTCAGTAGAGCCGTAGTAGGGTGGAAATCAAAGCACAGTGGGAGACACACAAGACTCTATGAGAATCTCGGGTCAACAGACTAAGCTGTACCAGTGTCACCAGAGAACTGCCATCTGACGTGAGGTATAATACCATCTGGGAGTTCTTGGCGAGTCCGTTCAGTGTACCCAGTCTCCACTGAGCACCCGCATACCATCTCTGATGTCAAACACCAATGGATATGGGATCATCCATCGCCCATCACATGGATCGAGAAGATATGCGCTAGTCTACTCTGGAATATCGATGCCCCGTCTCGATATTCCCACGACTAGGAACATTGAAGGATGTACTCATGGACTACCCAGGCCCCATTAGTATGATCTACATCATAGTCCTGGAAGTCGAGTACTCAATTTAAGGGCTTTATCAACATGTAACAGAGAAACAGAAAGTATACATGTTAAGATAAAGAGCAACCAGATAGCGTACTATCATGTCGAGCAAGAAAGTCTTACCTATATATGTCCCAGCATCCACTACAATATACATCCAATGTACAGTAATGGCCACTAGGGCATATATATAACTAACAATCTCCCACTTGCACTAGGGCCATCTGTAGCAGTGGTTGTAGTATCTAATACTCAACCATCCCATAAAAGTCTCTCTTTGGGAATAGGCCTTTGTGAGTGGATCCGCCGTGTTGTCCTCTGAGTCTACTCTCCTAACCTTGATCACCTTGGAGATCAACTATCTCCTTGATCAGGTAATGCTGCCTCAGAATATGTCTGGGTCACTGATGGGACTGGGGTTCATGGGCCAAAGCCACACTTGCATTGTCACACAATAGTAGGAACCTAGTTCATCTCATGAACCAATATACACCCAAACTGCCTCTTTGGTAGTATCTTTAATAGCGATGTTACCAGCCTTTATCGTCTAGTTTGCCACGGTATCTAGCTTGGAACTCTTCCAACATACCATCCATTCACTGAGGGTAAAGACAATGCCTGCGACTGACATTCAGTCGTCCTTATCACCCTGGAACCTTTCCAGTGATTCTCCCCAGGATCGATTGATACTATCTTACTACAGCTAGTGAGAATCCTAACATCCATTTAGATCTATCTCATAGACCCAAATCCTAGGATTTAGGAGGTATCAACTTTATCCTATATGGAGAATCCATGTGATAAGAGGAGATTGACCGTGCGTAGCATATGAAACTCTTTTCTTATCAAGAGTATGTTGTCCACGTACAATACGAGGATGACCACCTTACTCTCTACTACCTTTTTGTATATACAAGGTTCGTCTACCATTTTGATGAAGTCAAACTCTTTGACTATCACATCAAAACAGACATTCCAACTCCACGATGCCAGCTTTATCCAGTAAAGCAACTTGCACATGTTTCCGCTGCTCCCACTGTTTACGAAGCTCTCTGGCTGTGTACTTATAGACCTTCTCTTCTAAATCAGTATTTAGAAAAATAGTCATGACACCCAACCACCAGATATCGTAGTCATGGTATGTAGCAATGTTAAGTAGGATCCGGATGGACTTAAGCATAGCCACTTGGAAAGGGTTTCATCATTATCCACGCCGGTCGATGACGAAAACCTTCAACAAGTCTAGTTTTGAAAGTCTCAACTTTTCCATCTACACCAAGTAATCTTCTCAAGATATACTTGCTCCTGATGGGGATTTAACCCTTCAGATATAGCATCCAAAGTCCATACTTTGTTGGTGTACATGGATTCCATCTCAGATCGCTAAGCATCCAGCCATTCTTACAGAGTCCCTACTCTCGATGGCCTGCTCGAAATTAGTTGGGTCATCATCTCATGATGCAATCCTCGCTCCCACTGTCATCGAGAAACCGAAGTATCTCTCAGGCAGGTGAGGAACCCTGCTAGTTCGGCGGAGTGGCTGAGGTTCGTCGGGGACTATTGAATCCTCTGGTTCCGTCAAATTATCAGCTGCAGTTTGTATAGTTGGAACCTTTCCAGTTCTACAGAACTGACCTTGCCTCGATCTTGTCTGGATTTTGCTTTTGACATAGGCTGGACAATCCCAAATCTTAACTTACTTAAGAGATAGGTTCTTCCCATACCATATCTTATATGGAGTGGTAGGCACTGATTTGATTCGAACCCTATTCAATAGGTATGCAGCTTCTCAAACGCATAACTCCCAAAAGGAAATAGGTAACTCAGTAATACTCATCATAGAGCACACCATATCATATAGGGTGCTATTGCTCCGCCCCGATACACCGTTGTGTTGTGGTGTATTCAGAGGAATAACACTGAGAGAGAATCCTATTCTCCATTAGAATAGTCCAGGAATTCTATGCACAAGTATTCTCCTCCCTGATCTTATCATAGGACATAATACTTATACCCGGTTTTTGGTTCTCTACTTCTAACTTATATTCTGTGAATATCTCAAAAACTTCGGACTTATGTTTCAACAGGAACATATGGCTGAATCTTGAGAGATTATCAGAGAATGTAATGAAGTACAAAGAACCGGTCCTGACATATGTAGACAGGGGACCTAACATACATCATCATGTATCAGTCCCAAGAGTTCACTAACTCTTTCTCTGTTTCCATTAAACAGAGCTATGGTCATTTAATCTTTGTGACATGACTGGCAAGTTTCACAAGATGTAAATTCAAACTGATTTAAATATGTATCTAGAATGTAACTTCAGCCAGTCGGGTCGCATTAATATGACCTAGTCTACAATGCCTCAAGAAGGATTCGTTCATTTCTGAACTCTTCCCCTTGTGTGTGTTCCGTGTATGAGAACTGTAGTTTGATTTAGAACGTCAATGCTTTTAGATAACGTGCCTGAACCGATCAACCCTTGATATAGGAAATGTTCAAAACATTATCCAACAATACAAAATTTTATCATTTCTTTACTAATAAAGAGACTGATATGATTTTGTATATCAGGTTCGGTATCTAATAGCATTTGTTCAGAATCAATGTATTGGTAATACAGGGTGACAGTGACCAACAGACTTGGCTGCAACACTTGCCCCGTTTTCTGTCTCATGAAACTTATCACCCGTTCTCAGTTCTCTACCTTTCTGTAGCCCTATGTAACTGATTACATATCTGGGATCCTGATCCGGCATTAAATACCCAGGACGTAGAGAATACTGAGAAACAGTTCTTTGTAATGAACATACCCGAAGGAGATGCATCATATGCACTTTCTTCGTTTGGGTAGCATAGGAATTCTGGTGTTCCCCTATTTCTTGCTCTATCTTATAACAATTATAAGTTGGAGCGGGACCAACGTTCCCCAGCTCAGAATCACAAGCGGGTTCGGTCAATTCATCCATATTATTATCTTGATTAAGGCGTGATATGGTCGCTACCTGGAGAGAGAGAAAAGAAAACACTCAGCGTGCGCTCTTGCAAGATTAGATTGGTTATATATTTTATCTAATCAGGATGGCTCCCACTGTTTTTATCAAATCTTCCTTCAAACCTTAAAAGGAAAGACTAGCCGGGATTAATTACATTCTACAAGTTCGCCGATCTTTCAGCCAGGCCAGTGTCGGTACTTTGAGGGAGGTTCCCCGTGCTTTCGCACGGACCTAATTAAAGTAAACCTCGTTTTCCCAGAGGTGTAACCCCGTTGACACCTTTCTAGACACCTACTTGATTCTGCTAATTGCAAAGTGCAAAACTCTCCCAAGTGTAACAATTACTCGCAGTGGGTATCGGGATACAACTATCACATAGAAGGTATGCAATCTCATTGCAAATTTCAACACTTGAAATTCCCGATAAAGGTTTTTACCTTAGCACCTATGACCTTAACTATGGTCAACAAATCATAAGTACTAGTCAAGTTCTACCCGTCATTTCGTGATTAATTAGACCCACCCATATGACCCTTAACTAAGGTCAACAATGTCACGCGACTGTCCTAACTAATCGCATCATATGCGGTATAGGAAGACATCACTTAGCTACCGTACACTGTGCCTTGACTATGGTCAACAAATACAGCACGAATACTAAGTACTCTACTTCCTAAAATGAAGGAGGGTTGCGAATGGTTTTTATGAAAACCTTTAACGCTTTGAACTTGATCTCGTTGCGGAATCAAATGGTTTTTAAATGGATCATTTTTGAGGCTTTTCTAGTTTTGCTAAAGGGGTCACTCCCGGTGAAGGGATCGTCGGCGCTTTCCTCATCGAATAAGGTGCTGGATATATCATATATATCGTTGTGCAAAGCAGAAACTATAGAAGCAATCAAAAGACAAACCGAGAGTTGTAGCATCTTCCAGTTATTGCTAAAGGAGTCACTCCCGGTGAAGGGAACTCGGTCCTTTCCTTATCGAATAAGGTGCAGGATGTTCTACAAGGAACACCGCGATGCAAAGCAAGAACTGTAGCTACCTTTTTATTTTGAAATTCGATTCCACAATATCTTTTAGGTTTATTTTCTTTCATTAATCACATTAATGAATATCCCATCATTTAAGTCCACCTAAACATCACAGATAAATATAACGTACGCTTATGCCATCCGCATTCTCCTCGATGTCCCGTCTGCACCATTAGGTTATGTAACTAACGGCAGAGCGGGGCAGGGCTAGCGCGGGTGTAAAACATAAGTAACGTCGATATAATATATCATATATACTATATACAATATCTATCTGAACATATCACATGATCACATCACAGATAACGCAGCAGAAAATATCATATGAAATATTGGATATACTAGGACGTCCGTGTTTTTAATACGAGCCAGTATAAAACACGGATTCTACGGTCCTGATGAATAGCCAATCCCACACCCCTAGACCTCTACGAGAGCGGCAAGCAACCCTACCAATTCTAGGGTTAGGAGACCCGAACTCGACTCCTCGAGATGGTCTCCCACTGGACCCTAGAACCCGGTTACTTGTGCTCCCCTCCTTGGGTCTATCCTAATGCGGAAAAGTAAATAATATACATCAACGGTGACATCTTCCGCAACCTGGAAGTGCCAGAATAAAAGAATATTACATACAAGTTTTTACATGAATGAAAATGGAAAAACACTCATCTCACATAAAACCCCCGGCTATTCGAACATGACGATCCAATATAACATATCCAGCAACACATAACATCACATGTCATCAACGTAAGTAAATATGCGCATCCCAATTGTCGTTGACATATAGCAACGAATCTGGCGATATCACATATTACACTTACGGTCGCAAAAAAGAAAGTGTAAAACTACAACAGTTGGAATCCGCAAACTCTTTACACATCGTATGCCTAATCACATGAATTCCTTAGACATCGCATGCCTAACAATTATAAACCCCGCATTTTAGTCTCAATATCGAAAACACTTTTCAATATAAAGTCGGGCAATTCAATAAGATTCCCGGCATCCTGAACGAATGCTCGTCGCAAACTTTAGTAGACGGCCGCACCCCCCGATACCGTCGACGAAGTGCACTAAGGCGGAACACCGCTGCCGCGAGCACTCGAACGGATGCTTTCGACGACGGGGTTCTCCTACAGTCACTTGGTCGGGGCTGTGGGGTGTAGCTATCTATTAAGTTTACCCGGCGAGTATCCGCGTACGCTACGTGATTGCGACGGACTTTTGATCGCATCAAAATTCCGTGGCAACCGATCAAGTGAGACTAAAGTGCTAGATTTATAATATTCAAATCAGTTATCTCATAACTACATGTGGATTGCAAATATTGTATCACATTCCAGATAAATAGAAAATGTCAAACTTTCCGATCGAACATTCAAACACCCAAGTTTTCCCGAAACAACTCAACACATGAAATAAGTTTAAAAACATTCACTTCATGCCACAGTACCAACGGTCCAGCCGTAGAAGGGTCAAGCCAACGCCTCACATGTGGCACGCCGTACTGCCCCAAACCCTAAGGTTCAAAGGGCGGTTCGAAGGGCAGTTCAAGACGGTCACATAATCCAGTTAAGGTTTGTTGTCTTCTAGAGGGTCCATCGTGTTACTTGCACTACTAAGAACGTTCTTAAACCACGAAAAAAATCCAACACTTGAAAATTTCCCGGCAGTGGAAAAAGTGGGTATTTATATCCTGTCGAACTTTTCAACATGTTCTAAAATATCCGGAAAAACATAAACAAAGTTAAACAATCCGATCGAAACATCAATTCCCCAAAACAACCCTAGAAAACTCAACACTTGAGTGGAATTAAAAAGTTCCCAGAAAAAAAAACAAGAAAGGACCTAAGAATAATTACATGAAATTTCAGGGACTAAGTCACAATTTTGGCCGCAGAACCGCCGCCAAACCCTTGGTTTAGCCACGGTTCCGCGGTCAAATTTTTGAGTTAGAGGTCCGTACTTCACAGTAATTCTTAGTTTTTCCTGCTAAATTTTCTGAGCACTTTTAATTCACAAAAAACCACAGTTTGAAAAAATGTACAGAGAAGGGTTTTGATCGGGGTTTCGGGGTTCGATCGGATCTCTAACTTCGTCTACACTTCGCCTAAAGCTCTAGCTAGGCTCTGATACCACTGTAGGGCTCCTAGGAACACACATGAGGTTCTACAACTGATCAACCATGCCAAATTTAAAATTTTTTTATGTGCCAAAGAACCCTATACTAGATCGTAACTAGAGATAAAGGCGAAACTATGCAAGTTAACAACTTTAACTAAATGGAAAGTGACTACAACCTTTGTAGATCCGGTCCTCCACTTTCTTGGCTCTGTGATGACGTCCCTCCGCTGCAACCATCGGAATCCTAGACTCTCGCGGTAGTTTCATCGGAGAAAAGATCGGGCTAGGTCGTCGACTTCGATGCCGAAGATGATCTACGTCGAGGCAACTCAAGATCAAGCTCCAACTTCACCAAGTCATGAAACTTGTGAAGAAAACACCCTATACTACATGGCAAGTGATAGAGGATGAAGAAATAGGAAGTGGGTTCACTTTAGAATTGGATTTCTCACTCTTTTTCTCAAGGCACCATTGAAGCTAGAATGGTTTCTTCTTCTTGAAGAAGAAGAAGAAGAAGAAGAAAAAGAATATGATAAGAATGATAAAATCAATTGATTAATAATAATAAATCAAGTGATCTTATCATATAGCAACCATGGGTTAGTGTAACTAGTGTAGAGACTAAACTAGGGTTTAGGTGAATGGTTAGGTTTAACGAAAGAAACAAAATGGTCAAAGCTTCATGAAGCTTCAAGGTAAAAAACAAAAGAAGCCACCATTTTGTTTCTTGCCCTAAAATAAATAAAATGAATAAGTAATTAAGAAAAGATAACAAAACCCTAACCATTAACCTAAACAAGGTTTAAAGCATACACATACCCAAGTATGCATGTATCATCAAACATGATACAATCTAGTGCACAAAAATATATCACATATACTACTTGTGCACATCAAGTGAGAAAATCCATCTTAAGTGAACAAATACTAGTTAATGTAAAGTAATATATCAAATATATAATTATACATCAAATCATTAAATCAACACTTGATTTATTGATCCGGTCATATCGCATATAACCGACTGATATCAAGTGTATCAATGTATCGAATCAACACTTGATTCGGTAACCCGGCTATATCCTATATAACCGTCCGATGATACAAATCGCGAGAATAGAATCCAGTATCACATACTGGTATTATTCTCGGTCCCGCACATATCTCATACGCGCTCCTATTTCGTTTCGCTTGAGCCAGGAAACCTCTATGTAGGACTCTAAAGACTCGTCAATACGCCGGCAGCAGGTGATGATCATATCAAACACCCACAAGCCGCAAGCGGTCTGCTAAACGTAACGGCCACCCAGGTATTGATCGATCAGAAGATCAATGAGCAAGCCCGCTCACACTCCAGTGAATCCAACCAGCAACACTTACCGTACAGTCCGGTCTGTTCGTCTGATATGTCGCATATCTCGCCTAGGGGTCAGACCCCAGTAGCTTGATAAGTCATGCCGACGTAAGGTCCATAACAAGCATGAAACTACTGATAACACTTACCAGTAAATCTGTGCAACCCTGGCCAGGGATTCCCAGTTATGGCCAGTCGAGCATAGCGCAACATCAACCCCCAATACCGGGAGAGACGAATCCCCTCCTATCGCTCATTGCATCCATGTGAATCGGGACTGTACCCAAAAACCACCTGTTTGCACGACTCAGTAGAGCCGTGGTAGGGTGGAAATCAAAGCACAGTGGGAGACACACAAGACTCTATGACGATCTCGGGTCAACAGACTAAGCTGTACCAGTGTCACCAGAGAACTGCCATCTGACGTGAGGTATAGTACCATCTGGGAGTTCTCGACGAGTCCGTTCAGTGTACCCAGTCTCCATTGAGCACCCGCATACCATCGCTGATGTCAAACACCAATGGATATGGGATCATCCATCGCCCATTACATGGATCAAGAAGATATACGCTAGTCTACTCTGGAATATCGATGCCCCGTCTCGATATTCCCACGACTAGGAACATTGAAGGATGTACTCATGGACTACCCAGGCCCCATTAGTATGATCTACATCATAGTCCTGGAAGTCGAGTACTCATCCTAAGGGCTTTATCAACATGTAACAGAGAAACAGAAAGTATACATGTTAAGATAAAGAGCAACCAGATAGCGTACTATCATGTCGAGCAAGAAAGTCCTACCTATATATGTCCCAGCATCCACTACAATATACATCCAATGTACAGTAATGGCCTCTAGGGCATACATATAACTTACAAAAGCAGGCATTGCGGAGATGGAACATCTGTTTTGTTGAAGCTATCAAAGAGTTTGACTTCATAAAAAAATGTAGATGAACCATGTTATATAAGAAGGAAATTAAGAGTAAGGTTGTCTTCCTCGTATTGTACGTGGATGACATACTCTTGATAGGAAACGATGTTCCTATGCTACACTCGGTGAAGGTCTTCTTATCACACGAGTTTTCCATGAAAGATCTAGCTGATTCTTCCTACATCCTGCGGATTAAGAACTATAGAGATAGATCTAGATAAGTGTTGGGATTGTCCCAATCCAGGTACGTTGACACCATACTAAAGAGGTTTAGTATGGAAGATTCTAAGCGTGGTAATGTATCCGCTTGTTCAGGAATCACTCTTTCCAAAGAGATGTCTTCCATGAATGATTTGGAGAGGGTTCGCATGCAAGGGATACCCTATGCTTCGGCAGTCAGGTCAATCATGTATGTGATGTTGTGTACCAGACCGGATGTTGCTTACTCACTAGGTGTAGTGAGTAGGTATCAATCAGATCCAGGGGAGAAATACTGGATAGCTGTGAAGAACATTCTTAAGTACTTGAGAAGTACTAAAGAGATGTTCTTGGTGTATGGTAACGGTGAACTCTAGGAGGGTCCTTTACCGATTTGAGCTTCCAGAGTGATAAGGACGACAGTAAGTCGGTCTCGGGTTTTGTCTTTACCCACAGTGGAGGTACGATATGTTGGAAGAGTTCCAAGCTATATACCGTAGCAGACTTTTTTATGGAGGCTGAATACATCGCTACCAATGATGCTGCCAACGAGGCTGTTTGGATGAACATGTTCATAAGATGAACTTGGTGTGGTTCATACCATTGAGCATCCAATACCTATGTATTGTGATAACAATGGAGTTATGGTTTTGGCCTAGGAACCCCGGTCCCATCAAGAATCCAGACATATTCTTAGGCGGTATCACCTGATCAGGGAGATAGTAGATCTTCGGGAGATCGAGGTCAGGAGAGTTGACATTGAGGATAACACAGCGGATCCACTCACCAAGGCCCTCCCCCAAATGCTAATCGAAAGACTTTTTAGGATGTTGGGTATGAAATACTACAACAACTGGCCTTAGTGCAATTGGGAGATTGTTAGTGATATGTATGCCCTAGAGGCCATTATTGTATGATATAGTGGATGCTTGGATATATATATGGAGGACTTTCTTGCTCGACATGATAGTATGCTATCTGGTTGTCTTTATCTTAACATGTTCATTGGTATTATTATACCGTCTCTTATATACATGTTGATAAAGCCCTTAGGATGTTTGCTTGACTACCAGGACTATGATGCGGATCATACTACCGGGACCTGGGTACTCCACAAGCACATCCTTCAATTGTTCCTAGTCGGGGGAATATCGAGACATGTCATCGATATTCCAGAGTAGACTAGTGTGTACGTTTCTTGACCATGTATGGGGCGATGGTTGATCTCATATCCATTGGTGTTTGACATCAAAGATTGTACACAGGTGCTCATTAGAGAATCGGTACACCGAACAGGACTCGCCGAGAACTCCTAGTTGATATTATACCTATCGTCAGATAGCAGTTCTTTGGTGACACTGGTACATGTTAGTCTGTAGACCCAAGATCGTCATAGAGTCTTGTATGTCTCCTACTGTGCTTTGATTTCCTCTCTACCATGGCTCAAAGGATTCGTGCAAACAGGTGGATTTTGGGTACAGTCCCGAGTCACATGGAGTCAATGAGCGATAGGAGGGGTTTCGTCTCTCCCGGTATTTGGAGTTGATGTTGCGCTATGCTCGATTGGCTATAACAGTAAGTCCCTATCCAGTCCTGTTGATGAGATTTACTGGTAAGTGTTATCAGTAGTTTCTCATACCGTTATGAGCCATACATCGGCATAACTTATCAAGTTATTGGGGTCTCACGATACCACCCGTAGACTAGATATGCGACATATCATACGAAGAGACCGGACTGTACGGTAAGTGTTACTTATAGGCTTCATGGGAGTTTAGACAAGCATGCTTGTTGATCTTCTAATCCCTCAATACCTGGGTAGCCGTTACGTCCAGCTAGTACTGTTGACGGCTTATGGGTGACTGATGTGATCATCACCTACTGCTGGCGTATTGACGAGTCTTTAGAGTCCCACACATAAGTTTTCTGATTCAAGCGAAACGAAGTAAGGCACATATGTTGATATGTGAGGGGGCCAGATTAAATACGAGTATGTGATACCGTATTCTAATCTGGCGGTTATTTGTTATCGATTAGGTTATATGTGATATAACCGGATTATCGAATCAAGTGTTGATTTGATAATGTGATAAACAGATAAATGATATTAGTCGGTTATATGTGATGTAACCGGATTATTAAGTCAAGTGTTGATTTAATAATTTGATATATATTATATTTGATATAATTATATATTAACTAATATTATTAGCTCAATAATTATTTTTCATAATATATATATATTATTAATATATAAATGTGATATATATATATATATAATGAAGCATGGCATGATTTTTCTATTTATTGGAAATAGAAAATGAGGTGGAAAATGAGGAGGAATGGTGAGGCATGGCTTTTCTTATTTCTTTATTCATTTGGGATCACTATAGAAGCATGGTTGCTATATTATATTGGATATGTTTTCATGCTTCAATGAATGAGCAATTAGTTAAGCCATTCTTCACTTGAAGTTGAGAGTTAGTCATTTTACTTTCTTGAGCTCATGAGATGAGCTCTTGCTCTCTCCCCTTTTCCTCACCTCCACCATCAAGCTCTAAACCCTCACATGTGATGTGAGCCATAGAGCTTGAGCATCCTAGTGAGCAAATAGAACCCCTACTTCACTATCCCACATTAGATTAGCACTTTGATGTGGTGTGTTTCTTTCACTAAAAGGTTTAGTGAAGTGGTAGCTTGGATTGGCGGACTTCGGGTGGATCATCTTTGGCACGAAGGTTTTCGGAGCAAGCTCGATCCAACTCCAAGTGGAGCCTAGTGGAGTTGCGTGGACTACAACTCGTAGCTTGTGAAGTGAAGTACTCGATCTATGAGGGTATAATCTCTTTCACTTCTTATAGTTTAGTTGATATCATCATAGGAAACCCTAATATTCTAGTTAAGATCTTGGTTAGTGTTCGTTAGCACTCGAAATTTTTTAAATTGCATGTATGATGCCCGTTTAAACCCCGTCGCGGTGCCAGCGTTCACTTTAAATACCCCACTAATCGACATATAACAATTAGTAGACGTTTAGCAACACATATACAAACAAAATACAGAGTTAAGCACGAATTTAGAATTTCGATCGATTAAAACTTTCCGTATTTACCCCATGTATAAGTCAATATCGCACACCCCACGCAGTTTGTAGGGAGGCGGAATTTACAAAAATGATTTTTATGACTTGCAACATCACCTATCATACAAGATTTTTTCGGAAACCTTAACTTGCTAAACACTTAGAGGTTCTAAACTACTATGATAGAGTTTTATACCTCCATGATTCTAGTCCTTTGGGTCTTCTTCTCCTTTTCTTGAGCTCCTAGAAGGTGAGGATCTAGCTTGGTTGTCGGTCTCCTCATGTCAAATACGATCCACCCGTGAGTCTATGGTTCAAGCTCCAACCTCAAAACCGAGGTAACTAAAGTACCTAGTTTGCTAATCTAGGTAGCTTTGGAGATGTAGAGAGTCTATTAGAGTATTTTATCTCAAATGACCCTAGGATTCACAACACATGTGAGGGTTAGGGTTTAAGGAAGAAGGAGGAGAACAATAGAGAGAGAATGAAAAAGAACAAATGAACAAGTGATGAAGGCTAGTGAAGAATGGCTCATTATTTTCTCACATCAAGCATGGATTATTTTCAATAGAAAATTGTAGCCATGCTTCAATAGTAACTGCAAACCAATAAACTAAAGAATTAGCCATGCTTCACCCATGCCATAAATATCTCAATTTTCCACCTCATTAATCTATTTTCCAAAAATAGATTAAACCAAAATGAAGTGTCCGCTACTAGAAACATCTCTTGTAAAATTACAAGAATGCCCTCACCGTATATACATACCCGTATTCGTACTCCAAAAAATACTAGTACTAGAATCCGGCTTAATCCAAAACCCACTAGTATTATCCATCCGAACCACATCCATGCAGCTAGTACACGTATGTGATCAGAACCCTGCATGTAAAACCATACGGCCTCTACATCGTTTCGCCTGAACTAGGGAAACCCTCTCTGTAGGACTCTAAAGACTCGATAGTACACTGGCAGTAGATTTAACCACAAGTCCGACAGCGGTACTACCTGGACGTAACGGCTACCCAGGTACCTGTCGAAAAGAAGGCCGACGAGCGAACTCATCCGAACCCCTACTGAGCCTATCCGTGACAATCTCCGTACAGTCCGGTCTGTTCGTCTAAGAGTATCGCTATCAGGCCTAGGGGTGGTAAACGTCAGACCCCTAATAGCTCAATAAGTCATGTCGGTGTAGAGCCCAATACACTATGAGAAACTATTGGTACCTGTAAATCTCACTTGCCCTGTCCAGGGACTTTGTGTATTGGCTAACCGAACACAGCGCGATCTCAACTCCCAATACCGGGAGAGACAAATCCCTTCTAACCCCTACTGCCTCCAAGTGCTTCGGGACTGCACAACCACTACCTGTTTGCACGACTCATTTGAGCCGTGGTAGGGTAGTAATCTAAGTATAGTGGAAACACACTCGAGATGAATAGTGATGTCAAGTCAACGGACTAACCTGTACTCATATCACCCGAGAACTGCTAACCGACGATAGGTATAATACTAACCAGCAGTTCCCAGCGAGTCCATCCAGTGTAATTCATAACCCGAGCACCTGTATACTATCTCTGGTACCGCATACCAATGGCTGCGAGACATGCCATCTCCCCTGACTGGGATGAGAAGCGTATACACTAGTCTACTTTGAAGTATTGATGCCCTATCTCGATAATCCTACGACTAGGGATAAGCTTAAGGACGTGCTTATAAACTATCCAGCCTCTACTAGTGTGACTGCCATCACAACGCTGGTAATCAAGCAAAGATCCTAAGGGCTTTATCAATATATATTAGCGATATGCTAAAAAAACATATACACATATTAAGATAGAAACAAACTAGATATCATATTATCATATTGAGCAAGACTGTTATTTTATCTGTGTATATCCCAAGCTTTCAATATGTAATATACAATCTAGGATTATACAATAATGGTCTCTAGGACATATATCACTAACAATCTCCCACTTGCACTAAGGCCATGTATTGGCATATCGCAGACCTACCATCTCGAATAGCCTCTCGAACTGCGCCTAAGGGATGGACTTGGTGAGTGGATCTGCAGTGTTGTTCTCTGTGTCTACTCTCCGCACCTCGATCTCCTGGCTATCCACGATCTCCCTGATTAAGTGATACCGCTTCAAGATATGTCTAGACTTCTGATGGGACCTTGGTTCCTTCGCTAAAACTATAGCCCCATTGTTGTCACAATACAAAGGTATTGGATCAAAAATGGACGGAACCACTTGAAGTTTTGTAATGAACTTCATCATCCAGATGGCTTCTTTCGCGGTGTCACATGCAGCGATATACTCTACCTCCATCATCGAGTCAGCAACGGTATCCTTCTTGGAGCTCTTCCAACAGACCACCCCTCCATTGAGAGTAAAGACATAACCCGACAAGGATTTGGAGTGATCCTTGTCACTCTGGAATCTGGAGTCAGCGAAGGCCTCGATCTGGAGTTCTTTACTGTCGTACACCAAGAACATCTCGTTAGTCCTTCTCAGGTACTTGAGAAAGTTCTTAACTGCTATCTAGTGCTTCTCCCTAGGGTTCTACGCTCAGTGCGTAAGCAACATCTGGTCTGGAACGCAACATCTGGTCTGGGACACAACATTGCAAACATTATAGATCCTACCGCAGAAGCGTAGGGTATAATACTCATGCAATCCCTTTCCAAATCAGTCGTGGGAGACATCTCTTTGGAGAGGGTGATCCCGTGACAAGCCGGTAGATTACCGCGCTTGGAATCTTCCATACTAAATCTTTTCAGTATGGTGTCGATGTACCTGGACTGTGAAAGTCTCATCATCCTCTTAGATCTATCACGATAGATCTGGATCCCCAGAATGTAGGAGCCATTACCCAGGTCTTTCATGGAGAACTTCTGTGACAAGAATCCTTTGACTTATTGTAGCATAGGAATGTCATTTCCCATCAGAAGAATGTTATCTACGTACACTACAAGGAATACTACAGTTCTTGCTACAATCTTACTATAAATGCATGGGTCATCTAGATTTTTGATAAAGTCAAATTCTTTGACCATCTTATCAAAGAAGATGTTCCAACTTCGTGATGCCTGCTTTAATCCATAAATGGATTTAAGCAACTTGCGCACTCTTCCGCTGCTCCCACTCTCTATGAAACCCTCTGGCTGATCCATATAAACACACTCTTCCAAATTTCCATTCAGAAAAGCGGTCTTTACGTCCACCTGCCAAATTTCATAATCATGGAAGGGAGCAATGGAAAGTAGGATTCGAATGGATTTAAGCATAGCCACTGGAGAAAAGGTTTCATCATAGTCCAAGACAGGTCTTTGACGAAAACCTTTTGCTACAAGGCTAGCCTTATAGGTTTCAACCTGTCCATCTGCACCAATCTTCTTTATGAAGATCCATTTGCAGCCTATGGGTTTTACCCCTTGAGATGCAATGTCCAAAGTCCAAACTTTGTTGGTGTTCATTGATTCCATTTCGGTCCGCATTGCATCCATCCATTTTACCGAGTCTCTGCTCGTAATGTCCTGCTGGAAACTAGTTGGCTCATCATCATTAATGATGTAATCCTCTTTATCCCCGTCTATGAGAAAACCGTAGTATCTCTCGGGCGGATGACACTGCCTCCGAGATTTGCGGAGTGGCGCAGGGACGTCCGGTTATTTTGAAACTTCTGGTTCCATCATTCTTTCAGTAATAGTTTGTGGTTCTGGAATTTCTTCCAGTTCTATTGCGCTCCCACTTATTTCTTTTTCAAGAAATCGAGACTCTAGAAACTGGGCATGCCGAGAAACAAAAACCTTTTGTTCCTCTGTGTAATAAAAAAGATACACCCTGGAGTTCCTTGGGTATCTTACAAACTTACACAGTACTGATCGTGCCTCGAGCTTGTCCGTATGCTGCTTTTTGACAAAAGCTGGACATCCCCATACCTTACGATACTTAAGATAGGGTTTCTTCCCACTCCACATTTCATATGGTGTGGTAGGCACAGACTTAGTAGGAACTTTGTTCAAAAGATATGCAACAGATTCTAGTGCATAACCCTAGAAGGATCGCAGTAACTCAGCGTTGCTCATCATGGAACGTACCATATCTAATAAGGTGCAGTTCCGTCTTTCCGATAAGCCGTTGTGTTAAGGTGTGTATGGAGGAGTAAGCTAAGATAGAATTCCATTCTCTTTTAAATAATCCAGGAACTCGGCACTTAAGTATTCACCACCTCGATCAGATCGAAGTGTCTTGATACTTTTGCCTGTTTGTTTTTCCACTTCATTCTTGTATTCTTAAAATTTCTCAAAGGCCTCGGATTTATTTTTCATCAAGAATACATATCCATACCTTGAGAAATCATCCGTAAAAGTTATGAAGTAGGAATAACCACTTCTTGCATGTATAGACATTGGACCACACAAGTCGCTGTGTATGAGTCCCAAGAGCTCGGTGGCTCTTACTCTGTGTCCAGTGAATGGAGTCTTTGTCAACATTCCTTTGAGATATGATTGACAAGTTGCATAAGACAGATATTCAAAAGGATCCAAATATCCCTCTTTATGTAACTTCGTCAACCGTGTTTCATTGATGTGACCTACAATACAATGCCATAAGAAATCTTGATTTAATTCTAGAGACTTTCTTTTAAGTGTGTCCTGGACATTGAAAACCTGGTATTGATTTAATACGTATATACTGTTGTCTAGTGTACCTGACCCAATCAAACCATGATTAAGGTGAATGTTTACAACATTGCTTACAAATGTAAAATCATAACCTTCTTTAGATACTAAAGATACAGAGATGATATTACATGTCAAACTAGGCACACAAATACAGTTACGCAAAACCAAAATGTGTCCACTTGTCAATCTTATGTGATATTCCATTATGGACACAGCATCCACGCTCGCTCCGTTAGCAACCCTGGGGGTCATATCACCTGCCTTTAAAATTCTACGGTTTCTTAGTGTCTGCAATGAATTACAGATATGAGATACTGAACCGGTATCCAATACCCAGGAAGTAGAGTTGATTGACCGAGAGTTTCAATCATAAACACACCTAAAGCCGAAGCCACAACTTTCTACGAATCCTGGTTGTTGGCTTTCCAAGCCCTGCAGTCCTTCTCCAATGGCATTTCCTGTGACAATAGAAGCATTCCTCTTTCCCTACTGTCGACCCTCCAACTTTTGCCTTGCCCTTTCCCTGTAACTTATTGACACCACTTTTCGGCTTGGTGGAGGCCTTCTTCTTTTTCCCCTTGGCTTTCGCCTTGGATCTAGAGGAGGAAGGTTCCCCAATAAGCAGAGCGGGTGTCTCCCTGGTTTTCTTTAGGGTGCCCTTTGCACTCCTCACCATGTTGAGGAGTTCTGGAAGTGTAACTTTCGTATCTTGAATATTGAAATTCAAGATAAACTGGGCATAGGTAGAGGGGAGGGACTGTAGAATCAAGTCTGTATATAACTCGTTCTCCAACGTGGTCCCAAGGTCCGCGAGCTCTTCAATATAGCAGATCATCTTAAGGACGTGGTCCCCTACAGATGACCCGATATCCAACCTCGCCTGAAATAATTTCTTCGAGGTCTCGTATCTTTCGATACGAGATTTCTCTCTATATAAATCCCTGGAATGGAGGAAGATGGAAGCTAAGTCCATCTTCTCGTGGATCCTCTGGTGTTCATTATCCATAGAGGCCAGCACGAGGCACTTGGCTTTCGCACAGTCTATTTCCCATGTCCTACGGATCTCTATATCCGTGATGGTGGAATCTGGACCTTAGACGGAGGGGGCTTTGGTAGTAAGGAGGTAGCCCAGCTTATCATAGGTTATGTTAGTGTATATGCCCTAGGGGCCATTATTGTATCATACTTGTATGTATATTACTTGATGGAAGCTTGCGATATTCACAGTTGTATATACAGTCTTGCTAAAAATGGTAGTATGCTACTTGGTTTGTGTCTACTTTAATATGTGCATATGTTTCTTGTAAACGTATCACTTATACATTTTATTAGAGCCCATAGGATCTTTGCTTGATTACCAGCGTTGTGATGGCAGTCACACTAGTGGGGGCTGGGTAGTCTATAATAAACATCCTATAACTGTCCCTAGTCGTAGGATTATCGAGACAGGGCATCGATACTCCAGCGTAGACTAGTGTGTACGCTTCTCATCCCAGTTGGGGAGATGGTCTGTCCTACAGCCATCAATACGTCGTACTGGAGATAGTATACAGGTGCTCGTTAGGTTACGGGTACACCGGACATGACTCGCAGGGGAACTGATTGGTTGGTATTATACCCATCGTCAGTTAACAGTTCCCAGGTGACATGAGTACAGCATAGTCCGCAGACTTGACACTGCTGCTTCGCCTCGAGTGTGTCCCACTGTTCTTAGATTGCTACCCTACCACGGCTCAAAGGAATCATGCAAACAGGTAGCAGTTGGGTGCAGTCCCGAGCACTTGGAGGCAGTGGCGGTTAGACAAGATTCGTCTCTCCCGGTATTGGGAGTTGATATCGCGCTGTGTCAGAGAGCCATTACGCAAAGTCCCTGGCCAGGGCAAGCGAGATTTACTGGTAGGTTCCAGTAGTTTCTCAGGGTGTAATAGGCTACACTCCGACACGACTTACACAGCTATTAGGGGACTGACGCTTGCCGCCCCCTAGGCTTGATATGCGATAGTCTTAGACGAATAGACCGGACTGTACGAAGATTGTCACATCAGGCTTAGTAGGAGTTCGGATGGTTTTCCTCATCGGCCTTCTTATCGACATCTACCTGGGGACTGTTACGTACAGCTAGTGCCGCTTGTGGTCTGTGGTTAAACCCACTGCCAGCGTAGTGTCGAGTCTTTAGAGTCCCACACAGGGAGTTTCCCTGCTCCGGGCGAAACGATATAGAGGTCGTATGGTTTTACGACAAGGGTTCGGACGCATACGTATGTTTACGCACGTACGACGTTCGGACACTTTTTACTAGCCGGCTTTAGTTTAAGCCAGATTCTAGTATCAGGTTATTGGATTTATACAGTCTAAAGTTTTTCCGTGTTTTCACGGATTGGAGGGACGTTCTCGTAATTTTCCAGGAAGCTTCTAGAAGCATGGTGACTTGGGGGGCTAAGGTGGTATTTGCATTAATTGGATTAGTGAGTCATGAAGTGAGTCATGCAATGAGTTAATGATTCATTTAATAATTTATATGACTCATATAATGAATCACTTAGGGTATTAATGAAACATGATGATAATGATTTATTTATTATTTACTTAATAATATCATATGTTTCATATATACTCAAATGATTTCATTGATCCAAAGTAATTCATATTTTCACCTTCTCTCTCCTCAAGCTCTCCCTCTTCAAACCCTAACCCTAACCTCTCATGTGTTGAGATCAACGGTTAGCTAGACTAATACTTCCATAAGCTCACTCTATATCCCCTAGGTAGCTTAGATTAGCACTTTGAGCAACCTAGTTATCTCAAGTTAGAGATAAAGCTTGGCGTAGGAGCTCTTGGGTGGATCGTCTTGGACTCGAGGAGGCCGTTGAGGTGCCGATGTTCCAAGAAGCCTACGAGGAGTGGAGGACCGCGATGAAGACCCAAAAGACAAGTAACGTGAGGTATAACTTCGAATCCGAGTAGTTAAACCTTTCATAGTTTGCTAGTAACGGTTTAGATACGATTCATGCGCTCAAGTCCGTGTTACGAAGCTTTGATAATCGTTTTTCATATATTCCGCCTCCCCACAAGTTCGTGGGGTGCGTGACATGGACTTACAGTGGTATCAGAGCCAACTAAACCATTACTAGCTTGTTAGCAACTAATTAGAAGTTCGATCGACGGAAAACACGAAAACAAAACCGTAACCCCTTTACAGTTTCTGTTAATTTTAAACATGTCACAAATTTTTTTTGATATGCCTTAAAATTCACAGCAGGGTATTTTAAGAATACTGGGAAAATACGAGCCAGTAACTCGGCAAAATGGTCGCGGATCCACGGCAATAGAGTGCTTGTGCCGCGGATCCGCCGCCGAGTCAACGCCGAGTTGACTCGGATTTGCTTAGTAATTCCTATTTTGTGGTTTTCTGTTTTCCTGTATGTTCTGTTTCTACCCAGGTTGCTTCTTTGCTGGTTTGCTTTTTGGGTAAACACGGAATATGGTAATCGATCGATGTTCTAAGATATTTGCTAATTGGGTTTTTATCTGTAATGTTTAATGTGTTCGTAAACCTCCCCTAACTGCTAGTATGTCGGTTGGCAGGGGGTTGCACATTTCTGTAATGTTTACTGTTTGTTTATATGGACTTGATTGGAATGTTGTGATAATTAGCCGGGGTTTGAGATGGGTTTAATATTCATTCATTCGACGTAAATGTAATATGATGTAATATTCTTTTGCGGGGCACATCCATGTTGCGGTTGTAGCCACCGTTGTATTATTTCTTTTTACTATTTTTGCTCCTAGGATAGACCCAAGGCGGGGTACACAAACTACCAGTTACTTTGAAGTGTTTAGTGGCCTACTCACTTTGTTAAGGGAGACCGCTTCATTTCGGGTACTTGGCGGGTAGTTTGCCGTACCCGTAGGGGTCTAGGGTGGGGTAATGGAAATTCATCACAACTGTGTAATCCGTCTTTTATTGCAGGCTCAAAGCAAATGCGGATTGCTAGTATATCCTGAAAGGTTTATCTAGCACCCTATGTAGAGTTTGGAAGCATCACATGTTACAAAGTTCAAATTTTTATGGTGCTAAGAAAGCATACAAAGGATCGATCCTAGAAAAATTAGGGTTTCAAATTTCTCACATCATCTCATGAAAGAAATGCTAGGGTTTTGAGAGTACAACCTTTGTAGCTCCCTACGCTAGACTCCTTGGCCACTTGAGGGTTGGAGAAGGGTTCGCTTGAAGTCTCCTAGTGTCCACGACGATCCACCCGAAGCTCCTAGTCTAAGCTTGCAACTTCGCTTTTTCAAGAGAAGAAAGGAAGATAACACTCTAAACAAGTGGGCTAAACTTGTGTAGAATGATGTTGTGGTGGCTTTTCTCACTTCAAAAACCCAACTTGATAAGTATATTGCTCACTACAAAAATCTAGAGAGCAAAATGAGAGAGGAAGAAGAAGATGATGGCTATTCTTTAACAAGAGTGAAAAGAATAACTCTTGAAAAGAAAAATGAAAATATATGTATATATATTTTCTTGTTCTCATCTCAAACTATGGTTAAACAATGAATATCTTATTGAACTTGAGTTAAAACACAAAAGGAAAGTTTACCCAAGGTTAAAAGGTGGGTGAGGATGGTTAGGTCAAAAGAAGAGTGTAGAAACAAATCAATGATAACCATTTCCCTTTTTTTCCTTTTTGTTTTAAATCAAACGCAATAAAATCCATATATAAAACCATGGTGTGAGTCTTATATTGCCACCATTTTCATGTATGTATAACCATGAAGGATGTATGTATGTATGTATGTATGTATGTGTGTATGTACATCCATATGTGCATGAATCTATAAAGAAGGCATACATGCATGCATACATCCATCAAACTCAAGAAAGGATTTCAAGTGAGAAACTAATGGTTAAATGATAAATCAACACTTGATTTATCAATCCGGCCATATCACATATGACCCCACCAAAAGCAAGCCGCCCGATCAATATACGGTATCCTATACGCGCATTTTAATCGGGTCCATGCGCATATCGCATACGCGCACCACAACGTTTCGCCTGGACTAAGAAACTCCATTGACGGACTCTAAGACTCGTCAATACGCCGGTAGTGGGTGATGATCATATCAAGCACCCCCAAGCCGCAAGCGGTCAGCTAAACGTAACGGCCACCCGGGTATTAAGCGATCAAAAGAGAACAAGCGAACCTGCTACAACTCCCGTCGAGCCAATCGGCAACACTTCCCATACAGTCCGGTCTCCTCGTTTGATATGTCGCATATCAAGTCTAGGGGTGGTAAACGTCAGACCCCAATAACTGATAAGTCATGCCAATGTGAGGCTCATAACGGGTCGAGAAACTACTGGTAACACTTACCAGTAAATCTCCAATCAGCCCTGGCCAGGGACTTCCCTGTTACGGCCAATCGAGCACAGTGCAACATCAACCCACAATACCGGTAGAGACGAAACCCCTCCTATCGCTCATTGCCTCCATGTGACTCGGGATTGTACCCAAAAACCACCATTTTGCACGCCTTCATGGACGTGGTAAGGTGGAAATCAAAGCACAGTGGGAATCACACAAGACTCTATGACGATCTCGGGTCTACAGACTAACCTGCACAAGTGTCACCTGAGAACTACCATCTGACGTGAGGTATAATACCATCTGGGAGTTCTCGGCGAGTCCTTCCAGTGTACCCTGTCTCCACTGAGCACCCGCATACCATCTCTGATGTCAAACACCAATTGATATGGGATCATCCATCGCCCATCTCATGGGTCGAGAAGCGTATACGCTAGTCTATACTGGTGTATCGATGCCCCGTCTCGATACACCCACGACTAGGGACCTTGAAGGATGTACTTATAGACTACCATGTCCCCACTAGTATGATCTGCATCATAGTCCAGGTAATCAAGTACACATCCTAAGGTCTTTACAAACATGTAACTCTAAGACAGTATAAAGAGACAAGTATACATGTTAAGATAAAGAGCAACCAGATAGCATACTATCATATCGAGCAAGAAAGTCATCTCTATATATGTCCAAGCATCCAATATAATATACATCATCTGTACAATACTGGCCTCTAGGGCATACATACAACTAACAATCTCCCCCTTGCACTAGGGCCAGCTGCTGTTGTATCGCATACCGAGCATCCCGAAGAGTCTCTCAAACTGTGTCTGGGGAATGGCCTTCGTGAGTGGATCCGCTGTGTTATTCTTCGTGTCAACCCTCCCGACCTCGATCTCCCGGCGATCAACTATCTCCCGGATCAGGTGATACCGCCTCAGAATATGCCTGGATCGCTGATGGGACCTGGGTTCCTTGGCCAAAGCCACCGCTCCATTGTTATCGCAATACAAAGGTATTAGATGCTCAATGGATGGAACCACTCCAAGTTCAGTAATGAACTTCTTGATCCAGACAGCCTCTTTGGCAGCATCGTTGGCAGCGATGTATTCAGCCTCCATCGTCGAGTCTGCCACGGTTTCCTGCTTGGAACTCAGCTAACCGCCCCTCCGTAAAGGGTAAAGACAAAACCAGACTGCGACTTAGAGTCGTCCTTATCACTCTGGAAGCTTGAATCGGTAAAGGACCCCACTTGGAGTTCCCCGTTACCATACACCAAGAGCATCTCCTTAGTCCTTCGTAAGTACTTGAGAATGCTCTTCACAGCTGTCCAGTGACTCTCTCCAGGATCAGCTTGATACCTGCTCACTACACTTAGTGAGTATGCTACATCTGGTCTGGTACATAGCATCACGTACATGATAGAGCCTACAGCCGAAGCATAGGGTATCCCTTGCATGCGAGCTCTCTCCAAATCAGTCTTGGGAGACATCTCTTTGGAGAGAGTGACTCCAGATATCGTGGGTAAGTTCCCACGCTTGGATTCTTCCATACTAATCCTCTTTAGTATGGTGTCAATGTACCTGGATTGGGACAATCCCAATATCTGTTTGGATCGATCTCTATAGATCCTAATTCCCAATATGCAGGAGGCATCACCAAGATCTTTCATTGAGAATCTTTGTGATAAGAAGAGCTTGACCGATTGGAGCATAGGAATGTCATTTCCTATCAAGAGTATGTCGTCCACGTACAATACGAGGAAAACAACCTTACTCTCTGCCACCTTCTTGTAAATACAAGGTTCATCCATGTTTTTGACGAAATCAAACTCTTTGATAACGATGTCAAAGCAGATGTTCCAACTCCGCGATGCTTGCTTTAATCCATAAATGGATTTAAGCAGCTTGCACACCTTCCCGCTGCTCCTACTATCTACGAAGCCCTCTGGCTGAGTCATGTACACGCACTCTTCTAAATCACCGTTTAGAAAGGAGGTCTTAACATCCATTTGCTAGATTTCGTAGTCATGATATGCAGCGATGCCAAGCATGATCTGGATGGATTTAAGCATAGCCACTGAAGAAAAGGTCTCGTCATAGTCCACACCTGGTCTTTGACGAAAACCCTTTGCAACAAGTCATGCTTTGAAAGTCTCCACTTTCCCATCTACACCAAGTTTTTTCTTGAAGATCCACTTGCTCCCAATGGGTTTTACCC
The DNA here is from genome assembly GCA_030015575.1 of Agapanthus africanus. Lineage (NCBI taxonomy): Eukaryota > Viridiplantae > Streptophyta > Magnoliopsida > Asparagales > Amaryllidaceae > Agapanthus > Agapanthus africanus. The sequence continues at coordinate 243,737,929 of JASDDO010000031.1, forward strand.
CTTCAGGAGCATCTTCCAAAGTCCACACTTTGTTGGTGTTCATGGATTCCATCTCGGACCGCATAGCATCCAGCCATTTCACTGAGTCCCCACTCATGATGGCCTGCTCGAAGCTAGTTGGGTCATCATCCTCCATGATGCAATCCTCGCTGCCACCATCCATGAGAAAACCGTAGTATCTCTCAGGTTGGCGAGGAACCCTACTAGATCGGCGGAGAGGCTGAGGTTCGTTGGGAGCTACTGAATCCTCTGGTTCCACTAAATCTTCTATCGTAGTCTGTAATGCTGGAACCTCTTCCAGTTCTACCTCCTTGCCACTAATCTCTTTTTCAAGAAATTCCTTTTCTAAAAAGGTAGCATGTCGAGAAACGAACACCTTTTGTTCCTTAGTGTGGTAGAAGATATACCCGCGCGAATGTTTGGGATATCCAATAAACTTACACAGAATGGACCTTGCCGCGAGTTTGTCCGGATTCTATGTTTTTACATATGCCGGACAACCCCATATCTTAACATAATTAAGACATGGTCTCTTTCCTTTCCATATCTCATATGGAGTGGTTGGCACGGATTTGGTGGGAACCATATTCAATAGGTCTGCAGCTGTTTCCAGTGCATACCCCCAGAAGGAAATAGGTAACTCAGCTGTGCTCTTCATAGACCGCACCATATCTAATAGGGTGTGGTTCCTCCGTTCCGATACACCGTTGTGCTGTGGTGTATATGGAGGAGTCAGCTGAGAGAGAATCCCATTCTCTTTTAGGAAGTCCAGGAATTCATTGCTCAAGTATTCACCTCCTCGATCAGATCGAAGGATTTTAATACTTTTTCCGGTTTGGTTCTCGACTTCTTGTTTATATTCTCTAAATTTCTCAAAAGCTTCTGATTTGTGTTTCATCAGGAACACATATCCGAATCTAGAGAGATCGTCAGTGAATGTAATGAAGTATGCAGAACCATTCCTGGCATGTATAGACATTGGACCGCATACATCACTATGCACCAGTCCCAAGAGTTCCGTAACTCTTTCTCCGTGTCCCGTAAACGGAGTTTTGGTCATCTTGCCTTTGAGACATGACTGGCAAGTGTCATAAGAGGATAATTCAAACGGATTCAAATATCCATCCTTATGCAACTTAGCTAGTCGTGTCGCATTGATGTGACCCAGTCTACAATGCCACAAGAAGGATTCGTTCAGTTCTGAACTCTTCCTCTTGTGTGTGTTTGTTATACTTAGAACTGTTGATTGATTTAGAACAGAAATGCCATTGCACAACGTGCCTGATCCAACCAACTTTTGGTTACGGAAAATGTTCATAACATTATCCTGTAATACAAAATTATATCCCTCTTTACTCAACAAAGAAACCGATATAATGTTGCATATCAGGTTCGGCATGTAATAGCATTCGTTCAGAATCAATGTATTACCAGTTGGTAATGCAAGGTGATATTCCCCGACGGTCTTAGCTGCAACAATTGCACCATTTCCAACTCTTATGTCTTTATCACCTTCTCCAAGTTCTCTACCTTTCCTAAGCCCATGTAACTGATTACATATATGGGATCCTGACCCGGTATCTAATACCCAAGACGTAGGGCAAATGGAGAAACAGTTCTCTGTAACGAACACACCCGAAGAAAATGCATCAACATGTACTTTCTTCATTCGGGTTGCATGGGAATCCTGGTATTCCCCTATATCCTGTTCAGTCTTATAACTCATATAAGAAAGAACGGAACCAACGTTCCCCAGCACAGTATAACATGCGGGTTCAGTCAATACATCCATATTATTATCTTGATTAAGGCATGACATGGTCGCTACCTGGAGAGAGAGAAAAGAAAACAATTTAGCGTATGCTCTTGCAAGATCAGATTGGTTATTATCTTATCTAATCAGGATGGCTCCCACTGTTTTTATCAAATCTTCCTTCAAACCCTAAAAGGAAAGACTAGCCGGGATTAATTACACCCTACAACTTCGCCGATCTTTCAGCCAGGCCAGTGTTGGTACTTTGAGGGAGGTTCCCCGTGCTTTCGCACGGACCTAATTAAAGTAAACCTCGTTTTCCCAGAGGCGTAACCCCGTTGACACCTTTCTAGACACCTACTTGATCGGCTAATTGTCCTGTGTAAAACTCTCCTAGGAGTAACAATTACTCGCAGTGGGTATCGGGATCCAACTATCTCATAGAAGGTATGCAATCTCATTGCAAATTTCAACACTTGAAATTCCCGATAATATTTAGCCCCTAGCGTCCCATGACCTTGATGCAGGCCAACAAACCATAGTGCTCTAGTCAAGTTCAACCCGTCATTTCTTGATTGAATTAAACCCACCCGTACGACCCTTGACGCAGGCCAACAAAGTCGCACGACTACCCTAATCCAATCTGCATCATATGCACTAACAGATAAATACTAGTTAGCTACCGCTCACTACTCCTTGACGCAGGCCAACAAACATAGTGCGAATACTAAGTAGGACTTATCTGAAATGACGGAGGGCTACGACAGGTTTTTCTGAAAACATATTGCGTAATGAACTTGATATCGTTGTAGAATCAAGTGAATTTTGAAATGGAGTGATTTTGAGGCTTCCTTTAGTTTTTCTAAAGAGGTCACTCCCGGTGAAAGGATCTCAGCTCTTTCCTCATCGAATAAGGTGCAGGATATATCATATATATCACTGTGCAAAGCGAAACTCCAAAAGCAGTCAAAAGTCAAACCGAGTGTTGTAGCATCTGCCAGTTTTGCTAAAGTGGTCACTCCCGGTGAAGTGATCTCAGCTCTTTCCCCATCGAATAAGGTGCAGGGTATATCATATATACCGCTATGCAAAGCAAAACTGTAGCTACCCTTTTATTTAAAAATTTGATTTTACAACATCTTTTAGGTTTCTTTTCTTTCATTAATCACATTAATGAAGTCCCATCATTTAAGTCACCTAAACATCACAGATAAATACGACGTACACTTATGCCATCCGCATTTGCCTCGATGGCCCCTCGTGCACTGTTAGGTTATGTAACTAACGACAGAGCAGGGCAGGGCTAGTGCGGGTGTAAAACATAAGTAACGTCTACATAATATATCATATATACTATATACTGTATCCATCACAGAACATATCTAATGATCACATCACAGATATCGCAGCAGAAACATAGATATAATGTGGGATATACTAGGACGTCCATATTTAGTATTTAGCCAATAATAGAAAATACGGATTCCACAGTCGCGATGAATAGCCAAGCCCACACCCTGGACCCCTACGAGAGCGGCAAGTGACCCTACCAATTCTGGAGTTTAGGAGACCCGGTCTCGACTCCTCGAGATGGCCTCCCACTGAACCCCAGAACCCGGTCACCTGTGCTCCCCTCCTTGGGTCCATCCTAATGCGGAAAAGTAAATAATATACAACACTGGTGGCATCGACCTCAACCCGGAAGTGCCCCAAATAAAAGAATATTACATTATATTTAAATTTACATGAATGAAAATATAAAACTCTCATCTCACATAAAACCCCCGGCTATTCAATCGCGACAATCCTGCACATCATATCTCAGCAACACATAATATCTCGTATCATCAACGTAAGTAAGTATGCGTACCCCGATTGTCGTTGACGTATAGCAACGAAACCGGCCATATCGACATACTACACTTACGGTCACAGAAAAGAAAGTGTAAGACTGCAATATCTGGAATCCACATTCTCTTTGGACATCGTAAATGCGAAATATCACATATTTCATATTTCATGTCTAGTAATATGAATTCCACACATTGCATCACATTCCAGATAATTAGACAGTATTAAAGTTTTCGAACGAGTGATCAAATACCCAAGATTCCCTAAAGCCCAACACTTGAGCGGAGTTCAAAAGACCCGGAGTGTGACACAGTAGTGGCGGTCCAGCCGTAGAAGGGTCAAGCCAACGCCTCACATGTGGCACGCCGTACTGCCCCAAACCCTAAGGTTCAAAGGGCAGTTCAAGATGGTAACATAATCGAGTTAAGGTTTGTTATCTTCTAGAGGGTCCAACAAAAAACATGCACGTATCTCCAAAATATTTAAACCCCGTAAAAATTGAGCAAATGATACTCGTTCAAACACTTCAATACTTTCTAATTTATCTGGAAAAGTCACGAAATGAAAATTCCGATCGAATCGACGAGTCCAAAACCATCTCCAGAATTTACAGAACAAGAATCAGATTAAACATACCTAAAACATTATACAAGAAGTTTTAGGAATTACTGTGCAAATAACAAGTCATTACTCTTCTGTACGGCCGCGGATCCGCGGCCCAAGCAAGGATTGGCTGCGGTTCCGCGGCGGTTTGAACTGTTCATGGCTTCGAATTTCATAGTCCTTCTTATATTTTCCTGCTGTATTTTTTAAGTATTTTTAATTCTGAAAATATCCAGATTTTAAAAATTGTCCAGAGAAGGTCCCGTAATGTCGTATTTTGGTTCGATCGGAGTTTTTACTTCGTAGAAGTTTCGCCTAATGTTCTAGGTCGGCTCTGATACCAATGAAAGGTTTACCTAGCACCCTATGTAGAGTTTGGAAGCATCACATGTCACAAAGTTCAAATTTTTATGGTGCTAAGCAAGCATACAAAGGATCGATCCTAGAAAAATTAGGGTTTCAAATTTCACACATCATCTCATGAAAGAAATGCTAGGGTTTTGAGAGTACAACCTTTGTAGCTCCCTACGCTAGACTCCTTGGCCACTTGAGGGTTGGAGGAGGGTTCGCTTGAAGTCTCCTAGTGTCCACGACGATCCACCCGAAGCTCCTAGTCAAAGCTTGCAACTTCGCTTTTTCAAGAGAAGAAAGGAAGATAACACTCTAAACAAGTGGGCTAAACTTGTGTAGAATGATATTGTGGTGGCTTTTCTCACTTCAAAAACCCAACTTGATAAGTATATTGCTCACTACAAAAATCTAGAGAGCAAAATGAGAGAGGAAGAAGAAAATGATGGCTATTCTTTAACAAGAGTGAAAAGAATAACTCTTGAAAAGAAAAATGAAAATATATGTATATATATTTTCTTGTTCTCATCTCAAACCATGGTTAAACAATGAATATCTTATTGAACATGAGTTAAAACACAAAAGGAAAGTTTACCCAAGGTTAAAAGGTGGGTGAGGATGGTTAGGTCAAAAGAAGAGTGTAGAAACAAATCAATGATAACCATTTCCCTTTTTTTCCTTTTTGTTTTAAATAAAATGCAATAAAATCCATATATAAAACCATGGTGTGAGTCTTATATTGCCACCATTTTCATGTATGTACAAACATGAAGGATGTATGTATGTATGTATGTATGTGTGTATGTACATCCATATGTGCATGAATCTATAAAGAAGGCATACATGCATGCATACATCCATCAAACTCAAGAAAGGATTTCAAGTGAGAAACTAATGGTTAAATGATAAATCAACACTTGATTTCTCAATCCGGCCATATCACATATGACCCCACCAAAAGCAAGCCGCCCGATCAATATACGGTATCCTATACGCGCATTTTAATCGGGTCCATGCGTATATCGCATAAGCGCACCACAACGTTTCACCTGGACTAAGAAACTCCATTGTGGGACTCTAAGACTCGTCAATACGCCGGCAGTGGGCGATGATCATATCAAGCACCCCCAAGCCGCAAGCGGTCAGCTAAACGTAACGGCCAACCGGGGATTGAGCGATCAGAAGAGAACAAGCGAACCTGCTACAACTCCCGTCGAGCCAATCGGCAACACTTTCCGTACAGTCCGGTCTCTTCGTCCGATATGTCGCATATCAAGTCTAGGGGTGGTAAACGTCAGACACCAATAACTGATAAGTCGTGCCGATGTGAGGCTCATAACGGGTCGAGAAACTACTGGTAACACTTAACAGTAAATCTCCAATCAGCCCTGGCCAGGGACTTCCCTGTTACGGCCAATCGAGCACAGTGCAACATCAACCACCAATACCGGGAGAGACGAAACCCCTCCTATCACTCATTGCCTCCATGTGACTCGGGACTGTACCCAAAAACCACCGTTTCGCACGCCCTCATGGACGTGGTAAGGTGGAAATCAAAGCATAGTGAGAATCACACAAGACTCTATGACGATCTCGGGTCTGCGGACTAACCTGCACAAGTGTCACCTGAGAACTGCCATCTGACGTAAGGTATAATACCATCTGGGAGTTCTCGGCAAGTCCATCCAGTGTACCCAGTCTCCACTGAGCACCCGCATACCATCTCTGATGTCAAACACCAATGGATATGGGATTATCCATCGCCCATCTCATGGGTCGAGAGGCGTATATGCTAGTCTATGGTGTATCGATGCTCCGTCTCGATACACCCACGACTAGGGACCTTGAAGGATGTACTTATTGACTACCATGTCCCCACTAGTATGATCTGCATCATAGTCCAGGTAGTCAAGTACATATCCTAAGGGCTTTACCAACATGTAACTCTAAGGCTGTATAAAGAGACAAGTATACATATTAAGATAAAGAGCAACCAGATAGCATACTATCATATCGAGCAAGAAATTCATCTCTATATATGTCCAAGCATCCAATATAATATACATTATCTGTACAATACTGGCCTCTAGGGCATACATACAACTAACATATCCAATAAAGTTCATCTGTGATCTGGAATGCTTATTATTGCGTCTGACGAATGTACAATATCTATATATGATAGCTATTAGACGTCACTTATGTTTTACACCCGCGCTAGCCCATCCCCCGCTCTGTCGTTTGTTAAGTAACCTAACGGGTGATGACGGGACCCCGTGGCAAATGCGGATGGCATAAGAGGACGTGGTATTTTCATTGTTTTCTGCGATGATGGGATAACTGATGGGACGCATTATTATAATGCAAAGAAAATAAACCATTGTTTAATCGTTGGAACAAATTTAAAAGAAACCACTCGGTTATTTTAAAAAAGGATCAGAATTTTTAATTGCGGAGCTTTAACCACTCCTTTTAAAAAGTATCAGGTTCCTTCGATTATATCAAGTTCACCACGTTCACGGTTTTGCCAAAACCATTCGTAGCCCTCCGTCATTTCATTTGGATATTCAGTAGTATTCAAGCTATGCATTTGACCAACGCCAGGGCATAGTGTTTGGTAGCTGCTGGGGTATTTCATTTATTTGCATAGATAGATGTGTTAGTTTGGGACAGTCGTATTATCATTTGGCCAACGTCAGAGATATGTACGGATGGGTTCAAATTAACTAGGACAATGATGGGTAGAACTTGACATGTGACTTATGACATTTTGACCAACGCCAAGGTTATAAGAGCATGGGGCAAAAATCCATATCGGGAATTTCTAAAGAAACTGAAATATGCAGAGAGAGCATACCATTTTGGAGTTTGATGAATGTTGGTAGGATTCCTTCAACATTATCATACGATGATATTTTGGATCCCGATCCTACTGTGAGTATATACTACTTATCAGGAGATTCGTCACTTAACGATCAATGCTATAAACCAAGTAGGTTCTTAGAAAGGTGTCAGCGGGGCTACGCCCCCAGAGAAAAGCGGTTATTTAATTAAGGAACTTCGCGAAAGCGTTGGAAAACCTCCCTCGAAGTATCGACACTGACCTGGCTGAACGGTTAAGCAAGAATTGTACGGTGAGAATAGTCCTGGCTAATTCTTCTTTTATGGTTTGAGGAGGGATTTGAGAAACAGTGGGAGCCATCCTGTTTAGATAAAATTAAACCACTCTAAACTTGCAAGAGCATCATGCTAATAGTATTTTCTTTTCTCTCTTAAATTGCAGCGACCTTGTGACCACACATAGGTTACATCTAGATAATAAATTGACTGAATCTTACTTTTATGACTGGCAAAGGTCTGTCCAGATGTCCATTGCCTATGACAAGCTGGACCACCCTATTACTACTCAAGATCCCGCCGTCCCAGGTCCAGTTTCCACTGTCGCGGATATGGATATCCATCAGACAAAGGAAAATGATAAAGCGAAAGCTAAGTGCCCCGTGTTAGCTTCAGTTGATGGTGTATACCAGAAGCAGCATGAAAAGATGGACTTATTTTCCATCTTTCTCCATAACAATGATTTATATGGAGAGCAATCTCATATCGCAAGATATGAGACCTCGAACGAATTAATTCAAGCGAGGTTGGCTGACGGGTCATCTGTAGGGGACAACGTCCTTACAATGACTAGCTGTATTGATGAGCTCCAGGACCTGGAGACCACGTTGGGAAACGAGTCAGTTACTGACTTGATTCTACAGTCTCTGCCTCCTACCCTGAAGAAAACCAGGGAAATAGAAGGAAAGGGAAGGGCAAAAGTTTCGGGACTGGATATAGTAAAAGTGGGACGTTCCTATTGTTACAGGAATGTACATTGGCAGAATGATTGCAGGGCTAGCAAAGCCAGTAGCCCGGATTCGAAGCATGTTGTGGCTTCAGCCACAAGTGTATTTGTTATTGAGAACTGTATTTCAATTAACTCTACTTCCTGGGTACTAGATACCGAAGCAGGATCTCATATCTGTAATTCAATACATGCTTTGAGAAACCGTAGAGTTATAAAGGTAGGTAATTGGTCTCTCAGAGTTGCAAACGGAATGAGCGTGGACGCTGAATCCGTGGGAGAATATCGCCTAGGTTTGACAAGTGGGCATATATTGATTCTACGTAACTGTTTATATGTACCTAGTATGACTTGTAATATCATATCAGTGTCCTCACTTTCGAGAGAGGGATATGATTTTACATTCGTAAGCGATGTAGTTAACATCCACCTAAATCAAGTACAGATTGGGTCAGGTATATTAGGTAACGGTATATACGTATTAAGTAAGGCTCAGGTTTTCAATGTCCAGAACACACTTAAAAGAAAGTCTCCAGAAATAAATCAGGCTTTCTTATGGCATTGTAGACTAGGTCACATCAATGAGAGAAGGTTGACTAAGTTACATAGAGAAGGATAATTTAATCCGTTCGAATATCAATCTTATGCTACTTGTGAATCTTGTCTCAAAGGAAAGATGACAAAGATTCCGTTCACTGGACACGGAGTAAGAGCAAGCGAGCTCTTGGGACTCGTACACAGTGACGTGTGCGGTCCAATATCTACACATGCGCGGGGTGGTTATTCCTACTTAATTACTTTTACGGATGATTTCTCTAGGTATGGATATGTCTTCTTAATGAAGCATAAATCCGAGGCTTTTGAGAAATTCCAAGAATACAAGAATGAAGTAGAAAAACAAACAGGCAAGAGTATAAAGACACTGAGATCTGATCGAGGTGGTGAATACTTAAGTACCGAGTTCCTGAGTTACTTAATAGAGAATGGAATTCTCTCTCAGCTTACTCCTCCATACATGCCACAACATAACGGTGTATCAAAAAGGAGGAATCGAACCCTATTGGATATGGTTCGTTCCATGATGAGTAACGCTGAGTTACCGCAATCATTCTGGGGATATGCGCTAGAATCAGCAGCATATCTTCTGAACAGGGTTCCTACCAAGACAGTGCCTACCACCCCATATCAGATGTGGAGTGGGAAGAAACCCTATCTTCAGTATCTGAAAATTTGGGGATGTCCGGTTTTTGTTAAAAAACAGTATGCGGACAAGCTCGAGGCACGATTAGTACAGTGTAAGTTTGTGGGATATCCCAAGAATTCCAAGGGGTATCTGTTCTATAACGCAGAGGAACAAAAGGTTTTTGTTTCTCGTAATGCCCACTTTTTAGAACAGCAAGTTTTAGAAAAGGATACAAGTGGGAGCGAAATAGAATTGGAAGAAATTCCAGAACCACAAACTACAACTGAAAGTATGGTAGAACCAGTAGTTCAAGAATAATTGGACATTCCCACACCCCTCCGCAGGAGTAGTAGGCCGTGTCATCCGTCTGAGAGATACTACGGTTTTCTCATAGATGGGGATAGAGAGGATTGTGTCATTGATGAAGATGACCCTACTAGCTTCCAGCAAGTCATTCAGAGCGGTGACTCAGTAAAATGGCTAGATGCAATGCGGACCGAAATGGAGTCTATGTACACTAACAAAGTATGGACTTTGGACATTGCTCCAGATGGGGTAAAACGCGTAGGATGCAAATGGATCTTCAAAAAGAAGATTGGTGTAGATAGACAGGTTGAAACCTATAAGGCTAGACTTGTTGCAAAAGGTTTTCGTCAAAGACCTGGTTTGGATTATGACGAAACCTTTTCTCTAGTAGCTATGCTTAAATCCATTCGGGTCCTTCTTTCTATTGCTGCCTTTCACGATTATGAAATCTGGCATATGGACGTAAAGACGGCCTTTCTAAATGGTAATTTGGAAGAGAGCGTCTATATGGATCAGCCAGAAGGATTCATTCAGAGTGGGAGCAGCGGTAAAGTATGCAAGCTGCTTAAGTCTATTTATGGACTAAAGCAGGCATCACGGAGTTGGAACATCTGTTTTGATGATGCTGTCAAAGAATTTTACTTTATCAGAAATTCAGATGAACCATGCATATACAGTAAGATTGTAGGGAGAGCTGTAGTATTCCTCGTCTTATACGTTGATGACATTCTCCTAACAGGAAATGATATTCCTATGTTACAGTCAGTCAAAAGATTCTTGTCACATAAATTCTCCATGAAAGACCTGGGTGATGCCTTCTACATTCTGGGGATCCGGATCTATCGTGATAGATCAAAAAGGATGTTGGGACTTTCGCAGTCCAGGTACATAGACACCATAGTGAAGAGATTCAGTATGGATGATTCTAAGAACGGTAATCTACCGGCTTGTCACGGAATCACCCTCTCCAAAGAGATGTCTCCCATGACTGATTTGGAAAGGGATCGCATGTCGATTATACCCTACGCTTCTGCGGTAGGCTCTATAATGTATGCGATGTTATGTACCAGACCAGATGTAGCATACGCATTGAGCGTTGTAAGCCGTTATCAGGCAAACCCAGAGGAGAATCACTGGATAGCAGTAAAGAACATTCTCAAGTACCTAAGGAGGACTAAGGAGATGTTCATGGTGTATGGCGGAAAAGACCTCCAGATGGAGGCCTTTGCCGACTCAGGCTTCCAGAGTGACAAAGATGACTCCAAATCCATGTCGGGTTATGTCTTTACCCTCAATGGAGGGGCGGTCTGTTGGAAGAGTTCCAAGCAGGAGACCGTTGCTGACTCAACAATGGAAGCGGAATACATAGCTGCTTGCGATGCCTCAAAAGAAGCAGTCTGGATGAAGAAGTTCCTCACAGAACTTCAGGTGGTTCCTACCAGTGTTGATCCAATACCTCTGTATTGTGACAACAACGGAGCTATAGCTTTAGCGAAGGAACCCAGGTCCCATCAGAAGTCCACACACATCTTAAGGCGGTATCACCTGATCAGGAAGATCGTAGATCGCCGGGAGATCGAGGTAAAGAGAGTAGAGACGGAGAATAACATTGTTGATCCATTCACAAAGGCCCTTCCTCAGACACAGTTCGAGAGGCTATTCGAGATGATAGGTCTACGATATGCCAGCTCATGGCCCTAGTGCAATTGGGAGATTGTTAGTGTATATGCCCTAGGGGCCATTATTGTATCATACATGTATGTATATTACTTAATGGAAGCATGGGATATTCACAGTTGTATATACAGTCTTGCTAAAAATGGTAGTATGCTACTTGGTTTGTGTCTACTTTAATATGTGCATATGTTTCTTGTAAACGTATCACTTATACATTTTATTAGAGCCCATAGGATCTTTGCTTGATTACCAGCGTTGTGATGGCAGTCACACTAGTGGGGGCTGGGTAGTCTATAATAAACATCCTATAACTGTCCCTAGTCGTAGGATTATCGAGACAGGGCATCGATACTCCAGCGTAGACTAGTGTGTACGCTTCTCATCCCAGTTGGGGAGATGGTCTGTCCTACAGCCATCAATACGTCGTACTGGAGATAGTATACAGGTGCTCGTTAGGTTACGGGTACACCGGACATGACTCGCAGGGGAACTGATTGGTTGGTATTATACCCATCGTCAGTTAACAGTTCCCAGGTGACATGAGTACAGCATAGTCCGCAGACTTGACACTGCTGCTTCGCCTCGAGTGTGTCCCACTGTTCTTAGATTGCTACCCTACCACGGCTCAAAGGAATCATGCAAACAGGTAGCAGTTGGGTGCAGTCCCGAGCACTTGGAGGCAGTGGCGGTTAGACATGATTCGTCTCTCCCGGTATTGGGAGTTGATATCGCGCTGTGTCAGAGAGCCATTACGCAAAGTCCCTGGCCAGGGCAAGCGGGATTTACAGGTAGGTTCCAGTAGTTTCTCAGGGTGTAATGGGCTACGCTCCGACATGACTTACACAGCTATTAGCGGACTGACGCTTGCCGCCCCCTAGGCTCGATATGCGATAGTCTTAGACGAACAGACCGGACTGTACCAAGATTGTCACATCAGGCTCAGTAGGAGTTCGGATGGTTTTCCTCATCGGCCTTCTTATCGACATCTATCTGGGGACCGTTACGTACAGCTAGTGTCGCTTGCGGTCTGTGGTTAAACCCACTGCCAGCGTAGTGTCGAGTCTTTAGAGTCCCACACACAGAGTTTCCCTGCTCCAGGAGAAACGATATAGAGGTCGTATGGTTTTACGACAAGGGTTCGTACGCATATGTATGTTTACGCACGTACGACGTTCGGACACTTTTTACTAGCCGGCTTTGGTTTAAGCCAGATTCTAGTATCAGGTTATTGGATTTATACAGTCTAAAGTTTTTCCGTGTTTTCACGGATTGGAGGGGCGTTCTCGTAATTTTCGGGGAAGCTTCTAGTAGCATGGTGACTTGGGGGGCTAAGGTGGCATTTGCATTAATTGGATTAGTGAGTCATGTAGTGATTCATGCAATGAGTTAATGATTCATTTAATGATTTATATGACTCATATGATGAATCACTTATGGTATTAATGAAACATGATGATAATGCTTTATTTATTATTTACTTAATAATATCATATGTTTCATATATACTCAAATGATTTCATTGATACAAAGTAATTCATATTCTCACCTTCTCTCTCGTCAAGCTCTCCCTTTTCAAACCCTAACCCTAACCTCTCATGTGTTGAGATCAAGTGTTAGCTAGACTAATACTTCCATAACCTCACTCTATATCACCTAGGTAGCTTAGATTAGCATTTTGAGCAACCTAGTTATCTCAAGTTAGAGATAAAGCTTGGCGTAGGAGCTCTCGGGTGGATCGTCTTTGACTCGAGGAGGCCGTTGAGATGTCGATGTTCCAAGGAGCCTACGAGGAGTGGAGGACCGCGATGAAGACCCGAAGGACAAGTAACGTGAGGTATAACTTCGAATCCGAGTAGTTAAACCTTTCGTAGTTTGCTAGTAACGGTTTAGATACGATTCATGTGCTCAAGTCCATGTTACGAAGCTTTGATAATCGTTTTTCATATATTCCGCCTCCCCACAAGTTCGTGGGGTGCGTGACATGAACTTACAGGTTATACCCATCTGGACATTCCTTAGCCAATCTTTATAGTTTAGTCCCTTCAATATATTTTTATCTAGCAGTAACTTAAGCCCAGTCATTTTGGTCGCTGCAATTAGGAGAGAGAAGAAACATTCAGCATCATACTCTTGTAAGTTTAGATTGGTTATTATTTTATCTAAAAAGGATGGCTCCTACCGTTTTCTCAAATCCTCCTACAAACCATAAAAGAAGAATTAGTCGGGATTAATCGCACCCTACAATTCTTGCTTTAACCTTTCGGCCAGGCTAGTGTCGGTACTTCGAGGGAGGTTTTCCAACGCTTTCGCGAAGTTCCTTAATTACATAACCTGTTTTCCCAAGAGGCGTAGCCCCGCTAACACCGTTCTAAACACCTACTTGGTTTATAACATTGATTGTAAATTGAAAACTCTCCCGAGGAGTAATAAAACTCATGGTGGGATCGGGATCCAACTATCATCGTGTGGAAACTTTGAAGGAATCCAACCAAACTCAGCACACTCCGGATGGTATGTAAAATTAGCAAGTTTCCTTTTCCTTTGAAACTCCCGATGTGGATTTTTGCCCCAGGCGCATATGATCTTGACGAGGGCCAAAATATCATAAGACGCAAGTCAAGTTCTACCCGTCATTGTCCAGGTTAATCTGATCCCATTCGTACAAACCCTTGACGAATGCCAAAATAGTTGCACGCCTTTCCCAGATTAACGCATCTATCTATGCTACAGATGAATACCCAGCAGCTACCAATCACTATGCCTTGGCGAAGGTAAAAATACATAGCTTGAATACTACTGAATACCCATCTGAAATGGCAGAGGGCTACGACTGGTTTTGGCGAAAACCGTGAACGTAATGAACTTGATATAATCGAAAGAACCATGATAGCTTTTAAAAGGGATAGGTTTAGGCTCCGCATTTAAAAGTTGTTTGTAATGAAAACCGAGTGGTTTTGAAATTGTTCCAACGATTTAACTTTGATTTGTTTTCTTTGTATTAAACAATATTAATGATGTCCCATCATTTAACCCCATCATTGCAAAAAGAAACGAAAGTAGAACGTAGGTTTATGCCATCCGGATTCGCCACGGGGCCCGTCGTGCACCGTTAGGTTACTTAACTAATGTTAGAACGGGAGCTGGACTAGCGCGGGTGCAAAACATAAGCAGCGTTTATTATATATTATATTATATTATATATATATATATATATATATAGCTATTCCACTCATGCAATAATAGCCATTCCAGATCACAAATCACAGCAACACAGATAAATATATTGGATATACTAGGATTACCGTGTTTCGTTTTAGTCTAGAACGAAAAGCGGATTCCACAGTCGTGATGAATAGCAAAACCACCATAGACCCCTACGGGTGCGACAAACTATCTACCAAATTCCCGAAGTGAAGCAACCTCCCTCAATGAAATAAGTAGGCCACTCGGCACTTCAAGAACCCGGTAGATTGTGCACCCCTATTTGGTCTATCCTAAGTGGAAGAAAAATAAATGAAATAATACAACAGTGGCTACAATCTCAACCCTGATATGCTCTACAAAAGAATATTACATCAATTTACAAATATACATGAATGAAAGAAAAGAACACTATTCTCACATCCTCCCGACTATTCATTCACGACGATCCAATACTTAATATCCAAAAACCATTAAAAAAAGATACAAGATATGTGCAACCCTACTAATCGACATATAGCAATTAGCAGACGTTTAGAAACACATATACGAACTTAAACGAATAAACGATGTCAAAATTCCGACTTCGAAATACTCCATATTGCCTAAGCACAAAGATAACAGTACATGAAATCTGGGGAAAATCAAACAATACCTAAAAACCTAAATCCAAGAGTACAGAACACCACAAAAACCTCAAGACCCAATTCCCACAGAAAACCGGCGACGGCGGGAAAATCCCTAATTCCGGTGGTCAAACTTTGGAATTTGTGCCTCGTTTTTGTCTAGTGTTCTAGTTACTACTAAAGGAGCACTCTACAATTTTTTAAAAAAAATTAGAGGCTCTGTAAATTTAACAGAAACTTGGATCTAGTTTTAATCATTTCGGAGTTATTTCGGTTTCGTAACTTTAAACATCGTCTAATCTGCTAGTTAAGGTTTGAGTAGGCTCTGATACCACTGTAAGTCGATGTCGTACACCCCACATGGTTTGTGGGGAGGCGGAATTTACAAAAATGATTTTTATGACTTGCAACATCGACCTATCATACAGGATCTTTTCGGAAACCTTAACTAGCTAAACACTTAGAGGTTCTAAACTACTATGATAGAGTTTTATTCCTCCTTGATTCTAGTACTTTGGGTCTTCTTCTCCTTTCCTTAAGCTCCTAGAAGGTGAGGATCTTGCTTCGTCGTCGGTCTCCTCGTGTCAAAGACGATCCACCCAAGAGTCTATGTTTCAAGCTCCAACCTCAAAACCGAGGTAACTAAAATACCTACTTCGCTAATCTAGGTAGCTTTGGAGATGTAGAGAGTTTATTGGAGTACTTTATCTCAAATGACCCTAGGATTCACAACACATGTGAGGGTTAGGGTTTGAGGAAGAAGGAGGAGAACAATGGAGAGAGAATGAGAAAGAACAAATGAACAAGTGATGAAGGCTAGTGAAGAATGGCTCATTCTTTTCTCACATCAAGCATGCATTATTTTCAATAGAAAATTGTAGCCATGCTTCAATAGTAACTACAAACCAATAAACTAAAGAATTAGCCATGCTTCACCCATGCCACAAATATCTCCAATTTCCACCTCATTAATCTATTTTCAAAAAATAGATTAAAACAAAATGAGGTGTCCACTACTAGAAGCATCTCTTGTAAAATTACAAGAATGCCCTCACCATATATACATACCCGTATTCGTACTCTAAAAAATACGAATACAAAGAGATAAAAATAATCCAATAATATAATACTAGAATCCAGCTTAATCCTAAGCCCACTAGTATTATCCGTCCGAACAACATCCGTGCAACTAGTACACATATGTGATCAGAACCCTGCACGTAAGACCATACGGCCTCTACATCGTTTCACCTGAACCAGGGAAACCCTCTGTGTGGGACTCTAAAGACTAGACAGTACGTTGGCAGTGGGTTTAACCACAAGTTCGTCAGCAGCACTAGCTGTACGTAATGGCTACCCAGGTACGTGTCGAAAAGAAGGACGACGAGCGAACTCATCTGAATCCCTACTGAGCTTATCCGTGATAATCTTTGTACAGTCCGGTCTGTTCGTCTAAGAGTATCGCATATCGGGCCTAGGGGGATGGTAAACGTCAGACCCCTAATAGTGCAATATGTCGTATCGATGTAGAGCCCAATATACCCTGAGAAACTACTGGTGTACCTACCAATAAATCTCAGTTGCCCTGGCCAAAGACTTTGTGTATTGGCTAACCGAACACAGCGCGATATCAACTCCCAATACCGGGAGAGACAAATCCCTTCTAACCCCTACTTCCTCCAAGTGCTTCGGGACTGTACCCAACCACTACCTGTTTGCACGACTCATTTGAGCCGTGGTAGGGTAGTAATATAAGTACAGTGGGAACACACTCGAGACGAATAGTGATGTCAAGTCAACGGACTAACCTGTACTCATGTCACCCGGGAACTGCTAACTGACGATAGGTATAATACCAACCAACAGTTCCCAGTGAGTCCGTCCAGTGTAACTCATAACTCAATGAGCACCTGTATACTATCTCTGGTACTGCATACCAATGGCTGTGGGACATGCCATCTCCCATGACTGGGATGAGAAGCGTATACACTAGTCTACTCTAGAGTGTCGATGCCCTGTCTCGATAATCCTATGACTAGGGACAAGCTTAAAGATGTGCTTATAGACTATCCAGCCTACACTAGTGTGACTGCCATCACAACGCTGGTAGTCAAGCAAAGATCCTATGGGCTCTATCAATATGTATTAGCGATATCCTAAAAGAAACATATACACATATTAAGATAGAAACAAACCATATTGCATACTATCATATTGAGCAAGACTGTTATTATATCTGTGTATATCCCAAGCTTCTAAAATGTAATATACAATCCAGTACTATACAATAATGGTCTCTAGGACATATATCACTAACACCATGTACAAACCAATACACAAACAAATCTGGGCAAACACCAAATGTACCAAAAATCAAATTTCCATGAACCTGAACAACAGAAAAATATGGGAGCACCTTAGTTACAATTAGGCCGCAGATCCGAGGCCGAATGACCTATTTGGCCGCGGATTAGCGGTCGAATTTTGAGCTCATGTGCTCAAATTTTTTTCTTGGTTCTATAAATGCCTGCACATAATTTTATGGTCACTGAAAATATTTTTTGAACAAGTTTAAAATTCGGACAGCAAGCTATTAAATGGAAATGCAATTCATATGTTTTCTGTCGATCGAAGTTCTAAATACGTGCTAACTTGCTAGTTAAGGTTTAAGTAGGCTCTGATACCAGTGTAAGTCGATGTCGTCCACCCTACGTGCTTTGTGGGGCGGCGGAATTTACAAAAAATAATTTTATACTTTGCAACATCAACCAAACATCCAAGATCTTTCAGAAACCCTAACTAACAAAACACATAGAGGTTCTAAACTACTATGATAGAGTTTTATACCTCCTTGAATCTAGTCCTTCGGGTCTTCTTCTCCTCTTCTTGAGCTCCAAGAAGGTGCGGATCAAGCTCGGTCGTTGGCCTCCTCATGTCAAAGATAATCCACCCGAGAGTCTATAGTTCAAGCTCCAACCTCAAGAATGAGGTAACTAAAGTACCTAGTTTGCTAATCTAGGTAGCTTAGGAGATGTAGAGAGTTAATTTGATCAATTTATGTCAAAGAACCCTTGGATTCACAACACATATGAGGGTTAGGGTTTGAGGAAGAAGGAGTAGAGCAAAATGGAGAGAGAATGAAAAAACACAAATGATCAAGTATTGTGAGCAAGTGAAGAATGGCTAAGTCTTTTCCAATAATCAACATGCAATATTTTTCCATAGAAAAATACAACCATGCTTGAATAGTAAAGTCAAATGAAATAAACAAATGAATTAGACATGCTTCAACCATGCCACAAATATCTCCATTTCCACCTCATTAATCTATTTTCCAAAAATAGATAAAACCAAAAATGAGGTGTCCCCTTCTAGAAGCATCTCTTGTAAAATTACAAGAATGCCCTCACCGTATATACATACCCGTATTCGTACTGCAAAAAATACGAATACAAAGAGATAAAAATAATCCAATAATATAATACTAGAATGCGGCTTAATCCTAAGCCCACCAGTATTATCCGTCCGGACATCATCCGTGTAGCTAGTATACGTATATGATCGGAACTCTGCACGTAAAACCATACGGCCTCTACATTGTTTCGCCTGAACCAGTGAAACCCTCTTCGTGGGACTCTAAAGACTCGACAGTACGCTAGCAGTGGGTTAAACCATAAGTCCGTCAGTGGCCCTAGCTATACGTAACGGCTACCTAGGTACCCGTCGAAAAGAAAGCCGACGAGTGAACTCATCTGAACCCCTACCGAGCCTGTACGTGACAATATCCATGCAGTCCGGTCTGTTCGTCTCAGAGTATCGCATGCCAGGTCTAGGGGGTGGAAAACGTCAGACCCCTAATAACCTGACAAGTCGTGCCGGTGTGGCTCAAGACCATCCGAGAATCTACAGGTCCAACTACCAGTAATTCTCAATCCGCCCTGGCAAGGGACTTATGGTGTTGGCCAACCGAACACATCACGATATCGACTCCCTATACCGGGAGAGACAAATCACCAACAGTCGCTCACTGCCTCCATGTAGCTCGGGACTATACTCAACTAAAACCTGTTTGCACGACTCAGTAGAGCCGTGGCAGGGTAGTAATCAAAGCACAGTAGGAACTCACACGAGATAAATGACGATATCAGGTCGACAGACTATCTGCACTCATGTCATCAGAGAACTGCTATCTGACGCTCAGTATAATACCATCTAGCCAGTTCTCGGCGAGTCCATCCAGTGTACTCACCCATAGTGAGCACCTGTATACAATCTTAGGTGCACCACACCAATGGCTGCGGGACCAATCATAGCCCCTCGTCAGGGTCTAGATATGTATACACTAGTCTACTCTGAAGTATCGATGCCCAGTCTCGATACTCCTACGACTAGGGACATTTAAGGATATGCTTATTGACTACCCAGCTCCCACAAGTATGATTGCCAGCACAACGCAGGTAGTCAAGCAAGGATCCTACGGGCTTTATCAACATGTATACAAGATATGAATTAACAAGTAAAACATATCACACGTTAAGATAAAGGCAAACCAAATAGCATACAATCATATCGAGAAAGATTGTCATGTACATACATATCACTAGCATCCTATACAATGAAGGCCTCTAGGGCATACATATCAAATACAACAAGCCGTTAAACCTCTAGGTGTCCCTAGTAGGAGGTGTTAGTTATATGTATGCCCTAGAGGCCATTATTGTACATGTGATGTATATTATAGTGGATGCTTGGATATATATAGAGAGGACTTTCTTGCTCGACATGATAGTATGCTATCTGGTTTCCCTTTGTCTTAACATGTAGACTTGTATTGTGATACTATCTTGCTCTCACATGTTGATGAAGCCTTTAGGATTTGTACTTGACTACTCGAACTATGATGGAGACCATACTAGTGGGGCCAGGGTAGTCCACAAGTACATCATATAATTGTTCCTAGTCGAGGGTATATCGAGACAGGGCATCAATATTCCAGAGTAGACTAGCGTATACGCTTCTTGACCCATTTGATAGGCGATGGATGATCCTACATCCATGGGTGTTTGACATCAAAGATGGTATACGGGTGCTCAGTGGAGACTGGGTACACTGAATGGACTCGTCGAGAACTCCTAGTTGGTATTATACCTATCGTCAGATAGAAGTTCTCTGGTGACACTAGTACAGGTTAGTCTGTAGACCCGAGATCGTCATAGAGTCTTGTGTGATTCCCACTGTGCTTTGATTTCCACCTAATCAAGTTCAAGAGAACGTGCAAAACGGTGGCTTTTGGGTACAGTCCCGAATCACATGGAGGCAATGAGCGATAGGAAGGGATTCGTCTCTCCCGGTATTGGGGGTTGATGTTGCGCTGTGCTCGATTGGCTATAACAGGAAGTCCCTGGCCAGGGATGATACGGAGATTTACTAGTAAGTGTTATCAGTAGTTTCTCGACCCGTGATGAGCCTCACATCGGCACGACTTATCGGTTACTGGGGTCTAACGTTTACCACCCCTAGACTAGATATACGACATATCAGACGAAAAGACCGGACTGTACGATAGTGTTACTGACAGGTTTACAGGAGTTAGAACGGGCTTGCATGTTGATCTTCTGCTCGCTCAATACCCGGGTAGCCGTTACGTCCAGCTAGTACCGATGACGGCTTGTGGGTACCTGATATGATCATCACCTACTGCCGACGTATTGACGAGTCTTTAGAGTCCTACACAGAAGTTTACTGGCTCAGGAAAAATGAAGTAGGAGCACATATGTGATATGTGCGGGACCGAGATTAATACGAGTATGAGATACCGTATTCTATTCTCGTGATATATAATATCGGCCGGTTATATGAGATATAGCCGGGTTATCAAATCAAGTGTTGATTCGATAAGTTGATACAAATGATATTAGTCGGTCATATGAGATATAGCCGGATTATTAAATCAAGTGTTGATTTAATGTATAATTATATATTTTATATATTGATTTACATTAACTAATATTAGCTTACTTAAGCATTTCTTTTCTCACTTATGCATTTAATATATATGTGATATATATTAATTGTATTTCTTTTTGTGTCATGCTTGATGATACGTCCTACATCGGTGTATGAGACTTACACCATGCTCATGATAATGTAGGGTTTATTTATTGAGACTAAATCAAATATTAGTTGGAAATTAGTCCCATGGGTTAGCTTAGTGGAAGCTTGTAGAACCATTGACTTAGTCCACTAGTTTTGTCTTATACTAGATATTTATTAACCCAACCATTATCTAAACCCATGGTTAAGTCTCTACATGAGTTATATGAGATATTTCTCACCCATGGTTGCCATTCACTCTCTCATCCATTATTTGCTTCATCTTCTTCATTGAGCTCTCTAGCTTTTCTCAAGGTGAAGTAAAAGAGTTAGAAAATTAATTTTAAAGTGAGCAAAAATCCTACTTCATCATCCTCTACTAGATTAGCCATTTAGTTTAGGGTGTTAGGTTCATTAATCCCTAATTAGTTAAGAGGTAGCTTGGGTTGGTGTCTCCTCGACGTAGATCATCTTCGGCCTCGAAGACTTCGTGCAAGCTCGTTCCTTTCATCTTGTGGAGCCATTCCTGAGTCCGGAAGATCACTACTAGGAGCGAAGGGACTACTACACGGAGCTATTGAAGTGAAGGACCGGTGTACAAAGGTTGTATTTCATATTCACTTAGTTGTAAAGTTGTTTACACTTTGTATTTTCTAAATCTCTAGTTAAGATTCTAGGTTTAGGGTTGTTTAGCATGGAAAATTTTTGAAAATGGCATGGACGATGCCTTCCGAAACCTTGCTGTCGTGCTAGACATTCCTACAGTGGTATCAGAGCCAAGCTAGAGATTTAGACGATGTTAGTAGAATTACGAAACCGAAACAACTCCGAAACACTCGAAACTAAAACCCAGTTTCTGTCAAAATTTTAAGTCGTCGAAATTTTTTTAAGCAACTGCAGAATGTTATATGAGATGTAACATGAACTCTGGACAAAAACGAACACAATTGGCCGGATTTGACCCAGTGACATGACCTAAATTTTCGAGTTGGCCCGCCTATTTGAAGCTTCTGGGGTTCGTTTTTGTTCTGTGTTCTGGTCTCTGGGTTTTGGTGTTTCAGGTGTTGCTTGTTTTTATTTTCTAAAATAGCATGAGATGTTAATTTTCTATAAAGGCAATTCTGAGTGTTTCGTTGTCGTAATTCTAACATTATTTCGGGTTATTTAGACGGCGTTAAAAAGTTTGAACGGATATCAAATACCCACTTTAACACTCGCTGGAATTTTTCTAAGAGTTGGATTTTTCCAAGTTAAAGAACATTCAAAAATAATGCAAGTAATGCGATGGACCCTCTAGAGGAACGAAACCCTAACTCGATTCTATGACCGTAAGAACTGCCGCCAAACCGTAGGGTTTGCGGTAGTTCTGCGGCGCCATTGGCGAGGCAAGGGTTGACCCTTCTACGGTTGGTCCATAGGTACTGTGGCATGTTCTGAGTATTTTTAAACTGCGCTCAAGTGTTGAGCTTTTTTGGAAATTTTGGATGCTTGTTGATTCGATCGGAATGTTTAACATCGTCTAGCTATTTGTGAAATGTGATACAATATTTGGAATTCATATAGTTAGGCATGAAATCTGAAGTATGTGATATTTCAGGTTTATGATGTCTAAGGTGATTGTGAATTCCAAATGTTGTAGTTTGACATTTTATTTTCTGCGAAAGTGTAATATGTGCTGTATCGCCGGTTTCGTTGCTATATGTCAACGACAATTGGGATACGCATATTTACTTACGTTGATGACATGTGATGTTATGTGTTGCTGGGATATGTTATATTGGATCGTCGTGTTTTGAATAGCCGGGTTTTTTTTATGTGAGATGAGAGTTTTTCATTTTCATTCATGTAAAAACTTGTATGTAATATTCTTTTATTGGGGCACTTCCGGGTTGAGGATGATGTCACCATTGTTGTATATTATTTACTTTTCCGCATTAGGATAGACCCAAGGAGGGGATCACAAGTAACCGGGTTCTAGAGTCCAGTGGGAGACCATCTCGAGGAGTCGAGTCCGGGTCTCCTAACTCTAGAATTGGTAGGGTTGCTTGCCACTCTCGTAGGGGTCTAGGGATATGGGTTTGGCTATTCATCGCGATCGTGGAATCCGTGTTTTATACAGGCTTAATTTAAAACATGGAATTACTAGTATATCCAATATTTCATATGTTATCTTCTGCTGCTGATATTCTGTGATGTGATCACTTTATATGTCTGAGACGAATGCTTTATTATTGTATATATGATATATAATAAACATTGCTTATGTTTTGCACCCGCGCTAGTCCCGCCCTGCTATGCCGTTAGTTAAGTAACCTAACGGTGCATAACGGGACACTGTGGCGAATGCGGATGGCATAAGCGTACCTTGTATTTTTGTTTCTTCTGTGATGCTTAGGAAGCATAAATGATGGGACTTCATTAATGAGATTAATGAAAGAAAAGAAACCTAAAAGATGTTGTAAAATCAAATTTTCAAAAAGGGTAGCTCTAGTTTTTGCTTTGCATAGCGGTATTCCTTATAGAATAACCAGCACCTTATTCGATAAGGACAGAGCCGAGATCCCTTCACCATGAGTGACATCTTTAGCAAAAGCTAGCAGATGCTACAACTCACTCGGTTTTGTCTTTTGATTGCTTCTATAGTTCTTGCTTTGCATAGTGGTATTTGTGAAATATCCTCCACCTTAGTCGAAAAGGAAAGAGCCGAGATCCCTTCACCGTGAGTGACCTCTTTAGAGAAACTAGTAAAATCCTCAAAAACACTCCTTTTCAAAAATCACTTGATTCTACAACGATATCAAGTTCATTACGCTCATGATTTTCTTAAAAAACCTGCGTATCCCTTCGTCATTTCAGATAAGTGCTATTTTAGTATTCGTGCTACGGTAGTTTGGCTTCCGTCAAGGCGTAGTGTACGGTAGCTTATTAGTACTTATCTGCAGCATGAGATGCGATTGGATTAGGGTATTCGCACGGCATTGTTTGGCCTCCGTCAAGGGTCGTGCGGGTAGGTCTAATTCAATCAAGAAATGAACGGGTTGAACTTGACTAGCGCCCAATGGATAGTTTGGCCTCCGTCAAGGTCATAGGACGCTAGGGGTAAAAACAATTATCGGGAATTTCAAGTGTTGAAATTTGCAATGAGATTGCATACCTTCTATGAGATAGTTGGATCCCGATACCCACTGCGAGTAAGAGTTACTCCTGGGAGAGTTTTACACATGACAATTAGCCGATCAAGTAGGTGTATAGAAATGTGTTAACGGGGTTACGCCCCTGGGAAAACGAGGTTTATTTTAATTAGGTCCGTGCGAAAGCACGAGAAACCTCCCTCAAATTACCGACACTGACCTGGCTGAAAGATTGGCGAACTTGTAAGGTGTAATTAATCCCAGCTAGTCTTACCTTTTAGGGTTTGAAGGAAGATTTGATAAAAACAGTGGGAGCCATCCTGATTAGATAAGATAATAACCAATCTAATCTTGCAAGAGCATACGCTAAGTGTTTTATTCTCTCTCTCTCCAAATAGCGACCATGTCAGGCCTTAATCAAGATAATAATATGGATGTATTGATCGAACCCGCTTGTTATGTTGAGCTGGGAAACGTTGGTTCCGCTCCAACTTATAATTGTTATAAGTCCGAGCAGGAAATATGAAAATATCCGGATTTCTACGCCACCCAAACGAAGAATGAGCATGTTGATGCATCTTCTTCGGGTGTGTTAGTTACCAAGAATTGTTTCTCAATACACTCTACGTCCTGGGTATTAGATACCGGATCGGGATACCACATATGTAATATGTTACATGGGCTAAGGAAAGGTAGAGAACTGGGAATAGGTGATCATTCCGTACTAGTAGGGAATGGTGCAAATGTTGCAGCCAAAGCAGTTGGCGAATATCACCTTGTATTACCAAATGGTAATATATTGATTCTGAACGAATGCTATTACATACCGACCCTGATATGCAATCTTATATCAGTTTCTTTATTAAGTAAAGAAGGGTATAATTTTGTAGTACAGGATAATGTTATGAACATCTTCCTGAATCAAAAGTTGATTGGATCAGGCTCGTTAAATAATGGCATATACGTTCTAAATCAAATCACAGTTCTTAATGTACAAAACACACACAAGAGGAAGAGTTCAGAAATGAACGAATCTTTCTTATGGCATTGTAGACTAGGTCATATCAATGCGACACGACTAGCTAAGTTATATAAGGATGGATATTTGAATCCGTTAGAATTATCATCTTATGAAACTTGCTAGTCATATCTCAGAGGAAAGATGACCAAAACTCCGTTTACTAGACACAGAGAAAAAGTTACGGAACTCTTGGGACTAATACATAGTGATGTATGCGGTCCCATGTCTACACTTTCCAGGAATGGTTCCTCGTACTTCATTACATTCACTGACGATCTCTCAAGATACAGACATACGTTCCTGTTGAAACACAGGTCTAAAGTTTTTAAGAAATTCAAAGAATATAAGCATGAAGTTGAGAACCAGACGGGTAAGAGTATTAAAATTCTTCGATCTGATCGATGAGGAGAATACTTGAGCAATGAGTTCCTGGACTATCTAAAAGAGAATGGGATTCTCTCTCAGCTTACTCCTCCGTATACACCATAGCACAACGGTGTATCGGAACGGAGGAATCGCATCCTATTAGATATGGTGCGATCTATGATGAGCACCGCTGAGTTACCTATTTCTTTTTGGGGTTATGCGCTTGAGACAGCAGCATATCTATTGAATAGAGTTCTGACCAAATCAGTGCCTACCACTCCATATGAGATATGGAATAGGAAGAGGCCATATCTTAAATTTATTCAGATATGGGGTTGTCCGGCCTATGTGAAAACACAAAATCCGGACAAGCTCGAGGCAAGGTCAGTTCTGCGCAAGTTTATAGGACATCCCAAACATTCGCGGGGGTATATCTTCTACCACTCCGAGGAACAAAAGGTGTTTTTTTCTCGACATGCCACCTTTTTAGAAAAGGGTTTTCTTATGAAAGAAATTAGTGGCAAAGAGGTAGAACTGGAAGAAGTTCCAGCTATATAAACTACGAGAGATGATTTGGTGGAACCAGAAGATTCGATACTACCCAACGAACCTCAGCCTCTCCACCGATCTAGTAGGGTTCCTCATCCACCTGAGAGATACTACGGTTTTCTCGTTGATGGTGAGAGCGAGGATTGCATCATGGAAGATGATGACCCAACTAGCTTCGAGCAGGCCATCACGAGTGGGGACTCTGTGAAATGGCTGGATGCAATGCGATCTGAGATGGAATCCATGTACACTAACAAAGTATGGACTTTGGATGATGCTCCTGAAGAGGTAAAACCTATCGGGAGCAAGTGGATCTTCATGAAAAAATTTGGTGTAGATGGAAAAGTTGAGACTTTCAAAGCTAGACTTGTTGCAAAAAGGTTTTCGTCAACGACCAGGTGTGGATTATGATGAAACCTTTTCTCCAGTGGCTATGCTTAAGTCCATCCAGATCCTACTTGCCATCGCTGCATACCATGACTACGAAATCTGGCAGATGGATGTTAAGACCGCCTTTCTAAATGGTGATTTAGAAGAGAGCGTATACATGACTCAGCCAGAGGGATTCGTGGACAGTGGGAGCAGCGGAAAGGTGTGCAAGCTGCTTAAATCCTTCTATGGGTTAAAGCAGGCATCGCGGAGTTGGAACATCTGTTTTGATGTGGTAGTCAAAGAGTTTGACTTCACCAAAAACATAGATGAACCTTGTATATACAAGAAGGTGGAAGAGAGTAAGGTTATCTTCCATGTATTGTACGTTGATGATATACTCTTAATAGGAAATGATGTTCCTATGCTGCACTCGGTCAAGCTTTTCTTATCACAAAGATTCTCAATAAAACATCTAGGTGATGCCTCCCACATCATGGGGATTAAGATCTATAGAGATAGATCTAAACGGATACTGGGATTGTCCCAAACCAGGTAGATAGACACCATACTAAAGAGGTTTAGTATGGAAGATTCCAAGAGTGGGAATTTACCCACGATCACAGGATCGCTCTCTCTAAAGAGATGTCTCCTAATACTGATTTGGAGAGTGGTCGAATGCAAGAGATACCCTATGCTTCGGTAGTAGGCTCTATCATGTACGTGATGTTATGTACCAGACCCGATGTAGCATACTCACTAAGTGTAGTGAGTAGGTATCAAGCAGATCCAGGAGAGAGTCACTGGACAGCTGTGAAGAACATTCTCAAGCACTTGAGAAGGACTAAAGAGATGTTCTTGGTGTATGGTAACGGTGAACTCCAAGTGGAGTCCTTTACCGATTCGAGCTTCCAGAGTGATTAGGACGACTCTAAGTCAGTCTCGGGATTTGTCTTTACCCTCAAGGGACGGGAGGTTTGTTGGAAGAGTTCCAAACAGGAAACCGTGGCAGACTCGACGATGGAGGCTGAATACATCGCCGCCAACGATGCTGCCAAAGAGGCTGTCTGGATGAAGAAGTTCATAAACGAACTTTTTGTGGTTCCATCCATCGAGCAACCAATACCTTTGTATTGTGATAACAATGGAGTTGTGGCTTTGGCCAAGGAACCCAGGCCCCAACAGCGATCCAGGCATATTCTGAGGCGGTATCACCTGATCCGGGAGATAGTTGATCGCCGGGAGATCGAGGTCAGGAGAGTTGATATGAAGGACAACACAGCGGACCCACTCACAAAGGCCATATCCCAGATACAATTTGAGAGACTCTTCGGGATGTTGGGTATGAGATGCTACAACAACTGGCCTTAGTGCAAGTGGGAGATTGTTAGTTATATGTATGCCCTAGAGGCCATTATTATACAAGTGATGTATATTATAGTGTATGCTTGGATATATATAGAGAGGACTTTCTTGCTCGACATGATATTATGCTATCTGGTTGCTCTTTGTCTTAACATGTAGACTTGTATTGTGATACTGTCTTGCTCTCATATGTTGATGAAGCCCTTAGGATGTGTACTTGAATACTAGGACTATGATGGAGATCATACTAGTGGGGCCATGGTAGTCCACAAGTACACCCTATAACTTTTCCTAGTCGAGGGTGTATCGAGACAGGGCATCGATATTCCAGAGTAGACTAGCATATACGCTTCTTGACCCATATGATGGGCGATGGATGATCCTACATCCATGGGTGTTTGACATCAAAGATGGTATACGGGTGATCAGTGGAGACTGGGTACACTGAATGGACTCGTCGAGAACTCCTAGTTGGTATTATACCTATCGTCAGATAGCAGTTCTCTGGTGACACTGGTACAGGTTAGTCTGTAGACCCGAGATTGTCATAGAGTCTTGTGTGATTCCCACTGTGCTTTGATTTCCACCTAACCACGTTCAAGAGAACGTGCAAAACGGTGGCTTTTGGGTACAGTCCCGAATCACATGGAATCAATGAGTAATAGGAGGCGATTCGTCTCTCCCGGTATTAGGGGTTGATGTTGCGTTGTGCTCGATTGGT
Source organism: Agapanthus africanus (assembly GCA_030015575.1). Classification (NCBI taxonomy): domain Eukaryota; kingdom Viridiplantae; phylum Streptophyta; class Magnoliopsida; order Asparagales; family Amaryllidaceae; genus Agapanthus; species Agapanthus africanus. Next base: position 243,766,936 of record JASDDO010000031.1, read on the forward strand.
TATAACAGGAAGTTCCTGGCCATGGCTGATACGGAGATTTACTGGTAAGTGTTATCAGTAGTTTCTCGACCCGTTATGAGCCTCACATTGGCACGACTTATCGGTTACTGGGGTCTGACGTTTACCACCCCTAGACTAGATATGCGACATATCAGACGTAAAGACCGGACTCTAGGTAGTGTTACTGACAGGCTTTACAGGAGTTAGAGCGGGCTTGCTTGTTGATCTTCTGATCGCTCAATACCCAGGTAGCCGTTACGTCTAGCTAGGACCGCTGACGGCTTGTGGGTGCCTGATATGATCATCACCTACTACCGGCGTATTGACGAGACTTTAGAGTCTTACACAGAGCTTTACTGACTCAGGCAAAACAAAGTATATGTGATATGTGCGGGACCGAGATTAAAAGGAGTATGAGATACCATATTCTATTCTCGCGATATATGATATCGTCCGGTTATATGAGATATAACCGGGTTATCGAATCAAGTGTTGATTCGATAAGTTGATACAAATGATATTAGTCGGTCATATGAGATATAGCCGGATTATTAAATCAAGTGTTGATTTAATGATTTAATATATAATTATATATTTGATATATTGATTTACATTAACTAATATTAGCTCACTTAAGCATTTCTTTTCTCACTTATCCATTTAATATATATGCGATATATATTAATTGTATTTCTTTTTGTGTCATGCTTGATGATACGTCCTACATGGGTGTATGAGACTTACACCATGCTCATGATAATGTAGGGTTTATTTATTTAGAATAAATCAAATATTAGTTGGAAATTAGTCGCATGGGTTAGCTTAGTGGAAGCTTGTAGAACCATTGACTTAGTCCACTAGTTTTGTCTTACACTAGATATTTATTAACCCGACCATTATCTAAACCCATGGTTAAGTCTCTACATGAGTTATATGAGATATTTCTCACCCATGGTTGCCATTCACTCTCTCATCCATTATTTGCTTCATCTTCTTCATTGAGCTCTCTAGCTTTTCTCAAGGTGAAGTAAAAGAGTGAGAAAATTAATTCTAAAGTGAGCAAAAATCCTACTTCATCATCCTCTACTAGATTAGCCATTTAGTTTAGGGTGTTAGGTTCATTAATCCCTAATTAGTGAAGAGGTAGCTTGGGTTGGTGTCTCCTCGACGTAGATCATCTTCGGCCTCGAAGACTTCGTGCAAGCTCGTTCCTTTCATCTTGTGGAGCCATTCTTGAGTCCGGAAGATCACTACTAGGAGCGAAGGGACTACTACACGGAGCTATTAAAGTGAACGACCGGTTTACAAAGGTTGTATTCCATATTCACTTAGTTGTAAAGTTGTTTACACTTTGTATTGTCTAAATCTCTAGTTAAGATTCTAGGGTTAGGTTTGTTTAGTATGGCAAAATTTTGAAAATGGCATGGACGATGCCTCCCGGAACCTTGCTGTCGTGCTAGACATTCCTACAGAAGGAGTGTTATCTCCTGAGGGTTTTCAGCGGATACTACACACAAAATCCCGTCAGGCTAGTTTCATAAGTTAACGTTGATTCTAATTCTACGGTTTAGTATCTAAGTTAGAAACTCTATCATCCTAAGTCAGAAATATCTATTTCTTATTTTTTACACATCCTATTTATTCAACCTAAGATTTTATACGTTTTGACAGTTTAGAAAGATCTTGGTTTCTCTTGAGTTTTCCTTCTAAAGCGCAGTCTCCAATTCGGAATTTTTATCATTTTTACAGAAAACATAAGACTTATTCTTTATCCCTATCTTTCCTCCAAATATCGATTGTATACCCTTACGTGTGTGTGAATTTCACTCCTACACTCAAGAATTCAATTCAAGCTATAGTACCCTTGCCCTAATACCTAATACTACTTCTTTTCATTCATGATGGACGGATTTGCTCACACACATTTCATGCGACTATTACTTCTTTCTGAGGCACTAATCAGCCGATTACTGGATGTGTGATCTTATTAAAGCGTAAATAGCAGTTTCCAGGTCTTGTAATTTATTTTTTATTTATTTTTTATTTTCAAGACCGGATATATTTTTCAATGATGCACTTTTGGTGGTTATCTTTAAATATCATTTTTTCTTTCATACCAGGCTTTCAGGAAAGAGTATTTTTAGGTACCCTCTACTATCCTAAGTTTCAAGGTGCGTGTAAGTGCGATTTGTAGGGTATCTACTTTCTTAATTTGGACTCAAGAATAAGAATTATTTTTCAGACTTATACTTCAATAAAGCTTTCAATACTTTTCCTTCATCTTGACTTAACTTAAGAACTAAACTCAAGATTACTTGCTTCTAAAAAAGACTGCAAGGATGTATATTTATCAAGGTTAAACTGAAAGAGGGTTATTTGTAGGGTTTTCAATTTCTAAGCCTAGGATTTAGTTATTTCTAACCTATCAAACTAAATTTTTAGAATAAAAATCTAAGTTACCCTACTACCTAACTTGACGACAAAGTTTTTATATTTTTGGAATTTTTTTCCAGTTTTTTGGGTTTTTAAATAATTATCCAAATGCAAAATATACACATGAATGTAAAGGTAGAAAGCTTACCGAGCATACCCCCAAACATAAACTTGACAGTGTCCTCACTGTCATGCTACACCAAGAGGGTCAAAATTGTTGAGGGGTCAAAATCTGTCGGCGCGGTCCTGTTTTTTTTGTGTTTTTATAAAAGAAAAGGCAAACAAAAAATATATATACACAAAAAGCCCCCCCCCCAAACTTAAGTGAAACAGTGTTTCCACTGTTTAAGCGGTGAAGTTCAAAGTTAGGGGGAGAGAATAGTTTCAATCTATACAAGGTCTTACACGGGCCAAAAGTTAATACCAACCATTCAAAATTTTTATCGTGATGATGCAGTGGTTGGAGAAAGAATGCGTAGAGGAAAGAATAGAAGAATACACGAGACTGTTTGTGGGAAGAAATGGGATACGGTCTCGGTGGAGGAGAAAATGGGCGGAGGGGAGAAAGAAATGGAATACGAACTTGAGGGTCAAAATGGATTAAATAAATTAGTACAGTTTGTAATGATCGGAGTGTAAAAATGGATTGTTCTAATGTATCAACACGTTGAGAAATGGGGTCAAACCTCTCAAGATTCGCAAGAAAACATGAGCAGACCGAACTTGGTGAACCAGACATAGGAGAGGAAGTTGATACAGCATCTTGCGAAGTGGAAACGATGGAAAGGAAGGAAGGAAGTGATCGAGGAATGATATAGGTTAATCGTTCAGGAGAATGGTCACAGTTAATGGAAGGGACATGATGAATTGGAAAATCCGACTGATCTAGTAAAACTGGTTTATCCTCAATAATATCCTCAAAATTCAGCTCATCCATGCATTCTTCATCAACAAATTCCAGCCGCATATGGGGTTTGGGAAAAACAGTTAACGGTTCGGGATGATGCCCACACGGATGTGAAAGGACATGATAAATTGGTGAGAAAAACTCATCCAAAATTATGGGTTCATCATCCAAAATATTCCCAATGTCGATATCCTCAATCAAGTGAAAGTCAAATTTCTCTGACACCTCATCAAAAACATGGTTTTTGATCAGTTGCAGTTCTAGAGTGGAGGTAGGTGTGGTTTCACTTGAAATGGAGCCATCACAATCGGGTAAATAAAAAACTACGTAGTCGCACAGCTCATCAAACATTCTATCTTCAATTGGTGAATTATTTGGTGTACTCGATAGATTTTTGAAACCGGAGTTGTGGAATTCAATTTTGAACGGGTAGGTTTGATTTTGATGGGTGGGTTGCTCACTTTCACTACTCAAATCATCAATTTGTACTATCGCCACATCACTACTCTCCAGATTTGCCTGCACACGTGCACACAAAAAATAAAAAAAAATAACAAGATGGTTTTTATTATATTTTTATTATTTATTATATATATATTTGTATATATATACAAAAAAATTATTCCAAATGACAAGAAAGAAATACGTTACCGTCTCCCTGGCAACGGCGCCATTTGGCTGTGTGCGTTTTTTATGCGCTACGCTAAGCGTTCTATATGTCCTATTTACAGCAATCAAGACGGTGTCGCTTTATACCTAGCCGGTTGAGTACGAGTCGTCTACTGGGAGATGGTTCGTATTTGTGTTCTTGTTTTAGACGAGTCAATTAAAGTATACATGTGTATCTTCAATTCTATCCTAAGTGTTTGTATTTTATGTTCAAGTAAACTTGTTAGGGTTAGGTTGGTTTGTAGAGTTAGGATTAGTCTTGTGCTTTTCTTTTGCCATTCTTGAAATGATATTGGAATAATCGGAACTAGCGGGGATTTAAAGGACATAGGAATGAAATTTGGGAGTTTAAGCAAGCTTTCTAACGCTAAATCCATTCCTAGTTCCCCCTGTCCGTCTGTTACATGCTCTTATTTCCAACTATAGGCCAAAAATATGCAACCAAGTCTCCAATTAGGTCACAACTACATATCACGTTGTAGTGTGCCCAAAGGAATTCTCGACTTAGGTCACGGCTATATGTCACTTATAGCGCGCCTAAGTGAGGGGGTTATGTTTGTTTGGTCTAGGTTCATTTTAAAATATTTGGCGAAGAGAAGTACACGAGATTTTTCCATCCCTTATACTAACCTTCCTTTGCCCTAACAAGTGTGTAAATTATTCACATTAAAAGAAAAGTAAAACAAGAAAGAAGAAAAAGAAAGAATGAAAAAAATACGGTTTTAACAAATGATAGCAAGCTAACTACTTGGGCCCTCACCTAAGTAAGAGACTCCATTGAGTATCATGGCTTGAAAAATACGGATTAGAGGACAAGAAAAACAAAACAAGAAAAGAAATCTAATAACTACGTTAACAACAACAAATAAAAGTTACTCTAGGAATAAAAATTACAATGCATGTATTTAAAGATACAAGTTATAAAAAAAGCCCTCATCTTCATTAATCTTCCACTCAAAAAACACTCACTACAATTTTCATGGAGACTAGATGAAGAAGACGAAGAAGCTACACACTAAACTATACTAAATCCTAGAAAAGAAAATCATTCTTGGTTTGGCTCAAAACTGGAGTATTTATAGGCAGAGGAATGAAACCCTAGGGCTATATTCTGAGCGCTTATAGAATTACAAAACTGTCCCTGAAAAATGGTGGCGAGATGCTACGTGGCAGCCGTGGTTCCGCCGCCCAAACCCTCTTTTAGCCGCACTTCCACAGTCGTTTGGAGGAGTTAGTGTGTCGTTTTTCTTGTTCCTCTTTGTGTTGCTTTGTTCTTTTGTTTGACAGGTCCCAAATTGCAAAATGGTTCCAAAATATCTTCAGATTTTCAACAGTCCAAAATGGCTACTCTTTTAATCTCTTTGGCCTTGATCTCCCTCGAGCTCTGCGCACCCCTTAATCTTTGTGCTGCCTTTCTCGTGCTTTGTGCTTGTCCGAGACACGAATGACCACTGAATTCGTCTTGTCTCTCGAACTGGTAAGCGGCACTTGACGAGTGTGGATGACCGGTACCCGGATTTTATCTGTTTTTGGCAGATGTTCTGGATTTTGGCATAACTGTGGAGATTTTGCATGATTTGCGTTATTTTGGACTAGGAACCTGTAACCTGTAACCATATGCAAACACGGATCAAAAGCACCTACCTATAAACAAACAAGCAGAATAATGGGCGGTATTAAATGCAATATTCTGGTGTGAACATTACTGAGAATTGTTTTCCCAATCAATTCTGACTCCATGGTATGTATTTACCGTATTTGGATCTCACATCTGTACGACGTTACAGATGCTGAGAAGGAGTAGAATATTGTGAAATGGGCGATCTGATCCTCAATATCGGAATTTGTTGTGATTGGTGATATTGGATTGAATCGCCTGGCTTTGCCTAATGGCAAAATATTTGGTTTTGAATAACCGTTGTTATACACCAATTTTTAAAATGATATATCTGTATCTTTATTTTATAAAGTGTTGGATATAGGTACCCTCAAGGCAATTATCGTAGTTGCAGGAATGTAATTACTGAATTCGAGGAGGGCCTATACCAAGAACGGTCTTACTCGAGATGATAGTGAGCTATCTGGTTTGTCTTTATCTGTCATGTGAATACGTGTTACTAGTTATCGTGTATCGCTAATACATGAGATAAAGCCCATAGGATCTTTGCTTGACTACCAAGATTATAATAAGGATCATACAAGTGGGGCCTGGTAGTTTATAAGCACATCCTTAAATGTCCCTAGTCATAGGAGTATCGAGACTGGGCATCGGTACTCCAGTTTAGACTAGTGTATACGTTTTATGACCCTGTACGGAGCGATGGATGATCCCATAGCCATTGGTGTTTGACACTGATGATTGTATACATGTGCTCATTAGATGAGTTACACTGGGCAGACTCTCCGAGAACTCCTAGATGGTATTATACCAATGTCAGATAGCAGTTCTCTGGTGACATGAGTACAGGGTAGTCCCTAGACTTGAAATCGCCACAGTGTCTCGTGTGTGTTCCCACTGTACTTAGATTACTACCCTACCACGGCTTTACTGAGTCGTGCAAACAGGTTTTAGTTAGGTACAGTCCCGAAGAACATGGAGGCAGTGAGCGGTCGAAGGAATTCGTCACTCCCGGTATTGGGAGTCGATATCACACTGTGCTGGATACGACTATAGCCAGAAGTCCGTGGACACGACAATAGAGATAAACTAGCAAGTGCTACCAGTTGTATCTCCTTTGTTATGAGTCCTCTGTCAGCACGACTTATCGGGTTATTGGGGATCTGACAGATTCCACTCCCCAGACCCGGTATGTGATACTCCTTGACGAAGAGACTGGACTGTACGGTGACTGTCAGTTATAGACTTTGTCGGGTCCGGATGAGTTCACTCATCGACCTGTCTTTATCTTGCTCATACCTGGGTAGCCGTTACGTACAGCTAGTGCCACTGACGAGCTTGTGGGTTAACCCGAAAGCGAGTTGAATCTGAAAGTGTTTCAGATTCAATCGGATACGATCCTGTATAACGTACTTCCAGCGTATTGAAAGGTCTTTAGAGTCCCGCAACGAAAGTTTCTGCCCGGGAAAAACGCGATGCGATGTACGTATTGGGATACGTGCATGAGTTCGATAAAACATGTATATTGGATATACGTGTTTAATCGGACGACTGTTATACTAGTCGGTTTAAAAGCCAGAATATCAAGTCAAGTGTTGACTTGATAACCGTATTTATGATGCGGTTTCTCGTATAGTGTATATGATACATACACTCTCTACAGTACATGATACCGAGAAGATATTGATGGCATTTCGTGTATGTGATACATGATGTGTACGTGTATAGGATACATGTACTAATACTTATATCTATATCTATATCTATCTATCTATATATATATATTAATTCCCACCATTCTAAATTATGTATAAATAAATATGCATTTATATATGTATGTAAATATGTATATATATCTTTATATATATATTAATATATATATATATATTATTTATTTATTATTCTTAATTAATGGTGGGGCACATCCTCTCTCTTGTATGTTGACACACATATGAGAGTGAGAGAGAGAGAGTAGGAGGGTGTATGTGTCATGTTTATCATGACATGGTTGAAAATTTAGAAACAAAATTTCATTTTTTCATAAGCCATCATATTCTATCTTCTTCTTCCTCAAAAAAAGAAAGCTTGAGCTCTCTAGGTTAATGGCACATATTGCCATGGTGAGGGAGTGAGAAAAAGATAGAGTACCCAGAATTTGCATTGCTTTCTTCCATGCCCAGCGAGCCTCTGGAGGAATTTTCTCCACCTGATGACGGAGTTGGAACTCGGGCAGCCCGCTTTCAACGCGGATCATCTACGGTGAGGCGGTCGGCGTTCGGACGCGTTCGGGAGCTCACAAAGTTTAGACGGGGTCTTCCGGGATCAGCAGGACATGCTACAATAGTTGTAGAACCTCTTTACTCTTCCTTATTGTTCGTAACATTTAGCTAGACATTAGTGCTTGGACGATTTTTGGCGTACGGTCGATCGCGCTCCAACGGAATTTTTGTTTTTCGTTCAGCCCCGCTTTTGCTGCGTGCATGCGCGGAGCGTGCCCGGCCTTACATAAAGTGAGATATAAATTTTGAAAATTGTGTTCCAGACATTTACCTTTATCAGTTAAGGATAAACGGTGCTTTGAATAACGGTGTGAGACATTCTCGACCAAAATACAGTTTTCAACTTACAATACATGGAATTTGAGTTAGTATACTCTTGGGACTTATACATGAAAATGTATGTTGTCCAATGTCCTTTTGGATAAGGGGTTGGTACTTTTACTTCATTCAGGTTTACCTATGAGTTCCCTAGTTTTAGACTCGCATTCGTTATAATGCAAGGCCTAAAGATTTTGAGAAGTTTATAGGTATAAGAATAAAGTAGAGAACCATACGTTGGAAGTATCAGGATTCTTCGAAGTGATCGAAAATATAGATACTTATGCTAGGTATTCCATTATAGTAATATTGAGAACTTGATTCTCTCTTAGGTTACTCATCCGCGGGTTCTCTCCTTGATGAGTAATGTTGTATTGGTCATTTTATAGGTGTTATGCACTAGAAATAGTTGCATGATAGTTGAATCCGGTTCCATCTAAATTAGTACTTTTGATTCTATATGGACATAGATAGTTTGCATATCTTGAGGCTATTAAGATATGGAGTTATCCGGATCCTATTTAAAAGAAGAATGCGGAAAAACTCAAGGCACGCTTCGGTAATGGCTGTTTGTGGATTATCCCAAGCATTCACTTGGGTTTTGGTTTCTACCATTTTCTAGATCAATAGTTATATTGTTCTTGGCTCGCCACCTTTTTATAAAAGGAATATTTTTGCAAAAGAAACTAGTGAGAGTATGGTAGAACTGAAAGTGATTCCAGAACCACAAATGTTTACCGAAAATTTAGTAGAACCTAAGGATTCAATTGGACTTGACAATCCATTAGCCACTCTGCAGATTTTAGCAGGTGACCTCAGCCACCTGAGAGATACTTCTGTATTCTCGTAGATGGTGAAAGGCGGGTCAACATCATGGTTATGATGGCCCTACTAGTTTTCTGTAGGTCATTGGAAGCGGTAACTTCCAGGTGACCAGATGCCTTAAATCCAAGATGGACTCCACGCACATCAGCAAATTATAGATTTTGGACTTTGCTGGGTGCTCCTGATGGGGTAAAACCCATTAGGAGCAAGTAGATCGTTCCAGATCTGTGTAGGTGGAAATGTATTAACGTAATAAGGCTAGATTTGTTGTAAATATTCTTATCAAATACCCGTTGTTGATTGTGATAAGACTTTTACTTCAGTTTCAATGCTAAAGTCCATACGGATATGACTTGGCACTGCTGCTGCTCCAGACTATGATACATGGCAAGATGATGACTATAACGTCTTTCTAAATGGGAATTTGGAAGTGCACGTGTATATGACTCTGCCATAGGGTTATCGTAGTCTGTGGGAGCAGCGGAAGGTGTGCAAGTTGCATATGTCTATTCGTAGACTAAAATATGGATAGCGGAGATGGATCATCTTTTTTGATGTGACAGCCAAGGTGGTTGACTTCATCAAAACAATAGATGAACCTAGTAAGAAGGGTGTAGGCAGTATTGTCCTAGGATTTGGATGACATACTCCAGATAGGAAGTGATGTTCCTATACTACAATCGGACAAACTTTGGCTGTCACATAGTGTTTTCTCCACGTTGTATATGGATAATATATTAGGGATTTTGGTGACTAGATCTATGGTTTTAGATCTAGATTTAGGAAGTGTCCCAATCGGATACTTAGACTGCAGTCTAAAAGTATTTTAGAATGGACGACTCCTGGCATGGTGGTGTACCCACAGGTGATGGAGTCACCTTCTCTAAAGAGATGTCTTTTAGACTGATGAGGAGAGGGACTGGCATAAATGATATATCATTTGCTTAGGCAATTGAGTCAATCATGTAATATCTTGTACAAAACCAGATGTTGCTTATACACTTGCTGCAGTAAGCATATATCAATCTAATCGTGGAGAAACAAAGAGAAGCAATTATGAACATTAGAGGATGTTCTTGGAATATGATAACGACAGCCTATTCCGGGAAGCGGTTATCGGTTTAGGCTTCCAAGGTGACCTGGATGACAGAGATGCTATCAGATTTTTGAGTTTTGCTTCTTCTGAGATCAGTATATTGGATAGGGTTCCAATAGGGATACTAAGGTAAGCATGGTTCAGGATACTGGTTATAACTTAACGGAGGATACAGCCCAAGAAGTTTGTGGGATAAAGTTGTTCATTTATGAACTTGGTCACATCATGTATCCAGAAAAATTCTTGTGGCGGGGTATCGCTCAGTTCGGGAGATTATTTATCTCCATGTAGTTAAGATGTTGGGTTATGCAAGTGCCCTAGCCATCAAACCGTGGCCGATTGCGGAACAAAAATTTTCTAAACTGGCGCTAACATAACCTGATTCTACGGATCTACTACTAACCCTAGACTAGCAAACAATAAAGAGAGTTAGGAATGGTTATACCAAATTGATCTGTGTCCTTCGTTCTTCAACCACCTTCCCAAGCTCCTAGAGGCCTCCATGATCAAGCTTGATCTCCGGTCTCCCTCCATCGAAGATGATCCACCCGAGGATTTGTATTCCGAGCTCCTACCTCAATAGCCGAGGTAACTAGGGTACCTAGTTCGCTAAACTAGATTGCCTAGAGGATGTAGAATGTAGTGATGGATTAATTTGTTTCCAAACACCCTAGGTTTCTTAACACATGATATTTGAAGGGTGGAGGTAGAAGAAGAAGCTTGAGGATGAGTGTGAGAGGCAACTCAAGAAAAAATGGCTAAGAGTTTTGTTGTGTTGTGAGTTGTGAGTTGTGTTGTGAGAAATAATTAAAGCCATCCAATAAATATCACAAGTCTCCAAAATATCTCAAGTCAACCCAAAATATCTCAATTCAACAAAATATCTCACAACAAAACAAAAACAAGCATGCTTGAATAGTGACCACAAGTCACTACAAAGCCATGCCACAATAATTGCATACAACACCTCATCCTCTCCACCTCATTAACCATTTAATCCTAAATGGTTAAAACTAAATGAGGTGTCATCTTCTAGAAGCACCTTATAATAAATTACAAGAATACCCCTCATCTGTATATACATACCCGCATCCGTATTCTGAAAAATACGAATACAAAGAGACGAAAATAATCGAACAATATAATACTAGAATCCGTCTTAAACAAAAGCCCACCAGTATTATCCGTACGAATCCTGATACGTGCACAAGTGCACGTATATGATCGAACCCTGCTGTAAAACCATACGGCCTCTACATCGTTTCGCCCGAAGCAGGAAAACGCTCTGTGTGGGACTCTAAAGACTCGTCAATACGCTGGCAGTGGATTTAACCACAAGCACGTTAGCGGCACTAGCTGTACGTAACGGCTACCCAGGTATTGAGCGAAAGGGAGGCCAACGAGCAAACTCATCCGAACCCCTACTGAGTCTGTCCGTGACAATATCCGTCTAGTACGTTCTGTTCGTCTAAGAGTATCTCATATCGAGTCTAGGGGTGGATGAAGTCAGACCCCTAATAACAGGACATTTCGTGTCGGTATAAAGCCCATCACCAACTGAGAAACTACTGATCCAAATCAGTAATCCTCGACTATCTTGGCCAAGGAATTCTGGTGATGGCCACCCGTGCACTGCGCGACATCAACCCCCGATACCGAGAGAGACGAATTCCCGACAATCCGCTCACTTCCTCCATGTGGCTCGGGACTGTACCCAACTAAAACCCGTTTGCACGACTCATTTGAGCCGTGGTAGGGTAGTAAGGAACTCACACGAGACAAATGTTGATCTCAGGTTGACAGACTAACCTGTACACATGTCACCTGGGAACTGCTATCTGACAATAGGAATACTACCAACTAGCAGGTTCCCGGCGAGTCCGTCCAGTGTAATCATAACCCAATGAGCACCTGTATACTATCTTAGGTAAACAAACTAACACCAATGTCTTGTGAGACCTGGCCACAGCCTCTCGTTGGGGTCTCGATCATTATACACTAGTCTACTCTGGAGTCTCGATGCCCAGTCTCGAAACTCCCACGACTAAGGACATTTAAGGATGTGCTTATAGACCACCCAGCTCCCACGTATATGATCTCCATCATAATGCTAATAGTCAAGTAAGAATCCTATAGGCTCTATCAATATGTAATAGTGATCTGTAATACCGCATAAAGCATGTACATGATGATAAAGACAAACCGGATAGCATACTTGTTAATGTATATGCCCTAGAAGCCATTACTGTATCATACTAGTTTGTATATTACTTAATGGAAGCTTGGGATATTCACCTTGTATAGACAATCTTGCTCAAAATAGTAGTATGCTACTTGGTTTGTTTCTACTTTAATGTGTACATGTGTTTATTTTAGTATATCACCTATACACATTAGTGGAGCCCTTAGGATCTTTGCTTGATTACCAGCGTTGTGATGACAGTCATACTCGTGGGGGCTGGGTAATCCACAAGCACATCCTTATGCAGGTCCCTAGTCGTAAGACTATCGAGACAGGGCATCGATACTCCGGATTAGACTAGTGTATGCGCTTCTCATCCCAGCAGGGGAGACGGTCTGTCCCACAGCCGTCAATACGTCGTACTTGAGATAGTATGCGGGTGCTCGTTAGGTTACGAGTACACTGGACAGGACTCGTCGAGAACTGTTGGTTGGTACTATACCTATCGTCAGTTATCAGTTCCCAGGTGACATGAGTATAGCTTAGTCCGCTGACTTGACACTGTCACTTCGCCTCGAGTGTGTTCCCACTGTACTTAGATTACTACCCTACCACGGCTCAAAGGAGTCGTGCAAACAGGTAGCAGTTGGGTGCAGTCCCGAAGCACTTGGAGGCAGTGACGGTTAGACAAGATTCGTCTCTCCCGGTATTGGGGGTTGATATCGCGCTGTGTCTAGGAGAGCCATTACACAAAGTCCCTAGCCAGGGCAAGCGAGATATACTGGTACGTTTCCAGTGTTATCTCACGGGGTTCTGGGCTACACTCCGACACGACTTGTACCGCTATTAGGGGACTGACATTTACCGCCCTCTAGGCCCGCCATGCGATATTCTCAGACGAACAGACCGGACTGTACGCAGATTGTCACATTCAGGCTCAGTAGGAGTTCAGATGGGTTTCACCTCGTCCGTCTTCTTATCGGCATCTACCTGGGGGCCGTTACGCACAGCTAGTGCGGCTTGCGGTCTGTGGTTAAACCCACTGCCAGCGTAGTGCCGAGTTTTTAGAGTCCTACACAGAGAGCTATTCGCCTTTAGGCAAAAAAGTAGAGGTCGCATGGTTTTGCGACAGGGTTCGGTCACATCAGCGCACTTGTGCACGTTTGGTGTCCGGGCAGTTATTACTAGAGTGCTTTAGTTTAATCCAGATCTTAGTATACGTTTTGGGATTAGTTTTATCTCGGTTGTATTCGTGTTCCCCGAAACGCGGATGCGGATGTGTATGCACGGTTGATAGAGACAGAGGCAGAGGATTCTCATTAGGGTTGTTGACTGTTGACTTTTGCTAAACCCTAATGAGAATTAGAAATATGATTAAAAATAATATTAATTAAGTATTATTGTGACATGGTTGGGTTGAAAGGTTGACTTTGTTGACCGGTTGACTAGGTTGGACTTGTTGACCACCATCATGACAATGGCTATCATTTCATGGCATTGACCTTTGCTTGCTTATTTGTTCACACATTGCATTTAATGCATGAAATGATATTGCCATTTGATATGATAACAACCATCACATAATACTCAATTATTATTATGTGTTATGATGATTTTGGATTATGAGAGCAAGGGTGAGAAAAGTCTTGCTCATTCTTTCATTTGCTTTCTCTCTCATGAAAGCTCTCTCATCCTCAAGCTCTCCCTCTCCCTCTTGCTCTCTCTCTAGTTCAAGGCAAAAACCTCTCATATGTTGAGAATCATTTTCCTTTGAGATAAAAACCCAAAACACTTCTCTACTCATCCTAGTACACAAGGTTTAGCAAACCAAGTGTTCTAGTTTCCTCAAGATTGAGGTTGAAGCTTTCAGGTGGATCCATCTTCGGCACAAAGAGACGACGAGGAGAGAACCATCCGACCACCACAAAGAGTCCAAGAGAAGGAGTTCAAGTTAAGGTATAACCCCTAACCGAGTAGGTAAAACTCTTAGTTAGGTTGTTAGATAGTTGTTTAACAAAGATTCGTATTTTGAGTCCATGTTACCACCAAAAGAAAAATCGTTTTTTCATCATTTCCGCAAGCCCGTAAGAACCGGGAGAGGTAACGTGGACTAACAGTGGTATCAGAGCCTAGTTAAACACTATCTAACATGTTAGCAAACTAACTAGAAGTTCGATCGAAGAAAAAGTCACGAAACATGCCCGTAATATCAAGTTTCTGCCGATTCTGTGTTCTGTTCAAAAAATAATTAATCTTACACTAAAAATCGGCTCAGGGTTTTTAAAACCCATACAAGAAAATTGTTCCACCGACTCGATCAAAGCGCCGCAGAAACGCGGCGGGAGCATGCTCCCGCCGCGGATCCGCGACCGAGTTGACTCGGTCGTGGCACAATTTTCCTGCAGTGTTTTTCTGGGGGCGTTTTGGTATTTTTGGAATATGATTTTTCTGCCCAGATTTTCCAGAAAGAAAAATTTGTTTTTGGGGTTTAAAACTCCGTATTTTGATCGAACTTCTAAAGACTTAAGCTAACGAGTTATATCTGTGATGTGATATATGTATTGAACGTCTGCTAATCGCTATACGTCGATTAGTGGGGGTTATACATATCTGTGATCTGTAATGTTGATGGTATGTGTATATGAATTCATTGGATTGTCGCGGATGAATAGCCGGAGGGTTGTAAGATGAGAGTTTTCTTTTTCTTTCAATTCATGTAATTTGTAATTGATGTAATATTATTTATATGGCCGCACAACCGGGATGGGGTTGGAGCCGTCATTGTATAATTTTTTTACTGTTTTTGCTCCTAGGATAGACCCAAGGTGGGGTGCATAAACTACCGGGTATCTCGAACTGCCGAGTGGCCTACTCACGGTGTTGAGGGAGGTTGCTTCGCTTTGGGTACTTGGCGGGTAGTTTGCCGCACCCGTAGGGGTCTAGGGTGGGGTCTTGGCTATTCATCGCGACCGTGTAATCCGCTCTTCGTTACAGGCTCGTACGGATTGCGGATTCCTAGTATATCCTATGTGTTCATCTGTGATCTGGAATGGCTATCATTGCATGTGACGAATGTGTATATCTGTATATGATATCTATTTAGGCGTTGCTTATGTTTTGCATCCGCGCTAGTCCAGCCCCCGCTCTGTCGTTAGTTAAGTAACCTAACGGGTAATGACGGGGCCCCGTGGCGAATGCGGATGGCATAAGCGTACGTCATATTTTCGTTGTTTTCTGCAATGGTAGGATTAAATGATGGGACACATTAAATTAATGCAAGAAAATAAACTAAAGTTGAGTCGTTGGAACACTTTCAAAACCACTCGGTTTCTTTTCAAAAACAACTTTTAAACGCGGAGCCTATGCCACTCCTTTTAAAAGCTATCTCGTTCCATCGATTATATCAAGTTCACTACGTTCACGGTTTCGCCAAAACCATTTGTAGCCCTCCATCATTTCAGTTAAATATTCGGTAGTATTCAAGCTATGTATTTTGACCTCACGCCAAGGCATAGTGATTCGTAGCTGCCGTATTTTTATCTGTTGCATAGATAGAATGCGTTGGTTTGAGACAGTCGTACTGCCATTTTGGCCTACGTCAAGGGTAGGTACTGTAAGTGCACGGCGGCGCCCCGGCCGTCGATCCGACGCCGGAAACGCGGAAACGAAAAACTTTGCGAAACTTGCAAACCGGCACCACCGCACACTTTTATCCCGGATCGGGCCATTAACCTAGCTACTAGCAAACTAAAAGATGGGTAGAGATGTATACCAAGCGATCCGTGTCCTTCGGTCTTCGTCTCCACTCCGATCTCCCGCAGAATCTCCGTCCGTCACGTCCTCGTCGGAAAGGGCACCACGTAGCCGATTTCTTTTACGGGCTCCCACCTCTGGACCGAGGCAACTCGGGCGCGAAGTTCTCTAGCCGACGCGTCCAAGATTTGCTGTAGATGTAGTGTAGTAGCCATGTGTCTCATTGGGGTGAAGTTGCCTTGTATGGATGTGGAGTAGAGAATGAACAATGGAGAGAGGTTTGGAATTTTAGCAAGCAAAGAATGAAATGAGATGAATCAATCCCTCACATAAAAAATGAACTCTCTCATTCTCTCCCCAATATGTGGCCGTCCCCTCTAATCACAAAATGGTGGAGTAAATCTCAAAACAAGAAGGAAGGTGAGTGAAGGAAAGAAAAAAATGGTAACCCTAAGCCAAATCAAATCCAATCACCCACCATCACAATAAATGCAAGTGATAAGAAGGAAAAAGAATCTCA
Organism: Agapanthus africanus; assembly: GCA_030015575.1. NCBI lineage: Eukaryota > Viridiplantae > Streptophyta > Magnoliopsida > Asparagales > Amaryllidaceae > Agapanthus > Agapanthus africanus. Next base: position 243,783,536 of record JASDDO010000031.1, read on the forward strand.
TGATGAATAACTATCATGAAGCCAAACATATGCATGAAAACCCCCCCCCACAATAAGTTATTTGCAAACTTACAAATAACCCCACTCCATCGATAAAGTCCGGCCGTGAAGGAACAAAGGAAAACTGGCCGGAACGGAATGCAAACTGGAAACTTTCAGAAAAATGATCCCATAATAAATTACAGGAAAACCCCACTACTGCATATACATGCCCGCATTTGTATTCCCACTGAACACAAATGCAAAGAGACAAAACTACACTGTCTAATACTAGGATCCGGCTTAAACCAAAGCAGGCTAGTAAAAACCGTCCGATCACGATTCGTGCAATACCGCACGTATCTGATCGAACCCTGCCATATCTCCATACGGCCTCTACAGCGTTTTGCCCGAAACTTGAGTAACTGTGTGTGGGGGACTCTAAAGACTCGTCAATACTATGGCTGTGGATTTAACCACTAGCACGTCAGAGGTATTAGCCATACGTGACGGGCCACCAGCTATTGACTAAAAGGGACGTTGATGAGCGAACTCATCCTGACATCCTACTGAGCCTGTCAGTGAAAATATCCGTACAGTCCGGTCCGTTCGTCTATGAGCATCGCATGGCGGGCCTAGGGGGTTGGTAAAAGTAAGACCCCTAAAAGCGGTACAAGTCATGTCGGAGTGTAGCCCAGAACACCCTGAGATACTACTGGAATACCTACCAGCAAATCTCCTGCCTTGGCCAAGGACTTTTCATGTATTGGCTCTCCTAGACACAGCGCGACCTCACCCCCAATACCGGGAGAGACGAACCCCTGCAGATCCGCTCACTGCCTCCATATGGCTCGGGACTGTACCAACTAAAACATGTTTGCACGACTCCTTTGATCCGTGGTAGGGTAGTAATCAAAGCACAGTAGGAACTCACACGAGACAAATGACGATCTCAGGTCGATGAACTAACCTGTACACATGTCACCAGGGAACTGCTATCTGACGTCAGGTATAATACGAACTAGCAGGTTCCCGGCGAGTCCTGTCCGGTGTACTCATAACCCAATGAGCACCTGTATACATCTTAGGTGAACCAACTGACACCAGTGGCTTGTGAGACCGGCCACCGCCACTCGTCGGGGTCTCAACTGTATACACTAGTCTACTCCGGAGTATCGATGCCCTGTCTCGAAACTCCCACGACTAGGGACCTTTTAAGGATGTGCTTATAGACCCCAGCTCTCACGTATATGGTCGCCCTCATACTGCTGGTAGTCAAGCAAGTATCCTAGGGGCTCTATCAACGTGTAATAGCGACTCGTAAGGTCACCTAAAGCAGTACACGATGATAAAGATAAACCAGATAGCATACTATCATCTTGAGTAAGACTGTCCTACCGGGATAGGTCCTCCCTCAATCATTGCAATCACGTGCCTGTGATCCAATAATTGACTCTGAGGGCACTATCTCCAACAATCACCCACTTGCACTCAAGGCTAATTATTGTGATGTCGCATACTCACAGCCCGTGTGATACCGAACACCCAACTCCTCTACTAGTCAGTCTCACAAAGCTCGTTTACGAAACTATTGCGTTCGAGGAATAGCCTCAGTGAGTGGATCCGCTGTAGTGTTTCTTTCTATGTCTCTCTTTATCTCAAGTTCGCGGAGAAAGCCATCTCCCGAAATGAGCAATACCTGTCTTAGAATGTGTCTGGATGTCTGATGGGACCTAGTTCATAAATGAACTCCAAATCCAAACTTCTTAGACTGTATCGTCAACTGAACCAAATCAGTATCCTGCGCCATGCCTTCCCTCAGTATCCACCTGGACCACCTGTCCAAAATACTGCCCCTCGTCAGAGGGAAAACTAAAACTCTGATAGCCACTCTGCCATCGAGGTCACCTTGGAAGCCTGGAATGATAACTGTCTCCCGAAGGAGAATGCTGTTATCATATCCCTAGAACATTTACTTATGTTCTAAAACAGCTTCCGACTGTTTCTCCAGAATTGGATTAATATCAACTTATTGCACCTACTGCAAGAACAACATCTGGTGTGGTACTTGACATCCCATGATTGACTCAATTGCCTAAGCAAATGATCTGCCAATCATGCGTATCCCTCTCCCCTTTGGTCTGTAAGACACCTTTAGAGAGGGTGACTCCATTACCTGCAGGTACACTACCGTGCCAGGAGTCGTCCATTCTAAATACTCATAGAATGCTGTCTAAGTACCCAGATTGGGAAACCACCAAAATCTAGATCTAAAACCATAGATCTAGTAACCAGAATGTCTGATATAATATCCAAGTCCTGTGTGGAGAAACCACTGTGTGACGACCAAAGTATAACCGATCGTAGTATAGGAATATCACTTCCTACTCTATGTAAGTCATCAAATACCAGGACATCACACCCTACTACCTTCTTAACAGATCCATCCCCTATTTTGATGAAGTCAAACCTATGACCGTCACATCAGAAATAGATGATCTATCTCCGCTATATCTGCTTTAGTCTATAAAGAGACATAAGCCTGATGTCCACCAATGCTTCCGCTGCTCCCACTGATTACGACAACCCTCTGGCAGAGTCATATAGACGTGCACTTCTAAAACTAGTTTAGAACGACGCTATACTCATCCTCCTGCCGGGTCTCACAATCTGGAACAACAACAATGGAAAGTCTGGGTAAACAAGAATCTCCCTGCCACCTTCCTTGAGCATACCGAAGTACCTCTCGGGTGCCTGAGGTTACCCACTTTATGTGCGGAGTGGCCAATGGAATGTCAAACCAGATTGAATCTTTAGGTTCTTATCAAATCTTCAGTAATCGTTTGCGGTTCTGGAATCACTTCCAGTTCTACCTTACACCCAGTACTGTTTTCTGAAAAAATCCATTTTTGTTAAAACTGTGGCGAGTTAAGAACAATATCACTATTGATCTTCCAGATGGTAGAAAGTCAACCCTCGTCATAGCCCGGGTCAACCCACAAACAACCATTACAGAAACGTGCCTTGAGTTATCCATAGTCTGGTTTTAAGCATAAGCCGGACAACTCCCCATACCTTAACATCGTTAAGATACGAACTGTTATATATCCAATATAGAAACAGAGGCACTGATTTAATTGAACTAGATTTAAATCATGCAGCTGTCTCCAGTGCATGTCAACTAAATGGAAGGAGGCCGATCAGCGTTACTCAACTTAGAAGTACTTCCAATTATGAGTAACTTGAAAGAGAAGCAAGTTCTCTTAATCATTACTATCAATTGAATATCATACACAAGTATCTACATCTTCGATCACCTTTAAGAATCCCGATACTTGCAATACCTAGTTCTCTACTTTACTCTTATACCTATAACTTCTCAAAACTTAGACCTTGCATTTCTACGAAAAACATGTCTAAGAACTAGAGAAGTCATATGTAAACAGAATATAGTACGAGGACCTACCCCTCTGTCCTAATGGACACTGGAAAACATACAATACTCTGTATAAGTCCCTTGAGTCAAATGACTCATTCACTGTGTGTCGTAGGTTGAAAACTGTACTTATAGTTAAGAAGAATTACACCGCTATTCAATGCTCCTTACCTAACCATCCACTGATATAGGTAAATGTCACAGACATAATTTCAAAAAGGTATATCTCACTCTATAAAAATAGACGTACAGATATATCAATTTGAAATTGGTGCACAACAACGGATATTCAAAACCAAATATTTGCCGTCCGGCAAACAACCCAGGTGACTTCCTCAAATATCACCAATTACAACGAATCCCGATATAATGAGGATGATCACCTAATTCCCAATAACTTACTCCCACTCATCATCTGTAAAACCATACAGATGTGAGAATCAAACCTGGTAAATACATACCCTGGAGCAAGTGTCTAATCGGGAAATCAGTTTTCTTTTAACAGTACACAGTGAAACTGAAATATCGAAATGTTTCGATGGGGCATCCTGGTATTCCTAGTAATGCCACTTCCATTATACAGATTCACAACTGTAACCGTATAATTCTTTGCCATCTCTCCAAATCCCTTTATATGTCTTTAGTCATTACCTTCTGCACACCCCTTTAGGCCAAATGGTTTTCTTCCTTCCCTACCGTTCGGCTCCAGCCTATGGTTTGGAAGAAGACTATCCAATAAGCATAAAGGGTGTACTGTCCTAATCCTAGGAGCATTCGCAATGCGAGAGAAGGTGAAGATAAAAGACAACCGAATAAACCTTATTCCTATTTCTCCTGAACCAGGATCCATCCCCGAACTTGAACAAGTTCCTTTCGAGTTCGTATATAACCATACAATGGATTATCCAATAAACTGTGGATCTTCGTAGTGATACGGAGTGTCCTGGAGAAATACAAAGGTGATTTAGGATTGGCGAAGAAATACTTGGTTTGGTCGTGAATAGCAGTCGCAATTTACTTTGCCCTCTTACTAATCCCTTTCTTTGTCTTTACTTAATACCTTCTGTACACCGTTTAGGATAATTGGTTTTCTTCATTCCCCACCGTTCGGCACCAGCCTAAGGTTTGGAAGAAGACTATCCAATTTGCGTTATAGGTGTACTATCTCCTAAACCAAGGAGTACTCGCAATCTGAGAGAAGGTAAAAGGAAAAGACAACTGAATAGTCCTATTCATTTTCTCCAGAACCGGAAACCATCTTCGAATTCCTCCGAGTTCGTATATAACCATACGATGGTTTTGTCCAATGGAAGTGGACGTTCGTAGTAATACGGTGTGTCCTGGAGAAAAGGGTAGAAGTAGGAGTGGCAATGAGGTTTGCAACTCTGACAATCCAAAAGCCAGTGTTAAGAAGGTTCGGTCAACTTGGTCACTGAGTCATAGTCTAGGGTCGGGTCAATGGTCGCTGCCAAAGAGAGAGAGAAAAGAAACACTCAGCGTACACTCTAGCCTAGATCAGAATGGTTATCACTTTGTCTAATCTGGAAACCTCCCACTGTAACCTCAAATTCTTCTCCAAACCCGAAAGAAGAATTATTCGGGATCACCTGAGGAGTAAACCAACTCATTAGTGGGAATCGGGATCCAACTATCATCGCATGATAACTTGACGGAATCCGCTCACGTTATAACACTCCAGAAGGTATGCGCATATCTGGCAAGTTTCAGTTTCTTTAGAAACTCCCGATGTGATTTTTACCCCATGCTCTTATGACATTAACTTTGGCCAACATATCATAAGTCACATGTTAAGTTCTACCCGTCATTATCCAGGTTAATTTGAACCCACCCGTACATACCCTTGACGAAGGACAAAATAGTACTACGACTGTCCCAAACCAACGCATCTATCTATGCTGCATATGAATACCCAATAGCTACCAATCACTGTGCCTTAACTTTGGCCAACATACACAGCTTGAATACTATTGACCATTCATATGAAACGACGGAGGGCTACGAATGGTTTCTGGCGAAAACCTTTAACGTAATGAAATTGATATCGTTGATGGAACCGGATAGCTTTTAAAAAATATAGTGGCGAAAACCATTGCTAAAGAGGTCACTCCCGATGAAGGGATCTCGGCTCTTCCCCCATAGAATAAGGTGCAGGATATTCCAACTGAATACCACGATGCAAGGCAAAAGCAATCGGCTATAGTGAAGTTATTGCCCTGACGCAAAATTTTGTCCAAGGGGTCACTCCCGGTGAAGGGATCTCGGCCCTTGCCTCGTCGACTGAGGAGCAGGATATTCCAACTGAATACCACTGTGCAAAACAAAAGTGAACGTCCTTGCAATAACAGCTTTTTGAAAAAGTGTTCCAACAACATCAGAATAGGTTTGTTTAGCTTGCGTTGATCCGAATCAACGCAGTCCCATCAATTGATCACACCAATAAAGAACGAAAATAATGATGTACGTATATGCCATCCGCATTCGCTACTGGGTCCCGTCATCACCCGTTAGGTTACTTAACTAACGACAGAGTAGGGACTGGACTAGCGCGGATGCAAAACATATACAACATCTACTAGTATATATATATCAATATATAATATTTTGCTCAAGGCGTGATAAAATGCAACATCACAGAAATGTACAGCATCACAAAACAATACAGATATCTGGGATCCCCGGGTTTCATAGAGCCGCTACTGAAACCCGACGTTCCCCTGGTCGTGTGGATAGCCTGTGCAATGAGATCCTAGAACCCTACGGGCGCGGCAAGTTACCCGCCAAAACCTGAAGCGAGGCATCCCCCTTCAGCAACGTGAATGGACCACCCAGCACTTCACGGAATCCGGTAACTTGGGCACCCCTCCATGGGTTAACCTGTACCACCTACGAGTGCGGCGAATAGCCCGCCAATTCTAGAGTAAAGCCCCCTCCGTCTCAATGACATGAGATGCGGGCCCGTTGCCCTCTAGAACTCGGCTATCCGTGCACCCCTCCTTGGGGTAATCCTAGTACAGAAAGTAAAAATATACATACAACGGGTACATCGACCTCGACCCGGTCGTACCCCAAAAGAATAATATACAAACAGGCAGTGACGGCAGTCCACATATAGGACGCTCGCCCCACAATATCAAATGTACATAATAAACCAAACTGTACTACCATTGCATCCAAGCTATCCCCCACGACCAATCCGCAACAACACAGCACAACACAAAACATCAACGTGAATGTCACGTTCGCAAATCCGTCTAAAAGGGCTATAGCAGATAGACTGGATTTACCGATCGAGTGACATTCACGGTCGCAGATATAATGTAAATACTGTGAACTAACATGTTTAAAATTTTCGATCGACTGAATTTTCCGAAGTGGGCCCCCAAGCACAACTGCAGCACTCAAAAATATCTGGGCCCAAAAAGAATATACCAGAAACCCTAATTCCATGTCAGATGCCTACTGTGAAAATTTGGTACGGTTTGGCCACTAAACGGCGGCGGTTCCACGGCCAAAACGTTGTTTTGGCCACTAAACCGCCGCTCTACAGTAACATCAGCGTACCAAATTTTCCCAGAATTCATAAAAAACCCTGCATGTAATTTTCCAATGTACCAAATAATTATCAGAGCACAGAAAAATTCGACAGAAAATGCGACATGGAAATACGGTTTTTTGAAAATCCGTTCGATCGAATTTGTAAACACGTTAGAGCAAGCTAGACTAGGTTAATGGCCTGGCTTTGATACCAAGGTAAGTGCACGGCGGCGCCCCGGCCGTCGATCCGAAGCCGGAAACGCGGAAACAAAAAACTTTGCGAAACTTGCAAACCGGCACCACCGCGCACTTTTATCCCGGATCGGGCCATTAACCTAGCTACTAGCAAACTAAAAGATGGGTAGAGATGTATACCAAGCGATCCGTGTCCTTCGGTCTTCGTCTCCACTCCGATCTCCCGCAGAATCTCCGTCCGTCACATCCTCGTTGGAAAGGGCACCACGTAGCCGATTTCTTTTACGGGCTCCCACCTCTGGACCGAGGTAACTCGGGCGCGAAGTTCTCTAGCCGACGCGTCCAAGATTTGCTGTAGATGTAGTGTAGTAGCCATGTGTCTCATTGGGGTGAAGTTGCCTTGTATGGATGTGGAGTAGAGAATGAACAATGGAGAGAGGTTTGGAATTTTAGCAAGCAAAGAATGAAATGAGATGAATCAATCCCTCACATAAAAAATGAACTCTCTCATTCTCTCCCCAATATGTGGCCGTCCCCTCTAATCACAAAATGGTGGAGTAAATCTCAAAACAAGAAGGAAGGTGAGTGTAGGAAAGAAAAAAATGGTAACCCTAAGCCAAATCAAATCCAATCACCCACCATCACAATAAATGCAAGTGATAAGAAGGAAAAAGAATCTCATGATGAATAACTATCATGAAGCCACACATATGCATGAAAACCCCCCCACAATAAGTTATTTTCAAACTTGCAAATAACCCCCCTCCATCGATAAAGTCCGGCCGTGAAGGAACAAAGGAAAACCGGCCGGAACGGAATGCAAACTGGAAACTTTCAGAAAAATGATCCCATAATAAATTACAGGAAAACCCCACTACTGCATATACATGCCCGCATTTGTATTCCCACTGAACACAAATGCAAAGAGACAAAACTACACTGTCTAATACTAGGATCCGGCTTAAACCAAAGCCGGCTAGTAAAAACCGTCCGATCACGATTCGTGCAAAACCGCACGTATCTGATCGAACCCTGCCATATCTCCATACAGCCTCTACAGCGTTTCGCCCGAAACTTGAGTAACTGTGTGTGGGGGACTCTAAAGACTCGTCAATACTATGGCTGTGGATTTAACCACTAGCACGTCAGAGGTATTAGCCATACGTGACGGGCCACCAGCTATTGACCAAAAGGGACGTCGATGAGCGAACTCATCCTGACACCCTACTGAGCCTGTCAGTGACAATATCCGTACAGTCCGGTCCGTTCGTCTGTGAGCATGGCATGGCGGGCCTAGGGGGTTGGTAAAAGTCAGACCCCTAAAAGTGGTACAAGTCGTGTCGGAGTGTAGCCTAGAACAACCTGAGATACTACTAGAATACCTACCAGAAAATCTCCTGCCTTGGCCAAGGACTTTTCATGTACTGGCTCTCCTAGACACAGCGCGACCTCACCCCCAATACCGGGAGAGACGAACCCCTGCAGATTCGCTCACTGCCTCCATGTGGCTCGGGACTGTACCCAACTAAAACCTGTTTGCACGACTCCTTTGAGCCATGGTAGGGTAGTAATCAAAGCACAGTGGGAACTCACACGAGACAAATGACGATCTCAGGTCGATGAACTAACCTGTACAAATATCACCAGGGAACTTCTATCTGACGTCAGGTATAATACCAACTAGCAGGTTCCCGGCGAGTCCTGTCCGGTGTACTCATAACCCAATGAGCACCTGTATACATCTTAGGTGAACCAACTGACACCAGTGGCTTGTGAGACCGGCCACCGCCCCTCGTCGGGGTCTCGACTATATACACTAGTCTACTCCGGAGTATCGATGCCCTGTCTCGAAACTCCCACGACTAGGGACCTTTTAAGGATGTGCTTATAGACCCCAGCTCTCACGTATATGATCGCCCTCATACTGCTGGTAGTCAAGCAAGAATCCTAGGGTCTCTATCAACGTGTAATAGCGACTCGTAAGGTCACCTAAAGCAGTACACGATGATAAAGATAAACCAGATAGCATACTATCATCTTGAGTAAGACTGTCCTACCGGGATAGGTCCTCCCTCAATCATTGCAATCACGTGCCTGTGATCCAATAATTGACTCTGAGGGCACTATCTCCAACAGGTACGGGTGGGTTCAAATTAACCAGGATAATGATGGGAAGAACTTGACATGTGACTTATGACATTTTGACCTCACGCCAAGGTCATAAGAGCATGGGGCAAAAATCCACATCGGGAGTTTCAAAAGAAACTGAAACTTGCTAGCGCTGCATACCATTTGGAGTGTGATGATTCTGGTAGGATTCCTTCAGTTTTGTCACGCGATGATATTTGGATCCCGATCCTACTATGAGTATATGCTACTCTTCGGGAAATTTCTCACTTAACGATCAATGCTATAAACCAAGTAGGTGTCTAGAAAGGTGTTAGCGGGGCTACGCCCATAGTGAAAAGAGGTTATTTAATTAAGGAACTTCGCGAAAGCGTTGGAAAACCTCCCTCGAAGTACTGACACTAGCCTGGCTGAACGGTTAAGCAAGTATTGTACGGTGAGATTGATCTTGACTAATTCTTCCCTTTTGGTTTGAGGAGGGATTCGAGAGACAGTGGGAGCCATCCTGTTTAGACAAATTAAAAACCACTCTAAACTTGCAAGAGCATCATGTTAAAGTGTTTCTTCTCTCTCTCCTAATTGCAGTGACCAAACATCATGACTGGACATAAGTTACTACTAGATAAAAACATACCGACAGGGCCAAACTACAAAGATTGGCTCAGGAATGTCAAAATGGAAACCACTTATGACAAGTTGGGGTATCTCCTTACCACCAAAGCTCCCCCTTTCCCAGGTCCCAAAACCAGCGTCGCGGATAGAGAAATCCGTAAGACCTGAGAAATCGACTGCGCGAAGGCCAAGTGCCTCGTGCTTTCCTCTATGGACAATGAACATCAGAGGAGGCATGAGAATATAGACCTTAAATCCATATTTCTCCATACAAAAGAACTGTATGGAGAGCAATCCTGTATCGCCAGATACGAAGTCTCGAAAAAGCTGTTTTCGGCGAGATTGGCCGTCGGATCATCGGTAGCGGAACACGTACTTAAGATGATTAGCTTCATTGAGGAGCTCGCGGACCTTGGGACCACGTTAGAGAACGAGCTCTACACGGACTTGATTCTCCAGTCCCTTCCTTCCACTTACGCCCAGTTTATCCTGAACTTCAACTTGCAAGAAAAAGAAGTTGAACTTTCAGAACTCCTCAACATGCTGAGGAGTGCAGAGGGCACCCTACAGAAGGGTAGCGAAACATCCAATTTGTTTGTAGGAGGATCTTCCTCTTCTAGGTCCAAGGCGAAAGCCAAGGGATGTTGCTCCACGGCAGCGCCCCGGCCGTCTTACCGAGGCCAAAATGCGGAATCAAAAATTTTCCTTACTTGGAAACTGGCGCTACCGCGGACAATGAAACCCGGATCGTTAACCATTAATCTATACTAGCTAACAAGAGATGGGAAGAGAAGTATACCGAGTGATCCGAGTCCTCCGGTCTTCTCGTCGTCGTCCCGATCTCCCGCGGAAACTCCGGTCGTCGCATCCTTGCCGGAAGGGCACCACATCGTCTGCATCTTTTACGGGCTCCCACCTCAATACCGAGGCAACTCGGGCAAGAAGCTGGCTAGTCGACGTGCCCAAGGTATGCTGTAGAATGTGTAGTGCTTTGTCTCACTTGGGTTTTGGTTGCCATGGTGATGGAGGGATAGAATGGAAATCAACTTATCAAGTGGAGCTAGAATGTTTTGTAGCAAGAAGAATGAGATAAGAATTCTTCTTCTCACATGAAATGAACCTCTCATTTTTTTTCCTTCTTCCCATCAAATGTGGTCGGCCCCTCCAAATGAGAATGGTGGAGGGATATGAAACAAAATCAAGAGGGAGGTGAGTGTAGGAGAAAGTGAATCAATGACCATATAAAAAGCAAAGCTCACATCAACCATTCATATCAATTCTAATCACATAAAGCAAATGAAAAGACTTAGAAAGGATCTCATCATGAGAAACTATCATGATGCCACCAATATGCAAGATACCCCCTCCACAAATGTTATTTGCAAACTTGCAAATAACCCCCTCCATCGGAAAAGTCCGGCCGGGAAAGAACAAAGGAAAATCGGCCGGAACGGAATGCAAACTGGCAACTCCAGAAAACTGGTCCCGTAATAAATTACAGGAAAACCCCGATACTGTGCATACACACCCGTATCTGTATTCTGACCGGATACAAATGCAATGAGACAAAATCTACACTGTACTAAACTTGGACCGGCTTAAGCCAAAGCCGGCTAGTAATATCCGTTCGATCCTGATCCGTGCAATACCGCACGTATCAGATCGAACCCTGCCATATAACCATACGGCCACTAGTACAAACCGTCCGATCCTGATCCGTGCAATACAGCACGTATCTGATCGGACCCTGCCATATCTCCATACGGTCTCTACAGCGTTTCGCCCGAAAGCTTGAGTAACTGAAAGTGTGGTGGACTCTAAAGACTCGTCAACACTATGGCTGTGGATTTAACCACAAGCACATCAGAGGTATAAGCCAATACGTGACGGGCCACCAGCTATTGACCAAAAGGGACGTCGATGAGCGAACTCATCCTGACACCCTACTGAGCCTGTCAGTGACAATATCCGTACAGTCCGGTCCGTTTATCTATGAGCATCGCATGTCGGGCCTAGGGGGTTGGTAAAAGTCAGACCCCCAAAAGCGGTACAGGTCGTGTCGGAGTGTAGCCCAGAACGCCCTGAGATACTACTGGAATACCTACCAGTAAATCTCCTGCCTCGGCCGAGGGCTTTGCGTAATGGCTCTCCTAGACACAGCGCGACCTCACCCCCAATACCGGGAGAGACGAACCCCTGAAGATCCGCTCACTGCCTCCATGTGGCTCGGGACTATACCCAACTAAAACCTGTTTGCACGACTCCTTTGAGCCGTGGTAGGGTAGTAATCAAAGCACAGTGGGAACTCACACGAGACAAATGAAGATCCTCAGGTCGATGAACTAACCTGTACACATGTCACCAGGGAACTGCTATCTGACATCAGGTATAAGACCAACTAGCATGTTCCCGGCGAGTCATGTCCAGTGTACTCATAACCCAATGAGCACCTGTATACATCTTAGGTGAACCAACTGACACCAATGGCTTGTGAGACCGGCCACCGCCCCTCGTTGGGGTCTCGACTGTATACACTAGTCTACTAATGGAGTATCGATGCCCTGTCTCGAAACTCCTACGACTAGGGACCTTTTAAGGATGTGCTTATAGACTACCAGCTCCCACGTATATGATCGCCATCATGCTGCTGGTAGTCAAGCAAGAATCCTAGGGGCTCTATCAACGTGTAATAGCGACATGTCAGGTTACTTAAAGCAGTACACGATGATAAAGATAAACCAGATAGCATACTATCATCTCGAGTAAGACTGTCCTACCGGGATAGGTCCTCCCTCAATCATTGCAATCACGTGCCTGTGATCCAATAATTGACTCTGAGGGCACTATCTCCAACAATCTCCCACTTTCACTCAAGGCTAATTAATGCGATGTCGCATACTCACAGCCCGTGTGATACCGAACACCCAACTCCTCTACTAGTCAGTCTCACAAAACCCGTTTGCGAAACTATTGCGTTCGAGGAATAGCCTCAGTGAGTGGATCCGCAGAGAAGTTTCTTTCTATGTCTCTCTATATCTCAAGTTCGCGGAGAAAGCCATCTCCCGAAATGAGCAATACCTGTCTTGGAACGTCTGGATGTCTGATGGGACCTAGTTCATAAATGAACTCCAAATCCAAACTTCTTAGACTGTATCGATAACTGAACTTAATCAGTACCCAGCGCCATGCCTCCCTCAGTATTGCCTTGGACCACCTGTCCAAAATACTGCCCCTCGTCGGAGGGAAAACTACAACTCTGACAGCCACTCTGCCATCCATGTCACCTTGGAAGCCTGGAATGATAACTGTCTCCTAAAAGAGGCTGTCGTTATCACATCCCTAGAACATTAACTTATGTTCTAAAACTGCTTCCGACTGTTTCTCCAGGATTGGATTAATATCAACTTATTGCATCTACTGCAAGAACAACATCTGGTGTGGTACTTGACATCTTATGATTGACTCGATTGCCTAAGCAAGTGATCTGTCAATCATGCGTATCCCTCTCCCCTTTAGTCTGTAAGACACCTTTAGAGAGGGTGACTCCATCACCTGCAGGTACACTACCATGCCAGGAGTCGTCCGTTCTAAATACTCATAGAATGCTGTCAAGGTACCCAGATTAGGAAACCACCCAAATCTAGATCTAAAACCATAGATCTAGTAACCAGAATGTCTGATATAATATCCAAGTCCTGTGTGGAGAAACCACTGTGTGACAACCAAAGTATAACCGATCGTAGTATAGGAGTTTTCTTTCCTACTCTGTGTAAGTCATCCAAAACCAGGACATCACACCCTACTACCTTCTTAACAGATCCATCCCCTATTCTGATGACGTCAAACCTATGACTGCCACATCAAAAATAGATGATCTATCTCCGCTATATCTGCTTTAGTCTATAAATAGACATATGCCTGATGTCCACCAATGCTTCCGCTGCTCCCACTGACTACGACAACCCTCTGGCAGAGTCATATAGACGTGAACTTCTAAAGCTAGTTTAGAACGACGCTATACTCATCCTCCTGCCGGGTCTCGCAGCCTGGAACAACAACAATGGCAAGTGTGGGTAAACAAGAACTTCCCTGTCACCGTCCTTGAGGCTACCGGAGTACCTCTCGGGTGCCTGAAGTTACCCACCTTATCTGCGGAGTAGCCAATGGAATGTCAAGCCAGATTGAATCTTTAGGTTCTTATGAAATCTTCAGTAATCGTTTGCGGTTCTGGAATCACTTCCAGTTCTACCATACTCCCACTACTGTTTTTGAAAAAATCCATTTTTAATAAAACTTTGGCGTGTCTAGAACAATATTTCTATTGATCTGCCAGATGGTAGAAAGTCAACCCTCGTCATAGCCTGGGTCAACCCACAAATAGCCATTACAGAAACGTGCCTTGAGTTGTCCAGTGTCTGGTTTTAATCATAAGCCGGACAACTCCCCGTACCTTAACAATGTCAAGATATGAACTGTTCTATATCCAATATAGAAACAGAGGCACTGATTTAATTGAACCAGATTCAAATCATGCAGCTGTCTCCAGTGCATGTCAACTAAATGGAAGGAGGCCGATCAGTGTTATTCAACTTAGGAATGCTTCCAATTATGAGTAACCTGAAAGAGAAGCAATTTCTCTTTATCATTACTATCAACTGAATACCATACACAAGTATCTACATCTTCGATCACTTTGAAGAATCCCGATACTTGCTACACCTGGTTCTCTACTCTATTCAAATACCTATAACTCCTCAAAACTTAGACCCTGTGTTTCTACGAAACACATGTCTAAGAACTAGAGAAGTTAGAAGTAAACAGAATATAGTATGAGGATCAACCCCTCTGTCCTAATGGACACTGGACAACATACAATACTCTGTATAAGTCCGCTGAGTCTAACAGCTCTTTCACTGTGCGTCGTAGGTTGAAAATTGTACTTATGGTTAAGAAGAATTACACCGCTGTTTAATGCTCCTTACCTAACCATCCACTGATATAGGTAAATGTCATCGACATAATATCAAAAGGTATATCTCACTCTATGAAAATAGACGTACAGATATATCAATTTGAAATTGGTGCACAACAGCGGATATTCAAAACCAAATATTTGCCGACCGGCAAACAGCCCAGATGATCTCCTCAAATATCACCGATTACAACGAATCCCGATATAATGAGGATGATCACCCTATTCCCAATAACTTACTCCCACTCATCATCTGTAAAACCATACAGATGTGAGAATCATACCTGGTAAATACATACCCTGGAGTAAGTATCTAATCGGGAAATCAGTTTTCTTTTAACATTACACAATGAAACTGAAACATTGAATTGTTTCGGTGGGGTATTCCGGTATTCTTAGTAATGCCTCTTCCATTATCCAGATTCGCAACTGTAACCGTATATCTCTTTTCCATCTGTCCAAATCCCTTTATATGTCTTTAGTCATTACCGTCTGCACACCCCTTTAGGCCAAATGGTTTTCTTCCTTCCCTACCGTTCGGCACCAGCCTATGGTTTGGAAGAAGACTATCCAATAAGCATAAAAGGTGTACTGTCCTAATCCTAGGAGCACTCGCAAAGCGAGAGAAGGTGAAGATAAAAGACAACCGAATAAACCTTATTCCTATTTCTCCTGAACCAGAATCCATCCCCGAACTGGAACAAGTTCCTTTCGAGTTCGTATATAACCATACGATGGAGTATCCAAATAAACTGTGGATCTTCGTAGTGATACGGAGTGTCCTGGAGAAATACAAAGGTGATTTAGGATTGGCGAAGAAATACTTGGTTCGGTCGTGAATAGCAGTCGCAATTTACTTTGCCCTCTTACTAATCCCTTGTTTTGTCTTAATCTTAATACCTTCTGCTCACCGTTTAGGCTAATTGGTTTTCTTCATTCCCTACCGGTCGGCACCAGCCTAAGGTTTGGAAGAAGACTATCCAATTTGAGTAATAGGTGTGCTATCTCCTAAACCAAGGAGTACTCACAACTTGAGAGAAGGTAAAAGGGAAAAGACAACTGGATAATCCTATCCATTTTCTCCAGAACCGGAAACCATCCTCGAATTCCTTCGAGTTCGTATATAACCATAAGATGGTTTTGTCCAATGGAAGTGGACGTTCGTAGTAATACGGGGTGTCCTGGAAAAAAGGGTAAACGTAGGAGTGGCAATGAGGTCTGCAACTCTGACAATCCAAAAGCCAGTGTTAAGATGGTTCGGTCAACTTGGTCACTGAGTCATAGTCCAGGGTCGGGTCAATGGTCGCTGCCAAAGAGAGAGAGAAAAGAAACACTCAGCGTGCACTCTAACCTAGATCAGAATGGTTATCACTTTGTCTAATCAAGAAACCTCCCACTGTAACGTCAAATTCTTCTCCAAACCTGAAAGAAGAATTAGTCGGGATCACCCGAGGAGTAAACTAACTCATCAGTGGGAATCGGGATCCAACTATCATCGCATGATAACTTGACGGAATCCACTCAAGTCACCACACTCCAGAAGGTATGCGCATGCCTGGCAAGTTTCAGTTCTTTTGAAACTCCCGATTTGTGTTTTTACCCCTAGGACTCAAGTGACCTTGACGGAGTCAACAAATCAAAGAGTCCTAGTCAAGTTCAACCCGTCATTATCTGGATTGCATTAAACCCACCCGTACGTGCCCTTAACGGAGTCAACAAGGCCGCACGACTGTCCTAACCAATCCCATTTATGCAACAAACAAGCACCACTTAGCTACCGTACACTACGCCTTGACGGAGTCAACAAACGCAGCACGAATACTAAATAATACTCATAAGAAATGACGGAGGGCTACGAATGGTTTTTGGCGAAAAACCTTTAACGTAAAGAACTTGATATCGTTGAAGGAACTGCATAGCCTTTTATAAAAATATAGTGACGAAAACCTTTGCTAAAGAGGTCACTCCCGGTGAAGGGATCTCGGCTCTTTCCCCGTAGAATGAGGTGCAGGATATTCCAACTGAATACCACGATGCAAAGCAAAAGTAATCGGCTATAGTGAAGTTAATGCCCTGACGCAAACTTCTGTCCAAGGGGTCACTCCCGGTGAAGGGATCTCGGCCCTTGCCTCGTCGACTGAGGAGCAGGATATTCCAAATGAATACCACGATGCAAAACAAAAGTGAACGTCCTTGCAATAACAGCTTTTTGAAAAAGTATTCCAACAACATCAGAATAGGTTTGTTTATCTTGCATTGATCCGAATCAACGCAGTCCCACCAATTGATCACACCACAAAGAACGAAAATATACTGATGTACGTATATGCCATCCGCATTCGCCACTGGGTCCCGTCATCACCCGTTAGGTTACTTAACTAACGAGAGAGCGGGGACTGGACTAGCGCGGATGCAAAACATATACAACATCTACTAATATATATGCCAATATATTATATTCGCTCAAGGCGTGATAAGAATGCAACATCACAGAAATATACAGCATCTCAGAACAATACAGATATCTGGAAGCCCCGGGTTTCACAGAGCCGCTGCTGAAACCCGACGTTCCCCTGGTCATGTGGATAGCCTGTGCAATGAAAACCTAGACCCCTACGGGCGCGGCAAGTCACCCGCCAAATCCTGAAGCGAGGCAGCCCCCTTCAGCACCGTGAATGGACCACCCAGCACTTCATGGAATCCGGTAACTTTGGCACCCCTCCTGGGTCAACCTGTACCCCCTACGAGTGCGGCGAATAGCCCGCCAATCCTAGAGTGAAGCCCCCTCCGTCTCAATGCCATGAGATGCGGGCCCGTTGCCCTCTAGAACCCGGCTATCCGTGCACCCCTCCGCGGGGTAATCCTAGTACAGAAAGTAAAATATGCATACAACGGGTACATCGACCGCAACCAGGTCGTGCCCCAAAAGAATAATACAAACAGGCAGTGACGGCAGTCCACATGTCGGATGCTCGCCCCGCAATATCAAATGTACATAATACAAAAAAACTGTACTAGCATTGCATCCAGGCTATCCCCCACGACCGATCCGCAACAACACAGCATAAACATAGAACATCAACGTGAAAATCACGTTTGCAAATCCGTCTAACCGGGCTATAGCAGTTAGACGGGATTTACCGATCAAGTGACATTCACGGTCGCAGATATAATGTAAATACTGTGAAATAATGTGTTTAAAATATCCGATCGATCAAACAATTAACAAGTGGGCCCCCAAGCAATACTGTAGCACTCACAGAGATTCTGGGCCCAAATTTAATATTCAAAAACCCCCAAAATCAGCCCACAAGCCCACTGGAAAAATTGGATGCAGTGAGGACACCAATGTGCGGCGGAACCGTGGCACAAGGGGGGGTTTGGCCGTGGTTCCGCGCTTCAGTGGTCGAGTCACTGTGTCGAACTTTTCCAGTATTCTTAGAATTTCTTGTACATCAGTTTTCTACAACCTGAAAAAAATTTTGAGCAAGAAAAAATTCAACAGAAAACTGATGTGAGGAAAAATGTAGATTTTGGAATTTTGGTCGATCGGAAATGCAAAACACATTAGAACAAGCTATGCAAGGTTAATGGCGTGGCTCTGATACCATGTTGCTCCACGGTAGCGCCCCGGCCGTCTTACCGAGGCCAAAATGCGGAATCAAAAATTTTCCTTACTTGGAAACTGGCGCTACCGCGGACAATGAAACCCGGATCGTTAACCATTAACCTATACTAGCTAACAAGAGATGGGAAGAGAAGTATACCGAGTGATCCGAGTCCTCCGGTCTTCTCGTCGTCGTCCCGATCTCCCGCGGAAACTCCGGTCGTCGCATCCTTGCCGGAAGGGCACCACATCGTCTGCATCTTTTACGGGCTCCCACCTCAATACCGAGGCAACTCGGGCACGAAGCTGGCTAGTCGACGTGCCCAAGGTATGCTGTAGAATGTGTAGTGCTTTGTCTCACTTGGGTTTTGGTTGCCATGGTGATGGAGGGATAGAATGGAAATCAACTTATCAAGTGGAGCTAGAATGTTTTGTAGCAAGAAGAATGAGATAAGAATTCTTCTTCTCACATGAAATGAACCTCTCATTTTTTTTCCTTCTTCCCATCAAATGTGGCCGGCCCCTCCAAATGAGAATGGTGGAGGGATATGAAACAAAATCAAGAGGGAGGAGAGTGTAGGAGAAAGTGAATGGTGACCATATCAAAAGCAAAGCTCACATCAACCATTCATATCAATTCTAATCACATAAAGAAAATGAAAAGACTTAGAAAGGATCTCATCATGAGAAACTATCATGATGCCACCAATATGCAAGATACCCCCTCCACAAATGTTATTTGCAAACTTGCAAATAACCCCCTCCATCGGAAAAGTCCGGCCGGGAAAGAACAAAGGAAAACCGGCCGGAACGGAATGCAAACTGGCAACTCCAGAAAACTGGTCCCGTAATAAATTACAGGAAAACCCCGATACTGTGCATACACACCCGCATCTGTATTCTGACCGGATACAAATGCAATGAGACAAAATCTACACTGTACTAAACTAGGACCGGCTTAAGCCAAAGCCGGCTAGTAATATCCGTTCGATCCTGATCCGTGCAATACCGCACGTATCAGATCGAACCCTGCCATATAACCATACGGCCACTAGTACAAACCGTCCGATCCTGATCCGTGCAATACAGCACGTATCTGATCGGACCCTGCCATATCTCCATATGGCCTCTACAGCGTTTCGCCCGAAAGCTTGAGTAACTGAAAGTGTGGTGGACTCTAAAGACTCGTCAATACTATGGCTGTGGATTTAACCACCAGCACGTCAGTGGTATAAGCCAATACGTGATGGGCCACCAGCTATTGACCAAAAGGGACGTCGATGAGCGAACTCATCCTGACACCCTACTGAGCCTGTCAGTGACAATATCCGTACAGTCCGGTCCGTTCATCTATGAGCATCGCATGTCGGGCCTAGGGGGTTGGTAAAAGTCAGACCCCCAAAAGCGGTACAAGTCGTGTCGGAGTGTAGCCCAGAACGCCCTGAGATACTACTGGAATACCTACCAGTAAATCTCCTGCCTCGGCCAAGGGCTTTGCGTAATGGCTCTCCTAGACACAGCGCGACCTCACCCCCAATACCGGGAGAGACGAACCACTGAAGATCCGCTCACTGCCTCCATGTGGCTCGGGACTGTACCCAACTAAAACCTGTTTGCACGACTCCTTTGAGCCGTGGTAGGGTAGTAATCAAAGCACAGTGGGAACTCACACGAGACAAATGACGATCCTCAGGTCGATGAACTAACCTGTACACATGTCACCAGGGAACTGCTATCTGACATCAGGTATAAGACCAACTAGCATGTTCCCGGCGAGTCCTGTCCGGTGTACTCATAACCCAATGAGCACCTGTATACATCTTAGGTGAACCAACTGACACCAGTGGCTTGTGAGACCGGCCACCGCCCCTCGTCGGGGTCTTGACTGTATACACTAGTCTACTAATAGAGTATCGATGCCCTGTCTTGAAACTCCTACGACTAGGGACCTTTTAAGGATGTGCTTATAGACTACCAGCTCCCATGAATATGATCGCCATCATACTGCTGGTAGTCAAGCAAGAATCCTAGGAGCTCTATCAACGTGTAATAGCGACATGTCAGGTCACCTAAAGCAGTACACGATGATAAAGATAAACCAGATAGCCTACTATCATCTCGAGTAAGACTGTCCTACCGGGATAGGTCCTCCCTCAATCATTGCAATCACGTGCCTGTGATCCAATAATTGACTCTGAGGGCACTATCTCCAACAAGGGAAAGAAGAAGAAAGCCCACGCCAAACCAAGGGGTGGTGTTAGTAAAGTGGATACGAAGGGAAAGACAAAGGCAACAAAGGTAGAGGGAAAGCTTGTGGAAAAGGAATAATGCTTTGACTGTCACAAGAGTGGACACTGGAAAAAGGATTGCAGGGCTTGGAAGGCCAAAAACCAGGATCTGAAGCAAGTTGCGGCTTCAGCTTCAGGTGTGTATGTTATTGAAAACTGTCTGTCAATAAACTCTACATCCTAGGTATTGGATACCGGATCAGGATATCATATCTGTAATTCTTTACAGGCACTGAGAATGGATGCTGAGTCCAGGGGGGACTATCACCTGGGGTTGTCAGATGGACACGTTTTGGTTTTGCGTGATTGCTATTTTGTACCCAATGCAACCTGTAATATCATATCTGTATCTTTATTATCTAAAGAAGTTTATGAATTTGCATTTGTAAGAAATGTTATAAACATTCACCTTAATCAAGTTTTGATTGGGTCAGGTACATTAAGCAATGGTATATACGTATTAAACCAACCATAGATTTTCAATGTCCAGAATACACACAAAAGAAGTCTCCGGAAACAAATCAGGCTTTCTTATGGCATTGTAGACTGGGTCACATCAAAGAGAGAAGGTTGACGAAGTTACATGCTGAAGGATATTTGGATCCGTTCGAATATCAGACATATGCAACTTGTCGATCCTGTCTCAAAGGAAAGATGACAAAGACTCCGTTCACTGGACACGGAGTAAGAGAGAACGAGATCTTGGGACTCGTACACAGCGACGTGTGCGGTCCAATGTCTACGCATGCGCGTAGCGGTTATTCTTACTTCATTACTTTTACGGATGACTTTTCAAGGTACGGATATGTCTTCTTAATGAAACATAAATCTGAAGCCTTTGGAAAATTCCAGGAATATAAGAATGAAGTAGAAAAACAAACAGGCAAAAGTATCAAGACACTGAGATCTGATCGAGGTGGTGAATACTTAAGTGCCGAGTTCCTGGATTACTTAAAAGAGAATGGAATTCTCTCTCAGCTTACTCCTCCGTACACTTCGCAACATAACGGTGTATCGGAGAGACGGAACCGAACCCTATCGGTTATGATACGGTCCATGATGAGTAACGCTAAGTTACCGCGATCATTCTGGTGATATGCGCTAGAATCTGCTGCATACCTTTTGAACCGAGTTCCAACTAAGACTGTGCCTACCACACCATATGAGATATGGAGTGGGAAGAAACCCTATTTTTAATATCTGAAGATCTGGGGATGTCCAACTTTTGTCAAAAAGCAGCATGCGGACAAACTCGAGGCATGCTCAGTACTGTGTAAGTTTGTGGGATACCCAAAGAACTCCAGGGGGTATCTCTTCTATTACGCAGAGGAACAAAAGATCTTTGTTTCTCGTAATGCCTATTTTCTGGAACACTAGTTCTTAGGAAAGCAAATTAGTGGGAGCGAAATAGAACTGGAAGAAATTCCAGAACCACAGACTATTACTGAAAGCATAGTAGAACCAGAGGGTTCAAAAGAACAGGACATTCCTACGCGACTCCGCGGGAGTAGTAGGAAGTTTCATCCGCCCGAGAGATACTACGGTTTTCTCATAGACGGGGATAGAGAGGATTGCATCATTGATTATGATGAGCCGACTAGCTTCCAGCAGGCCATTTAGAGCGTTGACTCGGTAAAATGGCTGGATGCAATGCGGACCGAAATGGAGTCCATGTACACCAACAAAGTATGGACGTTGGACGTTGCTCCAGATGGGGTAAAACCCGTAGGATGCAAGTGGATCTTCAAAAGGAAGATTGGTGTAGATGGACAGGTTGAGACGTATAAGGCTAGACTTGTTGCAAAGGGTTTTCGTCAAAGACCTGGTTTGGACTATGACGAGACCTTTTCTCCAGTGGCTATGCTGAAATCCATTCGGATCCTTCTTGCCATTGCTGCCTTCCACGATTATGAGATTTGGCAGATGGACGTAAAGACCGCTTTTCTAAATGGAAATTTAGAGGAGTGTGTCTATATGGACCAGCCAGAGGGTTTCATTCAGAGTGGGAGCAGCAGAAAGGTGTGCAAGTTGCTTAAGTCCATCTATGGACTAAAGCAGGCATCGCGGAGTTGGAACATCTGTTTTGATGAGTCGGTCAAAGAATTTGGCTTTATCAAAAATCCAGATGAACCATGCATCTATAGTAGATTTGTAGCAAGAACTGTCGTATTCCTCATTTTGTACGTGGATGACATTCTTTTGATAGGAAATGACATTCCTATGCTACAATCTGTCAAGGGGTTCTTGTCACACAGCTTCTCCATGAAAGACCTTGGTGATGCCTCTTACATTCTGGGGATCCGGATCTATCGTGACAGATCCAAGAGGATATTAGGACTTTCATAGTCCAGGTACATCGACACCATACTATAAAGATTCAGTATGGAAGATTCCAAGCGCGGTAATCTACCGGCTTGTCACGGGATCACCCTCTCCAAAGAGATGTCTCCCAAGACTGATTTGGAAAGGGATCGCATGTCTATTATACCCTATGCTTCTGCCGTAGGCTCTATAATATATGCAATGTTGTGTACCAGACCAGATGTAGCTTATGCACTGAGTATGGTAAGCCGGTATCAGTCAAACCCTGGAGAGAAGCACTGGATAGCGGTAAAGAACATTCTCAAGTACCTGAGAAGGACTAAGGAGATTTTCTTGGTGTATGGCGGAAAAGATCTCCAGATCGAGGCCTTTGCTGACTCCAGCTTCCAGAGTGACAAGGATGATTCCAAGTCCATGTCGGGTTATGTCTTTACCCTCAATGGAGGGGCGGTGTGTTGGAAGAGTTCCAAACAGGAAACCGTTGCTGACTCGACGATGGAAGCGGAATATATCGCTGCTGCAGATGCCGCAAAAGAAGCCGTCTGGATAAGGAAGTTCTTGACAGAACTTCTGGTGGTTCCTTCCATTGTTGATCCAACACCTCTGTATTGCGAAAACAACGGGGCTATAGCTTTAGCAAAGGAACCCAGGTCCCATCAGAAGTCCAGACACATCTTGAGGTGGTATCACCTGATCAGGGAGATCGTGGGTCGCCGGGAGATCGAGGTTCGGAGAGTTGCTACGGAAGATAACACTGCTGATCCATTCACGAAGGCCTTACCCCAAACTTAGTTCGAGCGGCTGATCGAGATGATAGGTCTTCAATGCGCCAGTACATGGCCTTAGTGCAAGTGGGAGATTGTTAGTGTATATGCCCTAGAGGCCATTACTGTATCATACTAGTTTGTATATTACTTAATGGAAGCTTGCGATATTCACCTTGTATAGACAATATTGCTCAAAATAGTAGTATGCTACTTGGTTTGTTTCTACTTTAATATGTACATGTGTTTATTTTAGTATATCACCTATACACATTAGTAGAGCCCTTAGGATCTTTGCTTGATTACCAGCGTTGTGATGGCAGCCATACTCGTGGGGGCTGGGTAATCCACAAGCACATCCTTATGAAGGTCCCTAGTCGTAGGACTATCAAGACAGGGCATCGATACTCCGGAGTAAAGTAGAGTATGCGCTTCTCATCCCAGCATGGGAGACGGTCTGTCCTACAGCCGTCAGTATGTCGTACTTGAGATAGTATGCGGGTGCTCGTTAGGTTACGAGTACACTGGACAGGACTCGTCGGGAACTGTTGGTTGGTACTATACCTATCGCCAGTTATCAGTTCCCAGGTGACATGAGTATAGCTTAGTCCGCTGACTTGACACTGTCACTTCGCCTCGAGTGTGTTCCCACTGTACTTAGATTACTACCCTACCACAGCTCAAAGGAGTCGTGCAAACAGGTAGTAGTTGGGTGCAGTCCCGAAGCACTTGGAGGCAGTGACAGTTAGACAGGATTCGTCTCTCCCGGTATTGGGGGTTTATATCGTGCTGTGTCTAGGAGAGCCATTACACAAAGTCCCTGGCCAGGGCAAGCGAGATATACTGGTAGGTTTCCAGTGTTATCTCAGGGTGTTCTGGGCTACACTCCGACATGAGTTGTACCGCTATTAGGGGACTGACGTTTACCGCCCCTCTAGGCCCGCCATGCGATATTCTCAGACGAACAGACCGGACTGTACGCAAATTGTCACATTCAGGCTCAGTAGGAGTTCAGATGGGTTTTACCTCGTCCGTCTTCTTATCAACATCTACCTGGGGGCCGTTACGCACAGCTAGTGCTGCTTGCGGTCTGTGGTTAAACCCACTGCCAGCATAGTGTCGAGTCTTTAGAGTCCCACAGAGAGAGCTATTCGCCTTTAGGCAAAAGAGTAGATGTCGCATGGTTTTGCGACAGGGTTCGGTCACATCCGCGCACTTGTGCACGTTTGGTGTCCGGGCAGTTAATACTAGCGGGCTTTAGTTTAAGCCAGATCCTAGTATACGTTTTGGGATTGGTTTTATCTCGGTTGTATTCGTGTTCCCCGGAACGCGGATGCGGGTGTGTATGCACGGTTGACAGAGACAGAGGCAGAGGATTCTCATTAGGGTTGTTGACTGTTGACTTTTGCTAAACACTAATAAGAATTAGAAATATGATTAATAATAATATTAATTAAGTATTATTGTGACATGGTTGAGTTGAAAGGTTGACTTTGTTGACTTGTTGACTTTGTTGACCGGTTGACTAGGTTGGACTTGTTGACCACCATCATGACAATGGCTATCATTTCATGGCATTGACCTTTGCTTGCTTATTTGTTCACACATTGCATGGCATTGACCTTTGCTTGCTTATTTGTTCACACATTGCATTTAATGAATGAAATGATATTGCCATTTGATATGATAACAACCATCACATAATACTCAATTATTATTATGTGTTATGATGATTTTGGATTATGAGAGCAAGGGTGAGAAAAGTCTTGCTCATTCTTTCATTTGCTTTCTCTCTCATGAAAGCTCTCTCATCCTCAAGCTCTCCTTCTTCCTCTTTCTCTCTCTCTAGTTCAAGGCAAAAACCTCTCAAGTGTTGAGAATCATTTGCCTTGGAGATAAAAACCCAAAACACTTCTCTACTCATCTTAGTACACAAGGTTTAGCAAACCAAATATTCTAGTTTCCTCAAGATTGAGGTTGAAGCCAAAGGTAGAAGCTTTCAGGTGGATTCATCTTCGGCACAAGGAGACGACGAGGAGAGAATCGTCCGACCACCATAAGGAGTCCAAGAGAAGGAGTTCAAGTTAAGGTATTACCCCTAACCGAGTAGGTAAAACTCTTAGTTAGGTTGTTAGATAGTTGTTTAACAAAGATCCGTATTTTGAGTCCATGTTACCACCAAAAGAAAAATCGTTTTTTCATCATTTCCGCAAGCCCGTAAGAACCGGGAGAGGTAACGTAGACTTACAGTACTATTATCTTGAGTAAGACTGTTCTATCCGTATAGGTCCTCTCTCAATCATCGCAATCGCGTGATTACGATTCAATAATTGACTTGAGGGCACTATAGCCAACAGTTGAGATATATAGAGAGGAAGTTGAAACATTGTAGTGGATCCACTCACTGAGGCTATTCTCGAACACGGATGATCCTCAAACGAGCTTTGAGAAAATGATTAGTAGAGAAATTGGGTATTCAATAGCACACGGGATGTGGGTATGCGATACAGCAATAATTATACAGGGTTGTCCAGCACGGCAGCAAGGTTTCGGGAGGCATCGTCCATACCAATTTCAAAAATTTGCCATTCTAGCTAACCCTAACCCTAGAATCGTATACTAGAAATCCGACGGAAAGAAATGCAAACAATTTGCAATTAAAAGAGAGCAAGGAATACAACCTTTGTGTAACGCCTTGAAATTCATTAGGATGATTTCGCGTTAATTAGCAAGTGTGCGTGTTTGTAGCGTTTTGAAAATCGTTTCGGTGAAATTTCGAAAAATCGGTAAAATAAAGTGGTTTTCTGTAAAAAGTCAAAATACAAATATCTTATTATAAAAATTAAATATACATATTCTAGCTATGTAATTGCTATTATTTGGTGTTTATTGAGCCGCTGGTGAAATTTCAAATTTTCTGAAAAAAATATTATTTTATTATTATTTTAAGCCGTCACTAATACATTTAATTAGGGAAAATTACAAATTGGAATGAGTTGAAACAAATTTTGTGCATCATAAAACATTAAATAAAAATTTATCATGTGGTTTTTGGAACGAAATCATTTGCCAAAACGGTTTAGAAATTATTGAAGAAAAAAGGCTTTTTTTAGCGTAAATGGATGTTTGGGGTATTATATTTATCATTTTTCATCACCCCACACCCGTGCCCACACCCACACACCCCCACTTACTCCTCCCCTTAGCCAAATTCAGCAGCCCTCACTTTTTTCCCACTTGGTTTGCAAAGGAAAGAAAAGGAAAAGAAAAGAAAAGAAAAGAGTAGAAAATGATATATTTTGAGTTGACTTTGACTTGAAACAACTTTCCCCACCTCACTCTCTCTCCTCACTCACCCACCCCCCCCCCCTCAAATCTGGCCGAAACTGATCATAGAGCAGCAGCCCCCCCTCCCCCAAGTTCTCACTCCATTTTTGCTTCAAAAATCCATAAAAAGCTTCAAAATCCATACAATTTCAAAGCTTTTTTCCAAATCCAACATTTACCCATTATTCCTTAGCATTTCAAGCATGGATCCTTGTGAAAAGAGAGCATTTTGGAGTGCCATGGATGCTTGTGGATCTTCATATGCTTTTGGGTATATTTCTAAACATTTTTGTTGCTTAAATTGTTACTAATTTCTTAAGCTAATTTATTTAAGTGTTATTTGGATATGTGAATTTAATTGCACGTTTTGGAATTCAAGAAAAGGGTTTGAATGCAAGTTAGGTTATTGTGAATTGGTGTATGGTTGTGATGGGTAGCTTACCATCTTAGAATTTGTAGAAAGTAATTTAGTAGTTAAATTTCATATTGTTGCATGGAAATGTCTAAATTAAGTTTTGTTTTTGCTAACTAGAGTTTTTGAAAATTATGCAAATTTATGAGTTTAAATTATGGAAATGGTTTTTATGACTTATTTAAGATATTTAATAAATATATTGGCCGCTACATTCATTTAAACATCGTGTTTTGTACAAAAACGGCGAATTGTGCTTGCTAGATTTTCGGAAAAATGACTTCTTGAGTGAAATTGGCGTTTTTGTGAGTTTCAACCTAGTTTATATTAAAATTAGTGTTCGTGAATGTGCAAATGAGTGTATTTGGGTTTTTCTCGATGGTTTGGCGTTTGTACGCCGACGTCGAGGGTTTTTGGGTTGATTTGTGAAAGCAACCATAGGTTTTGACCTATGTGGGATTCGTGCGTCGTTTTGGTCATGAGTCGGATTTTAATGAGATATGGTGCGTTATGATATGTAGGTACCCCCATATGGACTTCGAGACGACAAACAAGCGCGTGGCAACGTAGGCACCGACTAGCGAGGACCAGGTGAGTAGATTTATATCTACGGGGAGAAGTCGGGTGGATGGCGTATAGCACCCCCGCAGTCCGTGGTGGGGTATACGGATGCGTATACACACCAACATTTATTATATGTTATTTAGGATTAATAACGATGCTTAGGATAGATATTGGTGTGTTGGACTATTTTTTTTAGTGTTGCGAACCCTAGGGTAGTGTTGCACTACACATACACACATACATACTTGCATACATTCCTATTGATATGTGCTCATGGGATTCTTTATAGTTATGTGTTCACATGGGTATGGAACTATGTGTTCACATACGGATTGAGGATGATACTTGGGATTGAGCTGAGTCGATGAGATTTGATTTGAGGCCGTGAGGTCGGTGATATAGCAGGGTTCGTATCTTAGATACGACATGACGTTGTAGCGGGTCCTTGACGTAGTGTTTCACACACGTCCATGCATACGTAGGCGGTATCAGTATGGTACTAGACGTAGATCAGTACCCCGATCATGATATTTGATAAAGAGGATACCAGGTGAATAATATGATGAATGTGATATTGACCCGTACCCAGATTGGGATGCCGTACGACGGATTTACGTACGAGCTATATTGATGATTGATCCGCACTCTTGACTTGGGATGCCTGATTATAGATATGGTATCGGATATGATATTATTGAGGCGGGATCACCGACTATACATATACAGGTATGTATATGTATCGACTCAGATGATAGGCGGTTTCCTTACCTGTAGTTCAGCTTGTTAGTTCAGCCGTATAGTTTAGTGTAGTTGTTAGATTAAATTAGACTTCTTACCTATTTCAAAAACTAACGAATCGTGGGCATTTTTAAAGACAGCTCAAGGGAATCTACGGATATTTCAAAACGACGTATCTTTTCATAAAAACACCGTAGCCCCTATTTTCAAAACCCAATGATTCGTGTTATTTCAAAATGCACCATTTGTAGGACTTATATTAGATTATTGCAGATTAGTTATCGTTGTGTCTAGTATTCAGCTCCCGCACATTATTGTTGTTCGCTCTGCCTCGCATACTTATTGTGCTGCATATTCCATTATTGATATCATGCTGTTAGGACACCAGCACCATTACCGATGATGCGTATGTACTGTTCCCCTCCGAACGGACACGCGGGACGTCGGGCCGTCTCGCTTGAAATTCGGGGCAGATGCTAATTGGTGCTATCCGTCCACCTCTCCGAAGATGCCAATTTGATCCATGGCACCATGTATCGAAGGTCTAGACGGATGCGTCCGATGTAGCAGACTTCGTCAGATTCCCCCTCGTTTGAGGGGTTTTTGATTGTGGGGACGCTCTTTCCTGCAGGCGCAAGCCCCTGCAGTTAATTACGCTACCGCTTTGCGGTAACAACTTTCTCCTTCTCCAGATGGTCACTTCGTGTCGTGTGTTCTTGTTTTATGTTTCATTGCCCGTGGATCGTTTACGGAGACTGAGTTATGTCGTCGCCCGTAGGGCATGGACTAGTCCAAATCCGCATTATCTTAAATTTGGGTTTAGGGGTTTGGTTTGAGGATACGTCAGCCATACTTGAGGCTAAGATCAACTCAAACGTTTGTTAAGGATACGTTAGTCTAACTTTGCGACTAAGATCAACTTAACGGGATCATTTAGATCCTACAAAAGAGTGTTTGGACTCTAATGTTCCAGTTTAGGGACGTGGCGGTCCATCGTATATGTGGCCGTCGGGACCCGTCACCTCTCTGACGACGTTGAAGGATTACAACGACGGATGTCAGAGGAGTTCAGAGATGTACCCTCGAGCCAGAGTTAATTAGGGGGATTCATAGTCCAGTCTGCTTGAAGGTTTAAGGACGCGTTAGCCATCTTTGAGGCTAAGATCAACTTAAACAGGACCGTTTAGATCCGACAAAAGAGCATATAGGGGCTCTATTGTTCTAGTTTAAGGACATCGCGGTCCATGGGTAGTTTTAAGGACATTGCGGTCCGTGGGTAGTTTAAGGACATTGCGGTCCGTGGGTAGTTTGAGGACATTGCGGTCCGTGGGTAGTTTAAGGACATTGCGGTCCGTGGGTAGTTTAAGGACATTGCGGTCCGTGGGTAGTTTAAGGACATTGCGGTCCGTGGGTAGTTTAAGGACATTGCGGTCCGTTGGTAGTTTTAAGACATCTCGGTCAAGGTTAAGGACATCATAGTCCATGGGTTTAAGGACTCCACAGTCCGTTTTGTGCTATGGATGCTTCACACGGGTTCACTGCCGTGCTAGGCGAGGACCAGGTTCCGCTCTGGATGCTTCACACGGGTTCACTGTCGTGCTCTGCGAGGACCAGGATACGCTCTGGACGTTTTCCACGGGGTCAAAGAGTGACATTATCCGTGTTCCACGTAACCAGGAATTTTGCATGATGCGTGGGCTTAAGGACCCCACAGTCCATATCATGAATGGTCTTCGGGACCCGTCACCTCTTTGAAGACATTGAGGGATTACAATGCCAAGTATCAAAGGAGTGAAGAGATGTACCCTAGAACCGGGATGGATTAAATAGTCCTTGGCCCAATTTGGGTCAAGACGGATCAATTATGTTATGAGCCTACCGGCCCAGTTAATCACAAATTGAGGACTTATGCCAGCTTGGGCTAAGTCCAGTCAGGTCTGGAATATCGACTCTTTGTTGGTCCATTGAGGGAGAATGTTTGCCTCTATCCCTTTAGCCAATTGGGCCAAAGCCTAGTGTTAAACACTTCAGAGCAATCAGTGTTGAACACTGGGAATAAGGTTGTTGAGTTAGTGTTCAACACTAAGAGATAATTGGTGTTAATCACTAGCAATAAGGCTTTTTCAAATTAGTGTTAAACACTAAAACGGATCAGTGTTGAATCCTGCCAATAAGGCTTTTTAATCAGCATTGAATGCTAAGGCCCGACAGTGTTTTAATACTGGGCTTGAGAGTTTTAAATTTAGTGTTAAACACTAAGGCGAGAAGGGTCACGTGGCAGCACGTGAGAGCGCCCTCCCTTCTTTTGTTCTGCTGAAATTATCATCTCCTTCAAAGTATCACGTGCCATCACGTGAGGGGCATTCAAATACCTGTGTATTAGAGCTTCTGCCAAGGTCACGTGGGTCACGTGGGGTGCTTCCTCGAAGGGGCTTTCTGTAGGGGTTTTGGGGGGTCACGTGGTGGCACGTGACCCTACCTCTATGTTTTTTTTAGAGGATCTGTTACTCCCCTTTTTTTTTCCAGGAATTAAATTCCTCAAACTTTTAAATTTCAGAGGAATTAAATTCCTATTTCCTTTTGAAGACTTATAGAGTTGAACTCTGAATTTTCTGTAGGAATTAAATTCCTCGTTTATGTGGAGAACTGAAGAGGGTTCAACCCTTAATAAAAGCTTTCAAGGAATTATACTTCCCATTTTAAAGAATTATAATTAAGGGAATTAGATTCCTGCTATTTCCACAGAACCACATTCTTAATTAGGGTTCAACCCTGTTTCTTTTGTTTTGAAGGAATTAAATTCCCATGATACAGGGTCGAGCCCTAATTTTATTTTTAAAGGAATTGAATTCCTATAGTTCTGCGAGAATTAAATTCTCATGCTTGCGTTCCCTCTCTATGTTTTGGATCTGCATGGCACGATCTCAACCCATTGAGAATTAAATTCTCAACCTAAAGGGGAGATGTGCACTTTGCAGATCCTCTATCAGAGAGGGAAGAAATGTGCTCTTCTGTTTTATGTCTCAGAGTTAAACTCTGTTAGGAATTAAATTCCCCCTCTTTCAAAAGGCCTTCCCTTTCTTACCTAGGGTTTTTGCAGAAGATCCAAGTCTTTTCCAAGTATCAAAGCTTTTCTCCTTTTTTCTTTTTCTGCGCGTCTCCTTTTTTTGTCTCTTGGCTCCTATTTATAGGAGAAGCAACTGAATCAGTTAGTTTTGTGACGAATCTTCATTGAGAGATTTGATTTGCATCCTTCATTCGTTCTGGACCTTTGGATTATTAGGTGAATTTTATTCACCGTTGGATTTCAAA
The DNA here is from genome assembly GCA_030015575.1 of Agapanthus africanus. Taxonomy (NCBI): domain Eukaryota; kingdom Viridiplantae; phylum Streptophyta; class Magnoliopsida; order Asparagales; family Amaryllidaceae; genus Agapanthus; species Agapanthus africanus. Next base: position 243,815,746 of record JASDDO010000031.1, read on the forward strand.
TCCAGAGATTCTCCCTTTTTATTTCGGTTAGATTTAAGGGGGAAATCTTTCCAAACCCGAGATTTTCCATAAATAGATGATATTTAATCATCTCTGAATCTTTAATTTGATTGGATGCATATAGTTGCGTTCCTTTGGAAAGATTTGCATTTCTCTCAGAATTTAATTCTGTTGACAAAAAGGGCTTTGAAAGCCGGTCACGTGTGACCACGTGATCCATGGTCACGTGTGAGCACGTGACCCCCTTTGGAATGAGCCTTTCCCTTTCTTCTGATTGTTGCTTAAGCGTCACGTGCCACCACGTGACTCTTGGTCACGTGTGAGCACGTGACCCTTGTTTGAACTCTCTTTCCTTGGTTCGTCTGGAGAACGAGTCTACTGTCTTGAACGTTACGTGCCAACACGTGACCCTGGTCACGTGGAAGCACGTGACCTCTTCTGAAGCCTTTTTCTTGACTTGATCAGAGAACTTGTGTGCGCTTTTCCTGCACTTCATAGGTCACGTGTCAACACGTGACTGCTGGTCACGTGTCAACACGTGACTGCTGGTCACGTGTAAGCGCGTGGCCCCCCTTTTTGAAGCTTTTCTCAGAAGCTTTCCTGATTTTAAATCAGGAAACAAATGCCCCCACAGCGTTGGTCTCACGTGTCAGCACGTGAGTGCAACGCTGTCATCTCTTTGCGACCGTTGGATTCATTTATGGATCTGGGGAGATGAAACGTTTCCACCGCTTTCTATAAATACTGCCGTCTCTTCACAGGAGCCTTCACTTTGCTCCTTCTTCTTCCTCTGAGAATTTCTTCCTTGAGAATTTAATTCTCGCTTTCCGAGCTCAGTTCTCTGTCTCGAACGTTTCCCAGGGTTTAACTCTGTTCGCAAAGAACCTTTTTTCTCAGGTAATGGTGTTGAACGGCCAAAGCGCCTTCGTCTTTAAAAGCACTTTTTGGATTTCAAATCTGTATTAAGGGTTTCGCAAAGAACCCATTTTTCTTCAAGTTTTTTCTTAAGATCAGGGAACCTTCGAACTGTAGATCTCTTAGAGTTTAGGCGATCTTCGGGGAGATGATGACAGCTTTTCAACTCCCTGGACTTTAAGTCCGTCAAAATTATTCCTGTGAATTTAATTCCCTTTTTCCTGATAAGGAATTTAATTCTTATGAAGAACTCAGTTTCTTCACCCAGAGGCTCCTTAGGGTCTCTTGGCCCGAGGCTGTTCTTCTGTAATTAATGCGAGGGGGATCTTGTAATAATTCTTGTGACTTTTATTTCAGGTATCATGGATGCCCATCTATATCGTCTTGACGAGATCATCTCGTACGGGAATATTCGTGCGCTGGGCCGCAGTCAGAACCAGGAGTTCACTAATGCTCAGTGTGCCGAGATCATGGGCCGCTTCGACGAGTACAATCATCGGCTACTTCCCCGTCGCTCTTCTCTTCTGAGGCTGATCATGCTGGCGATCCGGGAGGCCCTTCCTCTCTTTTGCGCCGGCATACCACTCGGGGACTTGGACACTGCTGAGGACAAGGTGCATTCGGTATATCTTATGGGTTTGATCTCAAAGAGAAGGCGGGATGATCTCATCGATCTCCTTCATCGGATCTTTCAGCAGTCAGCCATATTGGGTGCCTACCGGAGGGTAGAGGACATCCGAGGGGACCCCGATGCTTGTGACCGTGAGAGAAAGCATACCCGGGAGGTTCGAAATGCTTGGAAGATCTTGAATAAAGTCAATTTTGAGTTTCTCAACCCATGCCCCGCGTCTGAAACCTTACCATTGTAAAAGTGTCTTTTAGATTTTGTATGAACCTCTTGAAGTATGAGCGAAATTTTTTTTTTTTTTTTTTTTTTAAATGCTTGCATGCCCTTTTTCTGGAATTTTATCATTTCACCATTGTTGCTGTTGGTGCCTTTAATATGCATGGTAATACTCCATATTCTTCCTTTTAAATACAATGCAGGTTTGGGCCTCACGTGTTCTACGCGTGAGATCTCTTGATGCGACGGTTCACAAGATTTTCCTCATGCCATATTTTCAGTGCACAATATTAGGTGCTGGAAAAGGGGCTTGGGAATCGTTCCATCTCCTTGACTTTCGGTACCTTTCCATTTTTAGGCCCTGAAAACAGATTCACCATGCAAGATTTTCCGCGCATAGCACTTAATGCGCTTCATTATATATGAGGCTATAACCTTCTTCTCCTTTCTAAGAGGGATTCATATCATATATACATATATATATATATATATATATATTTTTTTTTAAGAGAGAAACGAGTGCCATGGCTTGCAATCGCCCTCATGCTCGTCGACAACCGTGGGAAGTTCCTCTTGAGGAGATGATCCCCCGCTTTGCTGCTCGGTTAGTGGACCCTCTCCTTTCTGACAACGAATGTGACTCGGCCCTGCACGAGCTCTCGATCCGTAGAGGGTCTCCCCTCCCGATGGGTTCCCTCTGGCTCCGGATGGCTCTCACGGCCGTGCTTGCCGACATTCCTCCTCACCCGGCGGAGATGATCCCGGCGATGCTCGACGCGGCAGAAGAAAAGCTCGAGGGCTTCCATGAAGCGTGCCTGATTACTCAGGCTTTGAAGGATTACTCGATTCACCTGCTGGGCCAGATTAGGGCCCGGCGAGCTATTATGTTCGCTTTCGAACACGGCACCAATCGATGGGGGGCGACTCCTCGCGAGAACCGTCGCTTTGACGTGCTGGAGAAAGCAGAGAGAGAGATGGAGAATTTTGTTCTTTGCTTTGTGAACCCTTGTGCCATTGATCCGGTGTTTGGCGATCTTTTCCGTTAGCGTAGTGTTTTTAAATTAGTCCTCTTCTTTTGTATGCTTTATGCTGAATCCCTATGTAGGCTTGGTACTCGTATGCATGTTTTCGCTTGCCTGAATAAACATTGTGTTCTTCTTATGCAAGCTTCTTCTAATTATCAACATTGTCATTATGTCGCATGCAAATTAATGCTTCAAACTTTATTTCTTCTTCAGATGCTTATATAATCGTGAACACATGCTTGATAGGATAAACACTGGAAATTTTCTCATTGCTTTTCATACCGGGTGATGTGAACACGTTTCAGATCGATCATCTCTGTCGACCGGGGGCTCATTTATATGGTCTTGTAAATGTCTCGTGTTCGAGGCTGTGGTTGCGAGTGCGGGCTTTCGTGGCCACGTAGCGAACATATTGTTGTGTGAGAAAAAGGGTTCGGTCGTAAAAATTTTGAGAGAGAGCTAGCCTCCAAAGCGTTGGGCGAGCTTCAGGTCAGCCTCACAGTTAATGCCAACAAGCGTATGACCTTTGGCGAGTGCTTCAGGAATCCATCAAGGAGGTGGTAGCTCTTGATAAAGCTGCCATGTTTACTCGCGAGAGGGTTGAGGCTCACAAGGCCACTGAGAAAGAGCTTGAAGCTCGGCTCGCTTCATATCAGGCCCAACAAGCTCAGGCGGAGGCTCGCCTTCTGGAGATCTTGCGTCATGAAGCCGTGGCTCAGCAACAAAACGACGAGCTGCTGAAATTACTACACCGGCCACCGGCTTGAGGACTGTATCTTTTCTTCTATTTTTTGTACATACTCGTGAATAAGGGTATCTTCCTTTTTGTTTCTTTCATGAATTGTATTTTGTATCCATTTTGGTTTATGAATAAAAGGTACAATTTTTCTTCTCAATGACGTGTCCCCTTTTTGTTGAATGCATTCTGCGGATATTCTATCTTGATTTCCTTGCAGGACAGGGATGGCTCAGGATTCAGGTTTAAGATATGCTTCCTAAGACTTCTGCATTTTACGAGCCACGAGGGTCTCATAATGACTTTTCTCTCCCAGCCGTGAGGACTTGTGAGTGCCGGATGCGGTTACCCTTGTCCGTGTTCTACGGAGGCAGGGGTTTCTCCAGATATTGTAGTTTAAAGACGTCGCGGTCAAGGTTAAGGACCTCATAGTCCGTGGATTTAAGGACTTCACAGTCCGATGTTAGTTTTAAGACATCACGGTCGAGGTTAAGGACGTCATAGTCCGTGGATTTTAAGGACTCCACAGTCCGATGTTTGGTTACAGGGACCCGTCACCTCTTTGAAGACGTTGAGGAATTACAACGCCGGGCATCAAAGGAGTGAAGAGATGTACCCTTAAACCGAGGCGAAAATCTGTGAGGAATAGGGGTGGTTGGTCGTTAGTTTCAAGACATCGCGGTCGAGGTTAAGGACGTCATAGTCCGTGGATTTTAAGGACTCCACAGTCCGGTGTTTGCTCTGGATGCTTCACACGGGTTCACTGCCGTGCTAGGCGAGGACCAGGCTCCTGCTCTGGGCGTTTTCCGTGGGGTCAAAGAGTGACGTTATCCACGTTCCACGTAACCAGGAATTTTGCACTAGATGCTTCACACGGGTTCACTGCCGCGTTAGGCGAGGACTAGGCTCCGCTCTGGATGCTTCACATGGGTTCATTGCCATGCTCTGCGAGGACCAGGATCCGCTCTGGACGTTTTCCACGGGGTCAAAGAGTGACATTATCCGCTTTCCACGTAACCAGGAAGTTTGCACTAGATGCTTCACACGGGTTCACTGCCGCGTTAGGCGAGGACTAGGCTCCGCTCTGGATGCTTCACATGGGTTCACTGCCATGCTTTGCGAGGACCAGGATCCGCTCTGGACGTTTTCCACGGGGTCAAAGAGTGACATTATCCGCTTTCCACGTAACCAGGAAGTTTGCACTAGATGCTTCACACGGGTTCACTGCCGCGTTAGGCGAGGACTAGGCTCCGCTCTGGATGCTTCACATGGGTTCACTGCCATGCTCTGCGAGGACCAGGATCCGCTCTGGACGTTTTCCACGGGGTCAAAGAGTGACATTATCCGCTTTCCACGTAACCAGGAAGTTTGCACTAGATGCTTCACACGGGTTCACTGCCGCGTTAGGCGAGGACTAGGCTCCGCTATGGATGCTTCACATGGGTTCACTGCCATGCTCTGCGAGGACCAGGATCCGCTCTGGACGTTTTCCACGGGGTCAAAGAGTGACATTATCCGCTTTCCACGTAACCAGGAAGTTTGCACTAGATGCTTCACACGGGTTCACTGCCGCGTTAGGCGAGGACTAGGCTCCGCTCTGGATGCTTCACATGGGTTCACTGCCATGCTCTGCGAGGACCAGGATCCGCTCTGGACGTTTTCCACGGGGTCAAAGAGTGACATTATCCGCTTTCCACGTAACCAGGAAGTTTGCACTAGATGCTTCACACGGGTTCACTGCCGCGTTAGGCGAGGACTAGGCTCCGCTCTGGATGCTTCACACGGGTTTAATGCCGTGTTCTGCGAGGACCACGATCCGCTCTGGACGTTTTCCACGGGGTCAAAGGGTGACATTATCCGCTTTCCACGTAACCAGGAAGTTTGCTGATTGTATCCGTATTTCACGGGATGGGGGTCGACTCTTGGCGATATGCGTCGCCGAGCCATGGAACTTGGGGTTGCCGCTGTTCCGTTTCGCTTGATGTTGTGTCGTCGAGACAATGAAGCTAGGAATTTGGCCTTCGCTTCATTTGCCGGTATCGCGTCTGCTGTATCGAGACGAATGCCACGGTGGCGATCACTAAGTTATCTGTGAACCGCCGAGATTTTGCTTGTTTCTTTTTATTGCAAGTTGTCCCATCATTTCGGCCATTTTGTCATGCATGCGTGGCTTGCTAGCTTTTTTGCGGTAAGCTCGGATTTCTTGGATGCGGGTTTCGGCATCAGCACCGCTACAACTGGAATGTTGCCAGGAGCGGATCATCATTTGCCTCTGTCGACGTTTGAACAAAGGTGGCTTAGCAAACAGGGTTAAGGGTCCTGTCGACCAAGGCTTTTGACTTCATGAGCCGTAAGGGTCTCACAAAGGTGTTTCTCCCTACAAGTCGTGAGGATCTTGCAGGTGTGTTTTCTTCTTAAGAATCGTGGGGATTCTTAAGTGCATGTTCTCTTGTAAGTCGTAAGGATCTTACAAAGAGGATTTTCCCCTTATAAGTCGAGAGGACTTGCAAGGGTTGTTCACCATGTAGATATATCCCTAGTCACGGGTGGGACTTTGTTAGGGAAATGTCTATTCGCGCCCGTGGATTGTATACAAGGGTCAGTACGAGCCGCTTGTAGGGCAGTATCGGAGGTTGTGGAGGATTCGCTTAAGAACAGGTTTAGGTTTCTGTAACTTAAGACTTTCAAGTCTTATGAGCCGTGATGGTCTCATAAGAAAATTCTCATTACGAGTCGTGAGGATCTCGTAAGTGTATTTTCTCCTTAGGAATCGTGAGGATCCCTAAGTGTGTTGCTCCTTTGTGAGTCGTAAGGATCTCACGCAGGTGATTTCTCCTTGCAAGGTCGAGAGGACCCTATAAGTGTCTTTAAACGAGGTTGCGCCTTTTCGGGTTTTCACAAACACTCGCCGGTAGTCCTGCTGTTTTTACTCACGGAGCCCTTTCGGGTTTTCATCCGTGCCCATTTTGCTTTATGGACATACCGTGTTTTTTTTTTTTTTTTTTTTTTATTAATCTTGCCAGCCTACGGATGCTGCGGCAGTAGTTTAGGGACGTTTCGGTCCGTCGTTAGTTTAAGGACGTTTCGGTCCGTCGTTAGTTTGAGGACATTTCGGTCCCCCGTTAGTTTAAAGACGTTTCGGTCTGTTGATAGTTTAAGGACGTTTCGGTCCGTCGTTAGTTTAAAGACGTTTCGGTCCGTCGTTAGTTTAAAGACGTTTCAGTCTGGTGATAGTTTAAGGACGTTTCGGTCCGTTGATAGTTTAAGGACGTTTCGGTCCGTCGTTAGTTTAAAGACGTTTCGGTCTATTGTTATGGGAAGGCCAGCTACTGCTTGTAGAGTCCGAGCCTAGGAAGATAGCGAGTGGACATAGTCGTCGTCATCTACCGTTGACCCAGGCTGTGGCTCACTAAGCATAGTATTTCTTCAAGAAGCGGCCATTTATTGGCCTGAAAGGCCTTTCACCGTGCATGTCCACGAGTAGATAGGCTCCACCCTGGTAAACCTGGTCTATGATGTACGGGCCTTCATAGTTTGGCTCGAATTTTCCCCGCTTGGCACGATTGGGGATCATAGGTCTTTTGACTACCAGCACGAGTTCGCCTTGGCGGAATGCCCTTGGCCTGGTCAATCTTTCGTACGAGCGCGTCATCTTTGCTTTATAGGCTTCTAGGTGTTGTTGCGCTATAAGTCGGGTTTCGTCGAGGGCATCAAGCTCCTCAAGTCGAAGGTGAGCATTTTCTTCGTCGGTCAGTTCGTGGTGGACTGCCACTCGTAGAGAGGGTAACTCTATCTCGAGGGGGAGTACTGCTTCCGTCCCAAATACCAACGCGTATGGCGTTGTATTTGTGGCCGTCTTGAATGTAGTTCGATAAGCCCAAAGGGCTTCTTCCAGCCTCTCGTGCCAGTCTCTCTTATTCCGGGAGACGGTCTTTTTTATGATCTTTGTCAAGGTCTTATTGAAGGCCTCGGCCAGACCGTTGGCTCGTGGGTTGTAAACTGAAGAATACCTCCAGTCTATATTGTGCTGCTGCGCGAAGCGGCTAATCTTATGGCTTCTGTAGGCTGGCCCGTTATCGGAGATAATCCGCCGTGGGGTTCCAAACCGATAGATGACGTGCGTTTTGAAGAAATGGAGGATATTCTCCGTCTTCACTTCCCTCAGTGGTACTGCTTCTGCCCATTTGGAGAAGTAATCAGTTGTCGCCAGGATAAAACGGTGTCCCCGAGATGATGCTGGTTCAATGGGGCCGACTATGTCAGTCCCCCACATCTCGAATGGCCAGCTGGCCACCGTTGGGTGTAGCGGATTTGGATGTTGGTGGATAAAGTCTCCATGAATCTGGCACGAGTGGCATTGCCTCGCGTATTCGAGGCAGTCCTGGATCATCGTGGGCCAGTAATAACCCATCCGTTTGATTTTTAACTTCATCTTTGGGCCTGCTTGATGAGAGCCGCAAAGCCCGTCATGAACTTCCTGAACGACTTTTTCTGCTTCGTCAGGTCCTAAGCATCTCAGCCATAGAGAATCGAGCGATCTCTTGTATAGGGTATTGTTGACGAAAGCGAAAGATAGAGCTCGTTTCATGAGCTGATGTCTTGAAGACGCTTCTTCGGGCATTCGGCGGGACTTAAAGTAGTCTATGAAGACTTCCCTTCAATCTTCGGCCTTCTCATGGTCCTTTATTTGTAGGGTCATCTGCTCAGTCGCTCCCTTTTCTTTGCATGATTCCGGAGATATATCTGCCGGGGCGAGCACACGACGGCTTTGTACCACGATTCTGACGTCATCGAGGTTCTCGTCAGCCAGTTCTTTAGCGAGTTTGGCCAACGCGTCTGCTTTGCTGTTTTCTGCGCGCGGTATGTTCTCCAAAGTGTAGGAGGGAATTTGGGCCAACAGTTGTTGCACTTTTTCGCCGTATCTCACCAACTCCGGTTTGCACGTTTGGTAGTCACCATTAACTTGGCTAACGACCAGCTGAGAATCCCCATATATAATGAGGTCTTCAATTCCCATGTCAATGGCAAGCTCGAGACCTGCTATCAGGGCTTCGTATTCAGCTTCATTGTTTGTCCTCGGCTCTGTTAAGGAGAAGGCGAAGCGCATTATCCCTCCTTGTGGAGTCGCAAAGATGAGGCCTATCCCTGACTTGATCATTGGGATACCTTGCTTTTGTTTCTTTATAGAGGACGCTCCATCGAAATAAAGTTCCCATCGGGCGCTTCCACCGCTAATCGCATCAAATGCATGCTCGTCCGGCAAGTCACAATTCAAAGGAGAATCGGCCGGTATCGGGTGCTCAGCGAGGAAATCGGCAATGGCCTGGCCTTTCACTGCCTTGAGAGGTTGATATGTTATCGAGAACTCCATCAAGAGCAGGGCCCATTTAGCGAGTCGTCCCGTCAATATGGCTCTTGACATCAAGTATTTAAGAGGATCCACTTTTGAGATGAGGCAGACTTCGTGTGCCAACGCATAGTGCCTGAGCTTTGTTATCGCGAAGATTAACGCCAAGCAATGTTTTTCAATGGCAGAGTAATTGCTTTCTGCCCCCAGTAGAACTCGACTTAAGTAGTAGAGTGCTCTCTCTTTCCCCTGATCGTTCTCTTGCGCCCATAATGCGCCCAAGGAACCTTCGAGGGCGGTTGTATAAAGAATGAGGGGTTTTCCCTTGACCGGCGCAGCTAATACCGGCGGGTTCTGCAGGTATTGCTTGATCTCGTCTAGTGCACCTTGGCATTTTTGATCCCAGACGAATGGGGTTTCCTTCTTCATCAGGTGACTGTAGGGGCGGCATTTGCCTGAAAGATTAGCGATAAATTGCCGGATGTATGCAAGCTTCCCTTGGAGGGACCGCAACTGTTTGAGGGTTCTTGGCGGGGGCATTTCCATGATCGCTTTAATCTTTGACGGATCTATCTCAATACCTCGGTGTCGGATGACGAATCCCAGGAATTTTCCCGAGGAGACTCCAAACGCGCATTTGAGGGGATTCATCTTCAAATTATATTGCCGAAGGCGTTGAAATACAGTCTCTAGATGCTTTAAGTGATCTTCGTATGACATACTCTTTACTACGAGGTCGTCGATATAGCACTCGACGATGTCATGTATGAGGTCGTCGAAGATCTTTGTCATGGCCCTTTGATAGGTAGCGCCGGCGATCTTTAGACCGAAGGGCATAACCCTGTAGCAAAATACACCCAAAGGGGTCCGGAAAGCGGTGTGCTTCTGGTCTTCGGGATGCATTTTTATCTAATTGTATCCTGAGGAACCGTCCATAAAGGAGAAGATCTCGTGAGTGGATGTGTTATCTATCATTAGCTCGGTTACCGGTACTGGGAAATCATCCTTTGGACAGGCCTTGTTGAGATCCCTGAAATCCACGCATATACGCACCGTCCCATTCTTCTTCATCACCGGGACGATATTGGCGATCCAATCGGGATATTGGACTTCTTGGATAAATCCAGAATCGATTAGTTTTTTGACTTCGGCGTTGATGCTCATCTCCAACTCGAGTCGCATCCTCCTTGGCGCTTGCTTGACTGGCTTGATATCCGGGGATATTGCTAATTTATGCACGGCAACCTCCGGATCTAATCCTGGCATCTCAGAGTAGTTCCACGCGAAGCAGTCTTTATGTCGTAGAAGCACGTTCTTTAACGCGGCCACCCTTTCTTCAGAGAGTAGCTCGCTGACAAATGTTGGTCGCGGGTCCTCTGCCGATCCCAACTCAATCTTTCTGAGGTTATCTGCGGTAGTATGTATACCGTCTTCCAGTTCTTTTGGAGCGGGCGGGAATTCCGAGATAACCTCATCATCGCTGTTTTCGAAGCACCGGGGAGGGTTGTCTATCGTAATCGTATAACAGGTGCGAATCCACCCCCGGGGCCGAGGCGGATCCGGTTCTGCTCTTGTGGCCTTGGGCTCGTGCTTTCGTGGCAGCGTTACCCTCCAGCTGTTGGATAAAGTGAATCTGCCCCGTCGGTACTGGTCCTCGACCCAGTTCTTGAAGGTGAAGCAGTCTTCGGTAGGATGTCCTGCGGCTCGGTGATAAGAGCAATAGCCCGAGCGAGAGGCCTTATTAGCTTGCTTAGGGTGTCTACACTCCGGAAGCGCGATCATCTGATGTTTTAGGGCGAGCTTGAGTAACCTTTCCGTCTTGTCTCGGGGGAAGGAGTACGCTCGACTCATCTTTTCTATGAAGGACGAATCCGAGCTGTGCAATACCCGATTGCGTAACCCTCTAATCCTGCGTCGTTGTTGTCGGCTCTTTTTCCCGCTTCTCGACTTATTTCCGTCTCCACATCGGGCTTTTCGCATGATGGTTTGGCAAGGATGAGCATTCTTGCCTTTCGCGCCCTGTTGAAATAGACGCTGCGCCCTGGCCTTCTCGTAGATGGCCATTTCGTGGTTGGGGTCTTCCCGACCTTTCTGACCCACTTTCTTGCTAGGCTTGTCCATTCGTTCTAGAAATGACGGACTTGGCGCCTCAATCGCGTGGTCTGGTTTTGATGAGGGGTTGGCATCTCCTGACAGGGCGTCCTCCTCTTCATCAAAGGTATATATAGCGTAGCTGTTATGAGCTCGTTCTCATTTTCCGGTTCTCGCGTATCCAAGCCCGAGTGTCTCCATTTTCCCATTAGGCAATTTGCGTTGGGTTCCAGGGACATCCCAAATCCTGTTGTAGAACCGAGCCTGTTGAACAGTTTGTTTTAAGGGTACCCCTTGGCGCTTCAATAGCTTCTTTAATCCATTTGTATAGTATCTGGGAAGACGGATGGGCTGGAGTCTGCCGCATGTAGCATCTACGCCGTGCCAGATCTCTTTCTCTACTTTCGACTCTGAGGATCGATAGAATAGGATCATCTTCTCACCCTTTCGCCTGGGGGGGACGCAAAACGTTTGCAGCTCTTGCACACTGTGAGCTTGAAGCGTGTCGAGGTCCTTGTAGTGTTCTGGCGGTACCATGGTGATTTGCAGGTTATGTTCATCGCCCGGAGGTGCTTGCATTGAAAGCCGATTGGAGAATACGGCGTTGACCTCATCTTCCGAATCACTTCCGAAGACCAGTATGGGGGTGGGCGTCCTCCGGTTGTTGCGTTGAGATGGCCCCGTGTAAACTATCTCTTCTTCTTCTTCGGTATCGCTTCCGAAAACAGGGATGGTGGCGGCGGCCTTGTTCTCCGAGTCGTGACACCTTTCTGTATCTTCAAAGTCTGGCAAGAAGTATTTCGCATCCTCGTATTTGCGGACTTCGTTCATGGAAAATGGGTTCAGCTCGCCCGTTACAGTATACTCGAAACCATCTTTAAAGTACTTCATACACTGATGTTGTGTAGAAGGGACGATGTTGTACTCGTGTAACCAAGGACGGCCGAGCAAGGCATTGTAGCAGGTCTTGGCGTCAATGACATGGAATTTGATGTCTGTGACGAGAAGCCCGAAGCGTAACGTTAGTATCACGGACCCGAGAGTCCGTGACGATTGTGAGTCGAAACCGGAGATAGTAATTTTGTCCCGAGCGAGATGTTGCACACTCATGCAGATTTCCTTCAACACCCGAACATTAAGGAGATTGACGGAGGATCCGTTATCCACCAAGATCTTGCCTATCTTGATATCATGGCAGTATCCGGAGACATACAGGGGACGGTTATGGTCGCACGTCCCGAGAAGGAGGTCTTCATCACCGAAAGTGACGTCGGCCGTATGCACTTCTTCCAGTTCGTCCTTCATCTTTTCGGTGGCGAGAAAGGCCTGGAATTGCTCAGGTTCTTGTAGTGCCTTAATTAGTGAGTCCCGTGCTTCTTTTGATAATAGGAGGGCGTCGAGAATGCTAAGCTGAGAAGGTAGCTTCCTTAGATGCGCGAGGATGTTATAGTCCACTTTACTCCTCCTAGGAGGGTCTTTGGCAGCCAGTTCTTTCGCGACTTGGTCATCCAAAGTGATATCTTCAGTGACCTTTTCCTTTCCCTTATCTTTTCTGTTCGTAGGCCCGAGATTCTTTTCCGGGAGCGTGCGATTGCGCAGCTGAGTGTTTCCGCAGGCTTCCGATTTCTCATCTTTCCCTAGCGCGGATTCTTCAAAGAGAGGCCCCAGAGTCACTTCTTCATCAGAGTCGCTCCCAAAGGTGAGGACTTGCGATCCCTCGGTATGAGCCATATAACAGTTGCCAGTAATTCCGTTGGGCCCGTCAACGGCGCTTCTTTGCTCCCGACGGCTCTTGCGTTTCATGCGTTTGAAATGTTGCCGACGAGCAACATATCCTTGCCACCATATCTTAAAGGCGTCGCACTCCTCTGTGGGGTGTGAGACTTTCTGATGATATGCGCAGTAATCGGGGTGCTTCTCCGCCCCATTGTGTGTGTTTCCTTCCGAGGGTGGTAACCTCATTCCCATTGACATGGCTTTGGCGAACCTTTTCCTCGTCTTGAATATCTTCCTGTCCATCTCGGATGCCTTTCGCTCTGGCAGGGGTAGTTCAACTCCTTCGTTCAGTTGCCCGCATTTGGTTCCTCCTGATGCTGCCATCTCACGCTCCTGGTCTGCTTTACTTTTTAGACGAATCTCGTCTAGGAAGGCATTGATCATATCAGTTGTCAGCGTCGCACGCTTTGGTTCGGGCTCCGCCTCTGGCTTCTTGGTGTCAGGAGCTTTCTTGCCATCGGTAAGCGAGTGGGAGACTACGTTACAACTTGCCACGTACTCTTCGGATTCATCCGATGAGCTCTCTTCATCATCTTCGTCTTGAAAGGTGTGGTTGAGGAACTCTCGCAGTGTGACAGGAGTTCATGCCTTTTGATTGTATTCTTCCAGTGCGTCGATTTCCTTCTGTAAGTTCGTGCGCTCGTCTCCAAGCTTCGCGGGCTTCTTGGATTTCTTCTTCTTTTTCTTCGAAGCTTTTGACGGCCGGGTATGAGTATTTGGGCCCTTATCAGCAGTCTTCGTAGTTGTGCGGGGCTTCACTGCTCCTTCGATAGTTCGAGGTTCAAGAGGGCCCTTCCATTCGATTGCAGGGCACGCATGAAGGTCTCTCAGCATCCTTTTGGTCTTTGTTGATAGCACGACCTCCCATGGAACTTCTTCGATAAAGGAGCAGGTTGCCCCCGGTGTGTCTGCCTTTTTAGGAGTATGTGGTTGTGGCGGGTTCACCTTCCACTTTTCGGACAGTACAAACTTCCCCTGGAGGTATTGATCTTCGATCCATCCTTTGAAGACGAAGCAATCTTCAATCGGATGGCTTACCGTCTGATGGTAAGGGCAATAGTTGGGGTTATTCACCTCGGTGGGTTGTGGCGGTCGCCTTGGGTTCGGGAGGTTAATAAGTCTGTTGCGTATTGCCAGCTCAAATAACCGTCTCGTCTTGTCTCGTGGGAACGAGTAGGGACGCTTCATCTTTTCATTATAATATCGGCGTCTTTCTTCCAATTGATCTGCCGATTTCGGGGCGTCAGGCTGCTGTTGGGCGTTCGCGACAAAAGTCGCCCTTCCTTTACCCTTGTCATTCCGAGTTTCTGGCTTCGGGGCAGGTGGTCTATGACCCATCTGGTCCATCTGAGCCAACTTGTCGATCAAAGCCTGGAATGTGGTTGGCTTAAAGAACATCATAAACTGGGAGATAGTTGCGTGGGGGTCTAAGGTTCCCACGAACATACCCACTGCGGGTGCTTCCTCAATGCGTTGCTCGCATCTCGACCACAAATTCCGCCAGCGTATAGCGTACTGGACCCAGGTTTCGCCTGGCTTTACCCTGGCGTTAATCAAAGTAGTAATTGGAGTGCGCTCGCTGGCACTTGCGAACCGCTGAGTGAACAACAACTCCATTTCAGCGAACGTTTTGATGGAATCGTTCGGAAGTTCTGAATACCATTCGAATGCTGTTTCTGATAAGCTGCCAACGAACTGACGGAGTAACAGTTTATCGTCACCGCCGGTGTTACCGCAGAGGGCCCGGAACTGGGCGACGTGTTGATGAGGATTGCCGGTCCCCTTATACACATGGAATTTCGGTATTGTATAGCCTTGCGGGTATTTGATTTGATCGTACCAGCTTGGATACGGCCGCCCCGTTTTCACGACTTGACCAGCTGCCTCAGTTGCATGATGGACCCGGATTTGCTGGGCTATATAGTCAGCCAAGTCAGCCTTAGAGATCGTCTCTTCCTTGGCCGTTGAGAGGGCTGGTGGTGGATTTGACGTCTCTCCTCGGTCGTCCTCCAGAATAATCGGAGGATCTTCGGCGGGTAAGTCCTGCTGGATCATCATTCCTATCACATCTTGAAAGAGAAGGCCCATCCGTTGTATGTTGGCCGCTTGTTCAGCAGCCTCTTTGTCCCTTTTCTCCAGTGTCCGGCGAAGGAATTCAGCGTCGGTTTCTTCCTCCCGGCGTGCGTCTGAGGACGCTTCTGGGTTTTCCTTTGGCCCGGTGAGCGCGGCCATAGCATTCATCATTTCTTGGAGCTTTTGCTGCTGCTCCTGGGATTTCGTTACGGATCGGGTTAGCAGTCGGTGGCCTGTAGAAGTGCGGCTCTCCTCCTTTCCAGAGGCCATGTATACGGTGTGGACCATCATGCCCCCAGACTTAGGGTGTCCGGGCTTGTTGCTTTTAGCCGTCGTTGCACGTCGAGGGATCTTCTCGGGCTCCCTCCTTTTATGAGCCATGGAGGTTGAGAGGGCCGTCGAGGCGGGCATCCAAACAGCCTTTTGGGTTTTCGCCTGGTGACCAGCTTTCGGTTGGCTTTTCGGCTTCTTGTGCTGGCGGGAGAAGTTTGGATCGATGATCGAGTCTCGGGCTTGCCGCCAAACCTTATAGATTTTGGAAGACAGCCGTTGAGGAGATCGGGGCTGTTCTGATTCTATTTCCACAACCTTTTCTGATGGGGGAGGAGACCTCTTCAGCACTGCGGTAGGGGAATTCCTTCGCACCTTATTTAGCATTTCAAAGCTGTTTCCAGTTGGAACAGCAGCATTAACTTCTACCGCCGGGGCTGGTGGAGTCAATCCACAGGGGGAGTTGCCCCCAGCCTTCCTTATTCGGCGCCAATGACGACGTCGAGCGCGTCGAGCAGACGGTGTAGAGTCAGATATAAGAATGGTTTCATCTTGCCCCCTGTGTGGGTGGGGGGTCGTTGTTGGTGTTAGCCTGTCAAAGACCGATGTCCTTTGTACAGCGGGAGCGGGAGTCGAAGCTGTTAATCTCGTGAAGATCGATTTCTTGACTGGGGAAACCGCCTTGGCGATTTCGGAGGCAGGAGCGGCCTCCTTCTTAGAAGCAATCTTCTCTGGGATTGTAGGCCTCATGATGAGTTCGCAAGATTTCTGGCCCAATCTAGAGAAGACCGAGGCGTTAACGTTGGGCGACTCGTTAAGAGGAACCGCGGCAGGGGTAAGACGATCAAAGACCGACTTCCTGAGAGTTTCCTTTGTCAGCACTGGCGCCACGAAGCTTGATGAGGGGAGCATAGTCCCAAAGAACAATCCGGTAGTGGCCTGAGTCACCTGGTCTGCCGGCATTGTGAACAACGAAGCAGCTTGGGGTCCATAGGCTATACCTCCTGGCGAGGTAGAGCGTTGGTCGCAATTGCAGTTTGAGCAGTTGGAGGATTTCGCGGAAGTAGCAGCCATCGATCCTTTGTTTTCTGCAATAGGCAAGACGCCAATTCTTAGTATCTTGAAACCCAAGGGAAACCATTAGCGAACCGCGATTGGTTCGCGAATCACGACACACGAAGTGTTGAGTGGAAAGAGGAAAAGGTCCCACCGGGCGTGCCAGAATCTGTTCCCCTCCGAACGGACACGCGGGACGTCGGGCCGTCTCGCCTGAAATTCGGGGCAGATGCTAATTGGTGCTATCCGTCCACCTCTCCGAAGATGCCAATTTGATCCATGGCACCATGTATCGAAGGTCTAGACGGATGCGTCCGATGTAGCAGACTTCGTCAGATTCCCCCTCGTTTGAGGGGTTTTTGATTGTGGGGACGCTCTTCCCTGCAGGCGCAAGCCCCTGCAGTTAATTACGCTACCGCTTTGAGGTAACAACTTTCTCCTTCTCCAGATGGTCACTTCGTGTCGTGTGTTCTTGTTTTATGTTTCATTGCCCGTGGATCGTTTACGGAGACTGAGTTATGTCGTCGCCCGTAGGGCATGGACTAGTCCAAATCCGCATTATCTTAAATTTGGGTTTAGGGGTTTGGTTTGAGGATACGTCAGCCATACTTGAGGCTAAGATCAACTCAAACGTTTGTTAAGGATACGTTAGTCTAACTTTGCGACTAAGATCAAATTAACGGGATCATTTAGATCCTACAAAAGAGTGTTTGGACTCTAATGTTCCAGTTTAGGGACGTGGCGGTCCATCGTATATGTGGCCGTCGGGACCCGTCACCTCTCTGACGACGTTGAAGGATTACAACGACGGATGTCAGAGGAGTTCAGAGATGTACCCTCGAGCCAGAGTTAATTAGGGGGATTCATAGTCCAGTCTGCTTGAAGGTTTAAGGACACGTTAGCCATCTTTGAGGCTAAGATCAACTTAAACAGGACCGTTTAGATCCGACAAAAGAGCATATAGGGGCTCTATTGTTCTAGTTTAAGGACATCGCGGTCCATGGGTAGTTTTAAGGACATTGCGGTCCGTGGGTAGTTTGAGGACATTGCGGTCCGTGGGTAGTTTGAGGACATTGCGGTCCGTGGGTAGTTTAAGGACATTGCGGTCCGTGGGTAGTTTAAGGACATTGCGGTCCGTGGGTAGTTTAAGGACATTGCGGTCCGTGGGTAGTTTAAGGACATTGCGGTCCGTTGGTAGTTTTAAGACATCTCGGTCAAGGTTAAGGACGTCATAGTCCATGGGTTTAAGGACTCCACAGTCCGTTTTGTGCTCTGGATGCTTCACACGGGTTCACTGCCGTGCTAGGCGAGGACCAGGCTCCGCTCTGGATGCTTCACACGGGTTCACTGCCGTGCTCTGCGAGGACCAGGATCCGCTCTGGACGTTTTCCACGGGGTCAAAGAGTGACGTTATCCGTGTTCCACGTAACCAAGAATTTTGCATGATGCGTGGGCTTAAGGACCCCACAGTCCATATCATGAATGGTCTTCGGGACCCGTCACCTCTTTGAAGACATTGAGGGATTACAATGCCAAGTATCAAAGGAGTGAAGAGATGTACCCTAGAACCGGGATGGATTAAATAGTCCTTGGCCCAATTTGGGTCAAGACTGATCAATTATGTTATGAGCCTACCGGCCCAGTTAATCACAAATTGAGGACTTATGCCAGCTTGGGCTAAGTCCAGTCAGGTCTGGAATATCGACTCTTTGTTGGTCCATTGAGGGAGAATGTTTGCCTCTATCCCTTTAGCCAATTGGGCCAAAGCCTAGTGTTAAACACTTCAGAGCAATCAGTGTTGAACACTGGGAATAAGGTTGTTGAGTTAGTGTTCAACACTAAGAGATAATTGGTGTTAAACACCAGCAATAAGGCTTTTTCAAATTAGTGTTAAACACTAAAACGGATCAGTGTTGAATCCTGCCAATAAGGCTTTTTAATCAGCATTGAATGCTAAGGCCCGACAGTGTTTTAACACTGGGCTTGAGAGTTTTAAATTTAGTGTTAAACACTAAGGCGAGAAGGGTCACGTGGCAGCACGTGAGAGCGCCCTCCCTTCTTTTGTTCTGCTGAAATTATCATCTCCTTCAAAGTATCACGTGCCATCACGTGAGGGGCATTCAAATGCCTGTGTATTAGAGCTTCTGCCAAGGTCACGTGGGTCACGTGGGGTGCTGCCTCGAAGGGGCTTTCTGTAGGGGTTTTGGGGGGTCACGTGGTGGCACGTGACCCTACCTCTATGTTTTTTTTAGAGGATCTGTTACTCCACTTTTTTTTTCCAGGAATTAAATTCCTCAAACTTTTAAATTTCAGAGGAATTAAATTCCTATTTCCTTTTGAAGACTTGTAGAGTTGAACTCTGAATTTTCTGTAGGAATTAATTCCTCGTTTATGTGGAGAACTGAAGAGGGTTCAACCCTTAATAAAAGCTTTCAAGGAATTATACTTCCCATTTTAAAGAATTATAATTAAGGGAATTAGATTCCTGCTATTTCCACAGAACCACATTCTTAATTAGGGTTCAACCCTGTTTCTTTTGTTTTGAAGGAATTAAATTCCCATGATACAGGGTCGAGCCCTAATTTTATTTTTAAAGGAATTGAATTCCTATAGTTCTGCGAGAATTAAATTCTCATGCTTGCGTTCCCTCTCTATGTTTTGGATCTGCATGGCAGGATCTCAACCCATTGAGAATTAAATTCTCAACCTAAAGGGGAGATGTGCACTTTGCAGATCCTCTATCAGAGAGGGAAGAAATGTGCTCTTCTGTTTTATGTCTCAGAGTTAAACTCTGTTAGGAATTAAATTCCCCCTCTTTCAAAAGGCCTTCCCTTTCTTACCTAGGGTTTTTGCAGAAGATCCAAGTCTTTTCCAAGTATCAAAGCTTTTCTCCTTTTTTCTTTTTCTGCGCGTCTCCTTTTTTTTGTCTCTTGGCTCCTATTTATAGGAGAAGCAACTGAATCAGTTAGTTTTGTGACGAATCTTCATTGAGAGATTTGATTTGCATCCTTCATTCGTTCTGGACCTTTGGATTATTAGGTGAATTTTATTCACCGTTGGATTTCAAATCCAGAGATTCTCCCTTTTTATTTCGGTTAGATTTAAGGGGGAAATCTTTCCAAACCCGAGATTTTCCATAAATAGATGATATTTAATCATCTCTGAATCTTTAATTTGATTGGATGCATATAGTTGCGTTCCTTTGGAAAGATTTGCATTTCTCTCAGAATTTAATTCTGTTGACAAAAAGGGCTTTGAAAGCCGGTCACGTGTGACCACGTGATCCATGGTCACGTGTGAGCACGTGACCCCCTTTGGAATGAGCCTTTCCCTTTCTTCTGATTGTTGCTTAAGCGTCACGTGCCACCACGTGACTCTTGGTCACGTGTGAGCACATGACCCTTGTTTGAACTCTCTTTCCTTGGTTCGTCTGGAGAACGAGTCTACTGTCTTGAACGTCACGTGCCAACACGTGACCCTGGTCACGTGGAAGCACGTGACCTCTTCTGAAGCCTTTTTCTTGACTTGATCAGAGAACTTGTGTGCGCTTTTCCTGCACTTCATAGGTCACGTGTCAACACGTGACTGCTGGTCACGTGTAAGCGCGTGGCCCCCCTTTTTGAAGCTTTTCTCAGAAGCTTTCCTGATTTTAAATCAGGAAACATGTACCACGTACACCTACTTGCCGGCTCACACACATCTTCATCGGTAATTGCCATGTCACGTACACTTTAGAGAATATATTTGCTTGACTTAGCTTGTTAGCTAGTAGTTTTGACATGATATTAGTGTACTTTCCTTATATGCCACATTAGACATTTCAGTTATTACTTGCTACTTCATGCATATTGTTATTCATTGTTATACCGCACGCATGGATTCTCATGCCTTTATTCACTAGTTTATGTGCTATTGAGGTTTTGGACTCGGATTTCCTTGATATTTCTGGACTTGGGAACCGTGGAGATTTCAAAAGAGAATATGTAATTGTTTTAAAAACCCGGTTACCTTGGATATGATATTTCAGTGCGTCCACCATGTGTTTTCTCGGTGCTGAGAGCGACATGTGAGACCCGAGTTCGAGGAGTGGAGGAACCGTTTCGGGTACATGGTGGACCCGGTAAGGTACCCCGGGGCAAGAAGCTCGTGGTGATGACGATGAGCCTGGCAGGGGGAGACTACCATCCGGTGATATTACCCGTCGCGTCGGATATCCGGAGGATACCGTCGTGGTCTTGAGATGGATGGTACGGGCCGGTCTGGACTGGCGGAGCAATAGATATTTTGATTTAGATATTGAGATTTTGAAACATTGAGATTTATGTTTTGTATCGATGCTAGACACCGTTGGTGCTGATTTCAGTTATGATACCACATTTGAAAAAAATACAAAGGAAATCTCACTAATTTATGAAAACAGTTTCTTCATTTACATGTATGCTGTTTTCATGCATTCATACCTCACTCATATGATATATTGCTACCTGAGGCACTGACACGGGTACATGTGATTACACTCGGGTTAGATATTACCCTAGACATTGTCATAGGCTGCCTGTTATACATATATTTGAGGATATATTATGATCATTGACCTCGGATTGCGTTATTTATGCGATTTCTGTGCGTAGATATTTTCTATTCACGAGTTGGCAACTCACCCCCGTTGTGCCCCAGTTTCTTGCAGGTTGCCGTACAGGTTTCCTTACGGCTTTGCGGGCATAGTTTCATTCGGGTGATTTGCTAGTAGGTGGGTTTACTTGTATCATACCCCCTTTATTTACCTAGTATGATATTATTCAGTTGTATCTAGTAAATTCCATCAACCAAACATGTTTTTTTTGAGATAGAGACCAGTGTTGGTTATTCTTTCGACCTTAGAGTCGCTCGTTATATTTCTGGTGGTTTTGAGTTTCCTTTAGAGTTTTGATCCTCGCCGTTGGCGTTGTATATTATATTGTTTGTGTGGTTGTGACCGTCGATTGACGAAGAGCTAGCTCCCGCTTGGGGATGCCTTTTTCTTGATTTCGTATACTATTCATGTTGTATCCCGTTTGGGGGCCAGTATTTACAAAGGAGACTCTGCCGAAATTTTCAGTAAATTTTTGATGTTTTTAAAACCGCATAATTCGGCTTATGCTATTGAAATTACTTGCTTTAATTTGGTTTTTCCTACACTCTACTATTTTCTTGGTTTGGATTTCTGGGTTTTCGGTTTACTTAGATTACGTACGCCTCGAGACGTTCGTAGTTTAAGTGCCGGTCATGTTCCGTATTTTCGGGTCGTGACAAAGTTGGTATCAGAGCGTTAGGTTTTACCTTCGGAGCGTAGGATGACCCTTGGTTGATGGAATAGGTGACTAAAGTAGAGTGACGTACCGTTGGTATGTTCCGCGGCATATTTACGATACGTTACTCCACTTATGAAGCCTTAGGATGTACATTTCCTTGTTCAGTATTATATTCCTTCCTGATCTAGCCTCATCGGTACCAGTTTGGTTTTGCTGCTACGGTTACGGGCAGGGAGAGCTACGGCTAGAGTTGCGGTCAGCACAAGCTCGTCACGAACGAGGACTGACCAGGGTGAAATTCCGGCGACACACGATTGCAGAGATGTGTCTTTTTACTGTGTTTCCGCGCCACGAGCGATTGGCGGATCGCCTTTATGAGGTTACTCGGAGGTGCTGATCGACACTAGAGGATTGAGCCAATGATAGAGGCCAGCCAGATTTTGATGACCGTTGGTGTGTTGCTTACTCCTGATGATTGAGGCACCGTTCAGCATGCAGACGAGTGAGCCAGTTGTTGCTGCGAGCGACGAGATATCGCCCCATATATTGGAGCTATTGCAGTACAGATTGTACTAAGAGATGATAGAAGGTCGCTAGTCACCCGAGGATGAATGACTAGGACATGTGGCTCGTTCGCCTACCCGATGAGAGGTCATCAGATAGATTGATTCCAGCTAGAGATGACTTCACGCAGAGACGTGAGGGTCGACAGAGACGATCGAATGTCGGAAACCTATTATTCCAAGTTTAAAGTAGTCGGAAAGACATGCAGGCAATTCTATGGTCCCTCTAGAAGAATGAAACCCTAACTCGACTTAATGACCGTGTGAAAGCCTTTGAACCTTCGGGTTTGCGGCAGTTCTACGGTGCCATTAGTGAGGCTTGGGTTTGCCCTTCTACGGCTGGACTGTTAGTTGTATGTATGCCCTAGAGGCCAGTATTGTACAGATGATGTATATTATATTGGATGCTTGGACATATATAGAGATGACTTTCTTGCTCGATATGATAGTATGCTATCTGGTTACTCTTTATCTTAACATGTACACTAGTCTCTTTATACTGTCTTATAGTTACATGTTGATAAAGCCCTTAGGATGTGTACTTGACTACCTGGACTATGATGCAGATCATACTAGTGGGGACATGGTAGTCTATAAGTACATCCTTCAAGGTCCCTAGTCGTGGGTGTATCGAGACGGGGCATCGATATACCAGAGTAGACTAGCGTATATGCTTCTAGACCCATGTGATGGGCGATGGATGATCCCATATCCATTGGTGTTTGACATCAGAGATGGTATACGGGTGCTCAGTGGAGACTGGGTACACTGGACGGACTCGCCGAGAACTCCCAGATGGTATTATACCTCACGTCAGATGGCAGTTCTCAGGTGACACTTGTACAGGTTAGTCTGTAGACCCGAGATCGTCATAGAGTCTTGTGTGATTCCCACTGTGCTTTGATCTCCACCTTACCACGTCCATAAGGGCGTGCAAAACGGTGGTCTTTGGGCACAGTCCCGAGTCACATGGAGGCAATGAGCGATAGGAGGGGTTTCGTCTCTCCCGGTATTGGGGGTTGATGTTGCGCAGTGCTCGATTGGCCGTAGCAGGAAAGTCCCTGGCCAGGGCTGATCAGAGATTTGCTGGTAAGTGTTACCAGTAGTTTCTCGACCCGTTATGAGCCTCACATCGGCACGACTTATCGGGTTATTGGGGTCTGACGTTTACCAACCCTAGACTTGATATGCGACATATCAGACGAAGAGACCGGACTGTACGGCAAGTGTTACTGGTCGGATTCGCAGGAGTGTGAGCGGGCTAGCTCGTCGATCTTCTGATCGCTCAATACCCGGGTGGCCGTTCCGTTTAGCAGACCGCTTGCGGCTTGTGGATGCTTGATATGATCATCATCTGCTACCGGCGTATTGACGAGTCTTTAGAGTCCTACACAGAGGTTTCCTGGTTCAAGCGAAACGAAATAGGAGCGCATATGAGATATGTGCGGGACCGAGAATAATGCGTGTATGTGATACCGTATTTAATTCTCGCGATTAATGTTTCGTATGGTTGTATGCGATATAACCTAGTTATCGAATCGAAGATCGGTTCGATAAATCGATACATTGAATACTAGTCGGTTATGTGCGACATGACCGGATCATTGAATCAAATGTTGATTTAATGATTTAATGTATAATTATATATTTGATATATTACTTTGCATTAGCTAGTATTGGTTCACTTTAAACGGATTTTTCTCACTTGGATTGCACATTGTATATGAGATATACTTTTGTGAAAATTTATGTATCATGTTTGATGATGCATGTAGTTTTGGCTTTGTGTAAAGAATGCAACCATGGTTATGAGAGTGGTTAGGGTTTAAGATTTATTCTCTTATTATTAAATCCATTTATTATTTATTAAATGGATTTATGGAAACAAAAGGGTTTCATTTTATCATGAAGTGTGGTGAAGCTTCATGAAGCTTTTTGTAATGATGCCATTTTGTCTCCTTGCTTAAACCTAACCACTCCCACTAACCATGGTCAATTCTCTACACTTGACCATGGTTAGAAGATGATAAGAATTCATTTATTATTCATTTTAGAAATAACTTATCATAAGTTTTCTATCATCTTCTTCTTCTTCTCAAAGTGAGAAACCTTGATGCCATTAATGGCAACTTGTGATCTAGAGTGAGAAATCCAAATCTAAAGTGAACCCATCTCCTATTTCTTCATCCTCTACCTCTTTCCAAGTGGTTTTGGGTGTTTTCTTCACAAGTTTTACAAGTTTGTGAAGTCGGAGTTTGAACTAGTGCAACCTCGACGTAGATCGTCTTTGACACGAAGCCGACGATCTTGCTCACCCGATTTTCCGATGAAGCCGACGTGTGAGTCGAGGATTCATGATGGACAGCGAGAGCATGACCAAGTGGAGCTAAGGATGTGGAAATCCGGATCTAAAAAGGTTATTGCATCTAACCTATAGTTAATTTGTTAACTAGCTTTATCGTTTCGCCTAAACATCTAGTCTAAAGATCCGTAGTCTAGGGTTTCTCGGCACAAAAATTTTAAATTGGCATGTCCGATGCCTTGTGAGACCTTACTAGAGTGCCTAGGAACCTTTCACTGGTATCAGAGCCTAGCTAGAGCCTTAGGCGAAGTCCTGACGGAGTTTGAAGTCCGAACGAACCCGAAAACCCAATACAAACATGCTCTCTGTACTTTTTATAAAAACGTGGATTTTTCCAGATTAAAAGTTTCCAAAAAATTCAGCAGGGAATTTAATAAGTTACTGTGAAGCACGTTTGACTAAGTCAACAATTTAGGCGCGGAACCGCGGCCCCCACCATAGGAAGCGCGGCGGTTCCGCGGCTACTGTGATGATTTAGAGAAAGTAGTTTGCACAGTAATTCACTTCATGCAGTGCTGAGTCTTCTGGGAATGTTTAATATTCATTCAAGTGTTGAATTTTCTGGGGTTGTTTTGGGGATTCGGTATTTCGATCGGATTATCAAATTTCGTCTTTTGTGTATTTCCGGATAATTTCCAGAATATGTTAAAAAGTTCGACCGGATATAAATACCCAATTTTTCCCCTGTCGGGAAATTTCTAAGTGTTGGATTTTTCCGTAGTTTAACGACGTTCTAAGTAGTGCAAGTAACGCGATGGACCCTCTAGAAGACAACAAACCTTAACTCGATTATGTGACCGTCTTGAACTGCCCTTTGAACCTTCGGGTTTGGGGCAGTACGGCGTGCCACATGTGAGGCGTTGGCTTGACCCTTCTACGGCTGGACCGTCGGTACTGAGGTACGAACTGAATGTTGTTAGACTTATTTCATGTGTTGGACTGTATCGGGAAAACTTGGGTATTCGACTGTTCGATCGGAAAGTTTAACATTATCTGTTTATCTGGAATGTGATACAATAATTGGAATTCACAAACAGTTATGAGATAACTGGATGAATGTTATAAATCTAGCACTTTAGTCCCATACGATATTGAAAAGAGTTTTCGATAATGAGACTAAAATGCGGGGTTTGTAACTGTTAGGCATGTGATGTCTAAAGTGGTTGCGGATTCCAATTGTTGTAGTTTTACACTTTCTTTTCTGTGACCGTAAGTGTAGTATGTTCATATCGCCGGTTTCGTTGCTATACGTCAACGACAATTGGGGTATGCATACTTACTTACGTTGATGACATGTGATGTTATGTGTTGCTGGATATGTTATATTGGATCGTCGTATTTGAATAGCCGGGGGGTTTTTATGTGAGATGAGTGTTTTTCATTTTCATTCATGTAAAAACTTGTATGTAATATTCTTTTATTTGGGGCACTTCCAGGTAGCGGAAGTTGTCACCTTTTGTATATTATTTACTTTTCCGCATTACGATAGACCCAAGGAGGGGAGCACAAGTAACCGGGTTCTGGGGTCCAGTGGGAGACCAACTCGAGGAGTCGAGTCCGGGTCTCCTAACCCTAGAATTGGCAGGGTTGCTTGCCGCGCTCGTAGGGGTCTAGGGGTGTGGGATTGACTATTCATCACGACCGTGGAATCCGTGTTTTATACTGGCTCGTATTGAAAACACGGACGTCCTAGTATATCCAATATTTCATATGTTTATTCTGCTGCGATATCTGTGTTGTGACTCTGTGATGGATATAGTATATAGTATATATGATATATTATATAGACGTTACTTATGTTTTACACCCGCGCTAGCCCTGCCCTGCTCTGTCGTTAGTTACCTAACCTAACGGTACACGAGGGGACATCGAGGCGAATGCGGATGGCATAAGTGTACGTCATATCTATCTGTGATGTTTAGGTATTTAAATGATGGGACTTCATTAATGTGATTAATGAAAGATAAGAAACCTAAGATGTTGTAGAATCAGATTTTAAATAAAACAGGTAGCTACAGTTTTTTGCTTTGCATAGCGGTATATATGATATACCCTGCACCTTATTCGATGAGGAAAGGACCGAGATCCCTTCACCGGGAGTGACTCCTTTAGCAGTAACTGGCAGATGCTACACACTCGGTTTGGCTTTGATAGCTTTTAAGAGTCTTTGCTTTGCACAGCGATATATATGATATATCCCGCACCTCATTCGACGAGGAAAGGACCGAGATCCCTTCGCCGGGAGTGACTCCTTTAGCAAAACTAGAAAAGCCTCAAAATCACTCCATTTCAAAACTTCATTTGATTCTACAACGATATCAAGTTCATTACGCTCATGGTTTTTATAAAAAACCTGCGTAGCCCTCCGTCATTTCAGATAAGTAGTAGTTAGTATTCGTGCCGCGTTTGTTGGCCTTTGTCAAGGCGCAGTGTACGGTAGCTAACTGGTGCTTATCTGCTTATGCATATGATGCAGATTGGATTAGGGTAGTCGTGCGACCTTGTTGGCCTTTGTCAAGGGCCGTGCGGGTGGGTTTATTTCGATCAAGAAATGACGGGTTGAACTTGACTAGCATCCTATGGTTTGTTGGCCTTTGTCAAGGTCATAGGAGGTTAGGGGCAAAATATTATCGGGAATTTCAAGTGTTGAAATTTGCAATGAGATTGCATACCTTCTATGAGATAGTTGGATCCCGATACCCGCTGCGAGTAAGAGTTACTCCTGGGAGAGTTTTACACATTGCAATTAGCTGATCAAGTAGGTGTCTAGAAAGGTGTCAACGGGGTTACGCCTCTGGGAAAACGAGGTTTACATTAATTAGGTTCGTGCGAAAGCACGGGGGACCTCCCTCAAAGTACCGACACTGGCCTGGCTGAAAGATTACCGAACTTGTAGTGTGTAATTAATCCCGGCTAGTCTTTCCTTTTAGGGTTTGGAGGAAGATTTGATAAAAAGCAGTGGGAGCCATCCTGATTAGATAAGATAATAACCAATCTGATCTTGCACGAGCATACGCTAAAGTGTTTTCTTCTCTCTCTCTCCAGGTAGCGACCAGTTCATGCCTTAATCAAGATAATAATATGGATGTATTGACCGAACCCGCATGTTATACTGTGCTGGGGAACGTTGGTTCCGTTCTTTCTTATAAGAGTTATAGGAATGAACAGGATATAGGGGAATACCAGGATTCCCATGCCACCCGATTGAAGAAAGTACATGTTGATGCATTTTCTTCGGGTGTGTTCGTTACTGAGAACTGTTTCTCCATTTGCTCTACGTCCTGGGTATTGGATACCGGGTCAGGATCCCATATATGTAATCAGTTACATGGGCTTAGGAAAGGTAGAGAACTTGGAGAAGGTGATAAAGACATTAGAGTTTGAAATGGTGCAATTGTTGCAGCTAAGACTGTCGGGGAATATCACCTTGTATTACCAACTGGTAATACATTGGTTCTGAATGAATGCTATTACATGCCGAACCTGATATGCAACATTATATCGGTTTCTTTATTAAGTAAAGAAGGATATAATTTTGTATTACAGGACAATGTTATGAACATTTTCCGTAACCAAAAGTTGGTTGGATCAGGCACGTTATGCAATGGCATTTATGTTCTAAATCAATCAACAGTTCTGAGCATAACAAACACACACAAGAGGAAGAGTTCTGAACTGAACGAATCCTTCTTGTGGCATTGTAGACTGGGTCACATCAATATGACACGACTAGCTAAGTTGCATAAAGATGGATATTTAAATTCGTTTGAATTTTCATCTTATGACACTTGCCAGTCATGTCTCAAAGGCAAGATGACCAAGACTCCGTTTACGGGACACGGAGAAAGAGTTACCGAACTCTTGGGACTTATACATAGTGATGTATGTGGTCCCATGTCTACACATGCCAGGGATGGTTCTTCGTACTTCATTACATTCACTGACGATCTCTCTACATTCGGATATGTGTTCCTGATGAAACACAAATCAGAAGCTTTTGAGAAATTTAGAGAATATAAACAAGAAGTCGAGAACCAAACCGGAAAAAGTATTAAAATCCTTCGATCTGATCGAGGAGGTGAATACTTGAGCAATGAATTCCTGGACTTCCTAAAAGAAAATGGGATTCTCTCTCAGCTGACTCCTCCATATACACCACAGCACAACGGTGTATCAGAACGGAGGAACCGCACCCTATTAGATATGGTGCGCTCTATGATGAGCACAGCTGAGTTGCCTATTTCCTTCTGGGGTTATGCGCTGGAGACAGCAGCATACCTATTGAACCAATTTCCATCTAAATCTGTACCTACCACACCATATGAGATATGGAGTGGGAAGAGACCATGTCTTAAACGAGTTAAGATATGGGGTTGCCCGGCCTATGTCAAAAGACAAAATCCGGACAAACTCGAGGCACGGTCAGTTCTATGTAAGTTTGTGGGATATCCCAAACATTCACATGGATATCTTTTCTACCATACAGAGGAACAAAAAGTGTTTGTTTCTCGACATGCCACCTTTTTGGAAAAGGAATTTCTTGCAAAAGAAATTAGTGGCGGTGAGGTAGAACTGGAAGAAATTCCGGCTACACAAACTCAAACTGAAGATTTAGTGGAACCAGAGGATTCGGTAGTACCCGACGAACCCCAGCCTCTCCGCCGATCTAGTAGGGTTCCTCGCCAACCTGAGAGATACTACGGTTTTCTCATAGATGGTGGGAGAGAGGATTGCATCATGGAGGATGATGACCCAACTAGCTTGGAGCAGGCCATCACGAGTGGAGACTCAGTGAAATGGCTGGATGCTATGCGGTCTGAGATGGAATCCATGTACACCAACAAAGTATGGACTTTGGAAATTGCTCCTGAAGGGGTAAAACCCATTGGGAGAAAGTGGATCTTTAAGAAGAAACTTGGTGTAGATGGGAAAGTGGAGACTTTCAAAGCTAGACTTGTAGCAAAGGGTTTTCGTCAAAGACCAGGTGTGGACTATGACGAGACCTTTTCTCCAGTGGCTATGCTTAAATCCATCCGGATCATGCTTGCCATCGCTGCATATCATGATTACGAAATCTGGCAAATGGATGTTAAGACCGCCTTTCTAAATGGTGATTTAGAAGAGTGCGTGTACATGACTCAGCCAGAGGGCTTCGTAGATAGTGGGAGCAGCGGAAAGGTGTGCAAGCTGCTTAAATCCATTTATGGATTAAAGCAAGCATCGCGGAGTTGGAATATCTGCTTTGACGTCGTTATCAAAGAGTTTGATTTCGTCAAAAATCCAGATGAACCTTGTATTTACAGGAAGGTGGCAGAGAGTAAGGTTGTCTTCCTTGTATTGTACGTGGACGACATACTCTTGATAGGAAATGATATTCCTATGCTGCAATCGGTTAAGCTCTTCTTATCACAAAGATTCTCAATAAAAGATCTTGGTGATGCCTCCTGCATATTGGGAATAAGGATCTATAGAGATAGATCCAAACAGATTTTGGGATTGTCCCAATCCAGGTACATTGACACCATACTAAAGAGGTTTAGTATGGAAGAGTCCAAGCGTGGGAATTTACCCACGATCTCTGGAGTCACTCTCTCCAAAAAGATGTCTCCCAAGACTGATTTGGAGAGAGCTCGCATGCAAGGGATACCCTATGCTTCGGCAGTAGGCTCTATCATGTATGCGATGCTATGTACCAGACCCGATGTAGCATACTCACTAAGTATAGTGAGCAGGTATCAAGCTGATCCTGGAGAGAGTCACTGGACAGCTGTGAAGAGCATTCTCAAGTACTTGCGAAGGACTAGAGATATGTTCTTGGTGTATGGTAACGGAGAACTCCAAGTGGAGTCCTTTACCGATTCGAGCTTCCAGAGTGATAAGGACGACTCTAAGTCGCAATCGGGTTTTGTCTTTACCCTTTACGGAGGGGCGGTTAGCTGGAAGAGTTCCAAGCAGGAAACCGTGGCAGACTCGACGATGGAGGCTGAATACATCGCTGCCAACGATGCTGCTAAAGAAGCTGTCTGGATCAAGAAGTTCATTTCTGAACTTGGAGTGGTTCCATCCATTGAACATCCAATACCTTTGTATTGCGATAACAATGGAGCGGTGGCTTTGGCCAAGGAACCCAGGTCCCATCAGCGATCCAGGCATATTCTGAGGCGGTATCACCTGATCCGGGAGATAGTTGATCGCCGGGAGATCGAGGTCAGGAGAGTTGACACGAAGAACAACACGGCGGATCCACTCACAAAGGCCATTCCCCAGATACAGTTTGAGAGACTCTTTGGGATGCTCTGTATGCGATACTATAGCAGCTGGCCCTAGTGCAAGTGGGAGATTGTTAGTTGTATGTATGCCCTAGAGGCCAGTATTGTACAGATGATGTATATTGTAAGTGCACGGCGGCGCCCCGGCCGTCAATCCGACGCCGGAATGCGGAAACGGTGAATAACTCAAATTTTGCGGACTTTGCAAACCGGCACCACCGCGCACTAAACTCCGGATCGTAACCATTAACAAGTCTAAGCTAACTAGAATACGGGTTAGAGATATACCGACAGATCCGAGTCCTCCGGTCTTCATCTCCACTCCGATCTCCTCGCGGGAAAAGCTGTCCGTCTCCTCCTCGTCGGAAAGGGCACCACATCGCCTGTAGCTTTTACGGGCTCCCGCCTCTATACCGAGGCAACTCGGGCGCGAAGCTGGCGAATCGACGCGTCCAAGAAGTGCTGTAGAAAGTGGTGTGTAGAATCGTAATCTCTTTTTGGAGTATTGGAGTTGCCTTGATGGAGGAATAAGGTTAAAAGAAATTGGAGCTTTCAATTTTCCAAAAACAAGAAGAATGAGATGAAGAAATTTGTGTCATGCAAGAATGAAAAATTTCTCTCATCCTCACTCATAGTGGCCGGCCATTTCTTTCATGAGAATGGTGGAGGGAACAAAACTAAATCATATGAGGGAGGTAAGTGTAGGAGAAGTATGTGGTGACCATATCCAAAGTCAATGAAAACTTCAACCATGCTTTCACTTTAAACCCATACCTATTTCAAATCACAATAAATGAAAGCATGGAGGAAAGAAAAGATGCTTATCATAATCAATACTTTTACAAGAAACCCCCCCCCCCCACAAAGTGTAATTTGCAAAACTGCAAATTACCCCCTCCATCGGAAAAGTCCGGCCGGGAAAGAACAAAGGAAAACCGGCCGGAACGGAATGCAAACTGGCAACTCCAGAAAACTGGTCCCGTAATAAATTACAGGAAAACCCCAATACTGTGCATACACACCCACATCTGTATTCCGTCCGGATACAAATGCAAAAAGACAAAATCTACACTGTACTAAACTAGGACCGGCTTAAACCAAAGCCGGCTAGTAATATCCGTTCGATCCTGATCCGTGCAATACCGCACGTATCTGATCGAACCCTGCCATATATCTATACAGCTACTAGTACAAACCGTCCGATCCTGATCCGTGCAATACCGCACGTATCTGATCGGACCCTGCCATATCTCCATACGGCCTCTACAGCGTTTCGCCCGAAACTTGAGTAACTGAAAGTGTGGTGGACTCTAAAGACTCGTCAATACTATGGCTGTGGATTTAACCACTAGCACGTCAGAGGTATAAGCCAATACGTAACGGGCCACCAGCTATTGACAAAAAGGACGTCGATGAGGAAGCTCACCCCGACACCCAACTGAGCCTGTCAGTGACAATATCCGTGCAGTCCGGTCCGTTCGCCTATGAGCATCGCATGGCGGGCCTAGGGGGTTGGTAAAAGTCAGACCCCCAAAAGCGGTACAAGTCGTGTCGGA
This sequence comes from Agapanthus africanus, assembly GCA_030015575.1. Lineage (NCBI taxonomy): Eukaryota > Viridiplantae > Streptophyta > Magnoliopsida > Asparagales > Amaryllidaceae > Agapanthus > Agapanthus africanus. Next base: position 243,847,920 of record JASDDO010000031.1, read on the forward strand.
GTGTAGCCCAGAACACCCTGAGATACTACTGGAATACCTACCAGTAAATCTCCTGCCTTGGCCAAGGTCTTTGTGTAATGGCTCTCCTAGACACAGCGCGACCTCACCCCCAATACCGGGAGAGACGAAACCCCCGAAGATCCGCTCACTGCCTCCATGTGGCTCGGGACTGTACCCAACTAAAACCTGTTTGCACGACTCCTTTGAGCCGTGGTAGGGTAGTAATCAAAGTACAGTGGGAACTCACACGAGACAAATGACGATCCCCAGGTCGATGAACTAACCTGCACACATGTCACCAGGGAACTGCCATCTGACGTCTGGTATATGACCAACTAGCATGTTCCCGGCGAGTCCTGTCCGGTGTACTCATAACCCAATGAGCACCTGTATACATCTTAGGTGAACCAACTGACACCAGTGGCTTGTGAGACCGGCCACCGCCCCTCGTCGGGGTCTCGACTGTATACACTAGTCTACTCTGGAGTATCGATGCCCTGTCTCGAAACTCCCACGACTAGGGACCTTTTAAGGATGTGCTTGTAGACCCCAGCTCTCACTTATATGATCGCCCTCATACTGCTGGCAGTCAAGCATGAATCCTAGGGCTCTATCAACGTGCAATAGCGACCTGTCAGGTCACCTAAAGCAGTACACGATGATAAAGGTAAACCAGATAGCATACTATCATCTCGAGTAAGACTGTCCTACCGGGATAGGTCCTCCCTCAATCATTGCAATCACGTGCCTGTGATCCAATAATTGACTCTGAGGGCACTATCTCCAACAATCTCCCACTTGCACTCAAGGCTAATTATTGCGATGTCGCATACTCACAGCCCGTGTGATACCGAACACCCAACTCCTTTACTAGTCAGTCTCACAAATCCCGTTTGTGAAACTATTGCGGTCGAGGAATAGCCTCAGTGAGTGGATCCGCCTAGAAGTTTCTTTCTATGTCTCTCTATATCTCAAGTTCGCGGAGAAAACCATCTCCCGAAATGAGCAATACCTGCCTTAGAATGTCTGGATGTCTGATGGGACCGAGCTCATAAATGAACTCGAAATCCAAACTTCTTAGACTGTATCGTCAACTGAACTTAATCAGTATCTTGCGCCATGCCACCCTCAGTATTGCCTTGGACCATCCGTCCAAAATACTGCCCCTCGTCAGAGGGAAAACTATAACTCTGACAACCTCCTTGTCGTCCATGTCACCTTGGAAGCCTGGAGTGATAACCGTCTCCTAAAGGAGGCAGCCGTTATCATATCCCTAGAACAGCCACTTATGTTCTAAAACTGCTTCCGACTGTTTCTCCAGGATTGGATCAATATCAACTTATTGCATCTAGTGCAAGAACAACATCTGGTGTGGTACTTGACATCTCATGATTGACTCAATTGCCTAAGCAAGTGATCTGCCAATCATGCACATCCCTCTCTACTTTAGTCTAAAAGACACCTTTAGAGAGGGCAACTCCATTACTTGCAGGTACACTACCGTGCCAGGAGTCGTCCATTCTAAATACTCATAGAATGCTGTCAAGGTACCCAGATTAGGAAACCACCCAAATCTAGATCTAAAACCATAGATCTAGTAACCAGTATGTCTGATATAATGTCCAAGTCCTTTGTGGAGAAACCACTGTGTGACGACCAAAGTATAACCGATCGTAGTAAAGGAATATCACTTCCTACTACCTTCTCAACAGATCCATCCCCTATTCTGATGACGTCAAACCTATGACTGTCACATCAGAAACAGATGATCTATCTCTGCTACATCTGCTTTAGTCTATAAATAGACATAAGCCTGATGTCCACCAATGCTTCCGCTGCTCCCACTGACCACGACAACCCTCTGGCAGAGTCATATACACGTACACTTCTGAAGCTAGTTCAGAACGACGCTATACTCATCCTCCTGCCGGGTCTCGCAGCCTGGAACAACAACAATGGCAAGTGTGGGTAAACAAGAACTTCCCTGTCACCGTCCTTGAGGCTACCGAAGTACCTCTCGGGTGCCTGAAGTTACCCACCTTATCTGCGGAGTGGCCAATGGAATGTCAAATCAGATTGAATCTTCAGGTTCCTTATCAAATCTTCAGTAATCGTTTGCGGTTCTGGAATCACTTCCAGTTCTACCATACTCCCACTGCTGTTTTTGAAAAAATCCATTTTTAATAAAACTGTGGCGAGTCTAGAACAATATTGCTATTGTTCATCCAGATGGTAGAAAATCAACCCGCGTCATAGCCTGGGTCAACCCACAAACAGCCATTACAGAAACGTGCCTTGAGTTGTCCAGTGTCTGGTTTTAAGCATAAGCCGGACAACTCCCCGTACCTTAACAACGTTAAGATATGAACTGTTCTACATCCAATATAGAACCAGAGGCACTGATTTAATTGAACCAGATTCAAATCATGCAGCTTTCTCCAGTGCATGTCAACTAAATGGAAGGAGGTCGATCAGCGTTACTCAACTTAGGAATACTTCCAATTATGAGTAACCTGAAAGAGAAGTAATTTCTCTTTATCATTACTATTAACTGAATACCACACACAAGTATCTACATCTTCGATCACTTTGAAGAATCCCGATACTTGCTATACCTGGTTCTCTACTCTATTCAAATACCTATAACTCCTCAAAACTTAGACCCTGTGTTTCTACGAAACACATGTCTAAGAACTAGAGAAGTCAAAAGTAAACAGAATACAGTACGAGGACCAACCCCTCTGTCCTGATGGACACTGGACAACATACAATACTCTGTATAAGTCCCTTGAGTCTAGTGACTCATTCACTGTGTGTCGTAGGTTGAAAACTGTACTTTTGGTTAAGAAGAATTACACCGCTGTTTAATGCTCCTTACCTAACCATCCACTGATATAGGTAAATGTCATCGACATAATATCAAAAGGTATATCTCACTCTATGAAAATAGACGTACAGATATATCAATTTGAAATTGGTGCAAAACCGCGGATATTCAAAACCAAATAATTGCTAACTTGCAAACAACCCAGACGATCTCCTCAAATATCACCGATTTCAACGAATCCCGATATAATGAGGATGATCACCTAATTCCCAATAACTTACTCCCACTCATCATCTGTAAAACCATACAGATGTGAGAATCAAACCTGGTAAATACATACCTTGGAGTAAGTATCTAATCGGGAAATCAGTTTTCTTTTAACATTACACAGTGAGACTGAAACATTGAAATGTTTCGATGGGGTATCCCGGTATTCCTAGTAATGCCTCTTCCAGATTCACGATTATAACCGTATAATTCTTTGCCACTTCTCCAAATCCCTTCATATGTCTTTAGTCATTACCTTCTGCACACCCCTTTAGGCCAAATGGTTTTCCTCCTTCCCTACCGTTCGGCACCAGCCTATGGTTTGGAAGAAGACTATCCAAAAAGCATAAAGGGTGTACTGTCCTAATCCTAGGAGCACTCGCAACGCGAGAGAGGGTGAAGATAAAAGACACCTGAATGTACTTTATTCCTATTTCTCCTGAACCAGGATCCATCCCCGAACTGGAACAAGTTCCTTTCGAGTTCGTATATAACCATACGATGGATTATCCAATAAAATGGGATCTTCGTAGTGATACGGAGTGTCCTGGAGAAATACAAAGGTGATTTAGGATTGGCGAAGGAATACATGGTTTGGTCGTGAATATCTGTTGCAATTTACTTTGCCCTCTTACTAATCCCTTGCTTTGTCTGAACTTAATACCTTCTGTACACCGTTTAGGCTAACTGGTTTTCTTCATTCCCTACCGGTCGGCACCAGCCTATGGTTTGGAAGAAGACTATCCAATTTGCATAATAGGTGTACTACTCCTAAACCAAGGAGTACTCGCAACATGAGAGAGGGTGAAAAGAAAAGACAACTGAATAATCCTATCCGTTTTCTCCAGAACCGGAAACCATCCTCGAATTCCTTCGAGTTCGTATCTAACCATACGATGGTTTTGTCCAATGGAAGTGGACGTTCGTAGTAATACGGGGTGTCCTGGAGAAAAGGGTAAAAGTAGGAGTGGCAAAGAGGTCTGCAACTTTGACAATCCAAAAGCCAGTGTTAAGAGGGTTCGGTCAACTTGGTCACTGAGTCATAGTCTTAGGGTCGGGTCAATGGTCGCTGCCAAAGAGAGAGAGAAAAGAAACACTCAGCGTGCACTCTAACCTAGATCAGAATGGTTACCAATTTATCTAATCTGGAAACCTCCCACTGTACCTCAAATTCTCCTCCAAACCTTAAAGAAGAATTAGTCGGGGTCACCCGAGGAGTAAACCAACTCATCAGTGGGAATCGGGATCCAACTCTCATCGCATGATAACGTGACGGAATCCGCTCACGGTATCACACTCCAGAAGGTATGCGCATATCTGGCAAGTTTCAGTACTTTTGAAACTCCCGATGTGATTTCTGCCCCATGCTCTTATGACCTTGGCGTGAGGTCAAAATATCATAAGTCACATGTCAAGTTCTACCCATCATTATCCAGGTTAATTTGAATCCACCCGTACATACCCTTGACGTAGGCCAAAATAGTAGTACGACTGTCCCAAACCAACGCATCTATCTATGCAACAGATAAATACCCGGCAGCTACCAATCACTATGCCTTGGCGTGAGGTCAAAATACATAGCTTGAATACTACCGAATATTTAACTGAAATGATGGAGGGCTACGAATGGTTTCTGGCGAAAACCTTTAACGTAAAGAACTTGATATCGTCGAAGGAACGGATAGCTTTTAAAAATATAGTGACGAAAACCGTTGCTAAAGAGGTCACTCCCGGTGAAGGGATCTCGGCTCTTTCCCCGTAGAATGGGGTGCAGGATATCCCAAATGAATACCACGATGCAAAGCAAAAGTAATCGGCTATAGTGAAGTTAATGCCCTGACGCAGACTTCTGTCCAAGGGGTCACTCCCGGTGAAGGGATCTCGGCCCTTGCCTCATCGACTGAGGAGCAGGATATTCCAACTGAATACCACGGTGCAAAACAAAAGTGAACGTCCTTGCAATAACAGCTTTTTGAAAAAGTGTTCCAACAACATCAGATTAGGTTTGTTTTTAAACTTGCATTGATCCAAATCAATGCAGTCCCATCAATTGATCACACCAAAAAGAACGAAAATATACTGATGTACGTATATGCCATCCGCATTCGCCACTGGGTCCCGTCATTACCCGTTAGGTTAGCTAACTAACGACAGAGCGGGGACTGGACTAGCGCGGATGAAAAACATATACAACATCTACTAATATATATACCAATATATTATATTTCGCTCAAGGCGTGAAAAGAAATGCAACATCACAGAAATGTACAGCATCACAGAACAATACAGATATCTGGGATCCCCGGGTTTCACAGAGCCACTACTGAAACCCGACGTTCCCCTGGTCGTGTGGACAGCCTGTGCAATGAAAATCCTAGACCCCTACGGGCGCGGCAAGTCACCCGCCAAAACCTGAAGCGAGGCAGCCCCCTTCAGCTCCGTGAATGGACCACCCAGCACTCCACGGAATCCGGCAACTTGGGCACCCCTCCTGGGTCAACCTGTACCCCCTACGAGTGCGGCGAATGGCCCGCCAATCCCAGAGTGAAGCCCCCTCCGTCTCAATGCCATGAGATGCGGGCTTGTTGCCCTCTAGAACCCGGCTATCCGTGCACCCCACCGCGGGGTAATCCTAGTACATAATGTAAAATATACATACACCGGGTACATCGACCGCAACCAGGTCGTGCCCCAAAAAGAATAATACAAACAGGCAGTGACGGCAGTCCACATGTCGGACGCTCGCCCCGCAATATCAAATGTACATGATACAACAATACAGTACTAGCATTGCATCCAGGCTATCCCCACGACCGATCCGCAACATCACAGAATAAACATAGAACATCAACGTGAAAGTCACGTTCGCAAATCCGTCTAACCGGGCTATAGCAGTTAGACCGGATTTACCGATCGAGTGACATTCACGGTCGCAGATATAATGTAAATACTGTGAAAAATGTGTTTAAAATTTTCCGATTGATCAAACAATTAACAATTGGGCCTCAAAGAAAACTGTAGCACTCACAGAAATAATTGGCCCAATTTTAATATTCCAGAAACCACATTTTCAACTCAGGAACATACTGGAAAAATTTGAGGGGGTGAACAGTAAATTCCGCGGCGGAAGCGCCGCACGAGGTGGGGTTTCGCGGCGCTTGCGCGGCGGAATAGTGAGATCATGGTACTAATTTTTTTCAGCATGGTTAAAATTCCCTGCACATCACTCTGAGACAACCAGAAAAATTTTTGGACTCAAAAAAAATTCGACAGAAACTGATGTGCATGAAATACGTGTTTTCGGGATTTTGTTCGATCGGAAACGTAAAACACATTACACAAAAGCTAGACTAAGTTAATGGCGAGGCTCTGATACCACTGTAAGTGCACGGCGGCGCCCCGGCCGTCAATCCGACGCCGGAATGCGGAAACGGTGAATAACTCAAATTTTGCGGACTTTGCAAACCGGCACCACCGCGCACTAAACTCCGGATCGTAACCATTAACAAGTCTAAGCTAACTAGAATACGGGTTAGAGATATACCGACAGATCCGAGTCCTCCGGTCTTCATCTCCACTCCGATCTCCTCGCGGGAAAAGCTGTCCGTCTCCTCCTCGTCGGAAAGGGCACCACATCGCCTGTAGCTTTTACGGGCTCCCGCCTCTATACCGAGGCAACTCGGGCGCGAAGCTGGCGAATCGACGCGTCCAAGAAGTGCTGTAGAAAGTGGTGTGTAGAATCGTAATCTCTTTTTGGAGTATTGGAGTTGCCTTGATGGAGGAATAAGGTTAAAAGAAATTGGAGCTTTCAATTTTCCAAAAACAAGAAGAATGAGATGAAGAAATTTGTGTCATGCAAGAATGAAAAATTTCTCTCATCCTCACTCATAGTGGCCGGCCATTTCTTTCATGAGAATGGTGGAGGGAACAAAACTAAATCATATGAGGGAGGTAAGTGTAGGAGAAGTATGTGGTGACCATATCCAAAGTCAATGAAAACTTCAACCATGCTTTCACTTTAAACCCATACCTATTTCAAATCACAATAAATGAAAGCATGGAGGAAAGAAAAGATGCTTATCATAATCAATACTTTTACAAGAAACCCCCCCCCCCCACAAAGTGTAATTTGCAAAACTGCAAATTACCCCCTCCATCGGAAAAGTCCGGCCGGGAAAGAACAAAGGAAAACCGGCCGGAACGGAATGCAAACTGGCAACTCCAGAAAACTGGTCCCGTAATAAATTACAGGAAAACCCCAATACTGTGCATACACACCCACATCTGTATTCCGTCCGGATACAAATGCAAAAAGACAAAATCTACACTGTACTAAACTAGGACCGGCTTAAACCAAAGCCGGCTAGTAATATCCGTTCGATCCTGATCCGTGCAATACCGCACGTATCTGATCGAACCCTGCCATATATCTATACAGCTACTAGTACAAACCGTCCGATCCTGATCCGTGCAATACCGCACGTATCTGATCGGACCCTGCCATATCTCCATACGGCCTCTACAGCGTTTCGCCCGAAACTTGAGTAACTGAAAGTGTGGTGGACTCTAAAGACTCGTCAATACTATGGCTGTGGATTTAACCACTAGCACGTCAGAGGTATAAGCCAATACGTAACGGGCCACCAGCTATTGACAAAAAGGACGTCGATGAGGAAGCTCACCCCGACACCCAACTGAGCCTGTCAGTGACAATATCCGTGCAGTCCGGTCCGTTCGCCTATGAGCATCGCATGGCGGGCCTAGGGGGTTGGTAAAAGTCAGACCCCCAAAAGCGGTACAAGTCGTGTCGGAGTGTAGCCCAGAACACCCTGAGATACTACTGGAATACCTACCAGTAAATCTCCTGCCTTGGCCAAGGTCTTTGTGTAATGGCTCTCCTAGACACAGCGCGACCTCACCCCCAATACCGGGAGAGACGAAACCCCCGAAGATCCGCTCACTGCCTCCATGTGGCTCGGGACTGTACCCAACTAAAACCTGTTTGCACGACTCCTTTGAGCCGTGGTAGGGTAGTAATCAAAGTACAGTGGGAACTCACACGAGACAAATGACGATCCCCAGGTCGATGAACTAACCTGCACACATGTCACCAGGGAACTGCCATCTGACGTCTGGTATATGACCAACTAGCATGTTCCCGACGAGTCCTGTCCGGTGTACTCATAACCCAATGAGCACCTGTATACATCTTAGGTGAACCAACTGACACCAGTGGCTTGTGAGACCGGCCACCGCCCCTCGTCGGGGTCTCGACTGTATACACTAGTCTACTCTGGAGTATCGATGCCCTGTCTCGAAACTCCCACGACTAGGGACCTTTTAAGGATGTGCTTGTAGACCCCAGCTCTCACTTATATGATCGCCCTCATACTGCTGGCAGTCAAGCATGAATCCTAGGGCTCTATCAACGTGCAATAGCGACCTGTCAGGTCACCTAAAGCAGTACACGATGATAAAGGTAAACCAGATAGCATACTATCATCTCGAGTAAGACTGTCCTACCGGGATAGGTCCTCCCTCAATCATTGCAATCACGTGCCTGTGATCCAATAATTGACTCTGAGGGCACTATCTCCAACATATATTATATTGGATGCTTGGACATATATAGAGATGACTTTCTTGCTCGATATGATAGTATGCTATCTGGTTACTCTTTATCTTAACATGTACACTAGTCTCTTTATACTGTCTTATAGTTACATGTTGATAAAGCCTTTAGGATGTGTACTTGACTACCTGGACTATGATGCAGATCATACTAGTGGGGACATGGTAGTCTATAAGTATATCCTTCAAGGTCCCTAGTCGTGGGTGTATCGAGACGGGGCATCGATATACCAGAGTAGACTAGCGTATATGCTTCTCGACCCATGTGATGGGCGATGGATGATCCCATATCCATTGGTGTTTGACATAAGAGATGGTATACGGGTGCTCAGTGGAGACTGGGTACACTGGACGGACTCGCCGAGAACTCCCAGATGGTATTATACCTCACGTCAGATGGCATTTTTCAGGTGACACTTGTACAGGTTAGTCTGTAGACCCGAGATCGTCATAGAGTCTTGTGTGATTCCCACTGTGCTTTGATCTCCACCTTACCACGTCCATAAGGGCGTGCAAAACGGTGGTCTTTGGGCACAGTCCCGAGTCACATGGAGGCAATGAGCGATAGGAGGGGTTTCGTCTCTCCCGGTATTGGGGGTTGATGTTGCACAGTGCTCGATTGGCCGTAGCAGGAAAGTCCCTGGCCAGGGCTGATCAGAGATTTGCTGGTAAGTGTTACCAGTAGTTTCTCGACCCGTTATGAGCCTCACATCGGCACGACTTATCGGTTTATTGGGGTCTGACGTTTACCACCCCTAGACTTGATATGCGACATATCAGACGAAGAGACCGGACTGTACGGCAAGTGTTACTGGTCGGATTCGCAGGAGTGTGAGCGGGCTAGCTCGTCGATCTTCTGATCGCTCAATACCCGGGTGGCCGTTACGTTTAGCAGACCGCTTGCGGCTTGTGGATGCTTGATATGATCATCATCTGCTACCGGCATATTGACGAGTCTTTAGAGTCCTACACAGAGGTTTCCTGGTTCAAGCGAAACGAAATAGGAGCGCATATGAGATATGTGCGGGACCGAGAATAATGCGTGTATGTGATACCGTATTTAATTCTCGCGATTAATGTTTCGTATGGTTGTATGCGATATAACCTAGTTATCGAATCGAAGATCGGTTCGATAAATCGATACATTGAATACTAGTCGGTTATGTGCGACATGACCGGATCATTGAATCAAATGTTGATTTAATGATTTAATGTATAATTATATATTTGATATATTACTTTGCATTAGCTAGTATTGGTTCACTTTAAACGGATTTTTCTCACTTGGATTGCACATTGTATATGAGATATACTTTTGTGCAAATTTATGTATCATGTTTGATGATGCATTTAGTTTTGGCTTTGTGTAAAGAATGCAACCATGGTTATGAGAGTGGTTAGGGTTTAAGATTTATTCTCTTATTATTAAATCCATTTATTATTTATTAAATGGATTTATGGAAACAAAAGGGTTTCATTTTATCATGAAGTGTGGTGAAGCTTCATGAAGCTTTTTGTAATGGTGCCATTTTGTCTCCTTGCTTAAACCTAACCACTCCCACTAACCATGGTCAATTCTCTACACTTGACCATGGTTAGAAGATGATAAGAATTCATTTATTATTCATTTTAGAAATAACTTATCATAAGTTTTCTATCATCTTCTTCTTCTTCTCAAAGTGAGAAACCTTGATGCCATTAATGGCAACTTGTGATCTAGAGTGAGAAATCCAAATCTAAAGTGAACCCATCTCCTATTTCTTCATCCTCTACCTCTTGCCAAGTGGTTTTGGGTGTTTTCTTCACAAGTTTTACAAGTTTGTGAAGTCGGAGTTTGAACTAGTGCAACCTCGACGTAGATCGTCTTTGACACGAAGCCGACGACCTTGCTCACCCGATTTTCCGATGAAGCCGACGTGTGAGTCGAGGATTCATGATGGACAGCGAGAGCATGACCAAGTGGAGCTAAGGATGTGGAAATCCGGATCTACAAAGGTTGTAGCATCTAACCTATAGTTAATTTGTTAACTAGCTTTATCGTTTCGCCTAAACATCTAGTCTAAAGATCCGTAGTCTAGGGTTTCTCGGCACAAAAATTTTAAATTGGTATGTCCGATGCCTTGTGAGACCTTACTAGAGTGCCTAGGAACCTTTCATGGGCCACCGACGCTGTGGTATGTACTCGATACTATTAAACTGTGCCCAAGATGTTGAGCTCTTGGGGGATTATGAGGTTTTGACGACTCGATCGGATGGCTCGACTTAATTCGGATGCTAGGTGGTGAGATGCATTCTTGGGAGACTCCAGATACGAGGATAGCCATTGGAGCTCAGTCCATGCAGCCACGACGAGACGAGTCCGAAGCGGTCGACATTAGAGAAAAGTGGAGTAAAAGGTTCGCACCAGATCTAGATGAGATGATGTTCCACTCCGCCGACATCAGAGAGGCGATGCGCATGCCGAGGCATGGTACTTGGACTTACATTCCAGAAGGAGTCGCGATGAGTATTCAGTCGTTCCAGAGCAAGATGGAGATATAGGAAAGGACAACGACTTCCGGACAGTTGGCAGAGACGAGACATGGAAGAGACCGTGAGCAGGATTCCTTCCAGGACACTGCTGCAATGATACTTGCACCCAGGATCAGAGGTGTCATGTACATTCAGAGAGCCAGAGGCCGACGCCAGTGATATGCTGTCTTACGAGTGGTCGCGATGATTGACCGGGAGATGACAAGAGACGTGCCAGAACTGGATCATCCCCGTTAGCACACCCGACAGGGCCAATGAGCCGATGGACCGAAAGATTGGTAATCCACAGTGAAGACTTTGACCCAGGAGTGGTCATGGTTACGCACACCAGCAGGACAGAGTTCATGATCATCGACGAGACGTCCCACTAATGACCGCGACAGTTGGCCGAGATTCTTAGAGGATGCGCTAGAGCAGTACTATTCCGCCATTATTGATTCCGATGTTTTGGGTGATTTATTCGTATGATTTAATTTTTATGATTGAGGATTTATGATCTTTGCACAGTGTTGCACTTGATATCGTTTTCGTGCTTTAGTTTCACATATTTGTGATTTTACGGTTTTAGACATTTGAGTTGATTTTGTGCATATGCACGCACACGATTTGGTTCCTGCACTATGTATAGTTTATATATGCTTGCAGTGCAGTGATACGCCTTTTGTGCACTTAGATGCACTGAACTTCGATTTCGATTGTGATACTCGATATTTGTTTTGTGCACCTGGTGCACCTGATTGATTTTGCGCACGTTCGGTGCTTGATATTGGATTTCATGATTTCGTGCATGCTGGATGCACCTGATATGGATTTTCGCGCATGTTGGGCGCATGTTTTGAAGGGTGGTTTTGGTGCACACCAGAGGCACTAAATTGAGAATTTTTCGTGCATGTCAGATGCACCTGATTTTGCTGTCAGGCACACATGTTGCCTACGACAGATGTTTCATGCACACCCGATGCACTTAGATGTTGTTTCTGTGCGCATGTATGACACATTCATGGATTTTGATTTCCGTGCACACCAGACGCACATAGTATTCATGTGCATATTTTGGGATTGATTTCTTATAGAGCAGTACGTTTTTATGATATTGCTACATGTTTTCGTACTGAGCAGGACTAGTCAGAGGACAGTACCTGAATATATTTTGCATGCATTGATAGTTATTGAAGGTATTTCCAAAAAGCGATCTATAGCCTCAGTATTTACCTACGTGTCTGATATGACACGAAATGTTTAAAACAAGGAGACCCTTCTAAATTGTTTCCAAAACGGCGGAACGTACATTTCAAACAAAGGTATATATGTATATAGCTATTTTCTTATGATAGACGTCTGGCACTGTGCAGTGTTATACACGTTGCACAGCGACTTAAGAGATTTGGCATGCATTTCCTTCAGATACTTACATATATAGATTCGATGTTTACATGTATAGTTTCGAGTTATATCATATTGGTTTGATTTGGATTTGGCATTGATGTCTTCTCCATGACTCCGATGATTGTGGGATGCTTGACGGAGTTTTGATTTGAGTTATATACTCATTTTTTTTCAAGCGCATGCACTGCGCTACGATTTGTTTTATGTATTTATAGTTTCGGAGCCCCGACGACTTGATGGTTTTTCTTAGATGTTTTAGTATTTGGGAAGGTTTGAATTTAAATTCGGGGACCGAATTTCTTTAAGGGGGGAAGATTGTAGCGTTTTGAAAATCGTTTCGGTGAAATTTCGAAAAATCGGTAAAATAAAGGGGTTTTCTGTAAAAAGTCAAAATACAAATATCTTATTATAAAAATTAAATATACATATTCTAGCTATGTAATTGCTATTATTTGGTGTTTATTGAGCCGCTGGTGAAATTTCAAATTTTCTGAAAAAAATATTATTTTATTATTATTTTAAGCCGTCACTAATACATTTAATTAGGGAAAATTACAAATTGGAATGAGTTGAAACAAATTTTGTGCATCATAAAACATTAAATAAAAATTTATCATGTGGTTTTTGGAACGAAATCATTTGCCAAAACGGTTTAGAAATTATTGAAGAAAAAAGGCTTTTTTTTAGCGTAAATGGATGTTTGGGGTATTGTATTTATCATTTTTCATCACCCCACACCCGTGCCCACACCCACACACCCCCACTTACTCCTCCCCTTAGCCAAATTCAGCAGCCCTCACTTTTTCCCCACTTGGTTTGCAAAGGAAAGAAAAGGAAAAGAAAAGAAAAGAAAAGAGTAGAAAATGATATATTTTGAGTTGACTTTGACTTGAAACAACTTTCCCCACCTCACTCTCTCTCCTCACTCACCCCCCCCCCCCTCAAATCTGGCCGAAACTGATCCATAGAGCAGCAGCCCCCCCTCCCCCAAGTTCTCACTCCATTTTTGCTTCAAAAATCCATAAAAAGCTTCAAAATCCATACAATTTCAAAGCTTTTTTCCAAATCCAACACTTACCCATTATTCCTTAGCATTTCAAGCATGGATCCTTGTGAAAAGAGAGCATTTTGGAGTGCCATGGATGCTTGTGGATCTTCATATGCTTTTGGGTATATTTCTAAACATTTTTGTTGCTTAAATTGTTACTAATTTCTTAAGCTAATTTATTTAAGTGTTATTTGGATATGTGAATTTAATTGCACGTTTTGGAATTCAAGAAAAGGGTTTGAATGCAAGTTAGGTTATTGTGAATTGGCGTATGGTTGTGATGGGTAGCTTACCATTTTAGAATTTGCAGAAAGTAATTTAGTAGTTAAATTTCATATTGTTGCATGGAAATGTCTAAATTAAGTTTTGTTTTTGCTAACTAGAGTTTTTGAAAATTATGCAAATTTATGAGTTTAAATTATGGAAATGGTTTTTATGACTTATTTAAGATATTTAATAAATATATTGGCCGCTACATTCATTTAAACATCGTGTTTTGTACAAAAACGGCGAATCGTGCTTGCTAGATTTTCGGAAAAATGACTTTTTGAGTGAAAGTGGCGTTTTTGTGAGTTTCAACCTAGTTTATATTAAAATTAGTGTTTATGAATGTGCAAATGAGTGTATTTGGGTTTTTCTCGATGGTTTGGCGTTTGTACGCCGACGTCGAGGGTTTTTGGGTTGATTTGTGAAAGCAACCATAGGTTTTGACCTATGTGGGATTCGTGCGTCGTTTTGGTCATGAGTCGGATTTTAATGAGATATGGTGCGTTATGATATGTAGGTACCCCCATGTGGACTTCGAGGCGACAAACAAGCGCGTGGCAACATAGGCACCGACTAGCGAGGACCAGGTGAGTAGATTTATATCTACGGGGAGAAGTCGGGTGGATGGCGTATAGCACCCCCGCAGTCCGTGGTGGTGTGTACGGATGCGTATACACACCAATATTTATTATATGTTATTTAGGATTAATAACGATGCTTAGGATGGATATTGGTGTGTTGGACTATTTTTTTTAGTGTTGCGAACCCTAGGGTAGTGTTGCACTACACATACACACATACATACTTGCATACATTCCTATTGATATGTGCTCATGGGATTCTTTATAGTTATGTGTTCACATGGGTATGGGACTATGTGTTCACATACGGATTGAGGATGATACTTGGGATTGAGCTGAGTCGATGAGATTTGATTTGAGGCCGTGAGGTCGGTGATATAGCAGGGTTCGTATCTTAGATACGACATGACGTTGTAGCGGGTCCTTGACGTAGTGTTTCACACACTTCCATGCATACGTAGGCGGTATCAGTATGGTACTAGACGTAGATCAGTACCCCGATCATGATATTTGATAAAGAGGATACCAGGTGAATAGTATGATGAATGTGATATTGACCCGTACCCAGATTGGGATGCCGTACGACGGATTTACGTACGAGCTATATTGATGATTGATACGCACTCTTGACTTGGGATGCCTGATTATAGATATGGTATCAGATATGATATTATTGAGGCGGGATCACCGACTATACATATACAGGTATGTATATGTATCGACTCAGATGATAGGCGGTTTCCTTACCTGTAGTTCAGCTTGTTAGTTCAGCCGTATAGTTTAGTGTAGTTGTTAGATTAGATTAGACTTCTTACCTATTTCAAAAACTAACGAATCGTGGACATTTTTAAAGACAGCTCAAGGGAATCTACGGATATTTTAAAACGACCTATCTTTTCATAAAAACACCGTAGCCCCTATTTTCAAAACCCCATGATTCATGTAATTTCAAAAGGCACCATTTGTAGGACTTATATTAGATTATTGCAGATTAGTTATCGTTGTGTCTAGTATTCAGCTCCCGCACATTATTGCTGTTCGCTCTGCCTCGCATACTTATTGTGCCGCATATTCCATTATTGATATCATGCTGTTAGGACACCAGCACCATTACCGATGATGCGTATGTACCACGTACACCTACTTGCCAGCTCACACACATCTTCATCGGTAATTGCCATGTCACGTACACTTTAGAGAATATATTTGCTTGACTTAGCTTGTTAGCTAGTAGTTTTGACATGATATTAGTGTACTTTCCTTATATGCCACATTAGACATTTCAGTTATTACTTGCTACTTCATGCATATTGTTATTCATTGTTATACCGCACGCATGGATTCTCATGCCTTTATTCACTAGTTTATGTGCTATTGAGGTTTTGGACTCGGATTTCCTCGATATTTCTAGACTTGGGAACCGTGGAGATTTCAAAAGAGAATATGTAATTGTTTTAAAAACCCGGTTACCCTGGATATGATATTTCAGTGCGTCCACCATGTGTTTTCTCGGTGCTGAGAGCGACATGTGAGACCCGAGTTCGAGGAGTGGAGGAACCGTTTCAGGTACATGGTGGACCCGGTAAGGTACCCCGGGGCAAGAAGCTCATGGTGATGACGATGAGCCTGGCAGGGGGAGACTACCGACCGGTGATATTACCCGACGCGTCGGATATCCGGAGGATACCGTCGTGGTCTTGAGATGGATGGTAGGGGCCGGTCTGGACTGGCGGCGCCCTAGATATTGTGATTTAGATATTGAGATTTTGAGACATTGAGATTTATGTTTTGTGTCGATGCTAGACACCGTTGGTGCTGATTTCAGTTATGATACCACATTTGAAAAAAATACAAAGGAAATCTCACTAATTATGAAAACAGTTTCTTCATTTACATGTATGCTGTTTTCATGCATTCATACCTCACTCATATGATATATTGCTACCTGAGGCACTGACACGGGCACATGTGATTACACTCGGGTTAGATATTACCCTAGACATTGTCATAGGCTGCCTGCTATACATATATTTGAGGATATATTATGATCATTGACCTAGGATTGCGTTATTTTTGCGATTTCTGTGCGTAGATATTTTCTATTCACGAGTTGGCAACTCACCCCCGTTGTGCCCCAGTTTCTTGCAGGTTGCCGTACAGGTTTCCTTACGGCTTTGCGGGCATAGTTTCATTCGGGTGATTTGCTAGTAGGTGGGTTTACTTGTATCATACCCCCTTTATTTACCTTGTATGATATTATTCAGTTGTATCTAGTAAATTCCATCAACCAAACATGTTTTTTTTGAGATAGAGACCAGTGTTGGTTATTCTTTCGACCTTAGAGTCGCTCGTTATATTTCTGGTGGTTTTGAGTTTCCTTTTGAGTTTTGATCCTCGCCGTTGGCGTTGTATATTATATTGTTTGTGTGGTTGTGACCGTCGATTGACGAAGAGCTAGCTCCCGCTTGGGGATGCCTTTTTCTTGATTTCGTATACTATTCATGTTGTATCCCGTTTGGGGGCCAGTATTTACAAAGGAGACTCTGCCGAAATTTTCAGTAAATTTTTGATGTTTTTAAAACCGCATAATTCGGCTTATGCTATTGAAATTACTTGCTTTAAGTTGGTTTTTCCTGCACTCTACTATTTTCTTGGTTTGGATTTCTGGGTTTTCGGTTTACTTAGATTACGTACGCCTCGAGACGTTCGTAGTTTAAGTGCCGGTCATGTTCCGTATTTTCGGGTCGTGACAGTGTTTTTCATAAAAAACGGATATCTTATTTTTTCCTTCTTGGCTAGTGATAATTTGTGTTGTGAAGTGTTTATATATATATTTATATATAAATAATTCTAGGGTTATTAATTATTTTGGTTGGGTTTACCCTAATTGGAAAATTTTCTTTTGTAGTGTACACTTGCACACTTAGCCAATTTTGTGACTTAGGTCTTTTAGTGAACATGTTAACCATTCTTTGTTGCATGGTTTAATTATCCACACCCTTTTTCTAAGTCAAAACCCCTTTTAAATAATTCAAACTTTCAATTAGAATATGAAGCAGGGTGTTAGGTGAGAACCCTTGACTTTTGACCCATTTTTTTTCCTTCTCTCTTCTCTCTCTTTTCTCATTTCTGGAAATTCTGCAGAGAGGCGGCAACAACATCAGAAATTCATCACCTTTTTCATTCCATTTTCACTTCTCTTTGATCTCTACACAAAACCCTACCCAAAATCCCTTTTCCCTTCACAAAAACAATGGAAAAATGACCTTTTGGGGGAGTTTGATGGCGGATCTGGACACTTCAGGCTAGAGCTGGGGATTTTGGTGTTTCTTAAGGTCTTTTGAAGGTATTAACTCATGTTTAACACCCTTTTCCCATATCTTGTAGTATTTTTAGCAAAATATCACATTTTTGTGCATTTTTAGTGCTATTGGAGGGATTTAGTGATGATATGTTAAAAGTAACATTTTTATGACTTGATTAACTTGGTAATGTGTTGTTAGTGTGTATTTAGACTTGGGTTTGCTTCAGGTTCCACAAAAATACCCTAAAGTATTGTTTTAGTGCTAAATTGGACTTTTTAACTAGAATATGGGTTCTGTTAGATCAGCTTGTGCCCGGATTATTTCAGAACGGTTTTCGATTTACTGTAGCATGTATAGGGGGTATAGAGTGCACACACAAAACCTAGGAGTCCCTCTCCCTACCCAGGCCGGCGGAAAAAGAGTTCTGGCCGCAAATTATGGCCAGATGGGTGAGTTGGGGCTTGGGGTTTGGGCCACTGGATTCTGCATCTATGTGGAGTGTTTTGGTATATATATTTTTGTAATATCTGTTCTATATCAAAATCTGGAGTTGAATACCCTATTTCCCGTATTTTTTACTCTTTCGCGACATGCGTGATACGTGTGTGTGGGTTTGGGGTTTCTGCGTATCGCGACGCGTCGGAGTGACTTCAGGCGCGTAATCACACGTTTTAGCGTATCGCGTACACGCACGCTTGGTTTGCGGCACGGGTTTCTAGTTGACTTTAAATGTCGTGTTTGTATGGTTTTGAGCTTATGTGTGATATTCTGTGGAATTCTAGGTTCGCAGGCAAGTGCGACGGACGCGGCGAAGAAGGGGAAGCAAATCGTCGGCTATACCTAGCGAGAGACTACTGTGAGTAGATTTAACATCTACGGGGAAATCGCCGGCATGGCGTTATGCGTCAGGGCTGATAGGACCTTGTAGCAGCATATTACACTTACCTACATTGACTGTTCATGGCTACTATTTTGCGCATACCACATTCCCTGCTATAGGTATATAAACTAGAATGGATAAAACACCGCACCATTACTAACGGTTCATGTTACACGAGCACTATCCTGCATGTTACACACACAACCGTTAGTAATTGCCATGACACTCACACTGTAGAATTTCCATGATAGTTATGCTGTAGCTCATCTTTTATGTGACTAAACATGATATTCATACTTGATGCATATATCGCATTGCTCTGACTTGCATATTGATTCGGATTACATGATATTCATACTTGATGCATATATCACATTGCTTTGACTTGCATATTGATTCGGATTACATGATATTCATACTTGCGCACATACAGATTGTATATGCATACCAGTGCACACATACCTTGATATCTTCATACTTGCGTACATACACATTGTATATTCATACGAGTGCACACATACCTTGATATCTTCATAGTTGCGCACATACGCATTGTATATTCATACCAGTGCACACATACCTTGATATCTTCATACTTGCGCACATACACATTGTATATTCATACCAGTGCACACATACCTTGATATCTTCATACTTGCGCACATGCACATTGTATATTCATACCAGTGCACACATACATTGATATCTTTATACTTGCGCACATGCACATTGTATATTCATACCAGTGCACACATACATTGATATCTTCATACTTGCTTAGATTACTCATTGAGATATGTTTTTTCCATGTTAATTCTGGATTTGGGAAACCGTGGATATTTTAAAAGAGAATAGTTAATTATCTAAAAACCCGGTTTCCCTTGATATGATATTTCGGTGCGTCCACCATGTGTTTTCTTGGTGCTAGAGTGATTTATGTGAGCCCGAATCGAGGAGTTGGATGAGGCCGATTACGGGAGCATGGTGGACCCGATATTGTACCCTGAGGCGAGAACGGTTTCGCTGTGTATTAGACGGTGAGCCTGGCAGAGGGACTACTACCTTCCGGTGATTGGTTGGACCTGGCAGTTATCCGAAGGATACTGACCAGAGTCGATAGATGGATGCGGGATGATTCGTACTACCGGGGCTGAGGGCCGATACCGCAGACGGAGCCCGTGGGGTGACCCGGACAGACGGGGCCCGATGGATGAGGATTTGCGTGTAGATGCTGGACACGAGTACTTATGATATTTGGGTGCCGATGTTGGGCACTCGTGATAGGGTTTGTGATCAAGCTAGGGTTTTTTTTTATAAATTGTTCAAGATTTTAATATGTATCCTAACACATTAAGACATGTAAAATCTAATCTAGATTGTTAAGTTACTAATTGTTACAATTAATTTGTCCAAATTGCTTAATTGTTGCAAACTAGGTTTTTGTAAAATATATAAATAATTGAGATAAAAATCTAATGAGGGTATTCATGACATTATTAACATTATAAGTTATAGTTTAATACTTTAGATCATGCAAAACCAAGCTAAATTGTTGTTTGAGCATTTTTACTATGAAATTGTTAAAACTGGATAAATTTGCAAATTAGAATTTTGGGTTTAATGAAAATTGATGAGATTAAATTATGGAAATGGTTTGTATGACTTATTTAAGATGTTTAATGAGTATTATGGCCACTAGAATTGTTAAAACATCAGATTTTGCATTAAAACGGTTAATTTTGCTTACTAGGTTTTCGGAAAAATAGCTTTTAAAGCGAATTTGATGTTTTGATGATTTAAACCCTATTTCATATATATATATATATATATTTAGTGTGTTGTGAAACCACGAATGGTGCGTTTGAGTTTTTCTTGATCACTCGGTATTTGTACGCCGATGTCGAGGGTTATTTGGTTCTTTTGCTTGAGCGGACCATAGGTTTTGACCTATGTGAAACCCGTATGCCGTTTTGGGCTTTTATCCGCGATTTCGGTTTACGATACTATATGTTTACATGTAGGCACCCCCACATGGATTTCGAGACGACGAGGAAAGCGTGACGTCATCGACTCCAGCAAGCGAAGATCAGGTGATTAGATTCATATCTACGGGGGAAGTCGGGTGGATGGCGTATAGCACCCCCGCAAATTCGTAAGAAATGATGTGATATGGTATAGATATACGTTTATGTGTGATTGAGAGATATGGATACTTAGAAAGCAAGCATTTAGGGGATCATGGATTAGTTTTAACGAGATTTGTGGAATGTGGTATAGTGGATTTCTTAGTCGCGAAACCCTAGAGTAAGGATTTGCATGCACGCACATACATGCACTCATATACATTTACTTCCTTGTGCGTATTGGGGAAATATATATATATATATATATATATATATATATATATATATTCGTATTCATATGTATGGATGATGAGGGTAGTATATGGTATTTGGAGATGAGTCGATGAGTATGAGCATGGTACCATGAGATCGGTGATGTGATTGGTTCGTATTAGGAGATACGACGTGATTTTAGCGGATTGATTGGGCGTTGTGTATATGAACACACACATACATTTATGTTGATGATATTAGTATTGTACTAGCCTCAGATCAGTACTCCCCCTGTTCACGTTATGTGATGATAAGGATATCAGATGAGTAATGAGATAAATATGATATTTGACCCGTACCCAGATTTGGGATGCCGTACGATAGATTTACCGTACGAGATATAATTATAATGTTAGATCCGCATCTTGACTCGAGGAATTCATATATATTATTGTATTGTATGTGATACCATTTGAGGCGAGATCATCGACTACTAGATAGATAGATATATAAATATATATATATATATATATATATATAAATATATATATATATATATAGATCGAATCAGACTTAGGTAGATTTACTTACCCTTTTGACTGGGCTCGAGTCATACTTGTTTTCAAAAGTGGAGAATTGTGAGCAATTTAAATACCAAAACTGTATGACTCGTATATTGGATAGGTATATTCTTCGGTGTTGCTGTTACTATATCACTTTCGGTATATTCATGATGTTTCATCGCATTGCATGCTTATACATATGTTATCTGTAATTACTATGAAACCATGATGTCAGGACACCAGCACCATTACCGATGATGCGTATGCTCCACATACACTTGCTTGCCGGCACACACACACCGTCATCGGTAATTGCCATGTCGCGTACACTTTAGAGAACACTATTTTATTGACATGGCCTGCTAGCTGATACTTGCAATATGTTATAGCTTTCATTTGCTAGTTTAACTATTGCATTCATTGCATGATATCAGATGCATTCATATATTCATTGGTTATGCAGTATTATGGAGATTTATGCCGGTTTTTACTTTTATTGACATGGTGATTTGATGTTTTCGGATCCTTCTTGAGATTTTCTGGATTTTGGAAACCGCTTGTTAAAGTTTTATAAAACTGATGATGTATATTAAAGAGAAAAATGCGGTTTTCCTTGATATGATGAGTCTTGCCCACCATGATGTTTTCTCGGTTATGAGATGGATTTCGAGACCCGATTCGAGGAGCCGGATGAACCGTCTGCGGGTACATGGTGGACCCGGTGAGGTACCTCGAGGCGAGAGTGATTTCATGGAGGATGATGAGCCTGGCACGGGGCACTACCACCGGTTATATTATTTGGACTCGTCGGTTATCCGGAAGATACCGACCGGAGTCATGAGATGGATACAGGCTGATCCGTTCTGCCGGAGCCCGTGGGTCGATCCCACAGATGATACGGATGCCTGAGATATTGGGATTTGAGATATTGAGATACTGAGATATTGAGATATTGAGATTTATGTTTTGGTGTCGATGCTTGACACTGATTTCTCTGTTGATTTCATTGATGATACTCGATTTATATACATACAGAAATCTCATTAATTAAAGAAAACAGTTGTCTCACTCATGATGTATTCTGTTTTCATTCATAACGTATTCATACATCATATATCTGATATGTTGCTATCTGAGGCACTGACACGAGCATGTGGTATTGCACTTATATGTAGATGGATCAGGATATTATTTAAGGATATTACTTGATATGACCTAGGATAACGTCATGCATGCGGTTTCTACTCGTAGATGTTTTCTACTCACAAGTTGGCAACTCACCCCCGTTGTGCCACAGTTCCTTGCAGGTTTTTCCGTACAGGTTTCGTTGCGGCTTTGCTGGCACACTGTTCCTTCCGGGTGATTGCTTTGGTAGGTGGGATCTTTTGCATCAGGACCGTCATTGTATATTTGTTATTTCAGTTCTATCCTGTAAAACTCCATCAACCAGACTTGTGTATTATTTTCAGACTTAGAAAACCGGTTGTTGTTATTTCGACCTTAGAATCGCGCGTTGTATTATTTTGGATTTCATGTTGATTTTGAGTTTCCTTTTGAGTTTTGAGCCTCGCCTTTCGGCGTTGTATATTATATTGCTTGCGTTGTTGTGACCGTTGATTGACGAAGAGCTAGCTCCCGCTTGGGGATGCCTTTTATTATTTCGTATACTATTCATGTTGTACCCCGTTTGGGGCCAGTATTTACAAAGGAAACTCTGCCGAAATTTACAGAAATGACTTGATGTTTTTTAAAAACGCATAATTCGGCTTATGCTATTAAAACTACTTGCTTTAAATTGCTTTTTTCTTCACTCTACTGCTTCTTTTGGTTTTGATTTCTGGGTTTTGGCTTACTTAGATTACGTACGCCTCGAGACGTTTCGTAATTTAAGTGTCAGTCACGCTCGGTACTTTTCGGGTCGTGACAAGCCGTGTTATCGGATCAAGTGTTGATTCGATAAGTTGTTGCATT
Source organism: Agapanthus africanus (assembly GCA_030015575.1). Taxonomy (NCBI): domain Eukaryota; kingdom Viridiplantae; phylum Streptophyta; class Magnoliopsida; order Asparagales; family Amaryllidaceae; genus Agapanthus; species Agapanthus africanus. The sequence continues at coordinate 243,871,514 of JASDDO010000031.1, forward strand.
TGATATTAGTCGGTTATACAGGATATCGCTGGATTATTAAATGAAGTATTGATATAATAATTTAATGTATAGTTATATATTTGATATATTACATTACATTAACTAATATTTGCTCACTTATGATTTCTTTTCTCACTTGATTTGTGCATGTGTATATATATATTAGTGTACAAAGTTTTGTGTCATGCTTGATGATACATGATTCATGGGTGTGTGTATGACTTACACCATGCTAAGTGATAATCTAGGGTTTTTAATTTCTTAAGTAATTCAAAAATTGTTTGGATTTGGTCATGGCTAGAAACTTGGAGAAGCTTTGCTAACCATTGCCTAAGTCCACAAGTTCTGTTTTACTAAAGATATTTATAAACCCAACCATTATAGCTAGCCATGGCTAACTCTCTACAAAGGTTAGCATATGATGTTAACTCACCCATGGTTCCCATTATCCACTTGATTTTTGATCATGAGAGATTTCTTCATCTTCTTCCTCAAAGCTCACTAGCTTTTGGAAAATGGAGAAAGTATTGTGAGAAAAAGAAAACTAAATAGAGACCATTTCCTACTTCATCATCCTCTACTATTAACCATTTAGTTTAGGGTGTTTGATTCACTAATTTCACAATTAGTGAATGTTAGTTATATGTATGCCCTAGAGACCATTACAGTACATTGGATGTATATTGTAGTGGATGCTGGGACATATATAGGTATGACATTCTTGCTCGACATGATAGTACGCTATCTGGTTGCTCTTTATCTTAACATGTATACTTTCTGTCTCTCTGATTACTGTAAGTGCACGGTGGCGCCCCGGCCTCCATCCCGAGGCCAAATGCGGAAGCGATGGCTAACTTTAAATTTTCTTGAACCGGCACCACCGCGCACTAAAACCTGGATCGTACCATTAACTAGTCCTAGCTAACTACAAGATGGGGAAGAGAGATATACCGAGTGATCCGAGTCCTCCGGTCTTCTCGTCGTCGTCCCGATCTCCCGCGGAATGTCCTGTCTCCATCTCTTCGCCGGAAGGGCACCACGTCGCCTGCTTCTTTTACGGGCTCCCGCCTCTATACCGAGGCAACTCGGGCACGAAGCTGGCGAGTCGACGTGCCCAAGATTTGCTGTAGAATGTGTAGTGCTCATGTCTCATCTTGGGGTTGTAGGGGTTGCCATTTGGTGGAAGAATGATATAAACTTTTGGAGATGGAACTTGTGGGGATTTTTGTGAAGCCAAAAGACTAAAATTCCCACACCACAAAAATGGGCAGCCCTCCTCCTCTATGGCCGGCCATGCAAGAGGTGGGAGAGGAGAGTATGAGAGAGAGGTGAATGGATGATAGAACCACAACCATAATGCATGGGAATAAAGATAATCATGAAGGGAAATGATCACAAACAAACCCACACTCCAAAACAACCATCATCAAAACCATGATGATAAAGAAAGTCAAGCAATCATGAGGTTAAGAAAGTCAAGGTCATGGTGCAACCATCATGACACTACAAAATGCAAAGACCCCCTCCACAATTGCTTATTTGCACAAATGCAAATAAGCCCTCCTCCACCAATCTTCGGCCATTGAAAGATACAAAAGAAAATGGCCGAAACGGAAAGCAAACTGGCAATTCCAGAAAACTGGTCCGGTAATAAATTACAGGAAAACCCCGATACTGTGTATACACACCCGCATCTGTATTCCGACAGAAATACAAATGCAATGAGATAAAATCTACACTGTACTATACTAGGATCCGGCTTAAACCAAAGCCGGCTAGTATTAACCGTCCGATCCTGATCCGTGCAATACCGCACGTATCTGATCGGACCTTTCCATATCTCCATATCGCCTCTAGTACTAACCGTCCGATCCTGATCCGTGCAATACCGCACGTATCTGATCGGACCTTGCCATATCTCCATACGGCCTCTACAGCATTTCGCCCGAAACTTGAGTAACTGGATGTGTGGTGGACTCTAAAGACTCGTCAATACTATGGCTGTGGATTTAACCACTAGCACGTCAAAGGTTTTAGCCATACGTGACGGGCCACCATCTATTGACCAAAAGGGACGTCGATGAGCGAACTCATCCTGACACCCTACTGAGCCTGTCAGTGACAATATCCGTACAGTCCGTTCCGTTCGTCTATGAGTATCGCATGGCGGGCCTAGGGGGTTGGTAAAAGTCAGACCCCCAAAAGCGGTACAAGTCGTGTCGGAGTGTAGCCCAGAACACCCTGAGATACTACTGGAATACCTACCAGTAAATCTCCTGCCTCGGCCGAGGGCTTCGTGTAATGGCTCTCCTAGACACAGCGCGACCTCATCCCCAATACCGGGAGAGACGAACCCCTGAAGATCCGCTCACTGCCTCCATGTGGCTCGGGACTGTACCCAACTAAAACCTGTTTGCACGTCTCCTTTGAGCGTGGTAGGGTAGTAATCAAAGTACAGTGGGAACTCACACGAGACAAATGACGATCCCCAGGTCGATGAACTAACCTGTACACATGTCACCAGGGAACTGCTATCTGACGTCAGGTATAAGACCAACTAGCATTTTCCCGGCGAGTCATGTCCGGTGTACTCATAACCTAATAAGCACCTGTATACATCTTAGGTGAACCAACTGACACCAGTGGCTTGTGAGACCGGCCACCGCCCCTCGTCGGGGTCTCGACTGTATACACTAGTCTACTCTGGAGTATCGATGCCCTGTCTCGAAACTCCCACGACTAGGGACCTTTTAAGGATGTGCTTATAGACTACCAGCTCCCACGTATATGATCGCCCTCATACTGCTGGCAGTCAAGCATGAATCCTAGGGGCTCTACCAACGTGTAATAGCGACCTGTCAGGTCATCTAAAGCAGTACACGATGATAAAGGTAAACCAGATAGCATACTATCATCTCGAGTAAGACTGTCCTACCGGGATAGATCCTCCCTCAATCATTGCAATCACATGCCTGTGATCCAATAATTGACTCTGAGGGCACTATCTCCAACAATCTCCCACTTGCACTCAAGGCTAATTATTGCGATGTCGCATACTCACAGCCCGTGTGATACCGAACACCCAACTCCTCTACTGGTCAGTCTCACAAAGCTCGATTGCGAAACTATTGCGTTCGAGGAATAGCCTTAGTGAGTGGATCCGCCTTGATGTCTCTTTCTATGTCTCTCTATATCTCAAGTTCGCGGAGAAACCCATCTCCCGAAATGAGCAATACCTGTCTTAGAACGTGTCTGGATGTCTGATGGGACCTAGCTCATAAATGAACTCCAAATCAAAACTTCTTAGACTGTATCGTCAACTGAACTTAATCAGTATCCTGCGCTATGCCTCCCTCAGTATTGCCTTGGACCACCTGTCCAAAATAATGCCCCTCGTCAGAAAGAAAAGCTATAACTCTAACAACCTCCTTGTCGTCCAGGTCACCTTGGAAGCCTGGAATGATAACTGTCTCCCGAATGAGGCTGTCGTTATCATATCCCTAGAACATCCACTTTTGTTCTAAAACTGCTTCCGACTGTTTCTCCAGGATTGGATCAATATCAACTTATTGCATCTAGTGCAAGAACAACATCTGGTGTGGTACTTGACATCTCATGATTGACTCAATTGCCTAAGCAAGTGATCTGCCAATCATGCACATCCCTCTCCCCTTTAGTCTGTAAGACACCTTTAGAGAGGGTGACTCCATCACCTGCAGTTACACTACCGTGCCAGGAGTCGTCCATTCTAAATACTCTTAGAATGCTGTCTAAGTACCCTGATTGGGAAACCACCCAAATCTAGATCTAAAACCATAGATCTAGTAACCAGTATGTCCGATATAATGTCCAAGTCCCATATGGAGAAACTACTGTGTGACGACCGCGGTATAACCGATCGTAGTATAGGAATGTCACTTCCTACTCTGTGTATGTCATCCAAATACTATAACATCACAACCTACTACCTTCTCAACAGATCCATCCCCTATTCTGATGAAGTCAAACCTATGATTGTCACATCAGAAATTGATGATCTATCTCCGCTATATCTGCTTTAGTCTATAAATAGACATAAGCCACATGTCCACCAATGCTTCCGCTGCTCCCACTGACTACGACAACCCTCTGGCAGAGTCATATACACGTACACTTCTAAAGCTAGTTTAGAACGACGCTATACTCATCCTCCTGCCGGGTCTCGCAGCCTGGAACAACAGCAATGGCAAGTGTGGGTAAACAAGAACTTCCCTGTCATCGTCCTTGAGGCTATCGGAGTACCTCTCGGGTGCCTGAAGTTACCCACCTTATCTGCGGAGTGGCCAATGGAATGTCAATCCAGATTGAATCTTTAGGTTCCTTATCAAATCTTGAGTAATCGTTTGCGGTTCTGGAATCACTTCCAGTTCTACCATACTCCCACTGCTGTTTTTCTGAAAAAATCCATTTTTAATAAAACTGTGGCGAGTCAAGAACAATATCGCTATTGATCTTCCAGATGGTAGAAAGTCAACCATCTTCATAGCCTTGGTCAACCCACAAACAGCCATTACAGAAACGTGCCTTGAGTTGTCCAGAGTCTGGTTTTAATCATAAGCCGGACAACTCCCCGTACCTTAACATCGTTAAGATATGAACTGTTCTATATCCAATATAGAACCAGAGGCACTGATTTAATTGAACCAGATTCAAATTATGCAGCTGTCTCCAGTGCATGTCAACTAAATGGAAAGAGGCCGATCAGCGTTACTCAACTTAGGAATGCTTCCAATTATGAGTAACCTGAAAGTGAAGCAAGATCTCTTAATCATTACTATCAACTGAATACCATACACAAGTATCTACATCTTCGATCACTTTGAAGAATCCCTATACTTGCTACACCTGGTTCTTTACTCTATTCAGATACCTATAACTTCTCAAAATCCGGACCCTATGTTTCCGCGAAACACCTGTCTAAAAACTAGAGAAGTCATAAGTAAACCGAATATAGTACGAGGACCAACCCCTCTGTCCTGATGGACCCTGAACAACATACAATACTCTGTATAAGTCCCTTGAGTCTTATAACTCATTCACTGTGTGTCGTAGGTTGAAAACTGTACTTATGGTTAAGAAGAATTACACCGCTGTTTAATGCTCCTTACCTAACCATCCAATGATATAGGTAAATGTCATCGACATTATTTCAAAAAGTATATCTCACTCTATGAAAATAGACGTACAGATATATCGATTTGAAATTGGTGCATAACAGCGGATATTCAAAACCAAATATTTGTCGTCCGGCAACCAACCCAGTTGACTTCCTCAAATATCACTGATTACAACGAATCCCGGTATAATGAGGATGATCACCCAATTCCCAATAACTTACTCCCACTCATCATCTGTAAAACCATACAGATGTGAGAATCATACCTGGTAAATACATCCCCTGGAGCAAGTGTCTTAATTGGGAAATCAGTTTTCCTTTAACAGTACACAGTGAAACTGAAACATTGAAATGTTTCGATGGGGTATCCCGGTATTCCTAGTAATGCCTCTTCCAGATTCACGACTGTAACCGTATAATTCTTTGCCACCTCTCCAAATCCCTTTATATGTCTTTAGTCATTACCTTCTGCACACCCCTTAGGCTAAATGGTTTTCTTCCTTCCCTACCGTTCGGCACCAGCCTATGGTTTGGAAGAAGACTATCCAATAAACATAATGGGTGTACTTTCCTAATCCTATGAACACTCGCAAAGCGAGAGAAGGTGAAGATAAAAGACAACCGAATAAACCTTATTCCTATTTCTCCTGAACCAGAATCCATCCCCGAACTGGAACAAGTTCCTTTCGAGTTCGTATATAACCATACGATGGAGTATCCAATAAACTGTGGATCTTCATAGTGATACGGAGTGTCCTGGAGAAATACAAAGGTGATTTAGGATTGGTGAAGAAATACTTGGTTTGGTCGTGAATAGCAGTCGCAGTTTACTTTGCCCCTTACTAATCCCTTGCTTTGTCTTAACTTAATACCTTCTGCACACCATCGTTATGCTAATTGGTTTTCTTCATTCCCCACCGGTCGGCACCTGCCTATGGTTTGGAAGAAGACTATCCAATTTGCGTAATAGGTGTACTATCTCCTAAACCAAGGAGTACTCGCAACCTGAGAGAAGGTAAAAGGAAAAGACAACTGAATAGTCCTATTCGTTTTCTCCAGAACCGGAAACCATCCTCGAATAAATTCCTTCGAGTTCGTATCTAACCATACGATGGTTTTGTCCAATGGAAGTGGACGTTCGTAGTAATACGGGGTGTCCTGGAGAAAAGGGTAAAAGTAGGAGTGGCAATGTGGTTTGCAACTCTGACAATCCAAAAGCCAGTGTTTAAGAAGGTTCGGTTAGTTTGGTCACTGAGTCATAGTCTTAGGGTCGGGTCAATGGTCGCTGCCAAAGAGAGAGAGAAAAGAATCACTCAGCGTGCACTCTATCCTAGATCAGAATGGCTACCAATTTATCTAATCTAGAAACCTCCCACTGTAACCTCAAATTCTCCTCCAAACCTGAAAGAAGAATTAGTCGGGATCACCCGAGGAGTAAACCAACTCAATAGTGGGAATCGGGATCCAACTATCATCGCATGATAACATGACGGAATCCGCTCACGTCATCACACTCCAGACGATATGCGCATATCTGGCAAGTTTCAGTTTCTTTATAAACTCCCGATGTGATTTCTACCCCATGCTCTTATGACCTTGACTTTGGCCAACATATCATAAGTCACATGTCAAGTTCTACCCGTCATTCTCCAGGTTAATTTGAACCCACCCGTACCTACCCTTGACTTTGGCTAAAATGGCAGTACGACTGTCCCAAACCAACGCATCTATCTATGCTGCATATGAATACCCCAATAGCTACCAATCACTGTGCCTTGACTTTGGCCAACATACACAGCTTGAATACTATTGACCACCCATATGAAATGACGGAGGGCTACGAATGGTTTCTGGCGAAAACCTTTAACGTAATGAACTTGATATCGTTGAAGGAACGGATAGCTTTTAAAATTATATTGACGAAAACCGTTGCTAAAGAGGTCACTCCCGGTGAAGGGATCTCGGCTCTTTCCCCGTAGAATGAGGTGCAGGATATTCCAACTGAATACCATGATGCAAAGCAAAAGTAATCGGCTATAGTGAAGTTAATGCCCTGACGCAAACTTCTGTCCAAGGGGTCACTCCCGGTGAAGGGATCTCGGCCCTTGCCTCGTCGACTGAGGAGCAGGATATTCCAACTGAATATCACTGTGCAAAACAAAAGTGAACGTCCTTGCAATAACAGCTTTTTGAAAAGTGTTCCAACAACATCAGAAAAGGTTTGTTTTTAACTTGCATTGATCCGAATCAACGCAGTCCCATCAATTGATCACACCAAAAAGAACGAAAATATACTGATGTACGTATATGCCATCCGCATTCGCCACTGGGCCCGTCATTACCCGTTAGGTTAGCTAACTAACGACAGAGCGAGAACTGGACTAGCGTGGATGCAAAACATATACAACATCTACTAATATATATACCAATATATTATATTCGCTCAAGGCATGATAAAATGCAACATCACAGAAATGTACAGCATCACAGAACAATACAGATATCTGGGATCCTCGGGTTTCACAGAGCCACTACTGAAACCCGACGTTCCCCTGGTCGTGTGGATAGCCAGTGCAATGAAATCCTAGACCCCTACGGGCGCGGCAAGTTACCCGCCAAAACTTGAAGCGAGGCAGCCCCCTTCAGCACCGTGAATGGACCACCCAGCACTTCACGGAATCCGGTAACTTGGGCACCCCTCTTGGGTCAACCTGTACCCCCTACGAGTGCGGCGAATAGCCCGCCAATCCTAGAGTGAGGCCCCCTCCGTCTCAATGCCATGAGATGAGGGCACATTGCCCTCTGGAACCCGGCTATCCGTGCACCCCACCTTGGAGTAATCCTAGTACAGAAAGTAAAATATACATACAACGGGTACATCGACCGCAACCTGGCCGTGCCCCAAAAATAATAATACAAACAGGCAGTGACGGCAGTCCACATGTCGGACGCTCGCCCCGCAATATCAAATGTACATAATACAACAAAATTGTACTAGCATTGCATCCAGGCTATCCACCACGACCAATCCGCAACATCACAGCATAACACAGAACATCAACGTGAAAGTCACGTTCGCAAATCCGTCTAACAGGGCTATAGCAGTCAGACTGGATTTACCGATCAAGTGACATTCACGGTCGCAGATATAATGTAAATACTGTGAAAAATGTGTTTATAATATCCGATCGATCAAAATTATAACAAGTGGGCCCCAAGTACTACTGTAGCACATCAAGAAATTCTGGGCCCAAAAATAACATTCCAGAAACCACATTTTCAACTCAGGAGCATTCTGCAAAAGTTTGGGGGACTGAACAGTTAAAGTCGCGACGGAACCGCGGCACAAGCATGGGTTTGGCCGCGGTTCCGCGGTGGTTTGGACTGTTCACGAGCCCAAATTTTCACAGAACTCTTAAAAAACCCTGCACATCATTCTGAGACAACCTGAAAAATTTTTGGACTTCAAAAAATTTCGACAGAAACTGATGTGAAGAAAAATACGGTTTTTGGAAAATTGTTCGATCGGAAATGTAAAACACATTAGACAAAGCTAGACTATGTTAATGGCGAGGCTCTGATGCCACTGTAAGTGCACGGCGGCGCCCCGGCCTCCATCCCGAGGCCAAATGCGGAAGCGATAGCTAACTTTAAATTTTCTTGAACCGGCACCACAGCGCACTAAAACCTGGATCGTACCATTAACTAGTCCTAGCTAACTACAAGATGGGGAAGAGAGATATACCGAGTGATCCGAGTCCTCCGGTCTTCTCGTCGTCGTCCCGATCTCCCGCGGAATGTCCTGTCTCCATCTCCTCGCCGGAAGGGCACCACGTCGCCTGCTTCTTTTACGGGCTCCCACCTCTATACCCAGGCAACTCGGGCACGAAGCCGGCGAGTCGACGTGCCCAAGATTTGCTGTAGAATGTGTAGTGCTCATGTCTCATCTTGGGGTAGTAGGGGTTGCCATTTGGTGGAGGAATGATATAAACTTTTGGAGATGGAACTTGTGGGGATTTTTGTGAAGCCAAAAGACTAAAATTCCCACACCACAAAAATGGGCAGCCCTCCTCCTCTATGGCCGGCCATGCAAGAGTTGGGATAGGAGAGTTTGAGAGAGAGGTGAATGGATGATAGAACCACAACCATAATGCAAGGGAATAAAGATAATCATGAAGGGAAATGATCACAAACAAACCCACACTCCAAAACAACCATCATCAAAACCATGATGATAAAGAAAGTCAAGCAATCATGAGGTTAAGAAAGTCAAGGTCATGGTGCAACCATCATGACACTACAAAATGCAAAGACCCCCTCCACAATTGCTTATTTGCACAAATGCAAATAAGCTCTCCTCCACCAATCTTCGGCCATTGAAAGATACAAAAGAAAATGGCCGAAACGGAAAGCAAACTGGCAACTCCAGAAAACTGGTCCCGTAATAAATTACAGGAAAACCCCGATACTGTGTATACACACCCGCATCTGTATTCCGACAGAAATACAAATGCAATGAGATAAAATCTACACTGTATTATACTAGGATCCGGCATAAACCAAAGCCGGCTAGTATTAACCGTCCGATCCTGATCCGTGCAATACCGCACGTATCTGATCGGAACTTGCCATATCTCCATACGGCCTCTAGTACTAACCGTCCGATCCTGATCCGTGCAATACCGCACGTATCTGATCGGACCTTGCCATATCTCCATACGGCCTCTACAGTGTTTCGCCCGAAACTTGAGTAACTGAATGTGTGGTGGACTCTAAAGACTCGTCAATACTATGGCTGTGGATTTAACCACTAGCACGTCAGAGGTATTAGCCATATGTGACGGGCCACCAGCTATTGACCAAAAGGGACGTCGATGAGCGAACTCATCCTGACACCCTACTGAGCCTGTCAGTGACAATATCCGTACAGTCCGGTCTGTTCGTCTATGAGTATCGCATGGGGGGCCTATGGGGTTGGTAAAAGTCAGACCCCCAAAAGCGGTACAAGTCGTGTCGGAGTGTAGCCCAGAACACCCTGAGATACTACTGGAATACCTACCAGTAAATCTCCTGCCTCGGCCGAGGGCTTCGTGTAATGGCTCTCCTAGACACAGCGCGGCCTCACCCCCAATACCGGGAGAGACGAATCCCTGAAGATCCGCTCACTGCCTCCATGTGGCTCGGGACTGTACCCAACTAAAACCTGTTTGCACGTCTCCTTTGAGCGTGGTAGGATAGTAATCAAAGTACAGTGGGAACTCACACGAGACAAATGACGATCCCCAGGTCGATGAACTAACCTGTACACATGTCACTAGGGAACTGCTATCTGACGTCAGGTATAAGACCAACTAGCATGTTCCCGGCGAGTCCTGTCCGGTGTACTCATAACCTAATGAGCACCTGTATACATCTTAGGTGAACCAACTGAAACCAGTGGCTTGTGAGACCGGCCACCGCCCCTCATCGGGGTCTCGACTGTATACACTAGTCTACTCTGGAGTATCGATGCCCTGTCTCGAAACTCCCACGACTATGGACCTTTTAAGGATGTGCTTATAGACTACCAGCTCCCACGTATATGATCGCCCTCATACTGCTGGCAGTCAAGCATGAATCCTAGGGGCTCTACCAACGTGTAATAGCGACCTGTCAGGTCACCTAAAGCAGTACACGATGATAAAGGTAAACCAGATAGCATACTATCATCTCGAGTAAGACTGTCCTACCGGGATAGATCCTCCCTCAATCATTGCAATCACGTGCCTGTGATCCAATAATTGACTCTGAGGGCACTATCTCCAACAATTACATGTTGATAAAGCCCTTAGGATGTGTACTCGACTTCCAGGAATATGATGTAGATCATACTAGTGGGGCCTGGGTAGTCAATGAGTACATCCTTCATTGTTCCTAGTCGTGGGAATATCGAGACGGGGCATCGATATTCCAGAGTAGACTAGCGTATATCTTCTCGACCCATGTGTTGGGCGATGGATGATCCCATATCCATTGGTGTTTGACAACGGAGATGGTATGCGGGTGCTCAGTGGCGACTGGGTACACTGAACGGACTCACCGACAACTCCCAGATGGTATTATACCTCACGTCAGATGGCAGTTCTCTGGTGACACTGGTACAGCTTAGTCTGTTGACCCGAGATCGTCATAGAGTCTTGTGTGTCTCCCACTGTGCTTTGATTTCCACCCTACCACGGCTCTACTGAGTCGTGCAAACAGGTGGTTTTTGGGTACAGTCCCGATTCACATGGTGGCAATGAGCGATAGGAGGGGATTCGTCTCTCCCGGTATTGGGGGTTGATGTTGTGCTATGCTCGACTGCCATAACAGGAAATCCATGGCCAGGGTTGCAGTGATATACTGGTAAGAGTTATCAGTGGTTTCACGAATGTTATGGAACTTACGTCGGCATGACTTATCAAGCTACTGGGATCTGACGTTTACCATCCCTTGGCGAGATATGCGACATATCAGACGAACAGACCGGACTGTACGGTAAGTGTTACTGGTTGGATTCACAGGAGTGTGAGCGGGCTTGCTCGTCGATCTTCTGATCGCTCAATACCCGGGTGGCCGTTACGTTTAGTAGACCGCTTGCGGCTTGTGGGTGTTTTGATATGATCATCACCTGCTGCCGGCGTATTGACGAGTCTTTAGAGTCCTAAACAGAGGTTTCCTGGCTCAAGCGAAACGAAATAGGAGCGCATATGAGATATGTGCGGGACCGAGAATAATGCGTGTATGTGATACCGTATTCTATTCTCACGATGAATGTATCAATTGGTTGTATGCGATATAACCTAGTTATCGAATCGAAGATTGATTCGATAAGTCGATACGTTGGATACTAGTCGGTTATATGCGACATGACCGGATCATTGAATCAAGTGTTGATTTAATGATTTAATGTATAATTATATATTTGATATATTACTTTACATTAACTAGTATTGGTTCACTCAAGATTGACTTTCTCACTTGAAATGCACAAGTTATATATGTGATATATTTTTGTGCACTTGTTTGTATCATGTTTGATGATACATGCAAACTTGGGTTTGTGTAAGACTTAAACCATGTTTAGTGAATGGTTAGGGTTTCATTTCACTTATTTATTTATCTATTTATTTTGGTTAAAAGAAAAAGGAAAACAAAATGGTTTCTTTCATACAAGAAGCTTCTTGATGCTTCAAGCATATTTGACTAAGTGACCATTTTGTCTTCTTCTCCTAAACCTAACCATTCAACTAACCCTAGTCCATTCTCTACACTTAACCAAGGTTGGATTATGATAAGAATGAAAGGGATTTTCTTTTTAACTTAATCCTTTTTATTCTTTCATCTTCATCATCTTCTTCAAGCTTCAAAAAGCTTGCTAGCTTCAATGGTGAAATGAGAAAAAGAGTGAGAAATCTAATTCTAAAGTGAACCCACTTCCTATTTCTTCATCCTCTACCACTTGCCAAGTAGTATAGGGTGTTTTCTTCACAAGTTTCATGACTTGGTGAAGTTGGAGTTTGATCTTGAGTTGCCTCGACGTAGATCATCTTCGGCATCGAAGTCGACGACCTAGCTCGATCATTTCTCCGACGAAACCTTCGCCCGAGTCCGGATTCCGATAGGTACAGCGGAGGGACGCCATCTCGGAGCATAAGAAGCGGAGGACCGGATCTACAAAGGTTGTAGTCACTTTCCTTTAGCAATAAAGTCGTTTACTTGCTTGCATCGCCTTATCATCTAGTTAACGATCCGTATTAGGGTTTGTAGGCACATGAAAAAAATTGAATTGGGCATGTTTGATCTGTTGTGAGACCTCATTAGTGTGCCTCGGAACCCTACAGTGGTATCAGAGCCTAGCTAGAGCCTTAGGCGATGCGTAGACGGAGTTAGAAGTCCGATCGAACCGAAACCCTAATCTCAAATTGCTCTCTGTACATTTTTTGAAATCGGGGATTTTTCCAGATTAAAAATGCTTAAAAAATTCTGCAGGAAGATTTAAGAATTACAGTGCAAAACGACAAAAAGATACGACCAAAGCGCGGCGGAACCGCGACAGAAGCTTGGCTTCTTCGGCGGTTCCGCGACCATCTGATGACGTAAGCCTTCAATTTTTGCACCGTAATTTCTTTCTTTTGGTGCTGTATTTTCTGGGAATTTTTAAATATCACTCAAGAGTTGAGTTTTCTGGGTTGCATTGGGAGTTCGTAAATTCGATCGGATTATCAAACTTTGTCTATGTGTTTTCCGGGTAACTTTAGAATATGTTAAAAAGTTCGACCGGATAAAAATACCCACTTTTTCCCCTGTCGGGAAATTTCCAATTGTTGGACTTTTCCGTAGTTTAATGACGTTCTAGGTAGTGCAAGTAAAGCGATGGTCCCTCTAGAAGACAACAAACCTTAACTCGATTATGTGACCGTCTTGAACTGCCCTATGAAACTTAGGGTTTGGGGCAGTACGGCGTGCCACATGTGAGGCGTTGGCTTGACCCTTCTACGGCTGGACCGTTGGTACTGAGGCACGAAGTGAATGTTTTTAAACTTATTTCATGTGTTGAGCAGTTTCGGGAAAACTTGGGTGTTCGATTGCTCGATCGAAAAGTTTAACATTTTCTATCTTATCCGGAATGTGATACAATAATTGGAATTCACAAGTGGTTATGAGATAACAGAATGAATGTTATGAACATAGCAGTTTAGTCTCACTTGATCGGTTGCCATGGAATTTTGATGTGATCAAAAGTCCGTCGCAATCACGTAGCGTACGTGGATACTCGCCGGGTAAACTTAATAGACAGCCTCACCCCATAGCCCCGACCAAGTGACTGTAGGAGAACCCCGTCGCCGAAAGCATCCGTTCGGGTGCTCGCGGCAGCGGTGTTCCGCCTTGGTGCACTTCATCGACGGCGTCGGGGGTGCGGCCGCCTACTAAAGTTTGCGACGAGCATTCGATCAGTTTTTCGGGAATCTTGCTGAATTGCCCGACTTGATATTGAAAAGAGTTTTCGATAATGAGACTAAAATGCGGGGTTTATAATTGTTAGGCATGCGATGTCTAAGTATTTCATTTGATTAGGCATGCGATGTCTAAAGAGTTTGCAGATTCCAACTGTTGTAGTTTTACACTTTCTTTTCTGTGACCGTAAGTGTAATATGTGATATCGCCGGTTTCGTTGCTATATGTCAACGACAAATGGGATGCGTATATTTATTTACGTTGATGACATGTGATGTTATGTGTTGCTGGATATGTTATATTGGATCGTCGTGTTTGAATAGCCGGGGGGTTTTATGTGAGATGAGTGTTTTTCCATTTTCATTCATGTAAAAACTTGTATGTAATATTCTTTTATTGGGGCACTTCCAGGTTGCGGATGATGTCACCATTTGTATATTATTTACTTTTCCGCATTAGGATAGACCCAAGGAGGGAAGCACAAGTAACCGGCTTCTAGGGTCCAGTGGGAGACCATCTCGAGGAGTCGAGTCCGGGTCTCCTAACCCTAGAATTGGTAGGGTTGCTTTCCGCTCTCGTAGGAGTCTAGGGGTGTGGGATTGGCTATTCATCACGACCGTGGAATCCGTGTTTTATACTGGCTCGTATCGAAAACACGGACGTCCTAGTATATCCAATATTTCATATAATACTTTCTGCTGCGTTATCTGTGATGTGATCATGTGATTTGTTCAAATAGATAGTATATATAGTATATATGATATATTATATAGACGTTGCTTATGTTTTACACCCGCGCTAGCCCTGCCTCGCTCTGGCGTTAGTTACCTAACCTAACGGTGCAGACGGGACATCGAGGCGAATGCGGATGGCATAAGCGTACATTATATTTATCTGTGATGTTTAGGTGGACTTAAATGATGGGATATTCATTAATGAGATTAATGAAAGAAAATAAACCTAATTGATGTTGTGGAATCGAATTTCAAAATAAAAACAGGTAGCTACAGTTCTTGCTTTGCATTGCGGTGTTCCTTATAGAACATCCTGCACCTTATTCGATAAGGAAAGGACCGAGATCCCTTCACTGGGAGTGACTCCTTTAGCAATAACTGGCAGATGCTACACACTCGGTTTGTCTTTTGATTGCTTCTATAGTTTCTGCTTTGCACAGTGATATATATTATATCCCGCACCTCATTCGACGAAGAAAGGGCCGACGATCCCTTCACCGGGAGTGACCCCTTTAGCAAAACTAGAAAAGCCTCAAAAACATTCCATTTAAAAACCATTTGATTCCGCAACGAGATCAAGTTCAAAGCGTTAAAGGTTTTCATAAAAACCATTCGCAACCCTCCGTCATTTTAGGAAGTAGAGTACTTAGTATTCGTGCTGTATTTGTGGACCATAGTCAAGGCACAGTGTACGGTAGCTAAGTGATGTCTTCCTACACCGCATATGATGCGATTAGTTAGGACAGTCGCGTGACTTTGTTGACCTTAGTTAAGGGTCATGTGGGTGGGTCTAATTAATCACGAAATGACGGGTAGAACTTGACTAGTGCTTATGATTTGTTGACCATAGTTAAGGTCATAGGTGCTAGAGGTAAAAACCTTTATCGGGAGTTTCAAGTGTTGAAATTTGCAATGAGATTGCATACCTTCTATGTGATAGTTGGATCCCGATACCCACTGCGAGTAATTGTTACTCCTGGGAGAGTTTTGCACTTTACAATTAGCCGATCAAGTAGGTGTCTAGAAAGGTGTTAATGGGGTTACGCCTCTGGGAAAACGTGGTTTACAGTAATTAGGTCTGTGCAAAAGCACGGGGAACCTCCCTCAAAGTACCGACACTGGCCTGGCTGAAAGATTGGCGAACTTGTAGAGTGTAATTAATCCCGGCTAGTTTTTCCTTTTAGGGTTTGAAGGAAGATTTGATAAAAACAGTGGGAGCCATCCTGATTAAATAAAATAAATAACCAATCTAATCTTTCAAGAGCGCACGCAGAGTGTTTTCTTCTCTCTCTCTCCAGGTAGCGACCATATCACGCCTTAATCAAGATAATAATATGGATGTATTGACTGAACCCGCTTGTTATACAGTGCTGGGGAACGTTGGTCCCGCTCCAACTTATAATTGTTATAAGACAGAGTGGGAAATAGGGGAATACCAGAATTCCCATGCCGCCCAAACGAAGAAAGTGCATATGATGCATCTCCTTCGGGTGTGTTCATTATACAGAATTGTTTCTCAGTATCCTCTGCATCCTGGGTATCTGATACCGGATCAGGATCCCAGATATGTAATCTGTTACATAGGTCTACAGAAAGGCAGAGAACTGAGAACGGGTGATAAGTTTCATGAGACAGAAAACGGGGCAAGTGTTGCAGCCAAGTCTGTTGGTCACTGTCACCCTGTATTACCAATACATTGATTCTGAACAAATGCTATTAGATACTGAACCTGATATACAAAATCATATCAATCTCTTTATTTATTAAAGAAATGATAAAATTTTGTATTGATGGATAATGTTTTGAACATTTCCTATATCAAAAATTGATCGGTTCAGGCACGTTATCTAAAAGCATTGACGTTCTAAATCAAACTACAGTTCCTAGTATACAGAACACACACAAGAGGAAGAGTTCAGAAATGAACGAATCCTTCTTGAGGCATTGTAGACTAGGTCATATCAATGCGACCCGACTAGCTGAAGTTACATTTTAGATGCATATTTAAATCAATCTGAATTTACATCTTGTGAAACTTGCCAGTCATGTCACAAAAGATTAGATGACCATAGCTCTGTTTATTGGAAACAGAGAAAGGGTTGGTAAACCCTTGGGATTGATACATGATGATGTATGTAAGATCCCCTGTCTACACATGCCAAGACCGGTTCTTTGTATTTCATTACATTCTCTGAAAATCTCTCAAGATTCAGACATATGTTCCTGTTGAAACACAAGTCCGAACCTTTTGAGATATTCACAGAATATAAGTTAGAAATAGAGAACCAAAAACCGGGTATAAGTATTATGTCCTATGATAAGATCAAGGAGGAGAATACTTGTGCATATAATTCCTGGATTATTCTAAAAGAAAATGAGATTCTCTCTCAGTATTACTCCTCTGAATGCACCACAGCACAACGGTGTATCGAGGTGGAGCAATCGCACCATATTTGATATGGTGTGCTCTATGATGAGTATTACTGAGTTACCTGTTTCTTTTAGGGAGTTATGCACTTATGAAGTTGCATACCTATTGAATAGGGTTCGATTCAAATCAGTGCCTACCACTCCATATAAGATATGGTATGGAAAGAACCCATCTCTTAAGCAAGTTAAGATTTGGGATTGTCCGGCCTATGTCAAAAGCAAAATCCGGAAAAAATCGAGGCAAGGTCAGTTCTGTAGAACTGGAAAGGTTCCAGCTATACAAAACTGCAGCTGATGATTTGACAGAACCAAAGGATTCAATAGTCCCCGACGAACCTCAGCCTCTCCGCCGATCTGGTAGGGTTCCTCACCTGCCTGAGAGATACTTCGGTTTCTCGATGACAGTTGGAGCGAGGATTGCATCATGACATGATGACCCAACTAGATTCGAGCAGGCCATCGAGAGTGGCGACTCTGTAAGAATGGCTGGATGCTTAGCGATCTGAGATGGAATCCATGTACACCAACAAATTTGGTTGCGATATCTGAAGGGTTAAATCCCCATCAGGAGCAAGTATATCTTGAGAAGATTACTTGGTGTCGATGGAAAAGTTGAGTCTTTCAAAGCTAGACTTGTTAAAGGTTTTCGTCATCGACCAGGCGTGGATAATGATGAAACCTTTTCCAGGGACTATGCTTAAGTCCATCCAGATCCTACTTGCCATTGCTACATACCATGACTACGATATCTGGTGGTTGGGTGCCATGACTGCATTTCTAAAAATGATTTAGAAGAGAACGTCTATAAGAACACAGCCAGAGGGCTTCGTAAACAGTGGGAGCAGCGGAAACGCGTGCAAGTTGCTTTATAGGATAAAGCAGGCATCGCGGAGTTGGAACGTCTGTTATGATGTGATAGTCAAAGTGTTTGACTTCATCAAAATGGTAGATGAACCTTGTATATACAAAAAGGTAGTAGAGAGTAAGGTGGTCATCCTCGTATTGTACGTGGACAACATACTCTTGATAGGAAAAGAGTTTCCTATACTACGCACGGTCAATCTCCTCTTATCACAAGGATTCTCCAAATAGGATCAAAATGATACCTCCTAAATCCTGGGATTTGGGTCTATGAGATAGATCTAAATGGATTTTAGGATTCTCACTAGCTGTAGTAAGATTGTATCAATCGATCCTGGGGAGAATCACTGGAAAAGTTCCAGGGTGATAAGGACGACTGCATGTCAGTCGCAGGCATTGTCTTTACCCTCAGTAGAGGGAAGGTATGTTGGAAGAGTTCCAAACGAGATACCGTGGCAGACTAGACGATAAAGGCTGGTAACATCGCTATTAAAGATGCTACCAAAGAGGCAGTTTGGGTGTATATTGGTTCATAAGATGAACTTGGTTCCCACCATTGTGTGACAATGGAAATGTGGCATTGGCCAAGGAGCCATGATCCCATCAGTGAACCAGACATATTCTGAGGCAGCATCACCTGATCATGGAGATAGTTGATCTCCTGGGTGATCGAGGTAAGGAGAGTAGACTCAGAGGACAACACGGCGAATCCACTCACAAAGGCCTTTTCCCATAGAGAGACTTATGTGAGATGGTTGAGTATGTGATACTGCAACCACTACAACAGATGGCCCTAGTGCAAATGGGAGATTGTTAGTTATATGTATGCCCTACAGGCCATTACTGTACATTGGATGTATATTGTAGTGGATGCTGGGACATATATAGGTATGACTTTCTTGCTCGACATGATAGTACGCTATCTGGTTGCTCTTTATCTTAACATATATACTTTCTGTCTCTACATGTTGATAAAGCTCTTAGGATGTGTACTCGACTTCCAGGAATATGATGTAGATCACACTAGTGGGGCCTGGGTAGTCAATGAGTACATCCTTCATTGTTCCTAGTCGTGGGAATATAGAGACGGGGTATCGATATTCCAGAGTAGACTAGCGTATATCTTCTCGACCCATGTGATGGGCGATGGATGATCCCATATCCATTGGTGTTTGACATCAGAGATGGTATGCGGGTGCTCAGTGGAGACTGGGTACACTGAACGGACTCGCCGAGAACTCCCAGATGGTATTATACATCACGCCAGATGGCAGTTCTCTGGTGACACTGGTACAGCTTCGTCTGTTGACCCGAGATCGTCATAGAGTCTTGTGTATCTCCCACTGTGCTTTGATTTCCACCTTACCACGGCTCTACTGAGTCGTGCAAACAGGTGGTTTTTGGGTACAGTCCCGATTCCCATGGTGGCAATGAGCGATAGGAGGGGATTCGTCTCTCCCGGTATTGGGGGATGATGTTGCGCTATGCTCGACTGGCCATAACAGGAAATCCCTGGCCAGGGTTGCAGTGATATACTGGTAAGAGTTATCAGTAGTTTCACGAATGTTATGGACCTTACGTCAGCATGACTTATCAAGCTACTGGGGTCTGACGTTTACCACCCCTAGGCGAGATATGCGACATATCAGACGAATAGACCGGACCGTACGGTAAGTGTTACTGGTTGGATTCACAGGAGTGTGAGCGGGCTTGCTCGTCGATCTTCTGATCGCTCAATACCCGGGTGACCGTTACGTTTAGCAGACCGCTTGTGGCTTGTGGGTGTTTTGATATGATCATCACCTGCTGCCGGCGTATTGACGAGTCTTTAGAGTCCTACACAGAGGTTTCCTGGCTCAAGCGAAACGAAATAGGAGCGCATATGAGATATGTGCGGGATCGAGAATAATGCGTTTATGTGATACCGTATTCTATTCTCGCGATGAATGTATCGATTGGTTGTATGCGATATAACCTAGTTATCGAATCGAAGATTGATTCGATAAGTCGATACATTGGATACTAGTCGGTTATTGATCAGTCAAAAATAATGTATTTTTAACAAGGCAATTTCCCTATCATTTGCACTCATTTAGAAGTGTTCGGTATTCATATTTCATATATTAGCAAATCAGTCGTTAAATATCAGATTGCATGTGTTAGACTCTAAAACCGACATTTCTAAGGAAATTGACTGCATTTCATGGCATCGCATCATCCCTATATTGCACAACACTTGTTTCGAGATCTGTGCAGGATAATTCGGAAGAAAAGCCAAAATTATCATTTTGCTGATCAAACATTACGCCAACTCAAAGACCTGAAATCTGGTTGCAATCCAGAAGGAATTACATAATTCAACATATCAAAACAAGGCCCAATTGTCATCCCAAAGCATCAGAAGAAGTTACAAGCCATGAAGCCTCTAAAGCGCCGCGGAACCGCGGCGGGAGCCAGCTTATGCCGCGGAACCGCGGCGCTTTTGCCACGTCATCACTTGAATTTTGGTGCATAATTCTTCTCTCAGTGGCCACACCTCATTTTGATACGTCAAATTCCAGAATTCTCCACAGTCTTCTGCCAGATCAGCAAAGATCATTAAGCAAGGCTAATCTTAATTAAGCTCCTAAAAAACTATTTCTAGAAGCTCCCTCCTAACTAATCACATCTAGAAGCTTCTCCTCTAACTAACTTTTGGAGGGAAATTCAAATTTCCTCAACATACTTTTGGAGGGAAACTTAAAATTTAAATCCTAGATCTAGGGTTTCGATGGCTATAAATAGGAACCTAGATCTAATGGTTGAGGCGAATCTTAAAATCAATCTTTAGGTAATCAATTTTAGCTAATCTTTAGTCTTCTTCAATTCTTCATCTTCTTCCACAAGTCTAGTGACAAGGCTTGTGCGAAACCCTAACCCTAATTCCACTCCAAATTCAAGATCTTGAGTACCAATCAAGCAAGAAGCCCTTCAACCTTTTAGGAGCCGAGCCGATCTCCAACCGAGCAAGTTATCCAAGCCGATCCGCGACTCACGGAGCCGAGCGAAGCCAAATCGACGATCGAGTTCTTCCTCTTATAGTTCTTGAGCGATTGTAATGAAATTGTTGATATAAATAAAAGGTGAAATTCTTTAATCTTGCTTTCTTTTAAATTCTTGCATCATGATTAGATCTCAATTTGTAATTGTTGTTCTTGTTGTGATGTTTGAGTAAAACTCCGCTCGTTAAGGAGTCGAGACGATCAATAGAATGATGATGTAACAAATCTTAAAACGATTTTTAAGTCCTACGAGTTTTGTAAACCCTAGCAAGTTCAAGAATCGACAACCTAGTTTCGTTGCGATACTTTCTTGATTGTTATCGCTCAAAATTAGGGATCTACGATCGTTTCTTGAATTTACTAGAGGCTAGAATGTGAATGATATCGACGAAAGAACAAGGGATAAGATGAAACCCTAGTTTCACTAGAAATCCCTAATTCTTGTCGATCATCATCGATCTAGTATCAATTCATCGAAGGATAAGAATACGTCATTGTAAGATTACATCACATCTATCGATCCGATCGATTCCTACGAGCCTCATTTCGATTCTTGATATTTGGTTGGAAAAATCATCAAACTATCAATTCTTGATTCTATCTTTTTCTTGTTATTAGATCTATATTTTTCTAATTCTTGAACTTCAATTCTTTAAATCATGAATTGTTTTGTTTTCTTTTCATTAAAGTTTTTACTCATCTAATTCAAAAGACAAACTATTACACTGGCCCTGTGGACGATCCACACTCACTTACAATCTACATCTGACACCGTAGTTGATTGCGGTCAAATAATTTTTGGTTGTGATTTCTTTACAATTTCCAACACACACAATCCGAAATCTTTAGCATTCAAATGGCGCCGTTGCCGGGGACCATTTGAGTTACTTACACAATCGGAAATTTCATACAATCAAATGGCGCCGTTGCCGGGGATAGTGCGCTAATTGTTCGTATTTTGAAATTTGAGTTGAAAATTTTATTCCATCTGATCTAAACTCGCACAAACTCTAATACGTGTATTGTGATTTGATTGCGAGGAAATCTGGAATTATTGAAGCTGGAGAAAATTTATTTTGAAATTTCCAGAGAGCATTAAAAGTGAAGAGAAGCTTGCTGGAAAAATTTGGATCTGTGATCAACTCAAACCATCGCCCATCCGCGGTCTAAGTGCCCATATGCGGCGGAACCGCGGCACTGTAGAGGGATCTCTCTGAAATTTTTCCTTAGTAAGCTCTATCTTTCTTATCTCCTTCTCAAATCTGCTCTAAATAACAATTTTCTGCAGGTTTCTTTGCAAATAAATCGCAGCGCGCAAAAAGCAAAATAAAAATTTGTGCGTGTTTTGATTTTTGGTTGTTTGCATATTAATACGGAAATTAAGGGGCACGACCAAATCCAGATTAGGTGGGGATTTCATTACCCTTCCTAAGCCCCGAAAATCGCAAAACTTGCATCCGCATTGACCCACATTAACTAAAAAATATCTAGAGATGACTCTAAGGATCGTCGCGCTAACTTAGGACAGAAGAAGGCCGTGGGTAATTCATTGCTTATCCGCGTTTTCTTGTGGTGTCTAAGGCAAGTGTGTCGAAGGCTAGTGGTTATTAATTAGGCCCACTACTTACGTAGTGGAGTACCTTCCCACTTACCTGGCACTTACCTGGCCACAGGGGAACAATGAGGCAATGGAGGATTCTATCCTGCGACTTGTCTTTTGGCAGTTAGGAGCGGTCTAGAGCCGGACCTAGGTGACCACTAGATTCTAGGATTTGTGTGCTACATTTGTTGTGTCGCATCATTTTTTCAAAAATCCATCCTTTTTTTTTCAAAGCAAACACCGCATTCATTCTTTCCCCTAATTATAAATTCACGCTGCCACTTGTACAAACCCTTTTTAGTGCAAGATAGGCTGGACACGGGTTTCTAGTGCCCGCTAAGTCCGCGTTTCCTTTATCGACCCAAAAGTCGGTATTTCTACAGTTACCCTTTCCTTTACCCACCACCACACCCACATCGATGGATCCACCTCCATCGAACTTCTTTTCCACTACCCTGCTGTCGTCCGTTGGTGCACAGAATCCACCTCGCATCTCTCTCCAAGAGAGGTGCTATCCTACACGAGGCCCACTTTCCACCTGTCTTTCCATTCCACCAGCCAACGGGGAAAATTTTCAAATAAAACCCCAATACATCAACCTTCTACCAAAATTTCACGGTCTCGAGTCTGAAGACGCATACTTGTTTATCACGAAATTTGAAAATGTATGCGCAATGATGGGTACTTCACAGCTTTCTGTGGATGCTTTACGTCTTCGTCTTCTCCCATTCACTTTGTGCGATTTATCTGAGAAGTGGCTATATAACACTACCGCACATTCCATTTCAAATTGGGACGAATTCGTCAAAGCATTCTTTAAGAAATTCTACCCACATCAAAAGACAGCTCGAGTCCGTAGCGAAATCTATCAATTCACCCAGCTTCCAAATGAAACATTTTCAAAATGCCTTGAACGCTTCAAGGATCTGTTAGTCCAATGTCCACATCACGGCATCCCGAAATGGGAATTGTGCCGAATCATTTATGAGGGCATTACTCCTTACACAAGACAGACCCTTGAATCCATGTGCCAAGGCAACTTCATGACTAAAGATGATGGGGAAGCCTGGAATTTTCTTGAAGATTTCGCTGAAAAATCTTTACAGTGGGAGGGTGTGAGTCAATCGTCTAGGGAAGGCAATGATATTTCCATAGGAGTTAGAGCTGACATTTCAGCTATGCAAAAGAAACTTGAGACTATGGAAAACAAATTTTTAGCCGCCCTAAGTCAAATATCACTCTCCAAAACTGTATGTGGCTGTTGTTCTGATCCGTCTCACTTGACGGAAGAATGTCCGTTTCAAGGTCATGAGCATACCAATGCCGCATTTCAAAGACCTAGAAACGATCCTTCTTCCTCCACATATAATCAGGGTTGGAGGAATCACCCTAACTTTGCTTGGAACCAATCACAATCTCAAAACACGGTTCCAACCCAAAACAATTTCCAAAGGGTCCCTCCACCACAACAGCAGCCACCACTTCAATTGAGTCAGCACCCCTTCCAAGCACAAAACTTTCAAAATCCGGCCAACACTTTTGCACCGTCTAGTCTTTTGCAATTGACCGATACAGATAATACCACTGCACTAGCACAAACCTTGGATACTTTCATGAAACAATCCATCCAAGGGATGGCAAGTTTGCAATCTTCCGTCGAGAATGTGATGAAGATCATTATCTCTCAAAATGAGAACATCAAATCGATGGAAGAACAAATTGCACAACTAAAAGCCGAAATGAGTGCAAGAGAGAAAGGGAAACTTCCAGCTCAACCTTTACCCAATCCTGGCTGTTCACATCATGTGGATGCACTCACGTTGAGATCTGGAAAAGTGCTTGACAATCAGCTTGGGGAAGAGTTTGATGATACTGATAAATCAATCAATAACACCCCGGCTGAGATCTTTCCTTCCACACACACTTCTAATTCTGACCCCAGTTCTTCTACCCCACCACCTTCTTCCGAGCCTATTCTTCGTTTCCCAAAAGGCTCGCCACTTCAGCCCACCTCTTTTACTCCTCCACGGAAGATCCCCACATCTATTCTGGGATCGGTTCCACACCCACTTCCTTCTCCTATGATGGACCCAGCGCTTATTGCTAAAACACCTTATCCTAATCGGTTAAGGGCTAACACACCAAGTCCACATATGGAGAAGATTAGGGATATTTTTAAGCAAGTTAACAACAACATCCCTCTCCTAGATGCCATCCAACAAGTTCTGTCCTATGCGAAAACTCTTAAGAACTTGTGCACTAGGAAGAGGAAGACTCAAGTGCCCAAGAAGATTTTCATGGCAAAGACTGTAGACACGGCTTTCCCCCAACAATTACCGAGGAAACGTAAGGATCCTGGATATCCTACGATTTCCATTTCTATTGGGGGAAAACACATCAACTGTGCTCTACTAGACCTTGGCGCTAGTGTTAACTTGCTTCTATATTCAGTTTATAAGCAGTTAGGGATCGGAGAGTTGAAGCCAACCAATTGCACTCTCCAGATGGCTGACCGATCAATCACCAAACCTAGGGGTGAACTGGAGGATGTGTTAATAAAAATCGGGGAATTCATCTTCCCTGTGGACTTTATTGTAATTGATACACAGCCTGTAGCGAACCCACGGAATCAAATTCCGGTGATTTTAGGTCGCCCCTTTTTGGCCACTTCCAATGCAATAATCAACTGTCGTAATGGTTCTATGACCCTATCCTTTGGGAATAGGTCAATAGAGCTGAACATTTACAAGTTGGGAAGTGTACCCTCCGAACCTACTGCTCAGGTCTGTTCTGTCGACTTAATGGATGTCGACAGCAGCGAATTAGATGATCCTCCTGATACTGATCTTGACTCTTTTCATATGTTGTTGTTTGACCCAACTATGTATCATACACATACGGACTCTTCCACTGAGATGTCCGGGTCAACAATTAACACGGATTATGAACTGTTTTTAGAGTCTGAAGATCACCCCGTACTTTGTGATGACATTATTCACCGGGGTATGGATGGAACTTTTGAGGAGATCTTCGCTGATGAACTCGCATTTTTAAATGACACGGGTGTTGAGATGAATCATCTCCCAATCAATGAAATTGAACCTCCACCCCTTCTCTTGACTTGTAAAAAGAATGCGAGTAATCCATCACATTCACTGCATCGTCTCTCCAAAATGAGACGCACACACATTCTATTCCACCACTTAACCTTTCCCCACTTCTTCTTCCACCAACCAGAGCACTTCATTGATAAAATTTTTGAATGGTTGGTGTTAACCTTCAGTCTTTGCAAAGCTTGGCATCGACCAATGATTTTTGACCCCTACTTATGATTTTCAAAGCTTAACATTGAATAACTCAAGTTTGGGGGGGATATTTTTTCTGGCTCATGAAAAAAAAAATTTACAAAATTTTGAGCCAAAAATAAGTTTGGGGGAGATTCTTCACTCTAATATTTTGCCCCCGCTAATAAATTCCTCCCAAGCTTACAGGTTTTTCGAGATTTAGCGGATGGCAACAGTGAGGACACTGTTGAAAACAAGTTTGGGGGAGATTTGTGCTTATTTTTGCATCATTTGTATATCATTTGCATAAGCACAAAACATTTTTTGAAAACCTATAAAAAATTTCAAAATTATAAAAATAATTTTTGTACATAAATAAGATAGTAAAAGATTAGATAGTGAAAAATTACATCCATAAGATTGGAAAAATTTAAGAAAACCAAGAAAATTAGAAGTTTTCTTATACGAACTAGTAATAAGTAGTTATGAGCCGTTGTCCCAAGGGTTAGTAAGATGAAGGACGTCACTAATCTGAGGATAAAAATAAGTCTGAAAAATAGTTTCTATTCTGGAAGCCAAATATTTTGAATGTTGCTACCCTGCTATTCGCACTTACACACGTCTTGAAGCCTGGGATAGTAGAGG
This sequence comes from Agapanthus africanus, assembly GCA_030015575.1. NCBI lineage: Eukaryota > Viridiplantae > Streptophyta > Magnoliopsida > Asparagales > Amaryllidaceae > Agapanthus > Agapanthus africanus. The sequence continues at coordinate 243,898,240 of JASDDO010000031.1, forward strand.
ATACCTTGAAATGCTCTTGTCTTAAAGCCAAAAGTATGAAGGAAATAAAAAAATGAAGAAAATATAAAGTGGTGAGAAAAATGAACACTGGTTTTGTTATCACCAAGGGCAATAAAAAATATATAGCGAGGGTGCCTCTTCACCTAGTGCCCTAAGGCCAACTGGTCTGGGAGTCACTGCTATGCCTGAGGGGGTGCAAGACGAGGAAAATACACCAAGTAAGCAAGCACATGAGTAATCGGTCGGTTAGTACCTCAAGAAGTATTAACGGTCGCATGAAAGTGTGTAAGCAATATTCATTTAAATATTCATTAATCAAAAAGTACTGACGCTGCTGGGCAAGAGTATGATAGCTTGAATTGAATTCTCCGGGTGTAGGGATGTCTTTACACACACGCAGGGTTATATGATCGATGTTTGGAAAGAAGATAGGAATGAACAATAAGACGATGTTTTATTGAGGGAGGACGTGATTTCTAACATCTTTTCATGACCATTAAGATAGGGCTCATGACAACCGAAAAGCTAGCTTAGTTGGAAACCCTAATTTTCAAAGCTTTTCTTTTACAATTCTTTTCTTTAAATGTAATATTTATGATCTTTCTTTTATTATTGGATTTTGTGGGTGCAATCCGCTGAAAACCCTCAGGAGACAACACTCCTCCTACTAGGGACACCTAGAGGTTTAAAGGCTTGTTGCACGTGCTCAGTGCAATCGTGTTGCCTACGAAAGTGTGCTAGTTAGTTTTTCTCTTTCTTTATTTTCTCCTTCTCTTTCTAATAAAAATTTCGCTCGAGACGAATTAAGTTTGGGGGAATTTGATCAGTCGAAAATAATGTATTTTTAACACGGCAATTTCCCTATCATTTGCACTCATTTAGAAGTGTTCGGTATTCATATTTCACATATTAGCAAATCAGTCGTTAAATATCAGATTGCATGTGTTAGACTCTAAAACCGACATTTCTAAGGAAATTGACTGCATTTGATGGCATCGCATCATCCCTATATTGCGCAACACTTGTTTCGAGATCTGTGCAGGATAATTCGGAAGAAAAGCCAAAATTGTCATTTTGCTGATCAAACATTATGCCAACTCAAAGACCTGAAATCTGGTAGCAATCCAGAAGGAATTACACAATTCAACATATCAAAACAAGGCCCAATTGTCATCCCAAAGCACCAGAAGAAGTTACAAGCCATGAAGCCTCTAAAGCGCCGCGGAAAAACGGCGGGAGCCAGCTTATGCCGCGGAACCGCGGCGCTTTTGCCACGTCATCACTTGAATTTTGGTGCATAATTCTTCTCTCAGTGGCCACACCTCATTTTGACACGTCAAATTCCAGAATTCTCCAGAGTCTTCTGCCAGATCAGCCAAGATCATTAAGCAAGGCTAATCTTAATTAAGCTCCTAACAAACTATTTCTAGAAGCTCCCTCCTAACTAATCACATCTAGAAGCTTCTCCTCTAACTAACTTTTGGAGGGAAATTCAAATTTCCTCAACAAACTTTTGGAGGGAAACTTAAAATTCAAATCCTAGATCTAGGGTTTCGATGGATATAAATAAGAACCTAGATCTAAGGGTTGAGGCGAATCTTAAAATCAATCTTCAGGTAATCAATTTTAGCTAATCTTTAGTCTTCTTCAATTCTTCATCTTCTTCCACAAGTCTAGTGACAAGGCTTGTGCGAAACCCTAACCTTAATTCCACTCCAAATTCAAGATCTTGAGTACCAATCAAGCAAGAAGCCCTTCAACCTTTTAGGAGCCGAGCCGATCTCCAACCGAGCAAGTGATCCAAGCCGATCCGCGACTCACGGAGCCGAGCAAAGCCAAATCGACAATCGAGTTCTTCCTCTTGTAGTTCTTGAGCGATTGTAATGAAATTGTTGATATAAATAAAAGGTGAAATTCTTTAATCTTGCTTTCTTTAAATTCTTGCATCATGATTCGATCTCAATTTGTAATTGTAGTTCTTGTTGTGATGTTTGAGTAGAACTCCGCTCGTTAAGGAGTCGAGACGATCAATAGAATGATGATGTAACAAATCTTTAAACGATTCTTGAGTCCTACGAGTTTTGTAAACCCTAGCAAGTTCAAGAATCGACAACCTAGTTTCGTTGCGATACTTTCTTGATTGTTATCGCTCGAAATTAGGGATCTACGATCGTTTCTTGAATTTACTAGAGGCTAGAATGTGAATGATATCGACGAAAGAACAAGGGATAAGATGAAACCCTAGTTTCACTAGAAATCCCTAATTCTTGTCGATCATCATCGATCTAGTATCAATTCATCGAAGGATAAGAATACGTCATTGTAAGATTACATTACATCTATAGATCCGATCGATTCCTACGAGCCTCATTTCGATTCTTGATATTTGGTTGGAAAAATCATCAAACTATCAATTCTTGATTCTATCTTTTTCTTGTTATTAGATCTATATTTTTCTAATTCTTGAACTTCAATTCTTTAAATCAAGAATTGTTTTGTTTTCTTTTCAATAAAGTTTCGATTCATCTAATTCAAAAGACGAACTATTACACTGTCCCTGTGGACGATCCGCACTCACTTACAATCTACATCCGACACCGTAGTTGATTGCGGTCAAATAATTTTTGGTTGTGATTTCTTTACAATTTCCAACACACACAATCCGAAATCTTTATCAATCAAATGGCGCCGTTGCCGGGGACCATTTGAGTTACTTACACAATCGGAAATTTCATACAATCAGTTATATGCGACATGACCGGATCATTGAATCAAGTGTTGATTTAATGATTTAATGTATAATTATATATTTGATATATTACTTTACATTAACTAGTATTGGTTCACTCAAGATTGACTTTCTCACTTGAAATGCACAAGTTATATATGTGATATATTTTTGTGCACTTGTTTGTATCATGTTTGATGATACATGCAAACTTGGGTTTGTGTAAGACTTAAACCATGTTTAATGAAAGGTTAGGGTTTCATTTCACTTATTTATTTATCTATTTATTTTGGTTAAAAGAAAAAGGAAAACAAAATGGTTGCTTTCATACAAGAAGCTTCTTAATGCTTCAAGCATCTTTGACTAAGTGACCATTTTGTCTTCATCTCCTAAACCTAACCATTCAACTAACCCTAGTCCATTCTCTACACTTAACCAAGGTTGGATTATGATAAGAATGAAAGGGATTTTCTTTTTAACTTAATCCTTTTTATTCTTTCATCTTCATCATCTTTTTCAAGCTTCAAAAAGCTTGCTAGCTTCAATGGTGAAATGAGAAAAAGAGTGAGAAATCCAATTCTAAAGGGAACCCACTTCTTATTTCTTCATCCTCTATCACTTTCCAAGTAGTATAGGGTGTTTTCTTCACAAGTTTCATGACTTGGTGAAGTTGGAGTTTGATCTTGAGTTGCCTCGACGTAGATCATCTTCGGCATCGAAGTCGACAACCTAGCCCGATCATTTCTCCGACAAAACCTTCGCCCGAGTCCGGATTCCAATAGGTACAGCGGAGGGACGTCATCTCGGAGCATAAGAAGTGGAGGACCGGATCTACAAAGGTTGTAGTCACTTTCCTTTAGCAATAAAGTCGTTTACTAGCTTGCATCGCCTTATCATCTAGTTAACGATCCGTATTAGGGTTTGTAGGCACATGAAAAAAATTGAATTGGGCATGTTTGATCTGTTGTGAGACCTCATTAGTGTGCCTAGGAACCCTACAGTGAAGAGGCAGCATGAGCTTGAGTCTCATCGACGTAGATCATCTTCGGTTTCGAAGACTTCGAGCAAGTTTGCATCTTTCACCTTGTAGAGCCTCTCAAGAGTTCGGGAGATCATCACCCGGAGCGAAGGGACATCTACACGGATCATTTGAAGTGAAGGACCGGTCTACAACGGTTGTATTCCGCATTCACTTAGTTGTAAAGTGTTTACATTTAGTATCGCCGGATTTTTTAGTAACGATTCTAGGGTTAGGGTTAGCTAATACTGCAATTTTTAAAAAATGGCATGGACGATACCTCCCGAAAACTTGCTGCCGTGCTAGGTAACCCTACAGTGGTATCATAGCCATGCTAGAAAATTAGATGATGTTTGCTAGGATTACTGTAACGTTTTGAAAATTGTTTCGGTGAAATTTCGAAAAACGGTAAAATAAAGGGGTTTTCTGTAAAAAAAGTCAAAATACAAATATCCTTATTACAAAATAAAATATACATATTCTAGCTATATAATTACTAGTATTTGGTGTTTATTGACCCACTGGTGAAATTTCAAATTTTCTGAAAAATTTTCCGAAATTAATTATTTTAATAGTATTTTAAGCCGTCACTAATCTATTTAATTAGGAAAAATTACAAATTGGAATGAGTTGAAAAAAATTTTGTGCATCATAAAACTTTAAATAAAATTTTATCATGTGCTTTTTGAAACGAAATCGTTTGCCAAAACGGTTTAGAAATTATTGAAGAAAAAAGGCTTTTTTTTAGTGTAAATTGATGTTTGGGGTATAGTATTTATCATTTTCCATCACCCCACACCCATACCCACACTCACACACCCCCATTTCCCTCCCCCTTGGCTAAATTCAGCAGCCCCCCCTCTCTTGTCCCCACTTGTTTTGCAAAAGAAAAGAAAAGAAAAGAAAAGAGGAAATGTAGAAATGAGAGTGGACTTTGACTAGGTTGACTAGATGTTATCTTTCCCCATCTCACTCTCTCTCCTCTTCTCTCAATTTCAGCCGAGCCCTCCCATTTCCTGCACCACCAACAGCCCCTCTCTCTCCCTCTCTCATTTTGCATCAAAAATTCATCAAAATACCTCAAAAATCAAGCTAAAATCCAAATCCGACTCCTGCCCATTTTCTCTCATCTCCTTTAGCATGGATCTTGGTGCAAGGATTTCAAATTGGAGGTCTAGATCTCAAGTTTCATCCATGGTTCATGAGGTATAAATCTCGGCCTTTTGTTTAAATTGTTTCTAAATACTTTAGTCTAGCCTAATCATACGTTTAATTATGGGTTAATTTAAAGATGTGGGTTTTCAAGAGGAGGTTTAGATTATGGTTTTGTTGTGAAATTGTGTTATAATATATTGTGCATGGTTTAGTGATGTGGATTAACATCTTAAGTTTTGTAGAAAGCTAATCTAGTTGTTAATTACAAACCATTACTTATAAAATGTCCTAATTAAGTTATTTTGATAACTAGGGTTTTTGGAAAATTATTAAATGCTTTAGATTAAGATATAATTATGGTTTCATCTCATTATTAATATTATAATGAGTGGTTTAATGACTTTGGATCATGCAAAACCAAGCTTAATTGTTAAATTGTGAATTTTGCTTTAAAAAGAGTTAAAATCGGTATTTTTGCAAACTAGTTTTTTTTGAACATATATGGTTTGGTGAAATTAAATTATGGAAATGATTTATGTGACTTATTTAAGATATTTAATAAGTATATTGGCCGCTACATTCATTTAAACGTCGAGTTTTGTACTAAAACGGGTAATTTTTGCTTGCTAGATTTTCGGAAAAATGGCTTCTAAAGTGAATTTAGGGTTTTTGTGAATTTTAACCTATTCTATATTTAAATTAGTATTCGTGAATGTGCAAATGAGTGTACTTGGGTTTTTCTCGATGGTCGGGTGTTTGCACGCCGACGTCGAGAGTTTTTGGGTTGGTTTGTGAGAGTAACCATAGGTTTTGACCTATATGGGATTCGTGAGTCGTTTTGGTCATGAGTCGGATTTTAATGCGATACGATGCGTTATGATATGTAGGTACCCCATGTGGACTTCGAGACGACAAGCAAGCGCGTGGCGACGTCGGCACCGGCGAGCGAGGACCAGGTGAGTAGATTTATATCTACGGGGAGAAGTCGGGTGGATGGCGTATAGCACCCCCGCAGTCCGTGGTGGTGTATACGGATGCGTATACACACCAACAATTATTATATGTTATTTGGGATTAATAACGATGTTTAGGATGTATATTGATGTGTTGGATTATTTTAGTGTTGCGAACCCTAGGGTAGTGTTGCACTACACATACACACATACATACTTGCATACATTCCTATTTATATGTGCTCATGGGATTCTTTATATTTATGTGATCACATGGGTATGGGACTATGTGTTCACATACGGATTTGAGGATGATACTTGGGATTGAGCTGAGTCGATGAGATTTGTTTTGTGGTTGTGATATCGGTGATATGGCAGAATTCGTACTTGAGGTACGTCCTGGTGTTATAGCGGATCTTGGGGCGGCGATATGGGTGAATAGTGTTATAAATAAAATGGTCGACATGTGATCGTGATATAAGATATGATATGCTAGGATATTGATACTAGGCCGTATTGGGCGATGTATACCCCTTGATGATGATATGTGCTAATGATATCGGTTTGTACGAGATTGTCGATCGGTAGTCAGATCATGACTATATTGATGATATTAGTATTGTATTAGACATGTGTCAGTACCTTAGACTATGATCTTTGATAAAGAGGATACCGGATGAATAGTGTGATGAATATGATTTTGACCCGTACCCAGATCTGGGGATGCCGTACGACGGATTTACGTACGAGCTATATCTTGATAATTGATCCGCACTCTTGACTTGGGATGTCTGATTGTAGATATGGTATCGGATATGATATTATTGAGGTGGGATCACCGACTAATATATATACAGGTATGTATATGGATCGACTCAGATGTTAGGCGGTTTCCTTACCTGTAGTCCAGCTTGTTAGCTTAGCCCTTTAGTTTAGTTTAGCTGTTAGATTAGATTCGATTCTTACCTATTTCAAAAACTAACGAATCGTGGGTATTTTAAAAGACAGCCCAAGGGATCCTACGGATATTTCAAAAGACGTATATTTTCATAAAAACACCGTAGCCCCTATTTTCAAAACCCCATGATTCGTGTTATTTCAAAAGGCACCATTTGTAGGACTTATATTAGATTAATGCAGGTTAGTTACAGTTGTGTCTAGTATTCAGCTCCCGCTTATTATTGTGGTTCGCTTCGCATCGCATACTTATGTTATAATTTCTTATTGCAATGTTGATATCATATTGTTAGGACACCAGCACCATTACCGATGATGCGTATGTACCACGTACACTTACTTGCCGGCTCACACACATCTTCATCGGTAATTGCCATGTCACGTACACCTTAGAAAATATTATTTCTTGACATAGCGTACTTGCCTTATATGTTAGTTTAGACATTGTAGTTATTACCTGCTACTTCATGCATACTGTTATTCATTGTTATGCCGCATTCATGGATTCTCATGCATATATTCACTATTTTACATGTTATTATGGTTTTGGATTCGGATTTCCATGAGATTTTCTGGATTTGGAGGAAAACCGCAAAAACATAAATAAACCTTTTCTCTCTTTTAAAATAAAAAGTGTGGTTTTTCCCATGATGTATGAGTCGTCCACCATGAGTTTGCTGATGGATTTCGAGACCCGATTCGAGGAGACGGATGAACCGTTTCGGGTACATGGTGGACCCGGTAAGGTACCCCGGGGCAAGAAGCGCGTGATGATGACGATGTGAGCCTGGCAGGGGAGCACTACCTACCGGTGATTTTACCCGACGCGTCGGATATCCGGAGGATACCGTCGTGGTCTTGAGATGGATGGTAGGGGCCGGTCTGGACTGATGGCGCCCTAGATATTGTGATTGAGACATTGAGATTTTGAGATATTGAGGTACAGAGACTGTGATACAGAGATATCGAGATATTGGGATTACGTTTTGTGCCGATGCTAGGAACTGTTTTATGCTGATTTCATTATGATACCTCATTTTAAAAATACAAGGAAATCTCACTAAATTATGAAAACAGTTCTTCATTTACATGTATTGTGTTTTCATGCATTCATACCTCATTCATATGATATATTGCTACCTGAGGCACTGACACGGGCACATGAGATTACACTCGGGTTAGATATTTACCCTATCCTTGTTATAGGTTGCATGTTATATATATAATTGAGGATATATTATGATCATTGACCTTGGTTGCGTTATTTATGCGATTTCTATTCGTAGATGTTTTTCTATTCACGAGTTGGCAACTCACCCCCGTTGTGCCCCAGTTTCTTGCAGCTTTGCCGTACAGGTTTCATTACGGCTTTACGGGCATAGTTTCCATCGGGTGATTTGTTAGTAGGTGGGTTTACTTGTATCGTACCCCCATTATATATCTTGTATATCATTATTCTGTTGTATCTAGAAGTTCCATCAACCAAACATGTATTTATTTTGAGATAGAGACCAGTGATGTTATTCTTTCGACCTTAGAGTCGCGCGTTATATTTCTGCGGTTTTCTTATGGCTTTGAGTTTCCTTTTGAATTTTGATCCTCGCCGTTGGCGTTGTATATTATATTGCTTGTGTGGTTGTGACCATCGATTGATGAAGAGCTAGCTCCCGCTTGGGGATGCCTTTTTATTGATTTCGTATACTATTCATGTTGTATCCCGTTTGGGGGCCGGTATTTACAAAGGAGACTCTGCCGAAATTTTCAGTAAATTTTGATGTTCTTAAAAACCGCATAATTCGGCTTCTGCTATTAAAACTACTTGTTTTAAATTGGTTTTCCTTCACTCTACTACTTTTTTGGTTTGGATTTCTGGGTTTTCGGCTTACTTAGATTACATACGCCTCGAGACGTTTCGTAGTTTAAGTGCCGGTCATGTTCCATCTTTCAGGACGTGACAAAGTTGGTATCAGAGCGTTAGGTTTTACCTTCGGAGCGTAGGATGACCCTTGGTTGATGAAATAGGTGACTAAAGTAGATTGACGTACCGTGGGTATGTTCCGCGGCATACATACGATACCCTACTCCACTTATGAAGCCTTAGGATGTACATTTCTTTGCTCAGTATTATATTCATTCCGATCTAGCCTCATCAGTACCAGTTATGGTTTTGCTGCCACGATTACGGGAAGGGAGAGCTACAGCTAGAGTTGTGGTCAGCACAAGCTCGTCACGAACGAGGACTGACCAGGGCGAAATTCCGGCGACACACGATTGCGGAGATGTGTCTTTTTACTGTGTTTCCGCGCCACGAGCGTTTGGTGGATCGCCTTTATGAGGTTGCTCGGACGTGTCGATTTGCACTAGAGGATTGAGCCGCTGATAGAGGCCAGCCAGATTTTGATGACCGTTGATATATTGCCTATTCATGATGATTGAGGCACGGTTCAGCGTGCAGACGAGTGAGCCCGTTATTGCTGCGAACGACGAGATATCACCCCAGATGTTGGAGCTATTGCAGTACGAGTTGTACTAAGAGATGATAGAAGGTCGCTAGTCACCGAGGATGAATGACTAGGACATGTGGTTCGTTCGCTACCCCGATGCGAGGTCATCAAATAGATTGATTCCAGCTAGAAACGACTTCACGCGGAGACGTTGAGAGTCGACAGAGACGATCGAATGTCAGAAACCTATTATTCCAAGTTTAAAGTAGTCGGAAAGACATGCATGCAATTCTATGGTCCCTCTAGAAGAATGAATACCTAACTCGACATAATGACCGTGTGAAAGCCTTTGAACCTTCGGGTTTGCGGCAGTTCCACGGCGCCATTTGTGAGGCTTGGGTTTGCCCTTCTACGGCTGGACCACCGATGCTGTGGTATGTACTCGATACTACTAAACTGTGCCTAAGAGGTTGAGCTCTTGGGGGATTATGAGATTTTGACGACTCGATCGGATGGCTCGACTTAATTCGGATGCTAGGTGGTGAGATGCATTTTTTGGGAGACTCCCGATACGAGGATAGCCGTTGGAGCTCAGTCCATGCAGCCACGACGAGACGAGTCCGAAGCGGTCGACATTAGAGAAAAATGGAGTAAGAGGTTCGTATAAGATCTGGATATGATGACTTTCCCCTCCGCCGACATCAGAGATGCGATGCGCATGCCGAGGCAGAGTACTGGATATACCTTCCAGAAGGAGTCGCGATGGGTATGCAGCCGTTCCGGAGCAAGATGCAGATATAAGAAAGGACGATGACTTCTGGACAGTTGGCAGAGACGAGGCATGGAAGAGACCATGAGCAGGATTCCTTCCAGGACACTGCTGCAATGATACTTTCACCCAGGATCAGATGTGTCACGTACATTCAGAGAGCCAGAGGCCGACGCCAGTGATATGCTGTGTTACGAGTGGTCGTGATGATTGACCGGGAGATGACAAGAGACGTGCCAGAACGGGATCATCCCCGTTAGCACACCTGACAAGGCCGATGAGCCGATGGACCGAGAGATTGGTAATTCACAGGGAAGACCTTGACCCAGGAGTGGTCATTGTTACGCACACCAGCAGGCCAGAGTTCATGATCATCGACGAGACGTCCCACTAGTGACCGCGACAGTTAGCCTGAGATTCTTAGAGGATGCGCTTGAGTGGTACTATTCCGCCATTATTGATTTCGATGTTTTGGGTGATTTATTCGAATGATTTGATTTTGATGATTGAGGATTTACGATCTTTGCAAAGTGTTGCACTTGATATCATTTTCGTTCTTGGGTTTCACATGTTTGTGATTTTACGGTTTTAGACATTTGAGTTGATTTTGTGCGTATGCACGCACACGATTTGGTTCCTGCACTCTGTATAGTTTATATATGCATGCAGTGCAGTCATGCGCCTTTTGTGCACTCAGATGCATTGGACTTTGATTTCGATGGTGATGTTCGATATTTGTTCGTGCACGATGGATGCACCTGATTTGGATTTTCGCGCATGTTGGTCGCATGTTTTGAAGTGTGATTTTGGTGCACACCAGATTCACTAAATCGAGATTTTTCGTGCATGTCAGATGCACCTGATTTTGCTGTCAGGCACACATGTTGCCTACGACAGATGTTTCGTGCACACCCGATGCACTTAGATGTTGTTTCTGTGCATATGTATGGCACATATTTGGATTTTGATTTCCGTGCGCACAAGACGCACGTAGTATGCTTACGCGTATTTTGGGATTGATTTTTCTTATAGAGCAGTACGTTTTTATGATATTGCTATGTGTTTTCGTATTGAGCAGGACTAGTCAGAGGACAGTACCTGAATATATTTTACATGTATAGTTTCGAGTTATATCATATTGGTTTTGCTTTGGATTTGGTATTGATGTCTTCCCCATGACTCCGATGATTGCGGGATGCTTGACGGAGTTCTGATTTGAGTTATATGCTCATTTTTTATGCGCATGCGTTGCGCTACGATTTGTTTTATGTATTTATGATTTCGGAGCCCCGACGATTTGATGGTTTTGACTGAAATATTTTAGTATTTGGGGGAAGTTTTAATTTAAATTCGAGGACCGAATTTCTTTAAGGAGGAAAGATTGTAACGTTTTGAAAATCGTTTCGGTGAAATTTCGAAAAAATGGTAAAATAAGGGGGTTTTCTGTAAAAAAGTCAAAATATAAATATCCTTATTATAAAATTAAATATACATATTCTAGCTATGTAATTACTAGTATTTGGTGTTTATTGACCCACTGGTGAAATTTCAAATTTTCTGAAAATTTTTCCGAAATTAATTATTTTAATAGTATTTTAAGCCGTCACTAATATATTTAATTAGGGAAAATTACAAATTGGAATGAGTTGAAACAAATTTTGTGCATCATAAAACTTTAAATAAAATTTTATCATGTGGTTTTTGAAACGAAATCGTTTGCCAAAACGGTTTAGAAATTATTGAAGAAAAAAAACTTTTTTTTAGTGTAAATGGATGTTTGGGGTATAGTATTTATCATTTTCCATCACCCCACACCCATACCCACACTCACACACCCTCATTTTCCCTCTCCCTTGGCTGAATTCAGTAGCCCCCCTCTCTTGTCCCCACTTGTTTTGCAAAAGAAAAGAAAAGAGGAAATGTAGAAATGAGAGTGGACTTTGACTAGGTTGACTAGATGTTATCTTTCCCCACCTCACTCTCTCTCCTCTTCCCTCAATTTCAACCGAGCCCTCCCATTTCCTGCACCACCAACAGCCCCTCTCTCTCCCTCTCTCATTTTGCATCAAAAATTCATCAAAATACCTCAAAAATCAAGCTAAAATCCAAATCCGACTCCTACCCATTTTCTCTCATCTCCTTTAGCATGGATCTTGGTGCAAGGATTTCAAATTGGAGGTCTAGATCTAAAGTTTCATCCATGGTTCATGAGGTATAAATCTTGGCCTTTTGTTTAAATTGTTGCTAAATACTTTAGTCTAGCCTAATCATACGTTTAATTATGGGTTAATTTAAAGATGTGGGTTTTCAAGAGGAGGTTTAGATTAGGGTTTTGTTGTGAAATTGTGTTGTAATATATTGTGCATGGTTTAGTGATGCGGATTAACATCTTAAGTTTTGTAGAAAGCTAATCTAGTTGTTAATTACAAACCATTACTTATAAAATGTCCTAATTAAGTTATTTTGCTAACTAGGGTTTTTGGAAAATTGTTAAATGCTTTAGATTAAGATATAATTATTGTTTCATGTCATTATTAATATTATAATGAGTGGTTTAATGACTTTGGATTATGCAAACCCAAGCTTAATTGTTAAATTGTGAATTTTGCTTTAAAAAGAGTTAAAATCGGTATTTTTGCAAACTAGTTTTTTTTGAACATATATGCTTTGGTGAAATTAAATTATGGAAATGATTTATGTGACTTATTTAAGATATTTAATAAGTATATTGGCCGCTACATTCATTTAAACGTCGAGTTTTGTACTAAAACGGCTAATTTTTGCTTGCTAGATTTTCGGAAAAATGGCTTCTAAAGTGAATTTGGGGTTTTTGTGAATTTTAACCTATTCTATATTTAAATTAGTATTCGTGAATGTGCAAATGAGTGTACTTGGGTTTTTATCGATGGTCGGGCGTTTGCACGCCGACGTCGAGAGTTTTTGGGTTGGTTTGTGAGAGCAACCATAGGTTTTGACCTATGTGGGATTCGTGAGTCGTTTTGGTCATGAGTCGGATTTTAATGCGATACGATGCGTTATGATATGTAGGTACCCCATGTGGACTTCGAGACGACAAGCAAGCGCGTGGCGACGTCGGCACCGGCGAGCGAGGACCAGGTGAGTAGATTTATATCTACGGGGAGAAGTCGGGTGGATGGCGTATGGCACCCCCGCAGTCCGTGGTGGTGTATACGGATGCGTATACACACCAACAATTATTATATGTTATTTGGGATTAATAACGATGTTTAGGATGGATATTGATGTGTTGGATTATTTTAGTGTTGCGAACCCTAGGGTAGTGTTGCACTACACATACACACATACATACTTGCATACATTCCTATTTATATGTGCTTATGGGATTCTTTATAGTTATGTGATCACATGGGTATGGGACTATGTGTTCACATATGGATTTGAGGATGATACTTGGGATTGAGCTGAGTCGATGAGATTTGATTTGTGGTTGTGATATCGGTGATATGGCAGAATTCGTACTTGAGGTACGTCCTGGTGTTATAGCGGATCTTGGGGCGGCGATACGGGTGAATAGAGTTATAAATAAAATGGTCGAAATGTGATCGTGATATAAGATATGATATGCTAGGATATTGATACTAGGCCGTATTGGGCGATGTATACCCCTTGATGATGATATGTGCTAATGATATCGGTTTGTACGAGATTGTCGATTAGTAGTCAGATCATGACTATATTGATGATATTAGTATTGTATTAGACATAGGTCAGTACCTTAGACTATGATTTTTGATAAAGAGGATACCGGATGAATAGTGTGATGAATATGATTTTGACCCGTACCCAGATCTGGGGATGCCGTACGACGGATTTACGTACGAGCTATATCTTGATGATTGATCCGCACTCTTGACTTGGGATGTCTGATTGTAGATATGGTATCAGATATGATATTATTGTGGCGGGATCACCGACTAATATATATACAGGTTTGTATATAGATCGACTCAGATGTTAGGCGGTTTCCTTACCTGTAGTCCAGCTTGTTAGCTTAGCCCTTTAGTTTAGTTTAGTTGTTAGATTAGATTCGATTCTTAACTATTTCAAAAACTAACGAATCGTGGGTATTTTAAAAGACAGCCCAAGGGATCCTTCTGATATTTCAAAAGACGTATCTTTTCATAAAAACACCGTAGCCCCTATTTTCAAAACCCCATGATTCGTGTTATTTCAAAAGGCACCATTTGTAGGACTTATATTAGATTAATGCAGGTTAGTTACAGTTGCGTCTAGTATTCAGCTCCCGTTTATTATTGTGGTTCGCTTCGCATCGCATGTTAGTGTATATGCCCTAGAGGCCATTACTGTATCATACTAGTTTGTATATTACTTAATGGAAGCTTGGGATTTTCACCTTGTATAAACAATCTTGCTCAATATAGTAGTATGCTACTTGGTTTGTTTCTACTTCAATGTGTACTTGTGTTTATTTTAGTATATCACTTATACGCATTAGTGGAGCCCTTAGGATCTTTGCTTGATTACCAGCGTTGTGATGGCAGTCACACTAGTGGGGGCTGGGTAATCTGTAAGCACATCCTTATAAGGTCCCTAGTCACAGGACTATCGAGACAGGGCATCGATACTCCGGAGTAGACTAGCGTATGCGCTTCTCATCCCAGTGAGGGAGATGGTCTGTCCCACAGCCATCAGTACGTCGTACTGGAGATAGTATACGGGTGCTCGTTGGGTTACGAGTACACTGGACAGGACTCGTCGGGAACTGACAGGTTGGTATTATACCTATCGTCAGTTATCAGTTCCCAGGTGACATGAGTACAGCTTAGTCCGCTGACTTGACACTGGCACTTCGCCTCGAGTGTGTTCCCACTGCACTTTGATCACTACCCTACCACGGCTCAAAGGAGTCGTGCAAACAGGTAGTAGTTGGGTACAGTCCCGAAGCACTTGGAGGCAGTGACGGTTAGACAGGATTCGTCTCTCCCGGTATTGGGGGTTGACATCGCGCTGTGTCTAGGAGAGCCATTACACGAGTAGTCCCTGGCCAGGGCAAGCGAGATATACTGGTAGGCTTCCAGTGTTATCTCAGGGTGTTTTGGGCTTCACTCCGACACGACTTGTACCGCTATTAGGGGACTGACGTTTTACCGCCCCCTAGGCCCGACATACGATGTATCAGACGAACAGACAGGACTGTACGGAGACTGTCACATTCAGACTCAGTAGGAGTTCAGATGGGGTTTCACCTCGTCAGCCTTCTTGTCGGCTTCTACCTGGGGACCGTTACGCACAGCTAGTGCCGCTTGCGGTCTGTGGTTAAACCCACTGCCAGCGTAGTGTCGAGTCTTTAGAGTCCCACACAGAGGGTATTCGCCTTTGGGCAAAACAGAGTAGAGGTCGCATGGTTTTGCGACAGGGTTCGTTCTCATCCGCGCACTTGTGCACGTTTGGAGTCCGGACGGATATTGCCAGCGGGCTCTGGTTTGAGCCGGATACTGGTATATGTTTTGGGGTTACTTTTATCTCTCAGTATTCATGTTCCTCGGAACAAGAATGCAGGTGTGTATGCACAGTTGTTTGAGGCGGAAGAAGAGGTTTTTCACTAGGGTTTCGGAACGGGTGCGCCTGCACAGTTGACAGTCGTCTTTTTTCCAAACCCTAATGAATTAGTGAGATATCAATTAATAATAGTAATTAAATGAGATTATGTTATGGTTGGTTTTGTTGACTTGTTGACCATGGTTGACTTGTTGACCATGGTTGAATGTTTGACTATCATCATTACTTTGCAAGGATGCTCCTTGATTCTTGCCAACATTTCATTTAATGAAGTATGATAGTGGTCATTCCAAAACAACCATCAACTATTCTCATTTGAATTATTATTATTATTTAGATAATTCTTTTTTTTTTGATATGGTTGCAAAAGGAAAAAGAGAGCTCATTCTTTCATAATCATTCTCTCTCCTCATTTCATCTTCTTCTTCCTCAAGCTCAAGGTGATTCCTTCTCATGAGTTGAGAATCCCTCACCTTGAAAAAGAAAACACCCCATAGATACTCTCTACTCTCTCTAGGGTTCAAGGTTTAGCAAGCCGGAGATCCTAGTTCACTCAAAGTTCGAGGAAGAGCCCAAAGGTTGAATCCTCAGGTGGATCCATCTTCGACGGAAGAAGGCTACGAGGCAAGAACCATCAACCTCTACAAGGTTTCAAGAAGAAGGAGTTCAAGTTAGGTATAACTCTTCATCCGAGTAGCTAACGCTCCTTTGTATGCTTGCTAGTTTAGTTTAGACACGATCACGACCTTGTTTAGTCCATGTTGCTCCTCATGACAAAATTTCATTGTTATACCGTTTCCGCCTCCTCGTAAGTACCGGGGATGGCAACGTGGACTTATAGTGGTATCAGAGCCTAACTAAACTTAAACTAGCTTTGTAGCGAAGTGTATGGAAGTTCGAAACGAAAAAATCGCAAAACCGGAAAATCTAAAACCCTAAGTTTCTGTTGAAATTTTTTATGCTCTAAATGAAAAACTTTATACTCCTAAAATCGGCTCAGGGTTTTCTGAGAACACCCACCAAAAACGATCCCATGATTCCTTCAAAGCGCCGCTCATCCGCGGCCTCACCTATTCATGTCGCCGCGGATCCGCCGCCGTTTGGGCACTTCATGAGATCGTGTTTTGTGCAGTGTTCTTCTGGTAGGGTTTTGGGATTTTTCAAATATGTTATATGTGCCCAGATTTTCCAGAACAGAAATTTACTTTTGGGGTCCTATAAATCCGTATTTTTTTCAAACTTCTCTACACTTTGGCTATGTTGGTTATATCTGTGATGTTTGAATGTATTGAACGTCGGCTAATCGCTATAAGTCGATTAGTCGGCGTTATACATCTCTGTGATCTGTGTTTGATATTGGAATGTGTATATGAATCCGTTGGACTGTCGCGGGTGAATAGCCGGGGTGGATGTGAGATGAGTGTTTCTTTTCTTTCATTCATTGTAAATGTAAATTGATGTAATATTATTATTTGCTTGGCCGCACAACCGGGTCGGGGTTGTAGCCGTCATTGTATAATTCTTTTTACTGTTTTTGCTCCCAGGATAGACCCATGGAGGGGGTGCACAAACTGCCGAGTACTTGGCGGGTAGTTTGCCGCACCCGTAGGGGTCTTGGGTGGGGTATTTGGCTATTCACCGCGACCGTGTAATCCGCTTTTCGTTGCAGGCTCGAAAGGATTGCGGATTGCTAGTATATCCAATGTATTCATCTGTGATCTGTAATGTCTATCATTACTTTCTATTTAGGCGTTGCTTATGTTTTACAGCCGCGCTAGCCCAGCCCCCGCTCTGTCGTTAGTTAAGTAACCTAACGGGTGATGACGGGGCCCCGTGGCGAATGCATATGGCATAAGCGTACGTCATATTTTGGTTGTTTTCTGCAATGGTAGGATTAAATGATGGGATGCATTAAAAGAACTAATGCAAGAATATCACGCATTAAAAGAACTAATGCAAGATAATAAACCAAGTTAAAGTCGTTGGAACACTTTCGAAAAACCACTCGGTTCTTTTCAAAACTAACTTTTAAATGCGGAGCTTGAGCCACTCCTTTTAAAAGCTATCTCGTTCCATCGATTGTATCAAGTTCACTACGTTCACGATTTCGCCAAAACCATTCGTAGCCCTCCATCATTTCAGTTAAATATACGGTAGTATTCAAGCTATGTATTTTGACCTCACGCCAAGGCATAGTGATTGGTAGCTGCCGGATATTTATCTGTTGCATAGATAGAATGCGTTGGTTTGAGACAGTCGTACTGCCATTTTGGCCTACGTCAAGGGTAGGTACGGGTGGGTTCAAATTAATCGGGATAATGATGGGAAGAACTTGACATGTGACTTATGACATTTTGACCTCACGCCAAGGTCATAAGAGCATGGGGCAAAAATCCACATCGGGAGTTTCCATAAGTACTGAAACTTGCTAGATTTGCATACCATTTGGAGTGTGGTGATTCTGGTAGGATTCCTTCAGTTTCATCACGCGATGATATTTGGATCCCGATCCTACTGTGAGTATATGCTACTCCTCGGGAAATTTCTCACTAAACGATCAATGCTATAAACCTAGTAGGTGCCTAGAAAGGTGTTAGCGGGGCTACGCCCCCAGAGAAAAGAGGTTATTTAATTAAGGAACTTCGCGAAAGCGTTGGAAAACCTCCCTCGAAGTACCGACACTGGCCTGGCTGAACGGTTAAGCAAGTATTGTGCGGTGGGATTGATCCCGACTAATTCTTCCTTTATGGTTTGAGGAGGGATTCGAGAGACAGTGGGAGCCATCCTGTTTAGACAAATTAAAAACCACTCTAAACTTGCAAGAGTATCGTGCTAAAGTGTTTCTTCTCTCTCTCCTAATTGCAGCGACCAATCGACATGACTGGACTTAAGTTACTTCTAGATAAAAACATACTGACAGGGCGAAACTACAAAGATTGGCTCAGGAATGTCAAAATGGCAATCACTTACGACAAGCTGGGGTATCTTCTTACCACCAAAGCTCCCCCCGTCCCAAGTCCCACCTCCAGCGTCGCGGATATGGAAATCCGTAAGACATGGGAGATTGATTGCGCGAAGGCCAAGTGCCTCGTGCTTGCCTCTATGGACAACGAACACCAGAGGAGGCACGAGAATATGGATTTGGAATCCATATTTCTTCATACAAAAGAACTGTATGGAGAGCAGTCTCGTATCGCAAGATACGAAGTGTCGAAGAAGTTGTTTTCGGCAAAGTTGGCCGTCGGATCATCGGTAGCGGACCACGTGCTTAAGATGATTGGGTACATTGAGGAGCTCGCGGAACTTGGGACCACGTTGGAAAGTGAACTCTATACGGATTTAATTCTCCAGTCCTTTCCATCCACTTACGCCCAGTTTATACTGAACTTCAACTTACAAGAAAAGGAAGTTGAACTTTCAGAACTCCTCAACATGCTGAGGAGCGCAGAGGGCACCCTACAGAAAGGTAGGGAAACACCCGCTTTGTTTTTAGGAGGATCTTCTTCCTCTAGGTCCAAGGCGAAAGCCAAGGGAAAGAGGAAGAAAGCCCCCGCAAACCAAGAGGCGGTGTTAGTAAAGTGGGTATGAAGGGAAAGGAAAAGGCAACAAAGATTGCGGGGAAGCTTGTGGGAAAGGAGGAATGCTTCTATTGTCATAAGAGTGGACACTGGAAGAAAGATTGCAGGGCTTGGAAGGCCAAGACACAGGAACTGAAGCAGGTTGCGGCTTCAGCTTCAGGTGTGTATGTTATTGAAAACTGTCTTTCTATAAACTCTACTTCCTGGGTATTGGATACCGGATCAGGATCTCATATCTGTAATTCTTTGCAGGCGTTGAGAAACCGTAGGTTTTTGAAGGCAGGTGACATGACCCTCAGAGTTGCGAATGGAGCTAGCATGGATGCTAAAGCCGTGGGGGACTATCACCTGGGAATGTCAGATGGGCATGTTTTGGTTTTGCGTAATTGCTTTTTTGTACCCAACGCAACTTGTAATATCATTTCTGTATCTTTGGTTTCTAAAGAAGGTTATGAATTTTGCGTTTGTAAGTAATGTTGTAAACATTCACCTTAATCAAGTTCTGATTGGGTCAGGTACACTGAGCAATGGTATATACGTGTTGAACCAACCACAGATTTTCAATGTCCAGAATACACACAAAAGAAAGTCTCCAGATATCAATCAGACTTTCTTATGGCATTGTAGACTGGGTCACATCAACGAGAGAAGGTTGACTAAGTTACATACAGAAGGATATTTGGATCCGTTCGAATATCAATCATATGCCACTTGTCAATCCTGTCTCAAAGGAAAGATGACAAAGACTCCGTTCACTGGACACGGAGTAAGAGCAAGCGAGCTCTTGGGACTCGTACACAGCGACGTGTGCGGTCCAATGTCTACACATGCGCGAAGCGGTTATTCTTACTTCATTACTTTTACGGATGATTTTTCAAGGTACGGTTATGTCTTCTTAATGAAATATAAGTCCGAAGCCTTTGAAAAGTTCCAGGAATATAAGAATGAAGTAGAAAAACAAACCGGCGAAAGTATCAAGATTCTAAGATCGGATCGAGGTGGAGAATACTTAAGTGCCGAGTTCCTGAATTATTTAAAAGAGAATGGGATTCTCTCTCAGCTTACTCCTCCATACACTCCGCAACACAACGGTGTATCGGAGAGACGGAACCGGACCCTATTGGATATGGTACGGTCCATGATGAGTAACGCTGAGTTACCGCAATCATTCTGGGGGTATGCGCTAGAAACAGCTGCATACCTTTTGAACCGAGTTCCTACTAAGACTGTGCCTACCACACCATATGAGTTATGGAGTGGGAAGAAACCCTATCTTCAGTACCTGAAGATTTGGGGATGTCCAGCTTATGTCAAAAAGCAGCATACGGAAAAGCTCGAGGCACGCTCAGTACTGTGCAAGTTTGTGGGATACCCAAACAACTCCAGGGGGTATCTTTTCTATTACGCAGAGGAACAAAAAGTCCTTGTTTCTCGTAATGCCCATTTTCTGGAACATCAGTTCTTAGAAAAAGAAGTAAGTGTGAGCGCAATAGAACTGGAAGAAATTCCAGAACCTCAGACTATTACTGAAAGCTTAATGGAACCAGAGGGTTAGAAAGAACAAGACATTCCTACGCCGCTCCGCAGGAGTAGTAGGCAGTCTCATCCGCCCAAGAGATACTACGGTTTTCTCATAGACGGGGATAGAGAGGATTGCATCATAGATTATGATGAGCCTACTAGCTTCCAGCAGGCCGTTCAGAGCGTTGACTCGGTAAAATGGCTGGATGCAATGCGGACCGAGATGGAGTCCATGTACACCAACAAAGTATGGACGTTGGACATTGCTCCAGACGGGGTAAAACCCGTAGGATGCAAGTGGATCTTCAAAAGGAAGATTGGTGTAGATGGACAGGTTGAGACCTATAAAGCTCGACTTGTAGCAAAGGGTTTCCGTCAAAGACCTGGCTTGGACTATGACGAGACCTTTTCTCCAGTGGCTATGCTGAAATCCATTTGGATCCTTCTTGCCATTGCTGCCTTCCACGATTATGAGATTTGGCAGATGGACGTAAAAACCGCTTTTCTAAATGGAAATTTAGAGGAGTGTGTCTATATGGACCAGCCAGAGGGTTTCATTCAGAGTGGGAGCAGCGGAAAGGTGTGCAAGTTGCTTAAGTCCATCTATGGACTAAAGCAGGCATCACGGAGTTGGAACATCTGCTTTGATGAGACGGTCAAGGAATTTGGCTTTATCAAAAATCCAGATGAACCATGCATCTATGGTAGATTTGTAGCGAGAACTGTAGTATTCCTCGTTTTATACGTGGATGACATTCTCTTAATAGGAAATGACATTCCTATGCTATAATCTGTCAAGGGGTTCTTGTCACAAAGGTTCTCCATGAAAGACCTGGGTGATGCCTCATACATCCTGGGGATCCGGATCCATCGTGATAGATCCAAGAGGATATTAGGACTTTCTCAGTCCAGGTACATCGACACCATAGTGAAAAGATTCAGTATGGAAGATTCCAAGCGCGGTAACCTACCGGCTTGTCACGGGATCACCCTCTCTAAAGAGATGTTTCCCAAGACTGATTTGGAGAGGGATCGCATGTCTATTATACCCTACGCTTCTGCGGTAGGCTCTATAATGTATGCGATGTTGTGTACCAGACCGGATGTAGCTTATGCACTGAGCGTGGTAAGCCGGTATCAGTCAAACCCTGGGGAGAAACACTGGATAGCGGTAAAGAACATTCTCAAGTACCTGAGAAGGACTAAGGAGATGTTCTTGGTGTATGGCGGAAAAGACCTCTAGATCGAGGCCTTTGCTGACTCCAGCTTCCAGAGTGACAAGGATGATTCCAAGTCCATGTCGGGTTTTGTCTTTACCCTCAATGGAGGGGCGGTGTGTTGGAAGAGCTCCAAACAGGAAACCGTTGCAGACTCGACAATGGAAGCGGAATACATCGCTGCATCTGATGCCGCAAAAGAAGCTGTCTGGATGAGGAAGTTCTTGAAAGAACTTCAGGTGGTTCCGTCCATTGTTGACCCAATACCTCTGTATTGCGACAACAACGGGGCTATAGCTTTAGCGAAGGAACCCAGGTCCCATCAGAGATCCAGGCACATCTTGAGGCGGTATCACCTGATCAGGGAGATCGTGGATCGCAAGGAGATCGAGGTTCGGAGGGTTGCTTCAGAAGAGAACACTGCAGATCCATTCACCAAGGCCCTACCCCAGACTCAGTTCGAGCGGCTGATCGAGATGATAGGTCTTCGATACGCCAGTACATGGCCTTAGTGCAAGTGGGAGATTGTTAGTGTATATGCCCTAGAGGCCATTACTGTATCATACTAGTTTGTATATTACTTAATGGAAGCTTAGGATATTCACCTTGTATAAACAATCTTGCTCAATATAGTAGTATGCTACTTGGTTTGTTTCTACTTCAATGTGTACTTGTGTTTATTTTAGTATATCACTTATACGCATTAGTGGAGCCCTTAGGATCTTTGCTTGATTACCAGCGTTGTGATGGCAGTCACACTAGTGGGGGCTGGGTAATCTGTAAGCACATCCTTATACAGGTCCCTAGTCGCAGGACTATCGAGACAGGGCATCGATACTCCGGAGTAGACTAGCGTATGCGCTTCTCATCCCAGTGAGGGAGATGGTCTGTCCCACAGCCATCAGTACGTCGTACTGGAGATAGTATACGGGTGCTCGTTGGGTTACGAGTACACTGGACAGGACTCGTCGGGAACTGACAGGTTGGTATTATACCTATCGTCAGTTATCAGTTCCCAGGTGACATGAGTACAGCTTAGTCCGCTGACTTGACACTGGCACTTCGCCTCGAGTGTGTTCCCACTGCACTTTGATCACTACCCTACCACGGCTCAAAGGAGTCGTGCAAACAGGTAGTAGTTGGGTACAGTCCCGAAGCACTTGGAGGCAGTGACGGTTAGACAGGATTCGTCTCTCCCGGTATTGGGGGTTGACATCGCGCTGTGTCTAGGAGAGCCATTACACGAGTAGTCCCTGGCCAGGGCAAGCGAGATATACTGGTAGGCTTCCAGTGTTATCTCAGGGTGTTTTGGGCTTCACTCTGACACGACTTGTACCGCTATTAGGGGACTGACGTTTTGCCGCCCCCTAGGCCTGACATACGATGTATCAGACGAACAGACCGGACTGTACGGAGACTGTCACATTCAGACTCAGTAGGAGTTCAGATGGGGTTTCACCTCGTCAGCCTTCTTGTCGGCTTCTACCTGGGGACCGTTACGCACAGCTAGTGCCGCTTGCGGTCTGTGGTTAAACCCACTGCCAGCGTAGTGTCGAGTCTTTAGAGTCCCACACAGAGGGTATTCGCCTTTGGGCAAAACAAAGTAGAGGTCGCATGGTTTTGCGACAGGGTTCGTTCTCATCCACGCACTTGTGCACGTTTGGAGTCCGGACGGATATTGCCAGCGGGCTCTGGTTTGAGCCGGATACTGGTATATGTTTTGGGGTTACTTTTATCTCTCAGTATTCATGTTCCTCGGAACAAGAATGCAGGTGTGTATGCACAGTTGTTTGAGGCGGAAGAAGAGGTTTTTCACTAGGGTTTCGGAACGGGTGTGCCTGCACAGTTGACAGTCGTCTTTTTTCCAAACCCTAATGAATTAGTGAGATATCAATTAATAATAGTAATTAAATGAGATTATGTTATGGTTGGTTTTGTTGACTTGTTGACCATGGTTGAATGTTTGACTATCATCATTACTTTGCAAGGATGCTCCTTGATTCTTGCCAACATTTCATTTAATGAAGTATGATAGTGGTCATTCCAAAACAACCATCAACTATTCTCATTTGAATTATTATTATTATTTAGATAATTCTTTTTCTTTTTGATATGGTTGCAAAAGGAAAAAGAGAGCTCATTCTTTCATAATCATTCTCTCTCCTCATTTCATCTTCTTCTTCCTCAAGCTCAAGGTGATTCCTTCTCATGAGTTGAGAATCCCTCACCTTGAAAAAGAAAACACCCCATAGATACTCTCTACTCTCTCTAGGGTTCAAGGTTTAGCAAGCCGGAGATCCTAGTTCACTCAATGTTCGAGGAAGAGCCCAAAGGTTGAACCCTCAGGTGGATCCATCTTCGACGGAAAAAGGCTACGAGGCAAGAACCATCAACCTCTACAAGGTTTCAAGAAGAAGGAGTTCAAGTTAGGTATAACTCTTCATCCGAGTAGCTAACACTCCTTTGTATGCTTGCTAATTTAGTTTAGACACGATCCCGACCTTGTTTAGTCCATGTTGCTCCTCATGACAAAATTTCATTGTTATACCGTTTCCGCCTCCTCGTAAGTACCTGGGATGGCAACGTGGACTTATATCGCATACTTATGTTGTAATTTCTTATTGCAATGTTGATATCATATTGTTAGGACACCAGCACCATTACCGATGATGCGTATGTACCACGTACACTTACTTGCCGGCTCACACACATCTTCATCGGTAATTGCCATGTCACGTACACCTTAGAAAATATTATTTCTTGACATAGCGTACTTGCCTTATATGTTAGTTTAGACATTGTAGTTATTACCTGCTACTTCATGCATACTGTTATTCATTGTTATGCCGCATTCATGGATTCTCATGCATATATTCACTATTTTACGTGTTATTGAGGTTTTGGATTCGGATTTCCATGAGATTTTTTGGATTTGGAGGAAAACCGCAAAAACATAAATAAACCTTTTCTCTCTTTAAAAACAAAAAGTGTGGTTTTTCCCATGATGTATGAGTCGTCCACCATGAGTTTGCTGATGGATTTCGAGACCCGATTCGAGGAGACGGATGAACCGTTTCGGGTACATGGTGGACCCGGTAAGGTACCCCGGGGCAAGAAGCGCGTGATGATGACGATGTGAGCCTGGCAGGGGAGCACTACCTACCGGTGATTTTACCCGACGCGTCGGATATCCGGAGGATACCGTCGTGGTCTTGAGATGGATGGTAGGGGCCGGTCTGGACTGACGGCGTCCTAGATATTGTGATTGAGACATTGAGATTTTGAGATATTGAGGTACAGAGACTGTGATACAGAGATATTGGTATTACGTTTTGTGCCGATGCTAGGCACTGTTTTATGCTGATTTCTTTATGATGCCTCATTTTAAAAATACAAGGAAATCTCACTAAATTATGAAAACAGTTCTTCATTTACATGTATTCTGTTTTCATGCATTCATACCTCATTCATATGATATATTGCTACCTGAGGCACTGACACGGGTACATGAGATTACACTCGGGTTAGATATTTACCCTAGCCTTATTATAGGTTGCATGTTATATATATAATTGAGGATATATTATGATCATTGACCTAGGTTGCGTTATTTATGCGATTTCTATTCGTAGATGTTTTTCTATTCACGGGTTGGCAACTCACCCCCGTTGTGCCCCAGTTTCTTGCAGGTTTGCCGTACAGGTTTCATTACGGCTTTACGGGCATAGTTTCCTTCGGGTGATTTGCTAGTAGGTGGGTTTACTTGTATCGTACCCCCATTATATATCTTGTATATCATTATTCTGTTGTATCTAGAAGTTCCATCAACCAAACATGTATTTATTTTGAGATAGAGACCAGTGATGTTATTCTTTCGACCTTAGAGTCGCGCGTTATATTTCTGCGGTTTTCTTGTGGTTTTGAGTTTCCTTTTGAATTTTGATCCTCGCCGTTGGCGTTGTATATTATATTCCTTGTGTGGTTGTGACCGTCGATTGACGAAGAGCTAGCTCCCGCTTGGGGATGCCTTTTTATTTATTTCGTATACTATTCATGTTGTATCCCGTTTGGGGGCCGGTATTTACAAAGGAGACTCTGCCGAAATTTTCAGTAAATTTTGATGTTCTTAAAAACCGCATAATTCGGCTTATGCTATTAAAACTACTTGTTTTAAATTGGTTTTTCTTCACTCTACTACTTTTTTTGGTTTGGATTTCTGGGTTTTCGGCTTACTTAGATTACGTACGCCTCGAGACGTTTCGTAGTTTAAGTGCCGGTCATGTTCCATCTTTCGGGACGTGACAATTACGAAACCAAAACTACTCCGAAACACCCGATACGATGACCTAGTTTCTGTCGAATTTTTAAAGGGCTCAAAATTTTTTTTAAACAACTGCAGAATATTTTATGTGATATAACATGAACACTAGGAAAATTTGAAGCATTTTTGTGCAAAAGTGGCCGGCCACATAGGGAGAAAAACCGGCGAGCTCGACCCAATTTGGGAGTTTTGGCTTCAAATTTTCATGGTGTTCCAGTCTCTGCGTTTTGGTGTTTCAGGTGTTGTTTGTTTTTGCTAAATTTTCATGTGATGTTAACTTTCTGCAAAAGCAATTCGGAGTGTTTCGTAATCGTAATTCTAACATGTATTCAGGTTATTTAGACGACGTTAAAAATTTCATACGGATATCAATAACCCAATTTTTCCCTCGTTGAAATTTTCCAAGAGTTGGATTTTTCCGATTTAAAAATTTTCAGTAAATCTTGCAAGCGATTCTGTGGACCCTCTAGAAGAACGAAACCCTAACTCGATTCTTTGACCGTCAGAACCGCCATCAAACCCTAGGGTTTATGGTAGTTCAGCGGTGCCACAGGTGAGGCATTGGTTGACCCTTCTACGGCTGGTTCATAAGAGTTGCGGCATGTTCTAGGTACTTTTTGAACTCCGCTCAAGTGTTGAGCTTGTTGGGAAATTTTGGGTCCTTGCTTATTCGATCGAAAAGTTTAATATCGTCTACCTATCTGTGATTGTGATACAATATTTGGAATCCACATAATTGGTTATGAGATAACTAGTTTGAATTTTATAAATCTAGCAGTTTGGTCTCATTTGATCGGTTGCCACGGAATTTTGATGTGGATCAAAAGTCTGTCGCAATTACGTAGTGTACGCGGATACTCGCCGGGTAACCTTACTAGATAGTCACGCCCCAAAGCCCCGACCAAGTGACTGTAGGAGAACCCCGTCGCCAAAAGCATCCTTTCGGGTGCTCGCGACCGCGGTGTTCGGCCTTATTAAACTTCGTCGACGGCATCGGGGGTGCGGCCGTCTATTAAAGTTTCCGACGAGGATTCGATCAGGTTATCGGGAATCTTGTTGAATTACCCGACAGGTTATTGGAAAGTGTTTTCAATATCGAGACTAAAATGCGGGGTTTATAATTCTTGTGAATCCAAAGTATGCGATACATTGGGTTTATGATGTTTAAGGTGGTTGCGGATTCCAATTGTTGTAGTTTTTCACTTTCTTTTCTGCGACCGTAAGTGTAATATGTGGTGTATCGCGGGTTTCATTGCTATATTTCAATGGCAATTGGGATAAGCATATTTACTTACGTTGATGACATGTGATGTTATGTGTTGCTGTAATATGTAATATTGGATCGTCGTGTTTTGAAGAGCCGAGGTTTTTTTTATGTGAGATGAGAGTTTTTCATTTTCATTCATGTAAAATCTTGTATGTAATATTCTTTTATTGGGGCACTTCCGGGTTGAGGATGATGTCACCATTGATGTATATTATTTACTTTTCCGCATTAGGATAGACCCAAGACGAGGAGCACAAGTAACCGGGCTCTAGGGTCCAGTGGGAGACCATCTCGAGGAGTCGAGACCGGGTCTCCTAACTCTAGAATTGGTAGGGTTGCTTGCCGCTCTCGTAGGGGTCTAGGGATGTGGGTTTGGCTATTCATCGTGACCGTGGTATCCGCGATTTTTATTGGCTTATTTAAAACACAGAATTCCTAGTATATCCAATATTTCATATATGTTCTTCTGCTACTGATATTTTGTGATGTGATCACTTGATATGTTCTGAGACGAATGCCTATATTATATATATGAGATATAATTAATATTGTTGCTTTCGTTTCTTCTGTGATGCTTGGGAAGCATAATTAATGGGACTACATTAATGAGATTAATGAAAAAAAAGAAACCTAAAGATGTTGTAGAAACATGTTTTAAATACTGGTAGCTCTGGTTCTTGCTTTGCATAGCGGTATTCCTTGTAGAATATCCAGCACCTTATTCGATAAGGAAAGAGATGAGATCCATTCACCAGGAGTGACCTCTTTAGCGAAACTAGCAGATGCTACAACCCACTCGGTTTGTCTTTTGATTGCTTCTATAGTTTTGGCTTTGCATAGCGGTATTCCTTATATAATATCCAGGACCTTATTCGATAAAGAAAGAGCCGAGATCCCTTCACCAGGAGTGACCTCTTTATCAAAACTAGTAAAAGCCTCAAAAACACTCCTTTTAAAATTCACTCGATTCTACAATGAGATCAAGTTCATTACGCAAAGAGTTTTCTTAAAACCCTATCGTAGCCCCCGTCATTTTAGATAAGTGCTACTTAGTATTCGTGCTACGTTTGTTGACCTCCGTCAAGGCGTAGTGTGAGGTAGCTAACTAACGCTTATCTGCTAAAGCATGAGATGCGATTGGATTAGGGTAGTCGTGCGGCCTTGTTGACCTCCGTCAAGGGTCGTACGGGTAGGTTTAATTCAATCATGAAATGTACGGGTAGAACTTGATTAGCAGCCTATGGTTTGTTGACCTCCGTCAAGGTCATAGGACGCTAGGGGTAAAATATTATTGGGAATTTCAAGTGTTGAAATTTGCAATGAGATTGCATACCTTCTATGAGATAGTTGGATCCCGATACCCACTGCGAGTAAGAGTTACTCCTGGGAGAGTTTTGCACATTTACAATTAGCCGATCAAGTAGGTGTCTAGAAAGGTGTTAACGGGGTTACGCCCCTGGGAAAACGAGGTTTATTTTAGTTAGGTTCGTGCGAAAGAACGGGGAACCTCCCTCAAAGTACCGACACTGGCCTGGCCGAAAGATTGGCGAACTTGTAGGGTGTAATTAATCCCGGCTAGTCTTACCTTTTAGGGTTTGAAGGTAGATTTGACTAAAACAGTGGGAGCCATCCTGATTCGATAAACTAATAACTAATCTAATCCTGCAATAGCGCAAGCAAAGTGTTTTCTTCTCTCTCTCTCCTGGTAGCGACCATGTCATGCCTTAATTAAGATAATAATATGGATGCATTGACCGAACCTGCTTATTATACTGAGCTAGGTGAACGGTTCCTAGGAACCCTATAGAGGTCTCACAAGGCATCGAACATGCCAATTCAAAAAAAAAATGGTGCCGAGAAACCCTAGACTACGGATCGTCGGCTAGATGTCTAGGCGAAAAACAAAACTAGTTAACTACTTAACTAGAAGTGAGAAGCTACAACCTTTGTAGATCCGGATACCCACTTCCTTAGCTCCACGAGGGCGTCCTCTCGCTGTCCATCTTGAACCTTGGACTCTCGCGACGGCTTCATCGGAGAAACGTGCGGAATAGGTCGTCGGCTTCGTGTCAAAGACGATCTACGTCGAGGCATCACAAGTTCAAGCTCCAACTTCACCAAGTTGTGAAACTTGTGAAGAAAATACCCAAAACAACTTGGCAAGAGGTAGAGGGTGAAGAAATAGGAGGTGGGTTCACTTTAGAATTGGATTTATCTCACTTTAGCTCAAGTTGCCATTGATGGACCTTGAACTTTTCTTGAAGAAGAAGATGATCAAGAAGAAAAAGAATATGATAAGTGTTGAGATAAAATAAAATTAAATCAATACTTATCATAAAGAGAACCATAGTTAAGTGTAGAGAGTTAACTAAGGTTAGAAGAATGGTTAGGGTTTAGTATGAAGACAAAATGGTCACAAAGTCAAAGCTTCATGAAGCTTCAACAATGTTCAAGAAAGAAAGCAACCATTTTGTATTCTTATGCCATTCTTTTTCCAAAAAGGATTAAATAAAAGAATGGATAAATGAAAACCCTAATCACTTTCTTAACCTAGGTTTAATTCTATACACTTAACCTAATGAGCAAGCATCATCAAACATGATACTAACATGTGCACAAAAGTATATCACATATACAATTTGCACATCAAGTGAGAAAATCCATATAAAGTGAACCAATACTAGTTAATGCAAAGTAATATATCAAATATATAATTATACATTAAATCATTAAATCAACATTTGATTCAATGATCTGGTTATGTCACACATAACCGACTAGTATTCAATGTATCGATTTATCGAATCAATGATTCGATAACTAGGTCATATCGAATATAACTAATCGAAACATTTGTCGCGAGAATGAAATGCGGTATCACATACACGCATTATTCTCGGTCCCGCACATATCTCATATGCGCTCCTATTTCGTTTCGCTTGAACCAGGAAACCTCTGTGTAGGACTCTAAAGACTCGTCAATACGCAGGTAGCAGATGATGATCATATCAAGCACCCACAAGCCGCAAGCGGTCTTCTAAACGTAACGGCCATCCAGGTATTGAGCGATCAGAAGATCGACGAGCTAGCCCGCTCACACTCCTGTGAATCCAACCAGTAACACTTACCGTACAGTCCGGTCTGTTCGTCTGATACGTCGCATATCAAGTCTAGGGGTGGTATACGTCAGACCCTAATAACCGATAAGTCGTGCCGATGTGAGGCTCATAACGGGTCGAGAAACTACTGGTAACACTTACCAGCAAATCTCTGATCAGCCCTGGCCAGGGACTTCCCTGTTACGGCCAATCGAGCACAGCGCAACATCAACCCCCAATACCGGGAAAGACGAAACCCCTCCTATCGCTCATTGCCTCCATGTGACTCGGGACTGTACCCAAAGACCACTGTTTTGCACGCCATCATGGACGTGGTAAGGTGGAGATCAAAGCACAGTGGGAATCACACAAGACTCTATGACGATCTCGGGTCTACAGACTAACCTGCACAAGTGTCACCTGAGAACTGCCATCTGACGTGAGGTATAATACCATCTGGGAGTTCTCGGCGAGCCCGTCCTGTAGCGACTTGAAAAGTCGTTTTGGTGTTTTCCTGAAATTCGGTGAAAATTCGGTATTTTTCCGAAAACCGTCTTTCTTGTTATTTTGCAGTTTAGGGCTAATTATACCTAAAATGGATAGGTAATTGCTTGTTTTTAGTATCTAATGAGTTAATTATGAAATTCTGGTCGTTTAAAAATTTTCCCTAATTTTTCAAATTTTTTATATTATTTTAAGCCAGTAAGAAAATACATTAAATAAGCGATAAATACAAATCTTTCCGGGCTAATTTTAATCTCTAAAACTATGATAATTAAAATCTAGTGGTAACATAAATTTTTAGTAATTTATTTTGATTATTAACAAATTTTTATGATATGAAACGAATTTATTGAATTTTGAGCTAAAACTTGCAATTTTTGAGTTGTAGGGGGCCTTTTTGCATAAAATTTCTTTTGTAAAACCCCTCTCTCTTTTCCCTCAGCCCTAGGACAGCCCCACCTTGTGCAAGTCCAGAAATTTCTGGCCTCATTTTCTTGGGTTGCTTTCTTGTGTTGAATTGTTGTTTTATTGAATTATTTTAAATATAGTTAATAAGGTATGGTGTATTGACTTTTGTGGACTTGACCATTGACTTTCCTCACTTGCCCACACCCTCCCCCTCACCTCTTGCTGGCCGAAACCTGCACACCCCTCCTCTTCATCTCTTTTCTTCTCATTTCTTCAAAATTCTTCAAGTTTAATTCAATGAAAATTGCAAATTAAAGCTTGCAAATTTAAAACCATCCTTCATCCTTCTTTTCCTTCACCTCCCTAGCTTGGATCTTGATGCTTGAGGCCATCATTTGGAGCAAAATCCATTCTTGCTAGATCTCTAGTGAGGTATAATCCCTTGCTAATTGAATTCTTTTGTTTAAGATTCTTAAGTAGATTGTTGTAGTGTTAAATTTAGTGTAGTTCTAATCTAGTTTTTCTTAGGTTATGCTTGCAA
Organism: Agapanthus africanus; assembly: GCA_030015575.1. Classification (NCBI taxonomy): domain Eukaryota; kingdom Viridiplantae; phylum Streptophyta; class Magnoliopsida; order Asparagales; family Amaryllidaceae; genus Agapanthus; species Agapanthus africanus. Next base: position 243,930,281 of record JASDDO010000031.1, read on the forward strand.
AATTTAACTAGGGTTTTGAAGCCATAATAGTTAATTAGATTGTTTTATAGTTAATCTAGTTGTTAATTAACAAATCTATATGGTCACCTTGTTTATGTAGTCTTCAATTTTGCTAAATTAGTTAATTTTAGAAGTGTGAAATTGTTGTTTTAGGAAAATCTAGAAAAGGGGTTTATGTATGGAAAATGGTATTTGAAGCTTGATAAATGAGTTGATTAGGGTTTAGAAAACATTATTTAGTTGATTAAACCTAAATTGTTATCTAGTTATTTTGCTAACCTAATCTAAGAGATTAATTTTCTTATGTGGGCTTTTGTTGTGTTAATTTAAGTTTTCAAGTGTGGAAATTGATTTGGAATTTGCTAGGTTATAAATTCAAGAAATGGTTGTTTATGGAAAATAGGATTGGAATCATTGTTATTGTGTTGTAATTAGTGTTTGTAGATTGCTAGTAGTGTGGTTGGGTGTTCAAGCTTGATAGTAGTCTTTTGTAGCCAATCGGGCGATTTTTGCACCGATTTTGGAATGCAAATGCTTACTAGTTTTGTTATAAATTATGTGATGAATTAATTTTGATTTCTTGATGATTGTAATGGCTTGTCCTACGAATTTTAGGATGCGTGAGTGCGTATTTTTGGGTAGTCGGGTTTTAGTTTTGCCGGGCGACCAAATCGGCGTTTTTTTGGCAGTTTTTGCGATTTTCGCGTGTGTTCCCCGCACTTTGTGCACGTTGTACCTAGCTAGCGAACGTTAGTAGTTTCGTTGGGGTGTTGCGTCGTTCTTTCTATGTAACCTTATGTTGGTATTAATGTAAATTCCAGGTTCGGTCGCGGAGACGTCAGACGCGGCGCGAAAAGGAAAGGCGGTGATTGGACACAGCTAGCCAGGGATTCCGGTGAGTAGATGTAACATCTACGGGGGACTATAGTTGGATGGCGCAAGCCGCCCGATAGTTTTAGTAACTTACAAGATCCTTAGTGATGTTAGTAATTAGGGGTGAAATACGCATATGATTATCTGCTGCATCCATGCATTATATTGACATACCTATACGAAACCACTTTATAGGACACCTGCACCATTGCCAGGGTTTTTATATGCAGCACGAGCACTATTCATGCTTACACACACACCCTGGTAATTTCCATGCCACCACACTAGATAACCTTTAATTTAAACCTTTTACTAATTGATACTTAAACTTGTGCTATTGCCATTAATTCCTTAACATGAAACCGTAGAATTGCTATTCATGTGCATGTACTTCATCATATAAATTGTTCATGCTTAATCCATTAATCACACATCGCAACTTGATTATTGATACCATATGCATTCATTACCACTGATATATGCACTTATGAGGATTTCTTGAGATTTTATGATATTGCTGGATTTCGGGGGAAAGCCGCAAAATTTCTAAACTTATTATATTTTTAAAATATGTAAATTGCGGTTTTCTAGTGATGTAAGTGTCGTCCACCATGAGTTTGCTGTGGTTTTGGAAATCCGTGTCGAGGAGTGGAGGAACCGGCACGGGTACATGGTGGGCCCGGTAAGGTACCCCGGGGCAAGAGGAATGTGGTGATGACGTTGAGCCTGGTAGGGGACGGATTACCTACCGGTGACTGTTTGGGACGGCGGATATCCAGAGGATACCGACCGTGGCCGCTAGATGATGAGATATTGATATTTGAGATGGGTCAGCCGGACGGCTGAGGCCAGAGATACATTTATGAGATTTGAGACAGCTTTTGGGTGTCGTTGCTGGACACCGATTTTCGTTGATTCATTGACATTATGCTGGCATTCTAAAAGAGTTTCCAAAAACAAAAAGATATAAAATGTTCTTATATATATACCCGTTGAGACCTCAGATAGTCATGTTGCATACATTTTAGTACACTGATGTTGTATACACACCTGCTAGTGCATCCCGTCATACCTGTATTTTAGATGCTAGGATGCTTGTGTGCATGCATACGATAGCCTTTGTAGATGTTATTTATTACTCACGAGTTGGCAACTCACCCCCGTTGTGCCACAGTCTTTTGCAGGTCCGCTCCGTCAGTTCAGTAGCGGCGGGCGCACTTGTTCTTTTGCCTCTTTTGCCTGAGCTCGAGATTTTGCTCATAGGTGGGTTATGTTATTATTTTTGTACCACCTTTTATATTCTTTGTATCTAGTGTACTCCATCTACTGTTTCTACCAGATTTATTGTATATTGACCTAGAGATGAGACTGTGAGGTTTGGGGACTTTTATGCTGCATTTTGGGGTCGAGCTCACTTGAGTCGACATGATGTTTTCTTATGCTTTATTATGATTTTTATGCTTGTTGTCATTTATATTGCGTGGGATTTGTGACCTCCTTGTGGCGAAGAGCTAGCTCCCGCTTGGGGATGCCCTATTTTGTTGGATTAATGTATATTTTTGTTGTACCCATTTTGGGGGCCAGTATTTACAAAGGAGACTCTGCCGAAATTTTCGGAAAAATTTGTATTGTTTTTTAAAAAGGGTTTTACATGACTTATTTAATAAACTTGCTTTCAAATGTCTGGGTTTTCTTCACTCTTTTGCTTAATTGGTTTTGTTTTCTGGGCTTTGGCTTACTTATTTTACGGACGTCTTTAGACGTTTCGTAAACTTAAGTGCCAGTCACGTTCCGTACCCTGCGGGTCGTGACAAAGTTGGTATCAGAGCGATAGGTTTTACCTTTGTGAGTGTAGGATGACCCTTGGTAGATGGAGTAAGTGACTTAAGCAGGGTAACGTAGCGTGCGTATGTCCGCGGCATACTTACGATACGGTACTCCGCCTAAGTGACTTTAGGATATACTTGCTTGAAAAATTCCTTCTTCAATTCCGTGTATCCTATGATCCTATTGCACCGTCCTTACTATCTGTTTTCCTGTAACAGCCACTATGCCGCCGAAGGCTACGAGGGCACAGAGGGCTGCCGCCAGAGACGAGATTCGAGCTGGCTCGTCCGAGACTAGGACTGAGCAGGGAGGTATGCCTACGCCGCAGGGACAGACCGATCCACCTTCCCCAGGCCGTATGGATAGGCTCGATACCGGTATAGAGGAGTTGCGACAGATGATGGGAGGCATGCAGGAGCTACGTCAGATGGTAGGATCCCTAGTTGCAGCCAGTCATACACCGAGGCCGGATGACGTACCTACTACATCACAGACGACCATGATACCTGCTCCTACTACTACCACCGTGGCCATTCCGGTTTCACTACAGGATTTCATGAGGCTGAGACCTCCAGTATTCACCGGCACCGAGGCAGCGGAGGACCCACAGACGTTCCTTGACAGTTTAGCCAGGATCTGCCGTTCGCTGAGATGTTCGGATGATCGATGGGTAGAGCTTGCGAGTTTCCGACTAGAGGGTTTTGTTAGTGTATATGCCCTAGAGGCCATTACTGTATCATACTAGTTTGTATATTACTTAATGGAAGCTTGGGATATTCACCTTGTATAAACAATCTTGCTCAAAATAGTAGTATGCTACTTGGTTTGTTTCTACTTCAATGTGTACTTGTGTTTATTTTACTATATCACTTATACGCATTAGTGGAGCCCTTAGGATCCTTGCTTGATTACCAGCGTTGTGATGGCAGTCACACTAGTGGGGGCTGGGTAATCTATAAGCACATCCTTATACAGGTCCCTAGTCGCAGGACTATCGAGACAGGGCATCGATACTCCGGAGTAGACTAGCGTATGCGCTTCTCATCCCAGTGTGGGAGATGGTCTGTCCCACAGCCATCAGTACGTCGTACTGGAGATAGTATACGGGTGCTCGTTGGGTTACGAGTACACTGGACAGGACTCGTCGGGAACTGACAGGCTGGTATTATACCTATCGTCAGTTATCAGTTCCCAGGTGACATGAGTACAGCTTAGTCCGCTGACTTGACACTGGCACTTCGCCTCAAGTGTGTTCCCACTGCACTTTGATCACTACCCTACCACGGCTCAAAGGAGTCGTGCAAACCGGTGGTGGTTGGGTGCAGTCCCGAAGCACTTGGAGGCAGTGACGGTTAGACAGGATTCGTCTCTCCCGGTATTGGGGGTTGACATCGCGCTGTGTCTAGGAGAGCCATTACACGAGTAGTCCCTGGCCAGGGCAAGCGAGATATACTGGTAGGTTCCAGTGTTATCTCAGGGTGTTTTGGGCTTCACTCCGGCACGACTTGTACCGCTATTAGGGGACTGACGTTTTACCGCCCCCTAGGCCCGACATGCGATGTATTAGACGAACAGACCGGACTGTACGGAGACTGTCACATTCAGACTCAGTAGGAGTTCAGATGGGGTTTCACCTCGTCAGCCTTCTTGTCGACATCTACCTGGGGACCGTTACGCACAGCTAGTGCCGCTTGCGGTCTGTGGTTAAACCCACTGCCAGCGTAGTGTCGAGTCTTTAGAGTCCCACACAGAGGGTATTCGCTTCTGGGCAAAACAGAGTAGAGGTCGCATGGTTTTGCGACAGGGTTCGTTCTCATCCGCGCACTTGTGCACGTTTGGAGTCCGGACGGATTTTACTGGTTGGCTCTGGTTTGAGTCAGATACCGGTATATGTTTTGGGGTTGCTTTTATCTCTCAGTATTCATGTTCCTCGGAACAAGAATGCAGGTGTGTATGCACAGTTATTTGAGGAGGAGGAAGATGACTTTCATTAGGGTTTCGGAACGGGTGCGTATGCACAATTAACAGTCGTCTTTTTCCAAACCCTAATGGATTTATGTTTTATGAATTAATAATATTAATAAAATGAAAAGTGTCATGGTTGGTTTTTGTTGACTTGTTGACCATGGTTGGTTTTTGTTGACTTGTTGACCATGGTTGACTTGTGGACCATGGTTGAAGATTTGACCATCATCATTACAAAAGCAAGATGCTTTTTGATTCTTTCAAAACCATTTAATGTTAGTAATGATAATGGTCATTCTAAAACTTTCCATCAACCTTTTCATTATCATCATTATTATTATTTGATAATTCTTTTTCTTTTGCATTATGGTTGCAAGAAAGCAAATGAGAGCTCATTATCTCATTTAGCTTCTCTCTCTTCATTTTCATCTTCTTCTTCCTCTAGCAAAAGAGAACCCTTCTCATGTGTTGAGAATCATTCTCTTTAAAAAGAAAAGCACCCCTTAATCACTCTCTACTCATTCTAGGATCAAGGGTTTAGCAAGCCGGAGATTCTAGTTCACTCCAAGTTCGAGAAAGAGCCCAAAGGTTGAACCTTCGAGGTGGATCCATCTTCGACGGAAGAAGGCGACAAGAAGAGAACCATCAACCTCCACAAAGTTTGAAGAAGAAGGAGTTCAAGTTTAGGTATAACCATCTTCATCCGAGTAGCTAAATCTCTTTAGCAAGTTTGCTAGTTTTAGTTTAGGTAACGATCCCGACCTTGTTTAGTCCATGTTGCCTCTTGCACTAAAAATTTGATTTTTATACCGTTTCCGCCTCCCCGTAAGAACCGGGGGTCGCAACGTGGACTTACAGGTCTCGCGCAGACATGGTGGGAGTCAGTCTTGAGAGGTCGAGCTGCAGGTCTACCGCCTATGACTTGGGCCGAGTTTACAGCGGTCTTTCTAGCCCGTTTCCTTCCAGAGAGCGTTCGTGACGCCAGAGCTCGTAGCTTCGAGGCCTTAGTCAAGACACCTGAGATGACGGTGTCTGAGTATGACATCCAGTTTACACAGTTATCCCGATATGCTCAGTATTTGGTGGATACCGAGGAAAAGATGGTGAAGAGGTTCGTACAGGGACTTGATGCCCAGCTATATCTTGCCATTGGCGCCCGGCACTACGACACTTATTCAGCTGCTATAGATACGGCATTGCGGATGGAGGCACGCATATCACGGACTTCGGCCGTTTCTGGGCCGAAGAGGATGCGCACCGATGTATCGTCTCAGAGGCAGCGCGCCAGATTCTTTCCGAGAGATAGGCCTGGCAGAGGATTTGGGCGGGGACAATTATATGGTTCTTATCCCCAGGGGCAGCAGCCGTCGCCAGGATGTTTTGGGTGCGGGAGTTTGCACCATCTTGTCAGAGACTGTCCGGTGAGACGACAGGGAGTAGCGACAGTTCCGCATGTGACCCTACCACCATCACCACCCCCTCCTCAGAGAGCCCTACTTCCTACCCCAGGCGATGCTCCACGCCAATTAGGTGCACCGAGAGGCCGTGGACGCGTCGGTCCTGTTCAGAGAGGACGAGGAGGCAGAGGCCGAGGTCGAGGTCAGCCCGCTATCGGTGGAGGACAGGCCCGAGTATTTGCTTTGACACCGCAGGATGCGCAGGCATCCAATGCCGTTGTGACAGGTACCTTGCCAGTTTGTTCTTTCGACGCACGGGTATTATTCGACCCAGGTTCCACACATTCGTACGTATCTACACACATTGCACCGATGTTGGGCCGTGAGTCGTCGTCGTTAGATCAGCCGCTTGTTGTTGTTACTCTGGTAGGCGAGTCGTTTGTCGCTCGGTTTGTATTTCGTTTGTGTTCCGTTCGTATCGGGGAGAGGGATTCATCAGTTGATTTGATACTCCTCGATATGTTGGACTTTGATGTGCTTCTGGGCATGGATTGGCTAGCCACTTGTTATGCTTCGGTGGACTGCCGTGAGAAGGCAGTCAGATTTAGCTTTCCGGGAGAGCCAGTCCTTGTTATTCAGGGAGACCGCAGTGTCACCCTTCCCAGCTTAATTTCGTCTCTTCGCGCTGGTCAGCTCTTGCGGAAGGGATGTCAGGGATTCTTAGCGTCTATTTGTGATACTCGAGCTGCAGAGGTTCCGTTAGACCGGGTCCCGGTAGTTTGTGAGTTCCCTGATGTTTTCCCTGATGAGCTACCATGGCTACCGCCTGAGCGCGATGTTGAGTTCTGCATTGATTTGATTCCCGGTTCGGGGCCTATTTCTATACCTCCTTATCCGATGGCCCCGGCAGAGCTTCGAGAGCTGAAGGATCAGTTGCAGGATTTGTTAGATAAGGGGCTTATTCGACCGAGTGTTTCTCCGTGGGGTGCTCCGGTCCTGTTTGTCAAGAAGAAGGATGGAAGTTTGCGCTTATGTATCGACTACCGCCAGCTGAACAAAGTTACCGTTCGGAACAGATATCCGTTGCCGCGCATTGATGATTTGTTCGACCAGCTTCAGGGTGCGGGGTATTTTTCGAGGATCGACTTGCGATCAGGATACCATCAGCTGCGAGTTCGACAGGAGGATATACCGAGGACGGCTTTCCGCACGCGCTATGGACACTACGAGTTTTTGGTGATGTCGTTCGGACTCACCAACGCCCCAGCAGCATTTATGGATTTGATGAACCGTACATTCAGGCCGTATCTTGACTTGTTCATCATCGTGTTTATCGACGATATCTTGGTGTACTCCCGGAGCAGAGAGGAGCACGAGCAGCACTTGCGGATTACGTTACAGACTCTGAGGGAGCACCAGCTGTTCGCGAAGTTCTCCAAGTGTGCCTTCTGGCTGGACATCGTCGGATTCTTGGGTCACGTGGTTACGAGAGACGGCATTTGTGTGGACCCGAAGAAGATTGAGGCTGTTCAGCAGTGGCCCCGACCTACATCGGTGACTGAGATCCGTAGTTTTCTAGGCTTGGCGGGCTACTACAGGCGTTTTGTTCAGGACTTCTCCCGTATAGCTGCACCGTTGACCGGTTTGACCCGGAAGGGAGTTCCTTTCGTTTGGACAGAGGAGTGTGAGCGCAGTTTTCAGCTGCTACGGACTTGTTTGACTACGGCGCCGGTATTATCTTTACCTTCGGGATCAGGCGGATTTGTTGTCTACTGTGATGCTTCGCGAGTGGGATTAGGATGCGTATTGATGCAGCATGGCCGGGTGATCGCTTATTCTTCTCGGCAGTTGAAGAAGCATTCACAGAACTACCCCACTCATGATTTGGAGATGGCTGCAGTGGTCTTTGCACTGAAGATTTGGCGACATTACCTTTACGGCGAGTCGTGTCAGATATTCACCGATCACAAGAGCTTAAAGTACATATTTCAGCAGCGAGACCTGAACCTCAGACAGCGTCGTTGGATGGAGTTGGTGAAAGACTATGACTGCGAGATCTTATATCACCCCGGCAAGGCAAATGTGGTGGCAGATGCGTTGAGTAGGAGGCCCGGGGGTAGTCTATCCTTTTTACGCGCAGTGCAGAGGCAGTCGTCAGCAGATTGGCAGATGTTATGCGATAGCCGAGTTGAGTTCGAGTTCACTCAGACAGGGGGACAGCTCGTGCATGTTAGTGCACGCCCACAATTGCTTGACCGTATATATGAGGCACAGCGCAGTGACGACCGTTGCTCAGAGATCATGGCACATATGGGACTGGGCAGATTTTCCGAGTTCGTGGTTGACGATCAGGGGATTTTACGATATGGATCTAGACTGTGCGTACCAGATGCTGATGGATTGCGGCGCGACATTCTTGACGAGGCACACCGATCAGTGTATAGTGTCCACCCCGGTTACACCAAGATGTACCATGATATGAGAGAGACCTACTGGTGGGACGGGATGAAAAGGGACATTGCGGAGTTCGTTTCGAGATGCCTGACTTGTCAGCAAGTCAAGGCCGAGCACCAGAGGCCCGCAGGAGAGCTACAGCCGTTACCCATTCCAGAGTGGAAATGGGAGCAGATTTCGATGGACTTCGTTGTGGGTCTACCCAGGACCAGTCGAGGGTACGACTCCATCTGGGTGATCGTGGATAGGTTGACGAAAGCGGCTCACTTCCTGCCAGTGAAGACGACTTTCAGCTTCGCTCAGTATGCTCAGCTCTATATTGACGAGATCGTGCGACTACATGGCGTACCGACTTGTATCGTGTCAGATCGAGGCACTCAGTTCACCAGCCGACTTTGGCAGAGACTTCAGGAGGCTTTGGGCACTCGTTTGAGCTTCAGCACAGCGTTTCATCCGCAGACCGACGGACAGTCAGAGCGGACCATTCAGACTCTCGAGGACATGCTCAGAGCGTGCGTTTTAGACTTTGGTGGTAGCTGGGATCATCATTTACCTCTAGTGGAGTTCTCCTACAACAACAGCTTCCAGGATACTATTCAGATGGCACCTTTCGAGGCATTGTATGGGAGGAGATGCAGATCGCCCGTTTGTTGGACAGAGCTCAGCGAGAGCAGCATTTTGGGGCCGCAGCTTGTTGAGGAGACGACATCGAAGATACAGTTGATCCGAGACCGGATGAGAGCGGCTCAGAGCTGGTAGAAATCCTATGCAGACAGGCGCCGTCGCAGATTAGAGTTCGCAGTTGGCGACCATGTTTTTCTGAAAGTCTCTCCGATGAAGGGCGTGATGCGTTTTGGGCGGAAGGGGAAGCTTAGCCCTAGATTCGTAGGTCCCTTCGAGATCCTTGAGCGGGTTGGCGCTGTTGCATATCGTTTGGCTCTTCCACCCAGCTTTCCCGATGTTCACCCCGCCTTCCATGTTTCGATGCTCCGCAAGTACCTTCACGACCCTTCGCATGCGATTCAGCACCCGACAGTCCAGCTAGAGCGCGACCTTTCTTTTGCAGAGCAGCCGGTGGCCATCCTGGATCGGCAGGTGAAGAAGTTGAGGTCAAAGATTATACCAACCGTCAAGGTCTTCTGGCGTAGCCCGAGCAGCGAGGAGGTTACCTGGGAGACCGAGGGCGAGATGAGGAAGAAATATCCCCATCTCTTCGAAGGTACGCATAGCTATATTTTTTTTTAAATTCAGGGACCGAATTTCTTTAAGGGGGGAAGATTGTAGCGACTTGAAAAGTCGTTTTGGTGTTTTCCTGAAATTCGGTGAAAATTCGGTATTTTTCCGAAAACCGTCTTTCTTGTTATTTTGCAGTTTAGGGCTAATTATACCTAAAATGGATAGGTAATTGCTTGTTTTTAGTAGCTAATGAGTTAATTATGAAATTCTGGTCGTTTAAAAATTTTCCCTAATTTTTCAATTTTTTTATATTATTTTAAGCCAGTAAGAAAATACATTAAATAAGCGATAAATACAAATTTTTCCGGGCTAATTTTAATCTCTAAAACTATGATAATTAAAATCTAGTGGTAACATAAATTTTTAGTAATTTATTTTGATTTTTAACAAATTTTTATGATATGAAACGAATTTATTGAATTTTGAGCTAAAACTTGCAATTTTTGAGTTGTAGGGGGCCTTTTTGCATAAAATTTCTTTTGTAAAACCCCTCTCCCTTTTCCCTCAGCCCTAGGACAGCCCCACCTTGTGCAAGTCCAGAAATTTCTGGCCTCATTTTCTTGGGTTGCTTTCTTGTGTTGAATTGTTGTTTTATTGAATTATTTTAAATATAGTTAATAAGGTATGGTGTATTGACTTTTGTGGACTTGACCATTGACTTTCCCCACTTGCCCACACCCTCCCACTCACCTCTTGCTGGCCGAAACCTGCACACCCCTCCTCTTCATCTCTTTTCTTCTCATTTCTTCAAAATTCTTCAAGTTTAATTCAAAGAAAATTGCAAATTAAAGCTTGCAAATTTAAAACCATCCTTCATCCTTCTTTTCCTTCACCTCCCTAGCTTGGATCTTGATGCTTGAGGCCATCATTTGGAGAAAAATCCATTCTTGCTAGATCTCTATTGAGGTATAATCCCTTGCTAATTGAATTCTTTTGTTTAAGATTCTTAAGTAGATTGTTGTAGTGTTAAATTTAGTGTAGTTCTAATCTAGTTTTTCTTAGGTTATGCTTGAAAATTTTAACTAGGGTTTTGAAGCCATAATAGTTAATTAGATTGTTTTATAGTTAATCTAGTTGTTAATTAACAAATCTATATGGTCACCTTGTTTATGTAGTCTTCAATTTTGCTAAATTAGTTAATTTTAGAAGTGTGAAATTGTTGTTTTAGGAAAATCTAGAAAGGGGTTTATGTATGGAAAATGGTATTTGAAGCTTGATAAATGAGTTGATTAGGGTTTAGAAAACATTATTTAGTTGATTAAACCTAAATTGTTATCTAGTTATTTTGCTAACCTAATCTAAGAGATTAATTTTCTTATGTGGGCTTTTGTTGTGTTAATTTAAGTTTTCAAGTGTGGAAATTGATTTGGAATTTGCTAGGTTATAAATTCAAGAAATGGTTGTTTATGGAAAATAGGATTGGAATCATTGTTATTGTGTTGTAATTAGTGTTTGTAGATTGCTAGTAGTGTGGTTGGGTGTTCAAGCTTGATAGTAGTCTTTTGTAGCCAATCGGCGATTTTTGCACCGATTTTGGAATGCAAATGCTTACTAGTTTTGTTATAAATTATGTGATGAATTAATTTTGATATCTTGATGATTGTAATGGCTTGTCCTACGACTTTTAGGATGCGTGAGTGCGGATTTTTGGGTAGTCGGGTTTTAGTTTTGCCGGGCGACCAAATCGGCGTTTTTTGGCAGTTTTTGCGATTTTCGCGTGTGTTCCGCGCACTTTGTGCACGTTGTACCTAGCTAGCGAACGTTAGTAGTTTCGTTGGGGTGTTGCGTCGTTCTTGCTATGTAACCTTATGTTGGTATTGATGTAAATTCCAGGTTCGGTCGCGGAGACGTCAGACGCGGCGCGAAAAGGAAAGGCGGTGATTGGACACAGCTAGCCAGGGATTCCGGTGAGTAGATGTAACATCTACGGGGGACTATCGTTGGATGGCGCAAGCCGCCCGATAGTTTTAGTAACTTACAAGATCCTTAGTGATGTTAGTAATTAGGGGTGAAATACGCAAATGATTATCTGCTGCATCCATGCGTTATATTGACATACCTATACGAAACCACTTTATAGGACACCTGCACCATTGCCAGGGTTTTTATATGCAGCACGAGCACTATTCATGCTTACACACACACCCTGGTAATTGCCATGCCACCACATTAGATAACCTTTAATTTAAACCTTTTACTAATTGATACTTAAACTTGTGCTATTGCCTTTAATTCCTTAACATGAAACCGTAGAATTGCTATTCATGTGCATGTACTTCATCATATTAATTGTTCATGCTTAATCCATTAATCACACATCGCAACTTGATTATTGATACCATATGCATTCATTACCACTGATATATGCACTTATGAGGATTTCTTGAGATTTTATGATATTGCTGGATTTCGGGGGAAAGCCGCAAAATTTCTAAACTTATTATATTTTTAAAATATGTAAATTGCGGTTTTCTAGTGATGTAAGTGTCGTCCACCATGAGTTTGCTGTGGTTTTGGAAATCCGTGTCGAGGAGTGGAGGAACCGGCACGGGTACATGGTGGGCCCGGTAAGGTACCCCGGGGCAAGAGGAATGTGGTGATGACGTTGAGCCTGGCAGGGGACGGATTACCTACCGGTGACTGTTTGGGACGGCGGATATCCAGAGGATACCGACCGTGGCCGCTAGATGATGAGATATTGATATTTGAGATGGGTCAGCCGGACGGCTGAGGCCAGAGATACATTTATGAGATTTGAGACAGCTTTTGGGTGTCGTTGCTGGACACCGATTTTCGTTGATTCATTGACATTATGCTGGCATTCTAAAAGAGTTTCCCAAAACAAAAAGAGATAAAATGTTCTTATATATATACCTGTTGAGACCTCAGATAGTCATGTTGCATACATTTTAGTACACTGATGTTGTATACACACCTGCTAGTGCATCCCGTCATACCTGTATTTTAGATGCTAGGATGCTTGTGTGCATGCATACGATAGCCTTTGTAGATGTTATTTATTACTCACGAGTTGGCAACTCACCCCCGTTGTGCCACAATCTTTTGCAGGTCCGCTCCGTCAGTTCAGTAGCGGCGGGCGCACTTGTTCTTTTGCCTCTTTTGCCTGAGCTCGAGATTTTGCTCATAGGTGGGTTATGTTATTATTTTTGTACCACCTTGTATATTCTTTGTATCTAGTGTACTCCATCTACTGTTTCTACCAGATTTATTGTATATTGACCTAGAGATGAGACTGTGAGGTTTGGGGACTTTTATGCTGCATTTTGGGGTCGAGCTCACTTGAGTCGACATGATGTTTTCTTATGCTTTATTATGATTATTATGCTTGTTGTCATTTATATTGCGTGGGATTTGTGACCGCCTTGTGGTGAAGAGCTAGCTCCCGCTTGGGGATGCCCTATTTTGTTGGATTCATGTATATTTTTGTTGTACCCATTTTGGGGGCCAGTATTTACAAAGGAGACTCTGCCGAAATTTTCGGAAAAATTGGTATTGTTTTTTAAAAAGTGTTTTACATGACTTATTTGATAAACTTGCTTTCAAATGTCTGGGTTTTCTTCACTCTTTTGCTTAATTGGTTTTGTTTTCTGGGCTTTGGCTTACTTATTTTACGGACGTCTTTAGACGTTTCGTAAACTTAAGTGCCAGTCACGTTCCGTACCCTGCGGGTCGTGACACGTCCAGTGTACCCAGTCTCCACTGAGCACCCGTACACCATCTCTGATGTCAAACACCAATGGATATGGGATCATCCATCGCCCATCTCATGGGTCGAGAAGCGTATACGCTAGTCTAATCTGGTATATCGATGCCCATCTCGATACACCTACGACTAGGGACCTTGAAGGATGTACTTATGGACTACCATGTCCCCACTAGTATGATCTGCATCATAGTCCAGGTAGTCAAGTACACATCCTAAGGGCTTTACCAACATGTAACTATAATACAGTATAAAGAGACAAGTGTACATGTTAAGATAAAGAGCAACCAGATAGCATACTATCATGTCGAGCAAGAAAGTCATCTCTATATATGTCCAAGCATCCAATATAATATACAACATCTGTACAATACTGGCCTCTAGGGCATACATACAACTAACAATCTCCCACTTGCACTAGGGCCAGTGTTCATATCAGAATATTGCATTTTATACCGCCCATTCTTACGCTCGTGTGTTATAGGTAGGTGCTTTTAATCCGTGTTTGTTACACATTTACAGAATACAGGTTCTCGGCCCCGAACAGTAAAATTCATGGAAAACACGACAAAATCCGGGTTCCTGCCTACCACTGATAAAACACGGTCTCCGCTCTTCATCTGTATGCTGCCAGATACCAGTTTAGGAAGACAAAATGTCAAATCAATGTCATCCTCATGCACAAGGCTCAATGGTAGCACAAAATCTAAGAGATCTACGCGGAGCTCGAGGCAATCATGACAAAAGACATCCACAAAAAGTCCACCTTTCCTCAACAGAAATTCTGGAAGAATTGTTAATGTATTTTAAGAAAATATATATACCAGACAACAGAGGACAAGAAACCAGGAAATCACCCACAAGACGACAACCCAATTCATCAATAAGGCCGCGGATCCGCGGCCAAAGGGGGGTATTGGCCGCGGATCCGCGGCCATGTGGGGCCCACTCACTGTCGTGTTTCAGGGGTGTTTTGGGTACTTCATTTATGCTCTGCTGGTTGCCCTAGAACTTCAACTCCCTGCCTATAAATACAGCAGAACTTGCCAAAGCCAAGGGTCATTCTTTTAGTCCAATTTTGTGTCCACTCTTTGGTAGTTTTTTGTATAGTTTTTCTTCTTCTTCTTCATTCTTTTTCCATGAAATTGTAGTGAGAGCTTTTGAGTGGGAGATTAATGAAGATGAGGGTTTTGTATCATTCTCTTGTGTTTCTTCTTCCCCTTGAGATTTCTGCTTTCTCTTGCTCATTCAACCTCTTCATTGAGCTTGAATGGGTAAGGGTTAGTTATTGATCTCAAGGGTCGTATTTTCTCTCGGGACTAGCACTTGATTTCACATGCGTTTTCTACCCTTCCCTTGATCTTGCAATCTCTTCATTGAGTTTGCAAGTTTAAGGGTTGGCTATTGAGCACATGCTTGTCTTGAGTCCTAGTTCCGTATTCTTTTTATCTCTTTTTATTATTCGCAATTTATTACCTTGTATTTAATTACTTGCTTTTATTTCATGCATTTAATTTCCATGTACTTTAATTACTTGTATCTTTTCTTTTCTTTGTTCTTCTCTTTTTGTTCTCTCTTTTTGGTTCTCTTTTGTGAATGTTGTAATTATCGTCGTTGTTAAGAATGAATAAGGTATTGTAAGTTAACACATTTCTTTGCCAATTCCTTTTCCCGTTATTTTCCATTTGAACTCCGCCCGAACCATACGCAAGCGCTCCGTTAGGCACCGTACCCTGACAAGGTAACGGCGATTCCTAACCGCGACCGGTTGCGTTCGGTTTGGCCGGAGGCAAAAGCAAGAGACAAGAACCGAAGGACAAGGGTAAATAAGCCGGATTCCACGAATACCGCGCTTAAATCCCCTAATCCACGTAGTTGCCGATTGCTTAGCTTCAATTGGTCAAGACTCGGCTCAAAGCTTTTTGAGTACGGATTTCTTAGCTTACAATCTCGCATTTTCTTAACAACTTTATACTTGCAGATATACACATAGGTTAGAATCAAACTCCTACAAATTCTTTATTGACTCGTCTAAAACAAGTAGGTAAGATAACACCATCTCCCTGTGGACCGACCCGTGCTCACCGGCTAGCTGCAAAGCGACACCGTCCTGATCGCGGTTACACTTAAATTCTTTGAACATCCGACACGCCAAAAGCGTGTGATCAAATGGCGCCGTTGCCGGGGAGACGGTAGCGTATTTTCTTTCTTGTTATTCGGGTTAATATTCTTTTTGTATATATATATAAAAAAAAATATTCTTTTTGTTTTTTTTGGACAATATTTTTGTGGGCAAGTGTGCAGATTTTTGCAGATTTGCAAACTGCGATTGTGGGAGCAAAGTGTACATTCAAAGTTAAGGTGATTACGAAGTACAGTGCCAAAGATCCGGGTAGTTTGACCCGCGCAAGCGAACCTTTCAAGCTTACCGGATTCGATTCAACGGGGGTTTCTTCACCCAAAACTTAAACGGTACGTACTTTACTAACACCTTCTTCTCAAATCCGACTCTTCCAATATACTATTCTTTGCAGGATTCTTTGCAAGTTCGCTAGCAAACGCCAAAATTGACTAACCCGTATTTGTTGCAGCGCCGCGCTTAAACTAAAAAACGATTGTTTTATTCTTTATAGAATTTTTGAATTGCGCATTGCATACATTAATACGGACTTAAGGGCAAGCGAACCCCACAACATACGGTAAAGGATTTTATCACCTTTTCCGTGGCCCACAAATCACGAACTTGCGCATAACGTTTACCCACACAAATTTAAAAGAAAGTAGACTTTAAGCCTTAAGGACTTCGCGCTCACTAGGAGAAGTTAACTGTATTTAGAAGCTTGCTTAACGGTATATTGTTTACGGGGTGTCTAGGAAAGTGTTAACGGCGAAACCGCCAAAAGAGAAAGGGTTATTTAATTAAGGAACTTCGCGAAAGCGTTGGAAAACCTCCCCTTATCTCTGCACTTACCTGGCCTCGTGATCAGTGTATCTTGAGCCTGTTTCTCAACACAGTTTTACTTCGACAATCAAGTTCTTGAGCAGGTCTAGTTGACCTAGGTGAAACCTAGAACGATTAGGTGTGTGGTATTTTTGTGTCGTGATTATTTTTGTCCATATTTTTTGTGTATATTTCATTCTTTTGCTAACAACTAACTAAAAAAAATTTAAAAAATAAAAAAATCACATTCTTTTTCCCCTCCTTTTCTCTACCTTTCTTTCTTTCTTTCACTCTTCATATCATGGGTACCCCACCTCGAAAAACTCTTGCCGAACTTTGGTACCCACAACCAGACATTACATCCTACGGTTCTTGTTTTGGTCGAACTTCGAACGACCCCTCCATGCCCAAAATTTCTTTGAAAGATTGGATAGACGCGTCTAGGACGAACAACTGGACCCCGCAATCCACTTCATATCAACCGTTTCAAACATTCACCCCTTCTTGCGTTGATACACATTTTGTAAATCCAGTTGTAACTCCACGACCAATGTCTCGTGCTGAACGTATTGAACAATCTCGTAACCGATCTTTCACCACTTCAAATTCTTGGGATCAACAATTCCATTCACCTTCTTATCCCAATGTTGATCCCACTCCTGTCCAGCCATTCAAATCCTACCAATCCTACCCTACTTTTGCACCTTCCCTAGACATTGCTTCTACACAGCCATTTGGGGGTTTCCAGTATCCAAACGACTTCGAATCTTTTACTGAAACCCCATCACAACCTATGTCTAGTCTGGAACAGTCGTTGGAAGATTTTAGGGTAGCGTCAAGCCAACAGATGATGGATTTGAATGCGTCCATGGCCGCCCTCATGCAACCTAGTGACCCGGTAGTTAGTTTCCAGCTAGCTCCAAATTTTCCAATGTATGATGAGGCGGTAGGACAGGCTGTGAATTTGAGTGGAGAGAGTGAAATGTACCCCCTTACAAATCAAACCTACCCGTCCCAAATTGAATCCCACAACTCCTGTTTTGAAAGTCTATCGAGTATCCCACATGATTTATCAATTGAAGATATAATGATGAATGAGTTGTGCGACTTCGTAGTGTTTGATTTGCCCGATTGTGAAGGGTCCCCTCCAAGTGAAACCGATCCTAAACCTTTTGACCTTTACACCTCCATCTTAGAACCTGAATTGATTAATATCCATGCTTTGGTTGAGGTGTCAGAGAATTTTGATTTTCACTTGATTGAGGATATTGACGCTGGGGATATTTTGGATGATGAACCCATAGATTTCACTAGGTTTTTCTCTCCAATTCATCATCCCGAATCTTTAACTGTTTTTCCCGAACCTCATATGCGTCTTGATATTGATGATAAAGGCATGGATGAGATAAATTTTGAGGAGAATATTGAGGATAGTGTTGAGGATGAACCAGTTTTCATTGATGAGTCGGATTTTCCAATTCATCCTGTTCCTTCCACTGACTGTGTCCACCCTCCTGAACCTTTAACCGATAACCTTCCTCAACCACTTCCCTCCATCCTTTCCATCGTTCCGACCTTGCAAGAACCCGTATCATTTTCACTTCATATGTCTGGTTTACCAAGTTCGGCGTACCCATGGTTTCTCACGAATCTTGAGGGATTTGACCCCATTTCTCGACGGGTAAATATATTAGCACAATCGCTTTTCACACATCGGTCATCACAAATTGTGCTAATCTATTTACTCCATTTGCACCCTCAAGTTCGTATTCCACTTCTTTTTTCCTTCCGCCATTCTTCTTCCTCTCATATACCGAGACCGTATCCCGCTTCTCTCCGCATACGGTTTCGCGTATTCTCCCTCTCTTTTCTCTACGCCTTCTTCCACCAACCTGTACATTATAGCGATAAGATCTTTGAATGGTTGGTGCTCACCTTTGGCCTGTGTAAGGCCTTGTATAAATTGACACTGTTCCTTCCCCCCTAATCCTGAACTTCAACGCTTAACAGTGGAAACACCGTTTTACTTAAGTTTGGGGGGGGGACACCTTTTTTTGTATATATTTTTTGTTTTCTTTTTCCTTTTTGTATATAATTTGTTTTTAGGGGGAGCGCCGACAATTTTGACCCTCTTGGTATAGCCTGACAGTGAGGGCACTGTCAAGTTTAAGTTTGGGGGTGTGCTCGGTAAGCTTTCTTCCTTCGCATTCATTTGTATATTTTGCATCTGCATATTAAATCCATAAAAATCTGAAAATTTTCTAAAAACATAAAAACTTTTCTGTCAAGTTAGCTAGTGGGAGGACTCTGATTCAACATTTCGACGGTTTTGTTTGATAAAATAAGAATAACTAAATCTTATGTTTAGATTTTGAAAACCTGAAAGTTAACTCTCCTTTGAAGTTAACTATAGCTGATATACGTCTTTACACCACACTACACGTGTCGTGAATTTTGGGAATTAGATGTCAAGTCTTTCATGTTTAAACTTTTAAACAGATAAATGATTTTCTGAGGATCAAATAGGTTTGTTCTGAAATAAGTAATGTCAAGAATTGTTTATGAAGTAAAGCGAATATGAAGGAATGTTATTGATGCCGTAATTGGAGCTAAGTCTGAAAAATAACCCATCTAAAACTTGATTGGAATGATTACACACCAAACCCACTAAACACGTCTTTTATCCAAAAAAATATTTGAACTGCCGGTTATATCTCCGTTCGTATTAAATCATCTGATTTTCACGCCAAACTGTCTTTTGTTTTTGGACCTAGGTAACTTGAGTAATTAAGTCCGCTGGGGTGTTTCTACACCTAATGCCCTAAAACCAACTGGTTTGGGTGCATTGGCCCAAAGCTCGCTAAGAAGCCTAGAAAGTCCAGATAAAAACAAAGTCAAGCAAGTGTTCTCTCCGAGTTAAAATTCCTAACGGTTCTTTGTGTGAGAATAATCTTGATAAAAGACAGGCTTTTAAAAAAAAAATTTACGGAGATATGAAGGTTTTACTCTTTGATAAAGACTATTGCACGTTCACAGAGGTGTGTATGAAATGAAAACAAGAAAAAGGTGGAGTGAAAAAGACGACTTAGTTTTCCTGTTAAGGAAGATAGAAATTCTGAAGTTGAAACCTTACTGGAAAACGAAACTTGAAAAATGCTTAACTCTCTGTAAAACTTATGTGATCCTTTTAAAATTGTTATCTGGGCTTTATTGTGCGACATGATGACTTTAATCGACCTTTCTGGAACTTAACGGCACTATTTGCACTACACGTAAAGACATATAAAACCTGTAGTTAAATAAGAAGCGAGGTGTGAAAACTAAAGGTTCGATAGTCTAGACTTAGGATTATAGAATTGTTATTTTCTGAAACAAAACTTTAGGGGTTGAATCTTAGTTATTTTGCAAAACTAGCTTGACCGGATTTTGTGGGTGTAATCCGCTGAAAACCCTCAGGAGACAACACTCCTCCTATTAGGGACACCTAGAGGTTTAACGGCTTGTTGCACGCGCTCAGTGCAATCGCGTTCCCTGCGAAAGTGCGGTTATCATTTTATTTTTGTGAATAATTGGTTTTGCTCGGGACGAGCAAATGTTAAGTTTGGGGGTATTTGTTCATATCAGAATATTGCATTTTATACCGCCCATTCTTACGCTCATGTGTTTATAGGTAGGTGCTTTTAATCCGTGTTTGTTACACATTTACAGAATACAGGTTCTCGGCTCCGAACAGTAAAATTCATGGAAAACACGACAAAATTCGGGTTCCTGCCAACCACTGATAAAACACGGTCTCCGCTCTTCATCTGTATGCTGCCAGATACCAGTTTAGGAAGACAAAATGTCAAATCAATGTCATCCTCATGCACAAGGCTCAATGGTAGCACAAAATCTAAGAGATCTACGCGGAGCTCGAGGCAATCATGACAAAAGACATCCACAAAAAGTCCACCTTTCCTCAACAGAAATTCTGGAAGAATTGTGAATGTATTTTCAGAAAATATATATACCAGACAACAGAGGACAAGAAACCAGGAAATCACCCACAAGACGACAACCCAATTCATCAATAAGGCCGCGGATCCGCTGCCAAAGGGGGGTATTGGCCGCGGATCCGCGGCCATGTGGGGCCCACTCACTGCGTGTTTCAGGGGTGTTTTGGGTACTTCATTTATGCTCTGCTGGTTGCCCTAGAACTTCAACTCCCTGCCTATAAATACAGCAGAACTTGCCAAAGCCAAGGGTCATTCTTTTAGTCCAATTTTGTGTCCACTCTTTTGTAGTTTTTTGTATAGTTTTTCTTCTTCTTCTTCATTCTTTTTCCATGAAATTGTAGTGAGAGCTTTTGAGTGGGAGATTAATGAAGATGAGGGTTTTGTATCATTCTCTTGTGTTTCTTCTTCCCCTTGAGATTTCTGCTTTCTCTTGCTCATTCAACCTCTTCATTGAGCTTGAATGGGTAAGGGTTAGTTATTGATCTCAAGGGTCGTATTTTCTCCCGGGACTAGCACTTCATTTCACATGCGTTTTCTACCCTTCCCTTGATCTTGCAATCTCTTTTTTGAGTTTGCAAGTTTAAGGGTTGGCTATTGAGCACATGCTTGTCTTGAGTCCTAGTTCCGTATTCTTTTTATCGCTTTTTATTATTCGCAATTTATTACCTTGTCTTTTATTACTTGCTTTTATTTCATGCATTTAATTTTCATGTACTTTAATTACTTGTATCTTTTCTTTTCTTTGTTCTTCTCTTTTTGTTCTCTCTTTTTGGTTCTCTTTTGTGAATGTTGTAATTATCGTCGTTGTTAAGAATGAATAAGGTATTGTAAGTTAACACATTTCTTTGCCAATTCCTTTTCCCGTTATTTTCCATTTGAACTCCGCCCGAACCATACGCAAGCGCTCCGTTAGGCACCGTACCCTGACAAGGTAACGACGATTCCTAACCGCGACCGGTTGCGTTCGGTTTGGCCGGAGGCGAAAGCAAGAGACAAGAACGGAAGGACAAGGGTAAATAAGCCGGATTCCACGAATACCGCGCTTAAATCCCCTAATCCACGTTGTTGCCGATTGCTTAGCTTCAATTGGTCAAGACTCGGCTCAAAGGTTTTTGAGTACGGATTTCTTAGCTTACAATCTCGCATTTTCTTAACAACTTTATACTTGCAGATATACACATAGGTTAGAATCAAACTCCTACAAATTCTTTATTTACTCGTCTAAAACAAGAAGGTAAGATAACACCATCTCCCTGTGGACCGACCCGTGCTCACCGGCTAGCTGCAAAGCGACACCGTCCTGATCGCGGTTACACTTAAATTCTTTGAACATCCGACACGCCAAAAGCGTGCGATCAGCCAGCTGCTGTAGTATCGCATACCTAGCATCCCGAAGAGTCTCTCAAACTGTATCTGGGGAATGGCCTTCGTGAGTGGATCCGCTGTTTTGTTCTTCGTGTCAACTCTCCTGACCTCGATCTCCCGGCGATCAACTATCTCCCGGATCAGGTGATACCGCCTCAGAATATGCCTGGATCGCTGATGGGACCTGGGTTCCTTGGCCAAAGCCACCGCTCCATTGTTATCGCAATACAAAGGTATTGGATGCTCAATGGATGGAACCACATCAAGTTCAGTAATGAACTTCTTGATCCAGACAGCCTCTTTGGCAGCATCGTTGGCAGCGATGTATTCAGCCTCCATCGTCGAGTCTGCCACGGTTTCCTGCTTGGAACTCTTCCAGCTAACCGCCCCTCCGTAAAGGGTAAAGACAAAGCCCGACTGTGACTTAGAGTCGTCCTTATCACTCTGGAAGCTCGAATCGGTAAAGGACTCCACTTGGAGTTCTCCGTTACCATACACCAAGAACATATCTCTAGTCCTTCGCAAGTACTTGAGAATGCTCTTCACAGCTGTCCAGTGACTCTCTCCAGGATCAGCTTGATACCTGCTCACTATACTTAGTGAGTATGCTACATCGGGTCTGGTACATAGCATCGCATACATGATAGAGCCTACTGTCGAAGCATAGGGTATCCCTTGCATGCGAGCTCTCTCCAAATCAGTCTTGGGAGACATCTCTTTGGAGAGAGTGACTCCAGAGATCGTGGATAATTTCCCACGCTTGGACTCTTCCATACTAAACCTCTTTAGTATGGTGTAAATGTACCTGGATTGGGACAATCCCAAAATCCGTTTGGATCTATCTCTATAGATCCTGATTCCCAATATGCAGGAGGCATCACCAAGATCTTTCATTGAGAATCTTTGTGAAAAGAAGAGCTTGACTGATTGCAGCATAGGAATATCATTTCCTATCAAGAGTATGTCGTCCACGTACAATACGAGGAAGACAACCTTACTCTCTGCCACCTTCTTGTAGATACAAGGTTCATCTGGATTTTTGACGAAATCAAACTCTTTGATAACGACGTCAAAGCAGATGTTCCAACTCCGCGATGCTTGCTTTAATCCATTAATGGATTTAAGCAGCTTGCACACCATCCCACTGCTCCCACTGTCTACGAAGCCCTCTGGCTGAGTCATGTACACGCACTCTTCTAAATCACCGTTTAGAAAGGCGGTCTTAACATCCATTTGCCAGATTTCGTAATCATGATATGCAGCGATGGCAAGCATGATCCGGATGGATTTAAGCATAGCCACTGGAGAAAAGGTCTCGTCATAGTCCATACCTAGTCTTTGACGAAAACCCTTTGCTACAAGTCTAGCTTTGAAAGTCTCCACTTTCCCATCTACACCAAGTTTTTCTTGAAGATCCACTTGCTCCCAATGGGTTTTACCCCTTCAGGAGCAACTTCCAAAGTCCATACTTTGTTGGTGTACATGGAATCCATCTCGGACCACATAGCATCCAGCCATTTCATTGAGTCCCCACTCGTGATGGCCTGCTCGAAGCTAGTTGGGTCATCATCCTCCATGATGCAATCCTCGCTCCCACCATCCATGAGAAAACCGTAGTATCTCTCAGGTTGGCGAGGAACCCTACTAGATCGGCGGAGTGGCTGGGGTTCATCGGGAACTATGGAATCCTCTGGTTCCACCAGATCTTCTGTTGTAGCTTCTGCAGCTGGAACTTCTTCCAGTTCTACCTCGTGACCACTAATCTCTTTTTCAAGAAATTCCTTTTCTAAAAAGGTGGCATGCCAAGAAACAAACACTCTTTGTTCCTCAGGGTGGTAGAAGATATACCCTTGAGAATTCTTGGGATATCCTACAAATTTGCATAGAACAGACCGTGCCTCGAGTTTGTCCGGATTTTGTCGTTTGACATAGGCTGGACAACCCCATATCTTAACATAGTTAAGACATGGTTTCTTCCCTTTCCATATCTCATATGGAGTGGTAGGCACAGATTTGGTGGGGACCATATTCAATAGATGTATGGTTGTCTCAAGCGCATACCCCCAGAAGGAAATAGGTAACTCAGCTGTGCTCATCATAGAGCGCACCATATCTAATAAGGTGTGGTTCCTCCGTTCTGATACACCGTTGTGCTGTGGTGTATATGGAGGAGTCAGCTGAGAGAGAATCCCATTCTCTTTTAGGAAGTCCAGGAATTCATTGCTCAAGTATTCACCTCCTCGATCAGATCGAAGGATTTTAATACTTTTTCCGGTTTGGTTTTCGACTTCTTGTTTATATTCTCTAAATTTCTCAAAAGCTTCAGACTTGTGTCTTATTAAGTACACATGTCCGTATCTTGAGAGATCGTCAGTGAATGTAATGAAGTACGAAGAACCATCCCTGGCATGTGTAGACATGAGACCACATACATCACTATGTATTAGTCCCAAGAGTTCGGTAACTCTTTCTCCGTGTCCCGTAAACGGAGTTTTGGTCATCTTGCCTTTGAGACATGACTGGCAAGTGTCATAAGATGAAAGTTCGAAAGGTTTCAAATATCCATCTTTATGCAACTTAGCCAGTCGTGTCACATTGATGTGACCCAGTCTACAATGCCACAAGAAGGATTCGTTCAGTTCTGAACTCTTCCTCTTGTGTGTGCTTGTTATGCTCAGAACTGTTGATTGATTTAGAACATAAATGCCATTGCACAACGTGCCTGATCCAACCAACTTTTGGTTACGGAAAATGTTCATAACATTGTCCTGTAATACAAAATTATATCCTTCTTTACTTAATAAAGAAACCGATATAATGTTGCATATCAGGTTCGGCATGTAATAGCATTCGTTCAGAACCAATGTATTACCAGTTGGTAATATAAGGTGATATTCCCCGACAGTCTTAGCTGCAACAATTGCACCATTTCCAACTCTAATGTCTTTATCACCTTCTCCAAGTTCTCTATCTTTCCTTAGCCCATGTAACTGATTACATATATTGGATCCCGACCCGGTATCCAATACCCAGGACGTAGAGCAAATAGAGAAACAGTTCTCAGTAACGAATACACCCGAAGAAAATGCATCAACATGTACTTTCTTCATTCGGGTGGCATGGGAATCCTGGTATTCCCCTATATCCTGTTCATACTTATAACTTTTATAGGAAAGAACGGAACCAACGTTCCCCAGCACAGTATAACATGCGGGTTCGGTCAATACATCCATATTATTATCTTCATTAGGGCATGAAATGGTCGCTACCTGGAGAGAGAGAGAAGAAAACACTTTAGCGTATGCCCGTGCAAGATCAGATTGGTTATTATCTTATCTAATCAGGATGGCTCCCACTGCTTTTTATCAAATCTTCCTCCAAACCCTAAAAGGAAAGACTAGCCGGGATTAATTACACACTACAAGTTCGCCAATCTTTCAGCCAGGCCAGTGTCGGTACTTTGAGGGAGGTCCTCCGTGCTTTCGCACGAACCTAATTAATGTAAACCTCGTTTTCCCAGAGGCGTAACCCCGTTGACACCTTTCTTGACACCTACTTGATCGGCTAATTGCAATGTGTAAAACTCTCCCAGGAGTAACTCTTACTCGTAGTGGGTATCGGGATCCAACTATATCATAGAAGGTATGCAATCTCATTGCAAATTTCAACACTTGAAATTCCCGATAAAACTCTTGCCCCTAGCGTGCTATGACCTTGACGAAAGCCAACAAACCACAGCCCGCTAGTCAAGTTCAACCCGTACATTTCTTGACTGAATTAAACCCACCCGCACGACCCTTGACGAAAGCCAACAAAGCCGTACGACTACCCTAATCCAGTCGCATCATATGCAGCAGATAAACAGCATATAGCTACCGCACACTACACCTTGACGAAAGCCAACAAATGTAGCACAAATACTATATGTAACCTATCTGAAATGACGGAGGGCTACGCCGGTTTTTCTGAAAACCTATTGCGTAATGAACTTGATATCGTTGTAGAATCAAATGAAGTTTTGAAATGGAGTGATTTTGAGGCTTTTCTAGTTTTGCTAAAGGAGTCACTCCCGGTGAAGGGATCTCGGTCCTTTCCTCGTCGAATGAGGTGCGGGATATATCATATATATCACTGTGCAAAGCAAAAACTCTTAAAAGCAATCAAAAACCAAACTGAGTGTGTAGCATCTGCCAGTCATTGCTAAAGGAGTCACCCCCGGTGAAGGGATCTCGGTCCTTTCCTCATCGAATAAGGTGCAGGATATATCACATATACCACTGTGCAAAGCAAGAACTGTAGCTACCTGTTTTATTTTAAAATTTGATTCTACAACATCTTAGGTTTCTTATCTTTCATTAATCACATTAATGAAGTCCCATCATTTAAATACCTAAACATCACAGATAGATATGACGTACACTTATGCCATCCGCATTCGCCTCGATGTCCCCTCGTGCACCGATAGGTTAGGTAACTAACGACAGAGCAGGGCAGGGCTAGCGCGGGTGTAAAACATAAGTAACGTCTATATAATATATCATATATACTATATGCTATATCCATCACAGAATCACAACACAGATATCGCAGCAGAATAAACATATGAAATATTGGATATACTAGGACGTCCGTGTTTTCAATACGAGCCAGTATAAAACACGGATTCCACGGTCGTAATGAATAGCCAATCCCACACCCCTAGACCCCTACGAGAGCGGCAAGCAACCCTGCCAATTCTAGTGTTAGGAGACCCGGACTCGACTCCTCGAGTTGGTCTCCCACTGGACCCCAGAACCCGGTTACTTGTGCTCCCCTCCTTGGGTCTATCCTAATGCGGAAAAGTAAATAATATACAAAGGGTGACAACTTCCGCTACCTGGAAGTGCCCCAAATAAAATAATATTACATACAAGTTTTTACATGAATTGAAAATGAAAAACACTCATCTCACATAAAAACCCCCGGCTATTCGAATACGACGATCCAATATAACATATCCAGCAACACATAACATCACATGTCATCTACGTAAGTAAGTATGCATACCCCAATTGTCTTTGACATATAGCAATGAAACCGGCGATATAAACATACTACACTTACGGTCACAGAAAAGAAAGTGTAAAACTACAACAATTGGAATCCGCAACTTCTTTAGACATCGCATGCCTAATCAAATGAAATACTTAGACATCACATGCCTAACAGATATAAATCCCGCATTTTGGTCTCATTATCGAAAACTCTTTTCAATATCATGTGGGACTAAACTGCTAGATTTATAACATTCATTCAGTTATCTCATAACTGTTTGTGAATTCCAATTATTGTATCACATTCCAGATAAACAGAAAATGTTAAACTTTCCGATCGAACAGTCGAATACCCAAGTTTTCCCGATACAGCTCAACACATGAAATAAGTCTAACAACATTCAGTTCGTGCCTCAGTACCGACGGTCCAGCCGTAGAAGGGTCAAGCCAACGCCTCACATGTGGCACGCCGTACTGCCCCAAACCCGAAGGTTCAAAGGGCAGTTCAAGACGGTCACATAATCGAGTTAAGGTTTGTTGTCTTCTAGAGGGTCCATCGCGTTACTTGCACTACTTAGAACGTCGTTAAACCACGGAAAAATCCAACACTTGGAAATTTCCCGACAGGGGAAAAGTTGGGTATTTATATCCGGTCGAACTTTTTAACATATTCTATAAATTATCCGGAAAAACACAAAGACGAAATTTGATACCCCGATCGAAACACCGAAGCTCTAAAACAATCCCAGAAAGTTCAACTCTTGAATATTTATTAAAAATTCCCAGAAATTCCAGCACTGCAAGGTAAGAATTACTGTGTGAAAATTTTTGAACAGTGGGTCCGTACGGCCGCGGAACCGCCGCACGAGCCATGCTCGTGCCGCGGAACCGCGGCAGTTTAATTTAATTATGCCATCGAATTTCACAGTAAATCTTACATTCTCCTGCTGATTTCTCTGCATATTTTTAATATGGAAAAAACCCCATTTTTGGAAAAAGTCCAGAGAGCTCATTTGGTTTAGGGTTTCGGGTTCGTTCGGGTTTCAAATTGCGTCTAGACTTCGTCTAAGGCTCTAGCTAGGCTCTGATACCAGTGAAAGGTTCCTAGGCACCCTATAGAGGTCTCACAAGGCATCGAACATGCCAATTCAAAAAAAATGGTGCCGAGAAACCCTAGACTACGGATCGTCGGCTAGATGTCTAGGCGAAAAACAAAACTAGTTAACTACTTAACTAGAAGTGAGAAGCTACAACCTTTGTAGATCCGGATACCCACTTCCTTAGCTCCACGAGGGCGTCCTCTCGCTGTCCATCTTCAACCTTGGACTCTCGCGACGGCTTCATCGGAGAAACGTGCGGAATAGGTCGTCGGCTTCGTGTCAAAGACGATGTACGTCGAGGCATCACAAGTTCAAGCTCCAACTTCACCAAGTTGTGAAACTTGTGAAGAAAACACCCAAAACAACTTGGCAAGAGGTAGAGGGTGAAGAAATAGGAGGTGGGTTCACTTTAGAATTGGATTTATCTCACTTTAGCTCAAGTTGCCATTGATGGACCTTGAGCTTTTCTTGAAGAAGAAGATGATCAAGAAGAAAAAGAATATGATAAGTGTTGAGATAAAATTAAATCAATACTTATCATAAAGAGAACCATAGTTAAGTGTAGAGAGTTAACTAAGGTTAGAAGAATGGTTAGGGTTTAGTGTGAAGACAAAATGGTCACAAAGTCAAAGCTTCATAAAGCTTCAACAATGTTCAAGATAGAAAGCAACCATTTTGTATTCTTATGCCATTCTTTTTCCAAAAAGGATTAAATAAAAGAATGGATAAATGAAAACCCTAATCACTTTCTTAACCTAGGTTTAATTCTATACACTTAACCTAATGAGCAAGCATCATCAAACATGATACTAACATGTGCACAAAAGTATATCACATATACAATTTGCACATCAAGTGAGAAAATCCATATAAAGTGAATCAATACTAGTTAATGCAAAGTAATATATCAAATATATAATTATACATTAAATCATTAAATCAACATTTGATTCAATGATCCGGTTATGTCACACATAACCGACTAGTATTCAATGTATCGATTTATCGAATCAATGATTCGATAACTAGGTCATATCGAATATAACCAATCGAAACATTTGTCGCGAGAATGAAATGCGGTATCACATACACGCATTATTCTCGGTCCCGCACATATCTCATATGCGCTCCTATTTCGTTTCGCTTGAACCAGGAAACCTCTGTGTAGGACTCTAAAGACTCGTCAATACGCCGGTAGCAGATGATGATCATATCAAGCACCCACAAGCCGCAAGCGTTCTGCTAAACGTAACGGCCATCCAGGTATTGAGCGATCAGAAGATCGACGAGCTAGCCCGCTCACACTCCTGTGAATCCAACCAGTAACACTTACCGTACAGTCCGGTCTGTTCGTCTGATACGTCGCATATCAAGTCTAGGGGTGGTATACGTCAGACCCCAATAACCGATAAGTCGTGCCGATGTGAGGCTCATAACGGGTCGAGAAACTACTGGTAACACTTACCAGCAAATCTCTGATCAGCCCTGGCCAGGGACTTCCCTGTTACGGCCAATCGAGCACAGGGCAACATCAACCCCCAATACCGGGTGAGACGAAACCCCTCCTATCGCCATTGCCTCAATGTGACTCGGGACTGTACCCAAAGACCACTGTTTTGCACACCCTCATGGACGTGGTAAGGTGGAGATCAAAGCACAGTGGGAATCACACAAGACTCTATGACGATCTCGGGTCTACAGACTAACCTGCACAAGTGTCACCTGAGAACTGCCATCTGACGTGAGGTATAATACCATCTGGGAGTTCTCGGCGAGTCCGTCCAGTGTACCCAGTCTCCACTGAGCACCCGTACACCATCTCTGATGTCAAACACCAATGGATATGGGATCATCCATCGCCCATCTCATGGGTCGAGAAGCGTATACGCTAGTCTAGTCTGGTATATCGATGCCCCGTCTCGATACACCTACGACTAGGGACCTTGAAGGATGTACTTATGGACTACCATGTCCCCACTAGAATGATCTGCATCATAGTCCAGGTAGTCAAGTACACATCCTAAGGGCTTTAGCAACATGTAACTATAAGACAGTATAAAGAGACAAGTGTACATGTTAAGATAAAGAGCAACCAGATAGCATACTATCATGTCGAGCAAGAAAGTCATCTCTATATATGTTCAAGCATCCAATATAATATACAACATCTGTACAATACTGGCCTCTAGGGCATACATACAACTAACACTAGGGACGTTGGTTCCGCTCTAACATATAATTGTTATAAGTCCGAGCAAGAAATAAGGGAATATCCGGATTCCCATTCTACCCAATCTACGAAAGTGCATGTTGATGCATCTTCTTCGGGTGTGTTCATTACCGAGAACCGTTTCTCAGTATCCTCAACGTCCTGGGTATGTGATACCGGATCAGGATCCCGCATATATAATATTTTACATAGGCTACAGACAGGTAGAGAACTGAGAATGGGTGATATATATCTCTAAGAGTTAGAGAATGGTGCAATTGTTACATCCAAATCAGTTGGCAGATATCATCTTGTATTACCAAATGGTAAATACATTGATTCAGAACATGTGTTATTACATACCGAACCTGATATACAATATTACATCAGATTATTTATTAAGTTAAAGAAGGATATAATTGAGTATTGGAGGATAATGTTGTGAACATTTTCCTGAATCAAGAGTTGATTGGATCAGGCACGTTATATAATAGCATATACGTTCTAAAACAAACCACGGTTCAAAGTATACAGAACACACACAAGAGGAATAGTTCAGAAATGAACGAATCCTTCTTGAGGAATTGTAGACTAGGTCATATCAATACGACACGACCAGCTATGTTACATAAGGATGAATATAACAATCTGTTCGAATTTTCATCTTATGATACTTTCCAGTCTTGTCTCAAAGGTAAAATGACTAATACTCCGTTTACTGGAAGCAGAGAAAGAGTTACTGAACTCTTTGGATGGATACATGATGATGTATGCGGTCATATGTCTACAAATGCCAAGGTAGGTTCTTCTTACTTCATTACATTCATCGACTTTCTCTCAAGATTCGGACATGTGTTCCTGTTGAAACATGAGTCTGAAACTTTTGAGAAATTCAAGAAATATAAGCTTGATGTTGAGAACTAGACGGGTGGAAGTATTAAAGTCCTTCGATGTGATCGAGGAGGAGAATACTTGGGCATGGAGTTCCTGGATTATTTAAAGGAGAATGTGATTCTCTCTCAGCTTACTCCTTCGAGTACACCATAGCACAACGGTGCATCGGAGCGGAGGTATCGCACCCTATGAGATATGGAGCGCTCTATGATGAGTACTGCTGAGTTACCTATTTTCTTTTGGGTGTTATGCACTTGAGAAACTACATACCAATTGAATGGGGTTCTATCCAAATCAGTGCCTACCACTAAATATGAGATATGGTGTGGGAAGAGACCATGTCTTAAACGAGTTAAGATATGGGGTTGTCCGACCTATGTTGAAAGGCAGAATCCGGACAAGCTCGAGGCAAGGTCAGTTCTGTGTAACTTTGTTAGGATATCCCAAACATTTGCAAGGGTATATCTTCTACCTAACTGAGGAGCAAAAGGTGTTTTGTTTCTCAGCATGCCACCTTTTTAGAAAATGAATTTCTTATGAATAAATTTGTGGTCATGAGGTAGAACTGGAAGTTGTACCAGCTTGACAAACTAACAGCTGATGATTTGGTGAAACCAAAGGATTCAATAGTCTCCAATGAACTACAGCCTCTCCGCGAATCTGGTAGGGTTCCTCATTTGCTTGAGAGATATTACTGTCTTCTCGGTGACAGTGGGAGCGAGGATTGCATCATGGAAGATGATGGCCCAACTAGGTTCAGGCAGGCCATCACACCCGATCAAAAATGGAATCCATATACACCAATAAAGTATGACTTTGAATGTTGCACCTAAAGGGGTAAAACCCATTGGGGGCAAATGGATCTTGAGAAGATTCTTGCTGTAGATGGAAAAGTTGAGACTTTCAAAGCTATGCTTATGTCCATCAGGATTAATGCAAGCATCGCGGAGTTGGAACATCTGTTTTGATGTGACAGTCAAAGAGTTTGACTTCATCAAAATGGTAGATGAACCTTGTATATACAAGAAGGTTGTAGAGAGTAAGGTTGTCTTCAACGTATTGTACGTAGATGACATACTCTTGATAAGAAATGGTTTCCTATGCTACACTCGGTCAAGATCCTCTTATCACAAGGATTCTCAATAGAAGATCTAGATGATACCTACTACATCTTGTGGATTATGATCTATGGTGATAGATCTAAGTGGATGTTGGGAGTGTCCCAAATCAAGGTACATTAACACCAT
Organism: Agapanthus africanus; assembly: GCA_030015575.1. NCBI lineage: Eukaryota > Viridiplantae > Streptophyta > Magnoliopsida > Asparagales > Amaryllidaceae > Agapanthus > Agapanthus africanus. The sequence goes on from JASDDO010000031.1 coordinate 243,962,541, forward strand.
ACTAAAGGGGTTTAGCATGGAAGATTCTAAGCGTGGTGGTTCGCCCACTTACTCATGGATCACTCTCTCCAAAAAGATGTCTCCCAAGACTGATTTGGAGAGAGCTCGCGTGCAAGGGATACCCTATGCTTCGACAGTAGGCTCTATCAGAGTATGCGATGTTATGTACCAGACCAGATGTAGATGACTCACTATGAGTAGTGATCAGGAATCAATCGGATCTTGGGAGAATCACTGGAAAGCAGTGGAGGACATTCTTAAGTACTTGAGAAGCACTAAAAGAATGTTCTTGGTTCGAGCTTCCAGAGTGATAAGGTTGACTGAGAGTCAGTCACAGGCATTATCTTTACCCTCAAACCAGGGACGGTGTAACGTTTCTGAAATCGTAATACGAATTTTTTTCCGTTTTAGGGTAAAATAGTCGGTACTTTCCGTTTTAACCGATTTTGATCAAACTTCCGTATAAACTTGCCGGCACCTAGTTGAGCTATAATAAAACTAGTGCGCGAACTTTGGGGGTCAATGGGAAGTTTTGGTTCACATAGAATTTTTCCCTAATTAAAATATTATTTTAATGTGTTAATTAATGGTTTCTTGTGTGCATTCTTTTTTGTCACATTTCTTTCATTGATTTTGGTCTTGGCCGAAATTCATTGATGAGGATTCATTTGGCTAAGTTGATGAGTCACTTGGCTTGATTCTAGAATGGCATGGCTCTTAGTGACTCACTAGTTTCATTAATTTCTTTTGTACACTTAAGGATATTTTTGTGATGGATTATTCCTTTGTGATCACCACTTTGAATCCCTTGTGATCACCCCCATTTCACAGTGAACTCCTTGCTGCTGCCGGCCCCACTTGTTCAAAGAGATGATATATTGTTCTATGTTAATTAATACATTAATTACTTTTGTTTGTGCTAGGATATTTAGCATAAGATATTTGTAGTGGAGGGGTGCTTGGAAATTTTGTAGGTTTTATTGATGGTGTGAGGTGGCTGTCATTTTGGGGGTGTGCTGGAGAATTTTTGGTGAAGGGTCAATTGATGGATTGATTTTCATGAGTGGAAAAAAAAGGAAATTCATTACACACATATTTTTGTTCACCACCAAAACAACAGAGAGCATTGCTTCATTGGCAGTGCACATTTTTGGCCGAGCCCCCTTTGAGTGTGAGCTGATTTTTGTTTATCTCCAAGCTCAAAATCCCATGCTCACTTCATCTCATCTTCATGGCAACTTCATTTACCACCATCCAATTCATTGGGTGCCTTGAGACAAAGTATTCTACACTATCTCTACTTCAATCTTGGACATGTCGGTTAGCAAACTTCATATCCAAGTTGCTTCAGTTTGAAGCGGGTGCCCGTATAAAGATTCGTTGACGTGGTGCCACTTCGACGAGGAGACCGGAGATCGGAGATGCCGCGAGGAGCGTGGAATGATAGCTAAAGACCGAAGGATACGGATCGATCGGTATAATTTCTTAAAACATTTTACAGTATACTTGTTTAGGGTTGTTTGGTACGATTGGGTTTTTGGCGTGGCAGTTTTTATGTATAGTGACCCTAGTTAGGGTTTTGGCTATGTTTTCCGGTATTTGGATTTCTTGGTTTTGCGACTGGATATTGTATTTGGTCGTTGAACGTTTGTACGTCAATGACGAGGGTAGTTGATTGTTTTACATGTGTAGGCTATAAGTTCTAACCTATGAGCGCACCACGTGCCGTATTTTTGATTTCGAAATTTGATGTTAATAGCTTTGCGAATTCGTATTGATTGTAGGTACCTTCGCGTGGATTCCGAGATGACGAAGCGCATCGACTACGGCTAAGCGAGGAGTTTAGCAGGTGAGTAGATTTATATCTACGGGGGAAGTCGGGTGGATGACGTATAGCACCCCCACAACCATTGATATGGAATATCGATTGTTTACGTTATACTGATAAATGATATGCGACGGACATGATTGTAGGATTTACAAACGATATTATGATTGAAGTTGATGCTAATGAACATTTGACTTAGGAGAATATGAAATGATGAGTGAATCATGATAGCTACAAATTTAAAGAGAATAAAGTGTGACGTTTATTAATGTGATGAACGAGTATACGATGCGATATGATGACTTAGTGTGATATGTCATTTTATGGATTCGAGTCGATATGAGATTGTTGATACCTTTGTAGGTCCCTTGATACGAGTTTGACATGGATGTGACCTGAGAGATAGGTATATTTGTATGGAGAATGTTTTGCATATTGAGTGATATGTCGTACGAGACTTAGATCCGTACCCCGAGGTTATAGGTTGATAGAATCCCTATTTGTTTAATACCGCAGTACGTTAGATTACCGTACGTGATGAGTTTACTTTTTGATTTATCCATACCCTTGGTTAGAGGATACCGTACGATGGATTGTACCGTACGTGATGTTGTGAGGCTGGATGCCGATTGATAGATTCATCGACTCGGTCATGTTAGATACATATACCTTATAGCCTTTGGAGTCACGATGTACATTATGCTGCATTCATGATCATTCTCATTGCATTTCATATAACTGTGCTAGTACACCTACACCATTATCGATGATGCGTATGTTGCACATTAACAGATTGCCGGCTCACACACTTCATCATCGATAATTGCTATGTCTCTTACACAGTAGAATTGCTACATCATGCTATGATATATTTCCATGTTCACATCACTATGCTTGGTTGCATGATATACTGACATGTACACCCACATACTTTGCTACAGCTACATGTACATCATGCATACATATTGACATGTACACCCACATACTTTGCTACAGCTGCATGTACATCATACATACCTGCTTACATGTAGATACACTTATCTTGTTATAGTTACATTTACACCTCATATGATGCTGCACTTGATTTCGGAGGATTTGAGAACCGCATGATATATTTTAAACCGGATTCATTTAAAAGAGCGGTTTTCCCTTAATATGCTCATATTGCTGTTTTATGTTGCATATATCATATTTACATGGATTTACGCATTGAGATATGGTTTTCATGTGATTTATGGATTTGAGAAACGCGGGATGTTTTCAAGAAATTATGTGTTGTTTGAAAACCCGGTTTCTCTTGATATGATATTTCAGTGCGTCCACCATGTGTTTTCTCGGTTCTGAGATTGGCATGTGAAACCCGATTCGAGGAGCGGGAGGCACCGTCTGCGGCTACATGGTGGACCCGGTATGGTACCCTGGGGCGAGAGGTGATTTCGTGGTGTAGAAGATGAGCCTGAAAGAGGGACCACTACCTACCGGTGACAGTATTTGGACTCGACGGATATCTCGGGGATACCGAACGGAGTCATGTTCAGACATGCTTCATGGATTTCGGGTGTCGATGTGGACACTCCAGGTGATATAGCTACAGGATGAGATGCGATAATGAATGCTGAGCATGGGAATATAGTATCTACATGAAGTGTCGAGGTGGACTGCATATGTATGTATGCACCGCGAATCCCAACATCCCAAACACCGGTACTCCATCGGCCCTCATATCCTGTATATCCCTGAGATTCCCGAGTGCCCAACATCGGCACCCAAATATCATAAATACTCGTGTCTAGCATCGACATGCAAAACAACCTGTATCGGGCATCCGTCAATCCGGGTCAGCCCTCTCTCAAAGTATATATCGGGAATCCGTCAGTCCGGGTCATCCCTCTCTCAATACTGCGGGCATCCGTCAGTCCGGGTCAGCCCTCTATCAACACATCGGGCATCCGTCAGTCCGGGTCAGCCCTCTATCAATACATCGGGCATCCGTCGGTCCGGGTCAGCCCCCTATCAACTCATCGGGCATCCGTCAGTCCGGGTCAGCCCTCTATCAATACATGCCTCTAGCACCGAGAAAACACGGGGTGACGCCCCCAAAATATCATATCAAGGGAACCGGGTTTTTTAAATGATTACATATTTGAAAAGAGCCATGGTTCCCAAATCCAGAAATCATATGTAATCCCATGCCATAGGCAAGTAAATGTGGTGTGATATATGCATCAAGTATGAATGTCATGTCAAGATAGTGCTTGTGCAACGTGAACTGTCAATAAGGGTGCAGTGTTCTATCAATTCTAAGCATACATACAGCAGGGAATGCAATATGCAATGACAGTACATGAGGTAAGTGCAACATATAGTAATAAGGTCCTATCAGCCCTGACGCATAACGCCATGCGGGCGATATCCCCGTAGATGTGAAATCTACTCACCGAAGTCCCGCGCTAAGTGTATCCAACAACTTGCTTGCCCTTCTTCGCAGCGTCCGTCTCACTGGCCTGCGAACCTAGAATCACATAACATATATCACACATAAGCTCAATTCACAAAAACGCGACATTACGGTCCAACTAGACACTCGTGTCGCAAACCAATCGCGCGTGTGCGCGATACGCTAAAACGTGTGATCACGCGCCTGAAACTACCCCGACGCGCCGCGATACGCAGAAACCCAAACCTACTCACGTATCACGCGTGTCGCGAAGGTTTAGAAAAACGGCAAAATATGTATTTTGTCCCAGATTTTTCTACAGAACTAAACTTACAAAAATATATATACCATAGAACCCCACACACTAGCAGACACCTACAGGACCAAACAACACCCAAAACCCCACCCATCTGGCCGCAAATTGCGGCCAGAAAGAGGAAATCGGCGGCCCACTGTAGCAGATAGGGGGTCGGGTTTCACCTGAGGTATCAGCACATCTCCACTATACTGCAGTCTTCTCAATATCATTCAGATCTCATCGGGTCAAAAGCAAATCCAGAAAAGCTCAAATTTGCACAAATACGACATTTTGCATCGAATAGTGAAACTGGTGGTATTTTAATGTAATTGGGGTTGAACTAGGTTACTATGGCCTCAACAACTCACTAATGACCTACTGAAACCAATTATCGCCTCATTAGCACAAAGTTCCCTCTAAACACCCCATATCGCACTAAAACGCACTAAAATCCTTTAACCGATGCAAAACTACACTAACTAAGCTAACTAGGGAAGCAAGTTAGGAAGTATACCTCTTACTTAACCCTAGGGAGTTGCAGGAAGATGAAGAAGTGGAGGGGAAGAAGCTGCAGTTGCTGTTGGTGCTGTTGGTGCTCACTGCTGCTACTGCTGATCTCTGCTGCTGCTGCCAAATGCTTGCTGCTGCTACTGGAGGTTGCCTGCTGCTGTTGTTGCTGTTTCTGGAGCTGGGGGAAGAGGTAAGTGTGTGGGTGTGTGTGAGTGTGAGAGTTTGAGAGAAAAACAAAAGAGTTGAGAGAAAGAAATCATCACCCAATGTCAACCCTCCTCTCTCTCTCTCTCCTCATTAATGGCAAGCATGGCTTGAGCCATGATGCCCCCCTCTCTCTCTCTCACAAGTCAACACCCACAATTCAAATTTAAGTAACTACTAATTAACTAATTGACCCAAATAAAAACCCACTTAAGAATCCATAAGACTTAATCCTATGATTAACCCACAGTGGTTAATAATTATGGTATTAACTTAATTTAAAAACCCTAGTTTACATGCACAAGTGTGTGCAAGCCTAGGAAAATTTTGGAAAAATATTTATTAAATTAGGAAAAATATTTAAAACACAATTTGGTAAAATTTTTATTAAAACCCATTATTTGAATATATTTAGTCGCTAAACAAATCCTAAGGTGTTACATTTGGGTCGTGACAAAGTTGGTATCAGAGCGTTAGGTTTAACCTTAGTTCGAGTTTAGGTTTGACTATGTAGGGTCTAGGGCATATGTATTTTGGAACCTAGGCTTGACCTTACGGAACTTAGACTTGAACAAGGGGGTGTTAGACCCGAACTTTCGTTTCATAGGCTAACCCTGATTGATGGAGTAGGTAGCTTGAGTAGAGTGACGTACCGTACGTATGTTCCGCGGCATATTTACGATACGATACTCCACTTAAGTGACCTTAGGATGTACATATCTTGAGACTGGTGATTCTCTTCTTTTCTTTGATTATACATCCTTTGAGATACTTGATTTTATTCACTTTCATGATCATACTCTCAGTGATTTGACTCTTCCTTATGATCATGTATCCATTTCGGGATCTGTTGACTCTTTCAGCCCTTGATCTTTTCGTCGATACTTGATTGAGGTTCCTGTCACCATGGTTTGAGCGCGGATTGAGCTGCTGCTGGTGTTGCGGTCAGGGCGAGCTCGTCTTGGACGAGGACTGACCATCGTGTTTTCTGGTGACATGGGAACGTATCGATGTAGTGTTGTGTTGTGACCCCTCGTTTGAGACGAGTGTGCAGTCTAGTACCGGATGACCGGACCTTTGTTAGAGGCTGCATCTTGGGAGAGGACTGTTGATGTACAGCATACCTCAGAGATTGTGATGTCATCGACCGTGCAGACAGATGACCCGGCTGTTGCCGAGATTGATATGATGTCGCTTCAAGAGCTTACGAGCTGAGATCGCTGGAGCTTCCAGGCAGAGATGCGACAGGTGATAGCTAGTCTATCTTGAGTTGAGAGACGGAGGTGATTCGTCAGTTTTGATGCGCCGATGCAGGCCCAGTTGAGTTGAATATTTCCAGTATGGAGAGTCTTACTCAGATCTAGAGTAGATCGATCCAGAGATGACGTTGTTCGTCGGATGTTCCGATGTGAGATCGGTAAGCTGACCAGTTTCAGATGGAAGGACCTCACCCAGATGTGTTGTGAGTTGATCGAGAAACGGATGAGTATTGAGTATTCCTCCGATGGTTGGGACGGGTTCCCGAGGACGTGTTCGGCTAAAGATCTTCTACAGAGTGATGAAGATACCGAGTTTGTGATTTCGAGTCCGTGCGAGAGATTCCGGATTGATTGTCGTTGAGAATATTTGTAGTACGCAGATAGCATGACATGATGTCAAAGTGGACGATAATAAGGACGAGTGGAATCAGAGGTTTGTGTGTGATGCTGATGAGCTATTGTTACTCCCCGTCAAGATTAGAGATCTAATATGTATGCAGAGGCGTTGGGATACGGACAGTTCCCGAGAAAATATTATGCTGAGAACGCAGATGTCCAGAAAGCGAGAAAAGATTTGTAAGTGTACCAGCCTCCGTATAGTTCGGTATAGGCGAGATCGGAAGAGACCTTGAGCCAGTTCCTTCCAGGACACTGCTGCACTGAGATTTCACCGAGGATCAGTTGTATCACATGTATTCAGAGGGCCAGAGGCCGACGCCAGTGACGTGCTGCTTTATGAGTGATCATACTAATTGGCCGAGAGTTGACCTGAGGAGTGCCAGAGCGGAATCGTTCCCGTTAGCACACATGACCGGACAGATGAGCCGATAGAATGCAAGATTTGTAATCCACAGGGAAATGAGGACCCAGAGACAGAAGACGCCAGACTGTGAGCAGGAGGCAAGTGGATGTTCTTGCTCTGCCAGTTTGGGCGCACCAACTTTTTCGACATTGTAGGAAGTGTACCTCAATGTCATTTGTTGCGATTTGCGTTGTGATCCGAGTATCACACTTATATCGCTTGGACTTTAGCTTTGATGATCGAGTTTCAGGATATAGTTTTCGTGCACCATGGCTGCACCTACTGGGTATTTACATTTCTATGCATAGTTATTGCACTTGATATATTTTATACACCGTGGTTTTGATGTCGATTTTGTGCCTTAGCTGCACATGTTTATGATTTCCTGGATTTCGTACAGTGGTTATGATATTTCGTGCACTATATGCACAGGATTGATATTTCGTGCAGTGGATGCACAGGATTGATATTTCGGGCAGTGGATGCACATGATTGATATTTCGTGCACTATATGCACAGGATTTGATATTTCGTGCAGTGGATGCACAGGATTGATATTTCGTGCTGTGGATGCACAGGGTTTGATATTTCATGCACTATATGCACAGGATTTGATATTTCGTGCAGTGGATGCACAGGATTGATATTTCGTGCAGTGGATCCACAGGGTTTGATATTTCGTGCACTATATGCACAGGATTTGATATTTCGTGCAGTGGATGCACAGGATTGATATTTTGTGCACGTGGGATGCACTTGATTTCGATTTCGTTTGTGCATGACGGATGCAATCGATTTGAATTTTCGCGCACGCTGGGCGCGTGATATGATTTTGTGCACACCTGATGCACTTGATTGGGGTTTTTCGTTCGTGCATGTTAGTTGCACTGGTTCGAGATTTTCGTGTACTATAGATGCACCGGTTGTTGTTGTCGTGCACATCAGTTGCATTGGACAGATGTTTTCGTGCACACCCGTTGCACTTAGTCTTACTTTTGTGCATATTGTGGCACCTGTACTAGGATTTGATTTCCGCGCACCAGACGCACGTGATGGTTGGACACGCCTTTTTAGGCTGATATTGCTTTTGAGCATTTTGTTTTCATGATGAGGCCCTATACTTTGTAGTACCCTAGCAGGACTGATCCGAGGACAGTACCTGTGTACTTTGCATGCATTAAAAGGTTACCAAGAGTTTTTCAAAAAGGAACTATAGTCTCGCTATTTCTTACGTGTCTACGAGTGACACGAAGGTTTACAAAAGAAAAAAAAACCTTTTGGGATATTTTAGAAAGGGCGGAACACATATTTTGGCAACACATATATGCTAGTATATTATTACTTTAACAATGAGCGTCTGCCACTTGTGCCGTGAGTTAGGCATTACGCGGCAATTCAGAAAAGATTATGCATATGATTTATTCGGTTTTTGGAGATTTTTGTCAAACAGGATACGTACTATATAGGTATTATGGTATTCGATTAGTGCATATGGTATTTCGGTAATGGATTTGAGATTTGTATCTCCTTTGTGACTCCGATGAAATGCGTGCAAGTCCATTGATTTGCGTGACGCTTGACGAAGATCGGTTTTGAGTTTAGTACTCATTTTTCCGGCGCGCAGGATGCGCTGTGATTTTCTGTTTCTTCCGTTATTTCGGAGCCCCGTTGATTTAGCTGTTTATTGCAATGTTTTAGCTTTTTGGGGTTTAATTTAAATTTAAATTCGGAGACCGAATTTCTTTAAGGGGGGAAGATTGTAACGTTTTTGAAATCGTTATACGGATTTTTTTCCGTTTTAGGGTAAAATAGTCAGTATTTTCCGTTTTAACCGATTTTGATCAAACTTCCGTATAAACTTGCCGGCACCTAGTTTAGCTATAATAAAGTTAGTGCACGAACTTTGGGGGTCAATGGCAAGTTTTGGTTCACATAGAATTTTTCCCTAATTAAAATATTAATTTAATGTGTTAATTAATGGTTTCTTGTGTGCATTCTTTTTGGTCACATTTCTTTCATTGATTTTGGTCTTGGCCGAAATTGATTGATGAGGATTCATTTGGCTAAGTTGATGAGTCATGGTGATGAGTCACTTGGCTTGATTCTAGAATGGCATGGCTCTTAGTGACTCACTAGTTTCATTAATTTCTTTTGTACACTTAAGGATATTTTTGTGATGGATTATTCCTTTGTGATCACCACTTTGAATCCCTTATGATCACCCCCATTTCACAGTGAACTCCTTGCTGTTGCCGGCCCCACTTGTTCAAAGAGATGATATATTGTTCTATGTTAATTAATACATTAATTACTTTTGTTTGTGCTAGGATATTTAGCATAAGATATTTGTAGTGGAGGGGTGCTTGGTAATTTCGTAGGTTTTATTGATGGGGTGAGGTGGCTGTCATTTTGGGGGTGTGCTGGAGAATTTTTGGTGAAGGGTTAATTGATGGATTGATTTTCATGAGTGAAAAAAAAAGAAAATTCATTACACACACATTTTTGTTCACCACCAAAACAACAGAGTGCATTGCTTCATTGGCAGTGCACATTTTTGGTTGAGCCCCCTTTGAGTGTTAGCTGATTTTTGTTTATCTCCAAGCTCAAAATCCCATGCTCACTTCAACTCATCTTCTTGGCAACTTCATTTACTACCACCCAATTCATTGGGTGCCTTGAGACAAAATATTCTACACTCTCTCTACTTCAATCTTGGACATGTCGATTAGCAAACTTCATGTCCGAGTTGCTTCAGTTTGAAGCGGAAGCCCGTATAAAGATTCGTTGACGTGGTGCCACTTCGACGAGGAGACCGGAGATCGGAGATGCCGCGAGGAGCGTGGAATGATAGCTAAAGACCGAAGGACACGGATCGATCGGTATAATTTCTTAAAACATTTTACAGTATACTTGTATAGGGTTGTTTGGTACGATTGGGTTTTTGGCGTGGCAGTTTTTATGTATAGTGACCCTAGTTAGGGTTTTGGCTATGTTTTCCGGTATTTGGATTTCTTGGTTCTGCGACTGGATATTGTATTTGGTCGTTGAACGTTTGTACGTCAACGACGAGAGTAGTTGATTGTTTTACATGTGTAGGCTATAGGTTCTAACCTATGAGCGCACCGCATGCCGTATTTTGGATTTCAAAATTTGATGTTAATAGCTTTGCGAATTCGTATTGATTGTAGGTACGTTCGCGTGGATTCCGAGAGGACGAAGCGCATCGACTACGGCTAAGCGAGGAGTTTAGCAGGTGAGTAGATTTATTTCTACGGGGGAAGTCGGGTGGATGGCGTATAGCACCCTCGCAACCATTGATATGCAATATCGATTGTTTACGTTATACTGATAAATGATATGCGACGGACATGATTGTAGGATTTACAAACGATATTATGATTGAAGTTGATGCTAATGAACATTTGACTTAGGAGAATATGAAATGATAAGTGAATCATGATAGCTACAAATTTAAAGAGAATCAAGTGTGACGTTTATTAATGTGATGAACGAGTATACGATGTGATATGATGACTTAGTGTGATATGTCATTTTGTGGATTCGAGTCGATATGAGATTGTTGATACCTTTGTAGGTCCCCTGATACGAGTTTGACATGGATGTGACCTGAGAGATAGGTATATTTGTATGGAGAATGTTTTTTATATTGAGTGATATGTCGTACGAGACTTACATCCGTACCCCGAGGTTATAGGTTGATAGAATCCCTATTTGTTTAATACCGCAGTACGTTAGATTACCGTACGCGATGAGTTTTACTTGTTGATTTATCCATACCCTTGGTTAGAGGATGTTCTACGATGGATTGTACCGTACGTGATGTTGTGCGGCTGGATGTCGATTGATAGATTCATCGACTCGGTCATGTTAGATACATATACCTTATAGCCTTTGAAGTCACGATGTACATTATGCTGCATTCATGATCATTCTCATTGCATTTCATATAACTGTGCTAGTACACCTACACCATTATCGATGATGCGTATGTTACACATACACAGATTGCCGGCTCACACACTTCATCATCGATAATTGCTATGTCTCTTACACAGTAGAATTGCTACATCTTGCTATGATATATTTCCATGTTCACATCACTATGCTAGGTTGCATGATATACTGACATGTACACCCACATACTTTGCTACAGCTACATGTACATCATGCATACATATTGACATGTACACCCACATACTTTGCTATAGCTACATGTACATCATACATACCTGCTTACATGTAGATACACTTATCTTGTTATAGTTACATGTACACCTCATATGATGCTGCACTTGATTTCGGAGGATTTGAGAACCGCATGATATATTTTAAACCGGATTCATTTAAAAGAGCGATTTTCCCTTAATATGCTCATATTGCTGTTTTATGTTGCATATATCATATTTACATGGATTTACGCATTGAGATATGGTTTTCATGTGATTTCTGGATTTGAGAAACGCGGGATGTTTTCAAGAAATTATGTGTTGTTTGAAAACCCGATTTCTCTTGATATGATATTTCAGTGCGTCCACCATGTGTTTTCTCGGTTCTGAGATTGGCATGTGAAATCCGATTCGAGGAGCGGGAGGCACCGTCTGCGGGTACATGGTGGACCCGGTATGGTACCCTGGGTCGAGAGGTGATTTCGTGGTGTAGACGATGAGCCTGACAGAGAGACCACAACCTACCGGTGACAGTATTTGGACTCGGCGGATATCTCGGGGATACCGACTGGAGTCATGTTCAGACATGCTTCATAGATTTCGGGTGTCGATGTGGACACTCAGGTTCCATGAGATGTACTGACATCAGGGCCGGTCATGGTGACGGTGCCTGGCAGATGAGGATTTACGTGTCGATGCTAGACACGAGTTTCATGATGTTTCGAGTGTCGATGTGGATACTCCGGTTCCATGATTTTGTTGTGTCGCGAGGGACACACATTGTTTCTTATCCTCATATTTACCTGCATATGCTTTTATGATATTTACATGCAGGAGTTGTTGTGTCAGTGGTTGACACGTGGACGAGATCCACTTGCATACATGCATTGATTTTATTGTTGGACGGGATCCATCTACATACATACATTGATTATATTGTTGGATGATATCCACTTGCTGTTAGGAAGTTATTTATGTGTTGGCACATATGCAGATACGGTCACCCTAGATATCATAGTATTACCTTTATGATATAGTTGACCTGGGAATCGTTGTTTATTTCGATTTCTACCTGGTGATGTTTTTCTATTCACGAGTTGGCAACTCACCCCCGTTGTGCCGCAGTTCTTGCAGGTTGACCGCATGGATCAGTTGCGGCATCGTTGGCACACAGCTGTTTTCGGGTGACTTGCTTTTGGTAGGTGGTACATGTTGGATCATGCCCCTCTTGTATTCATTATTCATATTGTATCTAGTCACTCCATCAATTCAGAAACTAGTAAGTGTATATGTTGCAGACTTAGAAGACTTGTAGTTGCGAGACTTAAGCGATGGGTTTTATGTTCACTTTTGGGGTTGATGTCTTGCTTTACTTTATTTCCTTGTGTGGATATTCGCCGTTGGGCGTTGTATACTTGTTTTTATACTTGTGGTGGTTGTTTCTGCAGTTGGGCGTGATTTGCTCCCATTTGGGGATGCTTTATATTATTCTGTGTTGTACCCGTTCTCGGGGTTAGTTTTTACAAAGGAGGTGCTGCCCATTTTTTTCAAAAGACAAAACATGCTTTACTATATCTTTATTTCTCAAAAAGATTTAGATTTCTGGGTTTCAGCTTACTTGAATTACGTTACGCCTGTAGACGTCGCGTGATTTAAGTGCTGGTCGCGAGCTAATATTTTGGGTCGTGACAGACGGTAAGTTGGAAGAGTTCCAAGCTAGATACCGTGACATACTAGACGATAAAGGCTGAATACATTGCTACCAATGATGCTGCCAAAGTGGTTGTCTGGGCATTTCTTGTTCATGAGATGAACAAGGTTCCTACCATTGAGCTTCCAATAACTGTTATTGTGACAACAATGGAGTTGTGGCTTTAGCCTAGGAACGTAGGTCCCATCAGCGTTCCAGACATATTCATAGGCAAGTATCACCGGATCAGGGAGATGGTTGATCTCCAAGGGATCGAGGTAAGGAGAATAGACACGAAGGATAACACAGCAGATCCACTCACAAAGGCCTTACCCCTAGAGAGACTTCTATGGGATGGTTGAGTATGAGGTATAACAACCACTGCTATATTGTTGGGTATTGGATACTACAACAGATGGACTTAGTGCAAGTGGGAGATTGTTAGTTATATGTATGCCCTAGAGGCCATTAATATACAAGCGATGTATATTGTAGTGGATGTTTGGATATATATAGGGAGGACTTTCTTGCTCGACATGATAGTATGCTATCTGGTTGCACTTTATCTTAACATGTACACTTATTGTCTCTCTATTACATGTTGATAAAGCCCTTAGGATGAGTACTTGACTACCAAGATTATGATGCAGATCATACTAGTGGGGACAGGGTAGTCGGTAAGTACATCATTCAAATGTTCCTAGTCATGGGAGTATCGAGACAGGGCATCGATACTCCAGAGTAGACTAGCGTATACGCTTCTCGACCCATATGATGGGCGATGGATGATCCCACATCCATTGGTGTTTGACATCAGAGAAGGTATACGGGTGCTCAGTGGAGACTGGGTACACTGGACAGACTCGCCGAGAACTCCTAGATGGTATTATGCCTATCGTCGGATAGCAGTTCTCTGGTGACACTGGTACATGTTAGTCTGTAGACCCGAGATCGTCATACAGTCTTGTGTGATTCCCACCGTGCTTTGATTTCCACCATACCACGGTCAATAGATCGTGCAAAAAGGTGGTTTTTGGGTACAGTCCCGAGTCACATGGAGGCAATGAGCGATAGGAGGGGTTTCGTCTCTCCCGGTATTGGGTGTTGATGGTACGCTATGCTCGATTGGCCATAACTGGAAATCCCTGGCCAGGGTTGCTGAGATCTACTGGTAAGTGTTATCAGTAGTTTCTCGAACCATTATGGACCTCACATCGGCATGACTTATCAGGCTATTGGGGTCTGACGTTATACCACTCTTAGGCTGTGATATGCGACATATCTAACGAAGAGACCGGACTGTACGGTATTGTTACTGATTGGATTCGCAGAGATATGAGCAGGCTTGCTTGTTGATCTTCTGATCGCTCAATACCCGGGTGGCCGTTACGTTTGGCAGACCGCTTGCGGCTTGTGGGTGTTTGATATGATCATCACCTACTGCCGGCGTATTGACGAGTCTTTAGAGTCCTACACAAAGGTTTCCTGGTTCATGCGAAACGGAGTATGAGTACATATGTGATATGTGCGGGACCGAGATTAATGCGTGTATGTGATACCGCATTCTATTCTCGCTACTTGTGACATTGGTCGGTTATATCTGATATAGCCGGGTTATCGGATCAAGTGTTGATTCGATAAGTTGTTGCATTTGATATTAGTTGGTTATACAGGATATAGCCGGATTATTAAATCAAGTGTTGATTTAATAATTTAATGTATAATTATATATTTGATATATTACATTACATTAACTAATATTTGCTCACTTATGATTTCTTTTCTCACTTGATTTGTGCATGTGTATATATGTGATATATATTAGTGTACAAAGTTTTGTGTCATGCTTGATAATACATGATTCATGGGTATGTGTACGACTTACACCATGCTAAGTGATAATCTAGGGTTTTTAATTTCATAAGTAATTCAAAAATTGTTTGGATTTGGTCATGGCTAGAAACTTAGAGAAGCTTTGCTAACCATTGACTAAGTCCACAAGTTTTGTTATACTAAAGATATTTATAAACAAAACCATTATAGCTACCCATGGTTAACTCTCTACAAGGGTTAGCATATAATGTTAACTCACCCATGGTTCCCATTCTCCACTTGATTTTTGATCATGAGAGATTTCTTCATCTTCTTCCTCAAAGCTCACTAGCTTTTGGAAAATGGAGAAAGTATTGTGAGAAAAAGAAAACTAAAGAGAGCCCATTTCCTACTTCATCATCCTCTACTATTAGCCATTTAGTTTAGGGTGTTTTCTTCACTAATTTCACAATTAGTGAAGAGTTAGCATGAGCTTGAGTCTCCTCGACGTAGATCATCTTCGGCTTCGAAGACTTTGAGCAAGTTTGCATCTTTCACCTTATGGAGCCCCTCAAGAGTTCTGGAAATCATTACCCGCAGCAAAAGGACATCTACACAGAGAATTTGAAGTGAATGACCGGTCTACAAAGGTTGTATTCCGCATTCACTTAGTTGTAAAGTGTTTATATTTAGTATCGTCGGATTTTCTAGTAACGATTCTAGGGTTAGGGTTAGCTAATACGTCAATTTTTTAAAAATGGCATGGACGATGCCTTCCGAAAACTTGCTGCCGTGCTAGGTAACCCTACACAAAGGTTGTATTCTCTCTTCACTGAGTGTAGAAATTTTTTGCTACCTATAGAACCCTAATTCTCTAATTCGATTCTAGGTTAGTATACTTAGCACCCTGGATTTTTTAAAATTGCATACTTGATGCTCATATAAACCTAGTAGAAGTGCTAAGACATACTTCCAAGTGGGAGCAGCGGAAGCGTGGTGAGAAAGTAGCTTATGTTTATTTATAGACTAAAGGAAGTATAGCGGAGATAGATCATCTGTTTTGATGTGACAGTCATAGAGTTTGACTTCATCAGAACAAAAGATGGACCTGGTAAGAAGGTAGTAGGGAGTGATGTCCTGGTATTTGGATGACGTACTCCTGATAGGAAGTGATTTTCCTACACTACGATCGGTTATACTGTGGTTGTCACAAGGTGTTTCTCCACATAGGATCTGGAAAAAATATCATGGATTCTAGTGACTAAATCTATGGTTTTAGATCTAGATTTGGGAAGTGTCCCAATTCAGGTACTTTGATACTATTCTAAAGTGTTTTAGATTGGATGACTCCTGACGTGGTGGTGTACCCGTAGGTGATGGAGTTGTTAGGAATATGTATGCCCTAGAGGCCATTGTTGATGATATAGTGGATGCTTGGACATATATATAGAGGACTTTCTTGCTCGACATGATAGTATGCTATCAGGTTACCTTTATCTTATTAATATGTAGATGTCTGTCTCTTACATGTTGATAAAGTCCTTAAGATATGTACTTGACTACCAGGATTATGATGAGATCATACTAGTGGGGCTAGGGTTTTCCAAAAGTACATCCTTTAATCAGTTCCTAGTCGAGGGAATATCGAGACTAGGGCATCGATATTCGAGAGTAGACTAGTGTGGACGTTTCTTGTCCCTTAGAGGGCGATGGTTGATCCCACAACCATTGGTGTGTGACATCAAAAATTGTACACAGGTGCTCATTGGAGAATGGGTATACCGAACGGACTCGCAGAGGACTCCTAGTTGGTAGTATACCTATCGTCAGATAGCAGTCCTCTGGTGACACTAGTACAGGTTAGTCTGTAGACCCGAGATCGTCATAGAGTCCTGTGTGGCTCCCACTGTGCATTGATTTCCTCCCTACCATGCTCAAGAGAAGTTGTGCAAACAGGTGGATTTTGGATACAGTCCCGAGTCACATGGAGGCAATGAGTGATATGAGGGGTTTCGTCTCTCCCAGTATTGGGGGTTGATGTTGCGCTGTGCTCGATTGGCTATAACTGGAATTCCCTGGCCAGGGCTGCTGCCGAGATTTACTGATAAGAGTTATCAATAGTTTCTCGAACCGTTATAGGACAGACATCAGCATGACTTATCACGTTACTGGGGTCTGACGTTTACCACCCTTAGACATGATATGCGACATATCAGACGAAGAGACCGGACTATATGGTAGTGTTACTGATAGGCTTCATGGAGACTATGGATAAGCTTGCTTGTTGATCTTCATATCGCTCAATACCCGGGTAGCCGTTACGTTCATCTAGTACCGCTAACGGCTTGTAGGTGACTGATGTGATCATCACCTACTGCTGGCGTATTGATGAGTCTTTAGAGTCCCACATAGAAGTTCCCTGGTTCAAGCGAAACGAAGTAGGACACATATGTGATATGTGTGTAGGCCTGATTAAATACATGTATGTTATACCGTATTGTAATCTGGCCGTTATCTGTTATCGGTTCGGTTATATGTGATATAACCAGATTGTCGAATCAAGTGTTGATTTGATAATGTGATATACAGATAAATGATATTAGTCGGTCATATGTGATATAACTGGATTATTAAATCAAGTGTTGATTTAATAATGTGATATATAATATATTTGATATAATTATATCTTAACTAATATCATTAGCTCACTAAATATTTTATTATATGTATTAATATATGTATATGATATATATATATATATATAAATATATATATGTAGCATGACATAAATTTCTATTTTATGAAATTAGAAATGAGGTGGAAAATGGAAGGCTTTGGGAGCATGGTTGCAAGCATGGGCTTTATTCATTGTTTATTCATCTTGACTCACTATTCATGCATGGTTGCAATTTTATATTTCAATAATTCCATGCTTGAATGAGTGAGAGGTCAAGGGGTTAGCCATTGACTTGCTCATTCTAACACTTAGCCATTTTCTTGAGTAGCTCCCATTTTGCTCTCATGCTCTCTAGCTTCTTCTTCCTCCTTAATGTCATGGTTCAAGTTTCAACCCTCACATGTGATGTGAACCATGAAGCTTGAACACAAACTTGTAAGCTTTAACATCCCCTACTTCACCATCCTATACTTGACTAGCGATCGAGTGTAGCGTGTTTACTACGCTAAAGAGTTTAGTGTAGAGGTAGCTTGAGTTGGAGGGACTTCGCGTGGATCATCTTTCGCACGAAGGTCATCGGAGGAAGCTCGTCCAAAGCCTCAAGTGGAGCCTAGTGGAGTCTCGGTACTACTACACGGAGCATGTGAAGTGAAGGACTCGATCTACGAGGGTATAGCCATCTTTCGCTTCTCATGGTTAACATTGATATCAAACTAAAACCCTAATCATCTAGCTATAGATCTTGTTTAGTCAAGCTTAGCACAAAAAAAATTTGAATTTGGCATGCTTGATGTCATTAGGACCTCATGGTGGTGCTAGGGTTGACTTTCAAGAGTCACCCTCTCTAAAGAGATGTCTTCTAGACTGATGAGGAGAGGGATTTCCATGATCGACATATCACTTGCTTATACAATTGAGTCGATCATAAGATATTAAGTACCACACCAGATATTTGTCACGACCCGAAAGTGGCACGTGACTGGCATTTAAATCACGTGACATCTAAAGACGTCGAAGCGATCTAAGTAAACCAAAAACCCGGAATCTAAACCTTTTTACGAAAATATTAGAGGCGAAGTTTAAAAATAGCCATAAGATGGTATCAGTTTAAAAGTAGTCATTAATGTCTAAATAAGTGTGTTTGAAAAGCATCTTTGATGTTTTAAAAATCGGCAGCACCTCCTTTATAAATTTTGAATAAAATCTGATACAAGCACAATAATATATAAAGCATCCTAACGGGAGCTAACTTCCATGCCCAAACGGCGGAGCAACCAAGCAGATAATATACGACGCCCAATGGCGAAGAAAAGAAAAGCGAAACAAATCCAAAAAGTATAAAAGAGTCGACTCTAAAGAGTGCGACGCCCAAAACCACATAAACTCTAAGTCTCGCACAATATATATGTTCTAGGTCGATGGAGTTTTAACTAGATAAAAAAGAATACACACACACACAAGTGTGGGTATGATACAACAGTAAACCACTTACCAAAGAAATCACCGAAGAAAAGAATATGCCGCAAGCCGTTAATGATCCGAGCGGTATATCCTGCAAGAAACTGGGGCACAACGGGGGTGAGTTGCCAACTCAGTGAATAAAAGTATATCACAAGGTAGAAATAGAAATGCATAACGCTATACCTAGGTCATAAAATATAGTACTATCATATCCTAAACTAATATATATATATATATAAATATATATAATGCATAAGTACAATAAATGCATCACTATCGATCACGTAAACCGGAAAATATATCATCTCGTATGTATATAACATGCATCCAGGTATAAACCTATAAGGTAGCCGAAAAAATGTATGTAAAACCCCCTTTTTAAATTAGCCGCAGGATACGTGTGTCACGGCATAAGAAGCAGACGTAATAGTATGAATTATAATATGTATTTTATTTAAGATATACGTCTCGCTGTTTAGTAAAGAGTTTTAAGAGGTTTACTGTTTAAAAGATCCTTATGTCATCCTAGACACGTCAAAATAATGAGACTATAGCTCATTTAGAAACCCTTTTAAATGTATCAACAGGTAAAATAGTATTCAGGTACTGTCCCCCGGATTAGTCCTGATCGGGTACTATATCGCATAAACTATAACGACGTAACTCGAATGGTCGCAGAACATCAATATATGAGTGTCCAGCATCGACACCCTAAATCATCAAATCTCTCATGTCCATCACCGACACACAAATCCGGATATCGTCGACACCGTCTCATCAGATCGGTCGCCCCTCGATATCCCTAGCCCCGGTCAGTATTCCTTGGATATCCTCCGTGCTCAGATCTATCTCTTGTATCGAGTGTCCTTACTAAGCTCCCCGCTTCAATTGCGGCTTTCTTGCCCCTCGGACTCGACCGTGTCCGTCATGTATCCGACTATATACTCCCCCACTCAGTCCAGAATGTAGCATGTCCGTAACCGTATAGCTCCCCCACTCGGTTCGGAATAAAATCAAATCAGAAAACATCAAGCTCATGGTGGACGTCAACTCATCGTATCCAGAAATATCATGTAAAGAATAATAATAATTGCATATATCTTTCTAATGATATAATCAATCAATATATATATATATATATATATATATATATATATATATAAGCGTCCCATACCGCTGATATATATCATCAAAGGTAAAAACATCATAAAAACTCATAACAATCAAATACGAATACTCATAGTAATGGTATTCGCAATTAATCAACAAGTAATAAAGACATTGTACGTAAATATAGTCAGTCGCGCAAACAATAGCAACAGTTCTACTTTGTCATGGAAATACTAATGATGTGTAGTGTAGTATACGCATTTGTGCTCGTGCAGCATGGCAATCGTTATTAGTTTTGGTGTTCTATAAGTGTTTATAGCAGAATGTAATTATGCCCATATCCATAACATATAAATACAACCAATTCCCTGAATATAGGGAATTCATAACGCATCATACCGGCCTTTATATAGACATCGTGTGGTATAGCGGTCCTACAGTGTCATGGCAGTACCAATGAGGTGTAATGTAACATATGTGTCTGTGCTCGTGCAACATAGTACTCATTGGTAGTTGTGCAGTGTTCTATCAGTGTGTTCGTATAAAAGAGTGATAAAATCGGTAAGCGTATCACGAACATATAAAGGAAATCTAAGCGTCTCGCGTAATTATTAAACGTAACTAATTGCTATGAGCTATACCATTATCATTGAAATAGAACGAAAGTTTATTTTAAAATAAGGAAGGTGCATTATGTTAAAATAGATATTCGTTTTGGAAATAGCATAGCATCCTTGTCATTTATCATTTAAAAGTGAAAACGAATCGTTGGTTTTTAAAAAAGTATAGCTCAATCAACCGTAACGTCCCAAGTCGGGATAACTTATGACTCCATGAGTCCAAATGAAATGTAGCCATATTCGGCACACTATCCTCTTCATCACAAGTACGGTATGATTTCCTTGTACTATATCCATTCAATAACGTATCCATATCGTACGGATCTATCGTCACGTACGTATGTCACCATAACCATATATTCAAATATAAGCACATGTATAACCTACTAGGTACTTACTATACACCAATATAATGTAACTAAGTTAGCTAACATATCACTTGATACTAGTTATATCATAACTATTCTATATAAGTGGTTGCGGGGGTGCTATACGCCACCGACCCGACTTCCCCCGTAGATATAAATCTACTCACCAACATGTCGAGCTAGTCGAAATCCACGATTGCTTTATCCATCTTTGCCGTCTCGGAAATCTCCGCGATCGTACCTATAATCTTAGTTATAACATATCGGCGTAAAAATCATATCAAACAGCAATTCAACGAGCTAAGCGCACATAGGTTAGAACCTAAAGTTCACTTACTCCAAATACGACCAAATACCCCTCACATTAACGTAAAAACGTCATTAATTCAGTCGAGGTATAGAAATACGAAAAAATCGTATCATAAATATCGGAAACATTGTTAAAACAATACTAGAGCACCTAGATTTCTCTATATGAAAAATGGGACAAAACAAACAATACAGTAGCTTAAATTATCACCAATTAATGCTACTGACCAAAACCCAAAACACTTGTACGCTGAAAAACCTGCGGCGGCAGGTATTTTTGGAAAACCGGCGGCGGCGGGTATTTTTGGAAAACCGACGGGTGAACTAAGGAGTTAAGGGCTCGGGATTTAGGGGTTGTCTTCTATTGGTCTCACCATATCCTAGTATTGTTAGTTTTTCTATTGGATTAATCTAGTAGTTCCAGATTCAAATTGATCATCCCAAATATCATAAAAATCCTAGTTTATGATATTTGCACACTAAAAACTGATATTTAACAAAATAGAACATGCAAAGGAGGTGAGATATACCTATAGGGATGACGCATAAGGAAATTCCAGCTCATAAAGTGCATGGTGGAGGCTCCTAGAGGTTGTATGTAACACTTTGAATTTCCGTTTGAATGTCTTTCGTGATAATTAGTGATCGTACGTGTTATTATATATATGTGTTCCTAGGATTATTAGTTATATTTAGTAGTGTTTGCATATTGGGAATTTTCTTGTGTTAGTACACACTTAGCCTTTTTTGAGACTTAGGGTTTTTGGTAACATGTTAACCATTCTTTTGTGCATGGTGGTTATATTTTTTCCCCACCCTTTTATCCAAAACAAAACCCCATTTGATAATTTAAAATCCAATTAAACAAATGAGGCATGGGGGTTAGGTAAAGAGCTTGACTTTTGACCCATTTTCCCTCTCTTCTCTCTCTCTTTCCCCATCTCAGAAATTCTGGAGAATTCCAGCAGCAAACCCTCCCATTTTCTTCATCTTTTCTTCTCCTCTTCATGTCTCCTTAATCTCTACACAAACCCTACACAAAAACCAAACATTTCCTTCACAAAACCTTAGGAAAAGTGAACTTTTTGAGGTGTTTAAGGCAAATCTGCACACTAGAGGGAAAAGCTGAGACTTTTGGTATTCTACAAGGTTCTTAGAAGGTATTAACTCATATTTGCACTCCTTTTCCTTAGACTTGTAGTATTCTTTAGTAAAAATCTTATTTTTGTGCATTTTTGGTGATATTTAAGGTTATTTGTGATTCACATGTTAGATTAGGGTTTTGTTAGTTGTGTTAGCTCTATTATGTGTTATTAGAGCTATCTTAGGCCATGTTTTGTTTCAGTTTGCACAAAAATACCCTAAAGTTCCATTTTAGTGCAAAGTGTGGATTCTAACTAGAAATAAGGCCCTGTATGATCTGCTGCTACCCGAGATATTTCAGAGTAAAACTAGATGTTACTATAGCATGTATGGGGGGTATAGAGTGCACACACAAAACCTGGGAGCCCAATTCCCTACCCAGGCCGCCGAAATATGCATTCTGGCCGCAAATTGCGGCCAGATGTGGGAGTTTTGGGTTGGGGTTTGGGGTGTTGGTATCTTCTGCTATGTGGGTTGTTTTGGTATATATAGTTTTACAATATCTTTCTTGTATCAAAATCTGGAGGTGATTACCTATTTTCCCGTATTTTCAATCTTTCGCGACACGCGTGATACGTGTGTGTGGGTTTAGGGTTTCTGCGTATCGCGACGCGTCGGGGTGGTTTCAGGCGCGTAACCACACGTTTTGGCGTATCGCGCACACGCGCGCTTGGTTTACGACACGAGTTACTAGTTCGGCTTTAATGTCGCGTTTGTGTACGGCGGACGCTGCGCAGAAGGGGAAACAAGTTGTTGGCTATACCTAGCGAGAGACTACGGTGAGTAGATTTCACATCTACGGGGATATTGCCCGCATGTCGTGCTACGTCAGGGCTGATAGGACCTTATAGTTTCTTTTGTATACATTGACTGTTCATGGCTACTATTTAGTGCATACTACATTCCCTGCTATATGGATATAAATTAGAATTGATAGAACACCGCACCATTACTAACGGTCCATATTGCACGGGCACTGTCCTGCTTGTTACACACACACCGTTAGTAATTGCCATGACACGCACACTGTAGGGATTATATATCACATCGGATCATTATATTGTATCTCATCTATATGTGACTCGACATGCTATTCATACTTGGTGCATATATCACATCGGATCATTATATTGTATCTTATCTATATATGACTTGACATGATATTCATACTTGAGGCATATATCACATCGGATCATTATATTGTAGCTCATCTATATGTGACTCGACATGCTATTCATACTTGATGCATATATCACATCGGATCATTATATTGTACCTTATCTATATGTGACTTGACATGATATTCATACTTGAGGCATATATCACATCGTATCATTATATTGTAGCTCATCTATATGTGACTCGACATGCTATTCATACTTTATGCATTTATCACATCGGATCATTATGTTGTAACTCATCTATGTGTGACTTAGCATGATATTCATATTTGATGCACATATCATATCGGATCATTGACTTGCATATTGGTTTGGATTACATGTGATTTCTGGATTTGGGAACCGTGGCTATTTCAAATATGTAATCATTTAAAAACCCGGTTCCCTTGATATGATATTTCGGTGCGTTCACCATGTTATTCCTCGGTGCTAGAGTGATATATGTGAACCCGAATCGAGGAGCTGGTTAAGGCCGATTACGGGTACTTGGTGGACCCGGTATGGTACCCCGGGGCGAGAACGGTTTCGCTGTGTTGTAGACGGTGAGCCTGGCAGAGGGACTACTACCTACCGGTGATTGGTTGGACCTGACAGTTATCCGGAGGATATTGATCAGAGTCGACAGATGGATGTGGGGTGATCCATTCTACCGGGGCCGAGGGCCGATACCGCAGACGGAGCCCGTGGGCTGACCCGGACTGACGGGGCCCGATGGATGAGGATTTGCGTGTCGATGCTGGACACGAGTATTTATGATATTTGGGTGCCGATGTTGGGCACTCAGGATTCTCAGAGATGTACAGGATTTGAGGGCCGATGGGAGTGCCGGCGCCTGAGCTATTTGGGGGATCTGGGTGCATTGATGGACACCGATTATATATTCCACGTTAACATTCCGTGTAAATATTATAATGCCCCTGCTCAGCATTTACTGTTGTACCTCATCCTGTAGTTACATTACCTGATAGAGTACTTGCATGATTATTGCACATACTGCTTATCACATATTGATATCATATGTTGGCATATGATAAAGTAGCGCAGTACGTGCATGCTCGCGATTCCCTTTATATGTTATCTCTATTCACGAGTTGGCAACTCACCCCCGTTGTGCTACAGTGTTTGCAGGTTGCCCTTCGGAGTAGTCGCGGCAGGCCGCGGTTGCATCTTTTGACACAGATACCCCCATAGTTGGTGTACTAGCTCTTTTGCTGATAGGTGGGTTTTGTGCGGTATCTGTTTATCTTTCAGTTATGTACATTGTTGTATCTAGTATTCTCCATCTACCATGTATGTATTTAACATAGAGACAGTGTGAGGACGATGATGTATTTTATTCGTATTCTGGTGTCGAGCTCGTTGTGAGCCGACTGTATTTGCAGTTACCTTATCTGTGATGTTCCCACTTTTGGATCTTGATCTTCGCTATGGCGTCGTATATTGTTATCGTGGTGATTGTTTACTTAGATTTCTTATCATGTTAGTAAGTGCTTTCTTTTAAAAACTTATAACACTCTCTACTTTCACTGGTTTGATTTCTGGGTTTTCGGTTCACTTGGTCGCGTTACGCCTGTAGACGTTACGTGATTAAGTGCCGGTCACGGGCCAAACTTTGGGTCGTGACAAAGTTGGTATCAGAGCGTAGGTTTTACCTTTCGGAGTGTAGGATGACCCTGGTATGATGGAGTAGGTGGCTGCAGCAGGGTAGCGTAGCGTGTGTATGTTCCGCGACATACTCACGACACGGTACTCCGCCTACGCGACCTTAGGACTTGTTGATGTAAATTCTTTCTTGAGTATATACATTCTTGCGATTCAATTTCCGTATCCTTATTGAATCCTATTGTTCTTTTCAGCTAATATGCCGCCGAAGACTACGAGGGCGCATAGAGCGGCCGCGAGGGCTGAGATTCGAGTTGACTCGTCCGAGACGAGGACTGATCCGGGTAGTACACCGGTTTTGCCCGAGCAGGCTGTTCCTGCCGTGACAGATCAGATTGCTATGTTAGGGGCTGGTGTGCAGGAGATACGCCAGACGATGGGATCCAGTATACAGGAGATGCGCCAGATGATGGGATCTCTAGTTGAGACACTTCGAGCGCAGCGACCAGAGGTAGTTCCACCCGTTGCAGAGACCGCGGTGGTACCCACAGTGCAGGAAGTTGCACCTGCGACTGCAGAGGTTATTACAGTATCGCTGTCAGAGTTTATGAGGCTGAAGCCTCCGGTCTTCACAGGCACCAATGCGGCCGAGGATCCACAGTCTTTCATTGATAGGATGGCGCGGATATGTCGTTCACTTAGATGCGCAGATGCGAGATGGGTTGAGTTCGCGAGCTTTCGCCTGGAAGGTCTTGCGCAGAAATGGTGCGAATCAGTCGAGAAGGGTAGAGCAGCAGGTCTTCCTCCTATGACCTTGATAGAGTTCGTGGCGCTATTCCTTGCCCGCTTTCTTCCCCTGAGTGTCAGAGATGCTAGAGCACGCAGGTTCGAGTCCTTACGCCAGACGCCAGAGATGTCAATGGCAGAGTACGATGTGCTGTTCACCGAGCTATCCGTTTATGCTCCGTATCTAGTGGCTACTGAGGAGTTGCGAGTCAAGAGATTTGTCCGAGGCTTGTTTACACCACTATTCCTTGCTATCAGCGCGCAGCATTACGAGACATACGCAGCAGCAGTAGATGCAGCATTATTAGTTGAGGAGCGCCTTGCTGAGACTTCTGCAGTTCCAGAGCCGAAGAGAGTTCGTGCAGATACGTCAGTGCAGAGACGGCCTTTCCGGCATCGTGACAGGCACCTTGCAGGTGGCAGAGATTCAAGACGAGGCCGATTGTTTAGCTCCTATCCCTAGGAGGGCTAGCGACCGTCATCGGGATGTTACCGTTGCGGGAGTTCTTATCATCGTGTGTGAGATTGTCCTGAGGTACCCCGGTGTGGGGCGGCAGCACCACATGTTACATTACCACCTTCCCCACCCCAGACGGCATTGCCGATAGTACCTATTGTTACTCCGCGTCAGACGCATACACAGAGAGGTCGTGGTCGCGGAGGATTTGTTCATAGAGGACGAGGTGGCCGAGGTAGAGGGCAGCCAGCGGCCGGCAGGGGACAGTTAGTTGCAGGTGGAGGACAGGCGCGAGTTTTTGCTTTGACGCATCAGGACGCGCAGGTGTCCAATGCGGTGGTCTCAGGTATCCTTTCTGTATGTTCGGTTGATGCACACGTGTTTTTCGATCCCGGATCCACGCACTCGTACGTATCCACACACTTTGTGCTTTGTTTGGGTAGAGAGTCCGGTTTTCTTGACCAGCCGCTTATTGTGACTACTCCTGTGGGAGAGTCGTTTGTTGCTAGGCACGTGTTCCGATCATGTACCGTCCGTATTGGCGAGAGAGAGTTGCCGGTCGATTTGATCATTCTTGAGATGTTGGACTTCGACGTTCTTTTGGGAATGGATTGGTTAGCCACGTGCTATGCTTCTGTTGACTGCCGCGAGAAGACAGTTCGATTTTGTTTTCCCGGCGAGTCGGTTTTTGTTGTGTTGGGGGACCGTGGTGCCACCCCTCACAGTGTGATTTCTTCTTTTCGCGCTGGACAGCTTTAGCGGAAGGGATGTCAGGGATTTCTCGCATATGTTTGCGATACTAGAGCTACTGAGGTTCCTCTGGATCAGGTTCCGGTTGTTAGCGAGTTCCCTGATGTGTTCCCTGACGAGCTTCCTGGGCTACCGCCCGAGCGTGATATTTCTTTCCGCAATGACTTGGTTCCTGGCACGGGGCCTATTTCTGTACTGCCTTATCGGATAGCCCCGGCGGAACTTCGAGAATTGAAGGGCCAGTTGCAGGACTTGCTGGATAAGGGACTTATTCGACCCAGTGTTTCTCCTTGGGGTGCTCCAGTCCTGTTTGTCAAGAAGAAGGACGGCAGTATGCGTTTGTGTATCGACTACCGCCAGCTGAACAGGGTGACAGTGCGGAACAGATATCCTTTGCCACGCATCGACGATTTGTTCGACCAGCTTCAGGGGGCAGGATACTTTTCGAGGATCGATTTGCGATCAGGCTACCATCAGCTGCGGGTTCGACAGGAAGACATTCCTAGGACAGCCTTCCGCACACGTTACGGCCATTATGAGTTTTTGGTGATGTCGTTCGGACTCACCAACGTGCCAGCAGCATTTATGGATTTGATGAACCGTATTTTTCGGCCGTATCTTGATCTGTTCATTATAGTGTTTATTGACGATATCTTGGTGTATTCTCGGAGTAGAGAGGAGCACGAGCAGCACCTGCGGATTACACTGCAGACCTTGAGGGAGCATCAGCTTTTCGCCAAATTCTCCAAGTGTGCCTTCTGGCTAGACAGCGTAGACTTCTTGGGGCATGTGATTACACGAGATGGTATATGTGTCGACCCGAGGAAGATAGAGGCAGTTTGGAGTTGGCCTAGACCCACGTCAGTGACGGAGGTTCGCAGCTTTCTAGGGCTGGCAGGCTATTACAGGCGATTTGTGCAGGACTTCTCTCGCATTGCTACACCTTTGACCGGGTTGACCCGGAAGGGAGTTCGCTTCGATTGGACGGAGGAGTGTGAGCACAGTTTCCAGCGGCTACGGGCTCTACTGACTACGACACCAGTGCTATCATTGCCTTCAGGATCAGGCGGATTTGTTGTCTACTGCGATGCTTCACGAGTGGGACTAGGGTGCGTTTTGATGCAGCATGACAGGGTGATCTCGTATGCTTCGCGGCAATTAAAGAAACATGAACAGAATTACCCCATTCATGATCTGGAGATGGCTGCAGTGGTCTTTGCACTCAAGATCTGGCGACATTATCTGTATGGAGAGTCGTGCCAGATATTCACTGACCATAAGAGCTTAAAGTACATATTTCAGCAGCGAGACCTGAACCTTAGACAGAGCCGATGGATGGAGTTAGTGAAGGACTACGATTGTGAGATCTTGTATCACCCGGGCAGGGCGAACGTAGTGGTGGATGCTTTGAGAAGGAGGCCCGGGGGTAGTCTATCCTGTTTGAGCGCAGTACAGAGGCAGTCGTCGGCGGAATGGCAGATCTTATGCGACAGCCGGGTACAGTTCGCGTTTACGCCGATCGGAGGACAGATTGCGCATGTTCGTGCACGCCCACAGTTGCTTGACCGTATATATGAGGCACATCACAGTGATGACCGCTGTTCAGAGATCAGGACACAGATGGGACAGGGCAGATTTTTCGAGTTCGTGATCGATGATCAGGGGATACTACGATTTGGAGCTAGACTGTGCATACCAGATGCTGAGGGATTGCTCCGCGAGATTCTTGAGGAGGCACATCAGTCGGTATATAGTGTTCATCCCGGTTCCACCAAGATGTACCACGATATGAGAGATGTTTACTGGTGGGACGGTATGAAGAGGGACATTGCAGATTTTGTGTCGAGTTGCAGATTTTGTGTCGAGATGCCTGACTTGTCAGCAACTCAAGGCTGAGCACCAGAGGCCCGCGGGAGAGCTACAGCCGTTACCCATTCCGGAGTGGAAATGGGAACAGATATCTATGGATTTCATTGTGGGTCTACCCAGGACTAGTCGAGGGTATGACTCCATCTTGGTGATCGTGGATCGTTTGACGAAAGCGGCTCACTTCCTACCGGTGAAGACGACTTTCGGATTTGCTCAGTATGCCCAGATTTACATTGATGAGATTGTACGACTGCACGGAGTTCCGACATGCATCGTGTCCGATAGAGGCACCCAGTTTACCAGCCGGCTATGGCAGAGGCTTCAGGAGGCTTTGGGCACTCGCTTGAGTTTCAGCACAGCTTTCCATCCGCAGACCGACGGTCAGTCAGAGCGGACTATTCAGACTCTCGAGGACATGCTCAGAGCATGCGTTTTAGACTTCGGAGGTAGCTGGGATCATCATTTGCCCTTAGTATTGTTCTCCTACAACAACAGCTACCAGGAGACCATTCCGATGGCACCGTTTGAGGCTCTTTATGGGAGGAGATGCAGATCGCCCACCTGTTGGACGGAGCTCAGTGAGAGCAGTATCTTAGGACCGCAGATTTTAGAGGAGACGACCGCGAATATCCAGTTGATTCGCGATAGGATGAGAGCAGCCCAGAGTAGGCAGAGGTCTTATGCGGACCGTCGTTGGCGCAGACTTGAGTTTTCTGTTGGTGATCATGTTTTCTTGAGGGTCTCCCCAATGAAAGGCGTGATGAGGTTTGGGAAGAAGGGGAAGCTTAGTCCCAGATACGTGGGCCCCTTCGAGATCCTTGAGCGTATTGGTGCGGTTGCGTATCGATTAGCCCTTCCGCCCAGTTTTCCAGACGTGCACCCCGTATTTCACGTTTCGATGCTCCGCAGATATCTTCATGATCCTTCGCATGCGATTCAGCACCCGACGGTCCAGCTTGAGCGCGACCTTTCCTATGCAGAGCAGCCGGTGATGATCTTGGATCGGCAAGTGAAGAAATTGAGGTCGAAAGAGATACCGTCCGTCAAAGTGCTTTGGCGTGGCCAGAGCGGCGAGGAAGTCACTTGGGAGACCGAGAGCGAGATGAGGAGGAGGTATCCCCGTCTTTTTGAAGGTGCGTATAGTTAGATTTTTAAATTCGGGGACCGAATTTCTTTAAGGGGGGTAGATTGTAACACTTTGAATTTCCGTTTGAATGTCTTTCGTGATAATTAGTGATCGTACGTGTTATTATATATATGTGTTCCTAGGATTATTAGTTATATTTTGTAGTGTTTGCATATTGGGAATTTTCTTGTGTTAGTGCACACTTGCACACTTAGCCTTTTTTGAGACTTAGGGTTTTTGGTAACATGTTAACCATTCTTTTGTGCATGGTGGTTATATTTTTTCCCCACCCTTTTATCCAAAACAAAACCCCATTTGATAATTTAAAATCCAATTAAACAAATGAGGCATGGGGGTTAGGTAAAGAGCTTGACTTTTGACTCATTTTTCCCTCTCTTCTCTCTCTCTTTCCCCATCTCAGAAATTATGGAGAATTCCAGCAGCAAACCCTCCCATTTTCTTCATCTTTTCTTCTCCTCTTCATGTCTCTTTAATCTCTACACAAACCCTACACAAAAACCACACATTTCCTTCACAAAACCTTAGGAAAAGTGAGCTTTTTGAGGTGTTTAAGGCAAATCTGTACACTAGAGGGAAAAGCTGAGACTTTTGGTGTTCTACAATGTTCTTAGAAGGTATTAACTCATATTTGCACTCCTTTTCCTTAGACTTGTAGTATTCTTTAGTAAAAATCTCATTTTTGTGCACTTTTGGTGATATTTAAGGATATTTGTGATTCACTTGTTAGATTAGGGTTTTGTTAGTTGTGTTAGCTCTATTATGTGTTATTAGAGCTATCTTAGGCTAGGTTTTGTTTCAGTTTGCACAAAAATACCCTAAAGTTCCATTTTAGTGCAAAGTGTGGATTCTAACTAGAAATAAGGCCCTGTAGGATCTGCTGCTACCCGAGATATTTCAGAGTAAAACTAGATGTTACTGTAGCTTGTATGGGGGGTATAGAGTGCACACACAAAACCTGGGAGCCCAATTCCCTACCCAGGCCGCCGAAATATGCATTCTGGCCGCAAATTGCGGCCAGATGGGGGAGTTTTGGGTTGGGGTTTGGGGTGTTGGTATCTGCTGCTATGTGGGTTGTTTTGGTATATATAGTTTTACAATATCTTTCTTGTCTCAAAATCTGGAGGTGATTACCTATTTTCCCGTATTTTCAATCTTTCGCGACACGCGTGATACGTGTGTGTGGGTTTGGGGTTTCTGCGTATCGCGACGCGTCGGGGTGGTTTCAGGCGCGTAACCACATGTTTTAACGTATCGCGCATACGCGCGCTTGGTTTACGACCCGAGTTACTAGTTCGGCTTTAATGTCGCGTTTGTGTGACTTCAAGCTTATGTGTGATATATTGTATAATTCTAGGTTCGCAGGCGAGTACGGCGGACGCCGCGCAGAAGGGGAAACAAGTTGTTGGCTATACCTAGCGAGAGACTACGGTGAGTAGATTTCACATCTACGGGGATATCGCCCGCATGGCGTTCTACGTCAGGGCTGATAGGACCTTATAGTTTCTTTTGTATACATTGACTCTTCATGGCTACTATTTAGTGCATACTGCATTCCCTGCTATATGGATATAAATTAGAATTGATAGAACACCGCACCATTACTAACGGTCCATGTTGCACGAGCACTGTCCTGCATGTTACACACACACCGTTAGTAATTGCCATGACACGCACACTGTAGGGATTATATATCACATCGGATCATTATATTGTAGCTGATCTATATGTGACTTGACATGATATTCATACTTGAGGCATATATCACATCGGATCATTATATTGTAGCTCATCCATATGTGACTCGACATGCTATTCATACTTGATGCATATATCACATCGGATCATTATATTGTAGCTCATCTATATGTGACTCGTCATGCTATTCATACTTCATGCATATATCACATCGGATCATTATATTGTAGCTTATCTATATGTGACTTGACATGATATTCATACTTGAGGCATATATCACATCGGATCATTATATTGTAGCTCATCTATATGTGACTCGACATGCTATTCATACTTGATGCATATATCACATCGGATCATTATGTTGTAGCTCATCTATGTATGACTTGGCATGATATTCATATTTGATGCACATATCATATCGGATCATTGACTTGCATATTGGTTTGGATTACATGTGATTTCTGGATTTGGGAACCGTGGCTATTTCAAATATGTAATCATTTAAAAACCCGGTTCCCTTGATATGATATTTCGGTGCGTCCACCATGTGTTTCCTCGGTGCTAGAGTGATATATGTGAACCCGAATCGAGGAGCTGGTTGAGGCCGATTACGGGTACATGGTGGACCCGGTATGGTACCCCGGGACGAGAACGGTTTCGCTGTGTAGTAGACGGTGAGCCTGGAAGAGGGACTACTACCTACCGGTGATTGGTTGGACCTGACAGTTATCCGGAGGATACTGATCAGAGTCGATAGATAGATGTGGGGTGATCCGTACTGCCGGGGCCGAGGGCCAATACCGTAGACGGAGCCCGTGGGCTGACCCGGACTGACGGGGCCTGATGGATGAGGATTTGCGTGTCGATGCTGGACACGAGTATTTATGATATTTGGGTGCCGATGTTGGGCACTCGGGATTCTCAAAGATGTACAGGATTTGAGGGCCGATGAGAGTGCCGGCGCCTGAGCTATTTGGGGGTTCTGGGTGCATTGATGGACACCGATTATATATTCCACGTTGACATTCCATGTAGATATTATATTGCCCCCGCTCAGCATTTACTATTGTACCTCATCCTGTAGTTACATTACCTGATAGAGCACTTGCATGATTATTGCACATACTGCTTATCACATATTGATATCATCTATTGGCATATGATAGAGTAGCGCAGTACGTGCATGCTCACGATTGCCTTTATATGTTATCTCTATTCACGAGTTGGCAACTCACCCCCCGTTGTGCCACAGTGTTTGCAGGTTGCCCTTCGGAGTAGTCGCGGCAGGCTGCCGTTGCATCTTTTGACACAGATACCCCCATAGTTGGTGTACTAGCTCTTTTGCTGATAGGTGGAATCAGTTTAAAAGTAGTTATTAAAGTTTAAATAAATGTGTTTAAAAAGAAACCATGACGTTTTAAAAATCGGCAGCACCTCCTTTGTAAATTTTGAATAAAACCTGATACAAACACAATAATATATAAAGCAACCCAACGGAAGCTAGCTTCCACGCCCAAACGGCGGTGCAACCACGCAGATAATATACGATGCCTAATGGCGAAGAAAAGAAAAGCGAAACAAAATCAACAAGTATAAAAGAGTCGACTCCAATGAGTGCGACGCCCAAAAACACATAAACTCTAAGTCTCGCTTCTAAGTCCATAATATACAAGTTCTAGGTCAATGGAGTTTTAACTAGATACAATAGAATATACACACACATATAAGTGTGGGTACGATACAGCAGTAACCCACCTACCAAAGCAATCACCGAAGAAAAGAATATGCCGCAAGCCGCTAATGATCCGAGCGGTATATCCTGCAAGAAACTGGGGCACAACGGGGGTGAGTTGCCAACTCAGTGAATAAAAGTATATCACAAGGTAGAAATCGAAATGCATAACGCTATACCTAGGTCATAAAGTATAGTACTATCATATCCTAAACTAATATATATATATATATATAATGCATAAGTACAATAAATTAATCACTATCGATCGCGTAAACCCGAAAATATATCATCTCGTATGTATATAACAAGTATCCAGGTATAAAACTATAAGGTAGCCGAAAAAATGTATGTAAAATACCCTTTCTAAAATAGCTGCGGGATACGTATGTCACGGCATAAGAAGCAGACGTAATAGTATGAAGTATAACATGTTTTTTATTTATGATATACGTCTCGCTGTTTAGTAAAGAGTTTTAAGAGGTTTACTGTTTAAAAGATCCTTGTGTCATCCTAGACACGTCAAAATAATAAGACTATAGCTCGTTTAGAAACCCTTTTATATGTATCAACAGGTAAAATAGTATTCAGGTACTGTCCCTCGGATCAGTCCTGATCGGCTACTATATCTCATAAACTATAACGGCGTATCTCGAATGGTCATAGAACATCAATATATGAGTGTCCAGCATCGACACCCTAAATCATCAAATCTCTCGTGTCCATTACCGATACGCAAATCTAGATATCGTCGACACCGTCTCATCAGATCGGTCTCCCCTCGATATCCCTAGCTCCGGTCAGTATCCCCTGGATATCCGTCGTGCTCACATCTATCTCCAGTATCGAGTGTCCTCGCTAGGCTCCCCTCCTCAATTGTGGCTTTCCTGCTCCTCGGTCTCGACTAGGTCCATCATGTATCCGACTGTATACTCCACCACTCAGTCCGGATATATAGCATGTCCGTAACCGTATAGCTCCCCCCACCCGGTTTGGAATAAAATAAAATCAAAAAACAGTAAGCTCATGGTGGACGTCAACTCATCGTATCCAAAAATATCAAGTAAAAAAGAATAATAATTGCATATATCTTTCTAATGATACAATCAATCAATATATATATCAGCGTCCCATACCACTGATATATATCATCGAAGGTAAAAACATCATAAAAACTCATAACAATCAAATACGAATACCCATAGTAATGGTATTCGCAATTAATCAACAGGTAATAAAGGCATCGTATGTAAATATAGTCAGTCGTGCAAACAATCACAACAGTTCTACTGTGTCATGGCAATACTAATGATGCATAGTGTAGCATATGCGTTTGTGCTCGTGCAGCATGGCAATTATTAGTATTTGTGCAGGTGTTCTATAAGTGTTTATAGCAGAATGTAATTCCGCCCATATCCATAACATATAAATACAACCCAATTCCCCGGATATAGGGAATTCATAACGCATCATACCGGCCTTTATATAGACATCGCATGGTATAGCGGTCCTACAATGTCATGGCAGTACCAATGAGGTGTAATGTAACATAAACGTCTATGCTCGTGCAACATAGTACTCATTGATAGTTGTGCAGTATTCTATCAGTGTGTTCATATAAAAGAGAACGATATAATCGGTAAGCGTATCCGAACATATAAAGGAAATCTAAGCGTCTCGCGAACATATAAAGGAAATCTAAGCGTCTCGCATAATTATTAAACGTAACTAATTGCTATGAGCTATACCATTGTCATTGAAATAGAACGAAATGTTATTTTAAAATAAGGAAGCTGCATTAAGTTAAAATAAATATTCGTTTTGGAAATAGCATAGCATCCTTGTCATTTATCATTTAAAAGTGAAAACGAATCGTTGGTTTTTAAAAGAGTATAGCTCAATCAATCGTAACGTCTCAAGTCGGGATAACTTATGACTCCACGAGTCCAAATGAAACTTAGTCGTATTCGGCACACTATCCTCGTCATCACAAGTACGGTATGATCATCTTGTATTATATCCATTCAATATCATATTCATATCGTACGGATCTATCGTCACGTACGTATGTCACCATAACCATATATTCAAATATAAGCATATATATAACATACTAGGTACTTACCATACACCAATATAATGTAACTAAGTTAGCTAACATATCACTTTACACTAGTTATATCATAATTATTCTATATAAGTGGTTACGGGGGTGCTATATACCATCCACCCGACTTCCCTCGTATATATAAATCTACTCACCAACATGTCGATCTAGTCGAAATCCATGATTTCTTTGTCCGTCCTTGTCGTCTCGGAAATTTCCTACAATCGTAGTTATAAAATATCGGCGTAAAAATCATATCAAAAAGCAATTCAACGAGCTAAGCACGCATAGGTTAGAACCTATAGCTCACTTATTACAAATACGACCAAATACCCCTGACATTAACGTACAAACGTCAATAATTCAGTCGAGGTATAGAAATACGAAAAACCGTATCATAAATATCAGAAACATTGTTAAAACAATACTAGAACACTCCCAGATTTCTCTATATGAAATATGGGACAAAACAAAAAATACAGTAGCTTAAATCATCACCAATTAAAGCTACTGACCAAAACCCAAAACACCTGTAAATTGAAAAAACGGCGCCGGCGGATATTTTTGGAAAACCGACGGGTGAACTAAGGAGTTAGGGGCTCTGGATTTAAGGGTTATCTTCTATTGGTCTCACCATATCCTCGTATTGTTAGTTTTTCTATTGGATTAATCTAGTAGTTCCAGATTCAAATTGATCATTCCAAATATCATAAAAATCCTTGTTTCTGATATTTGCACACTAAAAACTGATATTTATCAAAATAGAACATGCAAAGGAGGTGAGATATACCTATAGAGATGGTGCACAAGGAAATTACAGCTCATGAAGTGCATGGTGGAGGCTCCTAGAGGTTGTAGTTGCTCTAGCTTGATGGTATGCACAAGTTTGATGAAGGGTTCATGGTTTTTGAGTGAAGGGCTAAATTTAAGATGAGGATGAAGGAGAAATGATTTTTGTTCAGTTAGCAATTGAGAATGGATATGTGCAATTGTATGAAGGAGGTAGGTAGAGAAAGAATGAGGTGGAGGGTTGTAAAGTGGTGGTGTAAAGGTTGTAAGGAGGATGTGGAGTGAGGAGAGTATGTGTGAGGGTTAATATCTAGCTTAACATATACCACCCTCATAACAAAATAGAAACCCTTTATTTTTTTTATATAAATACCTTCATGTTACTAAAAATATAAATTCTTGATTTTAAAAGAAACAAAACACTTATCATAATACTTAAACACCACAATCATTATAATAAAATCTCATATCATATTAAAAATAAAACACTTGTCATTTTATAAGACATCACATATATCTCATTTTCTCTAAAAAAATTACATTTTTTGCGGATATCAATCCGATACCAAAATTCATATGCGATATCATTTTTGTAAACACATTATATTCATATTTAAAATTATAAATTAATATTTATAATTTTCCAAAATGTTACTTTTGCACTTGCTGCAATAAGCATATATTAATCCAATCCTGGAGAAATATTGGGAGGCAGTTATGAAAATGAGAGGATGTTCCTGGTATATGGTAACGACAACCTCCATAAGAAGGCGATTATCATTTCAGGCTTCCAAGGTGACCTGGATGACAGAGTGACTGTCAGAATTGAAGTTTACCCTCTTCTGAGGTGCAGTATATTGGACATGTGGTCCAAGCGGATACTGATTAAATTCAGTGGAAGATACAGTCTAAGAAGTTTGTTGGATTTGGAGTTCATTTATGAACTTGGTCCCATCAGATATCAGACAAATTCTAAGACATGTATCACTCATTTCGGGAGATAGTCTTTCTCTACGAAGTTGAGATATAGAGAGATAAAGATAGAAACATTGGAGCGGATCCACTTACTGAGGCTATTTCTCGAACGCGATAGTTTCAAAAACATGCTTTGCAAGACTGATTAGTAGAGAAGTTGAGTGTTCGGTATCACACGGGCTGTGAGTATGCGACACCGCAATAATTAGCCTTAAGTACAAGTGGGAGATTGTTGGATATAGTGCCCTCAAGGAAATTATTGTAATCACAGGAAATCGATTATGATGATTGAGGGGGGACCTATACGTGTAGAATAGTCTTACTCGAGATGATAGTATGCTATCTAGTTTGTCTCTATCATCATGTACATGCGTTATGTGGTATTACAGATTGCTATTACATGTTGAAAGAGCCCATAGGATTCTTGCTTGACTACCAGCATTATGATGGCGATCATATACGTGGGAGCTGGGTGGTCCATAAGCACATCCTTAAATGTCCCTAGTCGAGGCAGTATCGGGACTGGGCATCGATACTCCGAAGTAGACTAGTGTATACTTTTCGAGACCCCGACGAGGGGCGGTGGTCGGTCTCACAAGCTATTGGTGTCTGTTAGTCACCTAAGATAGTATACATGTGCTCATTGGGTTACGAGTTACACTGGACGGACTCGCCGGGAACATGCTAGATGGTATTATACCTATTGTCAGATAGCAGTTCTCTGGTGACATGAGTACAGGTTAGTCTGTCGACCTGAGATCGTCATTTGTCTCGTGTGAGTTCTCACTGTGCTTTGATTACTACCCTACCACGGCTCAAAAGAGTCGTGCAAACATGTTTTAGTTGGGTACAGTCCTAAGCCACATGGAGACAGTGAGCGGATCGTCGGGGAATCGTCTCTCCCGGTATTGGGGGTTGATGTTGCGTTGTGCACAGGTGGCAATCACCAGAAATCCTTGGCCAAGGTGAACGAGAATTACTGATTTGGATCGGTAGTTTCTCAGTGGGTGATGGGCTTCACACCGTCACGAAATATTGTGTTATTAGGTTCTGACTTTATCCACCCATAGACCCGATATGCGATACACTTAGACGAACAGACCAGACTGTACAGAGATTGTCACAGACAAGCTCAGTAGGGGTACGGATGAGTTTGCTCGTCGGCCTTTCTTTCGCTCAATACCTAGGTAGCCGTTACGTACAGCTAGTGTCGCTGACGTGCTTGTAGTTAAACCCACTGCCAGCGTATTGATGAGTATTTAGAGCCACACAGAGGGTTTTTCCGGTTCAGGGGTGTCCGATTAAATATGTGTACAGGCTAAACGGACTTTAATCGGACGGTTGATAATACTAGCAGCTTTGGATTAAGCAAGATTATTAAATCAAGTTTTGATATAATAATTTATATATATATATATATATTTAATATATGTATTCTAGTATTATTGTTCACTATTCATTTTCTCTCTTGGCTATTTGTATTTTTATACGAATATGCGTATATGTATTTCGATACGTATATCGGGTTGTATTCCGTATTTTTACGAAATATTTTCTAGAAGATGGACACCTCATTATATAATTTTCTTTTTAGAAAATCATTTGCAAATGAGATGGAGGGTGAGGTGGCAAGAGCATGGTTGGGGTATGTAGAGAGGAATGAGCCATTATTTGTTTACTGTAAAATGTTTTGAGATATTTTCCACGGCTGTAAATATTAGGAACCATTCTATTCTACATACTACTACACTCTTCATTCTATCATTCTTGATAGCTCTTCTACACTAGTTCATTCTTT
The DNA here is from genome assembly GCA_030015575.1 of Agapanthus africanus. Classification (NCBI taxonomy): domain Eukaryota; kingdom Viridiplantae; phylum Streptophyta; class Magnoliopsida; order Asparagales; family Amaryllidaceae; genus Agapanthus; species Agapanthus africanus. Next base: position 244,002,147 of record JASDDO010000031.1, read on the forward strand.
CTTGAGTTGCTCATGCCCATGTTTCTTCACCTCCTCCTCCTTCTTCTTTCGTTGCTCACTTGAGCTTTGGAAATGAGAGAAAAATATAGTGGAAAATTCCTACATCCCCACTCTCAATTCCTAGCAACTTTGGAGCGTCGGTTGCTTCGCTAAGCAAAACTGGAGCTTGGATCGTTTCCCTCAAATGGATCATCTTCGGCGAAGGAAGACCGGCTTGCAAGCGCGATCCGGAGCACTTGAAGAAAGCTTGAGGATGTGAGTATTCTACATATAGTAGATTAGTTTAGCTCACATGGTTTTGTATGCAAGTTATAGCTCTTTAGTTCGATTCATGGTTTTGTATGCAAGGTCAACAGGCTTGAGGATGTTGGGTTTTGCCAGTGCCACGACCATCATTCCATGGCAAAATGCGGAACAAAAACTTTAAAAACATTGGCACAAACAAAACCCGCACAAGATCGAACCAAATACCCTATACTAGCAAACATGCAAAGAGGAGTTTAGAGATGGTTATACCGATCAATCCGTGTCCTTCGGTCTTTAACCATCATCCCAAGCTTGTCGCGGCTGCCCCGGACGAGTTCGCTCTCCGGTCTCCCTCGTCCAAGAGGCTCCACGTCGAGGATTCTTTATACAGGCTCCCGCTTCTAAACCGAAGCAACTCGAGCAACAAGTTTGCTAGCCTAGATGCCTATGATGAAGTAGAGAGTGTGTATGATCATTTTGTCTCAAGACATCCATGGATTCTCAACACATGAGATTGTATGGATGGAGGTTGAAGAAGAAGCCATTAGAGGACGAAGTTGTGAGCTTAAGTTTTAGCTAGTGAAGAAAATGGCTTTGCTATTGTGTGAGATATATTGTGAGCATATCAAAACAACTCAAGAAAAAATCCCAAGGCAATATTGTGGCTGCCCCTTGTTTCCTGATTTAAAATCAGGAAAGCTTCTGTGAAAAGCTTCAAAAAGGGGCCACGTGCTTACACGTGACCAGCAGTCACGTGTTGACACGTGACCTATAAAACGCAGAAAAGGCGCACATTAATTCGCTGAGCAAAGTCAAGGAAAAGAGCTTCAGAAGAAGTCACGTGCTCCCACGTGACCAGGGTCACGTGTTGGCACGTGACGTTCAAGGCAGCAAAACTCGTTCTCCAGAAGAACCAAGGAAAGAGGCGCCAGACAGGGTCACGTGCTCACACGTGACCAGGGGTCACGTGGTAGCACGTGACGTTTAAGCAGCAATCAGAAGACACAGCGCAGAAGGCTCATTCCAAAGGGGGTCACATGCTCACACGTGACCATGGGTCACGTGGTCACACGTGACCAGCTTTCAAAGCCCACTTTTGTCAACAGAATTAAATTCTGAAAGAAATTCAAATCTTTCCAAAGGAACACAACTATATGCATCCAATCAAATTAAAACATTCAGAGGTCATTTATTTATGGAAAATCTCGGGTTTGGAAAGATTTCCCCTTTAAATGTAACAGAAATAACAAAGGAGAATCCCTGGATTTGGAATCCAATGGTGAATAAAATTCACCTAATAATCCAAGGGTCAAAAACAAATGATGGATACAAATCAAATCTCTCAATGAAGATTCGTCAAAAACTAATTGATTCGGCTGCTTCTCCTATAAATAGGTGCCTGGAGACACAAGAGAGAGAGATACATACGCAGAGGGAAGAAAAAGAAGAGAGCTCTGATACTTGGAGGAATTTGGATCTTCTGCAAAAGAAAACCCTAGGTAAGAAAGGGAAGGCTTTCGGAAAGAAAGAGAATTTAATTCTCAACAGAGTTTAACTCTGATACATAAAACAGAAGAGCACATTTCTTCTCTCTTTAATAGAGGATCTGCAAAGTGCACATCTCCCCTTAAGGTTGAGAATTTAATTCTCAATGGGTCGAGATCCTGCCATGCAGATCCAAGACATAGAGAAGGAATGCAAGCATGAGAATTTAATTCTCACAGAACTATAGGAATTTAATTCCTTTAAGATAAAAGTAGGGCTTGACCCTGTATCATGGGAATTTAATTCCTTCAAAACAAAAGAAACCAGGGTTTAACCCTAATTAAGAACCTAGTTCCGTTGGAACAGCGGGGATTTAATTCCCTTGATCATAATTTAACAGAGAATGGGAATTTAATTCCTTAAAAGCTTTTACTAGGGTTTAACCCTATTCAGTTCTTCACATATACGAGGAATTTAATTCCTACAGAAAATTCAGAGTTCAACTCTATTTCAGAATATGAATCTTCGAAAGGAAGTAGGAATTTAATTCCTCTGAAATCTAAAGCTCGAGGAATTTAATTCCTGAAAAAAAAGATCAACGGATCCTCTAAAAACAACATGCATAGAGGCAGGGTCACGTGCCACCACGTGACCCCCCAAGAGATCTATAGAAAACCCCTTTGAGGCGGTCCCTCACATGACCCACGTGACCCTTAACAAAAGCTCTACCAAATGAGCATATGAATGCCCGTCACGTGAGGGCACGTGATGCTCTGAAAAATGCAGCGATTTCAGCAGAATAAATGGAAAGAGGGCGTTCTCACGTGTTGCCACGTGACCCCTTTTGCCTTAGTGTTCAACACTAAATTAAAACTCTCAAGCCCAATGTTAAAACACTGTCGAGCCTTGGCATTCAATGCTGACTAAAAAGCCTTATTGGCAGGATTCAACACCGATCCGTTTTAGTGTTTAACACTAATTTGAAAAAGCCTTATTGCTGGTGTTTAACACCAATTATCTCTTAGTGTTGAACACTAACTCAACAGCCTTATTCCCAGTGTTCAACACTGATTGCTCTGAAGTGTTTAACACTAGGCTTTGGCCCAACTGGCTAGAGGGATAGAGGCAAATATTCTCCCTCAATGGACCAACAAAGAGTCAATATTCCAGACCTGACTGGACCTAGCCCAAGCTGGCCATAAGTCCTCAATTTGTGATTAACTGGGCCGATAGGCTCATAACATAATTGATCAGTCGTGACCCAAATTGGGCCAGGGACTATTTAATCCACCCCGGTTCTAGGGTACATCTCTTCACTCCTTTGATACTTGGCATTGTAATCCCTCAATGTCTTCAAAGAGGTGACGGGTCCCGAAGACCATTCATGATATGGACTGTGGGGTCCTTAAACCCATGCATAATGCAAAATTCCTGGTTACGTGGAACGTGGATAACGTCACTCTTTGACCCCACGAAAAACGTCCAGAGCGGATCCTGGTCCTCGCAGAGCACGGCAGTGAACCCGTGTGAAGCATCCAGAGCGGAGCCTGGTCCTCGCCTAGCACGGCAGTGAACCCGTGTGAAGCATCCAGAGCACATACCGGACTGTGGAGTCCTTAAACCCATGGACTATGACGTCCTTAACCTTGACCGAGATGTCTTTAAACTACCAATTGACCGAGATGTCTTTAAACTACCAATTGACCGAGATGTCTTTAAACTACCAATTGACCGAGATGTCTTTAAACTACCAACGGACCGAGATGTCTTTAAACTACCAATGGACCGCAATGTCCTTAAACTACCCATGGACCGCAATGTCCTTAAACTACCCACGGACCGCAATGTCCTTAAACTACCCATGGACCGCAATGTCCTTAAACTAGAACAATAGAGCCCCTATATGCTCTTTTGTCGGATCTAAACGGTCCCGTTTAAGTTGATCTTAGCCTCACAGATGGCTAACGCGTCCTTAAACCTTCAAGCAGACTGGACTATGAATCCCCCTAATTAACTCCGGCTCGAGGGTACATCTCTGAACTCCTCTGACATTCGTCGTTGTAATCCTTCAACGTCGTCAGAGAGGTGACGGGTCCCGACGGCCACACATACGAGGGACCACTATGTCCTTAAACTGGAACAATGGAGTCCAAACGCTCCTTTGTAGGATCTAAACGATCCCGTTAAGTTGATCTTGGTCTCAAACTAGACTAATGTATCCTTAACAAACGTTTGAGTCGATCTTAGCCTCAAGTATGGCTGACGTATCCTCAAACCAAAACCCCCAAACCCAAATTTAAGATAATGCGGATTTGGACCAGTCCATGCCCTACGGGCGACGACATAACTCAGTCTCCGTAAACGATCCACGGGCAATGAAACATAAAACAAGAACACACGACACGAAGTGACCATCTGGAGAAGGAGAAAGTTGTTACCGCAAAGCGGTAGCGTAATTAACTGCAGGGGCTTGCGCCTGCAGGGAAGAGCGTCCCCACAATCAAAAACCCCTCGAACGAGGGGGAATCTGACGAAGTCTGCTACATCGGACGCATCCGTCTAGACCTCCGATTTATGACGCCACGGATCGACTTGGCATCTTCGGAGAGGTGGACGGATAGCACCAATTAGCATCTGCCCCGAATCTCAGGCGGGACGGCCCACGTCTCGGCCGCCGTTCGGAGGGGAACAGATTCTGGCACGCCCGGTGGGACCTTTTCCTCTTTCCACTCCACACTTCGTGTGTCGTGATTCGCGAACCAATCGCGGTTCGCTAACAGTTGCCCTTGGGTTTCAAGATACTAAGAATTGGCGCCTTGCCTATTGCAGAAAACAAAGGATCGATGGCTGCTACTTCCGCGAAATCCTCCAACTGCTCAAGCTGCAATTGCGACCAACGCTTTGCCTCGCCGGGAGGCATAGCCTATGGACCCCAAGCTGCTTCGTTGTTCACAATGCCGGCGGACCAGGTGACTCAGGCCACCACCGGATTGTTCTTTGGGACTATACTCCCACCATCCAGCTTCACGGCGCCAGTACTGACAAAGGAAGCCCTCAAGAAGTCGGTCTTTGATCGTCTCACCCCTGCCACGGCTCCTCTCACCGAGTCGTCCGATGTCAGCGCCTCAGTCTTTTCTAGATTGGGCCAGAAATCCTGCAAATTCGTCGCAGAGAAGGCTGCTCTTAAGAAAACGGCCGCTCATGCCTCCGAAATCGCCAAGGCAGCTTCCCCGGCCAAAAAGTCGGTCTTTACCAGATTAACGGCTTCAGCTCCTGCTCCCGTTGCACAAAGGACATCGGCCTTTGACAGGCTAACACCAACAACGACCCCCCACCCACACAGGGGGCAAGATGAAACCCTTCTTATGTCTGACTCTACGCCGTCTGCTCGACGCGCTCGACGTCGTCATTGGCGCCGAATAAGGAAGGCTGGGGGCAACTCCCCCTCTGGATTAACCCCACCAGCCCCGGTGGTAGAAGTTAATGCTGCTGTTCCAACTAGGAACAGCTTCGAAATGTTAAATAAGGTGCGAAGGAATTCCCCTGCCGCAGTGCTGAAGAGGTCTCCTCCCCCATCAGAGAAGGTTCTGGAAATAGAATCAGAACAGCCCCGATCTCCTCAACAGCTGTCTTCCAAAATCTATAAGGTTTGGCGGCGGGCCCGGGACTCAATCATCGATCCAAACTTCTCCCGCCAGCATAAGAAGCTGAAGATCCAACCGAAAGCTGGTCACCAGGCGAAAACCCAAAAGGCTGTTTGGACGCCCACCTCGATGGCCCCCTCAACCTCCATGGCTCATAAAAGGAGGGAGCCCGAGAAAATCCCTCAACGTGCAACGACGGCTAAAAGCAATGAGCCCGGACACCCTAAGTCTGGGGGCACGGTGGTGCACACTGTTTACATGGTCTCTGGAAAGGAGGAGAGCCGCACCTCTACGGGCCACCGACCGCTGACCCGATCCGTGACGAGAGCCCAAGAACAACAACAAAAGTTGCAGGAAATGATGAGTGCTATGGCTGCACTTACCGGGCCAAAAGAAAGCCCAGAAACATCCTCAGACGCACGCCGAGAGGAGGAAACCGACGCTGAGTTCCTTCGCCGGACATTGGAGAAAAAGGACAAAGAGGCTGCGGAACAAGCGGCTAATATACAGCGCATGGGCCTTCTCTTCCAAGATATGATAGGAATGATGATCCAACAGGACCCACCCATTGAAGATCCCCCAATCGTTCTGGAAGATGACCGAGGAGAAACGTCAAATCCACCACCAGCCCTCTCAACGGCCAAGGAAGAGACGATCTCTAAGGCTGACTTAGCCGACTACATAGCCCAGCAAATCCGGGACCATCATGCGACTGAGGCGGCTGGTCAAGTCGTGAAAACAGGGCGGCCGTATCCAAGCTGGTACGATCAAATCAAATACCCGCAAGGCTATACGATACCGAAATTCCATGTGTATAAGGGGACCGGCAATCCTCATCAACACGTCGCCCAGTTCCGGGCCCTCTGCGGTAACACCGGCGGTGACGATAAACTGTTACTCCGTCAGTTCGTTGGCAGCTTATCAGAAACAGCGTTCGAATGGTATTCAGAACTCCCGAACGATTCCATCAAAACGTTCGCTGAAATGGAGCTGTTGTTCACTCAGCGATTTGCAAGTGCCAGCGAACGCACTCCAATAACTGCACTTATTAACGCCAGGGTAAAACAGGGCGAAACCTGGGTTCAGTACGCCATACGCTGGCGGAATTTGTGGTCGAGATGCGAACAACGCATTGAGGAAGCACCCGCAGTGGGTATGTTCGTGGGAACCTTAGACCCCCACGCAACCATCTCCCAGTTTATGATGTTTTTTAAGCCAACCACATTCCAGGCTTTAATCGACAAGTTGGCTCAGATGGACCAGATGGGTCATAGGCCACCTCCTCCGAAGTCGGAACCTCGGAATGATAAGGGTAAAGGAAGAGCAACCTTTGTCGCGAATGCCCAACAGCGACCTGACGCCCCGAAATCGGCAGATCAACTGGAAGAAAGACGCCGGTATTATAATGAAAAGATGAAGCGTCCCTACTCGTTCCCACGAGACAAGACGAGACGGTTATTTGAGCTAGCAATACGCAACAGGCTTATTAACCTCCCGAATCCAAGGCGACCGCCACAACCCACCGAGGTGAATAACCCCAACTATTGCCCTTACCATCAGACGGTAAGCCATCCGATTGAAGATTGCTTCGTCTTCAAAGGATGGATCGAAGATCAATACCTCCAGGGGAAGTTTGTACTGTCCGAAAAGTGGAAAGTGAACCCGCCACAACCACATACTCCTAAAAAGACGGACACATCAGGGGCAACCTGCTCCTTTATCGAAGAAATTCCATGGGAGGTCGTGCTATCAACGAAGACCAAAAGGATGCTGAGAGACCTTCATGCGTGTCCTGCAATCGAATGGAAGGACCCTCTTGAACCTCGAATTATCGAAGGAGCAGTGAAGCCCCGCGCAACTACGAAGACTGCTGATAAGGGCCCAAATACTCACGCCCAGCCGTCAAAAGCTTCGAAGAAAAAGAAGAAGAAATCCAAGAGGCTCGCGAAGCTTGGAGACGAGCGAACAAACTTGCAGAAGCAAATCGACGCGCTGGAAGAATATAATCAGAAGGCGCGAACTCCTGTCACACTGCAAGAGTTCCTCAGCCACATCTTTCAAGAGGACGATGATGGAGAGAACTCGTCGGATGAATCCGAGGGATATGCGGCAAGTTGCAACATGATCTCCCACTCGTTTACCAATGATGAGAAAACTCCTAGCACTAAGAAGCTGAAGGCGGAACCCGAACCAAAGCGTGCGACGCTGACAACTGATATGATCAATGCCTTCCTAGACGAGATTCGTCTAAAAAGTAAAGCAGACCAAGAGCGTGAGATGGCAGCATCAGGAGGAACCAAATGCGGGCAACTGAACGAAGGAGTTGAACTACCCCTGCCAGAGCGAAAGGCATCCGAGATGGACAGGAAGATATTCAAGACGAGGAAAAGGTTCGCCAAAGCCATGTCAATGGGAATGAGGTTACCACTCTCGGAAGGAAACACACACAATGGGGCGGAGAAGCACCCCGATTACTGCGCATATCATCGGAAAGTCTCACACCCCACAGAGGAGTGCGACGCCTTTAAGATATGGTGGCAAGGATATGTTGCTCGTCGGCAACATTTCAAACGCATGAAACGCAAGAGCCGTCGGGAGCAAAGAAGCGCCGTTGACGGGCCCAACAGAATTACTGGCAACTGTTATATGGCTCATGCCGAGGGGTCGCGAGTCCTCACCTTTGGGAGCGACTCCGACGAAGAAGTGACTCTGGGCCCTCTCTTTGAAGAATCCGCGCTAAGGAAAGATGAGGAATCAGAAGCCTGCGGAAACACTCAGCTGCGCAATCGCACACTCCCGGAAAAGAATCTTGGGCCTACGAACAGAAAAGATAAGGGAAAGGAAAAGGTCACTGAAGATATCACTTTGGATGACCAAGTCGCGAAAGAACTGGCTGCCAAAGACCCTCCTAGGAGGAGTAAAGTGGACTATAACATCCTCGCGCATCTAAGGAAGCTACCTTCTCAGCTCAGCATTCTCGACGCCCTCCTATTATCAAAAGAAGCACGGGACTCACTAATTAAGGCACTACAAGAACCTGAGCAATTCCAAGCCTTTCTCGCCACCGAAAAGATGAAGGACGAACTGGAAGAAGTGCATACGGCCGACGTCACTTTCGGTGATGAAGACCTCCTTCTCGGGACGTGCGACCATAACCGTCCCCTATATGTCTCTGGGTACTGCCATGACATCAAGATATGCAAGATCCTGGTGGATAACGGATCCTCCGTTAATCTCCTTAATGTTCGGGTGTTGAAGGAAATCTGCATGAGTGTGCAGCATCTCGCTCGTGACAAAATCACTATCTCCGGTTTCGATTCACAATCGTCACGGACTCTCGGATCTGTAATACTAACATTACGCTTCGGACTTCTCGTCACGGACATCAAATTCCATGTCATTGACGCCAAGACCTGTTACAATGCCTTGCTCGGCCGTCCTTGGTTACACGAGTACAACATCGTCCCTTCTACACAACATCAGTGTATGAAGTACTTTAAAGATGGTTTCGAGTATACTGTAACGGGTGAGCTGAACCCATTTTCCGTGAACGAAGTCCGCAAATACGAGGATGCGAAATACTTTTTGCCAGACTTTGAAGATACAGAAAGGTGTCACGACTCGGAGAACAAGGCCGCCGCCACCATCCCTGTTTTCGGAAGCGATACCGAAGAAGAAGAAGAGATAGTTTATACGGGGCCAGCTCAACGCAACAACCGGAGGACGCCCATCCCCATACTGGTCTTCGGAAGTGATTCGGAAGATGAGGTCAATGCCGTATTCTCCAATAGGCTTTCAATACAAGCACCTCCTGGCGATGACCATAACTTGCAGATCACCATGGTACCGCGAGAACACTACAAGGACCTCGACACGCTTCAAGCTCACAGTGTGCAAGAGCTGCAAACGTTTTGCGTCCCCCCCAGGCGAAAGGGTGAGAAGATGATCCTATTCTATCGATCCTCAGAGTCGAAAGTAGAGAAAGAGATCTGGCACGGCGTAGATGCTACATGCGACAGACTCCAGCCCATCCGTTTGCCCAGATACTATACAAATGGATTAAAGAAGCTATTGAAGCACCAAGGGGTACCCTTAAAACAAACTGTTCAACAGGCTCGGTTTTACAACAGGATTTGGGATGTCCCTGGAACCCAACGCAAATTGCCTAATGGGAAAATGGAGACACTCGGGCTTGGATACGCGAGAACCGGAAAACGAGAACGGGCTCATAACAGCTACGCTATATATACCTTTGATGAAGAAGAGGACGCCCTGTCAGGAGATGCCAACCCCTCATCAAAACCAGACCACGCGATTGAGACGCCAAGTCCGTCATTTCTAGAACGAATGGACAAGCCCATCAGGAAAGTGGGTCAGAAAGGTCGGGAAGACCCCAACCACGAAATGGCCATCTACGAGAAGGCCAGGACGCAACGTCTATTTCAACAGGCTGCGAAAGGCAAGAATGCTCATCCTTGTCAACCCATCATGCGAAAGGCCCGACGCGGGGACGGAAATAAGTCGAGAAGCGGAAAAAAGAGCCGACAACAACGACGCAGGATTAGAGGGTTACGAGATCGAGTACTGCACAGCCCGGATTCGCCCTTCATAGAAAAAATGAGTCGAGCATACTCCTTCCCCCGAGACAAGACGGAAAGGTTACTCAAGCTCGCCCTAAAACATCAGATGATCGCGCTTCCGGAGTCTAAACACCCTGAGCAAGCTAATAAAGCCTCTCGCTCGGGCTATTGCTCTTATCACCGAGCCGCAGGACATCCTACCGAAGACTGCTTCACCTTCAAGAACTGGGTCGAGGACCAGTACCGACGGGGCAGATTCGCTTTGTCCAACAGCTGGAGGGTAACGCCGCCACGAAAGCACGAGTCCAAGGCCGCAAGGGCGGAGCCGGATCCGCCTCGGCCCCGGGAGTGTATTCGCACCTGTTATACGATTGCGATAGACAACCCTCCCCGGTGCTTCGAAAACAGCGATGATGAGGTTATCTCAGAATTCCCGCCTGCTCCGAAAGAACTGGAAGACGGTATACATACTACTGCAGATAACCTCAGGAAGATTGAGTTGGGATCGGCAGAGGACCCGCGACCAACATTTGTCAGCGAGCTACTCTCTGAAGAAAGGGGTGGCCGCGTTAAAGAACGTGCTTCTACGACATAAAGACTGCTTCGCATGGAACTACTCTGAGATGCCGGGATTAGATCCGGAGGTTGCCGTGCATAAGTTAGCAATATCCCCGGATATCAAGCCAGTCAAGCAAGCGCCGAGGAGGATGCGACTCGAGTTGGAGATGAGCATCAACGCCGAAGTCAAAAAACTAATCGATTCTGGATTTATCCAAGAAGTACAATATCCAGATTGGATCGCCAATATCGTCCCGGTGATGAAGAAGAATGGGACGGTGCGTAAATGCGTGGATTTCAGGGATCTCAACAAAGCCTGTCCAAAAGATGATTTCCCGGTGCCGGTAACCGAGCTAATGATAGATAACACGTCTACTCACGAGATCTTCTCCTTCATGGATGGTTCTTCAGGATACAATCAGATAAAAATGCATCCCGAAGACCAGAAGCACACCGCTTTCCGGACCCCTTTGGGTGTATTTTGCTACAGGGTTATGCCCTTCGGTCTAAAGAATGCCGGCGCTACCTATCAAAGGGCCATGACAAAGATCTTCGACGACCTCATACATGACATCGTCGAGTGCTATATCGATGACCTCGTAGTAAAGAGCATGTCATACGAAGAGCATTTAAACCACTTGGAGACTGTGTTTCAACGCCTCCGGCGATATAATTTGAAAATGAATCCCCTCAAATGCGCGTTTGGAGTCTCCTCGGGAAAATTCCTGGGATTCGTCATCCGACACCGAGGTATTGAGATAGATCCGTCAAAGATTAAAGCGATCATGGAAATGCCTCCGCCAAGAACCCTCAAACAGTTGCGGTCTCTCCAAGGGAAGCTCGCATACATCCGGCGATTTATAGCCAACCTTTCCGGAAAGTGCCGTCCTTACAGTCACCTGATGAAGAAGGGAACCCCATTCGTCTGGGATCAAAAATGCCAAGGTGCACTAGACGAGATCAAGCAGTACCTGCAGAACCCGCCGGTATTGGCTGCGCCGGTCAAGGGAAAACCTCTCATTCTTTATACAACCGCCCTCGAAGGTTTTTTGGACGCATTATGGGCACAAGAGAACGATCAAGGGAAAGAGAGAGCACTCTACTACTTAAGTCGAGTTCTACTGGGGGCAGAAAGCAATTACTCTCCCATTGAAAAACATTGCTTGGCGTTAATCTTCGCGATAACAAAGCTCAGGCACTATGCGTTGGCACATGAAGTCTGTCTCATCTCGAAGGTGGACCCTCTTAAATATCTGATGTCAAAAGCCATATTGACGGGACGACTCGCTAAATGGGCCCTGCTCTTGATGGAGTTCTCGATAACATATCAACCTCTCAAGGCAGTGAAGGGCCAGGCCATTGCCGATTTCCTCGCTGAGCACCCGATACCGGCCGATTCTCCTTTGAATTGTGACTTGCCGGACGAGCATGCATTTGATGGGATTAGCGGTGGAAGCACCCGATGGGAACTCTATTTCGATGGAGCGTCCTCTATAAAGAAACAGAAACAAGGTATCCCAATGATCAAGTCAGGGATAGGCCTCATCTTTGCAACTCCACAAGGAGGGATAATGCGCTTCGCCTTCTCCTTAACAGAACCGAGAACAAACAATGAAGCCGAATACGAAGCCCTGATAGCAGGCCTCGAAATCGCCATTGACATGGGAATTGAAGACCTCCTCATATACGGGGATTCTCAGCTGGTCGTTAGCCAAATTAATGGTGACTACCAAACGTGCAAGCCGGAGTTGGTGAGATACGGAGAAAAGGTGCAACAACTGTTGACCCAAATTCCCTCCTACACTTTGGAGAACATACCACGCGCAGAAAACAGCAAAGCAGACGCATTGGCTAAGCTCGCTAAAGAACTGGCCGACGAGAACCTCGATGATGTCAGAATCGTGGTACAAAGCCGTCGAGTGCTCACCCCCGCAGAAATACCTCCGGAATTATATAAAGAGGGAGCAACTGAGCAGACAACCCTACAAATAAAAGACCAAGAGAAGGCCGAGGACTGGAGGGAAGTCTTCATAGACTACTTTAAGTCCCGCCGCATACCCAAAGAAGCGTCTTCAAGACATCAGCTCATGAAACGAGCTCTATCTTTCGCTTTCGTCGACAATACCCTATACAAGAGATCGCTCGACTCTCTATGGCTGAGATGCTTAGGACCTGACGAAGCAGAAAAAGTCGTTCAGGAAGTTCATGACGGACTCTGCGGTTCTCACCAAGCAGGCCCAAAGATGAAGTTAAAGATTAAACGAATGGGCTACTACTGGCCCACAATGATCCAAGACTGCCTCGAGTATGCGAAGCAATGCCACTCGTGCCAGATTCATGGAGACTTTATCCACCAACATCCGAATCCGCTACACCCAACGGTGGCCAGCTGGCCATTCGAAATGTGGGGAACTGACATAGTCGGCCCCATTGAACCAGCATCATCTCGGGGACATCGTTTTATCCTGGCGACAACTGATTACTTCTCCAAATGGGCAGAAGCAGTACCGCTGAGGGAAGTGAAGACGGAGAATATCCTCCATTTCTTCAAGACGCACGTCATCTATCGGTTTGGAACCCCACGGCGGATTATCTCCGATAACGGGCCAGCCTACAGAAGCCATAAGATTAGCCGCTTCGCGCAGCAGCACAATATAGACTGGAGGTATTCTTCAGTTTACAACCCACGAGCCAACGGTCTGGCCGAGGCCTTCAATAAGACCTTGACAAAGATTATAAAAAAGACCGTTTCCCGGAATAAGAGAGACTGGCACGAGAGGCTGCAAGAAGCCCTTTGGGCTTATCGAACTACATTCAAGACGGCCACAAACACAACGCCATACGCGTTAGTATTTGGGACGGAAGCAGTACTCCCCCTCGAGATAGAGTTACCCTCTCTACGAGTGGCAATCCACCACGAACTGACTGACGAAGAAAATGCTCACCTTCGACTTGAGGAGCTTGATGCCCTCGACGAAACCCGACTCATAGCGCAACAACATCTAGAAGCCCACAAAGCAAAGATGACGCGCTCGTACGAAAGATTGACCAGGCCAAGGGCATTCCGCCAAGGCGAACTCGTGCTGGTAGTCAAAAGACCTATGATCCCCAATCGTGCCAAGCGGGGAAAATTCGAGCCAAACTATGAAGGCCCGTACATCATAGACCAGGTTTACCAGGGTGGAGCCTATCTACTCGTGGACATGCACGGTGAAAGGCCTTTCAGGCCAATAAATGGCCGCTTCTTGAAGAAATACTATGCTTAGTGAGCCACAGCCTGGGTCAACGGTAGATGACGACGACTATGTCCGCTCGCTATCTTCCTAGGCTCAGACTTTACAAGCAGTAGCTGACCCTCCCATAACAAGGGACCGAAACGTCCTTAAACTATCAAGGGACCGAAACGTCCTTAAACTATCAACAGACCGAAACGTCTTTAAACTAACGATGGACCGAAACGTCCTTAAACTAGCGACGGACCGAAACGTCCTTAAACTATCAACGGACCGAAACGTCCTTAAACTAACGACGGACCGAAACGTCCTTAAACTAGCGACGGACCGAAACGTCCTTAAACTATCAATGGACCGAAATGTCTTTAAACTAACGACGGACCGAAAACGTCCCTAAACTACTACCGCAGCATCCTTAGGCTGACGAGATAAAAAAAAAAAAAAAAAAAAAAAAAAAAAAAAAAAAACGGTATGTCCACAAGCAAAATGGGCACGGATGAAAACCCGAAAGGGCTCCGTGAGTAAAAACAGCAGGACTACCGGCAAGTGTTTGTGAAAACCCGAAAGGGCGCAACCTCGTTAAAAGACACTTATAGGGTCCTCTTGACCTTGTAAGAAGAAACCACCTGCGTGAGCTCCTTACGACTCACAAAGGAGCAACACACTTAGGGATCCTTACGATTCCTAAGGAGAAAATACACTTACGAGATCCTCACGACTCGTAAGGAGAACTCTCTTATGGGACCCTCACGGCTCATAAGATTTGAAAGTCTTAAGTTACAGAGATCTAAACCTGTTCTTAAGCAAATCCTCCACAACCTCCGACATTGCCCTACAAGCGGCTCGGACTGACCCTTGTATACAATCCACGGGCGCGAATAAACATTTCCCTAAACAAAGTCCCACCCGTGACTGGGGATATATCCATATGGTGAACGACCCTTGTAAGTCCTCTCGACTTATAAGGAGAAAATCCTCTTTGTAAGATCCTTACGACTTACAAGAGAACATACACTTAAGAATCCCCACGATTCTTAAGGAGAGAACACACTTGCAAGATCCTCACGACTTGTAGGGAGAAACACCTTTGTGAGACCCTTACGGCTCATGAAATCAAAAGCCTTGGTCAACAGAACCCTTAACCCTGTTTGCTAAGCCACCTTTGTCCAAACGTCGACAGAGGCAAATGACGATTCGCTCCTGGTAAACATTCCAGACAAAATGGCCGAAATGATGGGACAACTTGCAATAAAAAGAAGCAGGCAAAATCTCGGCGGTTCACAGATAACTTAGTGATCGCCACCGTGGCATTCGTCTCGATACAGCAGACACGATACCGGCGAATGAAGCGAAGGCCAAATTCCTAGCTTCATTGTCTCGACGACACAACATCAAGCGAAACGGAACGGCGGCAACCCCAAGTTCCATGACTCGGCGACACATATCGCCAGGAGTCAACCCCCATCCCGTGAAATGCGGATACAATCAGCAAACTTCCTGGTTACGTGGAAAGCGGATAATGTCACTCTTTGACCCCGTGGAAAACGTCCAGAGCGGATCCTGGTCCTCGCAGAGCATGGCA
The DNA here is from genome assembly GCA_030015575.1 of Agapanthus africanus. Taxonomy (NCBI): domain Eukaryota; kingdom Viridiplantae; phylum Streptophyta; class Magnoliopsida; order Asparagales; family Amaryllidaceae; genus Agapanthus; species Agapanthus africanus. The sequence continues at coordinate 244,017,475 of JASDDO010000031.1, forward strand.
GTGAACCCATGTGAAGCATCCAGAGCGGAGCCTAGTCCTCGCCTAACGCGGCAGTGAACCCGTGTGAAGCATCTAGTGCAAACTTCCTGGTTACGTGGAAAGCGGATAATGTCACTCTTTGACCCCGTGGAAAACGTCCAGAGCGGATCCTGGTCCTCGCAGAGCATGGCAGTGAACCCGTGCGAAGCATCCAGAGCGGAGCCTAGTCCTCGCCTAATGCGGCGGTGAACCCGTGTGAAGCATCTAGTGCAAACTTCCTGGTTACGTGGAAAGCGGATAATGTCATTCTTTGACCCCGTGGAAAACGTCCAGAGCGGATCCTGGTCCTCGCAGAGCATGGCAGTGAACCCATGTGAAGCATCCAGAGCGGAGCCTAGTCCTCGCCTAACGCGGCGGTGAACCCGTGTGAAGCATCTAGTGCAAACTTCCTGGTTACGTGGAAAGCGGATAATGTCATTCTTTGACCCCGTGGAAAACGTCCAGAGCGGATCCTGGTCCTCGCAGAGCATGGCAGTGAACCCATGTGAAGCATCCAGAGCGGAGCCTAGTCCTCGCCTAACGCGGCAGTGAACCCGTGTGAAGCATCTAGTGCAAACTTCCTGGTTACGTGGAAAGCGGATAATGTCACTCTTTGACCCCGTGGAAAACGTCCAGAGCGGATCCTGGTCCTCGCAGAGCATGGCAGTGAACCCGTGCGAAGCATCCAGAGCGGAGCCTAGTCCTCGCCTAACGCGGCAGTGAACCCGTGTGAAGCATCTAGTGCAAACTTCCTGGTTACGTGGAAAGCGGATAATGTCACTCTTTGACCCCGTGGAAAACGTCCAGAGCGGATCCTGGTCCTCGCAGAGCATGGCAGTGAACCCGTGCGAAGCATCCAGAGCGGAGCCTAGTCCTCGCCTAACGCGGCGGTGAACCCGTGTGAAGCATCTAGTGCAAACTTCCTGGTTACGTGGAAAGCGGATAATGTCATTCTTTGACCCCGTGGAAAACGTCCAGAGCGGATCCTGGTCCTCGCAGAGCATGGCAGTGAACCCATGTGAAGCATCCAGAGCGGAGCCTAGTCCTCGCCTAACGCGGCAGTGAACCCGTGTGAAGCATCTAGTGCAAACTTCCTGGTTACGTGGAAACCGGATAATGTCACTCTTTGACCCCGTGGAAAACGTCCAGAGCGGATCCTGGTCCTCGCAGAGCATGGCAGTGAACTCGTGCGAAGCATCCAGAGCGGAGCCTAGTCCTCGCCTAACGCGGCAGTGAACCCGTGTGAAGCATCTAGTGCAAACTTCCTGGTTACGTGGAAAGCGGATAATGTCACTCTTTGACCCCGTGGAAAACGTCCAGAGCGGATCCTGGTCCTCGCAGAGCATGGCAGTGAACCCATGTGAAGCATCCAGAGCGGAGCCTAGTCCTCGCCTAACGCGGCAGTGAACCCGTGTGAAGCATCTAGTGCAAACTTCCTGGTTACGTGGAAAGCGGATAATGTCACTCTTTGACCCCGTGGAAAACGTCCAGAGCGGATCCTGGTCCTCGCAGAGCATGGCAGTGAACCCATGTGAAGCATCCAGAGCGGAGCCTAGTCCTCGCCTAACGCGGCAGTGAACCCGTGTGAAGCATCTAGTGCAAACTTCCTGGTTACGTGGAAAGCGGATAATGTCACTCTTTGACCCCGTGGAAAACGTCCAGAGCGGATCCTGGTCCTCGCAGAGCATGGCAGTGAACCCGTGCGAAGCATCCAGAGCGGAGCCTAGTCCTCGCCTAACACGGCAGTGAACCCGTGTGAAGCATCTAGTGCAAAATTCCTGGTTACGTGGAACGTGGATAACGTCACCCTTTGACCCCACGGAAAACGCCCAGAGCGGAGCCTGGTCCTCGCCAAGCACGGCAGTGAACCCGTGTGAAGCATCCAGAGCAAACACCGGACTGTGGAGTCCTTTAAAATCCACGGACTATGACGTCCTTAACCTCGACCGCGATGTCTTAAAACTAACGATCAACCACCCCTATTCCTTACAGATCTTTGCCTCGGTTTAAGGGTACATCTCTTCACTCCTTTGATGCCTGGCGTTGTAATTCCTCAACGTCTTCAAAGAGGTGACGGGTCCCTGCAACCAAACGTCGGACTGTGGAGTCCCTAAATCCACGGACTATGAGGTCCTTAACCTTGACCGTGATGTCTTAAAACTAACATTGGACTGTGGAGTTCCTAAACCCACGGACTATGAGGTCCTTAACCTTGACCGCGATGTCTTAAAACTAACAGCGGACTGTGGAGTCCTTAAATCCACGGACTATGAGGTCCTTAACCTTGACCGCAACGTCTTTAAAACTACGATACCTGGAGAAACCCCTGACTCCGTAAAACACGGACAAGGGCGACCACATCCAGCACTTGCAGGCCCTCACGACCTGTAAGGAAGAAAACTCTCTTGTGAGATCCCTACAACTCTCAAGGGAAAACCCGCTTAAGAATCCTCACGATTTTTAAGAAGAACTTACACCTATGGGATCCTCTCGACCTGTAGGGAGAAAAACTCTTTATGAAACCCTCGTGGCTCATAAAATGCAAAAGTCTTAAGGAGCAGATCTTTACCCTGAATCCTGAGCCATTGCTGTCCTGCAAGGAGATCAAGGTAAAATTGTCCGCAGAACACATTCAATAGAAAGGGGACACACCATTAAAGAGAAAAATACATCTTCATTTATAAACCTCCCTTCGACAACAATACTCAATCTAAGGCCAGTGCAAGCCACCTGATACGGGAGATAACAAGGAAAGTTTTTGATCTGTACCCCACCAAGCGCGCATTTGCAGCTGTGTGAATGTTTAAAAGGAAATGTTACCCGAGGCACTGACGCGCATGCAACGTAACGATAGTGCTCGCAATTAAAAAAAATTCCCATGAGAAAAACATGCAGCTCGTTTACGCAAGCAAGACATACGGTACGACTATCTGACAAACATGGAAATTCAACAGAAAGCATGCAAACCGCCAATGATAAAAGGAGTACATTGATTCAAACATACTACACTACTGGGAAAAGATCACCAAACAAGGGATCAGAAATGCAAGGGTTAACAAAGCAAAACTCAAAATTCTCCAGCTCCCTCTCTGCTTTCTCCAGCACGTCAAAACGACGGTTTTCGCGAGAAGTCGCTTCCCACCGGTTGGAGCCGTGCTCATCAGCGAAAGCAGACATGACGGCCCGACGAGCTCTTATCTGACTCAGTAAATGAACTGAGTGATCCTTCAGAGCTTGAGTGATCAGACAAGCCTCATGAAAGCACTCAAGCTTGTCCTCCGCCGCGTCAAGGATCGCCGAAGTCATCTCCGCCGGATGAGGGGGTATATCGGCAAGCACAGACATGAGGATCATCCGGAGCCAAATGGAGCCCATGGGAAGAGGAGAGCCCCGACGGGTCAGTAGCTCGTACATCACCGTGGCACATTGAGCGTCGGTGAGAAGGGGATCCGCCAGCCTCGCAGCGAAGCGAGGAATTATCTCCTCAAGGGGCACCTCCCATGGTTGCCGACGAGCATGGGGACGATTGCAAGCCATGGCGATCGATCGGGTTCTCAAAGATGACCACCTTAAGGTATGAATGGGTTTCTCAGTGAAGAAAAGAAGTAAGGCATAGGGTTCAGGTTATATAGGGGAGCATTTAATGCTATGCACAAAAAAATGTTGTGCATGACGGGACTACTCTCAAAGCCCGGAAAGAAGGGGAGAGCATTGGAAATGAAATCCAACGACGCATTGGAATCAGGTAAGGGAAATGAAACGTCCCTATCAAGCAGATCCCTGCATGGGCAATACGTGAGCACTAGCCTTCGATTAGAAGATAAAGCGGCCCTGCACAAACACAACAGAAAACTAAGCCCTGAGAACGAGAATCAAACTCTTAAAAGAAAGATTTGAAAAGAAAAGGATGAAAAAGCGATGGCGCTTCTGAAAGGACAAGTCATCTATCCTACTCCCAAAACAGATCCAACGGTTACAAAAGGTGACAGCGTTGCACTCACGTGCAGACACGTGAGAACAACGCTGTGGGGGCATTTGTTTCCTGATTTAAAATCAGGAAAGCTTCTGTGAAAAGCTTCAAAAAGGGGCCACGTGCTTACACGTGACCAGCAGTCACGTGTTGACACGTGACCTATAAAACGCAGAAAAGGCGCACATTAATTCGCTGAGCAGAGTCAAGGAAAAGAGCTTCAGAAGAAGTCACGTGCTCCCACGTGACCAGGGTCACGTGTTGGCACGTGACGTTCAAGGCAGCAAAACTCGTTCTCCAGAAGAACCAAGGAAAGAGGCGCCAGACAGGGTCACGTGCTCACACGTGACCAGGGGTCACGTGGTAGCACGTGACGTTTAAGCAGCAATCAGAAGACACAGCGCAGAAGGCTCATTCCAAAGGGGGTCACATGCTCACACGTGACCATGGGTCACGTGGTCACACGTGACCAGCTTTCAAAGCCCACTTTTGTCAACAGAATTAAATTCTGAAAGAAATTCAAATCTTTCCAAAGGAACGCAACTATATGCATCCAATCAAATTAAAAGATTCAGAGGTCATTTATTTATGGAAAATCTCGGGTTTGGAAAGATTTCCCCTTTAAATGTAACAGAAATAACAAAGGAGAATCCCTGGATTTGGAATCCAATGGTGAATAAAATTCACCTAATAATCCAAGGGTCAAAAACAAATGATGGATACAAATCAAATCTCTCAATGAAGATTCGTCAAAAACTAATTGATTCGGCTGCTTCTCCTATAAATAGGAGCCTGGAGACACAAGAGAGAGAGATACATACGCAGAGGGAAGAAAAAGAAGAGAGCTCTGATACTTGGAGGAATTTGGATCTTCTGCAAAAGAAAACCCTAGGTAAGAAAGGGAAGGCTTTCGGAAAGAAAGAGAATTTAATTCTCAACAGAGTTTAACTCTGATACATAAAACAGAAGAGCACATTTCTTCTCTCTTTAATAGAGGATCTGCAAAGTGCACATCTCCCCTTAAGGTTGAGAATTTAATTCTCAATGGGTCGAGATCCTGCCATGCAGATCCAAGACATAGAGAAGGAATGCAAGCATGAGAATTTAATTCTCACAGAACTATAGGAATTTAATTTCTTTAAGATAAAAGTAGGGCTTGACCCTGTATCATGGGAATTTAATTCCTTCAAAACAAAAGAAACCAGGGTTTAACCCTAATTAAGAACCTAGTTCTGTTGGAACAGCGGGGATTTAATTCCCTTGATCATAATTTAACAGAGAATGGGAATTTAATTCCTTAAAAGCTTTTACTAGGGTTTAACCCTATTCAGTTCTTCACATATACGAGGAATTTAATTCCTACAGAAAATTCAGAGTTCAACTCTATTTCAGAATATGAATCTTCGAAAGGAAGTAGGAATTTAATTCCTCTGAAATCTAAAGCTCGAGGAATTTAATTCCTGAAAAAAAAGATCAACGGATCCTCTAAAAACAACATGCATAGAGGCAGGGTCACGTGCCACCACGTGACCCCCCAAGAGATCTATAGAAAACCCCTTTGAGGCGGTCCCTCACATGACCCACGTGACCCTTAACAAAAGCTCTACCAAATGAGCATATGAATGCCCGTCACGTGAGGGCACGTGATGCTCTGAAAAATGCAGCGATTTCAGCAGAATAAATGGAAAGAGGGCGTTCTCACGTGTTGCCACGTGACCCCTTTTGCCTTAGTGTTCAACACTAAATTAAAACTCTCAAGCCCAATGTTAAAACACTGTCGAGCCTTGGCATTCAATGCTGACTAAAAAGCCTTATTGGCAGGATTCAACACCGATCCGTTTTAGTGTTTAACACTAATTTGAAAAAGCCTTATTGCTGGTGTTTAACACCAATTATCTCTTAGTGTTGAACACTAACTCAACAGCCTTATTCCCAGTGTTCAACACTGATTGCTCTGAAGTGTTTAACACTAGGCTTTGGCCCAACTGGCTAGAGGGATAGAGGCAAATATTCTCCCTCAATGGACCAACAAAGAGTCAATATTCCAGACCTGACTGGACCTAGCCCAAGCTGGCCATAAGTCCTCAATTTGTGATTAACTGGGCCGATAGGCTCATAACATAATTGATCAGTCGTGGCCCAAATTGGGCCAGGGACTATTTAATCCACCCCGGTTCTAGGGTACATCTCTTCACTCCTTTGATACTTGGCATTGTAATCCCTCAATGTCTTCAAAGAGGTGACGGGTCCCGAAGACCATTCATGATATGGACTGTGGGGTCCTTAAACCCATGCATAATGCAAAATTCCTGGTTACGTGGAACGTGCATAACGTCACTCTTTGACCCCACGAAAAACGCCCAGAGCGGATCCTGGTCCTCGCAGAGCACGGCAGTGAACCCGTGTGAAGCATCCAGAGCGGAGCCTGGTCCTCGCCTAGCACGGCAGTGAACCCGTGTGAAGCATCCAGAGCACATACCGGACTGTGGAGTCCTTAAACCCATGGACTATGACGTCCTTAACCTTGACCGAGATGTCTTTAAACTACCAATTGACCGAGATGTCTTTAAACTACCAATTGACCGAGATGTCTTTAAACTACCAACGGACCGCAATGTCCTTAAACTACCAATGGACCGCAATGTCCTTAAACTACCCATGGACCGCAATGTCCTTAAACTACCCACGGACCGCAATGTCCTTAAACTACCCATGGACCGCAATGTCCTTAAACTAGAACAATAGAGCCCCTATATGCTCTTTTGTCGGATCTAAACGGTCCCGTTTAAGTTGATCTTAGCCTCACAGATGGCTAACGCGTCCTTAAACCTTCAAGCAGACTGGACTATGAATCCCCCTAATTAACTCCGGCTCGAGGGTACATCTCTGAACTCCTCTGACATTCGTCGTTGTAATCCTTCAACGTCGTCAGAGAGGTGACGGGTCCCGACGGCCACACATACGAGGGACCACTATGTCCTTAAACTGGAACAATGGAGTCCAAACGCTCCTTTGTAGGATCTAAACGATCCCGTTAAGTTGATCTTGCTCTCAAACTAGACTAATGTATCCTTAACAAACGTTTGAGTCGATCTTAGCCTCAAGTATGGCTGACGTATCCTCAAACCAAAACCCCCAAACCCAAATTTAAGATAATGCGGATTTGGACCAGTCCATGCCCTACGGGCGACGACATAACTCAGTCTCCGTAAACGATCCACGGGCAATGAAACATAAAACAAGAACACACGACACGAAGTGACCATCTGGAGAAGGAGAAAGTTGTTACCGCAAAGCGGTAGCGTAATTAACTGCAGGGGCTTGCGCCTGCAGGGAAGAGCGTCCCCACAATCAAAAACCCCTCGAACGAGGGGGAATCTGACGAAGTCTGCTACATCGGACGCATCCGTCTAGACCTCCGATTTATGACGCCACGGATCGACTTGGCATCTTCGGAGAGGTGGACGGATAGCACCAATTAGCATCTGCCCCGAATCTCAGGCGGGACGGCCCACGTCTCGGCCGCCGTTCGGAGGGGAACACCCCTCTCTCTACAAAATATCCCACACAATAAAATCAATAAAGAATTAGGCATGGCATAAGTAAACACACCATGAGTCACTAAATTGCACATGCCACATTCAATGCTCAAGGCCAAAACTTACACTCATAATTTCCACATAATTAAACATTAAACTAAATATTTAATCAAAAAAGAGAATGGCAACTCCTAAAGTAAACTCATAACGGATCACAAGAATAACCCTCATCTGTATATACATACCTGCATCCGTATTCCGACTGAATACGAATACAACGAGACGAAAACAATCCAACAAACTAATACTAGGATCCATCTTAAACCAAAGCCCACTAGTATGATCCGTACGATCATGATCCGTGCACGAGTGCACGTATATGATCGAACCCTGCCATAAAACCGTACGGCCTCTACAACGTTTCGCCCGAACTTGGGAAACTCTCTGTGTGGGACTCTAAAGACCCGTCAATACGCTGGCAGTGGGTTTAACCACAAGCACGCCAGTGGCACTAGCTGTACGTAACGGCTGCCCAGGTAATTAGCGAAAGGGAGGTCGACGAGCGAACTCATCCTGAAACCCTACTGAGCCTGACAGTGACAATATCCGTACATTCCGATCCTTTCGTCTATGAGTATCTCATATCGGGCCTAGGGGATGGTAAACGTCAGACCCCTAATAGCGGTATAAGTCGTGTCGGAGTGTAGCCCAGAATATCCTGAGAAACTACTGGAATACCTACCAGTAAATCTCACTTTCCTTGGCCAAGGAATTTGTATAATGGCTCTCCAAACACAGCGCGATATCAATCCCCAATACCGGGAGAGACGAAACCCCTGACTATCCGCTCACTGCCTCCATGTGGCTCGGGACTGTACCCAACTAAAAACTGTTTGCACAACTCCTTTGAGCCGTTGTAGGGTAGACCAAACCACAGTGGGAGCTCACACGAGACAAATGACGATCTCAGGTCGATAGACTAACCTGTACACATGTTACCAGGGAACTACTATCTGACGATAGGTATAATACCAACTAGCATGTTCCCGGCGAGTCCGTCCAGTGTACTCATAACCCAATGAGCACCTCTATACTATATTAGGTGAACCAATTGACACCAATGTCTTGTGAGACCGGCCATCGCCCCTCGTCGGGGTCTCGATCCGTATACACTAGTCTACTCTCGGAGTATCGATGCCCAGTCTCGAAACTCCTACGACTCGGGACAGTTTAAGGATGTACTTATAGATAACCCAACTCTCACGTATATGATCACCATCATACTGCTGGTAGTCAAGCAAGAATCCTATGGGCTCTATCAACATGTAATAGTGATCTGTAATGTCACCTGAAGCATATACACGATGATAAAGACAAACCAGATAGCATACTATCATCTCGAGTAAGACTTTTCTACCGTTATAGGTCATCCCTCAATCATTGCAATCACGTGCCTGCGATCCAATAATTGACTTGAAGGCACTATAGCCAACAATCTCCCACTTACACTTAATGCTAATTATTGCGGTGTCGCATACTCACAGCCCGTGTGATACCGAACACCCAACTTCTCCACTAATCAGCTTTACAAAGCTCGTTTGTAAAACTATTGCTTTCGATAAATAGCCTCAGTGAGTGGATCCACTCTGATGTTTCTTTCTATGTCTCTCTTTATTTCAAGTTCGCGGAGAAAGACATCTCCCAAAATGAGCAATACCTGTCTTAGAATATGTCTGGATATCTGAAGGGACCCAGTTCATAAATGAACTCCAAATCCAACAAACTTCTTAGAATGTATCGTCAACTGAATTAAATCAGTATCCTGTGCCATGCTACCCTCAGTATCCTCTTGGACCATCTGTCCAAACTACTGCCCCTCGTCAGAGGGAAAAACTATAACTCTTACAGCCACTTTGTCATCCATGTCACCTTGGAAGCCTGGATTGATAACCGTCTTCCGAAGGAGGCTGCCGTTATTAAATCCCTAGAACATCTACTTGTGTTCAAAGACTTCTTCTGAATGTTTCTCCAGGATTGGATTAATACATCAACTTATTGCAACTAGTGCAAAAACAACATCTGGTGTGGTACTTGACATCTCATGATTGACTTAATTGCATAAGCAAGTGATATGCCAATCATGCACATCCCTCTCCCCTTTAGTCTGTAAGACACCTTTAGAGAGGGTGACTCCATCACCTGCAGGTACACCACCATGCCAGGAGTCGTCCATTCTAAAACACCTTTAGAATACTGTCTAAGTACCCAGATTGGGACACTACCCAAATCTACATCTAAAACCATAGATCCAGAAACCAGAATGCCTGATATTTTATCCATATCCTATGTGGAGAAACCACTGTGTGACAACCAAAGTATAACCGATCGTGGTATATGAATTTTACTTCCTACAACGTGCATGGCATCCAAATACCAGGACATCACACCCTACTGCCTTCTTACCAGATCCATCCTTTATTCTGATGAAGTCAAAACCTATGACTGTCAAATCAAAAATAGATGATCTATCTCCGCTATATCTACTTTAGTCTATAAATAGACACAAGCTACTTGTGCACTATGCTTCCGCTGCTCCCACTGACTACGACAACCCTCTGGCAGAGTCATATACACGTGCACTTCTAAAACTAGTTTAGAACGATGCTATACTCATCCTCCTGCCGGGTCTTATAGTCTTGGACAACAGTAATGGCAAGTCTGGGTAAACAAGAACTTCCCTTCACCGTCTTTGAGGATACCGAAGTACCTCTCGGGCGCCTGAGGTTACCCACCCTATCTGCGAAGTGTCTAATGGAATGTCAAACCCGATTGAATCTTTATGTCCTATTAAAATTTCAGTAATCGTTTGCGATCTTGGAATCACTTCCAGTTCTACCATACTCCCACTACTGTTTTCTGAAAAAGTCCATTTTACTAAAACTGTGGCGAGTCAAGAACAATATCACTATTGATCTTCCAGATGGTAGAAAGTTTAACCCTCGTCATAGCCCAGGTTAACCCACAAACTGCCATTACTGAAACATGCCTTGAGTTATCCAGAGTCTGGTTTTAAGCATAAGCCGGACAACTCCATATACCTTAACACCGTTAAGATATGAACCATTCTATATTCATTATAGAAACAGATGCACCGATTTAATTGGAACCAGATTCAAATCATGCAGCTGTCTCCAGGGCATGTCATCTGAATGGAGAGAGGTCGATCAACATTACTCAACTAGGAGTGCATCCATATATGAGTAACCTGAAAGAGAAGCAAGTTCTCAAAATCATTACTATCAACTGAATACCAAACACAAGTATCTACATCTTCGATCACCTTGAAGAATCCTGATACTTGCAACACATGATTTTCTACTTTAATCTTGTACCTATAACTTCTCAAAACTTGGACCTTGTATTTCAACGAAATACTTGTCTAAAACTGGAGAACTTACAAGTAAACAGAATATAGTAAGAGGACCAACCCCTCTGTTCTAATGGACACTGGACAACATACAATACTTTGTATAAGTCCCCTGAGTTGAATGACTCAAACCCTGTATGTCGTAGGTTGAAAACTGTACTATGGTTATGAAGAATTACACCGCTGTTTAATGCTCCTTACCTAACCATCAACTGATATAGGTAAATGTCATGGACATAATTTCAAAAGGTTATATCTCACTTTATGAAATAAACGTATATATATATATCAGTTCGAAATTAGTGCATAACAACAGATATTCAAAACCAAATATTTGTCGTCCGACAAAAACCCAGGCGATTTCCTCAAATATCACCAATTACAACGAATCCCGATATAATGAGGATGATCACCTAATTCCCAATAACTTACTCCCACTCATCATCTGTAAAACCATACAGATGTGAGAATCGGACCTGGTAAATACATACCGTGGGGTAAGGATTTAATTGGGAAATCAGTTTTCAATTAACAACGCATAGTGAAACACAAACATGAAAATGTTTCGAAGGGGTATCTGGGTATTCCTAGTAATGCCTCTTCCATTATCCATATTCATGACTGTAACCGTATATTTATTTGCCATCTCTCCAAATCTCTTTATTTGTCTTTACTCATTACCTTCTGTACACCATCCTTAGGATAAATGGTTTTCTTCTTCCCTACCGTTCGGCACCAACCTATGGTTTGGAAGAAGACTATCCAATAAGTGTAACAGGTGTACTGTCCTAATCCTAGGAGCCCTCGCAATCTGAGAGAAGGTAAAGATAAAAGACAACTGAATAAACCTTATTCTATTTCTCCTGAACCAGAATCCATCTTCGAACTGGAACGAGTTCCTTCGAGTTCGTATATAACCATACGATGGATTATCCAATAACCGTGGATCTTCGTAGTGATACGGGGTGTTCTGTAGAAATACAAATGTGAAGTAGGAGTGGCGATGAAATACGTGGTTTAGTCGTGAATGATAGCAATCGCATTTTACTTTGCCCTCTTTCTAATCCCTTTATTTGTCTTTACTTATTACATTCTGTACACCATACTTAGGCTAATTGGTTTTCTTCATTCCCTACCTTTTGGCACCTACCTATGGTTTAAAAGAAGACTATCCGATAAGCGCAATTGGTGTACCCTCTCCTAATCCTAGGAGCCGTCATAACCTGAGAGAAGGTAAAAGGAAAAGACAACTGAATAGTCCTATTCAATTTCTCCAGAACCGGAAACCATCCTCGAATCTGAAAAAAGTTTCTTCGAGTTCGTATGTAACTATACGATGGTCATATCCAATAAGTGTGGATCTTCGTAGTGATACGGGATGTTCCGGAGAAAAGCAAAGGGTAAAAGTAGGAGTGGCAATGAAGTATGCAATTCTGACAATCCAAAAGCCAGTGTTTTAAGAAAGTTCGGTTAACTTGGTTACTGAGTTATAGTGTAGGGTCGGGCCATGGTCGCTGCCAAAGATAGAGAGAAAAGAAACACTCTGCGTGCACTCTAACCTAAATCAGAATGGTTAATCACTTAATCTAATCAGGATGTCTCCCACTGTATCATCAAATTCTCCTCCAAACCTGAAAGAATAAATAGTCAGGATCATCTAGAATCATCTGAGGAGTAAACCCACTCATCAGTGGGTATCGGGATCCAACTATCATCGCATGATAACCTGATGGAATCCACTCACGTTATCACACTCCAGAAGGTATGGGCATGCCCGTCAAGTTTCCTAAATGTTTGAAACTCCCGATGTGATTTTTACCCCATGCTCTTATGACCTTGACGAAGGTCAACTAATCATAAGTCATATGTCAAGTTCTACCCATCATTGTCCAGGTTAATTTGAATCCATCTGTACTCGCCCTTGACGAAGGTCAACAAGGTTGTACGACTGTCCCAAACCAACGCATCTATCTATGCAACAGAAAAGTAACAAACAGCTACCATACACTATGCCTTAACGAAGGACAACAAACATATCATGAATACTAAGTGCTACCCATCTGAAATGACGGAGGGCTACGAATGTTTTTTGGCGGAAAACCTTTAACGTAATGAACTTGATATCGTTGAAGGAACCTGATAGCTTTTTACAAATGTATAGTGGCGAAAACCTTTGCTATAGAGGTCACTCCTGGTGAAGGGATCTCGGCTCTTTCCCCGTAGAATGAGATGCAGGATATTCCAAACTGAATACCATGATGCAAAGAAAAAAGTAATCGACTATAGTGATGTTATTACCCTGACGCAAACTTCTGCCCAAGGGGTCACTCCCGATGAAGGGATCTCGGCCCTTGCCTCGTCGATTGAGGTGCTGGATATTCATAACCGGATATCACTGTGCAAAACAGAAGAAAACGACTTTGCAATAACAGCTTTTTGAAAATTGTTCCAACAACATCGAATAGGTCTGTTTTCCTTGCATTGATCTGTTAGTTATATATATGCCCTAGAGGCCATTACTGTACATACGATGTATATTGTAGTGGATGCTAGGACATATATAGGGAGGACTTTCTTGCTCGACATGATTGTATGCTATCTTGTTGTACTTTATCTTAACACGTACTCTGATTGTCTCTATGTTACATGTTGATAAAGCCCTTAGGATATGTACTCGACTACTGGGACTATGATGAGATCATACTAGTGGGGCCACGGTAGTCGACAAGTACATCCTATAACTGTTCCTAGTCGAGGGTGTATCGAGGCAGGGCATCGATACACCAGAGTAGACTAGCGTATACGCATCTTGACCCATATGATGAGCGATGGATGATCCCATATCCATCGGTGTTTGACATCAAGGATGGTGTACGGGTGCTCAGTGGAGACTGGGTACACTGTACGGACTCGCCGAGAACTCCCAGATGGTATTATACCTTACGTCAGATGGCAGTTCTCAGGTGACACTGGTACAGAGTAGTCTGTTGACCCGAGATCGTCATAGAGTCTTGTGTGATTCCCACTGTGCTTTGATTTCCATCATACCACGTCCAAGAGGGCATGCAAAAAGGTGGCTTTTGGGTACAGTCCCGAATTACATGAAGGCAATGAGCGATAGGAGGGGATTCGTCTCTCCCGGTATAGGGAGTTGATGTTGTGCTGTGTTCGATTGGCTATAACCAGAAATCCCTGGCCAGGGTTGCTGATATTTACTACTAAGTGTTATCAGTAGTTTCTCGAACTGTTATAGACCTCATATCGACACGACTTATCGAGCTACTGGGGTCTGACGTTTACCACACCTAGGCGAGATATGCGACATATCAAACGACGAGACCGGACTGTACGGGAGTGTTACTGATTGGATTCACAGGAGAATGTACAGGCTTGCTTGTTGATCTTCTGATCGCTCAATACCCGGGTGGCCGTTACGTTTAGCAGACCGCTTGCGGCTTGTGGGTGTTTGATATGATCATCACCTACTGCCGGCGTATTGACGAGTCTTTAGAGTCCTACACAGGGGTTTCCTGGCTCAAGCGAAACGGAGTAGGAGCATATATGTGATATGTGCGGGACCGAGATTGATACGATATGAGATACCGTAATCTATTCTCGCGATTCGTGACATTGATCGGTTGTATGCGATATAGCCGGGTTATCGGATCAAGTGTTGATTCGATAAGTTGTTACACATGATATTAGTCGGTTATAGCCGGGTTATTAAATCAAGAGTTGATTTAATAATTTAATGTATAATTATATATTTGATATATTACATTACATTAACTAGTATTAGCCCACTTATGATTTATTTTCTCACTAGATTGTGCACATTGTTTATATGTGATATATGCAAGTGTAAATGTTTGTATCATGCTTGATGATACATACAAAATGGGTGTATGAGACTTATATCAAGTTTAGGTTAAATTAGGGTTTACTTATTTCCTTAGGAATAACAAAAGAGAGGAGACTTTAGTCAATGTAATCAAGCTTGTAAAAGCTTGTATGCAACATTGACAAAGTCAACTCTTTTGTCATTCCTTAGGATATTAGTTAGCCCAACCTTTAACCTCATACTTTGGTTAATTCTCTACATGAGTTAAGCATGAGGGCTTAACTCAACAATGGTGCAATAATTCGAAGGATAAGTTTTCATTTGGATGAATTATTCACTTCTTCTTCTTCCTTCAACAAAAGCTTTCTAGCTTCAATGGAGCTTGAGAAAAAATGTGAGAAAATCAATTCTAAAGTATGCCCACCTCCTACTTCTTCATCCTCTACCAC
Organism: Agapanthus africanus; assembly: GCA_030015575.1. Lineage (NCBI taxonomy): Eukaryota > Viridiplantae > Streptophyta > Magnoliopsida > Asparagales > Amaryllidaceae > Agapanthus > Agapanthus africanus. Next base: position 244,032,719 of record JASDDO010000031.1, read on the forward strand.
TTTCCATGTAGTAGAGTGTGTTCTCTTCACAAAATTCATGACCTAGTGAAGGAATAGCTTGAGTTAGTGTCCCCCCGACGTAAATCATCTTCGGCCTCGAAGTCATCGAAGCAAGCACGTTCGTTCTTCTTATGGAGCTTCTCTACAGTCCGGAATTCACGATCGCAGCGAAGGGGACATCTACACGGAGCTATTGAAGTGAAGGACTGGATCTACAAAGGTTGTAATCCCTCTCACTTAGTGTTAAAATGTTTAACATGCTTGTTTTCGCCTAAACTCTAGTATAAAGATCCGGCTTTAGGTTGTTCGACACGGCTAAAATTTTAATCGGGCATGGTTGATGCCTCGTGGACCCTTGTATGCGTGCATAGAAACCCTACAGTGGTATCAGAGCCAAGCTAGAGCTTTAGGCGAAGTCTAGGCGATGTTTAAAGTCCGATCGAACTCCGAATACCCGGTTTATACCCCTCTCAATATATTTTCTAAAAATGTGATTTTTTCAGTATTAAAAATACTCAGAAAAACAAGTAGGAAAAACTAAGAATTACTGTGAAGTATGGCCCACTAATTCGCTCATATGGCCGCGGAACCGCGGCCAAACCAAGGGTTTGGCGGCGGTTCCGCGGCCAAAATTGTGAATAAGTCCCAGGAAATTCATATATTTATTCTTAGGTCCTTTCTTGCCATTTTTTTCTGGGAATTTTTTAATTCCACTCAAGTGTTGAGTTTTCTAAGGTTGTATTGGGGACTCGTTGATTCGATCGGATAATTTTTTAGTTTGTCCGGGTAATTTTTAGAAACTGTTAAAAAGTTCGAACGGATATCAATAACTCACTTTTTCCCCTATCGGAAATTTTTTCAAAAGTTGGATTTTTTCTCGAGTTTAAGAACATTCTAAGTCGTGCAAGTAACGCGGTGGACCCTCTAGAAGAAAACAAACCTTAACTCGATTATGTGACCGTCTTGAACTGCCTCTAAACCTTAGGGTTTGGGGCAGTACGGCATGCCACATGTGAGGCGTTGGCTTGACCCTTCTACGGCTGGACCATTGATACTGTGGTATGTGATGGATGTTTTTAAACTGATTTCAAGTGTTGAGATATATTGGGGAAATCTTGGGTGTTTGATTATTCGATCGGAAAGTTTAACATTGTCTATTTATCTGGAATGTGATACAATATTTGAAATCCACAGGTAGTTATGAGATAACTAATTTGAATGTTATAAATCTAGCAGTTCAGTCTCAGATGATCGGTTGCCACGGAATTTTGATATGATCAAAAGTCCGTCGCAATCACGTAGCGTACGCGGATACTCGCCGGGTAAACTTAACAGACAGCCACGCCCCATAGCCCCGACCAAGTGACTGTAGGAGAACCCCGTTGCCAAAAGCGTTCGGGTGCTCGCGGCAGCGGTGTTCCGCCTTAGTGCACTTCGTCGATGGCATCCGGGGGTGAGGCCGTCTACTAAAGTTTGCGACGAGCATTCGATCAGGATGTCGGGAATCTTGTTGAATTGCCCGACTTGATATTGAAAAGAGTTTTCGATAATGAGACTAAAATGCGGGGTTTATAATTGTTAGGCATGCGATGTCTAAGAAGCTTGCGGATTCCAACTGTTGTAGTTTTACACTTTCTTTTTTGTGACCGTAAGCGTAGTATGTGGTGTATCGCCGGCTTCGTTGCTATACATCAACGACAATCGGGATACGCATACTTTCTTACGTTGATGATATACGATATTATGTGTTGCTGTGATATGTTATATTGGATCGTCGCGTTTTGAATAGCCGGGGGTTTTATGTGAGATGAGAGTTTTTCTTTTTCATTCATGTAAAATTCAATTGTATGTAATATTCTTTTATTGGGGCACTTACGGGCTGAGGATGATGTCACCATTGCATATTATTTACTTTTCCGCATTAGGAAGACCCAAGGCGGGGAGCATATGTAACCGGGTTCTAGGGTCCTGTGGGAGACCATCTCGAGGAGTCGAGACCGGGTCTCCTAACCCTAGAATTGGCAGTGTTGTTTGCCGCTCTCGTAGGGGTCTACGGATGTGGGTTTGGCTATTCATCGCGACCGTGGAATCCGTGTTTTATACTGGCTCGTATTGAAAACACGGACATCCTAGTATATCCGATATTTCATATATGTTCTTCTGCTGCAATGTTCTGTGATGAGATCATACTATTGCCTGAGATGAATGTTTATATTATATATATGAGATATATATTATATATTGTTGATTTCGTTTCATATCTGATGCTTGTGAAGCATATTAAAATGGGACTTCATTAATTAGATTAATGAAATAAAAGAAACCTAAAGATGTTGTAGAAACTTGTTTAAAAACTGGTAACTCTAGTTTTTGCTTTGCATAGCGGTGTTCCTTGTAGAACATCCAGCACCTTATTCGATAAGGAAAGAGCCGAGATCCCTTCACCGGGAATGACCTCTTTAGTGAAACTAGCAGATGCTACAAACTCGGTTTGTCTTTTGATTGCTTCTATAGTTCTTGCTTTGTATAGTGATATTTGTGAAATATCATGCACCTTATTCGATGAGGAAAGGGCCGACGATCCCTTCACCGGGAGTGACCCCTTTAGCAAAACTAGAAAAGCCTCAAAAACACTCCATTTAAAAATCACCCGATTCTACAACGATATCAAGTTCATTACGCAAAGAGTTTTCTTAAAAACCTGTCGTAGCCCTCCGTCATTTCAGATAAGTAGTATTTAGTATTCGTGCTGCATTTGTTGACCTCTGTCAAGGCATAGTGTGCGGTATCTGATTAGTGCTTATCTGTATAAACATATGATGTGATTGATTTAGGGTAGTCGTGCGACCTTGTTGACCTCTGTCAAGGGTCGTGCAGGTGGGTTTACTTCAATCAGTAAATGATGGGTTGAACTTGACTAGCAGCCTATGGTTTGTTGACCTCTGTCAAGGTCATAGGATGCTAGGGGAAAAATATTATCGGGAATTTCAAGTGTTGAAATTTTCAATGAGATTGCATACCTTCTATGAGATAGTTGGATCCCGATACCCGCTGCGAGTAAGAGTTACTCCTGGGAGAGTTTTACACATTACAATTAGCCGATCGAGTAGGTGTCTAGAAATGTGTTAACGGGGTTGCGCCTATGGGAAAACGAGTTTTACTTTAATTAGGTCCGTACGAAAGTACGAGGAACCTCCCTCAAAGTACCGACACTGGCCTGGCTGAAAGATTGGCGAACTTGTAGCGTGTAATTAATCCCGGCTATTCTTTCCTTTTAGGGTTTGAAGGATGATTTGATTAAAACAGTGGGAGACATCCTGATTAGATATATTAGATAACCAATCTAATTTTGCAAGAGCATACGCTGAGTTTTTTCTTCTCTCTCTCTCCAGGTAGCGACCATATCACGCCTTAATCAAGATAATAATACGGATGTATTGACCGAACCCGCTTGTTATACTGAGCTGGGAAATGTTGGTCCCGCTCAAACTTATAATTGTTATAAGACAGAGCAGGAAATTAGTGAATACCAGATTTCCCGTGCCGCCCAAACGAAGAAAGTGCATTCTGATGCATCTTCTTCGGGTTTGTTCATTACAGAGAACTATTTCTCAGTATCCTTTACGTCCTGGGTATGAGATACCGGATCAGGATCCCGCATATGTAATCTGTTACATGGGCTGCAGAAAGGTAGAGAACTGAGAACGGGTGATAAGTTTCATGAGACAGAAAACGGTGCAAGTGTTGCAGCTAAGTCTGTTGATCACTATCACCCTGTATTACCAGAATACATTGATTCTGAAAAAATGTTATTAGATACCGAACCTGATATACAACATCATATCAGTCTCTTTATTAGTAAAGAAAGGATATAATTTTGTATTTTTGGATAATGTTTTGAACATTTCCTATATCAAGAATTGATCGGTTCAGGCACGTTATCTAAAAGCATTGACGTTCTAAATCAAACTACAGTTCTTAGTATACAGAACACACACGAGAGGAAGAGTTCAGAAATGAACGAATCCTTCTTGAGGCATTGTAGACTAGGTCATATCAATGCGACCCGACTAGCTAAGTTACATTTAGATGCATATTTAAATCTGTTTGAATTTACATCTTGTGAAACTTGCCGGTCATGTCACAAAGATAAGATGACCATAGCTCTGTTTATTGGAAATAGAGAAAGAGTTAGTGAACTCTTGGGATTGATACATACTGATGTATGAAAGTCTCCCGTCTACACATGCCAAGACCGGTTCTTTGTACTTCATTACATTCTCTGATGATCTCTCAAGATTCAGACATATGTTCCTGTTGAAACACAAGTCTGAACCTTTTGAGATATTCACAGAATGTATGTTAGAAGTAGAGAACCAAAATACGGGTAAAAGTATTATGTCCTTTGATGTGATCAAGGAGGAGAATACTTGAGCACGGAATTCCTGGACTATTTTAAAGGAGAATGAGATTCTCTCTCAGCATTACTCCTCTGTATACACCACAGCACGTCGTTGTATCGGGGCGGAGCAATAGCACCCTATGTGATATGTTGTGCTCTATGATGAGTACTACTGAGTTTCCAATTTCCTTTTGGGTGTTATGCGCTTGAGAAGCTGCATACCTATTGAATAGGGTTCAAATCAAATCAGTTTCCTACCACTTCATATGTGATATGGAAAGGGAAGAGCCTATATCTTAAGTTTGTTAAGATTTGGGGTTGTCCGGACTATGTTTAAAAGCAAAATCCGGACAAGCTCGAGGCAAGGTCTGTTATGTAGAACTGGAAATGTTCCAGCTATACAAACTGCAGCTGATGATTTGGTAGAACCAAAGGATTCAATAGTAACCAACGAACCTCAGCCACTCCGCCGATCTAGTACGGTTCCTCACCCACCTGAGAGATACTTCGGTTTCTCTATGACAGTGGGAGCGAGGATTGCATCATGAGATGATGACCCAACTAGTTTCGAGCAGGCTATCAGGAGTGGGACTCTGTAAGAATGGCTGGATGCTTATCGATCTGAGATGGAATCCTTATACACCAACAAAGTATGGACTTTGGTTGCTTTATCTGAAGGGTTAAATCCCCATTAGGAGCAAGTATATCTTGAGAAGATTACTTGGTGTACATAGAAAATTTGAGACTTTCAAAGCTATGCTTAAGTCCATCCAGATCCTACTTGCCACGGCTACATACCATGACTACGATATCTGGTGGTTGGGTGTCATGACTGCTTTTCTAAATGATGTTTTATATGATAGCGTCTATAAGTACACAGCCAGAGGGCTTCGTAGATAGTGGGAGAAGCGGAAACGTGTGCAAGATGTTTTATGTGATAAAGCAGGCATCGGCGGAGTTGGAACATCTGTTTTGATGTGGATGAACCTTGTATATACAAAAAGATAGTAGGGAGTATGGTGGTGATCCTCGTAGAGTACGTGGATGACATACTCTTGATAGGGAAGGAGTTTCCTATGCTACGCTCGGTCAATCTCCGCTTATCACAAGGATTCTCCATATAGGATCATAGTGATACCTCCTGAATCCTGGATTTTGGATCTAGAAATAGATCTAATTGGATGTTAGGATACTCACTAGTTGTAGTGAGATGGTATCAATCGATCCTGGGGAGAATCACTGGAAAGGTTCCTGGGTGATAAGGACGACTGAATGTCAGTCGCAGGCATTGTCTTTACCCTTAGTGGAGGGACGGTATGTTGGAAGAGTTCCAAGCTAGATACCGTGAATTACTAGACGATTAAAGGCAAGATACATCATTACCAAGGATGCTACCAAAGAGGCAGCCTGGATATATATAAGTTCATGAGATGAACTTCGTTCCTACCATTGTGTGACAATGGAGTTGTGGCTTTAGCCAAGGAACCCCTGTCCCATCAGAAATCAAGATATAATTCTTAGGCAGTATCACCTAAACATGGAGATGGTTGATCTCCAGGGAGATCGAGGTTAGGAGAGTAGACACAGAGGACAACAGTGCGGATCCACTCATAAAGGCCTTTTTCCCAGTAGAGACTTTTATGGGATGGTTGAGTATGAAATACTTCAACCACAGCTAATTGTTGGGTATGTGATACCACAACAGATAGCCCTAGTGCAAGTGGGAGATTGTTAGTTATATGTATGCCCTAGAGGCCATTACTGTACATACGATGTATATTGTAGTGGATGCTAGGACATATATAGGGAGGACTTTCTTGCTCGACATGATAGTATGGTATCTGGTTGTACTTTATCTTAACATGTACTCTGATTGTCTCTATGTTACATGTTGATAAAGCCCTTAGGATATGTACTCGACTAATAGGACTATGATGAGATCATACTAGAGGGGCCACGGTAGTCGACAAGTACATCCTATAACTGTTCCTAGTCGAGGGTGTATCGAGACAGGGCATCAATACACCAGAGTAGACTAGCGTATACGCATCTTGACCCATTTGATGGGCGATGGATGATCCCATATCCATCGGTGTTTGACATCAAGGATGGTGTACGGGTGCTCAGTGGAGACTGGGTACACTGTACGGACTCGCCGAGAACTCCCAGATGGTATTATACCTTACGTCAGATGGCAGTTCTCAGGTGACACTGGTACAGAGTAGTCTGTTGACCCGAGATCGTCATAGAGTCTTGTGTGATAACCACTGTACTTTGATTTCTATCATACCACGTCCAAGAGGGCGTGCAAAAAGGTGGCTTTTGGGTACAGTCCCGAATCACATGGAGGCAATGAGCGATAGGAGGGGATTCGTCTCTCCCGGGATAGGGAGTTGATGTTGTGCTGTGTTCGATTGGCTATAACCGGAAATCCCTGGCCAGGGTTGCTGAGATTTACTGGTAAGTGTTATCAGTAGTTTCTCGAACTGTTATAGACCTCATATCGACACGACTTATCGAGCTACTGGGGTCTGACGTTTACCACCCCTAGGAGAGATATGCGACATATCAGACGACGAGACCGGACTGTACGGGAGAGTTACTGATTGGATTCACAGAAGAATGTACAGGCTTTCTTGTTGATCTTCTGATCGCTCAATACCCGGGTGGCCGTTACGTTTAGCAGACCGCTTGCGGCTTGGGGGTGTTTAATATCATCATCACCTACTGTCGGCGTATTGACGAGTCTTTAAAGTCCTACACAGGGGTTTCCTGGCTCAAGCGAAACGGAGTAGGAGCACATATGTGATATGTTCGGGAACGAGATTGATACGATATGAGATACCTTATTCTATTCTCGCGATTCGTGACATTGATCGGTTGTATGCGATATAGCCGGGTTATCGGATCAAGTGTTGATTCGATAAGTTGTTACACATGATATTAGTCGGTTATAGCCGGGTTATTAAATCAAGAGTTGATTTAATAATTTAATGTATAATTATATATTTGATATATTACATTACATTAACTAGTATTAGCTCACTTATGATTTATTTTCTGACTAGATTGTGCACATTGTTTATATGTGATATATGCAAGTGTACATGTTTGTATCATGCTTGATGATACATACAAGATGGGTGTATGAGACTTATATCAAGTTTAGGTTAAATTAGGGTTTACTTATTTCCTTAAGAATAACAAAAGAGAGGAGACTTTAGTCAATGTTATCAAGCTTGTAGAAGCTTGTATGCAACATTGACAAAGTCAACTCTTTTGTCATTCCTTAGGATATTAGTTAACCCAATCTTTAACCTCATACTTTGGTTAATTCTCTACATGAGTTAAGCATGAGGGCTTAACTCAACCATGGTGCAATAATTCAAAGGATAAGTTTTCATTTGGATGAATTATTCACTTCTTCTTCCTCCTTCAACAAAAGCTTTCTAGCTTCAATGGAGCTTGAGAAAAAATGTGAGAAAATCAATTCTAAAGTGTGCCCACCTCCTACTTCTTCATCCTCTACCACTTGCCATGTAGTTGAGTGTGTTCTCTTCACAAAGTTCATGACCTAGTGAATGAATAGCTTGAGTTAGTGTCTCCCCGACGTAGATCATCTTCGGCCTCGAAGTCATCGGTGTAAGAACGTTCGTTCTTCTTGTGGAGGTTCTCTAGAGTCCGGAGTTCATGATCGCAGCGAAGGGGACATCTACACGGAGCTATTGAAGTGAAGGACCGGATCTACAAAGGTTGTAATCCCTCTCACCTAGTGTTAAAATGTTTAACATGCTTGTTTTCGCCTAAACTCTAGTATAAAGATCCGGCTTTGGGTTGTTCGGCACGGCTAAAATTTTAATCGGGCATGGTTGATGCCTCGTAGACCCTTGTATGCGTGCCTAGCAACCCTACATGATCAGAATCAATGCAATCCCATCAATTAATCACACCACAAAAGAACGAAAATATGATGTACGTATATGCCATCCGCATTTGCCTCTGGGTCCCGTCATCACCCGTTAGGTTACTTAACTAACCACATAGCGGGGACTGGACTAGCGCGGGTGTAAAACATATACAACATCTACTAGTATATATATAGCAATATATAATAATCGCTCCAAGTAAGATAAATGCAACATCACAGATAAGTAATAAGCATCACAGAACAATACAGATAATCTAGGAGCCCCGGGTGTCCTTTGTGTAGGGTTGCTAGGCTCGCGCACAAGGGTCTACGAGGCATCAACCATGCCCGATTAAAATTTTAGCCGTGCCGAACAACCCGAATACGGATCTTTAAACTAGGGTTTAGGCGAAAACTAACATGTTAAACACTTTAACACTAAGTGAGAGAGATTACAACCTTTGTAGATCCAGTCCTTCACTTCATTAGCTCCGTGTTGAGGTCCCTTCGCTACGATCATCATACTCCGGACTCTCGAGAGGCTCCACGAAGAAAAAGATGCAGTCTTGCTTCCGATCTTCGATACAAAGATGATCTACATTGAAGTTTCGTTAACACAAGCAACACTCACTAACATTGAGTGAACACTCTCATCTAAAGGGCAAGAGAAGATGAGGATGATGAAGTAGGATTTTTGCTCTCTTTATTTATCCTTTTCTCATATATTTTCATCACAAATATCAAAGCAAAAAAGCTTTGCATGAAGAACTCAAGGAAGAAGAAGAATAGTAATTCAATTAGTGATGAATAATGAATTGTGTTAATAATTTCTTATACAACCATGGTTCAAGATGATAGGCTAACCATTGTAGAGACTTAACCAAGGGTTAGGGTTTAGGTTAGGTTAAAGAATGAGTCACTCACAAATATCTTTTTCATGAAAAAATAAAAAACCTTCTAGAAACTTGTAGAAAAAGCTAACCCAAATCAAACCCTAAGCTTGTTTAATCTCTACTAATCATGTTGCATTAGTAATTATAACATGTTACAATATTATATATCACATATATAATATTTATTGTAACAAAATAAAATAATACGTTTAACATATATCGCCTATATATCAATGTATTACCCGAGTGAGAAAAAGAATCTTTTAGTGAGCTAATATTAGTTAATGTAATTTAATATATCATATATATTATTATACATTAAATTATCGAATCAACACTTGATCCGATAATCCGGCTATATCGCATATAACCGACTAATATTTATCTGTACCGATTCATCGAATCAACACTTGATCCGATGACCCGGCTGATATCAAATATCGCGAGAATACAATACGGTATCTCATATCATATTATCCTCGGTCCCGCACATATCTCATACGTGCCCCTTCTCCGTTTTGCCTGAGCCAAGAAACCTCTGTGTAGGACTCTAAAGAATCGTCAATACGTCGGCAGTAGGTGATGATCATATCAAACACCCACAAGCTGCAAGCGGTCAGCTAAACGTAACAGCTACCCAGGTATTGAGCGCTCAGAAGATCAACAAGCAAGCATGTACATTCTCCTGTGAATCAAAACAGTAACACTCCCGTACAGTCCGGTCTCGTCGTCTGATATGTCGCATATCTCGCCTAGGGGTGGTAAACGTCAGACCCCAGTAGCTCGATAAGTCGTGTCGATATGAGATCTATAACAGTTCGAGAAACTACTGATAACACTTACCAGTAAATCTCAGCAACCCTGGCCAGGGATTTCCGGTTATAGCCAATCGAACACAACATAACATCAACTTCCTATACCGGGAGAGACGAATCCCCTCCTATCGCTCATTGCCTCCATGTGATTCGGGACTGTACCCAAAAGCCACCTTTTTGCACGCCCTCTTGGACGTGGTATGATGGAAATCAAAGCACAGTGGGAATCACACAAGACTCTATGACGATCTCGGGTCAACAGACTACTCTGTACCAGTGTCACCGGAGAACTGCCATCTGACGTGAGGTATAATACCATCTGGGTGTTCTCGGCGAGTCCGTCCAGTGTACCCAGTCTCTACTGAGCACCCGTACACCATCCTTGATTTCAAACACCGATGGATATGGGATCATCCATCGCCCATCATATGGGTCAAGATGCGTATATGCTAGTCTACTCTGGTGTATCGATGCCTTGTCTCGATACACCCTCGACTAGGAACAGTTATAGGATGTACTCGTCAACTACCGTGGCCCCACTAGTATGATCTCATCATAGTCCCAGTAGTCGAGTACATATCCTAAGGGCTTTATCAACATGTAATATAAAGACAATCAGAGTACATATTAAGATAAAGTACAACCAGATAGAATACTATCAGGTCGAGCAAGAAAGTCCTCCCTATATATGTCCTAGCATCCACTACAATATACATCGTATGTACAGTAATGGCCTCTAAGGCATACATATAACTAACAATCTCCCACTTGCACTAGGGCCATCTTTTGTGGTATCACATACCCAACAATTAGCTGCGGTTGATGTATCTCATACTCAAACATCCCATAAAAGTCTCTACTGGGAAAAAGGCCTTTGTGAGTGGATCCGCGCTGTCGTCCTCTGTGTCTACTCTCTTAACCTCGATCTCCCTGGAGATCAACCATCTCCATGATTAGGTGATACTGTCTAAGAATTATATCTGGATTTCTGATGGGACGGGGGTTCCTTGGCTAAAGCCACAACTCTATTGTCACACAATGGTAGGTACGAAATTCATCTCATGATATATCCAGACTTCCTCTTTGGTAGCATCCTTGGTAACGATGTATCTTGCCTTTAATTGTCTTGTAAGTCACGGTATCTTGTTTGGAACTCTTCCAACATACCGTCCCTCCACTGAGGGTAAAGACAATGCCTGTGACTGACATTCAGTCGTCCTTATCACCCTGGAACCTTTCCAGTGATTCTCCCCATGATCGATTGATACCATCTCACTACAACTAGTGAGTGTCCTAACATCCAATTAGATCTATCTCATAGATTCAAAACCCAGGATTTAGTAGGTATCATTTTGATCCTATATGGAGAATCCTTGTGATAAGTGGAGATTGACCGAGCGTAGCATAGGAAACTCCTTCCCTATCAAGAGTATGTCATCCACGTACTCTACGAGGATCACCACCATACTCTCTACTACCTTTTTGTATATATAAGGTTCATCTACCATTTTGATGAAGTCAAACTCTTTGACTACCACATCAAAAACAGATGTTCCAACTCCGCGATGCCTGTTTTATCGCATAAAACATCTTGCTCACGTTTCCGCTGCTCCCACTATCTACGAAGCCCTCTGGCTGTGTACTTATAGACGCTCTCTTATAAAACATCATTTAGAAAAGCAGTCAGACACCCAACCACCAGATATCGTAGTCATGGTATGTAGCCGTGGCAAGTAGGATCTGGATGGACTTAAGCATAGCTTTGAAAGTCTCAACTTTTCCATGTACACCAAGTAATCTTCTCAAGATATACTTGCTCCTGATGGGGATTTAACCCTTCAGATAAAGCAACCAAAGTCCATACTTTGTCGGTGTATAAGGATTCCATCTCAGATCACTAAGCATCCAGCCATTCTTATAGAGTCCCACTCCTGATGGCCAGCTCGAAACTAGTTGGGTCATTATCTCATGATGCAATCCTCGCTCCCACTGTCATAGAGAAACCGAAGTATCTCTCAGGTGGGTGAGGAACCCTACTAGATCGGCGGAGAGGCTGAGGTTCGTTGGAAACTATTGAATCCACATTCAATAGGTATGCAGCTTCACAAGTGCATCACACCCAAAAGGAAATAGGAAACTCAGTAGTACTCATCATAGAGCACACCATATCACATAGGGTGCTATTGCTCCGCCACGATACACCGACGTGCTGTGGTGTATACGGAGGAGTAATGCTGAGAGAGAATCCCATTCTCTTTTAGAATAGTCCAGGAATTCCGTGCTCAAGTATTCTCCTCCTTGATCACATCAAAGGACATAATACCTATACCCGTATTGGTTCTCTACTTCAAAATTATATTCTGTGAATATCTCAAAAGGTTCGGACTTGTGTTTCAACAGGAACATTTGTCTGAATCTTGAGAGATTATCAGAGAATGGAATGAAGTACAAAGAACTGGTCCTGGCATATGTAGACAGGGGACTTTCATACATCAGCATGTATCAATCCCAAGAGTTCACTAACTCTTTCTCTGTTTCCAATAAATAGAGCTATGGTCATCTTATCTTTGTGACATGACCGGCAAGTTTCACAAGATGTAAATTCAAACTAATTTAAATATACATCTAAATGTAACTTCAGCTAGTCTGGTCACATTGATATGACCTAGTCTACAATACCTCAAGAAGGATTCATTCATTTCTGAACTATTCCTCTTGTGCGTGTTCTGTATACTAAGAACTGTAGTTTGATTTAGAACGTCAATACTTTTAGATAACGTGCCTGAACTGATCAACTCTTGATATAGGAAATGTTCAAAACATTATCCAACAATACAAAATTATATCCTTTCTTTACTAATAAAGAGAATGATATGATGTTGTATATCAGGTTCGGTATCTAATAACATTCGTTCAGAATCAATGTATTCTGGTAATACAGGGTGACAGTGACCAACAGACTTGGCTGCAACACTTGCACCGTTTTCTGTCTCATGAAACTTATCACCCGTTCTCAGTTCTCTAGCCCATGTAACAGATTACATATGCGGGATCCTGATCCGGTATCACATACCCAGGACGTAAAGGATACTGAGAAATAGTTCTCTTGTAATGAACACACCCGAAGATGATGCATCAACATGCACTTTCTTAGTTTGGGCGGCACGGGAATTCTGGTAATCCCTAATTTCTTGCTCTGTTTTATAACAATTATAAGTTGGAGCGGGACCAACGTTACCCAGCTCAGTATAACAAACGAGTTCGGTCAATAATCCGTATTATTATCTTGATTAAGGCATGATATGGTCGCTACCTGGAGAGAGAGAGAAGAAAACACTCAGCGTATGCTCATGCAAGATTAGATTGGTTATCTAATATATCTAATCAGGATGTCTCCCACTGTTTTAATCAAATCTTCCTTCAAACACTAAAAGGAAAGACTAGCCGGGATTAATTACACGCTACAAGTTCACCAATCTTTCAGCCAGGCCAGTGTCGGTACTTTGAGGGAGGTCCCCCGTGCTTTCGCACGAACCTAATTAAAGTAAACCTCATTTTCCCAGGGGCGTAACCCCGTTAACACCTTTCTAGACAACTACTTGATCGGCTAATTGTAATGTGTAAAGCTCTCCCAGGAGTAACTCTTACTCGCAGCGGGTATCGGGATCCAGCTATCTCATAGAAGGTATGCAATCTCATTGCAAATTTCAACACTTGAAATTCCCAATAATATTTTACCCCTAGCATCCTATGACCTTGACGAAAGCCAACAAACCATAGGCTACTAGTCAAGTCCAACCCGTCATTTCTTGATTGAATTAACCCACCCGCACGACCCTTAACGAAAGCCAACAAAGCCGCACGACTACCCTAATCCAATCGCATCATATGCAACAGATAAGCAGAAGATAGCTACCGCACACTACACCTTGACGAAAGCCAACAAATGTAGCACGAATACTATATACAACCTATCAGAAATGACGGAGGGTTACGACAGGTTTTTCTTAAAACCTATTGCGTAATGAACTTGATATCGTTGTAGAATCAAATGATTTTAAAAAATGGAGTGTTTTTTAGGCTTTTCTAGTTTTGCTAAAGGGGTCACTCCCGGTGAAGGGATCGTCGGCCCTTTTCTCGTCGAATGAGGTGCGGGATATATCATATATATCACTGTGCAAAGTAGAAACTATAGAAGCAATCAAAAGACAAACCGAGAGTTGTAGCATCTACCAGTTATTGCTAAAGGAGTCACTCCCTGTGAAGGGATCTCGGTTCTTTCCTTATCGAATAAGGTGCAGAATGTTCTACAAGGAACACCGCTATGCAAAGCAAGAACTGTAGCTACCTGTTTTTTGAAAATTCGATTCCACAACATCTTAGGTTTCTTTTATTTCATTAATCTCATTAATGAAGTCCCATTTTGTCATGCTTCACAAGCATCAGATGCGAAACGAAATCTGCAATATAACATATATCTCATATATATAATATAAACATTCGTCTCAGGAAGTAATATAATCTCATCACAGAACATTGCAGCAGAAGAACATATATGAAATATTGGATATACTAGGACGTCCGTGTTTTCAATACGAGCCTGTATAAAACACGGATTCCACGGTCGCGATGAATAGCCAAACCCACATCCCTAGACCCCTACGAGAGCGGCAAGCAACACTGCCAATTCTAGGGTTTGGAGACCCGGTCTCGACTCCTTGAGATGGTCTCCCACTGGACCCTAGAACCCGGTTACTTATGCTCCCCGCCATGGGTCTACCTAATGCGGAAAAGTAAATAATATACAACGGTGACATCTTCCGCAACCTGGAAGTGCCCCAATAAAAGAATATTACATACAAATGAATTTTACATGAATGAAAAAGAAAAACTCTCATCTCACATAAACCCCTCGGCTATTCAGAACGCGACGATCCAATATAACATATCACAGCAACACATAATATCTCATATCATCAACGTAAGCAAGTATGCGTATCCCGATTGTCGTTGATGTATAGCAACGAAGCCAGCGATACACCACATACTACGCTTACGGTCACAGAAAAGAAAGTGTAAAACTACAACAGTTGGAATCCGCAACCTTCTTAGACATCGCATGCCTAACCAAATGAAATCCTTAGACATCACATGCCTAACTATTATAAACCCCGCATTTTAGTCTCATTATCGAAAACTCTTTTCAATATCAAGTCGGGAAATTCAACAAGATTCCCGACATCCTGATTGAATGCTCGTCGCAAACTTTAGTAGACGGCCGCACCCCCGGATGCCGTCGACAAAGTGCACTAAGGCGGAACACCGCTGCCGCAAGCACCCGAATGGATGCTTTTGGCGACGGGGTTCTCCTACAGTCACTTGCTCGGGGCTATGGGGCGTAGCTGTCTATTAAGTTTACCCGGCGACTATCCGCGTACGCTACGTGATTGCGACGGACTTTTGATCACATCAAAATTCCGTGGCAACCGATCATTTGAGACTAAAGTGCTAGATTTATAACATTCAAATTAGTTATCTCATAACTACCTGTGGATTCCAAATATTGTATCACATTCCAGATAAATAGGCAATGTTAAACTTTCCGATCGAATAATCAAACACCCAAGATTTCCCCAATATATCTCAACACTTGAAATCAGTTTAAAAACATCCATCACATGCCACAGTACCAATGGTCCAGCCGTAGAAGGGTCAAGCCAACGCCTCACATGTGGCACGCCGTACTGCCGCAAACCCTAAGGTTTAGAGGCAGTTCAAGACGGTCACATAATCGACTTAAGGTTTGTTGTCTTCTAGAGAGTCCACCGCGTTACTTGCATGACTTAGAACGTTCTTAAACTCGAGAAAAAATCTAACTTTTGAAAAAAAAATTCCGACAGGGGAAAAAGTGAGTTATTGATATCCGTTCGAACTTTTTAACAGTTTCTAAAAATTATCCGGACAAACAAAACAAAGTTAAAATATTCGATCGAATAAACGAGTCCCCAATATAACCTTAGAAAACTCAACACTTGAGTGGAATTAAAATATTCCCAGAAAAAAATAACAATAAAGGACCTAAGAATAATTAAGTGAAATTCCAGGGACTAAGTCAAATTTTGGCCGCGGAACCGCCGCTAAACCCATGGTTTCGCCGCGGTTCCGCGGTCAAAATATCGAGTTAGTTGACCGTACTTCACAGTAATTCCTAGTTTTTCCTGCTTGTTTTTATGAGAATTTGTAATTCAGAAAAAATCATATTTTTGAAAAATTTCCAGAGATGGGGTTTTATCGGGTTTTCCGGGTTCGATCGGACTTTAAACTTCGTCTAGACATCGCCTAAAACTCTAGCTTGGCTCTGATACCACTGTAGGGTTGCTAGGCATGTGAACAAGGTTGTACGAGGCATCAACCATGCCCGATTAAAATTTTAGCCGTGCCGAACAATCCGAATACGGATCTTTAAACTAGGGTTTAGGCGAAAACTAACATGTTAAACACTTTAACACTAAGTGAGAGAGATTACAACCTTTGTAGATCCAGTCCTTCACTTCATTAGCTCCTTGTTGAGGTCCCTTCGCTGCGATCATCATACTCCGGACTCTCGAGAGGCTCCACGAAGAAAAAGATGCAGTCTTGCTTCCGATCTTCGATACAAAGATGATCTACCTTGAAGTTTCGTTAACACAAGCTAACACTCACTAAAATTGAGTGAACACTCTCATCTAAAGGGCAAGAGAAGATGAGGATGATGAAGTAGGATTTTTGCTCTCTTTATTTATCTTTTTCTCACATATTTTCATCACAAATATCAAAGCAAGAAAGCTTTGCATGAAGAGCTCAAGGAAGAAGAAGAATAGTAATTCAATTTGTGATGAATAATGAATTGTGTTAATAATTGCTTATACAACCATGGTTCAAGATGATAGGCTAACCATTGTAGAGACTTAACCAAGGGTTAGGGTTTAGGTTAGGTTAAAGAATGAGTCACTCACAAATATCTTTTTCATGACAAAATAAAAAACCTTCTAGAAACTTGTAGAAAAAGATAACCCAAATCAAACCCTAAGCTTGTTTAATCTCTACTAATCATGTTGCATTAGTAATTATAACATGTTACAATATTATATATCGCATATATAATATTTATTGTAACAAAATAAAATAATACATTTAACATATATCGCATATATATCAATGTATTACCCGAGTGAGAAAAAGAATCTTTTAGTGAGCTAATATTAGTTAATGTAATTTAATATATCATATATATTATTATACATTAAATTATCGAATCAACACTTGATCCGATAATCCGGCTATATCGCATATAACCGACTAATATTTATCCGTACCGATTCATCGAATCAACACTTGATCCGATGACCCGGCTGATATCAAATATCGCGAGAATACAATACGGTATCTCATATCATATTATCCTCGGTCCCGCACATATCTCATACGTGCCCCTACTCCGTTTTGCCGG
Source organism: Agapanthus africanus (assembly GCA_030015575.1). Taxonomy (NCBI): domain Eukaryota; kingdom Viridiplantae; phylum Streptophyta; class Magnoliopsida; order Asparagales; family Amaryllidaceae; genus Agapanthus; species Agapanthus africanus. The sequence continues at coordinate 244,050,225 of JASDDO010000031.1, forward strand.
AGCCAAGAAACCTCTGTGTAGGACTCTAAAGAATCGTCAATACGCCGGCAGTAGGTGATGATCATATCAAACACTCACAAGCTGCAAGCGGTCAGCTAAACGTAATAGCTACCCAGGTATTGAGCGCCCAGAAGATCAACAAGAAAGCCTGTACATTCTCCTGTGAATCCAAACAGTAACACTCCCGTACAGTCCGGTCTCGTCGTCTGATATGTCGCATATCTCGCCTAGGGGTGGTAAACGTCAGACCCCAGTAGCTCGATAAGTCGTGTCGATATGAGGTCTATAACAGTTTGAGAAACTATTGATAACACTTACCAGTAAATCTCAGCAACCCTGGCCAGGGATTTCCGGTTATAGCCAATCAAACACAGCACAACATCAACTCCCTATACCGGGAGAGACGAATCCCCTCCTATCGCTCTTTGCCTCCATGTGATTCGGGACTGTACCCAAAAGCCACCTTTTTGCACGCCCTCTTGGACATGGTATGATGGAAATCAAAGCACAGTGGGAATCACACAAGACTCTATGACGATCTCGGGTCAATAGACTACTCTGTACCAGTGTCACCGGAGAACTGCCATCTGACGTGAGGTATAATACCATCTGAGAGTTCTCGGCGAGTCCGTCCATTGTACCCAGTCTCCACTGAGCACCCGTACACCATCCTTGATTTCAAACACCGATGGATATGGGATCATCCATCGCCCATCATATGGGTCAAGATGCGTATACGCTAGTCTACTCTGGTGTATCGATGCCCTGTCTCGATACACCCTCGACTGGGAACAGTTATAGGATGTACTCGTCGACTACCGTGGCCCCACTACTATGATCTCATCATAGTCCCAGTAGTCGAGTACATATCCTAAGGGCTTTATCAACATGTAATATAAATACAATCAGAGTACATGTTAAGATAAAGTACAACCAGATAGCATACTATCATGTCGAGCAAGAAAGTCCTTCCTATATATGTCCTAGCATCCACTACAATATACATCGTATGTACAGTAATGGCCTCTAGGGCATACATATAACTAACACATTGAGTCACAAGTGAAACCCGGCGTTCCCCTAGTCGTGTGGATAGCCTGTGCAATGAAAACCTAGACCCCTACAAGTGCGGCAAGTTACCCGCCAAAACCGGATGCGAGGCAGCCCCCTTCAACAAAGTGAATGGGCCACCCGGCACTTCACGGAATCCAGTAACTTGAGCATCCCTCCTTGGGTCAACCTATACCCCCTACGAGTGCGGAGAATAGCCCACCAATTCTAGAGTGAGGCCCCTTCTGTCTCAACGCCATGAGATGCGGACCCGTTGCCCTCCAGAACCCGGCTATCCGTGAACTCCATCGCGGGGTTATCCTAGTACAGAAAAGAAAATATGTACAATGGTGACATCGACCTCAACCCGGTCGTGCGCCAAAATAATAATATACAAACAGGCAGTGACGACAGTCCACATGTCGGACGCTCGCCCCGCGATATCAAATGTACAAATAAAACAAAATTGTAGTATCATTGCACGCAAGCTATCCACCACGACGAATCCGCAACAACCATAACCAGATTTATCCACAGAAACAAGTAACTGAATCAAGTGTGTAACCCCGCCTAATTGAGCATATAGCAATTAGATAACGTTACCAACACATCTACGCATGCAAACGAAGTCACGACATTAGAATTCCAAAACACAATTAGCGCACACCCCAAATATACTAAGGATCAAAAACCAAGTGCGGTAAACATCCAAAAAAGTCGAGTATTGAGCCAATTCGGAGGTCCGAATCAAAACGAAACGTGCCCGAACCTTCGCGGGGAGTTAGAGCATGAAATTAACCTCGATTCAGGGGGCCTAGAGGGGGTACCCCACCCCCGAGGCCACCACGAGATGGCCAGAGGGTGAGGCAGACCCGAAACAGCCCATGCAGGGGCAGTTTCGGGTCCCCACCCCCAAGACCACATTGTCGTGGTCTTGGGGAGTGGGCCCAGCTGTTCAGTCCCTCCCGGGATCTCCCCGGGGTGCCCACGCAGAACCCCGTGGCTTCTCGGTTCAATCTGAGAGCCCGCGGGGTGTGCAAACATCTCAAAACTCAAAAATTCGGGACTTTTTTTCGACAGTTTTCGTTGCCCGAAAAAACAAGAATTCTAATGTCGCAACTAGCTAGTTTAAGGTGTTTGGGTGGCTCTGATACCATGTTGGGTTTTTGTAACACCTTAGAATGTTATTAGTAGCTAATTATACCTTATTGTATGGTTTTTAGTAAAAAGTTTACCAAAACGATTTTCAAATATTTTATCAAAATTAATGAATATTTTATTAGAATTTATTTAGGCTTGCACACACATGTGCATGTTAACTAGGGTTAAACCATGTTTAGCAACCATGGTGGACTAACCCATTTCTTTTATGTTATTTTGAAATTTATTAAGTGTTTTAGTTATTTGTTTTAAAATGAAAAATGATTTAAATTGTGGGTTGACTTGGTGAGAGAGAGTGGGCATGATGGGCTTGCCCATGCTCACATTTAATGAGGAGAGAGAGGGGGGGGTTTGACTCTCTTGTGCTCTCATTCTCTTTTGTTTGCAAACACTCTTTTTCTCACTTCTCTCTCTCACTCACACACACACACCCTACAACAACAGAAGCAGCTGCAGAACCAACAGCAACAGCAGCAGAAGTAGCAGAAGCAGCCCTTGCAACAACAAAAACAGCAACACCAACAACAGCAACATCAACACCAACAACAGCAACAGAAGCAGCAGCACAAAGCAGCAAGCAGCAGCAGCACCGCAGCAGGAGCAACAGCTTCTTCTCTTCTTCTTCTCCTCCTTCTCCTTGCACCTAGGGTCAAGTGAGGTATAATTTTTAGGCTAATTTTCTTGCTTGCTAAACTTATGTGTTATTTAGCTTCGGTTAGTGTTAAATATGAGTTTTAGTGCTAGAAATGGTGATTAGTGTGAATATTTGGCCAAGTGGTGATTTTGTTGGTTAGCTTAGCTTAACTTAGTGTTATAAGACCCTTTAAACTGATATTTAAAACCATATTTCACTAAAATACCATAGGGTTTCAATTTAGTGCAAATTTAACGTTTTAAAGTAAATTTTAGACTTTTAAAATCTGCTGTTGACCCGGTTACTTCAGACAAAATCTGAGATTACTGGGGCATGCACACTAGACCTAAACCACACACACGAAGCACGAATCCCTATCTCCCAACCTGGGCCCCAATTTTATTCGTTCCGGCCGCAAATTGCGGCCATAGGGGGGAGTTAGGTGTTAGGGTTTTGTCTAGGGTAGTCTGCTGTGTATTCTAGTATTTTGGTATATGCAACTTTTCACTTTTACACCCGAGTCAAAATCTGGAGCTATATGCCATTTTTCCAATACTTTAAGCTTGCGCGACACGTGTGATACATGAGTGGGTTTAGTGTTCCTGCATGTCGTGACGTGTTGGCGTAGTTTCAGACCCGTATACACACGTTTCAGCGTATCGGATACAGGCGCGTTTAGTTCGCGACGCGAGTGTCACGTTTGGTTTCGATATCGCGTCTTTGTAGGATTTTTGCTAATGTGTATTCCTTGTGTAAATTCTAGGTTCGCAGGCGGGTACGTCGGACGCCACAAAGAAGGGGAAACAGGTGGTCGGCTACACTTAGCACAAGACCAGGTGAGTAGATTTAAAATCTACGGGGAAATCGCCCGTATGGCGTTAAGCGTCAGGGCGTGATAGGATATTGTAGTCGCATATATTTATATGTATATTGCTCGCGCATAGGTACTATTGTAGCATACCCCTCTTTGTTGCATATAGAAATGGTAGTTTTATAACATCGCACTGTCACTAACGGTTCAAGCTGCACGAGCACTATTTGTATGTTACGCTCACACCGTTAGTGATTGCCATGACACTCGTACTATAGGATTGCTACGAATCATACATCGTTTTGAGTACCGCATCATTGATGATTAGACATGACCTTATCGCGTATTGGCATATATATACGTTGATATATTCATATTGCGCACATACACATTGTGTATCCATATTAGTGCACATATACATTGCTACACTCATAGATATATATACACATACCTTGATATATCTATCCATATTGGTGCACGCATACTGCTACATTCATATATGTTATCCATGTTGGTGCACACATACAGGATATACCTATATTGTGCACATTCATACAGTATATTGACATCGATGCACACATACATGATATACCTATATCGCGCACATTCATACTGTATATTGACATTGATGCACACATACATGATATACCTATATTGCGCACACGTCAGATTGTATATTCATATTAGTGCACATATACCTTGCTACACTCATATTTCCGTATATATCCACTTGCACATTCATACCTATATACATACATATGTTACATACATGGATGATATTGACTTGATTTCTAGAAAATAGGGACCGCATGAGATATTTTCAAAACCGGATCCTTTTAAAAAGAGCGGTTTTCCCTTTTTACTCTTAGTGTCATACGACACATTGCATGGACTTACGCATTGAGTTTTAGATTCATATGATTTCTGGATTTGAGAACCGTGGTATTAATTTAAAAAAATACGCACTGTTTTGAAAACCCGGTTTGTCTTGATATGATACTTCAGTGCGTCCACCATGTGTTTTCTCGGTTCTGAGACGTGTGACATGTGAACCAGAATCGAGGAACTGGATGAGGCAGATTGTGGGTACATGGTGGACCCAGTATGGTACCCCGGGGCGAGAACAGATCGCTGTGCAGTAGACGGTGAGCCTGGCAGAGGGACTACTACCTACCGGTGATTAGTTGGACCTGGCGATTATCCGGAGGATACTGACCAGAGTCGATAGATGGATACGGGACGACCCGTACTGCCGGGGCCGAGGGCGGATTCCGCAACGGAGCCCGTGGGCCGATCCGAACTGACGGAGCCCGATACATGAGGATTTGCATGTCGATGCTGGGCACGATTATTTCATGATATTTCGAGTGCCGATGTTGGGCACTCACGATTCTATGAGATTTACAGGATTTAAGGGCCGATTAGAGTGACGGCGTCTGAGTTGTTAATGGGATTTGGGTGCATTGATGGACACCTGTTATTTTTCCACGTTGACATTCCGTGTAGATGTTATTTTATCCCATGCTCAGCATTCATTGTTATGCATCTCATCCTGTAGTCATAGTATCTGATAGAGTACTTTGGCATGATTATTGCATACCCTGCTGATTATATATAGATGTATTAGCTTACACTCGCTATGCATGATTATTGCATACCCTGCTCATTATGTAGAGATGCTATTAGATTGCACTTGTTATGCATGATTATTGCATACGCTGCTCATCATATAAAGATGCTATTAGATTGCACTTGTTATGCATGATTATTGCATACCCTGCTCCTCGCATATAGATGTTATCTGTTGGCATATGTTAGAGTATCGCGGTACGTGCATACTCGCGATTACCTTTATATGTTATCTACAATTCACGAGTTGGCAACTCACCCCCGTTGTGCCACAGTGTTTGCAGGTTGCCCCTCAGAGTAGTTGCGGCAGGGCTACTTACTTGTATCTTTTTGCTACGGATACCACTGCAGTTGGCATGTGAGCCCTTTTGCTGATAGGTGGGTTTTTGCGGCATCCGTTTATTTTCCAGTTGTACACACTATTGTATCTAGTACTCTCCATCTACTATTCATGTATTGACATAGAGACCAGTGGTGAGGACGATGTATATTATTTTGTACTCTGGTGTGGAGCTTGTTGCGAGCCGACTTTATTTATGCAGTTTTATCTTTCATGATATTTTTTCCCCTTATATTGCTCATTTCTTCGCTACGGCATCGTATATTATTCTTGTAGTGATTGTTTCCGCCGTTGGGCGTGATTGCTCCCGTTTAGGGATGCTTTATTCTTATTATTTGTCATTTTTACTTATATCATGTTTTGTACCCATTTTCGGTATTAGTTTTTACAAAGGAGATGCTGCCGAAATTTTTAAGAAAACAACTTTAACTTTAATGATTCTTACTCGAGTTTTCTAAATGTTTTTAAACTAATGTTTTCAACACTCACTACTTTTAAATGGTTTTTATTTCTGGGTTTCGGCTTACTTAGTCGCGTTACGCCTGTAGACGTTACGTGGTTAAGTGTCGGTTACGGGACGAACTTCGGGTCATGACAAAGTTGGTATCAGAGAGTAGGTTTTACCTTTCGGAGTATAGGATGACCCTGGTATGATAGAGTAGGTAGCTGAAGCAGAGTGGCGTAGCGTGCGTATGTTCTGCGGCATACTTACGACACGGTACTCCGCCTAAGTGACCTTAGGACTTATTGATTGAAATTCCTTCATGATTATATACATTCTTGTGATTCGATTTCCGTATCCTTATCGAATCCTACTTTCTTTTCAGCCATTAAGCCGCCAAAGACTACGAGGGCGCAGAGAGCGGTCGCGAGAGCCTAGATTAGAGTTGATTCGTCCGAGACGAGGACGGACCCAGGCAGTACACCCATCGTGCCAGAGCAGGCTGTTCCCCCTTCGAAAGATCAAATCGCCAAGCTAGGGGCCAATATGCAGGAGATGCGCCAGATGATGGGGTCGTTAGTTGAGGCACTTCGAGCGCAGCGACCAGAGGTAGTTCCACCCGTTACGGGGACGATGATGGTACCTACAGTGGAGAAAGTTGCCCCTTCAGCCACAGAGGTTATTACCATATCGCTATCAGAGTTTATGAGGCTGAAGCCTCCGGTCTTCACAGGCACCGATGCAGCCGAGGACCCACAGTCATTTATTGATAGGATGGCCCCGATATGTTGTTCACTCAGATGCTCAGATGCGAGATGGGTAGAGTTCGTGAGCTTTCGCCTGGAAGGTCTTGCGCAGAAATGGTGTGAGTCGGTCGAGAGGGACATAGCAGCAGGTCTTCCTCTTATGACCTGGACTGAGTTTGTGACGGTATTTCTAGCCCGCTTCCTTCCACAGAGTGTCAGAGATTCTAGAGTGTGCAGGTTCGAGTCTTTACGTCAGACTCCGAAGATGACAGTAGAATAGTACGACGTACTGTTCACCGAGCTATCCGTTTATGCCCCATACTTAGTGGCCACTGAGGAGATGTGAGTCAAGAGATTTGTTCGAGGCTTGCTCACCCCATTGTTCCTTGCGATCAGCGCACATCATTTCGAGACCTATGCAGCAGCTGTAGATGCAACCTTATTAGTCGAGGAGCGCCTTGCTGAGACTTCGGTGGTTTCAGAGCCGAAGTGAGTTCATACTGGTACATCGGCACAGAGAAGACCATTTAGGCGCCGCGACAGACACCTTGCAGGTAGCGGAGGATCGGGACGAGGTAGGCTATTCAGCTCTTATCCCCAGGAGGGTCAGCTGGCACCATCTAGATGTTTCCGATGCGGGAGTACTTACCATCGTGTGCGAGATTGTCCGGAGCCACGTGAGGGCGAGACAGCCGTACCACATGTCACACTTCCACCTTCTCCAACCCAGAGGGCGTTACCTATTGTACCTACTGTTGCTCTGCGTCAGGCTCATGCACAGAGATGCCGTGGTCGCGGAGGGTTTGCTCATAGAGGACGAGGTGGCCGAGGCAGAGGACAGCCAGTTGCCGGCAGAGTACAGCCAGTTGTTAGTCGGGGACCTCCAGTCACATATAGAGGACAGGAACGGGCTTTCGCTTTCACGCATCAGGACGCGCAGGCGTCCAATGCAGTGGTCTCGGGTACCCTTTCTGTATGTTCTGTTGACGCACACTTGTTGTTTGATCCGGGATCCACGCACTCGTACGTTTCCACACACTTCGTGCCGAGTTTGGGTAGAGAGTCCGGTTTTCTTGATCAACCGCTTGTTGTGACCACCCCTGTGGGCGAGTCGTTTGTAGCTAGACACGTGTTCTGATCCTGTGTTGTCCGTATTGGCGAGAGAGAGTTGCCTATCGACTTGATCCTTCTCGAGATGTTGGACTTCGACGTTCTTTTGGGCATGGATTGGTTAGCCGCGTGCTATGCGTCCGTGGGTTGCTGCGAGAAGACAGTTAGGTTTTGTTTTCCCGGCGAGTCGGCTTTTGTTGTGCAGGGGGACCGTGGTGCCGCCCCTCACAGTTTGTGTTAGTTGTATGTATGCCCTAGAGGCCAGTTTTGTACAGATGATGTATATTATATTGGATGCTTGGACATATATAGAGATGACTTTCTTGCTCGATATGATAGTATGCTACTCTTTATCTTAACATGTATACTTGTCTCTTTATACTTTCTTATAGTTACATGTTGGTAAAGCCCTTAGGATGTGTACTTGACTACCTGGACTATGATGCGGATCATACTAGTGGGGACATGGTAGTCCATAAGTACATCCTTCAAGGTCCCTAGTCATGGGTGTATTGAGACGGGGCATCGATATACTAGTGTAGACTAGCGTATACGCTTCTCGACCCATGAGATGGGCGATGGATGATCCCATATCCATTGGTGTTTGACATCAGAGATGATTTACGGGTGCTCAGTGGAGACTGGGTACACTGGACGGACTCACCGAGAACTCCCAGATGGTATTATACCTCACGTCAGATGGCAGTTCTCAGGTGACACTTGTGCAGGTTAGGCTTTAGACCCGAGATCGTCATAGAGTCTTGTGTGATTCCCACTGTGTTTTGATTTCCACCTTACCACGTCCATGAGGGCGTGCAAAACGGTGGTTTTTGGGTACAGTCCCGAGTCACATGGAGGCAATGAGCGATAGGAGAGGTTTCGTCTCTCCCGGTATTGGGGGTTGATGTTGCGCTGTGCTCGATAAGACGTAACAGGGAAGTCCCTGGCCTGGGCTGATTAGAGATTTACTGGTAAGTGTTACCAGTAGTTTCTCGACCTGTTATGAGCCTCACATCGGCACGACTTATCGGTTATTGGGCTCTGACGTTTACCACCCCTAGACTCTATATGCGACATATCAGACGAGGAGACCGGACTGCACGGTAGTGTTGCCGGTTGGCTCGACGGGAGTTGTAGCAGGTTCGCTTGTTCTCTTCTGATTGCTCAATACCCGGGTGGCCGTTACGTTTAGCTGACCGCTTGCGGCTTGGGGGTGCTTGATATGATCATCACCCACTGCCGGCGTATTGACGAGTCTTAGAGTCCCACAATGGAGTTTCCTAGTCCAGGCGAAACGTTGTGGTGCGCGTATGCGATATGCGCATGGACCCGATTAAAATACGCGTATAGGATACCGTATATTGATCGGGCGGCTTGCTTTTGGTGGGGTCATATGTGATATGGCCGGATTGATAAATCAAGTGTTGATTTATCATTTAACCATTAGTTTCTCACGGGAAATCATTTCTTGAGTTTGATGGATGTATGCATGCATGTATGCCTTCTTTATAGATTCATGCACATATGGATGTACATACACACATACATACATACATACATCCTTCATGGTTGTACATACATGAAAATGGTGGCAATATAAGACTCACACCATGGCTTTATATATGGATTTTATTGCATTTGATTTAAAACAAAAAGGGAAAAGGAAAATGATTATCATTGATTTGTTTCTACACTCTTCTTTTGACCTAACCATTCTCACCCACCTTTTAACCTTGGGTAAACTTTCCTTTTGTGTTTTAACTCAAGTTCAATAAGATATTCATTGTTTAACCATGGTTTGAGATGAGAACAAGAAAATATATATACATATATTTTCATTTTTCTTGAGAAGAGTTATTCTTTTTTCACTCTTTGAAAAAAATATAGCCATCATCTTCTTCTTCCTCTCTCACTTGCTCTCTAGACTTTTGTAGTGAGCAAATTACATAACAAGATTGGATTTTGAAGTGAGAATTAGAACTACAACATCAATCTACACAAGTTTAGCCCACTTGTTTAGAGTGTTATCTTCATTTCTTCTTTTGAAAAGTGAAGTTGCATGCTTGGACTAGGAGCTTCGGGTGGATCGTCGTGGACACTAGGAGACCTCAAGCAAACCCTCCTCCATCCCTCAAGTAGCCAAGGAGTCTAGCATAGGGAGCTACAAAGGTTGTACTCTCAAAACCCTAGCATTTCTTTCATGTGATGATGTGACGTTTTAGAAACCCTAATTTTTCTAGGAATGATCCTTTGTATGTTTACTTAGCACCATAAAAACTTGATCTTTGTGACATTTGATGCTTCCAAACCTCTCATAGGGTGCTAGGTAAACCCTTCATTGGTATCAGAGCCGACCTAGAACATTAGGCGACACTTTAGCGAAGTTAAAACTCCGATCGAACCGAAAAATACGGATTTTTAGTGCTCTCTGGACATTTTTTCAAAACTGCTGTACTTCAGAATTAAAAATATGTAAAAATTACAGCAGGTAAATATTAGAATTACTGTAAAATTCGATGCCGTGAACAGTCTTTCTTGCCGCGGAAACGCGGTCTAAGCTTGCTTAGGCCGCGGTTCCGCGGCCGTACACATCAATCACTGCATGAATTTTATACAGTAATGCTTGTTTCCGCTTGTATAATTTTTAGGGTATTTTTAATCTGAATTTTGTGTTGTTTGTTCTGGAGATGGTTTTGGACTCGTCGATTCGATCGGAATTTTCATTTCGTGACTTTTCCGGATAAATTAGAATGTATTGAAGTGTTTGAACGAGTATCATTTGCTCACATTTCACGGGGTTTAAAATCTTTCGGAAATACGTGCAAGTTTGTTTGTGGTGGACCCTCTAGAAGATAACAAACCTTAACTCGATTATGTGACCGTCTTGAACAGCCTTTTGAAACTTAGGGTTTGTGGCAGTACGGCGTGCCACATGTGAGGCGTTGGCTTGACCTTTCTACGGCTGGACCGCTACCACTGTGTCACACTCCGGGTTTTTGAACTCCGCTCAAGTGTTGAGCTTTAGAGAATCTTGGGTATTTCATCGTTCGTTCGAAAACTTTAATACCGTCTATTTATCTGGAATGTGATGCAATATCTGGAATTCATATAGTTGGACATGAAATACGAAGTATGTGATATTTTGCATTTACGATGTCTAAAGAGAATGTGGATTCCAAATATTGCAGTTTTACACTTTCTTTTCTGTGACCGTAAGTGTAGTATGTCGATATCGCCGGTTTCGTTGCTATACATCAACGAAAATTGGGGTACGCATACTTACTTACGTTGATGATATATGATATTATGTGTTGCTGAGATATGATGTGCAGGATTGTCGCAATTGAATAGCCGGGGGTTTTTATGTGAGATGAGAGTTTTATTTTTCATTCATGTAAAATTCAAATGTAATGTAATATTCTTTTATCTGGGGAACTTCCGGGTTGAGGTCGATGCCACCAGTATTGTATATTATTTACTTTTCCGCATTAGGATGGACCCAAGGAGGGGAGCACAGGTGACCGGGTTCTGGGGTTCAGTGGAAGGCCATCTCGAGGAGTCGAGATCGGGTCTCCTAAACTCCAGAATTGGTAGGGTCGCTTGCCGCTCTCGTAGGGGTCCAGGGTGTGGGCTTGGCTATTCATCGCGACTATAGAATCCGTATTTTCTATTGTTGGCTAAATACTAAATACGGACGTCCTAGTATATCCCACATTATATCTATGTTTCTGCTGCGATATCTGTGATGTGATCATTTGATATGTTCTGTGATGGATACACTATATAATATATATGATATATTATATAGGCAATACTTATGTTTTACACCCATGCTAGCCCTGCCCTGCTCTGCCGTTAGTTACCTAACCTAACGGTGCATGAAGGGACATCGAGGCGAATGCGGATGGCATAAGTGTACGTCGTATTTATCTGTGATGTTTAGGTGACTTAAATGATGGGACTTCATTAATGTGATTAATGAAAGAAAAGAAACCTAAAAGATGTTGTAGAATCAAATTTTAAATAAAAAGGGTAGCTACAGTTTTGCTTTGCATAGCGGTATATATGATATACCTTGCACCTTATTCGATGGGGAAAGAGCCGAGATCCCTTCTCCGGGAGTGACCTCTTTAGCAAAACTGGCAGATGCTACAACACTCGGTTTGACTTTTGACTGCTTTTGGAGTTTTGCTTTGCATAGTGATATATATGATATGTCATGCACCTTATTCGATGAGGAAAGAGCCGAGATCCCTTCACCGGGAGTGACCTCTTAAGCAAAACTAATAAAAGCCTCAAAATCACTCCATTTCAAAACTTCACTTGATTCTACAACGATATCAAGTTCATTACGCAATAGGTTTTCAGAAAAACCTGTCGTAGCCCTCCGTCATTTCAGATAAATCATACTTAGTATTCGTGCTACGTTTGTTGACCTCCGTCAAGGCGTAGTGTGCGGTAGCTAACTAGTATTTATCTGCTTATGCATTTGATGCAGATTGGATTAGGGTAGTCGTACGACCTTGTTGACCTCCGTCAAGGGTCGTGCGGGTGGGTTTTATTCAATCAAGAAATGACGGGTTGAACTTGACTTGCACCCTGTGGTTTGTTGACCTCCGTCAAGGTCATAGGATGCTTGGGGCAAAATATTATCGGGAATTTCAAGTGTTGAAATTTGCAATGAGATTGCATACCTACTATGAGATAGTTGGATCCCGATACCCACTGCGAGTAATTGTTACTCCTGGGAGAGTTTTACACAGGACAATTAGCCGATCAAGTAGGTGTCTAGAAAGGTGTCAACAGGGTTACGCCTCTGGGAAAACGAGGTTTACTTTAATTAGGTCCGTGCGAAAGCACAGGGAACCTCCCTCAAAGTACCGACACTGTCCTGGCTGAAAGATCGACGAAGTTGTAGGGTGTAATTAATCCCGGCTAGTCTTTCCTTTTAGGGTTTGAAGGAAGATTTGATAAAAACAGTGGGAGCCATCCTGATTAGATAAAATAATAACCAATCTGATCTTGCAAGAGCATACGCTAAAGTGTTTTCTTCTCTCTCTCTCCAGGTAGCGACCATGTCATGCCTTAATCAAGATAATAATATGGATGTATTGACCGAACCCGCAAGTTATACTGCGCTGGGGAACGTTGGTTCCGTTCTTTCTTATAAGAGTTATAGGACTGAACAGGACATAGGGGAATACCAGGATTCCCATGCCACCCGAATGAAGAAAGTACATGTTGATGCATTTTCTTCGGGTGTGTTCGTTACAGAGAACTGTTTCTCCATTTGCCCTACGTCCTGGGTATTAGATACCGGGTCAGGATCCCATATATGTAATCAGTTATATAGGCTTAGGAAAGGTAGAGAACTTGGAGAAGGTGATAAAGACATAAGAGTTGGAAATGGTGCAATTGTTGCAGCTAAGACTGTCGGGGAATATCACCTTGCATTACCAACTGGTAATACATTGATTCTGAACGAATGCTATTACATGCCAAACCTGATATGCAACATTATATCGGTTTCTTTGTTGAGTAAAGAGGGATATAATTTTGTATTACAGGATAATGTTATGAACATTTTCCGTAACCAAAAGTTGGTTGGATCAGGCACGTTATGCAATGGCATTTATGTTCTAAATCAATCAACAGTTCTGAGTATAACAAACACACACACGAGGAAGACTTCAGAACTGAACGAATCCTTCTCGTGGCATTGTAGACTGGGTCACATCAATGCGACACGACTACCTAAGTTGCATAAGGATGGATATTTGAATCCGTTTGAATTTTCATCTTATGACACTTGCCAGTCATGTCTCAAAGGCAAGATGACTAAAACTCCGTTTACGGGACACGGAGAAAGAGTTACTGAACTCTTGGGACTGATACATAGTGATGTATGCGGTCCCATGTCTACACATGCCAGGGATGGTTCTTCGTACTTCATTACATTCATTGACGATCTCTCTAGGTTCGGGTATGTGTTCCTGATGAAACACAAATCAGAAGCTTTTGAGAAATTTAGAGAATATAAACAAGAAGTCGAGAACCAAACCGGAAAATTATTAAAATCCTATGATCTGATCGAGGAGGTGAATACTTGAGCATTGAATTCCTGGACTTCCTAAAAGAGAATGGGATTCTCTCTCAGCTGACTCCTCCATATACACCACAGCACAACGGTGTATCAGAACGGAGCAACCGCATCCTATTAGATATGGTGCGCTCTATGATGAGTGTAGCTGAGTTACCTATTTCCTTCTGGGGATATGCACTGGAAATAGCAGCATATCTACTCAATAGGGTTCCTACCAAATCTGTGCCTACCACCCCATATGAGATATGGGAGGGGAAGAGACCATATCTTAATTTTATAATGCTATGGGGTTGCCCGGCCTATGTCAAAAGAAAAAAACCGGACAAACTCGAGGCAAGGTCTGTTTTGTGTAAATTTGTTGGATATCCTAAGCATTCGCGAGGGTATATCTTCTACCACAGTGAGGAACAAAGAGTATTTGTTGCTCAACATGCCACCTTTTTAGAAAAGGAATTTCTTGCAAAAGAGATTAGTGGCCCTGAGGTAGACCTGGAAGAGGTTCCAGCTGAACAAACCACAACAAAAGATTTAGTGGAACCAGAGGATTCAGCAGTTCCCAATGAACCCCAGCCACTCCGCCGATCTAGTAGGGTTTCTCACCCACCTGAGAAATACTACGGTTTTCTCATGGATGGTGGGAGCGAGGACTGCATCATGGAGTATGATGACCCAACTAGCTTCGAGCAGGCCATCACGAGTGGGGACTCAGTGAAATGGCTGGATGCAATGCGGTCCGAGATGGAATCCATGTACACCAAAAAAGTATGGACTTTAGAAATTGCTCCTGAAGGGGTAAAACCCATTGGGAGCAAGTGGATCTTCAAGAAAAAACTTGGTGTAGATCGGAAAGTGGAGACTTTCAAAGCTAGACTTGTAGCAAAGGGTTTTCGTCAAAGACCAGGTGTGGACTATGACGAGACCTTTTCTCCAGTGGCTATGCTTAAATCCATCCGGATCATGCTTGCCATCGCTGCATATCATGATTACGAAATCTGGCAAATGGATGTTAAGACCGCCTTTCTAAACGGTGATTTTGAAGAGTGCGTGTACATAACTCAGCCAGAGGGCTTCGTAGATAGTGGGAGCAGCGGAAAGGTGTGCAAGCTGCTTAAATCCATTTATGGATTAAAGCAAGCATCGCGGAGTTGGAACATCTGCTTTGACGTCGTTATCAAAGAGTTTGAACTTACCCATAATCTCTGGAGTCACTCTCTCCAAAGAGATGTCTCCCAAGACTGATTTGGAGAGAGCTCGAATGCAAGGGATACCCTATGCTTCGGCTGTAGGCTCTATCATGTACGCGATGTTATGTACCAGACCCGATGTAGCATACTCACTAAGTGTAGTGAGCAGGTATCAAGCTGATCCTGGAGAGAGTCACTGGACAGCCGTGAAGAGCATTCTCAAGTACTTGCGAAGGACTAAAGAGATGCTCTTGGTGTATGGTAACGGAGAACTCCAAGCGGAGTCCTTTACCGATTCGAGCTTCCAGAGTGATAAGGACGACTCTAAGCCGCAGTCGGGATTTGTCTTTACCCTTTACGGAGGGGCGGTTAGCTGGAAGAGTTCCAAGCAGGAAACCGTGGCAGACTCGATGATGGAGGCTGAATACATCGCTGCCAACGATGTTGCCAAAGAGGCTGTCTGGATCAAGAAGTTCATTACTGAACTTGGAGTGGTTCCATCCATTAAGCATCCAAAACCTTTGTATTGTGATAACAATGGAGTGGTGGCTTTGGCCAAGGAACCCAGGTCCCATCAGCGATCCAGGCATATTCTGAGGCGATATCACCTGATTCGGGAGATAGTTGATCGCCGGGAGATCGAGGTCAGGAGAGTTGACACGAAGAATAACACAGCGGATCCACTCACGAAGGCCATTCCCCAGATACAGTTTGAGAGACTCTTCGAGATGCTCGGTATGCGATACTACAGCAGCTGGCCCTAGTGCAAGTGGGAGATTGTTAGTTGTATGTATGCCCTAGAGGCCAGTTTTGTACAGATGAAGATGCTTGGACATATATAGAGATGACTTTCTTTCTCGATATGATAGTATGCTATCTGGTTGCTCTTTATCTTAACATGTATACTTGTCTCTTTATACTTTCTTATAGTTACATGTTGGTAAAGCCCTTAGGATGTGTACTTGACTACCTGGACTATGATGCGGATCATACTAGTGGGGACATGGTAGTCCATAAGTACATCCTTCAAGGTCCCTAGTTGTCGGTGTATCGAGACAGGGCATCGATATACCAGTGTAGACTAGCGTAAACGCTTCTCGACCCATGAGATGGGCGATGGATGATCCCATATCCATTGGTGTTTGACATCAGAGATGATTTACGGGTGCTCAGTGGAGACTGGGTACACTGGACAGACTCGCCGAGAACTCCCAGATGGTATTATACCTCACGTCAGATGGCAGTTCTCAGGTGACACTTGTGCAGGTTAGTCTGTAGACCCGAGATCGTCATAGAGTCTTGTGTGATTCCCACTGTGCTTTGATTTCCACCTTACCATGTCCATGAGGGTGTGCAAAACGGTGGTTTTTGGGTACAGTCCTTAGTCACATGGAGGCAATGAGCGATAGGAGGGGTTTCGTCTCTCCCGGTATTGGGGGTTGATGTTGCGCTGTGCTCGATTGGCCGTAACAGGGAAGTCCCTGGACAGGGCTGATTACAGATTTATTGGTAAGTGTTACCAGTAGTTTCTCGACCCGTTATGAGCCTCACATCGGCATGACTTATCGGTTATTGGGGTCTGACGTTTACCACCCCTAGACTTGATATGCGACATATCAGACGAGGAGACCGGACTGCACGGTAGTGTTGCCGGTTGGCTCAACGGGAGTTGTAGCAGGTTCGCTTGTTCTCTTCTGATCGCTCAATACCCGGGTGGCCGTTACGTTTAGCTGACCGCTTGCGGCTTGGGGTGATTGATATGATCATCACCCACTGCCGGCGTATTGACGAGTCTTAGAGTCCCACAATGGAGTTTCCTAGTCCAGGCGAAACGTTGTGGTGCGCGTATGCGATATGCGCATGGAACCGATTAAAATACGTATATAGGATACCGTATATTGATCGGGCGGCTTGCTTTTGGTGGGGTCATATGTGATATGGCCGGATTGATAAATAAAGTGTTGATTTATCATTTAACCATTAGTTTCTCACTTGAAATCCTTTCTTGAGTTTGATGGATGTATGCATGCATGTATGCCTTCTTTATAGATTCATGCACATATGGATGTACATACACACATACATACATACATCCTTCATGGTTGTACATACATGAAAATGGTGGCAATATAAGACTCACACCATGGTTTTATATATGGATTTTATTGCATTTGATTTAAAACAAAAAGGGAAAAGGAAAATGGTTACCATTGATTTGTTTCTACACTCTTCTTTTGACCTAACCATTCTCACCCACCTTTTAACCTTGGGTAAACTTTCTTTTTGTGTTTTGACTCAAGTTCAATAAGATATTCATTGTTTAACCATGGTTTGAGATGAGAACAAAAAAATATATATACATATATTTTCATTTTTCTTAAGAAGAGTTATTCTTTTTTCACTCTTTGAAAAAAATATAGCCATCATCTTCTTCTTCCTCTCTCACTTGCTCTCTAGACTTTTGTAGTGAGCAAATTACATAACAAGATTGGATTTTGAAGTGAGAATAAGAACCACAACATCATTCTACACAAGTTTAGCCCACTTGTTTCGAGTGTTATCTTCATTTCTTCTTTTGAAAAGTGAAGTTGCAAGCTTGGACTAGGAGCTTCGGGTGGATCGTCGTGGACACTAGGAGACCTCAAGCGAACCCTCCTCCAACCCTTAAGTGGCCAAGGAGTCTAGCATAGGGAGCTACAAAGGTTGTACTCTCAAAACCCTAGCATTTCTTTCATGTGATGATGTGAAGTTTTAGAAACCCTAATTTTTCTAGGAATGATCCTTTGTATGTTTACTTAGCACCATAAAAACTTGATCTTTGTGACATGTGATGCTTCCAAACCTCTCACAGGGTGCTAGGTAAACCCTTCAGTTTGATTTCTTCTCTTCGCGCTGGACAGCTTTTGAGGAAGGGATGTCAGGGATTTCAAGCCTATGTTTGCGATACTAGATCTACAGAGGTTTCGTTGGACCAGGTTCCGATTGTTCGTGAGTTCCCTGATGTTATCCCTGACGAGCTTCCTGGGCTACCGCCTGAGCGCGATATTGTTCTCTGCATTGACTTGATTTCCGGCACGGGGCCTATTTCCATACCGCCTGATCAGTCGAAAATACTGTATTTATAACACGGCAATTTCCCTACCTTTTGCAGTCAAGTAAAGCTATCCGGTATTCATATCACTCATATTTGCATAACACATGTAAAATATTGGATTACTTGTACTATACACTAAAACCAGCACTTTTAGGGAAATTGTGTGTGTTTCATGGCATTGCATCATCCTTGTATTGCGCAACTCTTGTCTCGGTGAAATTGTGCAGAAAATTCCAGAACCAGGGCCTAATTGGGAAATGAACTGATTAAAGACACACCAATTCAAAGGCTGAAGATCTGGTAGTAATACAGAAGGCCAAATAAAATTCCACATATCAAAACAAGGCCCATAAATCAGCCCAAGCCCACAGCAGAAAATTCAAGCTCTGAGGCTTCCAAACCGCCGCGGTTCCGCGGCGGGAGCTGGCTTGAGCCGCGGAACCGCGGCGCTTTGATGGGTTCATGCCTCCAGAATTCTTCCACGTGTCCCAGCTAACGGCCTAAGCTTCCAGAAGACTGTAGAAAATCCACGTGGCACATCTAGAAGGCTCGGTTCAACTAACTCTTGGAGGGAAATTCAAATTTTAGTTTTAACAAACTTTTTGGAGGGAAATTTAAATTTGGTGCTAACTAACTTGTGGGGGGAATTCAAATTTCAAATCTTAGATCTAGAATTTGGAAAGTCTATAAAAAGGAGCCTAGATCTAGAGGGGAAAATGTTCAAGAATTATCATCATCTTCAACCCACAAGTTTAGTGACAAAAGCTTGTGCTTCAAATTCACTCCAATTCAAAAATCAAGATCAAGATCCCGAGATCAATTTGAGCAAGAGAGCCTTCAACCTTTAGCAAGCGACGCCGGATTCCAACGGAGCAAGAGATCCACGGCGGATCCGCGACTCAAGGAGCCGAGCGAAGCCGAAATCGACGATCTAGTTCCTTCCTTTTGTAAATTCAAGAGAGTTGTAATGAAATTTGTTGATAAATAAAGGTGAATTTTCTATACTCTTGCTTATCTTTTAATTCAAGCATAATGATTAGAATTCAATTTGTGATTGTGTTTGTGATCATGATGTTTGAGTAATCTCCGCTCGTGTAGGAGTTGTGACGATCTTTAGATGATGATGATTTAGATCTTTCTACAATTCTTAAATCCTATAATGTTTGGAAATTCTAGTGAATCAAATGATTAATGACCTAGTTTCGAGATGATGCTTTCTTGATCGTGTTCACTCGAACTAGGGAACAACTATTAAACATTTGATTGACTAGAAGCTAGAATTTGAATGTGATCCATCGAAAGGACAAAGGATTGGTTGCGAAATCCCTAGTTTTCCCGCACGATCCTTAAACCTCGATGAATTTTGCATCGATCTAGTATCAATTCATTAATGGATAAGAATTAGTAATCTTTAGATCTCATCACATCTATAGATCCGATCCACTCCTACGAGCCTTACTTCTAATCTTGATTGTTGGTTGGAAATTATCACACATCTCAATTCTTGCTTTTAATGACTTTTCAAGATCTAGATTTTTCTTATTTCTTGATCTTTAAATGCAAATCAAGAATTGTTTTCTTTTCTTTGCCTTAAATTTTCAACTCATCTAATTCGGAAATTGAACGGAACTCACTTTCCCTGTGGACGATTCGCAACTTTCTAACGCGCTACATCCGACACCGTAATTGATTGCGGTCAAAATATTTTTGATTGTGATTTCTAAAATCTATTTTCTCAAAAACACTACACAATCGGAGAATCATTCAATCAAAATGGCGCCGTTGCCGGGGATCGTGTGCTATTTGTTCATTTTTTGAAATTTGAGCTGAAAAGTTTATTCCATCAATTTTTTTAGATCAAAACTCGCGCAAAATACTAATACGTGTTGTTGTGGTTAATTGCAAGGAGATCTGGAGCTTGCTGGAAAATTGGAAAATTATTTGAAGAATTCCAGAAGACTAAGAAAGTGATCAGGAGCTCTCTGGAAAGATTTGGTACAGTGATCTCTCTAATGAACCGCGTTTCCGCGGCATAAGTCATCTCCTGCGGCGGTTCCGCGGTGGGATAAGGGGTTTGCTGTTCCATTTTTCTCTGGTAATTTCTAAACTTTCTTATCTCTTCCTAAAATCTGCTCCAATTAACATTTCGTGCAGGTTTCTTTGCAAATAATCGCTGCGCCGCAAAAAGCAAAATAAAATTTGTGCTTGTTTTTGATTTTGTGGTTGTTTGCATAACTAATACGGAAATTAAGGGGCACGGCCAAATCCAGATTAGGTGGGGAGTTCATTACCCTTCCTAGGCCCCAAAAATCACAAACCTGCATCCGCATTACCCTCATTAATTAAAAAATATCTAGAGATGACTCTAAGGACCGTCGCGCTCACTTAGGACAGAAGAAGGCCGTGGGTAATTCATTGCTTATCCGTGTTTCACTTGTGGTGCCTAGGAAAGTGTGTCGAAGGCTAGTGATTACTTAATTAGGCCCACTACTTACGTAGTGGAGAACCTCCCACTTACCTGGCACTTACCTGGCCACAGGAGGGACAAAGAGGCAGTGGAGGATTCTATCCTGCGTCTTGTCTTCTGGCAGTTAGGAGCGGTCTAGAGATTGGACCTAGGTGACCATAAATTTTAGGGTATTGCTTGTTGCATCATATTTTCCAAATCCGTATCATTTTTCAAAACAAACACCGCACTCACTTCATTTCCCCTAATTATAAATCACGCTGCCACTTGTACTAACCCCTTTTAGTGCAAGATAGGCTGGACACGGGATTCTAGTGCCCGCCTTGTCCGCGTCCCCTCGATCGACTCCGAAGTCGGTATTTCTCCATTTACCTTTCTTTTACCCCCCACCACACCTACACCGATGGATCAACCTCCATCAAACCTCTTTACCTCTACTCTGCCGCCGTCCGTTGGTGCGCAGATTCCACCCCGCATCTCTCTCCAAGAGAGGTGTTACCCTTTGCGAGGTCCTCTCTCGACCTGCTTATCCATTCCACCAGCCAACGGGGATAACTTTGAGATTAAGCCCCAGTACATCAACCTTCTACCTAAATTCCACGGTCTCGAGACAGAAGACGCATACGTTTTTATTACCAAATTTGAAAACGTATGCGAAATGATGGGTACATCACAACTTTCTGTGGATGCCATGCGTCTACGACTTCTTCCATTTACCTTGTGCGATATAGCCGAGAAGTGGCTGTATAACACCACCGCACATTCCATCACGAATTGGGAAGAATTCGTTGCGGCATTCCTTAAGAAATTCTACCCTATGCAAAAGACAGCTCGAATCCGTAGTGAACTCTATCAATTCTCCCAGCTTCCGGCTGAACCATTTTCAAAATACTTTGACCGATTCAAGGATCTTTTGGTTCAATGCCCACATCACGGCATCCCGAACTGGGAACTTTGCCGAATCATATATGAGGGCAGTAACCCTACCACTAAACAAAACCTTGAAAACATTTTTCAAGGAACCTTTATGACCAAGGATGATGGGGAAGCGTGCAAATTTTTAGAAGAGTTCGCTGAAAAGTCACTTCAGTGGGAGACTGGAACCCAGCCATCGAGTAGGGGTGGCGTAAACCAAATAGACGTGTCCATAGGTGTTCGAGCTGAGATGGCAGCAATGCAAAAGAAGCTCGACGCTATGGAACACAAATTCCTAGCAGCCTCCCTAAACCCAATGTCGCTTCCCAAAACCGTTTGTGGGTGTTGTTCTGATCCTTCTCACTTGACGGAAGAATGTCCATTAAACTCTCAGTTTCGAGGTCTCGAGCATACCAATGCCGCATTTCAAAGACCTAGAAATGACCCCTTTTCTTCCACATATAATCAGGGTTGGAGGAATCACCCAAATTTTGCTTGGAACCAATCCCAAAACACGGTTCCAAACCCGAATCAATTCCAACGGGTCCCTCCACCACAACAGCAACCACTTCAACTCACCCAGCACCCCTACCAGTCACAAAACTTCCAAAACCAGGTCAACACTCCTGCACCTTCTAATCCTATGCAGTCGACCTGTTCTGACGAATTCTCTCAATTCGCTCAAACCATGAAATCACTCATGTCAAATTTCATGGAAGTGTCGGCCGAGGTTAAGTCATCCGTTGGTGAGATAAA
Organism: Agapanthus africanus; assembly: GCA_030015575.1. Classification (NCBI taxonomy): domain Eukaryota; kingdom Viridiplantae; phylum Streptophyta; class Magnoliopsida; order Asparagales; family Amaryllidaceae; genus Agapanthus; species Agapanthus africanus. The sequence continues at coordinate 244,072,667 of JASDDO010000031.1, forward strand.
GAAAAACTCAGCGTCCCAAGCTGAGAGTATCAAAACGATGGAAGCTGAAATTGCACGACTTAAGGCCGAAATGAGTGCAAGAGAGAAAGGGAAACTCCCAGCTCAACCTGTACCCAATCCTGGCTATTCACATCATGTGAATGCAATCACCACATTGAGATCTGGGAGAGTGCTGGATAACCATGTTGGGGAAGAAGTTGATGATACTGAGAATCCTATCAACACCCCGGCTGAGACCTTTCCTCACACACACACTTCTGCTTCTGATTCTTGTTCTTCTACCCCACCGCCTTCTTACGAGCCTATTCTCCATTTCCCTCTAGGCTCAACACCTCAGCCCACCTCTTTTACTCCTCCACAGACGATCCCCACTTCTATTTTGGGATCAAGGCCACACACACTTCCTTCTCCTGTGATGGACCCAGCGCTCATTGCTAAAGCACCTTACCCGAACCGGTTAAGGGCTAACACATCGAGTCCACATATGGAGAAGATTATGGACATGTTCAAGCAAGTTAACATCAACATCCCTCTCCTAGATGCGATTCAACAAGTCCCCGCTTATGCAAAAATTCTTAAGGACTTATGCACTAGGAAGAGGAAGACTCAAGTGCCAAAGAAGGTCTTCATGTCTAATAGCATAGCACTGCTTTTATCCCTCCGCTACCAAAGAAACGTAAGGACCCAGGATGTCCTACGATATCGATTTCTATTGGGGATAAACACATCAACCGTGCTCTTTTAGACCTTGGCGCCAGTGTTAACCTGCTTCTTTTCTCAGTCTATCAGCAACTAGGGATCGGAGAGTTGAGACCAGCCCATTGCACTCTCCAGATGGCTGACCGATCAATCACCAAACCTAGGGGTGAACTGGAGGATGTGTTAATAAAAATCGGGGAATTCGTATTCCCTGTGGATTTTATTGTACTTGATACACAGCCTGTAGCGAACCCCCGGAATCAAATTCCGGTGATTTTAGGTCGCCCCTTTTTGGCCACTTCCAATGCAATAATCAACTGTCGAAATGGTTCCATGACCCTATCTTTCGGGAATAGGTCAATAGAGCTGAACATTTACAAGATTGGAAGTGTACCCTCCGAACCTACTGCTCATGTCTGTTCTGTCGACTTAATGGATGTCGACAGCAGCGAATTTGATGATCCTCCTGATACCGATCTTGACTCTTTTCATACGTTGTTGTTTGACCCAAATATGTATCATACACATACGGACTCTTCCACCAAGATGTCCGGGTCAACAACTGACACCGATTACGAATTGCTTTTAGAGTCTGAAGATCACCCCGCACTTTGTGATGACATTATTCTTCAGGGTATTGATGAAACTTTTGAGGAGATCTTCGCTGATGAACTCACATTTCTAAATAACACGGGTGTTGAGATGAATCATGTCCCAATCATTGAAATTGAACCTCCACCCCTTCTTCTGAATTGTAAAAAGAATGCGAGTAATCCATCACATTCACTGCATCGTCTCTCCAAAATGAGACGCACACACACTCTCTTCCACCCCTTACCCTTTCCCCACTTCTTCTTCCACCAACCCGAGCACTGCATTGATAAAATCTTCGAATGGTTGGTGTTGATCTTTGGTCTTTGCAAAGCTTGGCATCGACCAATGATTCTTGACCCCCTCATGTGATTTTCAAAGTTTAACATTGCATAACTCAAGTTTGGGGGGGACAATTTTTCTGGATCTTGGAAAGAAAATTTTTACAAAAAAAAAATTGCGAGTCAAAAATAAGTTTGGGGGAGGGTCTTCACTTATATATTTTGCCCCACTAATAAATTCCTCCCAGGCTTACAGGTTTTTGTAGATATAGCGGATGGCAACAGTGAGGACACTGTTGAAAACAAGTTTGGGGGAGGTTTGTGCTTAGTTTTGCATCATGTGCATATCATTTGCATAAGCACAAAACATTTCTTTAAAAACCATAAAAATTTAAAATTTTTCAAAACCCATAAAAATTCTTGTTTAAATATTTTTCTTTTGGTTCATCAATTTTTGTAAATAGCTTTTCAAAACCCATTTCTTTGAAAATCTATAAAAATTTAAAATTTCAAAACTCATAAAAATTTAAAATTTTTCAAAATATAAAAATATTTAATATTTATAATAATAATAGATTAGATAGTGAACAATTACATCCATGAGATTAGAAAATATTTAAGAAAACTGAGAAAATTAGAAGTTTTCTTATACGAACTAGTAATAAGTAGTTATGAGCCGTTGTCCCAAGGGTTAGTAAGATGAAGGACGTCACTAATCTGAGGATAAAAATAAGTCTGAAAAATAGTTTCTATTGTGGAAGCCAAACATTTTGAACGTTGATACCCTGCTATTCGCACTTACACACATCTTAAAGCCTGGGATAGTAGAGGATACCTTGAAATGCTCTTGTCTTAAAGCCAAAAGTATGGAAAAAAAATTTTGTTTTAAAATGGTGAGAAAAATGGATACTGGTTTTGTTATCACCAAGGGCAATAAAAAAATATATAGCAAAAGGGTGCTTCTTCACCTAGTGCCCTAAGGCCAATTGGTCTGGGAGTCACTGCTATGCCTGAGGTGGTGCAAGACGAGGAAAATACACCAAGCATGCAAGCACAGGAGTAATCGGTCGGTTAGTATCTCAAGAAGTATTAACGGTCGCATAAAAGTGTGTGAGCAATCTCGTTTATCAAGAAGTACTGAGGTTGATGGGCAAGAGTATGATAACTTGAATTGAATTCTCCGGGTGTAGGGATGTCTTTACACACACGCAGGGTTATATGATCGATGTTTGGAAGACAGATAGGAATGAAGAATAAGACGATGTTTTATTGAGGAAGGACGTGATTTCTAACATCTTTTCATGACCATTAAGATAGGGCTCATGACAACCGAAAAGCTAGCTTAGTTGGAAACCCTAATTTTCAAGGATTTTCTTTTATAATTCTTTTCTTTAAATGTAATATTCATGACCTTCCTTTTATTATTGGATTTTGTGGGTGCAATCCGCTGAAAACCCTCAGGAGACAACACTCCTCCTACTAGGGACACCTAGAGGTTTAAAGGCTTGTTGCACGTGCTCAGTGCAATCGTGTTGCCTAAGAAAGTGTGCTAGTTAGTTTTTCTCTTTCTTTTTTTTCTCCTTCTCTTTTTAATAAAACAGTTCGATCGAGACGATCGAAAATAAGTTTGGGGGAATTTGATCAGTCGAAAATACTGTATTTCTAACACGGCAATTTCCCTACCTTTTGCAGTCAAGTAAAGCTATCCGGTATTCATATCACTCATATTTGCAAAACACATGTAAAATATTGGATTACTTGTACTGTACACTAAAACCAGCACTTTTAGGGAAATTGTGTGTGTTTCATGGCATTGCATCATCCTTGTATTGCGCAACTCTTGTCTCGGTGAAATTGTGCAGGAAATTCCGGAAGCAGGGCCTAATTGGGAAATGAACTGATTAAAGACACACCAATTCAAAGGCTGAAGATCTGGTAGTAATACAGAAGGCCAAATAAAAATCCACATATCAAAACAAGGCCCATAAATCAGCCCAAGCCCACAGCAGAAAATTCAAGCTCTGAGGCTTCCAAACCGCCGCGGTTCCGCGGCGGGAGCTGGCTTGAGCCGCGGAACCGCGGCGCTTTGATGGGTTCATGCCTCCAGAATTCTTCCACGTGTCCCAGCTAACGGCCTAAGCTTCCAGAAGACTGTAGAAAATCCACGTGGCACATCTAGAAGGCTCGGTTCAACTAACTCTTGGAGGGAAATTCAAATTTTAGTTTTAACAAACTTTTTGGAGGGAAATTTAAATTTGGTGCTAACTAACTTGTGGGGGGAATTCAAATTTCAAATCTTAGATCTAGAATTTGGAAAGTCTATAAAAAGGAGCCTAGATCTAGAGGGGAAAATGTTCAAGAATTATCATCATCTTCAACCCACAAGTTTAGTGACAAAAGCTTGTGCTTCAAATTCACTCCAATTCAAAAATCAAGATCAAGATCCCGAGATCAATTTTAGCAAGAGAGCCTTCAACCTTTAGCAAGCGACGCCGGATTCCAACGGAGCAAGAGATCCACGGCGGATCCGCGACTCAAGGAGCCGAGCGAAGCCGAAATCGACGATCTAGTGCCTTCCTTTTGTAAATTCAAGAGAGTTGTAATGAAATTTGTTGATAAATAAAGGTGAATTTTCTATACTCTTGCTTATCTTTTAATTCAAGCATAATGATTAGAATTCAATTTGTGATTGTGTTTGTGATCATGATGTTTGAGTAATCTCCGCTCGTATAGGAGTTGTGACGATCTTTAGATGATGATGATTTAGATCTTTCTACAATTCTTAAATCCTATAATGTTTGGAAATTCTAGTGAATCAAATGATTAATGACCTAGTTTCGAGATGATGCTTTCTTGATCGTGTTCACTCGAAACTAGGGAACAACTATTAAACATTTGATTGACTAGAAGCTAGAATTTGAATGTGATCCATCGAAAGGACAAAGGATTGGTTGCGAAATCCCTAATTTTCCCGCACGATCCTTAAACCTCGATGAATTTTGCATCGATCTAGTATCAATTCATTAATGGATAAGAATTAGTAATCTTTAGATCTCATCACATCTATAGATCCGATCCACTCCTACGAGCCTTACTTCTAATCTTGATTGTTGGTTGGAAATTATCACACATCTCAATTCTTGCTTTTAATGCCTTTTCTAGATCTAGATTTTTCTTATTTCTTGATCTTTAAATGCAAATCATGAATTGTTTTCTTTTCTTTGCCTTAAATTTTCAACTCATCTAATTCGGAAATTGAACGGAACTCACTTTCCCTGTGGACGATCCGCAACTTACTAACGCGCTACATCCGACACCGTTATTGATTGCGGTCAAAATATTTTTGATTGTGATTTCTAAAATCTATTTTCTCAAAAACACTACACAATCGGAGAATCATTCAATCACCGCCTTATCGGAGCTTAGAGAGTTGAAAGGTCAGTTGCAAGATTTGCTGGATAAGGGACTTATTCGACCCAGTGTGTCTCCTTGGGGTGCTCCGGTCCTGTTTGTCAAGAAGAAGGACGGCAGTTTGCGCTTGTGTATCGACTACCGCCAGCTGAACAGGGTTACCGTGCGGAACAGATATCCTTTGTCATGCATCGACGGCTTGTTCGACCAGCTTCAGGGTGAAGGATACTTTTCGAGGATCGGCTTGCGATCAGGCTACCATCAGCTGCGGGTTCGACAGGAGGATATTCTGAGGACGGCTTTTCGCACGCGTTACGGCCACTATGAGTTTTTGGTGATGTCGTTCGGACTCACCAATGCCCCAACAGCGTTTATGGACTTGATGAACCGTATTTTCAGGCCGTATCTTGATTTGTTCATCATCGAATTCATTGAAGATATTTTGGTGTATTCACGGAGCCGAGAGGAGCACAAGCAGCACCTGTGGATCATACTGCAGACTTTGAGGGAGAACCAGTTATTCGCAAAATTCTCCAAGTGCGCATGCTGGCTTGACAGCGTAGACTTCTTGGGTCACGTGATTTCACGAGATGGTATATGTATGGTCCCGAGGAAGATCGAGGCCGTTCAGCGTTAGCCCAGACCCGCATCAGCTATTGAGATCCACAGCTTTCTAGGACTGGCCGGCTACTATAGGCGATTTGTTCAGGACTTCTCCCGTATTGCTGCACCGTTGACCGGGTTGACCCGGAAGGGAGTTCCTTTCGATTGGACGGAGGCGTGCGAGCATAGCTTTCAGCAGTTGCAGACTCGTTTTGTAGGATTACTAGGCACAGTCACAAAGGTCTATAAGGCATCAACCATTCCCGATTTAAAATTTAGACGTGCCGAACAACCCTAACCAAGATCTTAGACTAGAGATTAGGCGAAAACAAAGCAAGTAAACAACTTTACTTCTAAGAGTTATGGATTACAACCTTTGTAGTCCATTCCTTCACTTCAAAAGCTCTGTGTTGAGGTCCCTTCGCTGCGATCATCGAGTACCCGGACTCTAGAAAGGCTCCATGAAGAGAAATATGCAATCTTGCTTCCGATATTCAATAACAAAGATCATCTACCATGAAGAAACTCAAACCCAAGCTCTTTCTTTGCTAACCAAGTATTAGCAAAGCAAACACCCTAATCTAAGCGGCTAGAATAGATGAGGATGATGATGTAGGAATTTCGCACTCTTTTGTTTTCTTTATCTCACTCAAAATCATCACACATGAAAAAGCTAGTAAGCTTTTTCCAAAGAAGAAGAAGAAGAACAATACTTTGTGATGAATAATTAATCAAGCGAGGTTAGAAATGCAACCATGGGTTAAGTATGAAGACTTAACTCATGTGGAGAATCAACTATGGTTAAAGTGTTGGGTTGGGTTAAACAAATATCTATGCAAAATATCAAGGTCAAAGTCAAAGCTTCATGAAAGCTTAACCCTAATCCAAACCCTAACCACAATTAAACTCCACAAAACATGTAGCATTTATAACCATAACATGTTACAATATTATATATCACATATACAATATTTACTGTAACAAAATAAAATAATAAAATTAACATATATCACATATATATCAATGTATTACCCGAGTGAGAAAAAGAATCTTTAAGTGAGCTTATACTAGTTAATGTAATTTAATATATCAAATATATAATTATACATTAAATTATTGAATCAACACTTGATCCGATAATCCGGCTATTTCACAAATAACCGACTAATATAATCTGTATCAGTTCATCGAATCAATACTTGATCCGATGACCCGGCTATATCACATATACCCGGCCGATATCTCATATCGTGAGAATGTAGTACGGTATTACATACACGTATTGTTCTCGGTCCCTCAAATATCACATATGTGCTCCTACTCCGTTTTGCCCGAGCCAGGAAATCTCTCTGTGTGGGAATCTAAAGAATCGTCAATACGCCGGCAGTAGGTGATGATCATATCAAACACCCAGAAGCTGCAAGCGGTCAGCTAAACGTAACAGCCACCCAAGTATTGAGCGATCAGAAGATCAAGAAGCAAGCCTGTACATTCTCCTGCGAATCTAATCAGTAACACTCCCGTACAGTCTGGTCTCTTCATCTGATATATCGCATATCTTGCCTAGGGGTTGTAAACGTCAGACCCCAGTAGCTTGATAAGTCGTTTCGATATGAGGTCCATAACAGTTCGAGAAACTACTGATAACACTTACCAGTAAATCTCAGCAACCCTTTCCAGGTATTTCCGGTTATAGCCAATCGAACACAGCGCAACATCAACTCCCTATACCGGGAGAGACGAAACCCCTCCTATTGCTCATTTCCTCCATGTGATTCGGGACTGTACCCAAAAGCCACTTTTTTGCACGCCCTCTTGGACGTGGCATGATGGAAATCAAAGCACGATGGGAATCACACAAGACTCTATGACGATCTCGGGTCTACAGACTTACCTGTACAGTGTCACCAGAGAACTGCCATCTGACGTGAGGTATAATAACATCGGGGAGTTCTCGGCGAGTCCGTCCAGTGTACCCAGTCTCTACTGAGCACCCGTATACCTTCTCTGATGTCAAACACCAATGGATATGGGATCATCCATCGCCCATCATATGGGTCAAGAAGCGCATACGATAGTCTACCATGGAGTATTGATGCCCTATCTCGGTACTCCCACGACTAGGAACATTTGAAGGATGTACTTGGCGACTACTCTGTCCCCACTAGTATGATCTGCATCATAGTCCTGGCAGTCAAGTACTCATCCTAAGGGCTTTATCAACATGTAACATAGAGATAATCAGAGTACATTTTAAGATAAAGTATAACCAGATAGCATACTATCATGTCGAGCATGAAAGTCCTCCCTATATATGTCTCAGCATCCACTACAATATACAACGCATGTACAGTAATGGCCTCTAGGGCATACATATAACTAACAATCTCCCACTTACACTAAGGCCATCTGTTGTGGTATCGCATACCCAACAATCAGATGTGGTTGAAGTATCTCATACTCAACCATCCCATAAAAGTCTCTACTGGGAAATAGGCCTTTGTGAGTGGATCCGCGCTGTTGTCCTCTGTGTCTACTATCCTAACCTCGATCTACCTGGAGATCAACCATCTCCATGATCAGGCGATACTGCCTAAGAATATGTCTGGATCTTTGATGGGACGGGGGTTCCTTGGCATAAGCCATAACTCCATTGTTACACAATGGCAGGAACGAAGTTCATCTCATGAACTAAAATATATCCAGACTGCCTCTTTGGTTGCATCCTTGGTAACGATGTATCTTGCCTTTAATCGTCTAGTATGTCACGGTATCCAGCTTGGAACTCTTCCAACATACCGTCCCTCGACTGAGGGTAAAGACAAGGCCTGCAACTGACATTCAGTCGTCCTTATCACCCTGGAAATTTTCCAGTGATTCTCCCCAGGATGGATTGATACCATCTCACTTCAACTAGTGAGAATCCTAACATCCAATTAGATCTATCTCATAGATCCATAACCCAGGATTTAGGAGATATCACCATGATCCTATAGAGAATCATTGTGATAAGAGGAGATTGACCGAGCGCAGCATACGAAACTCCTTCCCTATCAAGAGTATGTCATCCACGTACTCTACGAGGATCACCACCATACTCTCTACTACCTTTTTGTATATACAAGGTTCATCTACCATTTTGATGAAGTCAAACTCTTTGACTACCACATCAAAACAGACGTTCCAACTCCGCGATGTCTGATTTATCACATAAAACAACTTGCACATGTTTCCGCTGCTCCCACTATCTACGAAGCCCTCTGGCTGTGTACTTATAGACGCTCTCTTCCAAATTATCATTTAGAAAAGCAGTCATGACACACAACCGCCAGATATCGTAGTCATGGTATGTAGCCGTAGAAAGTAGGATCTGGATGGACTTAAGCATGGCTTTGAAAGTCTCAACTTTTCCATGTACACCAAGTAATCTTCTCAAGATATACTTGCTCCTGATGGGGATTTAACCCTTCAGATAAAGCAACCAAAGTCCATACTTTGTTGGTGTATAAGGATTCCATCTCAGATCGCTAAGCATCCAGCCATTCTCACAGAGTCCCCACTCCTGATGGCCTGCTCGAAACTAGTTGGGTCATCATCTCATGATGCAATCCTCGCTCCCACTATCATAGAGAAACCGAAGTATCTCTCAGGTGGTTGAGGAACCCTACTAGATCGGCGGAGAGGATGAGGTTCGTTAGAAACTATTGAATCCTCCGGTTCTACCAAATCATCAGCTGCAGTTTGTATAGCTGGAACTCTTTCCAGTTCTACCTCATGACCACTAATTTCTTCACAAGAAATTCCCTTTCACAAAGGTGGCATGCTGAGAAACAAAACATCTTTTGTTCCTCGGTTTGGAAGAAAATATTCCCTTGCTAATGCTTGGGATATCCAAGAAACTTCCACAGAACTGACTTTGCCTCGAGATTGTCTGGATTATGCTTTTAGACATAGGCCGGACAACCCCAAATCTTAACATACTTAAGATGTGGGCTCTTCCCATTCCATATCACATATGAAGTGGTAGGCATCTGATTTGGTTGGAACCCTATTCAATAGGTATGCAACTTCTCAAGTGTATAACTCCCAGAAGGAAATAGGCTACTCAGTAGTACTCATCATAGAGCATACCATATCACATAGGGTGCGATTGCTCCGCCCCGATACACCGACGTGCTGTGGTGTATCCGCAGGAGTAATGCTGAGAGAGAATCTCATTCTCGTTTAAAATAATCCAGGAATCCCATGCTCAAGTATTCTCCTCCCTGATCACATCAAATGACATAATACTTATACCCGTTTTGGTTCTCTACTTCTAACTCATATTCATTGAACTTCTCAAAAGGTTCAGACTTGTGTTTCAACAGGAACATATGTCCGAACCTTGAGAGATAATCAGTGAATGTAATGAAGTATAAAGAACCAGTCCTGGCATGTGTAGACAGGGGATATTACATACATCATCATGTATCAATCCCAAGAGTTCACTAACTCTTTCTCTGTTTCCAATAAACAGAGCTGTGGTCATCTTATCTTTGTGACATGACCGGCAAGTTTCACAAGATGTAAATTCAAACTAATTTAAATATGCATCTAAATGTAACTTCAGCTAGTCGGGTCACATTGATATGACCTAGTCTATATTACCTGAAGAAGGATCCGTTCATTTCTGAACTCTTCCTCTTGTGTGTTCTGTACGTTAAGAACTATAGTTTGATTTAGAACGTCTATGATTTTAGATAACATGCCTGAACCGATCAACTCTTGATATAGGAAATGTTCAAAATATTACCCAACAATACAAAATTATATCATTCTTTACTAATAAAGAGACTGATATGATGTTGTATATCAGGTTCGGTATCTAATAACATTCGTTCAGAATCAATGTATTTTGGTAATACAGGGTGATAATTGCCAACAGACTTGGCTGCAACACTTGCATCATTTCCAACTCTTGAAACTTATCACCCGTCCTCAGTTCTCTACCTATATGTAGCCCACGTAACAGATTACATATGCGGGATCCTGATCCGGTATCTCATACCCAGGACGTAAAGGATACTGAGAAACAGTTCTCGGTAATGAACACACCCGAAAGAGATACATCAGCATGCACTTTCTGCGTTAGGGCAGTACGGGAATTCGGGTAATCCCCTATTTCCTGCTCGGTCTTATAACAATTATAAGTTGGAGCGGGACCAACGTTCCCTAGCGCAGTATAACAAGCGGGTTCGGTCAATACATCCGTATTATTATCTTGATTAAGGCGTGACATGGTCGCAACCAGGAGAGAGAGAGAAGAAAACACTCAGCGTATGCTCTTACAAGATTAGATTAGTTATTAATATATCTAATCAGGATGTCTCCCACTGTTTTGGTCAAATCATCCTTCAAACCCTAAAAGGAAAGACTAGCCGGGATTAATTACACTCTACAAGTTTGCCAATCTTTCAGCCAGGCCACTGTCGGTACTTTGAGGGAGGTTCCCCGTTCTTTCGCACGGACTTAATTAATGTAAACCTCGTTTTCCCAAGGGCGTAACCCCATTGACACCTTTCTAGAAAACTACTTGATCGGCTAATTGTAATGTGTAAATCTCTCCCAGGAGTAACTCTTACTCGCAGCGGGTATCGGGATCCAACTATCTCATAGAAGGTATGCAATCTCATTGAAAATTTCAACACTTTGAAATTCCCAATAATATTTTGCCCCAAGCGTCCTATGACCTTGACAGAGAGTTCAACAAACCATAGGCTGCTAGTCAAGTTCAACCCGTCATTTCCTGATTGAAGTAAACCCACCCGTACGACCCTTGACAGAGGTCAACAAGGTCGCACGACTACCTTAAATTAATCACATCATATGCTTATACATATAAGCACTAATCAGCTACCGCACACGACGCCTTGACAGATGTCAAGAAACGTAGTACGAATACTAACTATTACTTATCTTAAATGACGGAGGGCTACGACAGGTTTTTAAGAAAACCTTTTGCGTAATGAACTTGATATCGTTGTAGAATCGAGTGAATTTTTTAAAAGCAGTGTTTTTGAGGCTTTTCTAGTTTCTCTAAAGAGGTCACTCCCGGTGAAGAGATCTCGGCTCTTTCCTCATCGAATAAGGTGCAGGATATTTCACAAATATCACTATGCAAAGCAAAAACTATAAAAACAATCAAAAGACAAACCGAGTTTGTAGCATCTGCTAGTTTCGCTAAAGAGGTCACTCCCGGTGAAAGGATCTCGGCTCTTTCCTTATCGAATAAGGTGCTGGATGTTCTACAAGGAACACCGCTATGCAAAGCAAGAACTAGAGCTCCCAGTTTTTAAACAAGTTTCTACAACATGTTTAGGTTTCTTTTATTTCATTAATCTCATTAATGAAGTCTCATTTTATTTATGCTCCACAAGCATCACATTTGAAACGAAATCTGCAATATAACATATATCTCATATTATAATATAAACATTCGTCTCAGGCAGTAATATGATCTTATCACAGAACATTGCAGCAGAAGAACATATATGAAATATTGGATATACTAGGAGGTCCGTGTTTTAATACGAGCCTGTATAAAACGCGGATTCCACGGTCGCGATGAATAGCCAAACCCACATCCCTAGACCCCTACGAGAGCGGCAAGCAACACTGCCAATTCTAAGATTAGGAGACCCGGTCTCGACTCCTCGAGATGGTCTCCCACTGGACCCTAGAACCCGGTTACTTGTGCTCCCCGCCTTGGGTCTACCTAATGCGGAAAAGTAAATAATATACAATGGAGACATCAACCTCATCCCGGAAGTGCCCCAATAAAAGAATATTACATACAATGAATTTTACATGAATGAAAATAAAAACCCTCATCTCACATAAAACGCCCGGCTATTCAAAACACGACGATCCAATATAACATATCGCAGCAACACATAATATCACATATCATCAACGTAAGTAAATATGCGTATCCCAATTGTCGTTGATGTATAGCAACGAAACTGGCGATACACCACATATTACACTTACGGTCACAGAAAAGAATGTGTAAAACTAAAATAGTTGGAATCCGTAACCTCCTTATACATCGCATGCCTAACCAAATGAATTCCTGAGGCATCGCATGCCTAACAATTATAAACCCCACATTTTAGTCTCAATATCGAAAACTCTTTTCAATATCAAGTCGGGCAATTCAACAAGATTCCCGACATCCTGATCGAATACTCGTCGCAAACTTTAGTAGACGGCCGCACCCCCGATGCCGTCGACGAAGTGCACTAAGGCGGAACACCGCTGCCGCGAGCACCCGAACGGATGCTTTTGGCGATGGGGTTCTCCTACAGTCACTTGGTCGGGGCTATGGGGCGTGGCTGTCTATTAAGTTTACCCGGCGAGTATCCGCGTACGCTACGTGATTGCGACAGACTTTTGATCACATCAAAATCCCGTGGCAACCGATCATCTGAGACTAAACCGCTAGATTTATAACATTCAAATTAGTTATCTCATAACTACTTGTGGATTCCAAATATTGTATCACATTCCAGATAAATAGACAATGTTAAACTTTCCGATCGAATAAACAAACACCCAAGATTTCCCAAATAGCTCAACACTTGAGCGGAGTTCAAAAAGTATCCATCGCATGCCACAGTACCAATGGTCCAACCGTAGAAGGGTCAAACCAACGCCTCACATGTGGCAACACCGTACTGCCCCAAACCCTAAGGTTTATAGGCAGTTCAGCCGGTCACATAATCGAGTTAAGGTTTGTGTTCTTCTAGAGGGTCCACCGCGTTACTTGCATGATTTTCCGGAAATTTCAAACTCGTGAAAAAATCCAACACTTGAAAATTTTCCGTCAGGGGAAAAAGTGAGTTATTGATATCCGTTCGAACTTTTTAACACGTTCTAAAAATTAGCCGGAAAAACATAGACGAAGTTAAAATTTCTGATCGAATCAACGAATACAAAACATCTTCAGAAAACTCAACACTTGAGTAAAATAAAAAATTCCCAGAAGCATTAAAAAATAACTAAGAATTTAACCCTGAAGTATTAGCCCCTATCTCCATAATGTGGCCGCGGAACCGCCGCCAAAACCCATGGTTTGGACGCGGTTCCGCGCACCATTTTTGGAGTTGGGGTTTCGTACTTCACAGTAATTCTTACAATTCCCTGCTTATTTTTCTATGTATTTTTAATATGAAAAAATAAACATTTTTGAAAAATTTCCAGAGAAGGGTATAAATCAGGGTTTCCGGGTTCGATCGGACTTTAAACTTCGTCTAGACTTCTCCTAAAGCTTTAGCTTGGCTCTGATTCTATTGTAGGGTTACTAGACACAGTCACAAGGGTCTATAAGGCATCAACCATGGCCGATTTAAAATTTAGACGTGCCGAACAACCCTAACCAAGATCTTAGACTAGAGATTAGGCGAAAACAAAGCAAGTAAACAACTTTACTTCTAAGAGTTAGGGATTACAACCTTTGTAGTCCGTTCCTTCACTTCAAAAGCTCTGTGTTGAGGTCCCTTCAATGCGATCATCGAGTACCCGGACTCTAGAAAGGCTCCATGAAGAGAAAGATGCAATCTTGCTTCCGATCTTCAATAACAAAGATGATCTACCTTGAAGAAACTCAAACCCAAGCTCTTGCTTTGATAATCAAGTATTAACAAAGCAAACACCCTAATCTAAGCGGCTAGAATAGATGAGGATGATGAAGTAGGAATTTAGCACTCTTTTGTTTTTCTTTATCTCACTCAAAATCATCACACATGAAAAAGCTAGTAAGCTTTTTCCAAGGAAGAAGAAGAAGAAGAATACTTTGTGTCGAATAATGAATCAAGCGAGGTTAGAAATGCAACCATGGGTTAAGTATGAAGACTTAACCCATGTAGAGAATCAACTATGGTTAAAGGGTTGGGTTGGGTTAAACAAATATCTATGCAAAATATCAAGGTCAAAGTCAAAGCTTCAAGAAGCTTCTTGAAAGCTTCATGAAAGCTTAACCCTAATCCAAACCCTAACCACAATTAAACTCCACAAAACTTGTTGCATTTATAACCATAACATGTTACAATATTATATATCACATATACAATATTTATTGTAACAAAATAAAATAATACAATTAACATATATTACATATATATCAATGTATTACCCGAGTGAGAAAAAGAATCTTTAAGTGAGCTTATACTAGTTAATGTAATTTAATATATCAAACATATAATTATACATTAAATTATCGAATCAACACTTGATCCGATAATCCGGCTATTTCACAAATAACCGACTAATATAATCTGTATCAGTTCATCGAATCAACACTTGATCCGATGACCCAGCTATATCACATATACCCGGCCGATATCTCATATCACGAGAATCTAGTACGGTATCACATACACGTATTGTTCTCGGTCCCGCACATATCACATATGTGCTCCTACTCCGTTTTGCCCGAGCCAGGAAACCTCTCTTTGTAGGACTCTAAAGAATCGTCAATACGCCGGGAGTAGGTGATGATCATATCAAACACCCACAAGCTGCAAATGGTTAGCTAAATGTAACAGCCATCCAGGTATTGAGCGATCAGAAGATCAACAAGCAAGCCTATACATTCTCCTGCGAATCCAATCAGTAACACTCCCGTACAGTCCGGTCTCTTCGTCTGATATGTCGCATATCTCGCCTAGGGGGTGGTAAACGTCAGACCCTAGTAGCTTGATAAGTCGTGTCGATATGAGGTCCATAACAGTTTGAGAAACTGCTGATAACACTTACAAGTAAATCTCAGCAACCCTGGCCAGGGATTTCCTGTTATAGCCAATCGAACACAGCGCAACATTAACTCTCTATACCGGGAGAGACGAAACCCCTCCTATCGCTCATTTCCTCCATGTGATTCGGGACTGTACCCAAAAGCCGCCTTTTTGCACGCCCTCTTAGACGTGGTATGATGGAAATCAAAGCACAATGGGAATCACACAAGACTCTATGACGATCTCGGGTCTACAGACTAACCTGTATAGTGTCACCAGAGAAATGCCGTCTGACGTGAGGTATAATACCATCGGGGAGTTCTCGGCGAGTCCGTCCAGTGTACCCAGTCTCCACCGAGAACCCGTATACCTTCTATGATGTCATACACCAGTGGATATGGGATCATCCATCGCCCAGCATATGGGTCAAGAAGCGCATACGCTAGTCTACCCTGGAGTATCGATGCCCTGTCTCGGTACTCCCATGACTAGGAACATTTGAAGGATGTACTTGGTAACTACTTTGCCCCCACTAGTATGATCTGCATCATAGTCCTGGCAGTCAAGTACTCATCCTAAAGGCTTTATCAACATGTAACATAGAGACAATCAGAGTACATGTTAAGATAAAGTGTAACCAGATAGCATACTATCATGTCGAGCAAGAAAGTCCTCCCTATATATGTCCCAGCATCAACTACAATATACAACGCATGTACAGTAATGGCCTCTAGGGCATACATATAACTAACACGTTTGACTACGGCGCCGGTGTTATCTTTGCCTTCGGGATTGGGCGGATTTGTGGTCTATTGTGACTCTTCTCGAGTGGGGCTAGGGTGCGTATTGATGCAGCACGACACGGTGATCGCGTATGCTTCTCGGCAGCTGAAGAAACATGAACAGAACTACCCCACTCACGATTTGGAGATGGCTGCAGTGGTCTGTGCACTCAAGATCCGGCAACATTACCTGTACGGAGAGTCGTGCCAGATATTCACTAATCACAAGAGCTTAAAGTATATTTTTCTTCAGCGAGACCTGAATCTTAGACAGCCCGTTGGATGGAACTAGTAAAGGACTACGACTGTGGGATCTTGTATCACCCGGGAAAAGCTAATGTAGTAGCGGATGCTTGGATTAGGAGACCCGGGGGTTGTCTATCTTGTTTGAGCGCAGTGCAGAGGCAGTCGTCGGCAGATTGGCAGATTTTATGCGACAGCTGAGTGCAGTTCAAGTTCACTCCGATCGGGTGACAGCTTGCGCATGTTCGTGCACGTCCACATTTGCTTGACCGTATACATGAGGCACATTGCAGTGATGACCGTTGTTCTGAGATCATGGCACAGATAGGACAGGGAAGATTTTCCGAGTTCGTGATTGATGATCAGGGGATACTGCGATTTGGGACTAGACTGTGCATACCAGATGCTGAGGGACTGCGGCATGAGATTCTTGAGGAGTCACATCGATCGGTGTACAGTGTTCATTCGGGTTCCACCAAGATGTACCATGATATGAGAGACGTTTACTGGTTGGACGGGATGAAGAGGGGTGTCACAGACTTCATGTCGAGATGCCTGACTTGTCAGCAAGTCAAGGCCGAGCACCAGAGGCCAGCGGGAGAGCTGCAGCCGTTACCCATTCCGGAGTGGAAATGGGAGCAGATTTCTATGGACTTCATTGTGGGTCTACCCAGGACTATTCGAGGGTATGACTCCATATGGGTGATCGTGGATCGATTGACGAAAGCGGCTCACTTCCTGCCGGTGAAGACTACTTTCGGATTTGCTCAGTATGCCCAGATATATATCGACGAGAACGTACGACTGCATGGAGTCCCGACATGTATCGTGTCCGACCGAGGCACCCAGTTTACCAGCCGACTATGGCAGAGGCTTCAGGAGGCTTTGGGCACCCGCTTGAGTTTCAGCAGCATTTCATCCACAGACCGACGGCCAGTCAGAGCGGACTATTCAGACTCTCGAGGACATGCTCCGAGCGTGCGTTTTAGACTTTGGTGGTAGCTGGGATCATCATTTACCCTTGGTGGAGTTCTCCTACATAATAGTTTCCAGGATGCTATTCAGATGGCACCTTTCGAGGCCTTGTATGGGAGGAGATGTATATCGCCCGTCTGTTGAACAGAGCTCAGTGAGAGCAGTATTTTGGGGCCGCAGATCGTACAGGAGACGACCGAGAAGATAAAGCTGATTCGAGATAGGATGAGGACAACTCAGAGCAGGCAGAAATCGTATGCTGACAGACGCCGCAGTAGATTAGAGTTAGTTGTTGGCGATCACGTTTTTCTGAGGGTCTCTCCGATGAAGGGAGTGATAAGGTTTGGACGGAAGGGGAAGCTTAGCCCCAGATTCATAGATCCCTTCGAGATCCTCGAGCGTGTGGGCGCAGTTGCATATCGTTTGGCTCTTCCACCTGACTTCCCAGATGTTCACCCCGTATTCCACATGTCGATGCTTCGCAGATACCTGCATGACCCTTTTCACATGATTCAGCATCAGACCGTTCAGCTCGAGCACGATCTTTCGTTCACCGAGCAGCAAGTAGTGATATTGGACCGGCAGGTGAAGAAACTTCGATCGAAGGTCTTGCTATCTGTGAAGGTGCTTTGGCGCAACCCAAATGGAGAAGAGATCACTTGGGAGGCCGAGGGCGAGATGCGGAAGAAATTCCCTCATCTCTTTGAAGGTATGCGTAACATTATATTTTTAAATTCGGGGACGAATTTCTTTAAGGGGGAGATTATAACACCTTAGAATGTGATTAGTAGCTAATTATACCTTATTGTATGGTTTTTAGTAAAAAGTTTACCAAAACGATTTTGAAATATTTTGTCAAAATTAATAAATATTTTATTAGAATTTATTTAGGCTTGCACACACATGTGCATTTTAACTAGGGTTAAATTAGGGTTAAACCATGTTTAGCAACCATGGTGGACTAACCCATTTCTTTTAAGTTAATTTGAAATTTATTAAGTGTTTTAGTTATTTCTTTTAAAATGAAAAATGATTTAAATTGTGGGTTGACGTGGTGAGAGAGAGAGGGCATGATGGGCTTGCCCATGCTCACATTTAATGAGGAGAGAGGGGGGGTTTGACTCTCTTGTGATCTCATTCTATTTTGTTTGCAAACACTCTTTTTCTCACTTCTCTCTCTCACTCACACACACACACCCTACAACAACAGCAGCAGCTGCAGAACCATCAGCATCAGAAGCAGCAGCGGCCCTTACAGCAACAGCAGCAGCCCTTACAGCAACAACAGCAACAACATCTGGAGCAGCAGCACCACCACCAACAACAGAAACATCAACACCAACATCAGCAACAGAAGCAGAACAAAGCAGTAGCAGCAGCAGCTGTAGCAAGCAGCAGCAGCAGCTGTAGCAAGCAGCAGCAGCAGCTGTAGCAAGCAGCAGCAGCACCACAACAGCAACAACAGCTCCTTCTCTTCTTCTTCTCCTCCTTCTCCTTGCACCTAGGGTCAAGTGAGGTATAATTTTTAGGCTAATTTTCTTGCTTGCTAAACTTATGTGTTATTTAGCTTCGGTTAGTGTTAAATATGAGTTTTAGTGCTAGAAATGGTGATTAGTGTGGATATTTGGCCAAATGGTGATTTTGTTGGTTAGCTTAGCTTAACTAAGTGTTATAAGACCCTTTAAACTGATATTTAAAACCAGATTTCACTAAAATACCATAGGGTTTCAATTTAGTGCAAATTTAACGTTTTAAAGTAAATTTTAGACTTTTAAAATCTTCTGTTGACCCAGTTACTTCTGACAAAATCTGATATTACTAGGGCATGCACACTAGACCTAGACCACACACACGAAGCACGAACCCCTATCTCCCAACCTGGGACGCAATTTTATTCGTTCTGGCCCAAATTGCGGCCAGAGGGGGGAGTTAGGTGTTAGGTTTTTGTCTAGGGTAGTCTGCTGTATATTCTAGTGTTTTGGTATATGCAACTTTTCACTTTTACACCCGAGTCAAAATCTGGAGCTATATACCGTTTTTCCAATACTTTAAGCTTGCGCGACACGTGTGATACGTAAATGGGTTTAGTGTTCCTGCGTGTCGTAACGTGTCGAGGTAGTTTCAGACCCGTATACACACGTTTCAGCGTATCGGATACACGCGCGTTTAGTTCGCGACGCGAGTTTCTCGTTTGGTTTCGATATCGCATTTTTGTAGGATTTTTTCTAATGTGTATTCCTTGTGTAAATTTTAGGTTCGCGGGCGGGTACATCGAACGCCGCAAAGAAGGGGAAACAGGTGGTCGGCTACACTTAGCACGAGACCAGGTGAGTAGATTTAACATCTACGGAGAAATCGCCCGTATGGCGTTAAGCGTCAGGGCGTGATAGGATATTGTAGTCGCATATATTTATATGTATATTGCTCGCGCATAGGTACCATTGTAGCATACCCCTCTTTGTTGCATATAGAAATGGTAGGTTTATAACACTGCACTGTCACTAACGGTTCAAACTGCACGAGCACTATTTGTATGTTACACTTACACCGTTAGTGATTGCCATAACACTCGCACTATAGGATTTCTACGAATCATACATCGTTTTGAGTACCGCATCATTGATGATTAGACATGACCTTATCGCATATTGGCATATATATACGTTGATATATTCATATTGCGCACTACACATTGTGAATCCATATTAGTGCACATATACATTGCTACACTCATAGATGTATATACACATACCTTGATATATCTATCCATATTGGTGCACGCATACTGCTACATTCATATATGTTATCCATGTTGGTGCACACATACAGGATATACCTATATTGTGCACATTCATACAATATATTGACATCGATGCACACATACATGATATACCTATATCGCGCACATTCATACTGTATATTGACATTGATGCACACATACATGATATACCTATATTGCGCACAAGTCATATTGTATATCCATATTAGTGCACATATACCTTGCTACACTCATATTTCCGTATATATCCACTTGCACATTCATACCTATATACATACATATGTTACATACATGGATGATATTGACTTGATTTCTAGAAAATAGGGACCGCATGAGATATTTTCAAAACTGGATCCTTTTAAAAAGAGCGGTTTTCCCTTTTTACTCTTAGTGTCATACGACACATTGCATGGATTTACGCATTGAGTTTTGGATTCATATGATTTCTAGATTTGAGAACCGTGGTATTATTTTAAGAAAATACGCACTGTTTTGAAAACCCGGTTTGTCTTGATATGATATTTCAGTGCGTCCACCATTTGTTTTCTCGGTTCTGAGACGTGTGACATGTGAACCCGAATCGAGGAGCTGGATGAGGCCGATTGCGGGTACATGGTGGACCCAGTATAGTACCCCGGGGCGAGAACAGATCGCTGTGCAGTAGACGGTGAGCTTGGCAGAGGGACTACTACCTACCGGTGATTGGTTGGACCTGGCGATTATCCGGAGGATACTGACCAGAGTCGATAGATGGATACGGGACGACCCGTACTGCCGGGGCCGAGGGCCGATTCCGCAGACGGAGCCCGTGGGCCGATCCGGACTGACGGAGCCCGATACATGAGGATTTTCGTGTCGTTGCTGGGCACGATTATTTCATGATATTTCGAGTGCCGATGTTGGGCACTCACGATTCTATGAGATTTACAGGATTTGAGGGCCGATTAGATTGACGACGCCTGAGTTGTTACTGGGATTTGGGTGCATTGATGGACACCGGTTATTTTTCCACGTTGACATTCCGTGTAGATGTTATTTTATCCCATGCTCAGCATTCATTGTTATGCATCTCATCCTGTAGTCGTAGTATCTGATAGAGTACTTTGGCATGATTATTGCATACCCTGCTCATTATATATAGATGTATTAGCTTACACTCGCTATGCATGATTATTGCATACCCTGCTCATTATGTAGAGATGCTATTAGATTGCATTTGTTATGCATGATTATTGCATACCCTGCCCATCATCTAGAGATGCTATTAGATTGCACTTGTTATGCATGATTATTGCATACCTTGCTCCTCGCATATAGATGTTATCTGTTGGCATATGTTAGAGTATCGCGGTACGTGCATACTCGCGATTACCTTTATATGTTATCTACAATTCATGAGTTGGCAACTCACCCCCGTTGTGCCACAGTGTTTGCAGGTTGCCCCTCAAAGTAGTTGCGGCAGGGCTACTTCCTTGTATCGTTTTGCTACGGATACCACTGCAGTTGGCATGTGAGCCCTTTTGCTGATAGGTAGGTTTTTGCGGTATCCGTTTATTTTCCAGTTGTACACACTATTGTATCTAGTACTCTCCATCTACTATTCATGTATTGACTTTGAGACCAGTGGTGAGGACGATGTATATTATTTTGTAATCTGGTGTCGAGCTCGTTGCGAGCCGACTTTATTTATGCAGTTTTATCTTTCATGATATTTCCCTCCTTATATTGCTCATTTCTTCGCTACGGCGTTGTATATTATTCTTGTGGTGATTGTTTCCGCCGTTGGGCGTGATTGCTCCCGTTTAGGGATGCTTTATTCTTATTATATGTCATTTTTACTTATATCATGTTTTGTACCCGTTTTCGTGGTTAGTTTTCACAAAGGATATGCTGCCGAAATTTTTAAGAAAACAACTTAAACTTTAATGATTCTTACTCGAGTTTTCTAAATGTTTTTAAACTAATGTTTTCAACACTCACTACTTTTAAATGGTTTTGATTTCTGCGTTTCGGCTTACTTAGTCGCGTTACGCCTGTAGACATTACGTGGTTAAGTGCCGGTTACGGGCCGAACTTCGGGTCGTGACCGTTTTGTCGGCGCCCCGGCCATCATTCCGTGGCCAAATGCGGAACAAAAACTTTAAAAACATTGGCGCAAACAAAACCCGCACAAGTTCGAACCAAATACCCTATACTAGCAAACATGCAAAGAGGAGTTTAGAGATGGTTATACCGATCGATCCGTGTCCTTCGTTCTTTAAACATCATCCCAAGCTTGTCGCGGCTGCCCCGGGTGAGTTCGCTCTCGGGTCTCCCTCGTCGAAGAGGCTCCACGTCGAGGATTCTTTATACAGGCTCCCGCTTCTAAACCGAAGCAACTCGAGCAACTAGTTTGCTAGCCTAAGTGCCCAAGATAAAATAGAGAGTGTGTGTGATCATTTTGTCTCAAGACATCCATGCATTCACAACACATGAGATGGTCTGGATGGAGGTTGAAGAAGAAGCCATTGGAGGAAGAAGTTGTGAGCTTAAGTTTTAGCTAGTGAAGAAAATGGCTTAGCTATTGTGTGAGATATATTGTGAGCATATGAAAACAACTCAAGAAAAAATCCCAAGGCAATATTGTGACTGCCCCTCTCTCTACAAAATATCCCATACAATAAAATCAATAAAGAATTAGGTATGGCACAAGTAAACACACCTTGAGTCGCCAAATTGCACATGCCACATTCAATGCTCAAGGCCAAAACTTGCACTAACAATTTCCACATAATTAAACATTAAACTAAATGTTTAATAAAAAAAGAGAATGGCAACTTCTAAAGTAAACTCGTAACGGATCACAAGAATACCCCTCATCTGTATATACATACCTGCATCCGTATTCCAACTGAATACGAATACAACGAGACGAAAACAATCCAACAATCTAATACTAGGATCCGGCTTAAACCAAAGCCCACTAGTATGATTCGTCCAATCATGATCCGTGCACGAGTGCACGTATATGATCGAACCCTGCCATAAAACCATACGGCCTCTACAACGTTTCGCCCGAACTTGGGACACTCTCTGTGTGGGACTCTAAAGACTCGTCAATACGCTGGCAGTGGGTTTAACCACAAGTACGTCAGTGGCACTAGCTGTACGTAACGGCTGCCCAGGTATTGAGCGAACAGGAGGCCGACAAGCGAACTCATCCTGAAACACTACTAAGCCTGACAGTGACAATATCCGTACAGTCCGGTCCGTTCGTCTATGAGTATCACATATCGGTCCTAGGGGGATGGTAAACGTCAGACCTCTAATAGCGGTATAAGTCGTGTCGGAGTGTAGCCCAGAACACCCTGAGAAACTACTGGAATACCTACCAGTAAATCTTACTTGCCTTGGCAAAGGACTTTGTGTAATGGCTCTCCGAACACAGCGCGATATCAACCCCCAATACTGGGAGAGATGAAACCCTTGACGATCCGCTCACTGCCTCCGTGTGGTTCGGGACTGTACCCAACTAAAACCTGTTTGCACGACTCCTTTGAGCCGTGGTAGGGTAGTAATCAAACCATAGTGGAAACTCACACGAGTCAAATGACGATCTCAGGTCGATAGACTAATCTGTACACATGTCACCAGGGAACTGGTATCTGACGATAGGTATAATACCAACTAGCATGTTCTCGGCAAGTCTGTCCGGTGTACTCATAACCCAATGAGCACCTGTATACTATCTTAGGTGAACCAACTAACACCAATGGCTTGTGAGACCGGCCATCGCCCCTTGTCGGTGTCTCGATCCGTATACACTAGTCTACTCTCGGAGTATCGATGCCCAGTCTCGAAACTCCCACGACTAGGTACACTTTAAGGATGTGCTTACCCAACTCTCATGTATATGATCGCCATCATACTGCTGGTAGTCAAGAAAGAATCCTATGGGCTCTATCAACATGTAATAGTGATCTGTAATGTCAC
Source organism: Agapanthus africanus (assembly GCA_030015575.1). Classification (NCBI taxonomy): domain Eukaryota; kingdom Viridiplantae; phylum Streptophyta; class Magnoliopsida; order Asparagales; family Amaryllidaceae; genus Agapanthus; species Agapanthus africanus. The sequence continues at coordinate 244,096,776 of JASDDO010000031.1, forward strand.
CTGAAGCATGTACACGATGATAAAGATAAACCAGATAGCATACTATCATCTCGAGTAAGACTGTTCTACCGGTATAGGTCATCCCTCAATCATTGCAATCACGTGCCTGCGATCCAATAATTGACTTGAGGGCACTATAGCCAACAGATTAGTTTAGCCCACATGTTTTTGTATGCAAGTTCTAGCTCTTTAGTTCGATTCATGGTTTCGGAACTTTAGCAAACTAGAAATTTTTGAAATCCATGTTGCCAATTTCGAAAATTAGCTTGCTAGTGTGCCTAAGTTCCCAGCAGGTAATACCACATAATAAATGTACATGATGATAGAGACAAACCAGATAGCATACTATCAGAATGTACAAATGAATCAAAATTGTACAACAAACATTGCACTATAAGCTATCCATCACGACAATCCGTCAAAACCATCTCAAAGATATCACAAGCAACACCACAGATAAACAAGATACGTGCAACCCCTTATAATCGACGTATAGAAATTAGAAGACATTAAACAATGCATGTACGCATCACAAAAGAAAGTAAAGAAAACCACGACGTTAGAATTCTGCGTATAATTAGCAAACAAAACCAATTTTCGAAAACTTGAAAATCCAGAGAGCTAAAGTCCCAAAAGCAAGCGTTTTAAGCAAATCCGGGAGTCAAAACGAACTCAAAACCAGTCTATCTTCACAGAGGCTAAGCGGGTAAAATTAACCGTGGACTTGGGGGCCCAGGGGATACCCACCCTCGGGTTCCACCACGAGGTGGCCCCCAAGGGGAGGCAGACCCGAGAGCATCCTTTTAGGGTGCTCTCGGGTTACCCCCCCAGGCCGCCTTGTGGTGGTGTTAGGGGTTGGGCCTGACCTTTTGTTAGGTTTCCTTAGCACCACACAAGGGTTTGTCTTGCATCAAGTATGCTACAATTAAAATTTTAGGGTGCTAATCAAACTAAACTAGGATCAAACTAGAAATTTAGAGCAACAAAACATAGTATCACATACTAAAAGAGAATTTAGCACTAAGAGATGAGAAATACAACCTTTGTAGATCTCCCATTTGTGACTCATTGGATCGAGTTGGTGTTTGTACGGGTCCGCTTGAGTTCTTCATTGTCCACGACGATCCACCGCGGAGTACCTTGGCTCAAGCTCCTTGCTTCACTAGAACAAAGTAGAAGTGATGCAAACAACCTAAACCAGTGGGCTATATTAGTGTAGATTGGTGATGTGAATTTGGATCTCACTTAAAAATCTTTTCTTTTTATCTCCTTCACTCACTTTAAAAGAGGTAGTAAGCTTTGAGGAAGAAGAAGGAGGAAATGGCTTTGCAAGCTCAAGATAATTGTTATGCCAAAAATAAAATGAATAAAGAATATATGAGAGAGTCACACCCACTCCAAACCATGGTTTAAAAATATCTAGATATTTTGTTAGTGAGTTAAAGAATTAATTAGAGACTAAACCATGGTTCAAGTCATAGTTGACTCAAGAAGAGTGTAGAAGCAAAGCAACCATGATTTAATCCAAATTAATTCTTTAATCAATAATCAAAAATAAATAAATATCTTTACCATGTGAGTCTTGTATAGCCATCTCCAATGTATCAACATCCATGACACATGTATGCATGCATGTGTGCATTTATATCATCATATGTACATTCATACATTCATGCATACAATAAATAAAGAAAAGGTTATAAGTAAAATGGATAATGGTCATTAATATTAAATCAACAATTGATTTAATAAACCGGTCATATCATATACGACCCGACTAATAGAAAACGTCGGATTATAATGCGGGCACCCGCGCATATCAACATATGCACCCCCACAACGTTTCGCCTGAGCTAGGTAACCCCTTTGTGGGACTCTAAGACTCATCAATACGCCGGCAGTAGGTGATGATAATATCAAACACCTACAAGCCGCAAGCGGTCAGCTAAACATAACGGCCACCCGGGTATTGAGCGAGTAGAAGAAAAACAAGCGAACTTGTCAAAACTCCTGTCGAGCCAACCGGTAACACTTATCGTACAGTCCAGTCTCTTCGTCAGATATGTATATCGAGTCTAGGGATGGTATCGTCGACCCCAATAACTCAATAAGTCATGTCGATGTATGGCCTATAACAGATCGAGAAACTAATGATAACACTTATCAGTAAATCTCATCAGCCCTGGCCAGGGACTTGCTGATATAGCCAATCGAGCACAGCGCAACATCAACCCCCAATACCGGGAGAGACGAAACCCCTCCTATCGTTCATTTCTTCCATATGTCTCGGGACTATACCCAAAAGCCACCTGTTTGCATGACTCGGTAGAGCCGTTGTAGGGTGGAAATCAAAGTACAGCGGGAGAACACATAAGACTCTACGACGATCTCGGGTCTACAGACTAACCTGTACCAGTGTCACCTAAGAACTGCTATCCGACGATAGATATAATACTATATAGGAGTTCTCAGCGAGTCCTTTAAGTGTACCTAGTCTCCACTGAGCACCCGTATACAATCTTGGTGTCAAACACCAATGGATATGGGATCATCCATCGTCCATCACATGGGTCAAGAATCGTATACGCTAGTCTACTCTGGAATATCGATGCTCCGTCTCGATACACCCACGACTAGGGACATTTCAGGATATGCTTATAAACTACACACGTCCCACTAGTATGATCTGCATCATAATCACAGTAGTCAAGCAAATATCCTCAGGGCTTTATCAACATGTACCAAATGAATTAAAGCATGATCAAGTGAACATGTCAGGATAAAAAGTAACCAGATAGCATACTATCATGTCGAGCAAGAATGTCCTTTGAATATATATATACATGTAAAAAATACATCCACTCTCATATAATGGCCTCTAGGGCATACATATATCCAACAATCTCCCACTTACACTAAGGCCAATTATTGGTGTATCTCAAACCCAACATCTCAAAAAGTCGTTCATGCTTCGGCTACGGGATGGCCTTGGTGAGTTGATCCGCGGTGTTATTCTTTGTATCTACTCTCCGAGTCTCGATCTCGCGGCGATCAACTATCTCCCGGATCAGATGATATCGCCTCAGGATGTGTCTGGATCGCTGATAGGACCTGGGCTCCTTGGCTAATGCCATAGCCCCATTATTATCACAATACAATGGTATCGGATCAATAATGGTTGGAACTACTCCTAGCTCCGAAACGAACATCTTCATCCAGACGGCTTCCTTGGCGGCATCATTTGCAGCAATATACTCAGCTTCCATCGTAGAGTCTCCAACGGTGTCCTGTTTGGAACTCTTCCAACTCACCGCCCCTCCATAGAGGGTAAATACAAACCCATAGATAGATTTGCTGTCGTCCTTATCACTGGGGAAGCTCGAATCGGTAAAGGCCTCCATTTTGAGATCTCCGTTACCATACACCAAGAACAATTCTTTAGTCCTTCGTAAGTACTTAAGAATGTTCTTCACAGCTGTCCAGTGATTCTCCGCTGGGTTGGATTGATACCTGCTTACTACACCTAGTGCATAAGTTACATCAGGGCGTGTACACAACATCGCATACATTATAGATCCTACGGCTGAAGCGTAGGGAATAATGCTCATGCGAGCTCTCTCTTCATCAGTCTTTGGGCAAAATTCCTTGGAGAGAGTGACTCCATGACAAGCGGGTAAGGCACCCCGCTTGGAGTCTTCCATACTAAACCTCTTTAGGATGGTGTTGATGTACCTGGTTTGGGACAATCCCAATAACCTTTTGGATCTATCCCTATAGATCCGAATGCCCAATATGTACGTGGCAACACCCAGGTCCTTCATGGAGAACCTTTGTGATAAGAATGATTTGACCGATTGTAACATAGGAACATCGTTTCCTATCAGAAGAATGTTATCCTTGTACAATACGAGGAAAACGACAATACTCCCTATAATCTTCTTATAAAGACAAGGTTCATCTGGATTTTTGATGAAATCAAACTCTTTGATAATATCATCGAAACAGATGTTCCAACTCCGTGATGCCTTCTTTAATCCATAAATGGATTTAAGCAATCTACATGCTTTCCCGCTGCTCCCACTTTCAACGAAACCTTCTGGCTGATCCATATAAACGCATTCTTCTAAATCACCATTTAGAAATGCAGTTTTAACGTCCATCTGCCAGATTTCATTGTCGTATTGAGCAGCAATAGCAAGTAGGATCCGGATGGATTTAAGCTTGGCTACGGGAGAAAAAGTTTCGTCATAGTCCAGACCTGGTCTTTGACGAAATCCTTTCGTCACAAGTCTTGCCTTATAGGTCTCCACCTGCCCATCTACATCAATCTTTCTCTTAAAGATCCATTTGCACCCTACGGGTTTTAACCCAGAGGGTACAACGTCCAAAGTCCATACTTTGTTGGTGTACATAAACTCCATCTCAGATCTCATAGCATCTAGCCACTTCACAGAGTCACCACTCATGATAGCTTACTGAAATCTAGTAGGATCATCATCCTCCATGATGCAATCTTCTCTATCACCATCAATGAGGAAACCGTGGTACCTCTCCGGTGGGTGAGAAGTCCTACTAGATCTACGGAGTGGCTGAGGTTCATTAGTTTCCGTTGCAACATCAGGCTCAACCAAATTGTCATTTGTAACTTGTGTCTCTAGAACCTCTTCTAGATCTACCACATTGCCATCATTATCATTTGGAAAAATCTCATTTTCTAAAAATGTGGCATACTGAGAAACAAACACCTTTTGTTCCTCCTTGTGGTAGAAAAGATAACGAATGTTTCGGATATCCCACAAATATACATTTGATCGCTCGTGTCTCGAGTTTGTCTGGATTCTTCTTTTTGACAAAAGCCGGACAACCCCAAATCTTAACTCGTTTAAGAGATGGTCTCTTCCCATACCATATCTCATATGGAGTGGTAGACACGGTCTTGGTTGGAACTTTGTTCAAGAGAAATGCTGCAGTCTCCAATGCATGCCCCCCAAATGAGACAAGTAACTCATCATCACTCATCATGGAACGTACCATATCTAATAGGGTGTGATTCCGCCGTTCTGACTCACCGTTGTGCTGTGGTGTGTAAGGAGGAGTGAGCTGAGAGAGAATCCCATTCTCTTTTAGAAAGTCAGAAAATTCTGTACTGAGATACTCTCCACCTCGATCTGATCGAAGTATCTTGATACTCATTCCTGTTTGTTTTTCTACTTCAAGTTTGTACTCAGTGAATTTCTTGAAAACTTTAGACTTATTCTTTATTAAAAACACATGACCGAATCTTAAGAAATCATCAGTAAAAGTTATGAAGTAAGAAAAACTGCCTCTAGCTTGTGTAGACATTGGCCCGCATACATCACTATGTATGAGGCCTAAGAGCTCAGTAGCTTTTTCTCCGTGTCTTGTAAACGGTGTTTTGGTCATTTACCCTTGATGCAAGACTGAGAAGTCGCATAAGATTTATATTCAAAGGGATTTAAATATCCATCTTTATGTAGCTTGTTTAGTCTTGTTTCGTTAATATGACCAAATCTACAGTGCCAAAGAAAAGCTTCATTTATTTCTGAAAATTTTCTTTTATAAATGTGCAGTATGCTGAAAACTGTTTGTTGATTTAGGACGTATATCCCATTATTAAGTGTACCATACCCAACCAACATTTGATTCAGGTTAATGTTCATAACATTATTCTGCAATATAAAATTATATCCTTCATTGTCTAACAAAGAAACGGATATTATATTACAAAGCATACTAGGTACATAATAACATGGGTTCAAAACCAATATACACCCTGATGGAAACCCCAGGCGACACTCTCCCACTGAAACCGCATGTACATTGGAACCATTTCCAACCCGGAGAGTATGGACACCTGTCTTCAAAACTCTGCTATTCCTCAGCCCCTGCATAGAATTGCATATGTGAGAACCTGAACCGGTATCTAATACCCAGAAAGTAGAGTTTATAGAAAAACAGTTTTCTGTCACAAACACACCAGAATCGGAAGCATCATCATGCTTCTTCTTCTTGAGATCCAGGAACTCAGCACAGTTGCGCTTCCAGTACCCAATTTGTGGCAGTGATAACATTCCCCTTTCCCTGATTCCCCAGCCGTGGACTTGTTTTTCCCCTTAGCCTTTTTAACTCCACCCGTAGGTTTGGTGGGTTTCTTCTTCATCTTTCCCTTGGCCTTGGCCTTTAGGCGAGAGGAGGAATATGGCCCAGCAATCAAAGCGGGAGTCTTCACTGCTTTGTGTGTGCTCTCTGCACTTCTCAACATATTGAGAAGTTCAGGTAGTGACTTCTCCATGTTGTGCATGTTGAAGTTTACTACAAACTGAGCAAAGGCAGGGGGGAGAGACTGTAAAACAATATCAATATATTGTTCATTCTCCATTGTCCATCCGAGGTCCTCAAGCTCTTCAATAAGAGCTATCATCTTCAAAACATGGTCACCTACTGGTGTGCCAGGAGCCATCCGCATCTTAAACAACTTTCGCGATGCTTCGTATCGTAGAACACGAGATTACTCCCCATACAACTCTTTTGTATGGAGAAAGATGGATTGAACATCCATCTGCTCGTGCTGCTTTTGATGTGTGTTATCCATCGATGCAAGCGCGTGCATTTGGCCGTGGCACAGTCAATTTCCCATGTCTTGCGGATCTCCTTATCCGCAACTGAAGATTTAGGACCTTGGACGGGTGGGGCTGGAGCTGTGAGGACATATGATACCTTATCATAAGTCAGGGTAATGTTAATGTTCCTCAGCCAGTCTTTATAATTGGTCCCATTCAGTGTATTTTTCTCTAGTAGAAGATTAAGTCCAGTCATGGTATCTGCCATTAGGAGAGAGAAAAGAATACACTTAGCGTAAGCTCTTGCAAAGATCAGATTGGTTATTATCTTATCTAATCGATGTCTCCCACTGCTTTTATAAAATTTTCCTTCAAAACTTAAAAAGAAAACTAGCCAGGATTAATTACATTCTACAACTTCGTTAACCGTTCAGCCAGGCCAGTGTCGGTACTTTGAGGGAGGTTCCCCGTGCTTTCGCACGAACCTAATTAAAATAAACCTCGTTTTCCCAGAGGCATAGCCCCGTAGAAACCTTTCTAGACATATAATGAGTTAGCTAATTGTAAAGTGAAAAACTCTCCTAGGAGCAACTCTTACTCATAGTGGGATCGGGATCCAACCATCATATAGAAGGTATGCAATCTCATTTCAAATTTCAACTCTTGAAATTCCCGATTTGGTTTTTACTCCCAGCACTCATAACCCTAACTATAGTCAACATATCATAAGTACTAGTCAAGTTCTTCCCGTCATTTCGTGATTAACTAGACCCACCCAGATGACCCTTAACTATAGTCAACATAATCATATGAATGTCCTAACTAATCACATCTTATGCGATGTAGGAAGACATCACATAGCTACCGTACACTGCGCCTTAACTATAGTCAAAATACGCAGCACGAATATTAAGTACTTTACTTCCTAAATGACGGAGGGCTGCGAATAGTTTTTAAGAAAACCTTTAACGCTTTGAACTTGTAATCGTTGTAGAATCAAATGGTTTTCAAAAAGGAGTGGCTTAAACTCCGCAATTTTGAAATGTAACTTTTTCGTAAAAAGCCGAGTGTTTTTCAAATTCGATTCTAGAACATCTTTTAGGTTTATTTTCCTTTAGATTAATCACATTAATGTAGTCCCATCATTTAAGTCCTTAAGCCATCACAGAAAAGAAACGAAAATAGAACGTACGCTTATGCCATTCGCATTCGCCACGGTGTCCCGTTATGCAACGTTAGGTTACTTAACTAACGGCATAACGGGATGGGACTAGTGCGGATGTAAAAAATAAGCAACGCTTATTATATATCATATGTATAATAATACCATTCGTCTCACCATATAAAGTGATCTCATCACAGAATATCAACAGCAGATGCACATATATGAATATATATAGGATATACTAGGAATTCCGTATTTTATATTTAGCCAACGAAAGAAAATACTGGTTCCACGGTCGTGATGAATAGCAAATCCCAAACCATAGACCTCTACGAGAGCGGCATGCGACCCTACCAATTCTAGAGATAGGAGACCCGGTCTCGACTCCTCGAGATGGCCTCCCACTGGACTCTAGAACCCGGTCACTTGTGCCCCCCACCTTGGGTCTATCCTATTGTGGAAAAGTAAATAATATACATCAAAGGTAACATCATCCTCAACCCGGATGTGCCCCAATAAAAGAATATTACATACAATAAATTTTACATGAATGAAAAAGAAAACTCTCATCTCACATAAAACCCCCGGCCATTCAATCATGACGATCCTATACATCATATCACAGCAACACATAACATCACATGTCATCAACGTAAGCAAGTATGCGTACCCCAATTGTCGTTGACATATAGCAACGAAACCAGTGATACACCACATACTACACTTACGGTCGCAAAAATAAGTATCATATACAGCTAGACAAAGTTAAACCCTTTGATCGAATCAACAAACACCCACAAATTATCCCAAAAGAGCTCAACACTTGAGCAAAGTTAAAAGTAGCCAAAAATGTGCCACAGTGTCTATGAACCGGCCGTAGAAAGGTCAACCCTTGCCTCACTTATGGATCCATTGGACTAGGACAAACCCTAAGGTTTAGCCGCGGTTCCATGATCATAAAATCGAGTTAGGGTTTTGTTCGTCTAGAAGGTCCATAGGGATACTTGCACAATCTTCCGAATATTTTCAACTTGGGAAATTCCAACACTTGGAAAATTTCAGCGAGAGTAATGAAGTGGTGTGTGATATTTGTTCGAACAGTTAAACGTCATCCAAGTTACCAATACAATGTTAAAACATACGACTACGAAACACTCCGAATAAGCCCCTAAGAAAAATTAGCATCATATGAAAATTTGTCCTAAACAAACAACACCTGAAACCCCAAAACCTACAGACAAGAGCACCAAAGCAAAACGGGACAATTCTGTGCAGGGGGGCCGGCTAGGCCGGAATTTTGGCTTGGCGGCCGGTTCAAAACCGGTAGAATCCTCCCGTTTTTCTCTAGTGTTCTCTGTGTAGCACATACAAGCTTCTGCAGTTTTTAAAAAAAAATTATCGATCCGTTTTAAAATCGACAGAGAGCTCATTTCAAGGATCCAGATTTGAAAAAATTCGGAGTTGTTTCAGTTTCGTAATCTATTTAACATCGTCTAAGTTTCTAGCTTGGCTCTGATACCACTGTTGGGTTTCTTTAGCACCACACAGGGGTTTGTCTTGCATCAAGCATGCTACAACTAAAATTTTAGGGTGCTAAGCAAACTAAACTAGGATCAAACTAGAAATTTAGAGTAACAAAACATAGTATCACATACTAAAAGAGATTTTAGCACTAAGAGATGAGAAATACAACCTTTGTAGATCTCCCCTTTGTGACTCCTTGGATCGAGTTGGTGTTTGTACGGGTCCGCTTGAGTTCTTCGTTGTCCACAACGATCCATCGCGGAGTGCCTTGGCTCAAGCTCCTTGCTTCACTAGAACAAATTAGAAGTGATGCAAACAACCTAAACTGGTGGGCTATACTAGTGTAGATTGGTGATGTGTTTTTGGATCTCACTTAAAAATCTTTTCTTTTTATCTCCTTCACTCACTTTAGAAGAGGTAGTAAGCTTTGAGGAAGAAGGAGGAAATGGCTTTGCAAGCTCAAGATAATTGTTATACCAAAAATAAAATGAATAAAGAATATATGAGAGAGTCACACTCACTCCAAACCATGGTTCAAAAATATCTAGATATTTTGTCAGTGAGTTAAAGAATGAATTACAGACTAAACCATGGTTCAAGTCATGGTTGACTCAAGAAGTGTGTAGAAGCAAAGCAACCATGATTTAATCCTAATTAATTCTTTAATCAATAATAAAAAATAAATAAATATCTTTACCATGCGAGTCTTGTATAGCCATCTCCAATGTATCAACAACCATGACACATGTATGCATGCATGTGTGCATTTATATCATCATTTGTACATACATACATTCATGCATACAATAAATAAAGAAAAGGTTATAAGTAAAATGGCTAATGGTCATTAATATTAAATCAACAATTGATTTAATAAACCGATCATATCATATACGACCCGACCAATAGAAAACGCCAGATTATAATGCGGTATCATATACACGCATTTAATAAAGCACCCGCGCATATCACCATATGCACCCCCACAACGTTTCGCCTGAGCTAGGTAACCCCTTTGTCGGACTCTAAGACTCGTCAATACGCCGGCAGTAGGTGATGATCATATCAAACACCCACAAGCCGCAAGCAGTCAGCTAAACGTAATGGCCACCCGGGTATTGAGCGAGTAGAAGAAAAACAAGCGAACCTGTCAAAACTCCTGTCGAGCCAACCGGTAACACTTACCGTACAGTCCGGTCTCTTCGTCAGATATGCTGCATATCAAGTTTAGGGATGGTATCGTCGACCCCAATAACTCAATAAGTCATGCCGATGTATGGCCTATAACAGATCGAGAAACTACTGATAACACTTATCAGTAAATCTCATCAGCCCTGGCCAGGGACTTGCTGCTATAGCCAATCGAGCACAACGCAACATCAACCCCCAATACCGGGAGAGGCGAAACCCCTCCTATCGCTCATTGCCTCCATATTTCTCGGGACTGTATCCAAAAGCCACCTGTTTCCACGACTCAGTAGAGCCATGGTAGGGTGGAAATCAAAGTACAATGGGAGAACACACAAGACTTATGACGATCTCGGGTCTACAGACTAACCTGTACCAGTGACACCTGAGAACTGCTATCCGACGATAGATATAATACCACATAAGAGTTCTCAGCGAGTCCGTCCAGTGTACCCAGTCTCCACTGAGCACCCGTATACAATCTTGGTGTCAAACACCAATGGATATGGGATCATCCATCGCCCATTACATGGGTCAAGAATCGTATACGCTAGTCTACTCTGGAATATTGATGCCCCGTCTCGATACACCCACGACTAGGGACTTTTCAGGATATGCTTATAAACTACACACGTCCCACTAGTATGATCTGCATCATAATCACAGTAGTCAAGCAAATATCCTCAGGGCTTTATCAACATGTACCAAATGAATAAAAGCATGATCAAGCGAACATGTTAGGATAAAGAGTAACCAGATGGCATACTATCATGTCGAGTAAGAATGTCCTCTGAATATATATATATATATATATATATATATATATATATACATGTAAAAAATACATCCACTATCATATAATGGCCTCTATGGCATACATATATCCAACACCTTTGGTCCCCCCGAGAGTATCCCCGGGGTGCCTATGCTTCACCCAGCGGCTTCTCGGTTCAATCCGTGAGCCCACGGGGTGTACAAACATCTCAAAACATCAATTTTTAGGACTGTCTTTGTCAGCAGTTCGCGCATAACAAAAACGGCGGATTTCTAACGTCGCTAAGAGCTATGTAAGGCTTATGGAGTGGCTCTGATACCATGTTAGGCGATGTCGCACACTCTACTGGGTTCTTAGAGAGGCGGAATTTTCAAAAAACAATTTTTAAGACGGCAACATCGACTAAACTTAAGATCTACCGTAAGCTTTAGATAACAAAACATTCAATGGTACTAATCTACTGTGAAAGTGATTATACCTATATGAACCAAGTCCTTAGGGTATTCTTTTCCGCTTCTTGAGCTCCTTGTCCGTCGAGATCGATTTTGTTCATCGGCCTCCTCGTGTCGAAGACGATCAACCCAAGAGTCTATAGTTCAACCACCAACCTCAAACTTGAGGTAACTAAAGTACCTAGTTTGCTAATCTAAGTAGCTTAGGAGATGTAGAGTGTTAATTGGATTGGATTATCTTATAAACCCTTGGTTTCTCAATTCATGAGAGGGTTAGGGTTTGAGGAAAAAGAAGAAAGCAAAAAAGGAAAGAGAAAGCAAAGTGTAGAATGAAATCACAAGTGAAGAATGGCTAAGTCTTTCAAAATATCATGCATACATTATTTCTCATAGAAATAATACAACCATACTTGAATAGTTAGAACAAATGAATAAATAAAATCAAGTAGCCATGCTTCAACCATGCTTTAATACACCTCATCCGTCCACCTCATTATCTATTTCAATAAATAGATTTAAAACAAAATGAGGTTTCTTCTTCTAGAAGTACTCTAATGAAATTACTAGAATAACCCCACCGTATATACATACCCATATTCATACTACAAAAAATAAGAATACCAAGAGATAAAATAATCCATTAGTATAATAATAGAATGCGGATTAATCCTAAGCCCACTAGTATTATCCGTCCGAACAAAATCAGTGTAGCTAATACACATATATGATCGAACCCTACACGTAAAACTATACGGCCTCTACATCATTTCGCCTGAAGTAGGAAAACTCTCTGTGTGGGACTCTAAAGACTCGACAGTATCCTGGCAGTGTGTTTAACCACAAGCATGTCAGCAGCACTAGCTGTACGTAACGGCTACCTAGGTATTGAGAGAAAGGAAGGCCGACGAGCAAACCATTTGTACCCCTAGTGAGCATGTCTGTGACAATCTCCATACAGTCCGGTCTGTTCGTCTAAGTGTACCACATATCGGGTCTAGAGGGTGGATAAAGTCAAACCCCTAATAACCTGACAAGTCGTGCCGATGTGGCTCAAGACCATCTAAGAATCTACTTATCTACCTATCAGTAATTCTCAATCCGCCTTGGCCAGGGACTTATGGTGTTGGCCAATCGAACACAGCGCGCCATCGACTTCCTATACCGGGAGAGATGAATCCCCGATAATCGCTCACTGCCTCCATGTGGCTCGAGACCGCACCCAACTAAAACCTGTTTACATGACTCAGTAGAGCTGTGGTAGGGTAGTAATCAAAGCATAATGGGAACTTACATGAGACAAATGAAGATCTCAGGTCGACAGATTATCTGTACCCATGTCACCAAAGAACCGCTATCTGACGATTAGTATAATACCATCTAGCCAGTTCTCGACGAGTCCGTCCAGTGTACTCACCCTCAGTGAGCACCTATATACGATCTTAGGTGCCAAAGACCAATGGCTGCAGGACCAACCATCGCCTATTTTCGGGGTCTCGAAACGTATACACTAGTCTACTTAGGAGTATCGATGCCCTATCTCGATACTCCCATGACTAGGGACATTTAAGGATGTGCTTATCGACTACCCAGCTCCCACAAGTATGATTGCCATCACAACGCTGGTAGTCAAGCAATAATCCTACGAGCTTTATCACATGTATAAATGATACGTAATAACAAGTAAAACATATGCACATGTTAAGATAAAGGCAAACCAAATAACATACTATCATATCGAGCAAGATTGTCCTGTACATACATATGTCCAAGCATCCACTTGTATACATATACAATAATGGCCTCTAGGGTATACATATCCAACAAATCGCTCACTGCCTCCATGTGCTTTGGGACTGTACCTGATTGTATAATTTCCGGTGTGTAGTATGAAAAATATGTGTAGAAATCCCAACCAAAAATATTTGACCGTAATCAATAACGGTGTCGGTTTGTAGCGCATTAGTGAGTGCGGATCATCCACAGGGAATGTGTAATCGTTCGTCTTTTGAATTAGATGAATCGAAACTTTAAAGAAAAGAGAAAGAACAATTCATGATTTGTAATTGAAGTTCAAGAATTAGAAAATCTAGATCTAATAACAAGAAAACAATATAATCAAGAATTGAGAATTTGTTGATTTTTCAAACCAAACATCAAGAATCGAAATGAGGCTCGTAGGTATCGATCGGATCTATAGATGTGATGAAATCTTGTGATTACGTATTATTATCCTTCGATGAATTGATACTATATCGATGATGATCGACGAGAATTAGGGATTTATAGTGAAACTAGGGTTTCATCATTTATCCCTTGTTCCTTCGTCGATATCATTCACATTCTAGCCTCTAGTAAATTCAAGAATCGATCGTGGATCCCTAATTTTGAGCGATAACATTCAAGAAAGCATCGCAACGAAACTAAGTCATCGATTCTTCAATTTGCTAGGGTTTACAAAACTCGAAGGACTTAAGAATCGTTTTAAGATTTGTTACATCATCATTCTATTGATCGTCTCGACTCCTTTACGAGTGGAGTTTTACTCAAACATCACAACAAGAACCACAATTACAAATTGAGATCGAATCATGATGCAAGAATTTAAAGAAAGCGAGATTAACGAATTTCACCTTTTATTTATATCAACAATTCCGTTACAATCACTCAAGAACTACAAGAGGAAGAACTCGATCGTCCATTTGGCTTCGCTCAGCTCCTTGAGTCGCGGATCGGCTTGGATCACTTGCTCGATTGAAGATCGGCTCCGCTCCTAAAATGTTGAAGGCTTCTCGCTTGATTTGGTACACGGTATCTTGAATTTGGCTTTGGATTAAGATTAGGGTTAGGGTTTGGCACAAGTCGTGTCACTCAACTTGTGGGTGGAAGAGATGAGAGAGTGAAGAAGAAGAATTAACCCTAGATCTAGGCTCTCTTTTATAGACCATCAAAACCCTAGATCTAGGATTTCCAATTTGAATTTTCCCTCTAAAAGTTTGTTAAAGAGAGCCTTCTAGATGAATTTTGTTAAGCCGAGCCTTCTAGATAAGCCACGTGGCATTTCTACACTGTTCTGGAAGATTGGGCCGTTAGCTGAGACACGTGTAGGAAATATGGGGAACTGAAGCCATCAAGCCACCGCGGTTCCTCGGCGCAAGCGGGCTCCCGCCGCGGAACCGTGGCTCTTGTGAAGCTTTAGCTCTTGGAACTTCTGGGCTTTTCTGATACTGACATTTGGGCCTTTTTGTGATATGTTGAATTGTGTTTTTCCCTCTAGATTGCTACCAGATCTCAAAACTTGGAGTTGGTGTATTTTTTATCAGCTTCTTTTGCCTTTGTTCCTGCAATTTCCTGCACAATTTCTCCAAACAAGTGTTGCGCAATATAGAGATGATTCAATGCCATGATAAACAGACAATTTCCCTAAGAAAAGTCGGTTTTAGTATGCAATACATGTAATCTGGTATTTTACGGATGTTTTGCTAATATGTGCAATATGAATACAGAACACCTCTAGATGAATGCAAAAGATAGGGAAATTGCCGTGTTAAAATGCAGTATTTTCGACTGATCAAATTCCCCACAAACTTATTTTTGGTCTTCTCGAGCGAACTGTTTTATTAAAAAGAGAAGGAGAAAATAAAGAAAAAGAAAAACTAACTAGCACACTTTCGTAGGCAACACGATTGCACTGAGCACGTGCAACAAGCCTTTAAAACTCTAGGTGTCCCTAGTAGGAGGAGTGTTGTCTCCTGAGGGTTTTCAGCGGATTGCACCTACAAAATCCAATAATAAAAGAAAGATCATGAATATTACATTTAAAGAAAAGAATTGTAAAAGAAAGACATTGAAAATTAGGGTTTCCAACTAAGCTAGCTTTTCGGTTGTCATGAGCCCTATCTTAATAGTCATGAAAAGATGTCAGAAATCACGTCCTCCCTCAATAAAACATCGTCTTATTCTTCATTCTTATCTTTCTTCCACATCGATCATATAACCCTGCGTGTGTATAGAGACATCCCTACACCCGGAGAATTCAATTCAAGCTATCACACTCTTGCCCATCACACTCAGTACTTTTTTAATTAATGAATATTTAGATGAGATTGCTCACACACTTTCATGCGACCGTTAATACTTCTTGAGGTACTAACCGACCGATTACTCATGTGCTTGCTTATTTGGTGTATTTTCCTCGTCTTGCACCACCTAAGGCTTAGCAGTGACTCCCAGACCAGTTGGCCTTAGGGCACTAGGTGAAGAAGCACCCTCGCTATATTTTTTTATTGCTGCCTTGGCGATAACAAAACCAGTGTCCATTTTTTCTCACCATTTTATATTTTCTTCATTTTTTTTCCTTCATACATCGGCTTTAAGACAAGGGCATTTCAAGGTATCCTCTACTATCCCGAGTTTCAAGACGTGTGTAAGTGCGAATAGCAGGGTATCAACGTTCAAAATGTTTGGCTTCCAGAATAGAAACTATTTTTCAGACTTATTTTTATCCGCAGATTAGTGACTTCTTTCATCTTACTAACCCTTGGGACAACGGCTCATAACTACTTATTACTAGTTCATATAAGAAAATTTCTAATTTTCTTGGTTTTCTTAAATTTTTCTAATCTCATGGATGTAATTTTTCACTATCTAAACTTTTATTATCTTATTTGTGTACAAAATTTTTATATTTTGAAATTTTTTTAAATTTTTAAATTTTGAATTTTTTTAAATTTTTATAGATTTTCAAAAATGTTTTGTGCTTATGCAAAGTGATATGCAAATGATGCAAAAATAAGCACAAACCTCCCCCAAACTTGTTTTCAACAGTGTCCTCACTGTTGCCTTCTGCTAAATCTCGAAAAACCTGTAAGCCTGGGAGGAATTTATTAGTGGGGGAAAAATATATAAGTGAAGATCCTCACCCAAACTTATTCTTGGCTCATTATTTTATGTAAAAGTTTTCTTTTCAAGAGCCAGAAAAAATGCCCCCCCAAACTTGAGTTATGCAATGTTAATCTTTTGAAAATCATATGAGGGGGTCAAAAATCATTGGTCGAAGCCAAGCTTTGCAAAGACCGAATGACAACACCAACCATTCAAAATTTTTATCAATGCAGTGCTCTGGTTGGTGTAAGAAGAAGTGAGGAAAGGTTAAGTGGTGTGTGCGTCTCGTTTTGGAGAGACGATGCAGTGAATGTGATGTAAGTCCACGTTACCTCTCCCGGTTCTTTCGGGCTTGCGGAAATGGTGAAAAACGATTTTTAGGGTTTAGGTAACATAGACTACGAAAATGGATCTTGGCTAAACTACACACTAGCAACTAACAAGAGAGTTATCTACTCGGTTAGGGGTTATACCTCAATTTGAACTCCTTCTCTTTGACTCTTGATGGTGGTCGGATGGTGCTTTCCTCGTTCCCTTCTCTTGTCGAAGATGGATCCACCTGAGGGTTTCTTCCTTGAGCTCCTTTCTCGAACTTTGAGAAAACTAAAGTCTCCGGCTTGCTAGACCATCAACCTCAGGAAGAGATGAGAGTGGCTTAGGGTGTTTTATCTCCAAGGAGAGGTTTCTCAACTCATGAGAATGATTCTCCTTGAACTAGAGGAGGAGGAAGATGAAGAGACGAGAGAGAATGGTTATGATAGAATGAGAATAGTTTTTACAACCATAACAATATATGTGAATTATCAAATTAATAATATTAATCCAAAATGAAAAAGGTGATGGTTGGTTTGATAAGACCATTATCATTTCACATTAAATGTTTTTGCAAAGATCAAAGAACATCTTAGCAAAGAAATGATGATGGTCAATGTTTCAACCATGGTCAGCTAGTCAACCTTGGTTTACAAGTCAACAAACCCAACCATGACACAATTTCATTTAAATAACATTATTAATTGATATATCACAAATTCATTAGGGTTTGGAAAAAGACGACTGTCAACTGTGCATTCGCACCCGTTCCAAAACCCTAATGAAAAACCTCTTCCTCCGCCTCAATCAACTGTGCATACACACCCGCATTTGTATTCCGAGGAACATGAATACTATGAGATAAAACTAACCCCAAAACATATACTAGGATCTGGCTCAAACCAGAGCCCGCTAGTAATGTCTGTCCGGACGCCAAACGTGCACAAGTGCGCGGATGTGAACGAACCCTGTCGCAAAACCATGCGACCTCTACTCTGTTTTGCACAAAGGCGAATAACCCTCTGTGTGGGACTTTAAAGACTCGACACTACGCTGGTAGTGGGTTTAACCACAGACCGCAAGCGGCACTAGCTGTACGTAACGGTCCCCAGGTAGATGCCGATAAGAAGACTGACGAGGTAAACCCATCTGAACTCCTACTGAGCCTGAATGTAACAATCTCCGTACAGTCCGGTCTGTTCGTCTGAGAACATCGCATGGCGGGCCTAGGGGGCGGTAAACGTCAGTCCCCTACTAGCGGAACAAGTCGTGTCGGAGTGTAGCCCAGAACACCTGAGATAACACTGGAAACCTACCAGTCTATCTCGCTTTCCCTGGCCAGGGACTTTGTGTAATGGCTCTCCTAGACACAGCGCGATATCAACCCCCAATACCGGGAGAGACGAATCCTGTCTAACCGTCACTGCCTCCAAGTGCTTCGGGACTGCACCCAAAAACTACCTGTTTGCACTACTCCATTGAGCCGTGGTAGGGTAGTAATCAAAGTACAGTGGGAACACACTCGAGGCGAAGTGACAGTGTCAAGTCAACGGACTAAGCTGTACTCATGTCACCTGGGAACTGATAACTGATGATAGGTATAGTACCAACCAACAGTTCCCGACGAGTCCTGTCCAGTGTACTCGTAACCTAACGAGCACCCGCATACTATCTCAAGTACGGCGTACTGACGGCTGTGGGACAGACCGTCTCCCAAGCTGGGATGAGAAGCGCATACGCTAGTCTACTCCGGAGTATCGATGCCCTGTCTCGATAGTCCTACGACTAGGGACCTGCATAAGGATGTGCTTATGGATTACCCAGCCCCCACAAGTGTGACTGCCATCACAACGCTGGTAATCAAGCAAAGATCCTAAGGGCTCCACTAATGTGTAAAGGTGATATGCTAAAAGAAACACATGCACACATTAAATCAAAAACAATCCAAGTAGCATACTACTATATTGAGCAAGATTGTCTATACAAGGTGAATATCCTAATCTTCCATCAAGTAATATACAAACTAGTATGATACAGTAATGCCTCTAGGACATATACACTAACAATCTCCCACTGCACTAAGGACATGTACTGGCGTATCGAAGACCTATCATCTCGATCAGCCGCACGAACTGAGTTTGGGGTAAGGCCTTTGTGAATGGATCAGCAGTGTTAACTTCCGTAGCAACTCTCCGAACCTCGATCTCCTGGCGACCCACGATCTCCCTGATCAGGTGATATCGCCTCAAGATGTGCCTGGACTTCTGATGGGACCTGGGTTCCTTCGCTAAAGATATAGCCCCGTTGTTGTCGCAATGCAGAGGTATTGGATCAACAATGGAAGGAACCACCTGAATTTCTATCAAGAACTTCCTCATCCAGACAGCTTCTTTTGCGGCATCAGATGCAGCGATATATTCCGCTTCCATTGTCGAGTCAGCAACGGTTTCCTGTTTGGAACTCTTCCAACACACCGCCCCTCAATTGAGGGTAAAGACATAACCCGACATGGACTTGAAATCATCCTTGTCACTCTGGAAGCTGGAGTCAGCAAAGGCATTGATCTGGAGGTCTTTTCCGCCATACACCAAGAACATCTCCTTAGTCCTTCTCAGGTACTTGAGAATGTTCTTTACCGCTATCCAGTGTTTCTCCCCAGGGTTTGACTGATACCTGCTTACCAAACTCAGTGCATAAGCTACATCTGGTCTTGTACACAATATCGCATACATTATAGAGCCTACCGCAAAAGCTTAGGGTATAATAGACATGCGATCCCTTTCCAAATCAGTCTTGGGAGACATCTCTTTGGAGAGGGTGATCCCGTGACAAGCCGGTAGATTACGGCGCTTGGAATCTTCCATATTGAATCTTTTCAGTATGGTGTCGATGTACCTGGACTGTGAAAGTCCTAATATCCTCTTGGATCTTTTACGATAGATCCGGATCCCCAGAATGTAAGAGGCATCACCCAGGTCTTTCATGGAGAACCTGTGTGACAAGAACCCTTTGACAGATTGTAGCATAGGAATGTCATTTCCTATCAAGAGAATGTCATCCACGTATAAAATGAGGAATACGACAGTTTGTGCTACAAATCTACTATAGATGCATGGTTCATCTGGATTTTTGATAAAGCCAAAATCTTTCACCGTCTCATCAAAACAGATGTTCCAACTCCGCGATGCCTGCTTTAGTCCATAGATGGACTTAAGCAACTTTCACACCTTTCCGCTACTCCCACTCTGAATGAAACCCTCTGGCTGGTCCATATAGACACACTCCTCTAAATTTTCATTCAGAAAAGCGGTCTTTACGTCCATCTGCCAAATCTCATAATCGTGGAAGGCAGCAATGGAAAGAAGGATCCAAATGGATTTCAGCATAGCCACTGGAGAAAAGGTTTCGTCATAGTCCAAACCAGGTCTTTGACGAAAACCCTTTGCAACAAGTCTAGCTTTATAGGTCTCAACCTATCCATCTACACCAATCTTCCTTTTGAAGATCCACTTGCATCCTACGGGTTTTACCCCATCTGGAGCAACGTCCAACGTCCATACTTTGTTGGTGTACATGGACTCCATTTCGGTCCGCATTGCATCCAGCCATTTTACCGAGTCAACGCTCTGAATGGCCTGCTGGAAGCTAGTCGGCTCATCACTATCAATGATGCAATCCTCTCTATCCCCGTCTATGAGAAAACCGTAGTATCTCTCGGGCGGATGAGACTTCCTACTACTCCTGTGGAGCGGCGCAGGAATGTCCTGATCTTTCGAACCCTCTGGTTCTACTAAGCTTTCAGTAATAGCTCGTGGCTCTAGAATTTCTTCCAGTTTTATTGCGCTCTCACTTATCTGGTTTTCCAAAAACTCAGTTTCCAAGAAGTGGACATGAAGACAAACAAAAACCTTTTGTTCCTCTTCGCAATAGAAGAAATATCCCTTGGAGTTCTTTGGATATCCCACAAACTTTCACTGTACTGAGCATGCCTCGAGTTTGTCTGCATGCTGCTTTTTGACAAAAGCTGGACATCCCCATATCTTAATGTGCTTAAGATAGGGTTTCTTCCCACACCACATCTGATATGGTGTAGTAGGCACAGTCTTAGTTGGAACTCGGTTCAAAAGGTATGCAGCTGATTCTAGTGCATATCCCCAGAATGATCGCGGTAACTCAGCGTTACTCATCATGGAATGTACCATATCCAATAGGGTCCGGTTCCGTCTTTCCAATACACCGTTATGTTGCGTAGTGTATGGAGGAGTAAGCTGAGAGAGAATTCCATTCTCTTTTAAGTAATCCAGGAACTCGGCACTTTAGTATTCGCCACCTCGATCAGATCTTAGTGTCTTAAAACTTTTGCCTGTTTGTTTTTCCACTTCATTCTTATATTCCTGGAATTTTCCAAAGGCTTCGGATTTATGTTTCATTAAGAAGACATAACCGTACCTTGAAAAGTCATCCGTAAAAGTAATGAAGTAAGAATAACCGCTTCGCGCATGTGTATACATTGGACTGCACACGTCGCTGTGTACGAGTCCCAAGAGCTCACTCGCTCTTACTACGTGTCCAGTGAATGGAGTCTTTGTCATCTTTCCTTTGAGACAGGATTGACAAGTTGCATATGATTGATATTCGAACGGATCGAAATATCCTTCTGTATGTAACTTCGTCAACCTTCTCTCATTGATGTGACCCAGTCTACAATGCCATAAGAAAGCCTGATTTGTTTCCGGAGACTTTCTTTTGTGTGTATTCTGGAAATTGAAAATCCGTGGTTGGTTTAATACGTATATTCCATTGTTTAATGTACCTGACCCAATCAGAACTTGATTAAGGTGAATGTTTACAACATTACTTACAAACGCAAATTCATAACCTTCTTTAGAAATCAAAGATACAGAAATGATATTACAAGTTGCGTTGGGTACAAAAAAGCAATTACGTAAAACCAAAACATGTCCATCTGACATTCCCAGGTGATAGTCCCCCACGGCCTTAGCATCCATACCAGCTCCGTTTGCAACGCTGAGGGTCATATCACCTGCCTTCAAAACCCTACGGTTTCTCAACGTCTGCAAAGAATTACAGATATGAGGTTCTGATCCGGTATCCAATACCCAGGAAGTAGAGTTTATTGATAAACAGTTTTCAATAACATACACACCTGAAGCTGAAGCCGCAACACGCTTCAGATCCCGTGTTCTGGCCCTCGAAGCCCTGCAATCTTTCTTCCGGTGTCCACTCTTGTGACAGTAAAAGCATTCTTCCTTTCCCATAAGTTTTCCCGCTTCCTTTGTTTCTTTTGCCTTTCCCTTCGTATCCACCTTACTAACACCGCCGCTTGGTTTGGCGGGGGTTTTCTTCTTCATTCCCTTGTCTTTCGCCTTGGACCTAGAAGAGGAAGATCCTCCTACAAACAAAGTGGATGTTTCCCTACCTTTCTGTAGGGTGCCCTCTGCACTCCTCAGCATGTTGAGGAGTTCGGAAAGTTCAACTTCCTTTTCCTGTAAGTTGAAGTTCAGGATGAACTGGGCGTAAGTGGAAGGAAGGGACTGGAGAATCAAGTCCGTATAGAGCTCATTCTCCAACGTGGTCCCAAGGTCCGCGAGCTCCTCAATGAATCCAATCATCTTAAGCACGCCGGTGATCCGATGGCCAATCTCGCCGAAAACAGCTTTTTCGAGACTTCGTATATGGCGATACGGGATTGCTCCCCATACAGTTCTTTTGTATGAAGAAATATGGATTCAAGGTCCATATTCTCGTGCCTCCTCTGGTGTTCATTGTCCATAGAGGCAAGCACGATGCACTTGGCCTTCGCGCAATCAATCTCCCAAGTCTTATGGATTTCCTTATCCACGACGCTGGAGGTGGGACCTGGGGCAGGGGGAGCTTTGGTGGTAAGGAGATACCCCAACTTTTCGTAAGTGATTGCCATTTTGACATTCCTGAGCCAATCTTTGTAGTTTGGCCCTGTCAGTATTTTTTATCTAGTAGTAAGTTAAGTCCAGTCATGTTGTTTGGTCGCTGCAATTAGGAGAGAGAGAAGAAACACTTTAGCATGATGCTCTTGCAAGTTTATAGTGGTTTTTAATTTTTCTAAACAGGATGGCTCCCACTGTCTCTCGAATCCCTCCTCAAACCAAAAAGGAAGAATTAGTCAGGATCAATCTCACCGTACAATACTTGCTTAACCGTTCAGCCAGGCTAGTGTCGGTACTTCGAGGGAGGTTTTCCAACGCTTTCGCGAAGTTCCTTAATTAAATAACCTCTTTTCCCTGGGGGCGCAGCCCCGCTAACACCTTTCTAGACACCTACTAGGTTTATAGCATTGATCGTTAAGCGAGAATTTTCCCGAGGAGTAGCATATACTCACAGTAGGATCGGGTCCAAATATCAATGCGTGACAAAACTGAAGGAATCCTACCAGATGCATCACACTCCAAATGGTATGCAGCGCTAGCAAGTTTCAGTTCTTTTGAAACTCCCGATGTGAATTTTTGCCCCATGCTCTTATGACCTTGACTTTGGCCAACAAATCATAAGTCACATGTCAAGTTCTACCCGTCATTCTCCAGGTTAATTTGAACCTACCATCACCTACCCTTGACTTTGGCCAACAAGGAAGTACGACTGTCCCAAACCAACACATCTATCTATGCTGCACATGAATACACAATAGCTACCAATCACTCTGCCTTGACTTTGGCCAACAAACATAGCTTGAATACTATTGACCATCCATGTAAAATGACGGAGGGCTACGAATGGTGTTGGCGAAACCGTGAACGTAGTGAACTTGATATAATCGATGGAACGAGATAGCTTTTAAAAGGAGTGGTTTAAGCTCCGCGTTTAAAAGTTATTTTTAAAAGAAACCGAGTGGTTTTTGAAAGTGTTCCAACGACTTTTACTTTGGTTTATTTTTCTTGCATTAATTTTAATGCGTCCCATCAATTAATCCTACAATTGCAGAAAACAACGAAAATATGACGTACGCTTATGCCATCCGCATTCTCCACGGGGTCCCGTCATCACCCGTTAGGTTACTTAACTAACGACAGAGCGGGGGATGGACTAGCGCGGATGCAAAACATAAGCATCGCCTAAATAGATATCATATAGATATATATAAACATTCGTCACATTCAATGATAGCCATTCTAGATCACAGATGAATACATTGGATATACTAGTCATCCGCAATTCGTACGAGCCTGTATCAAAGAGTGGATTACACGGTCGCGATGAATAGCCAATACCCCACCCTAGACCCCTACGGGTGCGGCAAACTACCCGCCAAGTATCCGAAGTGAAGCAACCTCCCTCAACGACGTGAGTAGTCCACTCGGCACTTCGAGGTACCCGGTAGTTTGTGCACCCCACCTTGGGTCTATCCTAGGAGCAAAAACAGTAAAAAGAAATTATACAATGATGGCTACAACCCCGACCCGGTTGTGCGACCATACAAATAATATTACATCAAATTACATATTACAAGAATTGAAAGACAAAGAAAACTCTCATCTCACAACCTCGGCTATTCATCCGCGAAAATCCAACGAATTCATATACACAATCCTTCAACATTACAGATCACAGATATGTATAACCCCCACTAATCGACGTATAGCGATTAGCAGACGTTCAATACATATATAACAATACAGATATAACCCATTAGCCAAAGTCTACAAAAAATCGACCAAAATACGGATTTGTAACCACCCCAAAAACAAACTTGTTCTCTGGAAATTCTGGGCAGAAACAAACCATCTCAAAAATCACAAAATACCACCAGAAACAAACTGCATGAGAAACGATCCACGGCCGAGTCAACTCGGCTGCGGATCCTCGGCAGAAGCAAGCTTCTGCCGCGGAACCGCGGTGAGTTGGTCGGTTCGTTGCATCGTTTTTCTTTCCTGTTCATTAAAAAGCCTGAGCCGATTTTTAAGACATGATTTATTATTTTTGGAGCAGAAATAAAAATCGGCAGAAACTAGGATTTTCCGGGGTGTTTCGCGGTTTTTTCTCCGGTCAAAATTCTAGATACTTTGCTAACATTCTAGGGTGTGTTTAGTTAGGCTCTGATACCACTGTAAGTCCACGTTACCTCCCCCGGTTCTTTCGGTCTTGCGGAAATGGTGAAAAACGGTTTTTAGGGTTTAGGTAACATGGACTACGAAAACGGATCTTGGCTAAACTACACACTAGCAACTAACAAGAGAGTTATCTACTCGGTTAGGGGTTATACCTCAACTTGAACTCCTTCTCTTTGACTCTTGATGGTGGTCGGATGGTGTTTTCCTCGTTGCCTTCTCTTGTAGAAGATGGATCCACCTGAGCGTTTCTTCCTTGAGCTCCTTTCTCGAACTTTGAGAAAACTAAAGTCCCCGGCTTGCTAGACCATCAACCTTAGGAAGAGTAGAGAGTGGCTTAGGGTGTTTTATCTCCAAGGAGAGGTTTCTCAACTCATGAGAATGATTCTCCTTGAACTAGAGGAGGAGGAAGATGAAGAGAGGAGAGAGAATGGTTATGATAGAATGAGAATAGTTTTTACAACCATAACAATATATATGAATTATCAAATTAATAATATTAATCCAAAATGAAAAAGGTGATGGTTGGTTTGATAAGACCATTATCATTTCACATTAATTGTTTTTGCAAAGATCAAGGAGCATCTTAGCAAAGAAATGATGATGGTCAAAGTTTCAACCATGGTCAACTACTCAACCTTGGTCAACAAGTCAACAAACCCAACCATGACACAATTTCATTTAAAAAAACATTATTAATTGATATATCACAAATTCATTAGGGTTTGGTAAAAGACAACTGACAACTGTGCATACGCACCCGTTCCAAAACCCTAATGAAAAACCTCTTCCTCCGCCTCAATCAACTGTGCATACACACCCGCATTCGTGTTCCGAGGAACATGAATACTATGAGATAAAACTAACCCCAAAACATATACTAGGATCTGGCTCAAACCAGAGCCTGCTAGTAATGTCTGTCCGGACGCCAAACGTGCACAAGTGCGCGGATGTGAACGAACCCTATCGCAAAACCATGCGACCTCTACTCTGTTTTGCCCAAAGGCGAATAACCCTCTGTGTGGGACTCTAAAGACTCGACACTACGCTGGCAGTGGGTTTAACCACAGACCGCAAGCGGCACTAGCTGTGCGTAACGGTCCCCAGGTAGATGCCGATAAGAAGACTGACGAGGTAAACCCATCTGAACTCCTACTGAGCCTGAATGTGACAATCTCCGTACAGTCCAGTCTGTTCGTCTGAGAACATCGCATGGCGGGCCTAGGGGGCGGTAAACGTCAGTCCCCTACTAGAGGTACAAGTCGTGTCGGAGTGTAGCCCAGAACACCTAAGATAACACTGGAAACCTACCAGTCTATCTCGCTTGCCCTGGCCAGGGACTACTCGTGTAATGGCTCTCCTAGACACAGCGCGATGTCAACCCCCAATACCGGGAGAGACGAATCCTGTCTAACCTTCACCGTCTCCAAGTGCTTCGGGACTACACCCAACTACTACCTGTTTGCACGACTCCTTTGAGCCATGGTAGGGTAGTAATCAAAGTACAGTGGGAACACACTCGAGGCGAAGTGAAAGTGTCAAGTCAACGGACTAAGCTGTACTCATGTCACCTGGGAACTGATAACTGATGATAGGTATAGTACCAACCAACAGTTCCCGACGAGTCCTGTCCAGTGTACTCGTAACCTAACAAGCACCCGCATACTATCTCAAGTACGGAGTACTGACGGCTGTGCGACAGACCGTCTCCCAAGCTGGGATGAGAAGCGCATACGCTAGTCTACTCCGGAGTATCGATGCCCTGTCTCGATAGTCCTACGACTAGGGACCTGCATAAGGATGTGCTTATAGATTACCCAGCCCCCACGAGTGTGACTGCTGTTAGTTATATGTGTGCCCTAGAGGCCATTACTGTACATATGATATATATTGTAGTGGATGCTTGGACATATATAGGGAGGACTTTCTTGCTCGACATGATAGTACGCTATCTGGTTGTACTTTATCTTAACATGTACTCTGATTGTCTCTTTTGTTACATGTTGATAAAGCCCTTAGGATTTGTACTCGACTACTGGGACTATGATGAGATCATACTAGTAGGCCCACGGTAGTCTATGAGTACATCCTACAACTGTTCCTAATCGAGGGTGTGCCGAGACAGGGCATCGATACACCAGAGTAGACTAGCGTATACGCATCTTGACCCATATGATGGGCGATGGATGATCCCATATCCATCGGTGTTTGACATCAAGGATGGTGTACGGGTGCTCAGTAGAGACTGAGTACACTGGACGGACTCGCCGAGAACTCCTAGATGGTATATATACCTATTGTCAGATAGCAGTTCTCTGGTGACACTTGTACCGGTTAGTCTGTAGACCCAAGATCGTCATAAAGTCTTGTGTGATTCCCACTTTACTTTGATTTCCTCCCTACCACGGCTCTACTGAGTTGTGCAAACAGGTGGATTTTGGGTACAGTCCCGAATCATATGGAGACAGTGAGCGATAGGAGGGGTTTCGTCTTTCCCGGTATAGGGAGTTGATGTCGCGCAATGTTTGATCGGCCATAACACCTAAATCCCTGGCCAGGGTTCTCGAGGTTTACTGATAAGTGTTATCAGTAGTTCCTCGACCTGTTATGAGCCATAAATCAACATGACTTAAAAGTGACTGGGGTCTGACATTTACCACCCCTGAACTTCATATGCGACGTATCAGACGAAGAGACCGGACTGTACGGTAAGTGTTGCTTACAGGCTCATAAGGGTTGTGATGAGTTCGCTCGTCGGCCACCTTTTCGTCATGTACCTGGGTAGCCGTTACGTACAGCTAGTGCCACTGACGTGCTTGTGGTTAAACCCATTGCCAGCGTACTGACGAGTCTTTAGAGTCCCACACAGAGGGTTCCCTCGTTCAGGCAAAAGATATAGAGACCGTAAGTTGTTACGGCAGCCGTAAGGTTTTGCGGCAGGTTTTCGATTATGTTTGTTTAATTGTTACAGGAATAATAATCGGAAGAATAATACTAGCCGGATACCGGTATTATATTATTGGATTAATGGTATTCGTATTTTTCGGAATTCGGATGCGGGTATACAGTATACGTTATACGGTATACGGAGGAGGGGTATTTTTGTAATTGTTACAAGAATACCTTCTAGAAGGTGCCACCTCATAATGACATAATTATGACATCATTTATTTTGTGAAAATAAATTAGTGAGGTGTAAATTAAAAGGTATAAGCATGATAATGTGGTTGTTGGAGTGGATGTACTATTAAAGCATGATACTTCTTTCATAATACATGTTTTAGTTAGTGCTATATTCTTTTTCATCATGCTTAAACTTTTTAATTATGAAATGCACTTATTCTCTCCTCCACTTCTTCTTATAAATACCTTCACATGAGATGTGAAATCAAGGCATTCCAATCCTACACAAAATTATGATAAGTGTATCATAACAAGTGTATAAGAAGAAAGAAAGAAAATGATGGTTATCATTCTTCCTAGCTTAAACCCTCACATGAGATGTGAATCCAAAGGTTTGGATTTCTAGTTAATCCAATACAATTATCTCTACTTCATCCTAGTGACCTCTTCTAGCAAATTTGGTCTCTCAGTTAAACTCTTGAGAAGAGTTTCTAGCTTGCACGAAAACTCTCGGGTGGATCATCTAGGTCTTCGGTGGCCGGAGATCGAAAACGTCGGCAACATCTAAAGGAGCCAAGGAGTTCACCAAAAGAGAAGAAAGGAGCAAAGGAGTTGCATCCAAGAGAAGACCCGAAGGACTGTATCATCAAGGTATTATCCCTAACATAGTAGATAAGATCTCTAGTTAGGATTTACTAGTTGTGGTTTAGACAAGATCTTCGGTTAAGTGCGTGTTGTATGCAAAGAAAATTTTCGTTCACCGCTTCCGCCGCGCCACAAGAGTTGTGGTAGCATGCAGCACTCACCAACATGGTATCAGAGCCTAACTAAACCACAATTAGATGTTAGCCAAAAGTTAGAAGCTCGATCGACAGTTTTTTCTCCCGAAAACTCGTATTCTGTCCTTGCTGCTGTCAGTTTTTGAAAGTATTCCAAAATTAATTCGACATGTCTTAAAAATACAAGCAGGGTTTTCTAAGAACACAGAAAAAATTTGGAAGTCTAACTCGGCTAAAGCGCGGCGGAACCGCGGCCAAACCCATGGTTTGGCCGCGGATCCGCCGCCGAGTTATGACCGAGTTGACTCATTTTTTTTCCACTGTTCCTAGACTGAAGAATTAGGGTTTCTGGGATATGTAGATTTTTACAAAGGTGTTTGTACAGGGACATGTCAAGTGTTGGCAAGGTTTAAAAAAAATTATCGATCGAAATTCTAAAGTGCTTGGCTAATCGGGTTTTCTTTTTGTTATATGTGTTTGAAACGTACGCTAATTGCTATATGACGATTAGTGGGGGTTTGTAACACTTTAAATTTCCGTTTGAATGTCTTTCATGATAATTAGTGATCGTACGTTTTATATATATATGTGTGTTCCTAGGATTATTAGTCATATTTAGTAGTGTTTGCATATTGGGAATTTTCTTGTTCTAGTGCACACTTGCACACTTAGCCATTTTGAGACTTAGGGTTTTTGGTAGCATGTTAACCATTTTCTTGTGTTGCATGGTTGTTAGTTTTCCCCACCATTTTTAACCTAAGCAAAACCCCATTTTATAATTAAAATCCTAATAAACAAATGAGCATGGTGTTAGGTAGAAAAAATTGACTTTTTGACCCCCTTTCTTCTCTCTTCTCTCTCTTTCTCTCATTCTGAATCCAGCAGCAATTCCAGCAGCCAAAAACTCCCATTTTCCTCCATATTCTCTTCTCTTTTCATTCCCCGTTGATCCATACACAAAACCCTATACTTATCAAATCATTTTCTTCACAAAACCATGGAAAAGTGAGGTTTTTGAGGTGTTCAAAGGCAAATCTGCACACTAGAAGGAGAAGCTGGAACTTTTGGTGTTCTACAAGATTCTTAGAAGGTATTAACTCATATTAGCACTCCTTTTCCTTAAACTTGTAGTACTCTTTAGTAAAAATCTCATTTTTGTGCATTTTTGGTGATATTTAAGGATATTTGTGATTCACATGTTAGATTAGGGTTTTGTTAGTTGTGTTAGCTCTATTATGTGTTATTAGAGCTATCTTAGGCAAAGTTTTGTTTCAGTTTGCACAAAAATACCCTAAAGTTTGATTTTAGTGCAAGAGTGTGGATTTTAACTAGAAATAAGGCCCTGTAGGATCTGCTGCTACCCGGGACATTTCAGAGTAAAACTAGATGTTACTGTAGCATGTATGGGGGGTATAGAGTGCACACACAAAACCTGGGAGCCCAATTCCCTACCCAGGCCGCCGAAATGTGCATTCTGGCTGCAATTTGCGGCCAGATGGGGGTGCTTTGGGTTGGGGTTTGGGGTGTGGGTGTCTGCTGCTATGTGGGTTGTTTTGGTATATATAGTTTTACAATATATTTTCTGTATCAAAATCTGGAAGTGATTACCTATTTTCCCGTATTTTTAGTCTTCGCGACACGCATGATACGTGTTTGTGGGTTTTGGGTTTCTGCGTATCGTGACGCGTCGGAGTGGTTTCAGGCGCGTAACCATACGTTTTAGCGTATCGTGCACACGCGCGCTTAGTTCGCGACACGAGTTACTAGTTCGGCTTTAATGTCGCGTTTGTGTGACTTCAAGCTTACGTGTGATATATTGTGTAATTCTAGGTTCGCAGGCGAGTACGGCGGACGCCGCGCAGAAGGGGAAACAAGTTGTTGGCTATACCTAGCGAGAGACTACGGTGAGTACATTTCAAATCTACGGGGATATCTCCCGCATGGCGTTCTACGTTAGGGCTGATAGGAC
The DNA here is from genome assembly GCA_030015575.1 of Agapanthus africanus. Lineage (NCBI taxonomy): Eukaryota > Viridiplantae > Streptophyta > Magnoliopsida > Asparagales > Amaryllidaceae > Agapanthus > Agapanthus africanus. The sequence goes on from JASDDO010000031.1 coordinate 244,127,627, forward strand.
TTTATAGTTTCCTTTGTATACATTGACTATTCATGGCTACTATTTAGTGCATGCTACATTCCCTACTATATGGATATAAACTAGAATTGATAGAACACCGCACCATTACTAACGGTCCATGTTGCACGAGCACTATCCTGCATGTTACACACACACCGTTAGTAATTGCCATGACACTCACACTGTAGAATTTACATCGGATCATTATATTGTAGCTCATGTATATGTGACTTGACATGCTATTTATACTTGATGCCTATATCACATCGGGTCATCATATTGTAGCTCATCTATATGTGACTTGACATGCTATTTATACTTGATGCCTATACCACATCGGATCATGATATTGTAGCTCATTTATATGTGACTTGACATGCTATTTATACTTGATGCCTATACCACATCGGATCATGATATTTTAGCTCATCTATATGTGACTTGACATGCTATTTATACTTGATGCTTATACCACATCGGATCATTATATTGTAGCTCATCTATATGTGACTTGACAAGCTATTTATACTTGATGCCTATATCACATCGGATCATCATATTGTAGCTCATCTATATGTGACTTGACATGCTATTTATACTTGATGCCTATATCACATCGGATCATTATATTGTAGCTCATCTATATGTGACTTGACATGCTATTCATATTTGACGCACATATCATATTGGATCATTGACTTGCATTTTGGTTTAGATTACATATGATTTCTGGATTTGGGAACCGTGGCTATTACAAATATGTAATCATTTAAAAACCCGATTCCCTTGATATGATATTTCGGTGCTTCCACCATGTGTTTTCTTGGTACTAGAGTGATACATGTGAACCCGAATCGAGGAGCTGGTTGAGGCCGATTACGGGTACTTGGTGGACCCGGTATGGTACCCCGGTGCGAGAATGGTTTCGCTGTGTAGTAGACGGTGAGCCTGGCAGAGGGACTACTACCTACCGGTGATTAGTTGGACCTGACAGTTATCCGGAGGGTACTGATTAGAGTCTATAGATGGATGCGGGGTGATTCGTACTACTGGGGCCGAGGGCCGATACCGCAGATGGAGCCCGTGGGCTGACCCGGACTGACGGGGCCCGATGGATGAGGATTTGCGTGTCGATGCTAGACACGAGTATTTATGAAATTTGGGTGCCGATGTTGGGCACTCGGGATTCTCAGAGATGTACAGGATTTGAGGGCCGATGAGAGTGCCGGCGCCTGAGCTATTTGGGGGATCTGGGTGCATTGATGGACACCGATTATATATTCCACGTTGACATTCCGTGTAGATATTATATTGCCCCTGCTCAGCATTTACTATTGTACCTCATCCTGTAGTTACATTACCTGATAGAGCACTTGCATGATTATTGCACATACTGCTTATCACATATTGATATCATCTGTTGGCATATGATAGAGTAGCGCAGTACGTGCATGCTCGCGATTACCTTTATATGTTATTTCTATTCACGAGTTGGCAACTCACCCCCGTTGTGCCACAGTGTTTGCAGGTTGCCCTTCGGAGTAGTCGCGGCAGGCTGCGGTTGCATCTTTTGACACAGATACCCCCATTGTTGGTGTACTACCTCTTTTGCTGATAGGTGGGTTTTGTGCGGTATCTGTTTATCTTTCAGTATGTACATTGTTGTATCTAGTGTTCTCCATCTACCATGTATGTATTTGACTTAGAGACAGTGTGAGGACGATGATGTATTATATTTGTATTCTGGTGTCGAGCTCGTTGTGAGCCGACTGTTCCTGTAGTTTATCCTATCTGTGATGTTCCCACTTGTGGATCTTGATCTTCGCTACGGCGTCGTATATTGCTATCTTGGTGATTGTTTACTTAGATTTCTTATCATGTTAGTAAGTGCTTTCTTTTAAAAACTTATAACACTTTTTACTTTCACTGGTTTGGTTTCTGGGTTTTCGGTTCACTTGGTCATGTTACGCCTGTAGACGTTACGTGGTTAAGTGCCGGTCACGGGCCAAACCTTGGGTCGTGACAAAGTTGGTATCAGAGCGTAGGTTTTACCTTTCGGAGTGTAGGATGACCCTGGTATGATAGAGTAGGTAGCTGCAGCTAGGTAGCGTAGCGTGTGTATGTTCCGCGGCATACTCACGACACGGTACTCCGCCTACGCGACCTTAGGACTTATTGATATAAAATTCCTTCTTGAGTATATACATTCTTGAGATTCGATTTCTGTACCCTTATCGAATCCTATTGTTCCTTTCAGCCAATATGCCGCCAAAGACTACGAGGGTGCAGAGAGCGGCAGCGAGGGCCGAGATTCGAGTTGACTCGTCCGAGACGAGGACTGGTCCGGGTAGTACACCGGTTGTGCCCGAGCAGGCTGTTCCTGCCGTGACAGATCAGATTGCTGTGTTAGGGGCTGGCGTGCAGGAGATACGCCAGACGATGGGATCCAGTATGCAGGAGATGCGCCAGATGATGGGATCTCTAGTTGAGACACTTAGAGCGCAGCGACCAGAGGTAGTTCCATCCGTTGTAGAGACCGCGGTGGTACCCACGGTTCAGGCAGTTGCACCTGCGACTACAAAGGTTATTACAGTATCGCTGTCAGAGTTTATGAGGCTGAAGCCTCCGGTCTTCACAGGCACCGATGTGGCCGAGGACCCACAGTCTTTCATTGATAGGATGGCGCGGATATGCCGTTCACTTAGATGCGCAGATGCGAGATGGGTTGAGTTCGCGAGCTTTCGCCTGGAAGGTCTTGCGCAGAAATGGTGCGAATCAGTCGAGAAGGGTAGAGCAGCAGGTCTTCCTCCTATGACCTAGATAGAGTTCGTGGCGCTATTCCTTGCCCGCTTTCTTCCCCTGAGTGTCAGAGATGCTAGAGCACGCAGGTTCAAGTATTTACGCCATACGCCAAAGATGTCAGTGTCAGAGTACGATGTGCTGTTCACCGAGCTATCCGTTTATGCTCCGTATCTAGTGGCTACTGAGGAGTTGCGAGTCAAGAGATTTGTCCGAGGCTTGCTTACACCATTATTCCTTGCTATCAGCGTGCAGCATTACGAGACATACGCAGCAGCAGTAGATGCAGCATTATTAGTTGAGGAGCGCCTTGCTGAGACTTCTGCAGTTCCAGAGCCGAAGAGAGTTCGTGCAGATACGTCAGTGCAGAGACGGCCTTTCCGGCGTCGTGACAGGCACCTTGCAGGTGGCAGAGATTCGAGACGAGGCCGATTGTTTAGCTCCTATCCCCAGGAGGGTCAACGACCATCATCGGGATGTTACCATTGCGGGAGTTCTTATCATCGTGTGCGAGATTGTCCTGAGGTACCACGGAGTGGGGCGGCAGCACCACATGTTACCTTACCACCTTCACCACCCCAAACGGCATTGCCGATAGTACCTACTGTTACTCCGCGTCAGACGCATACACAGAGAGGTCGTGGTCGCGGAGGATTTGTTCATAGAGGATGAAGTGTCCGAGGTAGAGGGCAGCCAGCGGCCGGCAGGGGACAGTTAGTTGCAGGTGGAGGACAGGCACGAGTTTTTGCTTTGACGCATCAGGACGCGCAGGCGTCCAATGCGGTGGTCTCAGGTATCCTTTCTGTATGTTCGGTTGATGCACACGTGTTATTTGATCCCGGATCCACGTACTCGTACGTATCCACACACTTTGTGCCGAGTTTGGGTAGAGAGTCCGGTTTGCTTGACCAGCCGCTTGTTGTGACTACTCCTGTGGGAGAGTCATTTGTTGCTAGGCACATGTTCCGATCCTGTACCATCCGTATTGGCGAGAGAGAGTTTCCGGTCGATTTGATCCTTCTTGTGATGTTGGACTTCGACGTTCTTTTGGGCATGGATTGGTTAGCCACGTGCTATGCTTCTGTTGACTGCAGCGAGAAGACAGTTCGATTTTGTTTTCCCGGCGAGTCGGTGGTTGTTGTGTTGGGGGACCGTGGTGCCACCCCTCACAGTGTGATTTCTTCTTTTCGCGCTGGACAGCTTTTACGGAAGGGATGTCAGGGATTTCTCGCATATGTTTGCGATACTAGAGCTACAGAGGTTCCTCTGGATCAGGTTCCGGTTGTTAGCGAGTTCCCTGATGTGTTCCCTGACGAGCTTCCTGGGCTACCGCCCGAGCGTGATATTTCCTTCTGTATTGACTTGGTTCCTGGCGCGGGGCCTATTTCTGTACCGCCTTATCGGATAGCCCCGGCGGAACTTCGAGAATTGAAGGGCCAGTTGCAGGACTTGCTGGATAAGGGAATTATTCGACCCAGTGTTTCTCCTTGGGGTGCTCCAGTCCTGTTTGTTAAGAAGAAGGACGTCAGTATGCGTTTGTGTATCGACTACCGCCAGCTGAACAGGGTGACAGTGCGGAACAGATATCCTTCGCCACGCAACGACGAATTTTTCGACCAGCTTCAGGGGGCAGGATACTTTTCGAGGATCGATTTGCGATCGGGCTAGCATCAGCTGCGGGTTCGACAGGAGGACATTCCTAGGACAGCCTTCCGCACACGTTACGGCCATTATGAGTTTTTGGTGATGTCGTTCGGACTCACCAACGCACCAGCAGCATTTATGGATTTGATGAACCGTATTTTTCGGCCGTATCTTGATCTGTTCATTATAGTGTTTATTGACGATATCTTGGTGTATTCTCGGAGTAGAGAGGAGCACGAGCAGCACCTACGGATTACGCTGCAGACCTTGAGGGAGCATCAGCTTTTCGCCAAATTCTCCAAGTGTGCCTTCTAGCTAGACAGCATAGATTTCTTGGGGCACATGATTACACGAGATGGTATATGTGTCGACCCGAGGAAGATCGAGGCAGTTCGGAGTTGGCCTAGACCCACGTCAGTGACGGAGATTCGCAGCTTTCTAGGGCTGGCAGGCTATTACAGGCGATTCGTGCAGGACTTCTCTCGCATTGCTACACCTTTGACCGGGTTGACCCGGAAGGGAGTTCGCTTCGATTGGACGGAGGAGTGTGAGCACAGTTTCCAGCGGCTACGGGCTCTACTGACTACGATACCAGTGCTATCATTTCCTTCAGGATCAGGCGGATTTGTGGTCTACTGCGATACTTCACGAGTAGGGCTGGGGTGCGTTTTGATGCAGTATGACAGGATGATTGCGTATGCTTCGCGGCAATTAAAGAAACATAAACAGAATTACCCCACTCATGATCTGGAGATGGCTGCGGTGGTCTTTGCACTCAAGATCTGGCGACATTATGTGTATGGAGAGTCGTGCCAGATATTCACTGACTACAAGAGCTTAAAGTACATATTTCAGCAGCGAGACCTGAACCTTAGACAACGCCGATGGATGGAGTTAGTGAAGGAATACGATTGTGAGATCTTGTATCACCCGGGCAGGACGAATGTACTGGCGGATGCTTTGAGCAGAAGGCCCGGGGGCAGTCTATCCTTTTTGAGCGCAGTGCAGAGGCAGTCGTCGGTGGATTGGCAGATCTTATGCGACAGCCGGGTACAGTTCGAGTTTACGCCGATCGGAGGACAGATGGCGCATGTTCGTGCACGCCCACAGTTGCTTGACCGTATACATGAGGCACAGCACAGTGATGACCGCTGTTCAGAGATCAGGACACAGATGGGACAGGGTAGATTTTCCGAGTTCGTGATCGATGATCAGGGGATACTACGATTTGGAGCTAGACTGTGCATACCAGATGCTGAGGGATTGCTGCGCGAGATTCTTGAGGAGGCACATCGGCCGGTGTATAGTGTTCTTCCCAGTTCCACCAAGATGTACCACGATATGAGAGATGTTTACTGGTGGGACGGTATGAAGAGGGATATTGCAGATTTTGTGTCGAGATGCCTGACTTGTCAGCAAGTCAAGGCTGAGCACCAGAGGCCCGCGGGAGAGCTACAGCCGTTACCCATTCCGGAGTGGAAATGGGAACAGATATCTATGGATTTCATTGTGGGTCTACCCAGGACTAGTTGAGGGTATGACTCCATCTGGGTGATCGTGGATCGTTTGATGAAAGCGGCTCACTTCCTACCGGTGAAGACGACTTTCGGATTTGCTCAGTATGCCCAGATTTACATTGATGAGATTGTACGACTGCACGGAGTTCCGACATGCATCGTGTCCGATAGAGGCACCCAGTTTACCAGTCGGCTATGGCAGAGGCTTCAGGAGGCTTTGGGCACTCGCTTGAGTTTCAGCACAGCATTCCATCCGCAGTCCGACGGGCAGTCAGAGCGGACCATTCAGACTCTCGAGGACATGCTCAGAGCATGCGTTTTAGACTTCGGAGGTAGCTGGGATCATCATTTGCCCTTAGTAGAGTTCTCCTACAACAACAGCTACCAGGAGACCATTCAGATGGAACCGTTTGAGGCTCTTTATTGGAGGAGATGCAGATCGCCCACCTATTGGACGGAGCTCAGTGAGAGCAGTATCTTAGGACCGCAGATTGTGGAGTAGACGACCGCGAAGATCCAGTTGATTCGCGATAGGATGAGAGCAGCCCAGAGTAGGCAGAGATCTTATGCGGACCGTCGTCGGCGCAGACTTGAGTTTTCTGTTGGTGATCATGTTTTCTTGAGGGTCTCCCTAATGAAAGGCGTAATGAGGTTTGGAAAGAAGGGGAAGCTTAGTCCCAGATACGTGGGCCCCTTCGAGATCCTTGAGCGTATTGGTGCGGTTGCGTATCGATTAGCCCTTCCGCCCAGTTTTCCAGACGTGCACCCCGTATTTCACGTTTCGATGCTCCGCAGATATCTTCATGATCCTTCGCATGCGATTCAGCACCCGACGATCCAGCTTGAGCGCGACCCTTCCTATGCAGAGCAGCCGGTGATGATCTTGGATCGACAAGTGAAGAAATTGAGGTCGAAGGAGATACCGTCCGTCAAAGTGCTTTGGCGTGGCCAGAGCGGCGAGGAAGTCACTTGGGAGACCGAGAGCGAGATGAGGAGGAGGTATCCCCATCTTTTTGAAGGTGCATATAGTTAGATTTTTTAATTCGGGGACCGAATTTCATTAAGGGGGGTAGATTGTAACACTTTGAATTTCCGTTTGAATGTCTTTCGTGATAATTAGTGATCGTACGTGTTATATATATGTGTTCCTAGGATTATTAGTCATATTTAGTAGTGTTTGCATATTCGGAATTTTCTTGTGCTAGTGCACACTTGCACACTTAGCCATTTTGAGACTTAGGGTTTTTGGTAGCATGTTAACCATTTTCTTGTGTTGCATGGTTGTTATTTTTCCCCACCATTTTTAACCTAAGCAAAACCCCATTTTATAATTCAAATCCTAATAAAAAAATGAGCATGGTGTTTATTAGAAAAAATTGACTTTTTGACCCCTTTTCTTCTCTCTTCTCTCTCTTTCCCTCATTCTGAATCCAGCAGCAATTCCAGCAGCCAAAACCCCCCATTTTCCTCCATATTCTCTTCTCTTTTCATTCCCCTTTGATCCATAGACAAAACCCTATACTTATCAACTCATTTTCTTCACAAAACCATGGAAAAGTGAGGTTTTTAAGGTGTTCAAAGGCAAATCTGCACACTAGAAGGAGAAGCTGGAACTTTTGGTGTTCTACAAGATTCATAGAAGGTATTAACTCATATTATCACTCCCTTTCCTTAAACTTGTAGTACTCTTTAGTAAAAATCTCATTTTTGTGCATTTTTGGTGATATTTAAGGATATTTGTGATTCACATGTTAGATTAGGGTTTTGTTAGTTGTGTTAGCTCTATTATGTGTTATTAGAGCTATCTTAGGCCAAGTTTTGTTTCAGTTTGCACAAAAATACCCTAAAGTTTGATTTTAGTGCAAGAGTGTGGAATTTAACTAGAAATAAGGCCCTGCAGGATCTGCTGCTACCCGGGACATTTCAGAGTAAAACTAGATGTTACTGTAGCATGTATGGGGGGTATAGAGTGTACACACAAAACCTGGGAGCCTAATTCCCTACCCAGGCCGCCGAAATGTGCATTCTGGCCGCAATTTGCGGCCAGATGGGGGTGTTTTGGATTGGGGTTTGGGGTGTGGGTGTCTGCTGCTATGTGGGTTGTTTTGGTATATATAGTTTTACAATATATTTTCTGTATCAAAATCTGGAGGTGATTACCTATTTTCCCGTATTTTTAGTTTTCGCGACACGCGTGATACGTGTTTGTGGGTTTTGGGTTTCTGCGTATCGTGACGCGTCGGAGTGGTTTCAGGCGCGTAACCACACGTTTTAGCGTATCGTGCACACGCGCGCTTGGTTCGCGACACGAGTTACTAGTTCGGCTTTAATGTCGCGTTTGTATGACTTCAAGCTTACGTGTGATATATTGTGTAATTCTAGGTTCGCAGGCGAGTACGGCGGACGCCGCGCAGAAGGGGAAACAAGTTGTTGGCTATACCTAGCGAGAGACTACGGTGAGTAGATTTCACATCTACGGGGATATTGCCCGCATGGCGTTCTACGTCAGGGCTGATAGGACTTTATAGTTTCCTTTGTATACATTGACTATTCATGGCTACTATTTAGTGCATGCTACATTCCCTGCTATATGGATATAAACGAGAATTGATAGAACACCGCACCATTACTAAGGGTCCATGTTGCACGAGCACTATCCTGCATGTTACACACACACCGTTAGTAATTGCCATGACACTCACACTGTAGAATTTACATCGGATCATTATATTGTAGCTCATGTATATGTGACTTGACATGCTATTTATACTTGATGCCTATATCACATCGGGTCATCATATTGTAGCTCATCTATATGTGACTTGACATGCTATTTATACTTGATGCCTATACCACATCGGATCATGATATTGTAGCTCATCTATATGTGACTTGACATGCTATTTATACTTGATGCCTATACCACATCGGATCATGATATTGTAGCTCATCTATATGTGACTTGACATGCTATTTATACTTGATGCCTATACCACATCGGATCATTATATTGTAGCTCATCTATATGTGACTTGACATGCTATTTATACTTGATGCCTATACCACATCGGATCATTATATTGTAGCTCATCTATATGTGACTTGACATGCTATTTATACTTGATGCCTATATCACATCGGATCATCATATTGTAGCTCATCTATATGTGACTTGACATGCTATTTATACTTGATGCCTATATCACATCGGATCATTAAATTGTAGCTCATCTATATGTGACTTGACATGCTATTCATATTTGACGCACATATCATATCGGATCATTGACTTGCATTTTGGTTTAGATTACATGTGATTTCTGGATTTGGGAACCGTGGCTATTACAAATATGGAATCATTTAAAAACCCGGTTCCCTTGATATGATATTTCGGTGCGTCCACCATGTGTTTTCTCGGTACTAGAGTGATACATGTGAACCCGAATCGAGGAGCTGGTTGAGGCCGATTACGGGTATATGGTAGACCCGGTATGGTACCCCGGGGGCGAGAACGGTTTCGCTGTGTAGAAGAAGGTGAGCCTGGCAGAGGGACTACTACCTACCGGTGATTGGTTGGACCTGACAATTATCCGGAGGGTACTGATCAGAGTCTATAGATGAATGCGGGGTGATCCGTACTGCTGGGGCCGAGGGCCGATACCTCAGACGGAGCCCGTGGGCTGACCCGGACTGACGGGGCCCGATGGATGAGAATTTGCGTGTCGATGCTAGACACGAGTATTTATGATATTTGGGTGCCGATATTGGGCACTCGGGATTCTCAGAGATGTACAGGATTTGAGGGCCGATGAGAGTGCCGGCGCCTGAGCTATTTGGGGGATCTGGGTGCATTGATGGACACCGATTATATATTCCACGTTGACATTCCGTGTAGATATTATATTGCCCCTGCTCAGCATTTACTATTGTACCTCATCCTGTAGTAACATTACCTGATAGAGCACTTGCATGATTATTGCACATACTGCTTATCACATATTGATATCATCTGTTGGCATATGATAGAGTAGCGCAGTACGTGCATGCTCGCGATTACATTTATATGTTATCTCTATTCACGAGTTGGCAACTCACCCTCGTTGTGCCACAGTGTTTGCAGGTTGCCCTTCGGAGTAGTCGCGGCAGGCTGCGGTTGCATCTTTTGACACAGATACCCTCATTGTTGGTGTACTAGCTCTTCTGCTGATAGGTGGGTTTTGTGCGGTATCTGTTTATCTTTCAGTATGTACATTGTTGTATCTAGTATTCTCCATCTACCATGTATGTATTTGACTTAGAGACAGTGTGAGGACGATGATGTATTATATTTGTATTCTGGTGTCGAGCTCGTTGTGAGCCGACTGTTCCTGCAGTTTATCCTATCTGTGATGTTCCCACTTGTGGATCTTGATCTTCGCTACGGCGTCGTATATTACTATCTTGGTGATTATTTACTTAGATTTCTTATCATGTTAGTAAGTGCTTTCTTTTAAAAACTTATAACACTCTTTACTTTCACTGGTTTGGTTTCTGGGTTTTCGGTTCACTTGGTCACGTTACGCCTGTAGACGTTACGTGGTTAAGTGCCGGTCACGGGCCAAACCTTGGGTCGTGACAGGGTTGCACATATGGATATCATGAGATGGTATGTGTATATGAATGTGTTGGATCGTTGTGATGAATGGCCGGGGGGTGTGAGAAGAGTGCTTTTCCTTTTCTATCATTCCATGTAATTTGTAAAAGGCAATGTTATATTGTATAATTTCTTTTTACTGTTTTTGCTCCTAGGATAGACCCAAGGAGGGGTGCACAAACTACCGGGTTCTCCAAGTGCCGAGTGGCCTACTCAATTATTGAGGAAGGTTGCTGCACTTCGAGAATTTGGCGGGTAGTTTGCCGCACCCGTAAGGGTCTAGGGGGGTTTTTGGCTATTCATCACGACCGTGGAACCCGTTTTTCATTAAGGGCTTGAATGAAATACGGAATTCCTAGCATATCCAATGCATTCATCTGTGATCTGGAATGGTTATATTTATATATGAGATATATATAATAAACGTTGCTTATGTTTTGCACCCGAGCTAGTCCAGCCCCCGCTCTGCCGTTAGTTAAGTAACCTAACGGTGCATGACGGGGCCCAGTGGCGAATGCGGATGGCATAAGCGTACGTTCTATTTGCGTTTCTTTTCTGTGATGTTTAGAAAACGTAAAAGATAGGACAACATTAATGTGATTAATGTTAAGAGAAAGAAACCTAAAGATGTTATAGAATCAAACTTTTTGAAAAAGGGTAACTCTAGCTTTTGTTTTGCATAGTGGTATTCTTGAATATCCTGCACCTCATTTGATGAGGAAAGGGCCGAGATCCCTTCACCGGGAGTGACCCCTTTAGCGAAACTGGAAAATGTTACAAAGAACTCGATTTGATTTTATAGTTGATCTAACATTGCTTTGCATCGTGGTATTTATATATCCAGCACCTTATTCGATAAGGAAAGAGCCTAGATCCCTTCACCGGGAGTGACCTCTTTAGCAAAATTAGAAAGATACTACAAAATCATTCGATTTTTAAAACTGGAGCTTAAACCACTCCTTCCCATTCGATTCTACAACGATATCAAGTTCAAAACGTTAAAAGGTTTTCATAAAAACCATCCGTTGCCCTCCGCCATTTTAGGAAGCAGAGTACTTAGTATTCGTACCACGTTTGTTGACCATAGTTAAGGCGTGGTGTACGGTAGCTAAGTGGTGAATTCCTACAAAGCATTTGATGCGTCGATTAGGGCATTCTAATGACTTTGTTGGACATAGTTAAGGGTGATGTGGGTGGGCCTAAATCAATCACGAAATAGCGGGTTGAACTTGACTAGTGCTTATGATTTGTTGACCATAGTTAAGGTCATAAGTCACTAGGGGTAAAAATCATATCGGGAATTTCAAGAGTTGAAATTTGCAATGAGATTGCATACCTTCTATATGATTGTTGGATCCCGATCTCGCTGCGAGTAAGAGTTACTCCTGGGAAAGTTTTACACAAGACAGTTTGATGAAATTATAGGGTGTAATTATTCCCAGCTAATCTTACCTTTTAGGGTTTGAAGGAAGATTTGATAAAAACAGTGGGAGACAACCGGAATAGATAATAACCAATCTAATCTTGCAAGAGCATACGCTAAAGTGTTTTCTTCTCTCTCTATCCAGATAGTGACCATATCACGCCTTAATCAAGATAATAAATACGGATATATTGACTGAACCCGCTTGTTATATTGAGCTGGGGAACGTTGATCCCGCTCCAACCTATAATTGTTATAAGAAAGAGCAGGAAATTGGGGAATACCAGAATTCCTATGCCGCCCAAACGAAGAAAGTGCATATGATGCATCTCCTTCGGGTGTGTTCATTACAAAGAACTGTTTCTCAATATCCTCTGCATCCTGGGTATTTGATACTGGATCAGGATCCCAGATATGTAATCTGTTACATAGGGCTACAAAAAAGGTAGAAAAACTGAGAACGGGTGATAAGTTTCATTAGACAGAAAACGGGGCAAGTGTTGCAGCCAAGTCTGTTGGTCACTATCACCCCGTATTACCAATACATTGATTCTAAACAAATGCTATTAGATACCGAACCTGATATACAAAATCATATCAATCTCTTTATTAGTAAAGAAATGATAAAATTTTGTATTGATGGATAATGTTTTGAACATTTCCTATATCAAGTGTTGATCGGCTCAGGCATGTTATCTAAAAGCATAGACGTTCTAAATCAAACTACAGTTCTCAGTATACAGAACACACACAAGAGGATAAGTTCATAAATGAACGAATCCTTCTTGAGGCATTGTAGACTAGGTCATATCAATGTGACCCGACTAGCTGAAGTTACATCTAGATGCATATTTAAATTAGTTTAAATTTACATCTTGTGAAACTTGCCGATCATGTCCCATAGATGAGATGACCATAGCTCTGTTTATTGGAAACAGAGAAAGAGTTAGTGAACTCTTGGGATTGATACATGATGATGTATGAAAGTTCCCCTGTCTACATATGCCATGACCGGTTCTTTGTACTTCATTACTTTCTTTGATGATCTCTCAAGATTTAGACAAATGTTCATGTTGAAACACAAGTCTGAAGCTTTTGAGATATTCACAGAATATAAGTTAGAAGTGGAGAACAAAAAATGGGTATAAGTATTATGTCCTTTGATGAGATCAAGGAGGAGAATACTTGAGCGTGGAAATCCTGGACTATTCTAAAGGAGAATGAGATTCTCTCTCAGCATTACTCCTCCGTATACACCATAGCACGATGGTATATCGGGGCGGAGCAATTGCACCCTATGTGATATGGTGTGCTCCATGATGAGTACTACTGAGTTTCCTATTTTCCTTTTGGAAGTTATGCACTTGCGAAGCTGCATACCTATTGAATAGTGTTCCAATCAAATCAGGTGCCTACTACTCCATATGTGATATGGTATGGGAAGAGCCCATATCTTAAAGATGTTAAGATTTGGGGTTATCAGACCTATGTCTAAAAACCAAAATCCGGACAAGCTCGAGGCAAAGTCAAAACTGTGGAAGTTTGTTGGATATCCCAAGCATTAGCAAGGGAATATCTTCTACCTAACCGAGGAACAAAAGTTGTTTTGTTTCTCAGCATGCCACCTTTGTGAAAGGGAATTTCTTGTGAAGAAATTAGTGGTCATAAGGTAGAACTGGAAGGCGTTCCAGCTATACAAACTACAACAGATGACCTAACCGAGGAACAAAAGTTGTTTTGATTCTCAGCATGCCACCTTTGTGAAAGAAAATTTCTTGTAGAGAAATTAGTGGTCATGAGGTAGAACTGGAAGGAGTTCCAGGTACAGCAGATGATTTGGTAGAACCAAAGGATTCAATAGACTCTAACGAACCTCAGCCTTTCCGCCGATCTAGTAAGGTTCCTCACCCACCTAAGAGATACTTCGGTTTCTCTATGACAGTAGGAGCGAGGATTTCATATTACCCCAGCATGTCCCGAGACCGAAAGGTGTTCCGGCGGGTTGTAGTCCTCGCAAGGGGGCATGCGTAGAAAGTAGCTGCTGAGGGACCTTTTGGTGCCACGGCGACCCTATGGGATGGGGTTGTTGCCTGACCAAAGTGGTATGACCTAACTAGTTTCGAGCAGGCCATCAGGAGTGGGACTCTGTTAGAATGGCTGGATGCTTAGCGACCTGAGATGGAATCCTTATACACCAACAAAGTATGGACTTTGGTTGCTTTGTCTGAAGGGTTAAATCCCCATCAGGAGCAAGTGTATCTTGAGAAGATTACTTGGTGTACATGGAAAAGTTGAGACTTTCAAAGCTATGCTTAAGTCCATCCAGATCCTACTTGCCACTGCTACATACCTTGACTACGATATCTGGTGGTTGGGTGTCATGACAGCTTTTCTAAATGAAGTTTTAGAAGAGAGCGTCTAAAAGTACACAGCCAGAGGGCTTTGTAGACAGTGGGAGCAGCGGAAAAGTGTGCAAGATGTTTTATGCGATAAAACAGGCATCACGGAGTTGGAACATCTGTTTTGATGTGGTAGTCAAAGAGTTTGACTTCAACAAAATATTAGATGAACCTTGTATATACATAAAAGGTGGTAGGGAGTATGGTGGTGATCCTCGTATAGTACGTGGATGACATACTCTTGATAGGGAAGGAGTTTCCTATGCTACGCTCAGTCAATCTCCTCTTATTATAAAGATTCTCCATATAGGATCAAAGGTGATACCTCCTAAATCCGGGGTTTTGGATCTATGAGATAGATCTAAATGGATATTAGGATACTCACAGTTGTAGTGAGATAGTATCAATTGATCCTGGGGAGAATCAAAGCGGAGTTGGAACATTTGTTTTGATGTGGTAGTCAAAGAGTTTGACTTCATCAAAATGGTAGAACCTTATGGTATGGAGTATGGTGGTGATCCTCGTAGAGTACGTGGATGACATACTCTTGATAGGGAAGAAGTTTCCTATGATACACTCGGTCAATCTCCGCTTATCACATAAGATTCTCGATATAAGATCAAGATGATACCTCCTAAATCCTGGGTTTTGGATCTATGAGATCGATCTAATTGGATGTTAGGATTTTCACTAGTTGTAGTGAGATGATATCAATCGATCCAGGGGAGAATCACTGAAAAGGTTCCAGGGTGCTAAGGACGACTGAATGTCAGTCGCAGTCATTGTCTTTACTCTTAGTAAAGGGACGATATGTTGGAAGAGTTCCAAGCTAGATACCGTGACATACTAGAAAGGCAAGATACATCATTACTAAGGATGCTACCAAAGATAAAGTCTGGATATATATAAAAGTTCATAAGATAAACTTCGTTCCTACCATTGTGTGACAATGGGGTTGTGGCTTTAGCCAAGAAACTATCGTCCCATCAGAAATCCAGATATAATTCTTAGGCAGCATCACCTGATCATAGAGATGGTTGATCTCCAGGGAGATCGAGGTTAGGAGAGTAGATACAGAGGACAACAGAGCGGATTCACTCACTAAGGCTTTTTCCCAGTAGAGACTTTTATGGGATGGTTGAGTATGAGATACTTCAACCACAGCTAATTGTTTGGTATGCGATACCACAACAGATGGCCCTAGTGCAAGTGGGAGATTGTTAGTTATATGTGTGCCCTAGAGGCCATTACTGTACATATGATGTATATTGTAGTGGATGCTTGGACATATATAGCGAGGACTTTCTTGCTCGACATGATAGTACGCTATCTGGTTGTACTTTATCTTAACATGTACTCTGATTGTCTCTTTTGTTACATGTTGATAAAGCCCTTAGGATTTGTACTCGACTACTGGGACTATGATGAGATCATACTAGTGGGCCGACGGTAGTCTATGAGTACATCCTATAACTGTTCTTAGTCGAGGGTGTGTCGAGACAGGGCATCGATCAACCAGAGTAGACTAGCGTATACACATCTTGACCCATATGATTGGCGATGGATGATCCTATATCCATCGGTGTTTGACATCAAGGATGGTGTACGGGTGCTCAGTGGAGACTGGGTACACTGGACGGACTCGCCGAGAACTCCTAGATGGTATATATACCTATTTTCAGATAGAAGTTCTCTGGTGACACTTGTAAAGGTTAGTCTGTAGACCCGAGATCGTCATAAAGTCTTGTGTGATTCCCACTGTACTTTGATTTCCTCCCTACCACGGCTCTACTGAGTTGTGCAAACAGGTGGATTTTGGGTACAGTCCCGAATCATATGGAGACAGTGAGCGATAGGAGGGGTTTCGTCTCTCCCGGTATAGGGAGTTGATGTCGCGCTATGTTTGATCGGCTATAACACCTAAATCCCTGGCCAGGGTTCTCGAGGTTTATTGATAAGTGTTATCAGTAGTTCCTCGACCTGTTATGTGCCATAAATCAACATGACTAATAAAGTTACTAGGGTCTGACATTTACCACCCCTGGACTTCATATGAGACGTATCAGACGAAGAGACCGGACTGAACGGTAAGTGTTGCTTACAGGCTCGTAAGGGTTGTGATGAGTTCGCTCGTCGGCCACCTTTTCGTCATGTACCTGGGTAGCCGTTACGTACAGCTAGTACCACTGACGTGCTTGTGGTTAAACCCATTGCCAGCGTACTGACGAGTCTTTAGAGTCCCACATAGAGGGTTCCCTCGTTCAGGCGAAAGATATAGAGACCGTAAGTTGTTACGGCAGCCGTAAGGTGTTGCGGCAGGTTTTCGATTATGTTTGTGTAATTGTTACAGGAATAATAATCGGAAGAATAATACTGGCCGGATACCGGTATTATATTATTGGATTAATGGTATTCGTATTTTTCGGAATTCGGATGCGGGTATACAGTATACGGTATACGGTATACGGAGGAGGGGTATTTTTGTAATTGTTACAAGAAAACCTTCTAGAAGGTGCCACCTCATAATGACATAATTATGACATCATTTATTTTGTGAAAATAAATTAGTGAGGTGTAAATTAAAAGGTATAAGCATGATAATGTGGTTGTTGAAGTGGATGTACTATTAAAGCATGATACTTCTTTCATAATACATGTTTTAGCTAGTGCTATATTCTTTTTCATCATGCTTAAACTTTTTAATTATG